>JAHBCN010000001.1:102500-1424578 GCA_019359885.1 Listronotus oregonensis
TTAAATAATAAAAATTATTTTTTTTACCAAAAACCACCAATTCTTTTACGAAAATTAAATAAAAATTTAAAAAAAGTTTGGGTTTCTATAAAACAAAAAAAAAAAATTTATCCTGAAATTATTTTTTTCCATAAAAAAACCCCCGGGCCCACATACATTTTTTTAAAGGAAAAAAATACGAGAATTCTTCCGTTGGTTTTATGCTGCTACTAATTTAAAATAACAATAATAAACACTGAATTTTACGGTTTGGTTTAATAATACCTTAAACCATTTTATGGCTGGCTCAATTTATTTGTTCTATTTCTCTGCTGCTTAAGTACCAGAAGAGACAGGGACTGATAAAAAAACAAATATATTTTTATTATAGTTATGTTACAATACTTGGTTTGATAAAGGACTTATGTTTTGCTTGCTAATTTTTTTTTGTTTTCGAAATCGTTTAATATTTTTTTTTAGGATTCGTAATTTAGGAAGGCAAAACCTTTTTTTTTTTTTTTTGGTGAAATGGTTATAAAAATGTAGCTCGTTTTGGTCCAGGTGGATCTCCATTAGGCATATTTGACTTTGATAAACCCCGGTCACGTGGCAGTAACGTAAAGAATTTATAAAAGCATCACATTTATCTTGGTATTGCTTCAAAAGGTTTTTAGTGACTTTAAAACGTCGCTGTTGTTGTTCCATAGTCACCAATCTGAGTACCCATCTTGTGCAAACGTCTTGGTAATGCAAGGAATTGCTGATTTCTTCGACACTACCAACATCAGGTTGTACTGGTTATAAGAATTTAAGGACAAATATTCTTTTATTAGCGAGAATAAAGTCGTAGATTAGATCAATGTTGATTTGTGTTGCCAAAATTTTCTCAAACTTCTTATACCTGGATATTTAAAGAGGTGAATTTCCTGTATTGTTCTAAGTCATTACAAAATATCACTTGGTTTGACACTTATACGGAAACGTGAATAACTTGCTCTGTCATTTTTACAATGACTAAATGAAAACAGTTTTTCTGCAGTGTGACCAGTAAAGTCTGCTTCATATGGGATTTTTTTTTTATTATTAGTTTTTTCGAAATTGATTTTGGCATTAATTTCTGATTCTATCGAGATGAAAATTAACCAAAAAAATAGTAGTCACGTGATTCGCATTATCTGTCAATTTTTTTGCAGAAACATTCTAAAAAAAATTTTTAGAAAAAGTTTTTTTGTAATGCAATTTTTAGCCCAAGTAGAAGATAGCTTTGAATTTTTGCCCAATTTTTGTAAATTGGACCACTGTTGCAAAATAAGATTAAACGCACCCTAAAAAAAAAACCTTCATATTAGCGCCATTTTAAAGAAAATGTACCTGGAATACAGGATTTTCAAAACTGACAAGTTGTTTGTAGATTGCGTTGAATCTTATTTTGGAACAGTTACAAAAAATGGACAAAAATCAAAATCATTTTATGCATCTGAAATAATGCATATGTGCTAAAATTGTATTAAAAACCTTTTTTTCTAACTTTCCTTGATATTTTTAGAAACACTTTTAAAATGTTTTTGGAAAAAATTTAAAATCTGACAGACTATGCGAATCTATATCTTTGGTTATTTTTCTCGATCAAAGCAGAAATTGATGCCAAAGTAAAATTATTAATAAAGCTATTACTAAATAAATTATGGTTTAAAAAAAATTAAAAAACATGCTTTAATAGCAAACTGGGCTAAAAAGTGAAAAAAAAAATTATAATTCAATTATAGTAAAAAAGTGTGGGGTGCAATTTACAACATTTAATATCAAGCACCCCACGCTTTTTTACCCTAATTGAATTATTAAAAATTATTTTCTACTTTTTAGATCGGTTGGCTATAAAAGCGTGTTTTTTTAGTTTTTTAAACTATAATTAATTTTCTTTAATTTAGTCTTAAAACAACATCAAAAGTAATCTTTATCAAAAGAGAGATTATGGTGAATGCGTAAGGATTGTCGTTTTGATTAAAAAAAAATATCCTGTTGATCTTGGTCAGGATAGTTAGGATAAGATTTTTATATTGTCATCGGCCTCTGACCTCTGTGCAAATTTTCGAGTTAATCAGACTGCTTGAAATTGGTAAAAATGAAGTTGAAAGATTCCGTTACATAGATAGATACATACAGGTGAAGCTGAAAGAATCCGAATTTAAAAAATATTAAGACATTGCGTCTAAGATCATTCGTTTAGTTCTGAAAATAAAATTCCCGGTCATATTTGAACCCCTTTCCTACTTAAAAGTGGGGAAAAATAAACAAAAAAAGTTTTCGGCCTTCGTAATGTTACAAAGCCTATAAAAGTGGTTCGCAACGCTCGCGTTCTGGTAAAAACATTATTTATGCTAATGCATTTTGATTACCTTAATGATGTCAACCCTTTAAGTAAAAGAAAAAATCTTGTTAAGAGATTCCACCTTTTAATGGGGCTGTAAAAAATTATATGTCCTTATAATTAGCAGTTTAAAGCACGGAAAGCGTAACGCCATAAGACAGCGACGTAACAGAAACGACTTGAGAAGTAGTTTTAAGTCATAAAAAAACTAAAGATAAATATTGGTTTTAAAAAATGTTTAAAAGAATAAAATATTAAATAAATTATTATTAAAGTTAACATTAAAGAAGATATTAGACTTTAATGTGCGTTAAACACATAAGAGTCAGTTTATTAACGAACTTAAAGATTTTGAAGTTGGGGAAGGCAGTACATTTGACAATTCTAGACACTCTAGGAATGAAGTAAGAAGTTCAGGGTCTTTCCAGATGGACATAGGCATGCATGAGAGTGGCACTTTCTGTTGGTCTACTGGGAGCTGCTAGGGGGGAATTATATTGGCTAATTCTTTGGTTCAGAAGCCGTAGAAGTATCTATATGAGAGCGACAGATCTCCTACAGCTCGTCGGTGGGAAAGAAAAGGAAGCTTTTATAGAAAAGTGGGATTACTAAAAAGCAAACGGCTCTTCTTTGAATAAAATCAGTAATGCAATAATATGGGATCAGTATTCCAAAGGGTCTGATTGGGGATACATGGATACTATACAAATTAAAAGGAATATGCCTTTTGAATATAATGTGCTTATGCCAATTAATGTTATTTTAAGTAACGCCCAGAATGTTAAATTACTCTATAATATGCAGAATTTCATGGTTTCTAAGTAAAGAGTGAGGGATAAGTACTGGCAGACTTTTTTCGCAGCAGCGAATACGATTATTTTTCCGTGAAAGATCGAAAGAATGAAGTTTGTTATGAGCCCATCATGAAGGACCTGGTCAAAAGCTTCAGATAAAGCAACGATCAGGAATTAATCAGGAGACTTACTTAGTTCCATTTGTGTGAAACAAATAAAATAAGATCTGCTGTGGATGTTTTGTGATGACTGTCTGCCATAGATATTTTAATATTTTTTCAGATTTTAAAATCTGGGAATTATTAAATTTTTTCATTACCAAAAGAGAAAAGATACATTCTCAATTAGAGGAGAGATCCTTGGATGTTTTTTGAGGATAGGTTGTACACACATTTGTATAAAAAAAAAACTCTATGCAGTCCTTTAAAGAAATATTAGTTAAAAAATCCAACGAATCTAGCGTACATTCTTCACTGGTGTCATTTAAAATATGTTTGCTATAAAAGAAAAGTTACAAATAAAGATTAAATGAAGTTTATTTCTTGCAGTTATTTTTTTGGAAATGCTCGTAGCATGGAAGACAAAGTAATTAACAAAGGGCATGCTTTATGCGATCATAAAATATTTCCCTTCTTACCCCGAAATCTACGACTAGTATATTTTGTTGTCACATAAGTTTATGTGTAAAGATTTAAATTGTCATAACTCCCTAAAGGAAGTGAATCATCACACACGGGTATATTCCCTAGAGAAGTGAAACAATTCGCATTTATGGATTTTAGAAATATTGGTATTAGATTTTAATGTTATTACATACAGCGATGTCCTTGTAAAGAAGGGTGGATAAATGACATTTTTTCCATGGAGAATACAGATACCTTTTAGTAAAATTAAGAAATTATTTTCTTTTTGATGGTTTTACCTAATATAAACGGATACAGTGGCTTACTGTTACTGTAAAAGTTTGGTTCATACAAAAATTTAATGAAAAAAAGTAGATAAAAAATTAAATCACCTCCAAAAATTATTATTATGTTTAAAAAGTGGTGGACCAGGGCCCCCTGACCCTCCAAGTTTACGCCACTGAACGGATACATTAAAAATATTTACTTCCTGGGTGCATACATGTGTTTAACAATAGCTATAAAATAAAAAATAAATTATTAGTAAAAAAAAAACAATTTTAAAAACAATTTTTTATTTGCATGTACTAAAAAGAGAAAAGTAACTTCAAATTGAATCAAACCCATCAATTTATTATATCACACAATTTATATGATGTAAAAGCTTGTCGCGAGATTGACCTGTGTAGATAAACAAAAATACAATATGTAATTTGATCTTGACATAAGTAATTAAAAAAAAAATGTTTTTTTATGAAATAGGTAAATCCCGCGACAAGCTTTTATATCATATAAATTGCCTAATGTAATAAATTGATGGGTTTGATTTAATTTAAAGTTTATTTCCTTTTTTTAAACATGTAATTAAAAGCTTGTTTTTAAAAATGTTATAGTACTATTACTTTTTTTTAATTATTTTGGTTAAAGTATTAAAAACTTATTAGAGTGCAAATTGCCTTTTATAAGAACTCGACAAGCGAGGCTCTTCGTATTTAAACACATTGGGTAAATTGGAACAAATGAGAATTAAAATTGTAATAAAAATAATTTACAGGAATTACAGCAAAATAAATTTATGTTATACCACCTGATCAAAAAAAAAGGAGGGAAGGAAGGAAGCGATTACCATGATCTTGGACATCTTAAATTAAAAATTTTTTACTGGATCTCTTCAAAACTTTGTAAAATTGTTCTGAAAATAACATAACTATTAAAATAGGCAAAAAATGCTCTATTAAAAATCTAATGCTAAAGATATTAAACTAAAAGTGCTTCGAAACAATTTATAAATTAAAATATGCAGATTTCCTATAGGCATATTTATAAACAGAAAGTTTTTTTTGATTATTTAGTCAAGACAAATAACAAAACCTGAACTTAACTTGTAAAGATAGTTAAGTCGAATTAACTTTGTTGAAAAAAGCCCCGATATCGACCATTTAATCCAATTTCGAAAATAAAAAACAATAAACAACAAAGTTGGAAAGTCACAAGCCAGGCACAATAAAAGTTTCGTCGAATCTATTCGGTTTGTTTAGAATTCTCGTCACTGCTAGAAGTCTTTCTATTAATTGCCAGAGTTGTGATCTGGAAAGAAAAAGCCAACAGAGTGCGTTTGGGGGATAAAGTGTCTTGATGAACATCCAGCAATCACGGGCCTTTCTACTGTCGATGCCACTTAACTAGAAATCAGTATTAAGTGTATTACTTTTATTGCCATCCCGACTTCGACCTTTCGTTACAAAACAACCTTCATTTTCTTTGCGATTTCCTATTAAGTTTTAATTAACATTTTCTTAGCGCATTACTGTAACATCGGTGGGTAATTTTACAATGGGCGTAATACAGGATGTGGGTTTGATGTAGGTATGTAAAAAATTTACATGAAATTTTTGCATGGCTACAAAAAATTAAATTTGGAAATTTTAATGTATTTGAAAAAACATAAAATGATATCTAAGAGACAGCATGGATTCCGTCACAAAAGATTTATAACAGAACCTCTTTTATTTGTTTTACATAATTGAGACAAGTCCTTTTACGTCACTCAATAAGTCCCCGGTCTGACATGTAGGTGGCACCACTGTTGACATATCCATATGACTTTTGCATAGTACTAACCTTCAAACGATACGTGTTAAAATTTTATGACAATCCAACGTTAAGTTCTTAGATTGCAGTGGTTTTAGTAAAACAACTTTTGTTATTTTCAAAACAATGGATAAAAAAGAATTTCGAGTGTTGAATTTTTTTTAATGGGAAAAAATACTATTAAAGACAAACAGTGGCTTGATAAGTGTTATGGAAACTATGCAACAAGATAATCAACTATTATTGACTGGTATGCTGAATTTAAACGCGGTCCTACAAACCTAAAAAAAGTCCAGAAAATGGTTTTGGTCGGTCGTAAATTAAAGTTGCGTGAAATTGCTGATACCCTAAAGATATCAGAGAGTAAGTGTATCTACAATTTTACACGAAAATTTGAGCAGGCGTAAGTTGCCTAAATGAGTGCCGCGTTTGCTAACACCGGACCAAAAACAACGCGTCGACGATTTAGAGCGCTGTTTGAAATTATTTAGACAATAGATAAAACATGGATCCACGTCTACATACCTAAATCAAAAAGATTGTCAGCTAAGTAAACAGCAGCCGGTGAAAGTCGTCCAAAGCGACCAAAAACTCAAAAGTCAGCTGGCAAGGTAATGGCATCTGTATTTTGGGACACGCATGGTATTTTGTTCATTGGCTATCTTGAGAAAGGTAAAACTATCAATAGCGAATTTAACTAATTATTGAATCGATTAATTGTAGAAATTAAGAAAAAACGGCCTCATATGCAAAAGAAAAAATTGCTGCATCACCAAGATAATGCACCGTGTCACAAGTCTATAAAAACGATGGTTTAATGGAGTGAACTACGTATTGAATTGCTTCTCCATACACCGTATTCTCCAAATTTGACTTCTAGCGACTATTGGCTTTTTGCAAAGTTTAAAAAGATGCTCCAGGGAAAGAAATTTAGCTCAAATGAAGAAGTGATTGCCGACAAATGTCATTGCTCTCAAAAAGGTCGTTTTACAAACAAGGTATCGAAAAGTTAGAGGAACGTTGGAATCAATGTATCGTCGTCGTATATAAAGTCGAATTTCTAAAAAAAATGTTTTTTTAGCTAGATCGGGAACTTATTAAGTAAAGTATAATAATGCGCTTCTAAACAAACTGCCTTTCTACGCTCTTCAATATAAACGTTGTTCTTAGCTAATCAGATTCCTTTCTAATCAAAGCATATCAGTTGGTGTTGTTTTTTTGTGTTGGTTCAGCTTTCACCAAATTAATGCTGGGATGCCCCAGGGCTGAGTACTGCCACCAACTTTATTTCTTCTTTTCGATCTTCTATCTTTTACCATCTATGGTTTTGCTGACGTTGGCACCCTTCACTCTAATATTTAGTTTACCAAGACAGTCTCAATTAGAAAACAAGCGCATTTTAATACAAATATCTTTAAAATAATTTAATTATTATTGGATTGAGCAACTAAAAATCTTGTCCAGTTTAATGCTTTAAAAAGATAATTATGTTTGCTGTCGCGAAACAGTCTGCCAATACTCATCATTTCCTTATGAGAGCTTAAATTCTGCAGAGCAAAGGGTATTACTTTTCTGTATGACATTACCTGACACAAACACATTATATCCATAGTTAGCGCGAGAGGGTATTTTTCCTCTCTTAATCTGTATATCCTGTAAGTATCCTAGTTCACCAGTGGCGTATTGAGACAGTCAAAACGGTCCGGGAATATAGGTCAACCAGGACACAATAAAATTTTCTTTTTTTTTTTCGTTTTCTGTCGCAAGAATTTTATTATTATGGAGCAGTCCACTCGGCCTCGTACGATTCAGTCCTCCGGGATTTTACCCGGTGTCCAGATGAGACAATCTGCCCCTGCAGTTCACATCTGTTTGGAATGATTTTTTCATGTTTGGGAAATAGCGTCACCGACAACTTTAAACATTTTTGATTCCGCATCAAGGAAGAGCCGTTTGTCTTGGTAATGACACCATTCTTACAAAAAAAGCGTCCTTCTTTTGTCAACATGCAATGTTTTTTATAAGTATTTTTGGGATTCTTCTCCGAGAAATCAACAAATTCTCCTTCAATCGGTTCCGAATATTCTCAATAGACCAACCCTCATGCTTCTCTTTAGAGTCCATCTGGAAACTGTCCGATTTGTGTATGTCTTTATCCCCACGTATATCAAATTTAAAAATCATATTTCATTCCATTTAGGTGTTACAGCTTCAGCTGACAGACACACAGACAGACAGTTGGAAATCGATGAATCTCAAAATGTGAAGATCCGCAAAAACTTGAGGTTTTTAGCGACGACAATAAAGAAAGAAAGATGTTTAAAATAAAATGTTCGTAGCGCCACTGAGAGTGGTAAAAAGTTAGTGGGTAGATAAAGAATGAGTTCCCAAGAAGTTGAATGTGGATTAGTTAGGTAAGTAAAATAGCGAATGTCCCGCGCCTTCTTAATTAGTAATATTTTACAGCTTCGTATCCAGTCTTGGCGCGGGTCTGTAATTTCAGGAAAATGTAATTTGTACCGGCGACGAACCTGATAAATAACCGAACTCTGCAACTTATCAAGTAATTCCCGCTTGATTTCAGAATTACGCGCCCCTAATGAATAAGGGGGAAAGGTACACAACTTTTCTTTTTAAAATAATAAATCTTTTGTTTCTACTTGACTTATGCACCCCGCGATATTTTGTCATTCAATTAAATAAATACGAATGGTAAAACATTTATTTAACATTTTTTTTTTATATTATGTAAGAATGAATGCCATTTTATAAACTTAAAGTTCCCGTTCCTGCTGCTGCTGATGCTCCTGGCGGTAATGTTCGCAGTTCAATTACTGTCAGTGACGTTTGAACTTGGTCAAGTTCTATTTTTTGACGTTGGTGATTCGCTGACGTTTCTGATCGACGAATAAAATTACTTCTTTGAGTCACGTGTTGGTTTTGATAAAAATATCGATAGCAATAAAGCACAATGCAGCGTAATATTTAATATTTTCAGGCTTTATTTTTAAAATAACTTCCAATTTATATAAACAAAAACAGTCAGATCTTAAAGTGAACGTTAGGAACGCCAAAATCAAGTTTATAAATGAAATAAATTATGAACAGTAGCGGCCACAGTATATCAACAGCACTGTAACAGCAGCGGCAACGAAACGTCAAGTTAATGAATTGCCAGTAAAAGAGAAAGGTGTAGTGTTTTTTATAAAGATATTTAGAATAAGGTGTAGTAAGCCGAAAAATATATTCCCTTTATAAAAACCGGGTAGTTTCTATTTTAGATACACTAGAAGCTTAGCTAATAGAATAAAATGATGCCTAGCGACACTTTACAGAATTATTTCACATGCAGGTATAAAATAGAGAGAATAACACAAAGGTAGACTTTCTTTGGGCATAGAGGCTCCTTAATGAAAAGATAAATAAAAAATCCTGAGTTGGTACTACTACTAAGGTTGGTTGCTTTAAAATTACAAAACCTACGAATTAATGGATAACTTGGGGTCCAGCCAAGACAGTCTCACTCGACACACCTCGATCAGTGTTGCCAACTAAATATTACCGGTTTTCTCTCAGAATTGTTTAGAATTACTCACGAATTAGTCACAACTTTAAAAACGTCCAAGTTAACAACAAGTTAAAAACAAAAAAAAAATAAGTTAAATAAAAATTATTAAAAAATTGCGGCTCCTTCCTGGAGCAAACTTTTTTTTTAGTGAAAACTGGCTTCCCATTAGTTCACGGATATGTGGAATTCGAATGAGCTGTTTTGCCAATTCCAAGTAGATGACGTACAGCAAAGACTAAAAAAGGGATTTTAAAAAGCAAAAGCAGTAGTTAGAGTGGCTGCGTTACTGTCAAGGATGTCTACGGCCTACAGCGGTGTGACCATTCCCAACGAGAATGAAACAGGTTGTAGCCGTCTTGGGTCAACCCTGAGTTATCCATTAATTTGCAGCCTTCGTAATATTAAAGCAACCAACCTCAGTAGCCGTACCTACCCGAATTTTTGATTTTCATTACGAACCATTTTTGCCCCAAAAAAGTCTACTTGAACATTCGTCAGAATTTAATGGCTTGACATTCTGAGACATTAGATAAAGTCCAATTTCTTTTTTAAGGAGTATTAATAAGTGCTTTCTGCAAATTGGGGGAAATTTTTTACTTCCGCTTAAGTAATGTTTCAACAGAAAAGAATTTAAAAATATTTTTAATACATCCAGTTACCGAATTAAAATGCTTTATCTTTACTTTTCTAAATTTCCACTTTTTATTACTATACTATACCAGTAAAAACGTCTGACCGTAAAATTAATTAACACGTTTTAAAGAAATTTAGTAGATACAAACATTTTTAAAAATTTTTAAGATTCTCTTCCGGCTAAACTGGGTAATTATAGATATAACTAATAGCGAAAACCATTGGGGGAAAAAGTAACGCTCTGAGTGATGTGTTAACATATTATAAAGATATTAAAGGATAGAAATACACTTAGTGTGCACTGGTTTCATCAATAGTTTTTGCTATAAGTTGGTTTAAATTGACCTATTTAAAAGTCAGGAGTAGGTCCTAAAATTTTGTACACTTATTTTCCCCACACCCCGCATACTAAACGGATTTCCTATTCATCGCTGTAGGTAGATTTCCAGGTTATTATCTTTTTGTATTTATGTTTGATAATAAAGTCAAGAGTGTTTATGTAAGGTTTTATGCTTTATAATAGAAAAACGCTTCAGATATTAATATTCACTATACATCTGCCTCTAACAAAGTATCAAATTGTCAATAAAACACCGGTTATAAAACCAAGGCATTTGCAGTTAACATTCTTAGGACATATAATACAAGCAGCTAGTTTGAGAAACCCTTTTATTTTCAAATATTTAATGACCATCATTCAAGAATCATTAACAAAGTATAAATTAGCCCAATGTAATAGCACGTAATAGTTTTAATTATTTATTAATCATCTCCGGGGGTATTAAAAGAAAACAAGTAAATGATCTTTTTGTCCGCGAAGAAAAATGGTCATAAAGTTGGTTCGGCAGGTAATAATTAGAAGGTTGGAGACACGACAGAAATAATGCAGCCGTACTTCTGGGGCAACCGCTAGTTTACTGCCCAGGGGAATATGGGATGAAAAGTAATGGTGTTTTTGTTTAGGGTCCATAAAGCTGCTGGAACAATGTGCTCGTTCAGATCACATCAGAAGTCTAATAATACTCCTGCATGATTCGTTATATTCTTTTATGACCTTTTCTTTAACTAACCCCTGTTACATAAGATTTGGGAAAAAGTTTGAGACTACTTTTCCCCAATTGAAGAAACTTTTTTGTTATAACTTAATACAGGGTGTCAGGAAAATGCGTGTCTACTGATGTCAAAATAGGTCGATATCAGTCACTTTGTTATATATGAAATTCATTCGTTTAGCCAATAGAGAGCGTCAGAGTTGAAAAAAATACAGGTTTTTCCGCAATTAAAAAAAATAATAAATTAAGAAGTTTAGCAAAAACCGGCTTTTTTAATGATAAAATTGGACTCTATCGTATATCTCTAAATGAAATTTATTTGTTTAGCCAATAGAGAGCGTCAGAGTTGAAAAAAATATAGGTTTTTCTTAAATTTCTTAAAAGAAATTTTTTAAGGTTTAGAAAACCTGCACTTTTAATCATAAAATTGGACTTTATCTTATATCTCAGGATTATTAAAAAAGTTCGCGTCAGTTATTATTATTGGAGTAAACTTCTTTATTAAAAGCCCAACAAAAAAAGGTCACATGTGTTTATATCTAGAAACTTGTGGCTATTTTAGGATTTAAAGTACTCTAGGGATAAGGCAGCGGACAAAGTGGTAGGTTGGGGGCTTCTTTAGATGGACTGTAAAAGAATGCATAAGAGTAATACTGCATGTTACTCTGAAGAAGAGGCCTTATACCGGCTTCTTTAGAGCAGATGTTGTGAAAATACTTATTTTATACCTATAGACCAAAAGATGGGTAGATACTTAAAATAAACTAAATTTTATCTTTACTTGCTTTAATTCAAGAACTGGTAGATGAAAGAACATTATATTTTAATATAGTTTCAGCCTCTAATTCCTTGACTTGGTTCTGAATATTCAGGCAAAACCCTTTAAAAACATAAATTAGATTTATTTCTGTTATAATTTAACATGTTAAAATAAAACACTTTACAGATATCTTAGACATAATATATTTCCAACAAAATCAAATGTATATATATATAAAATATATATATATATATATATATATATATATATATATATATATATATATATATATATATATATATATATATATATATATATATATATATATATATATATATATATATATATATATATTTATATATATATTATATATATATATATATATATATATATATATATATTATTATTTATTATATATTTATTTCAGAAAACACAAGGTGAGACGATTTAAGAATAAAATTAAATGTAAAAGGTATTAATAACGTAATTTTTTTCGTTTTTTACATGAAGTTTTGTTCTTAATTTTGTTTTTTATATAAAGGTTTTTTATACTTTAAAGCAATATTTAAATCATATAGGATCATAAAAGAATGCTGAAAACTTTTGACTTTTTTGTTTTTATTTAATTAGAATCTAAATTTGTCCTAAAACCAACGTCATAGTACAAACAATAATACACGAGTACTGTAAAAAGCTATTTTTATATCTGTTGGTGTAGGATGACAAAATATTATCCCTCATTGTTAACAACTCCCTCTGGAAAACCAAACTTCGGTTTTTTAGCAAACTATCAGAAAGCTTATTCGCATAAAAGAATAATAAAACAAATTAAAAGTTTGTAAGTAAGCCCAAAAGAATCTTGTCTTTTATCCTAAAAATGCCGATTATTTAAACGATATTTTTTGGGCGAGCGGATGTTTTGATGTTAAATAAATAGGGTGACATCGTGCAGGGTAAAAACGACGAGGGGATTTAGATTAATTCTAAGTTCAAAGGATCACTTTTGGCGTGTTTGCTTTGTGACTGCAAGGCTCATTTGCTGATTATTTTTATTGACCAGACCGGAACGGAAACAGTAGCAAAGCTCAAACGATGTTTTCTCACTTGGAATTACCCTGGTTTAATTTTTCCCCTTTTAAAATTATCTTAACCCTATAGACATGGTCGCAATTTTGGTTCGAAGTATATATATATATATATAAATAATATATATATATATATATATATATATATATATATATATATATATATATATATATATATATATATATATATATATATATATATTAAATAAATAAAAGTAGATTCTCTTTGGGAATATAGACTTCTTGGTAAAAAAAGAAATCAAAACTTTATAGGTACGACTCCTAAGGTTCCTTTAAGATTACGAAGTCTACAAGTTAATAAACACTCCGGGTCTAACCAAGACAGTTACACCGTGTTTTATCCTCGTTGGGAATTTGGAGGCTTCGTAATTTTAAAGCAACCAACCTTAGTTGTCGTACCTACCAGAATTTGTGGAGTCTTCGTCTTAAGTAGCCCTCTCCTCTATAAAAGAAATATTTTTACAGTACGTTGCAAATTTGAGATATGACGTAATCGATAATTTTTGAAATCCGAACCCAAGTTGTTTTTAGAAGTATTTTTACCAATTTCAAATTTTTCTTTCGAATCGTATGCGAGATATTGAATAACAAAATTTTACTTAAAAAAACACATTTCATTCACATTGATGCTGTTTCTTCAATATATGCTAAAAATTTGGGGTAAGAAATTGTTGTTCCTCGCAAATCAATTCTGTGTATCCAAATTTTAAAATTCAGGCAAAAAAACTTCCCAAAACTTCCATATGATACACCTTCTATATGCAAAATCGAAAAAATGCTATGCAGCCATATACAAAATCGAAAAAGAAAAACTTTTTTACTCTTGATCATATGTCACAAACGTCAAAATTTTAAAAAGGAAAGTCTAAAAAGTTGTTTGTTTTGTGTTCGCAATGTCATTTTACGTTACCGAATGTGACTTAACAGGGTGTGTCATAAAGTTTTAAACATTTTTTTTTAAATTTAGAAATAAGGTTAAATAAAATATGTTTTATTTTTAAAGTAACAGTTTGCTAAAAAACATAAAAAGTGGGCAGATATATACTCATATATAACTTGATATACGCTTTAAATATATTCTTAAAATGACTTGAGTTCCGATTAAAAAAAAGCAACGATAACGTCATATCTCAAATTTGGAACATACTGTATAGTATAAATATTTCTTTTATAGACTAAAAATACTAATCGACGGGTCCGAGCTTTTTTCCAAAAAATAATTTGTGTTTTATTTATTGAACCTGTTCCTAGTTACAGACTTGTTCTGTAGTTAAGGCAGTTTTTTGAATAATATTCATTACAATAAAACATAAACTTATGAATTAAGAAACCTTTAATATTTTTTATGCGATTTTCCTAAAACCATATTTTTGAATAAATCTTAGATAAGAACTAGGTCGGTGATATGTGAGTGTAAGTCAGAAATCCAACAAAACATTTTAAAAAAGCGCCCACCATTAAAACCGTATAACTAGTGAAGTAGGCATCTAGTTCAATGGTTTAAATAAATTTAAAAAAACTTATTTTATTGCGAATGAAGTGTAAAAAAGTACATAATCATGCGATTTTATATATTGTTTTTACAGTGCGTTTTTTAGAGGTCAACCACGACACAACTTCTCCCGGTCACAAAAATCACCCTTTAGGGGAAATAGATTGCAATTACCAAAAATAATAGCTTTTCGCTTTCTACAAACTTAAATTAGTAGGTTTACTTGATCGGATCGCAAGGTTGTGGATAAACATATCGAAAAAAATGACCATGTATCGATAGTAACTTTTAACTCAAAAAAAAAATACTACAGGTATTGGGAAATACTTGAAAACATTTAGCGTGACATAGCTTTAACTGGGGAGAACGGTTTTTTGCGCTAAAAAGTGTTATACATTTTTAATAATTGTACTTTAAGTTATCGAAAATATTAAAAGTAAAACATACGGTATATAAAGATATTTCCTAAGTAAATAATGCATCGCGCAATGGCATATTAATAGATCTGTTGACTGAGTCATTCATAAAAAGTCAGCAAAATCTGGAAACGAAGGAAATCAATCAGATCTGATTTTGATATAAGAATAAGTTGTCACCGTTCACTCAAGCGCCAAAACACGAGAAACAAAGGGGACGTCATCATAAACGCATTTTGGCGCGGGATTTTCAGAAAACACAAGTCACGCCGAAGCAATTTAGCCGATGGCCAAGCCATCGTTAGCAAACAATATTGTGGAGAACTTGTGAAAATTAATCGACGAAATATTGTAATTGGTGTAGCAGTTGCAAACATGCTCTTGTGACGAATTGTTTTATTTATTTTTTTTTCGTTTTGGGCGCCTAAACTTCAAACTTGTTTAAATTAATATTATCTTTATAAAAACAGCACTTTATCATAAATTGACAATTTAAGTTTTTTAACGGTAGATAAGATGGAAAGCGGTGGTTTTTCCTTTACGTGCGACTTAATGCTACTTACCCTGATAAAATCGTCATTTTGGCTTTAGAAACCCAGAGATTGGGTATAAATTTGTATTTTAACATCTTTTGCTATAAAAAAGTAATGTAATCGCAAAAAAATCGCATTTTTACGGTCCATACTTCTTAAATTACATGTTTTTCAATTTTCGTCTGCCTGCCGGTCTGTTTATCTATTTGCGTTATAATTCTTATCGCTTATGAGCGATATCGTTTGAAGGGAAGGGGGGAGGGGTAAAGGTTTTTTTTGATATTTTTGTTCCTTTTTACAATTAAAATGAGCTAATTTGTTAAACGATTTAGTGTGGGCTGCAAAAAGGGTGCTTGGAAAGACGAAATTTGAATATACCGGTTTGTTTATCGTCAGGCGCGGGATATAGAAAATCCCATGTAATTTTTCATGGAGTAAATTATTGGCTTTCCTAATTATTTTGGAGAAAAATTCTATTAAAGTTTTTTTATCATTATTTTGCAAATCTACGTGCATGGTAAAAATTTTTAAATTTTTCGGTTACACGGTTTGCGAGTTAGATGCTAATATATTTTTAAAAATTGTTAATTATCGCCTCATATTTCAAAATGAAAACGTTAATTCACAACTAAGTGGTATTTTTATTGTTCATAAATATGAGGCGATAATAAAGTAAAAAATTTTAAAAATATATTAGCAACTAACTCGCAAATGGTGTATTGGAAAAATCTAAAGTTTTTACCATGGACGTAGATTTGCATGCTATTTAATAAACTTTAATAGAATTTTTCTTCAAAATAATTAGAAAAGCATGACAAAACATGACAGACCATGGCACAACGAATACAAGATATAATACACAGAAATTTCAAAATTGGTCCTGTTGCGCATAACGTTACCGAGTATGTAAATTGCATCTAATAAATACCATTTGAAGTATTTACTATACTCCCACTCAAAATAAAGGCAAATATTAAAACTTGCCATTTATTGCAATAACTAAAGACTAACATCATTTAAAAGAGAAAATTCCAAAAATGATATGCTTAAGAAATATTAAAATTGTATATCAGTTAGTCACACAACAAAATTTAAACACTAAGCAATCACTAAACTGGATTTAGAAATAAAAATACAAACAAAAAACTTCGTTAACTTACTTGCTTACGTCAGCAGATATGCGCAAAATCATACCTTGCATTCGTTGTGTCATGATGACAGACAGTGCGAACTCAGTCACAAAGCATCCACAACAGGATGTTTCTCATTTGTTTCATATAACTAGAACAAGTGCCTTGAGTTTTTTTGCAAATCCCAGATCATTGATCTTGACATATCTTACGCTCCATAACTTCCTTCCTACGGTCATCAACCTAAATTTTATTCTTGGCCCTCCAGTTTTCTTTTTAATCGACAAATATAAGTTATTGTAGATGTGCACTTTTCTAGCATTTGCCAGAATAATGGTCGAGTACCCCAGGACTTAGTATTGGCCCATACTTTATTTTCTTTTTTCATTAATGATCTTTCCTCTTCCACAAATAATTCCATTTATAGTTTTGCTGGCGATATGACTCTCCACTGTAATATTTAGTTTCTTAAGCCAGTCATTAGGTCCAATTTAAATTTATAGAACTAAAGGAAATTTTCATTTTGAAATTTGCCAACAATTTTTTTTGGCAGCACCCAATCAATCAACTTTTATCGTCAAATCCCAAATTTTGAAAAAATATCTGCATTTTTCTTCAATTTAGGGGCATCTGAAATATTATATAAGAAAATTGTTGAGTTAAAAAATTACAACTGGCTATGGGTTTTAGAAAAATTTTATTACATTCATAAAAAAAAATACAAATAAAGAATTCACTTTTGAAACTTAGACTTTTCTCTGGGGCCTCTGCCAAAAGAACCAAAAAAAAAACAACTTTTTTTTGCAAAATGAAAATTGTGTTCCTCTTGAGGCCAATAGAATCTGGTATATATTTGGTGTAGGTCGCATGTCTTACTCTTTGGATGGAAATCCTAGAGCCGCCACTGATGCTTTAAAAACAACATGTTCGTGAAAAAAAAAACCCCAATACATTTACTTACAAGCAGAAAAGGAGTCAACCTTGTGGGCATTACTTTCCAGAATGACCTAAATTCCAATATTTATCTTTTGTGGTAATAAACTGCCTCTTACTTCACTTTAAACATCCACTGAAGTTAGTACTTAAGCTTTATGCCTTCGTGGATAGTTGCATATTTAAAAAATCATTTGTATTGATCAGGTTGTTTGCAGATTTAAAATAATATGCACAAATTAGACTCTAACTAACTTTTAGTAATTAGGTTTTTGGTAATTTTTTCCGGTACATAATTTGAAGAAACGAACATTTAACTGCTGTTGTAAAAGCAAAAAAGTGATTAATAAAGGAAACAAGGAAATCAATGACGTGTTTTAAAGCTTCCGGTTAAACCGGAGGGAATCGTAAAAGACAAGGTTTACATTGCAGGCAACAAGTAGGGTTGCTTTGACATTCGCAGCGTATTATAAACAGGGGGCAAAATTAAATTAGCGACCTGTTCCCGAAAAAATCGTTTCTTCCTCCCCCATTGTTTAGATTAAACTTAATCTGATCCGGACAGACGCATCGTCACTTCTTAATATTGTCTTGGATAATTTAATTTTGACGTTGAATAATCATAAAAAGTTCTTAAAAGACGTTTATAAATGGCTGAACTTTTGCCATTACCTGTGTTGAAAGTTTAATTTATATTTTAGAAGTTATACAAGTTCGTTATGTATATTGTTCCTATTCTTTAATAAACATTGGTAATAAATGGCATAATAGGAAATAGTCATATGAAATCAAGAAAAAAGTAAACGTTTACTTTTTAAAAGGTTTTTATTGATCTAACTCATAATTTGTTTAATGACATAAACATTTTAGACTTTAATTTTTTAGGTCCTTGGTCCTGGGAACTAGAAGATAAAAAGGGCATGGTTTAAATCTTATGGAACTTGACCAGTGAAAATTTTACAAAAATTTTAATATGTTGTTACCCAGGTAGAGATTATTTTTTTTGTTTTGATACAAATCTGCTTGCTATACAGGGTAAGCCAATAAATAAACTTAAAAATAGGTTTGCGCTGTACTTGCAATACCATTAAAACGACATTTTTTTGTTAATTTTCTATTGTCCATTGTTTCTAAAATGTAAAATTTTTTTTGTTATTAATTGAACAATATTACAAAAATGTTTTACTGGATTATTGGTTTGTATACAGGGTAAAACATATATTAAATACATTATTATTAAAAAAAAAAAAAATAAGTTTTGGGACGTAAAATCTGCAGTCTCGCTAAAACTGGGGTTTAATTTTTTGTTTTCGTTTAAATAAATTGTTATATATATATATATATATATATATATATATATATATATATATATATATATATATATATATATATATATATGTATATATATATATATATATATATATATATATATATATATATATATATATATATATATCTATGATATAATATATATATATATATATATATATATATATATATATATATTATATATATATATATATATATATATATATATATATATATATAAATTAGATTAGATTAGATTATTTGAGCGGAGATGGCGAAAAAATGACCCCCACCACTGCAACCTTACCAGATTTATTGGTTTCTCCTATCTTCTCTGAGTACCTTTTCCAAGCCCGTCTTCTTAACTGACTCAGAGTCTCGACACCCCTCCATATAACCCGGTTTTTGGGCCCCCTCCCCGCCTAGTAAACCTAAGCCTGCATAGTGCTTGGGTGGCACCACACATGTAAGGCTGTTTCTTCAGCCTCCTGGCAAAAACCTACAGAGGTATCCCCCCCGGTTTATTCTTTCCAGGTGTTTTTGGGTTTACAATGTCCTGTTAGTTGACCTACGTTATCCCTTTTCGACCTTACGGCTGTGGCTCAGTAGGTCCGATGTAAACTTGGCCGAGCGGGTCTTAATGAACTGCTTTGCCTGTCGTTGTCCCGGTGTTTGTACCCACCAGCTTTGAAACTGCCTGTCTACCCAACTCTTAATAGATGCTTTGAAGAGACCTGCGAGATACCGCAGAATAGCCCGGGCCCCATCATTTCCGTGGCTGATCCTCTTTTTGGCCCAGGTCGTCCCCGGGCCCCTTCGTTGCCCCGGATGGCCCTCGTGGCTTTGGGACCAGGCTACCGTAAGGTTTTTTTTCCGCCGACTTTTTCCAGGGCCTGTATACAGTCCCCCACTAGTTTGGAATTTCTTTTGGACGTGGCCTTCCCGGCCCTTTTGGTAAAACGAGAAATGACGATATTTTTCCTTCTCCCTTTTTTTTTAATCCTCACGGGCAATGGGGCTATTCCGATTTCGTTGGAAAACCGTGGCGTGCTGACGAGACTTAAGATTACCTTTTTTCTGGCTTATCACCATAGATGCCAGCTCCTACACCCTTTTTGGTCTTGGAGCCACTGTATCCAAATATGATGGCTTTGGGGGGGGGGGGGCTGCCTTCCAGTCCCCCCCCTATCTGGTATGACAATACGAAAGTGTCTATTGAAGATGAAACGAGTTATCCCTCGAGGGCATCTCAAACAATGAGCTGACCTCTTGGTCCTCCTCTATTCCCATCTTGGACTTTTTTATAATTGGACTTTGACCCCCTTTGAGCCATAGAGTCCCGCCTTTCTGCCTGTATGTAGATGTGGAGTGGGGAGGTTCGTTTCAGGGCTGGGTTGGGAGTTGTTCTCATAGCCCCCGTGATGCATACGCATGCTACCCTTTTACACTTTGAAGTTGTCTGATTGCTACGTTTGGAGCCCCTTTTCAGGCAACTGAACCTGGTTATCATGGGTCTTATTCCCCATTTTAACCATTCATTTTTGGGGTTTAAAAGTCCCCAGTTTTTCCAAAAAGTCTGGACATCCCCCCTAGGGAAATTTTTTCCCTTTCTGAACAAGTTTGTTGAGGTCAAAGTGACTCCTAGATTAACCCTTTTGAGAAGGATTTACTCCATTGAGTTTTGGGACATCTGAGTGCCCTTAGTGCTTTTTTCGTGAAGGGAACAATAACCGGGATTAACCGACAGCCCTTCCTCCCTGCCATTCGCCCACGTTTTCAGTGCGTTGCGTCCTTTCTGAAAACCGTACAAGCATGAAACCTCTTTTGGCCATTTTCCGAAGGTCGTCGACTGGGATCCCCCAAATATAATTTGATAGAACGCCTCCTTGTGGGCGGCCCCTCCCCCCCCTCAGCTTCTAGGTGTCCTCGCCCAAGGTGGATCTAATGATCCTGTTTATTCTCCCCCAAAATACATATGGTGTGCGGGGTGTTCCTTCGTTTAAGAGCCTTCATTAAACGATCCTGTTGGAACGTTGTTGAACGCTCCCTCTTTCTGAAATATGCCAAACATCCTTTGTCCTCGATTGACTTTGTCAGGGTCTGCCAGATCATCCAGAGCGGAGTCCGCAGACTTTCCTGATTGATAGGCATACGGCGGTACTTAAAGGTATAGTGATAGTATGTTATCCCTTATGTATCTATCCACAATTGAAAACTGTAAAGTGTTCTTGATGCAGCTGAGAAAAATATCAACATTTTAGTTCTTTAGTTTTAATTTTTTACATCATCTAATATATTTAACATTTGCTATTATAAAATATGGTAACAAACTAACCGGTTTAAATATCGAATTACTCTGTATATATAAATGCATCTCGATGTCAATAGTTAAAAAAATGGTCCTGGCTTAAACAACAACAAATTAAAGAAAAATGTCACCCAATGCTCCTATTTTGACCTACACTTTGCCTATATTTTTTAATAATAACAATTTATTAACCCTGTATACGAATCATTAGTCAAATACATTTCTTAATAATTTTTAATTAATAGCAAAATAAAATATTACCTATTGAAACCAATGGACAATAGAAAATTATTAATAAATGTGATAATGGTATTGCAAGTACCGTGCAAGCGTATTTTTAAGTTAAATTATTGGCTCACCCTGTCTAGCTATCAAGTTTGGGCCAACACAAAAAATGTAAGTCTTGACTTTAGCTGGTAGTGGTGGTGATTTAAAGTTAGTGGACTTTGCACCTCCACTGCGACTGCTCGGTCTATAGTGGCTCACTGCTTTATATTCTCCAATGGTTAGACTTCTAATGAATCCGATACCAGATTGGAAGAGAGTTCTTACGTCCTCCTCTTACTCGTGTCGCTACCGGACTGAGCACAATGTGTTCTTATATGTGTTCTAAGTGTCCCTGTCTCCTGGGAAGTATGACAAGCAGACGGTTAGATCCGTCATGCCCTCCCTCTCCCAGTCTAGTGGCGTGGTGGCTACAGGAGTCCTTGTTACAGGAACCAGATGTTCTTTCTGAGGCCACATCTCCGGCCTTATCCCTAACAAAAATGGTCCTATCGCTTTCTGTTTAAAAACCGGGAACCTTTTCCCACAAAACGGTCTGTCGCCTTTGCAATGCAGATTCAGGATCCCTTCTGAGCACCTGTTTGTTCGGGATGGATTAACCCTTCCCAGGAAACAGACAAATCAGCTCAGAGCACGCAAACAGATTCACCCCATTCGTTTTTTCGCTTGTGACATGATGGCACCTATCAAAACGGACTTATTCATTCGGTCAGCTGCACCTTGTCCACTTTTTTCCTATAAAAGCGGTTCTGTACGCTGTTTGGAACTAAGGGTAATAGTCCACACGGCAGAGCCCTGGATTACCACCAGTAAGGCTAGATACTCTGAGGGTCGCCCTGTATCTCAGAACACCGTTGGAACACCTGTTTAAGGCACAGGGTGTTATTCACTCATCAGCACGGTATGCTAACCCCTTGGGTTAAGCCTTGTGTTCATCTTAGCTTCGGATCCCGTTCCATACGCTAGCCAAAAAAGTTTACGCTGTTTTCCTGCAATACATGTACGGACTAGTCATCTCAGGGAATGACGAAATTAAGTGTTTGACGCTAACATAAATAAATATATAAATTACAATTGGAGCATTTCACACATGTTTTTTGTCCCTTTTTTAAGAGTAAGTATCTTAAAAATTATTACGATAAATTTAAAATATTTTTTTAATTTTTAAACTTTATATGTTTTACTAAAGATCGACAATATACTAGGAAAAGTTTAAAAAGTAAAAAATTATACAGCCAAAGTTTGAAAATAAACATATAAAAGTAATTTGGTTGTATTTATATCACTTGTATTACTAAATCTTTATAAATATTTGTATAAAATAATTGTAATAATCTATCTCTTCAAATGAGTTTCGTAAGCTGTTGTTAAATTCTTGCATGGTTGAAATACAGTCACTTCGCATGTCCTTTTGGTTTAATGTTCTTGATTTTATGTGTTTTCTGAGGTAATAAAAAGTAATTAGGCAACAACTTCGAACTAAGTACCAGGGGAAATTGATTTCCGGAAGAGGTTATCCTGAACACAAGTTATAATTGGGTACCACACAGTAACATGTAATTTGTGGTTCCGAATAATCAAATAGTAAATTAACAACAATATGCTGTACCGTTAGATGAATTAAAAAAAAATCCGTAAATTTTGAAAGACTTTTAAAGTTTTAGTGCTTTTATGCTAAAGGCTTAAAAAAACAAAATTTAAAATTAACAGTGTTGCTTCTACATCGTCAGAATTTGTCATCAAGAAAATAAGTGAATACTAAGGCTGTCAAAAAATCGAAACTTTCGCTTTTTTTTTTTTTTAATGGAACACTGTAAATTATTATAGAAACAAAATATTTGGTAATTAAAGTTATGATTAAATACAATATTTCATGCTATAACATTTTTTATCTTATTTTTAGTCACAAAACACAAAATATTAGTAATGCACAGTGAGTGTCTTAAAGAATTAACGGATTGTTTATTAATGCAAAATCTAAAGATTCAGAGAAGAAAGTCAGACCTCTGCATCAGTAAGTTCTACAGTCTAAATGAGTCATTAGTAGGCAAACGTCTTTTCTTTGAGTGGAATGGAATCAAAGATACCACGAATATTGGGTGGCACAATTTTAAAAGTACTAAAATATATATATATATATATAATATATATATATATATATATATATATATATATATATATATATATATATATATAATATATATATATATATATACAGTATCTCCACGGAAAAGTCTTCAGAAGAAAAAACTTTTATTTGGTTTATCCGAAAAAGCTACTCTTGATAAAAATTTTATATTGAGTAGATTGAGATGAAACATTTAACATCTTTACATACATGATTATTAGAAAATGAAAAAACTTAAATGGTTCAAGAGTAAAGTACATTTTATTGAAGATATAGAAATAAAGTTACTAAGAAGATTGTTAAAAATTAAAAGGTAGTCTCCTAATACAATTTTAGAAAAAATCATTTCTTTTATTTTTGTGATTAAATTTATTTTATATAATTTAAATTTTAATATTATTTATTATCAAATTTTGCTGTTAACTTTTTAAAAGCTGACGATACTGCATTAATGAATTGCTATAAAAGCGAAGTGTCTCAATAGCTTGTCACTATCAACGCCTACTAATTTTAAAATTTAGATAATTAATTGATAATAAATTTTTGATCCACAAATAAGCTCAAGTGGGCTCGTTTTCAAAAATTGGTATTAGAGACTACCTTTTACGTTTCAACAAATTTTCTAATAACTTCTTCCATATCTTTGTAAATAATTCTTTCTCCCAGCCTGCATTTAAGTTTTTCATTACAGACACATGTATCCATGTTAAATGTTTCTATCCCTAATCTTATCTTAGAAGTAGCATGAGAAGCTATCACAAACTCACTCTTTCAATTAAAATTAATAAAGGGACCCTCCCTATTCAACATATACCTATAGTTTATTTAATCTTCTATTTTTATTTATTCAAAAAACTTACTCTTAAAAAATCTGCTTCTTCTTAGAGTAAGATTGGGATAAAAACATTTAACAGTACATATGGTGTTAGAAAATTGAAAAAGCTTTAAATGGTTCAAGAGTAAAGTGCATTTATTTAGGAAGAATGAAATAGTTACTAGAAAAGTTGTTAAAAGTAAAAATAGTTCCTAACACCATTTTTAAAAAATCATCCTATATTATTTAGTAAAATTATTTTAATAATGTTATCTAATTAGATTAACAACTCATTATTGCGTATAGGGCGATTGATGGTGACAAACTTTTATAATTCATTAAGCAATAACGTCAGCTTTAAATACTATAACAGCAAAATTCAGTAAATGTCTTAAAAATTTGATTGATGTAAATATATTTAATTACAAATAAATAAAGTGAATGATTTTCGAAAATTGGTATAAGAACTAACTTTAATTATAACAAACTTTATTAACTTATTTCATATCTTCTCAAATAATGCACTTCCTCTTTTGTACAATTTTAGGTTTTGCAATTTCTAGACTGCGTATAAAAAATCTTCCATGTTTCTATCTAATCACTAGAGGTATAAGAAATTTTTATCAGTAGTAGCTTTTTAGTAAAATCAAAAAAATAAAAAAGTTTTATATAACCACCTTTTCCGTGGACATACTGTATATATATATATATATATATGCATAATAACAATCTTATCTCTATTCTATATATTCTTACATATATATATATATATATATATATATATATATATACCTATAGTATATATATATCTCCATATATATATATATATTATATATATATATATATATATATATATATATATATATATATATATATATATATATATATATATAAACAAATAAAAAGATCTGCTCATGGATTATCTGTGCCAAAAACTCCGTACACTCTACTGGATAAGGTTCTTTTCTCTATCCAATATTTAAAATAATTATCCCTGTGTACCTGTTTTATGTTGTAGGCATCTTGCAAACTACATTTCATTTTATAATGCACTATTTAAATAAGTGCAATAAATTAACCAAAGTCATTTTTTTATATAGTTACAAAAATAAAGAAGTATTATAATTATTCAATTTGAACAGATAACTAAACATTATCATATAGGTGTAAATCCAGAAGTGCGGTTTCCTGCAAATTGAATTTTAAAAATGTTAAACCATAATTGAAATTCATATGTTGTTCATTTAATAAAAATATGAACAAGTACTCCATTTGAAATAAATTATTCAAATATACTTCTTCTTAAATAATTTTTACTTGCTTTACATCTTAATCAACACTAAAATATTTAGTTTGGTCATGCAGAAGTGCTTCCAAACACAAAATAGGAAATTCTTCAGTGCAGCATCTGGAGAAGCACAAGTCTGCATAAAGAGTACCACCAGTAACATCTTAAAATTTAACAAAAAAGAACTGAAGAACAAAATCAAACCATTACAGAGTGGTTTGGTTTTTATTCACTTTATTTTTGGTGATATTATGTTCTAAATGTATCTGACTTCACTGATCTTCTTCCATAAAATTGGCTCAAATTAAACAATGAAAGTTTTCAAAACTGTAATAAAAATATATATTTTACGCACCTCTAAAAACTGGGACACTGTAATTTGACAAAAATAACTTCGAAAATTTTTGGAATAAGTTTTAAATCACCCTGTATACATGTTTAGTAAATAGTTTGGGATAACAAGTCTACAACAAACGTATAAGGAAGATTTATTGCGAAACAAGGGCAGTATATCAATTGGTTCATTTATACAGCTAGTATTTGTTTGTTCAAGTTGCTGAATCCAGATTTAGAAAGCGAAATTGAAGATATTGATATTTCATTGTATAAACAATATAAATCATTGGCAATTAGTAGGTGCCATTTCGCAATGTCTACTAAATAGAATTGGTGAACAAGGAGCGATAGGTATAAGTGACAGGAAACAGAGTGACCAATCGCTTTGCCAATTATCATTTGTCAAGTATCCGGTTAATGAAAGTGACCAGAGGCTATAGGAGCTGACCGACGGACTCATTTACCGTAGCCCCTTTATCTTGCCAACGCTTTCAGATACCCTGAAATGCATGCCTAACTGTCACTAACATGTATTTCATCCGGCCCTGTTGTTACAAATCTTACTAGATAAAAAAATCGATGGACGGACGCAGACCTTCCCAAAGATTAATGACTTGCACCTCAATCAAGTAAATAAAATGTCTTTATTTTCTTACATAAAAAAATATTGTTAAAACTACTTCGCTAAATCTAAAATTTACAGCCTTTGAGTTAATTTTTTTTTTTGGTTTGTATATTTTATTAGGACTTTACAGATTGATTTTATTAAAGAAATTGTTGAAATAGTTTATTTAGATTCATTCGTGGAAAATATTTACTACCTCAGGGTTGCTGGCCATCATAGCTCACTTATACACAGAACATTCAGTTTTGCAGGCACCCAGTGTGTGTTTTGTTACTAGAGTTTTTTCTCTTTGAATGAGGGTTTTCTGTGACAGTTTTATATATTAACTTCCTATTTAGTGCAATATAATTAACATTTTTGAGAGGAAGTTTTCTAAAGAAACACTGTAAGTAAAAAAGCAGTTTCGCATTCTTAAATGCCAGCTGGAAATTCTCGAGGAAGAAAAGCTGCCAGCTCTGGCTATAGAGTTTGCAGACGTGTGTGCGAAAACGCCTTCTTTGGACTATGTAAGTGCCAGCTCTGCGCAGTTTTCTCTAAGGTTTTGGAGAACATATGTGTGCCTTCACCAAAAATAAAGGTAAATAATTGTCCATATTCTTTTTGTTTGCCCGTTTTAAGGCTATACATGTAAATCAGACATTTAGGTCAAATCGACCAAATCAATTTTAGGCAAGCAGATATCGATATTCGGTTTTCTGCATTGTGTTCAAAAGCTCAGGAAAAGTTTCGGTGGGGTTATGCCATTTTCGAAAAATACATTCTGGTTGCAATAATTTACATTTTACAATTATAGTCTTACAATATTATAGAGCAATGAAATTTGGAAAAGTAGCTCGGGGTTTTCAGGGATATATTCAGTTCTGGCGACCAAATTGCAAGAGGCGCTCGAGGTGCTCTGCCCGGGGTGCCAGGGACGATTGGCGGGTTAATTGCATGTTGCGAAAATCAGCCAAAATCGTATCATTACTCAGTTTCGAATTGATGCTGAATTTAATTCTAAGCATTAAGAATTACCCAGGCACTCAAGAAATTAATCTGAAGGTGCCAGTGGGGTGATTGGCAGTTATTATCAACCATGAAAATCAGCCAAAAATCTGTTACTCAGGGTTTTCTGGTGATGCTGAATTCACGGTACCTGACCCATTAAAGGTACCCAGAGGCGCTCAGGGTAGCTCTGCAGGGGTGCCCGGAAATTGGTGGCGGGTTAATTGTGACCATAAAATCAGCAAAAATCATGTTCGCAGGGGTTTTCGGTGATGCTGGATGCTAATTCAGCGTGCGAATTACCGAGGCGCTCGGGGTGGCTCTACAGAAATTGTCCAGGGAGGTACGATTGGCGGGTTGTTATCGACCATAAAATCGTAAGAAATGTTTATTCGGGGTTTCAGTGATGCAAATTCGTTCTGGCGTTAAAATTGCCAGGGGCGCTCAGGGAACGAGGGTGATTGACGCAGGTTCATTGCATCGTAAAATCAACCAAAATCATTGCTCGAGGGTTTCGGTGATGCTGAATTCAATTCTGGCGTAAAATTACTCGGTGGCTCTGCGGGAGGTGCCCGGGGGTGGTGTGGTCGCCATCGACCACTGAAAATCAGCCAAAAATCGTTACTCGGGGGTTTTCGGTGATGCTGAATTCAATTCTGGCACTGGAATTGCCCAGGCCTTCTGGGAAAAATCACAAAAATTATAGAAAATAATTTATTTAAATAATAAATTTTACATTTAATTAATATTGAATTACTACATTATAAAGTTTAATTTTTACCAGCAAATACTAAATACTTTCAAACTCTTCTTCACCACGATTAGTTCACAGAACAAGAGATACTGGCAAATTTCCTCAAAGACAAACTGCCATAGTTGGTGACAGGACTAAGCTCTCCATCCCCAATTTTCACCTCCATTCAACGTTTAGGGTCTCTTCCATTTTTTTTCTTTCGTCGAACTGAGAACTTTCCCATTTGCACCGGTCCACGTTAACATTACTCTACTCTTGTGCTGGCGCTTTTTCAAATCAGTTTTCAGTAAAAGATCTCTAATAATTATTTTTATAACATGTATAATATGGTTTAATGTCGTCAGAATTTTATATTTATAATTCGGGTTAATTCTAATGCTCAGAACTGAGTTCGGCATCCCCGCTTTCCCAGTAACGATTTTCAGCTGATTTTCATGTTTGCAATTTCATTCTCAATGCCCAGGCATATACCGACCTCCCGACTTCCAGTGCTCATCACTAAATTAATCATCCCAAAAACTCCCGAGTAACGATTTTAGGCTGATTTTGCCGAACCTTTATAATTTCTTCCCAAAATCACCCAGGCGCCCCTCCCAGTGTCCCAGGCTTTGGGTGACTAAGGCAGGATTGGGTGGCAATCCTCAGGCTCCCGGGTAGCTTTGTTCCACCTAAACAGACCACCAGTTCGACGTCAGCTCTATAAATGTGCAAAAAGAGTAGTCTTTTCTAATTACAAATTATCTAATATTGCAATCAGCACTGAAAATATTATATTCTCACCATCTCAAACTTTTTCTCATATTCAGACACAATGCAGAAAATCATCGTCTCATGCTGTACTAAGAACTCAAATTCTCTAACTGTGGACTCTCTGCAAGATCAATAGCCAATAAAATGGGGCTGAAATTTAACTTTTTACTGAACTCCAAATAAATACGTGTTTACCTTCTATTGTATATACTGTTTGTATGGTTAAAACCAGTTCAGATCTGACATACAAATATTACCAAATAATGTACTCTTTCCTCCTATATTAGCTTTCTTAATAGTTCCACGTAAAAAATTTGAGAAAGTTATGTCCAGTGGTACCTGAGATATTTGATTTTAAACTCCGTTTACTACGTTGAGCTTTCCACTATTGTTTCATCAAAATTATGGGCACTTCCTGAGGGAGTAGAAACCAGGCTGAAGGTATGTAGAAGTAGGCTTTGGACACAAGTAAAGGAAAAGGTCTAAAAACTGCACATTTTTACTTGGAACGTCCTAAAACGGGGGCGTATATTTAGGGGGTAATTTAGAACTTTGCAATCGGGTTAAATTTGAGTTTCTGAGGTCATAATTGTCTTAACATTTAACATTTAAGCAGGATTTTATTTTATTTTTTAAACTCATACCAAAAACACTTATGTAAAATAAAGGCCAAGTTCCTATCCAAAAATTGCGGCCTCTTAAATTACTGGGAACTAAAATTAGTCCAGTTCTTTTTCGACTTTGCAAGTTTTTTTAATTGATCTGTTTGTATTAATGAAAAAAAAACTGTCTATATTAATAAAAAAGAACATTTAATACCATTGACAGACCAGTAAAAAACTTGCCAAGTAAAAAAAACTTGGTCTAATTCCAGATCTAAGCACTTTAAGAGGTCGAGATTTTTGGACAGAAACATGGCCCTTATTTAACATATAATAAGTGTTTTTGGTATAATTTTGTATAAGCCGTGAGGTTTTTGACTGCTGTATATATTTAATTTATTATATAATAATAATATGTAGTCTCTAGGTAGTTAAGTTGGAGTTTTACGCGGAAGATTATTATAAACTAAATAAATAAATAACTGGCAGCAGATATACTACGAGTCGGCAATGTACTGCATCAATCTTGAAGTTAATATGTTTCTATTTGATATATCCGACATCAATTGGGAAAGAAAAAACTAGATGCAACCGCGTCTTTATGGCAGCATTTGAAGGAATGTTTAAAGTCTGTCAGGGATCTTGTCAGAGTTCAAGGCGTGCAAAGTAATAACGGTCATCGCAAAGGATCCGGTGCCGTACATCACACGCTGCTAACTTAAGACATCTCGAGTTATGGACAACTAAAATGGTATGAATCAGGGGCCCAGGCTTTTAGCGTCCCTCTGGAGCTTTTTTATGACTTACGAGATACAATTCTTTATTTTTGTATTATTTGATACTTACAATAACACGTTCTTTTTATACAGGGTTACTGAGACTTTTTTTAAAAAAATAGAAAAATATTGGCAATGCAACCTTTTTCGAGATCAGCGAAAATAAATTTTAAAATATAATAAGGTTTGTTTCCAGCACGTCAAAGTATCACGAACGATCACGCTCATGCGCGGTGATTGCAAGTGCGTTCCAACAGAGACGCTGACTTATCGGACGGTCTGTTTGTGCCTGCTCAAAACTTGGGATCCGTTTAGTTAACATTCAGGCAGTAATTCTGATACATGGCCTAAATTGAACTGTTTGGTTGACTTTGCGCATTGAACATCTTGGCTGGATTTTGATTTTTACAGCTCATTTTATGTTTATTGTTTCATATTTCATCTTTATATGTTTACCGTTGAAGGTGTTAGGATTATGCAGAATAGTTAGTTAATTTAAGTTAACAAAAATTAAAGGATTATTATAAATTAAGACATTTATGTGAAAATATCAGTTTAAAAATAACAATAAATTTAGCATACATTAGGGCAAATCACTGTTCAATAAGGGATTTCGTAGTTTCTTATTAAATTGCACTCTCTGGCAGCTACAATCTGTGTGAATTTGTTAACTTCTTAAATAAATATTTATATAAAAAATATATAATTTTGTTACATTTTTTTATAACTTTTTAGCAGGAGAAGACAGTTTCTGTAAGCCTATTCTATGATGTTATTGTGGGAGTTTAATTATTTTAAAAGGAAACGTTTATTTTATTTTATGATAAGGTTAAAAAAATTAAAATAAGTTAAGAAAGTTAAAGTTGTTTATCTTTTAACAACTTAGGTACAATTTATGTGTCATAATTAAAACATTTGATCACAAAATGTTTATCTTTTCTTGTGTGACTTTAACTTATTTAACTTAATTTGAATTTTTCTGCATAATCTAAATTTGTTGTGAATAGCGTGCTTTAGCATTTTCTATTTCCTCGCTTGTTTAATTATTCAAAAACATTAATTTTTACCACCTCTAAGCACATCATTAAATTTGATATCTTTAAAGATGAGTGACGATATTATAGTGATATTTGCTAACTTTGATCAAAATATTTTAAAACAAAAAATTTAAAAACTTTTAATTTGACAATTCCCAAAACGATCCGCAAGCGATCCAACGTTTGTACTTTTCGTACCGTCACAGAAAGTATTTTAAGGCCGCGCATGCGTCTAAGTGCACCAAAAAACAGTTCAAAAACGATTTCGAAACGATACCGGATTTCTTGTTGGAACAAACCTATTATTAACAACGGCTTGATAAAAAAAAAGAAACTGACCTGCGATACCCCGTGAACTTGAAATCGAAATTATCCCCATTCAATGCTCATTTAATTGGAAAAAATGACTTTAAAATTTCATTTTGTAGTAATGTAGCTCATAAATTGTTCTTCGATAAGTCTATGAACAAGCTTCACTCACTGCAATTGCATTGCAGTCAGTGAATCTTTGTCTCATTATGCATCGATATTCCCTTTTAAATTTGCCTATACCGACTTTCAAGCTCCTTTGTGCTATTAGACGATAGCAGATTTGAATTTTACAATACATTTTAGATCGGTTTGAATATTTTTAAGCCTCCCTTGGTTGAGTTTTTTCGTTGTCAAATGTGACTATCGAAAAATTGTCATTTCGGACGTACACTCCTTCACAACTTAGCTCGTAGAGATTTTTAGGCCCTTTCTTGCTATTAGACGATTATAGATTCGGATTCTACACTAAATTTTACATAATACTAAATACTTTTTTCGTTGTCGGATATGACTATCGAAAAATTGTCATTTCAGACGTGCATTCCTTCACAACTTAGCTTATACGATATTTTATATTATACCGAATACTTTTGCTTTTCTCAATAAACATTTTTTTTTCGTTGTTGACTATGACTATCAAAAAAGGGTGATTTCGGACGTGCACCCCTTCACAATTTAGCTCGTAGTGACTTTCGTTCTTTTTTGCTATTAGAGGATTGTAAATTCAAATTTCACATAAAATTTTGCACTGTACGAAATAATTGTAAGTTTCCCTCAATTAACATTTTATTATTTTATTTTTTCGTTTTCAAGCATGACTATCGAAAATGATCATTTCGGACATTTCTACTTTTTTTTCTCCTTAGCAAACATAATTGTATTTTTGAGGCATTAAAGTGGACAATAACTTTTTAAGGCCTGATGTGAAAAAGAAATAGAGTTGATGCCAGTGTTACGCTTTGGGGAACCCCAGCATTAACATGGTAAACCGTAGCAAGGAAGTTTAAATGAAAGAAGCGTATTATGCCAGACCTGTCAAAAGCCTTGAATATGTCAAGAGCAACGATCTGGAATTTACCAAAGAACACAAGGGACTTTTCTTGTTGTGTAAGACAAGGGAAAGAAGATCTGCCGTGGATCTTTTTTGACAGAATCCATACTATCTGTGATATATAATTTTGTATTTTTTAAGTACTTTAAAATCTAAGACATAATACATTTTTTTATTACCCTGCAAACAACTGAGAGAAGAGATATAGATGGAAGTGCTAAGATCGATGGTTTGTTTAATGTATTTGCAGTGAGGTTGTTAAAGGTTGTGTTTGCCGAATGACCCGTAAAATGTACAGGCGTGGACGTACCTTTCTTCGTAGGTTAATTTGTTTCCATTTTTATAGCTTTGAAACATAAAAGTAAATTGTAGCTTATTATTTTCAATAATCATGTTTGATAAAATGTGTTTATCACGGTGCATTAAATATATCTAACAATTGTAAAGTAACCATTTTGGGTGGGGCATAATCGTGCAAATTTTCTGTGGTTTTATGTGGTATCGAGTTACGTTCTCCTGGCGTAGTATGGGATAAAATATTTAAACTTGTGACGTAACGAAATAAAGATCAGCATTTTTTTTTTTCAAGTTTACATACACGCAATATTCAATTACAACCGGTGTTTATTATTTTAAAATGTAACTAAAAAATGGGATTTATAGCCACTTATGACGACTATTGATTTATTGAAGTGCTAAATGCCAATTACCATTATAATATTTATTACCGGACTATGGGCATATGACTAATAAAATCCGGAATTTTATTGATCTTCATTTATATTAAATGATTATAACGTTGTAAAATTATTATACGTTTCATATCATAGTTATTTATTTAGTTGAATTGTATGGTCAGGAATTTATTATTTATAGTTGCCCCTGTAATTATTAAGGTAACGGAGTACATCTTTATAGGGGGTAAGAAGAAGTTAAAAATTATTTTGGACATGACAATCTATTACAAGTACAAGTGTTATAGATGTTTGCCACCCACTCTTGGTATCTACCGGATGTCTACAAATTACCGAAACAGTACAACCAGCGGCATAGCGTGGGTTAGGGGCGCCCGGGGTGGAAAGAAACTTTGCCGCCCCTACAAAATCAAGAATAAAAATTCATACCCCTAAAAAGGTGAGCAAAAATAATAACAAAAAAAAACAGTTTCAAAGGTCAGCTACCTATATAAATGATTAATTATGATACTTGACATGACATAGTATCTTAGTATCTACAACTACATAGGTACGAACATACTCAGATATTAATTTAAAGGGGTTTTCGGCAGCGAAATCTAAAATCACATTGTCAGAGTCCACTTCGTTTGCTAAATCATGCTCGATTGGCAATATTGCCAAATTAGGTATCCTCAACGAACTTATAGTAGTACGATAGTAATTCTTGATTGATTTCATTAAAGAAACGTTACGTTCACAGCTAGCTAGCAGTGAAGTGCCTACTGTCAAAAATATCCTTAGCATTATAGCAATAGTAGGAACGGAAGTACCCAAACTATACCGTTGTACAAACTGAAGAAGTTCAAGCGGCCCCTTAGTCAAAATAAAATTTTGGCTTCTCTATTTGACGCACGGACAAAATTTTGAAGTCTTTCTCGTTGAAATCCTTTTATATCAATATCATCTAATGCTTGGTCCAGTTTGCAAATGTATCTAGGGTTCAATTGGTTTAATGGCGTTAAAGAAAAGCTTGCGTCCAGATCAAACAGCTGTTGAAATCTTATTTTGATTTCCTGGATAATTCTTTCTACAGAAGTAAACATTTTATGCTGTAGTTCCAACTCATATGACAAACTAGAATCTGCTGCCCCGTCGTCATCATGAAAGCGTGTTTTCTTTCTTGTCAGGCAAGGTGCAACCTTAATGCCCTGTTCTTCACATACCTCTTTTGCAAAAGTGAATAAACCGTGAACCAAGAAGATCTCTAAAGCCTTAAATTTGTTGGAGCAAGAACTAATGTAAAGGTCTTTTATTTGTAGGTACAGTTGAGCTTTATTAACTTCCACAAGAATTGCATTCCAGAACCCGAGATAGCATACAAATGCAAATGAGTGCATGGCAGTCCAAATATCACCAGTGTAGGATCTCGTTGTCACATTTTCTGTCACATTAGTCTAAAGCTGTTCCAGAACATCCAAGATTTCTAAATAATGGTTCTTCATCATATTAACTGCATCATGTCTGGCGCTCTAGAGAGTATCACTCAAGCGCTTCACACCTTGCTTCCTTCCAGTAGTCAGGGCGTCCCAGCGATTAGTCGACGATGAGAAAAGCACAAAGGGGCGTTCCAAGGTACCAAAAAAGTGATTAAATTAAGGGCAATCTATGCAGCATGTACTCCAACCAGGTTCGAGGAATGATTTGTGCATGCCACAAACTGTGCCTTTGGATTCACCTCTATATTCCGTGCTTGAACTCCACTGTGTACACCAGACCTAACAGCTGCGTTTTCATACGCTTGTCCTCTACAGTCCTGTATATCCAGTTCGTCTGATGTAATCTTGTCTGAAATCATTTTCGTTAGTTGCTCTGCTTTTTTTCCCTTTACTTCTATAAAGTCGACAAAACACTTCACTACCTCTACTTTGCCTTCTTCACACTTTACATACTGTAGCACCTGACTAACTTGATCTTCATGAGACGCAAGCGCAGTACGTCAATATTTAAAAGTCGCGCGTCATCTGGCGCATTCGCCAAAACGCGTTAATTAATTTTCATTTTAAATCGACAAATAAGTGCTTTCTTCCAGATTATTTAAAAACAATCGGAATGCACCAAAACCTCTTAAAAAATTGAGGTAAGGTTAAATTTTAATATACGATTTAAGGACTACCTGGCTGCGTTCATAAACAATTATGAAGTACACATTTTTTATATTTTTGTTACAGAGGTCGTTTTTAAATGTATACATACATTTTGAAACGACCTCTGTAACAAAAATGTAGGAAATTTGTACTCTGTAGTGATTTATGAACGCAACCCTGATAGCCTCAACTGCGCAAGACGCTAAATACCACAGTGTCTGTTGCTTATACTTTTTTGATCGCATACTTGTGACATTTGTTACCGCGCATATCATATGTATTATTCCTCTCCCACTTAGAATATCTTTGGGTTCAACGACTAGCTTCATACTCTTTAATTTAAGGACACACAAAACTAAAAATTACTTTACACCTGATACAGGCAGTCAGCTGGATCTGTTTACAAGAGGTTGGTTTGGGGAGAATGGGGAGAGGGAGTCAAAATGGTCTTTTATTTAGTGTTCGTGCACCACGTACATAAGAGACAATTAATGATGGCCCTCGTAATTCCATTCTTTTTGGTAGGACTGGCAAAGAAAACTAATTATTTGGCAGGCAACGGGATGAAGACGTGTGAGACCGGGAAACAAAAACCTAATTACCGAAACGACCGAACTGATGACAACACATTACTGCGATGTCCAGGAGGACTCGTCAACGTCCTGCTGTTGCCTGTACTTTCTTTCTCACGGTTAAATACTAAATTACACACTTACGAGAAACCGGGAATTCCAAGTTTTCCGTCATGTTTGGGCTATATTTCTTTCTGTATTGAGATACAAAACATTATTTAATTTTATAAATGTCGTCTATTTTCTTAAGAAACATAAAAAGTATGAAATAGGTTGTAAGATGGTAGTCCAGACTTTGCTTAATTAAAGGTGTTTTTTTTTCAGAAAAAAGCTTTTTTTGCGTTAAATTTTTCTTGCATGTAACTTTATTTAAAAATTATACAGTTTGAAATTTATTGCTGCAATTTGTTTTGGCAATAAGGTTTATAAACTTACCAAAATTTTGAAATTTGTAAATAACTTGGTTAATTGTTTCGTAAAATTATTAAGTATAAAATAAATGCACAAATGAATTTTTAGTTGTTATCTATAAATACAGCGTATCCCAAGTTCGGCCCACATGTATTGCTATCTCGTTTAGTATACAAGATAAAGAAATGTTTAAACGGGGAAAGTTTCAAAAAATTTAATGCATATTTTTACTGCGCAGTTAATTTAAAAAAAATAATAAATTCTGAAGATTAGCATAAAAGTAATACGGTTTATTTTAATTTTTGCTTGTAATTCGTTTGTTTTAAGTTTGACAAGTTTTAAACTATAACATTATTGCGACACTTTTTGGCAACGAACATTTTTCCACCAATTTTTTTCTTCGAGCGTCTACTGTTTTACAGTTACTAACCAAAACCTTTATTTTCATTAGGCGACCATATTTGATTTTTCGATATTTAAATAGCTTTTTAAATTTCCGTTTCAACGATACCCCACTTGCCTCTAAACAGTTTAAGAAATATTTAAAAAACATATTTTTAAACAATACATTTGGCAACGCCTCGTAAAAGAGCTTCGTGTCAATTTCCCTTATAAAGGTAAGATATTAATGTGTATTTTGCAAACAAAAGCGATAAAATTTTAAAAAATATTATTTCTGTTTTAGTAAAAAAATATTTTGACAAAACCGAATCCGAGCAATCTTAAAAAAATCAAAAGATAATTCGGTAATATGAAGATTATATGTACTAACGAAAATTGTTGTTGTATTTGAACAAAATAAAAAAAATATCTGTTGTAAATAAATGTCTTCTGCAAATAAATACCATTAAAATCAGGGCTTGATAATAGGAGAGCTGGTAAACAATTTTAAGTAGGTTCTTGAGGAACTTTGAAAATTTGTGTAAGTGTTCTTGGAGGACCACGAACCATTAAAGTCAAGGTCTGGCTAAAGGGTCGCGACTCCCTACCAATTAAAAAATTTAGGGTAAGTATGTAACTCTAAAATATTTGCGCATTTATCAAATGCTTTTTTCTATTTATTTATTTGTACATGTAATTTAAGTAATAAAATAAACCAGAGGTAACCAGTGTATAAATTATATTTTAAACAAAGGGTGTTAGTAATATGCTTATAATTTTTTTTAATAGAAAAGCATCCAGGCCCACAAATTTAAGAGTTTTTTTGCATTTGTGGTTGAAATAATTTTATAGTTATCTCTTTAAACTTGTTTATAATTATGATTTAAAGGGGGACAGCGTTTCGAATCATGGGAATGGATATAAAATAAAACTTCAAAAAGTTGGACAGAGTTTCTTTCTCGCAATAATAATAATGGATGAATTTAGTCAAATCTTATGTGTTATAATTTCATTTTAGGGATGTCAAAAGTAAATTAAAATTATAATTTGGATTTTATTTCTAATTAATATCTGGAATGAATGTACCTTAATCGGAGAGAGGATGAATCTGAGTGTTTTAAAGTAGCTGTAACTATGGATATATGGATTGTATGTACTAATTAAGCTTATTCTTAGAAGTAACGTCCACAAAATTAAATGGCTCTTTGTGCTGCAGAACTTGGCCGCTAATGAGCAAAAGATGGTTATTGAAAGACATTTTTGGCAATAACAATTTATTATGATCGTGTTTTTGAGGCAACTAGACAAGATTTTTGGTGCTCTAGTCCAATATTGATTTAAGATCTTTTGAAAGAGATATCTGCATTACGTTGCGCTTGTTTTCAAAGTCAGACTAGCTTAAGAAACTAAATATTGAAGTAAACGATATAATTATCAGCAAAACTGTGGATGAGATTGATCAAAGATAAGAGAATATCAGTAATGTAAAGAAGAATGAGAGTTGGTGTTGGTACTTAGCCCTGGGGTGCACCAGCATATATTTCGTGAAAGCTAGAATGGTGACCATCTACAATTATATAAGTGATATACATCGATTAGTAAGAAAACTAGAAAACTATGGAAAAAAGTTTAGGTAAAAAACCGTGGGAAAAAATTTGTTTAGGAGCGCATCATGCCAGACCTAGTTTAATGCTTTAGATATGTCAGAGATCTGGGATTTGCCTAGACACTCAAGGGACTTGTTTCAGTTATGTAAGATAAATGAAAGACGATCTGTTGTGAATCTTTTGTAAAGTAATTCGTATGCTTTTCCTAATACTTTAAAATTTGGAATTATAGCCTAACGGTTTTTGAAGTACATCTAAATTATAAATAAAAAAGGGATAATTTATCATCCTTTATTACGATGCGCTATCTAAATAAAATATACTGTGTAAAAAATTTAAACAATATAATACGAAAACAGATGAGAATCGTGCACCTATTAGACAGATTGTCAACTTGAATAAATGATGAAGCCGACCGACGCCGACGGGATTCAAGTAGTGTATCTTGAGTAATATCAAATGTCATCTAAGAGATTTGATTTCTAACAAAACCAGGCAACGGATTTCATTTCATGTGAAAACTAACAATGCATTGCTGAATTTAACTTGTTAGAGAAATAATGTCCAACAGGAGAAAATAAAAAAGAGATAATTATTTAAATATAATATAAAATCTTAGTAGGTGTGGTTAAGATGTAGAATACTGATATTCGTTGTATGTATCATACAGTGTACATCAAAAAGTCAGCATTATAGATATCCTAAAAAATAAGTCTTACTTATAATACAATTTTTTTTTCAAAAATATCATTTTTTAAATTTAAAAAAAGTGTTTACTTAAAGCAATTTCATCTGAATTTTAACAAAAAAAAAGAAAGAATTCTAGTAATATAACCCGACCTTTTAAGTGACATATTAACAAAAATAGTGTCGCAATAATGGTCTATATATATATATATATATATATATATATATATATATATATATATATATATCTTTATATACCATATACCTCACCATATATCTTTCTATATCTCCTCCCACCTAAAGTGGGCCCCCTTTTCTAAAATACTGGATATGAAAAGTCACAGATTTAAAAAATTAGCTTTGATAGCGTCGAGGAAATTATCCATTTCCATCTGCATTACCTAAAAGTTTGCTACCCAGATTGTTGGTAACTGGAACAAAAATAGCATCGAGTTCAAATTACTGCTGAGCTTCGCAGGCGATACCATGATAAAGGTGATGCATTTTTTACTTCCTTACTTACCACTCAAACTCTTTAAAATACAAAAAAGCAAAGGTTGTGCCTTCAATCGGTAAAGTAACGGCCAATGTCTTTTGGGACAGTGATGAGGTTTTTTTACCGATTTTTTAAGAAAACGACGTTCCATTAAAAGGTAAACTTGCATATTGTTTCGAAAGAAAACACCTTTCAGGAATGTAATTTTGCTACAAGATAACGCTCGACCTCATACTGCCCAATTGACTATAAATGTCCTCGAAAAAATGTAATGAGAGGTTCTTTCCTGCAATGACCCGACCAATATTCTTTTACAGGGCAAAGAAGGCTATCCCCAGTTTTCTTCTCATAACTTGATAGTCCCACCATTGCGGAAAAGGCACCTTAGTAATTGTCTTTGAAGGTTCTTAGTTTACCTTTTAGTTTAAATACACCATCAAGTGACTTCCATCTCTTAATATTGATCAAAGAGGCGGTTTAAAATTGCAAAAAGATGAAGTGTCGAACTATGACTGGCATTGTGAAACTACAATGGCAAAAGTAAATAACCTTAGAGAGTAAATACACGGAAAAATAAGGTAAAAAATATATGGTTTTTACATTTAAGTAAAAAGATACAGCCATATAATAACAGCAAATTCTAATAAAATAAAAAAAAAACGTTTAAAATACTATTTTCTATTCTTAAAATAGTAGCTGTGTGATGTTTTATTTTTAGAAAAAATTTACATTTTCCGCCTTGCCATTTGTCCAATTGTGATTACTTTTACGAATACCCGGATCTAAGTTGCTTGTCTCTGTCGCCGTTTACACTTCCAAGAATCAGTCTGAGACGAGTAACTCGGATCCAGTATAATAATGTAGTTCTTTGAGTCTCAGTTTTAGGGCCTTTAGTACTCTTTTATGATAGTTTATCAATTCTTTTTTTCCTTTTCTTTGGTGTTATCCAGCTTCTCGTAGTATTTTGAGTATATCCTTCAATTTTTCAGGAAAACTTCTGTATCGCCCTGTATTTGCAGGAAAAGCAACGGTAATTATTATAGTTAAGTTTGATTACAAGATGTCTCTTCTTACGATTTTATTGCTTGTAATAAAAATAATTGGGTTCTATATTCGCTATATAAATTTAAACTTTGTTGCAATAATAAATTCCCTAAGCCTTGCCGGTATGTCAAGATCCTTTTATTCTACAACTTGCATGATCTGGCGGAATATCATTGCTTTTTTAAAGCAGGGCGGTTAAAGATTTTTATTAGGCCTTCTGTTGCATCGGTCAATATGTATTTTTTACAGTGGCGACTCGTGGTTGGTGGTACATTTGAAGGGGAACAAACAAGCTCTATTAATAGAAAAATTTCTGGTTGAAAGTTAAATCTCATTTTGCCTAATTTTATTAAAATCCATGCATTAATGTGTTTTTCAATTTAATAGCTAAATATTGGACTGCTATTCTGGGTTTTTTCAAGTTATAAAATATGTTTGCTAGATATATCGTTAATTTCGGGGATTGTTTAGGCAATTTTCATATTTTTTGGAATAATAATAATAAAAAAACAGAATTTAAGAGACACATATAACTACATTAACATAGAGATAGACACACAATACTGTTGGTTTATCTATAGAATAATACTTAATACTGATAAGTGATACAGCTGTTTGAAAAAATTGACGCATTAAAAGGGAAAATTATTTCTTTCATGTTGATTAAAAAAGAATATAAATTAAACAAACCCACTTAAAAAAATCCCCATTTTCCCTCAAAAAAAATCAGGACTATCTTTAAACTCTGTATTTTTCCTTTTTGGATAGAGCACTAGGTCGGTCATTTCATTAGGCATAGTGTTTTGCAACAATGTTTATATACAGGGTGTCCCAGAAGTAATGGGACACAGAGCAACAGTAGATTCCTTAGGTCAAAATAATGCAATTAACGAAAACTTGCCTTATCCCAAATTGAAAATAACTAGAAAGGTGTCAAACTTTTTTTTGTTTCGTTTTTCAATAATTTCTTAACTAAATGACATTGCGGAAAAATTGGGGATTTGGGGGTTTTTGAAGCAGAAATTTAAATTCGTCCATACTTAATGTTGCTCGTAGAGGGCGCCAGTTACGGCCTACCCAATTGTTTAGATACTTTTTTAAGCTTAGTATATTGACGGGTTTATTAAAGGTTACTTAAATTTCTCCTGCGTAAAAAAATGTACCTCATTTTTTTTTAGGGGCAAGGAGATAATTTTAAAAGGACCCCCAATTTTTTAGGAAAATGGTTTCGGCAAATTTTTTTTTCCTTTTGAAAAGTAATAGTTTCAACACCTAACGTCTTTATGGACAAAGAAAAACCTTCTAACCCCCAAAATCAGCCTTAAGGTCAGGTTTGATTTGGAGAATTTTGAGGTGTTTTTTGGGGGGTTAGAGAGGTTTTGTTTGCCAAGACGATCAGTGTTTGACTATACTTTGCAAGTTTGAACAACTGGACAACCATTTTCTAAAATTTGGCCCTAAACTGCATTAATAACTGCTCCTAGAGACTAAATAATTATACGCAGAGGGAAAATAGAACTTTTCATAAAAAGGTCAATTTACTAAACTTAAAAAAAATTATTCCATTCTGGGGAGGTTGTAGCTGGCGCTCTCTACCAGGAACATCAAAGTACAAACAATTTAAATTTCTCGCCCGAAGAACCCCCAAATCCCCAATTTCTTTCCCCTATATCATTAAGTTAAGAAATTATTACGAAAAACGAAAAAAAAAATTAAAAGTTTGACCCCCATCTGGGTTATCACTTTTGGGATAAGGCAAGTTACAATTGCATGACCTGGGGAATCTGCCCTGTGTCCCATTACTTCTGGGACACCCTGTATAACTTTTGTTTATTTAACACTCATTGGCATCTCTAGGATTTTCAAAATTTTTTATCTAAAAAGTAAGACATGGGCCCCACACCGAATGTATGAGTGGCTTTATGGAGAACACTTGGGTAAAAAATATTTTTGAAATTTGAGAAAAAAATATTTTTTTGGGTGCCCTCCCCCCGAGAAAAAAATCGGACTTTTAAAATCAAATTCTCTATTTGTATTTTTTTCGTGAATTTGATTAAATTTTTTTTTTTGAGATCCCAAATTTGGCAAAAATATCTAAATTTTACTGGAAATTAGAGACATTTGAAATATTTACATAAAAACATTGAAGAGTGAAAAAATTTCAACTGTCTATGGTTTTTATAAAAACATAAATAATTTTGCGAAATTTGGTATTTGGCGATAAAAATTAACTTTTTTTTTTGGAAATTTCAAAATTATTTTTTTTTACCAAAGTGTTCTCCTTAAAGCCAATAGCATCTTGTACATATTATATGGTAAGGGTCCCATGTCTCACTTTTTAGGTACAAAGTTTTGAAAATCCTAGAGACGCCAATGTTAACAGTGTTTCTTTTAACGTATTTTTATCTCTTCAGATAGACTTTGTTGGTCCAAGATGACAAAACCTATAATCCTTATATTATATATTATTTATTTGCCGCATAATCCATTCGCTAGATCACGTATTTGACTCTTTCCGAGTTTAAACGATGTTTTAAAGTAAGTTATACCCGATCTTCAACTAGCGACCAAAGGACAAAGCTACAAAAGTTACAGGTGGGATCCATAATATAGTATTTAATAATTGTAAGCTCTTAAAAGCCACCGTTTTGCATTTAAAGATTTAATAATAAAAATATATTATAAGAAAGCTTTATTTTAAATTTTATGTCACTGTATGTCACTGAAGGAGCGCGCTGCTATGCGGCCTTAAATAGGAACCGCCACTGATTTTTTATAATGCCATTGCCCATAATCGCAAGAAATGGACATCTCTCGTAGTACCATGAAACGTCGGAAGCCGCAAGTGGCACCAATCAAATCCGTTTGCGGTTTATTTTCCTTAACGGCGATCATCTCCATCATCTTTGCGACGGACAAGTTAAAACGGCAAAGGCATATTATGTCCGAGTGTAAATGTGATTTACGTTATGCAAGTATGCACTATGCATATACGCGTAGCTGGTATCTAGTTAAACGAGGTGATTTTTTCGGTTTATGCGTTGTCACGACCACGAGAAGAGTCACGATCACTTCTCAGATGGACCTTGCAGGAAACGCCTCAGTCGGTACCCGAGTACCCGGCAATAGCACAAGTTAATTGCAACCTCGTCGCTGCGAAGTGCACTAAATGTGTAGTGCTGCAGCTTGCATACATGTTCGGCTCCGACAGAGAAGATTAGAATATTTCATTAACCACATTCTACAAGGTGATCCGGAAGATTAAATTAGATCTAAAGAAAGTGAACAGTACTTATTTCCACCGATATGAGCACGCAAATCTTATTTAATGCCTTAGTGCGGATTATTAAATGACTTTTAATCAAACTTTAATTATAACTCTTTAGATCTATTAGAAAGGTGAATACATTTTTACGTGCTTTAATATCACGTTACCAATAATCTTGAAACCGTTTTAGGTGTTTGGATAATAAAAATAAAAATATTTAAAAAAATAAATTACTTGCAAAAAAGTCTCTCCATATTCACCCTATCCTAACTGGCATAAACACATTATATCCATGGCCAAAGCATCTTCGGAAAAAGTTCGGATTTCTCTTTCAAGCTAAGTAGTACTTCTCACCTTTTAATCTGAACATTATGTATATATCCAAAATCAGCTCTTTTTTGAAATACCGTGACCATTTCTGGAAAACAGCGTCTTCCACAACTCTTAGTTTCATTCAAAAAAGGGTCGGTCGCCTTATTAATGACCCCACTTTTACAAAAAAAAATCATGTCTTCTCATCGACGAGTTGTGAAGGACATGTCGCTCTTTTATAGGTACTTTCACGGCTTCTGCTTTAAGGAATTAGCCAATTTAACTCTTCTTCTAACAGTTCTTAATAGGCCGCGAATTTCTCACATCGTTTGTTATTTCATCACTAGAGGATCTGGAGTGTGGAACCTGCTGGCTGCAGATGTTATTTCGTTGGCTCCAATCTTTCAAATATTTAGGTCCAGTGCTAATAAAGCGCCCTTAACTTCATTTAAGACACCCACGTGGATGAGACTTTGAAGACATCTTTTATGACAACTAACATGATTGTGTCTTTAATATGTTAAACTGGATAATATTTATGGTTTGCCAATTTAATAATATTTATAAAACTATTTAAAATAATTAATTAACTATTTATATTAAGGTAAGCTATGTTAAAGCACGGGAGTACTTTAGAACTGGCACTTACTCTATTACATTAACGATATTCCTCTCCCATGATCGATTTCTATCATAGTTTTGCTAATGATATCGGTAGTGTCACTTATTCTTATATTTAGTAGTCTCTAAATTAAATTTTAAAATTTTTTTGGGCATCAGATATCCAAATAAATATAGATATCACAAGATCTTTATAATTGGTTTCCAGTATTAGCCACTTTAATGCCTTAAAGACACAGTCATGTTCGTCGTCGCGAAAAATGTGCCTTGACTTATAAGGGGCTAAGTTCTAAAAATCAAAGGTGTAATTAACACTGTGGTTGTTGCCGTTGAGAATAACCTTAATTGGCACAAGCGTATTATAACTTCCATAGTAACAGCAGCTTCGAAACAGTCTAGATTCCTTTTTTGAGCCAAAAAGTATTTTTGTCCTTCTTATCTTTATACTTTGTACGTATCCCATGTCAGACTGCTTAAAATACGGTTCTCATGTCTTGGGAATGACTTTTTTTACAATTGCTAGAATTCTAAATTGCATGCAAAAAGAGCTGTTCTCCCACACTCAAAAAAAGCTTTCTTCTCTTGCTCACCGACGAGGTTTAGGAGACTTTTCAGTCCATTATAGGTCTTCTGCTCTGAGGAATTACCCAATATAATTGTTACCCTCGCGACTTTCAATATGAGGTAAATACTTTGTTTGTTTCCTTTTCCCCAAAATGCATAGACTGTAAAATCCTCTGTATCCTTTCTTTTTCCTCCAAACCTACAAATATTTAAGTCCTGTCATAATAAATGGACTCTCAAGATAAAAAAAAAACTATTTCTAGGGAAAAATGTTCTTCGGTAACCAACTAAACGTTAACAAGATTTCTTACAGCAATTATATGTAAAATAAAAACGTAGATGTGGGTATGCCTTCACGGAGACGGGATTACTAATTGAGAATCGAACGGTCATAATTTACAGACATAAAAGTGACATCGAAGTATGGCAGTGAGTGCAGGACGCATTGGCGCTGGACCGGAACATATAATAGTCCCACAGCAAGGAATTGAGAGTGCCGCTTTTAATACAAGACATTTACTTGTAAAGGGCGTCTCAGATAATTTAATTTATTCGATAAATAAAGAAAAATATATATTTAAAAAAAATATTGACAATATTGTTTTTATTTTTAGTAGTTTTTTTCCTTGCATTAAAGTAAGCGGGGACAAGAGACATGAATAAACTAGAATTGAAAGACTGTAACATGACCTTATTTACTATAGGCATGGTACATAGACATGGGGCATACAGGTTGATTTAGATTCTATTATAATTATAAATAACTTGTTTCATATGATCCAAAATAATTTACTAATTTTTTTTGTAGATATTCCACTTAAATTATTTGGTCAATTGTCTATATGAACTTAAAATTAAATTATTTAACGGTCAACGATTGCCGCCACTTGTTTTTTAAAAATGCTTTATAAAAAGACGTCACACTTACTCATATCTGGAGAACGTGGTGGCCATTTTACCAGTGCATCATATTCTTTTCAAATTCATTGTTGGGATATTGGTCATGTAAATATTATAGGACATAATGAGGTGAGGCATCGTCATGTATATACGATGTTTTTTTTCCGTATTGCTGCCGGTCTCGTCTTGGTAAGAATACTTCTTAGAGTGATTTGAACTTTAAATGCTATTTTAATATTATCCTTGTTCGCGATTCTCTGGATCTTTTCTGAAGTTCCTTTAATATACGAAATTAGGTTGAAGTCTTTTGTCTTGTTCTGATGTTTGTCGTTCTGGCTTAAGATCCCTGGTTGTATGAGTAATTTTTTCTTGCAGAGATTCCTTAGTGTTACATAAGGTTACTGCGCGGTTATGTAGGGTGCGTATGACAACTTGTTTTGCTTCGTTGAATAAGAATTTTGGTGGAAATATTGCCCAGTGTAAGTAGGTTTTCTGTATACCGAGGTTTGTAAATGTACATTATGTGGTTTAACTAGAACGTCCAGGAAGGGTAGAGCCGAATTTTCCTCCTACTCTATTGTGAATTTGACACTAGGTCGGAGGCAATTTAGATCTTTCTAAATCGCCAAGATTTGTTGACGCTGCAAGTAAAACCTGAAATATTAAATATGGTAATTGTCTAGAATCGCGGCTCCACTTTTTTGGGATGCAAAATCAACACCATTATTTTTTTTTGAGTTGTCAAATATTTTTATTCTTTAAGTTTATCAAAAATAGAATAATAAAAAAAAATAAAAATGTCAATTTTTTTTTTAAGTTTAAAAAATCCAAAATAAGTATTTTTATTTATTTTTTTAATTATTTGTCTTTACACGTAGTATATGAATCAAATGATTAGAAATTGCTAAACTTTAATGGATGCATTTTATTGATGAAAAACTTAAAAAATACCAATTTTTGAATTTCAAATAAAAATTAACACCGAATTTTTTAAATTTTCATTAAAAGATTTGTAAATTCGCCGTAAAATAGAACAAAATGAAAAAAAAGCATGTCAATATCTCTATTTTTCGATTTTTTATGACCAAAAATAGGTGGAGCCCTACTAACGCACAATTACCTTAAATATTTCAGTTGTATTTTTGAATAATGTTAATAGTGTATTCTGAAAAGTGATGGTAAACTCTGTATGATGATTGGCATCCCATAGCTTTTCACTGTTTATTTTAAAATTTTACTTTTAGATAACCCATTCAACATTTTCTACAAATACCGCAAAAAATACGTAGAATTCCAAAAGAATTTTCCTACTTCTTATAATTAAAATTGTTGTCGGTGGTTTTTAATATAATAAGAAAATAAAAGAAGACCACGTCACTGGATAGTCGGGTGACGGAAGGACTATATCACTGCTTTGACCGCGCTGTCCGAGTTATGGTACCCTTGGGTTGGTTCAACCCAACGACTGACCCTACCCGCGTTTCATCTATCAACTTTATTGCCCCTGGCCTATTGGCGTGGCATCTCTATTGTTTATATGATTTTTCAATTCCAATCGCCTTCTTTGCTGCGATTAATTTGCCTCAAAATAAATACGACTTTGCATTCTAACGCAGAGACGGTGCAACGGTCTACCGCACTTTGATAAAAAGAAAATTCACGACTTACCCCATCATTTTTTTGTTAAACATAGACAAAGGATTATTAATAAATTCTTGTCCTGCCATAAAAAAATATTTTTGTTGTAAATTTAGCTTGTTTCCCTTTAAAGAAAATTCCGCAGCCCGTTGGTGGTCAAGAGAAAAAAGTTTTCTGTAAGAGTGGGGTCATATTTAAGACGAACGGCTCTTCTGTGTGTGGAATTAAAAATGCTAAGACTTGTAACAGACGTCATTCCCCACACATAGAAACGATATTCCAAGCAGGGTCTGATTCGGGAAACACACAAAGCATACGAATTAAAAGCTGCTGTGGCTATGGATGTATATTTGTGTAATTAAGGTCTTTTTGAAAGGTATCGCCCACATGGTTAACTGCCTCTTTGTTCATAATTAAAGGATGAAAATTGGCAGACTTTTTTCGCGACAGCGTACATAATGGTGTTTTTTGAGGCAATAAACTGGACAAGATTTTTGGTACCCCAATCCAATATCTCTTTAAGGTCCTGTAAAGGACTTATATGTAAAATGCTGCACTTATTTTTCCAAATCAGGTTTGCAATCTGACTTAAGAAACTAAATATTAGAATTCAGGGACTATTGTTAGCAAACATATTGGTGCAGTTAAACGGAGAAAAAATAAAGTAGTTGCTATGAATTAGAAATACGGTTGGTGCCAGTGCTGAGCTCTGGGGTACCCTAGCATTAAGTAGGTGAAAGCTAGAAAAGTGACCATTACCAATAACTGATATTTATCGAATAAAAAGAAACGTTGAAGGGCCAAAACCAAGGCTTACGTGGCAGACCGTAGGAAGGAAGTTGGTTAAAGATAGTTTTATGTCAAAAGCCTTGGATGTGTCAGAAGCAACGACTGGGATTTACCAAGGAACTGAAGGAACTTGTTTCAATTAGGTGGGACAAATAAATGATTTGCTGTAGATCTTTTGTGGCAAAATAAGTACTGCTAACCATAACTGATCACTAAAAATTTTCCCGCACACAAAGCTGTAGATCCAGAGTACAAAAAAGTTTGCAGTGATATTATTTTAATAATAAAAAATGTAGGCTTTTTGCTTTTTTCGTTTTTTATTAAACAATTAAATAATATTGTCGGCGTTACTTTTAAGAATAACCTCAACTGGCACAAACACATTTCATCCATAGCTTCGGCAGCTTCAAAAAAGATTGGATTCCTCTTCCGAGCCAAAAAATATTTCTCTTTTTCCAATCTGTACACTCTGTATGTATCCCAAATCAGACCCTCTTTAGAATATTGTTCTCATATCTGGGGAATGGCGTCCCCTACAACACTTAGCATTCTGGACTCTATTCAACGAAGAGCCGTTCGTCTTATTAATGATCCAACGCTCACAGAAAGGCTTCCTCTTCTTGCCCACCGTCGAGCTGTAGGGGATCTGTCGCTCTTCTATAGGTATTTTCACGGCTTCTGCTCGGAGGAATTGACCAGTATAACTTCCTTCTCTGGCAGCTCCCAACAGAGCAACACGTAGTGCAACTTTTATGCATCCTTTTACAGTTCAGTTAGAGAGGCCCCGAACTTCCCGCTTTCTTCGTTCCTTCATCCCTAGAGTGTCAAGACTATGGAACCTGCTGCCCGCAGAAGTTTTTCCTTCTCCTCCCAATCTCCAAAAATTTAAGTCCCGTGTGAACAAACTCCCTCTCACCACACTGAAGACACCCACGGTACGTTAGTACTTAGGCATCAGCCTTCGTGGACTGTCCCAAGATAAAAAAAGACGATAAATATCTTGCCAAATTTCAAAACATCTGTAAGACATAAACAGACTGACGATAATGCGATCATATAAGACACCCGTTTTTTATTTGAAGGTATGAAACTTTAAAATCCAGAGCTGCAAGGCTGTGATATACCTACGTCACATAAAATACAAATTAAACTCTTTTATTACTTAATAATTAATAAATTACAGCAGTAAATGTAAAACAATGCATTTTCAACGCCTAGTAATACCATATTATGGCTCCTGTCTCTATCTTTTGTAGCGTTGTCCTTTGGCTGCTAAATTGTGCGCGGTGATCAATCATCGACTATATCGCCGAAGACATGCTTCGAAACATCACTAAAAGACGGAGAGCACTAGACGCGTGTTTTAGAACAAGGGTTTTCGATGAACTTTGTGATTGTATTAGGACTGTAGGTTAGAACCAGAAAGATATGTTAAAATTCGTTAAAATAAATACTGTTATAATAAACCTTCTTTTCTTCTTCTTCTTCTTTCTGGAAGCCGTCTTGTTTCACTACCGGAGGCAGCGCAGCCTCTTGGGCTTTTTGTGCCTCATCTCCCATTATCTTTTAGTCTTCTTCCTTCTACAAGTCTGTATAACCCCGAGAATGGTTGTTTGATATATTCCTGAGGGCTTATTTTCGGTTGCCCAAATCATGCCTGTCTTTTGTGATTCAACGCTTAACATTCGCACAGTATATGATAGGCTGTTTCTTCCCCCTCGTCGCACATTCTGCAACTTGGGCCCCCATTGTATGAGCCTATCTTGTCCTCTTAGGTTATCGAGCCCTGTTAGCAACCCTATTGTTATGCGAAGTCTTTTCCTACTTTGTCTAAGTGGTTCTTCTTTCGTTCTTTTGGATGGGCCCCTTATAAAGCTTTTTTCATGTCTTATTCTACCGAGGTTTTCCCAGTATTTCTTGTGTTTGTTTCGGATCCATTCCCTGGTTTGCCCTCGTGCTGTGGCTCTGGTCACTCCAAGGGCAGGTTCTGGTCCAAAATATGGTGTGAATGATCCATGTCTCGCTAGCTCATCCGCTTTTTCGTTGCTTTCTATTCCCGAATGTTCTGGTACCCACGGGACAGTTACCCTGTTTCGTTCTCCCAGGACTTAGAGTTTTTTTTAACATTCCCATGTCAGCCTGGAGGGTACCTTGGGGTTTGCTAGTGCCTTAGTTTTGCATAAAAACCTTTTTGAAAAGAGCTAAGATGTCCTGAAACAGCCATTTTGACACAAAAGGTAATTGTGACTAGTTTTTCTTACTTTCGCATATCAGTCATTTAGATACTGCTGGAATTTTTTTTTTAAATGGAAAGCTAAAAATAATTTTATGTTTTAAAGTATTATTTTTTTCGTTCACAAATATTACCCATTAGCATCATTTCCTAGACACTGAACAGGTTTTGTCAATTTTATTAATTGTATCAAAAGAAATAAAAAAATAACTGAACAATCTCTAAAATAAGCGATTTTCAAAAGTTACTAAAAAATAAATAAAACCAAAACGATACCAAAACGGTACTTAAACATTACTTTTTAAGTCCCGTCAATATAATTCAGGAACTGCCTTTTTACATTTTATTTCACAAGTTTTAACTACCTCTTTAAAATCAACTATAAGAGAAATTAAATCTGAGTGAAATTGGACAATTAGAGTTGTAATGACCGTCAGAATAAAACTGTGGAAATGTGTCTAATCTGTCATTTATCAAACAAATTCCTGTTATGAAGCCAGGCATTCTGCGGGCGACGAAATGAAATACTCCGTTTTGCGGTATAGTGGCTCAGAGGGTTTCTGCCAAGATTTCCCACTCGTAGACGCTTGTCGCTTTGCGTGGGGCTACTTTAATAAGCTGTCTAGGGTCGACAAATACAAGAATTGGCCATTTTTTCCTTGTTGACAGATGTACGTGGTTAATAGTTTGGAAAACTCTTGTCACTTTTTATACGAAACCAGAAACAATTTTTCTCTTGTTGGCTCCAATCTAATTTTGTTGCTACATTTCATACGGGCTATCTTGGTAAATGACTTCACAATTGGAGTAAGAAATATGCTCGTTAAAACATATTATTTGGGCTTCTAGCCAGATGGGACCATTTTGGTCCCCGTTTTAGGTAATTTAGTATATATATATATATATATATATATATATATATATATATATATATATATATATATATATATATATATATATATATATATATATATACAGTCAATTGACTCATTTAAACTTGTAGATCTATCAAAAAAACTAAAAATATATCAATATTTTGAAGACAAATTTATCAAGTACAGATATAAAAAAATTAAAACTATAAAAATTAGGCAATAATTAAAATTGTCTATTAAAGAATATTGAGTTATCTTTGCTTAATGCAGAGGTAATTTCTGGTACACCTTAAATCAAATAACATACCCCTCCCCCTTTAACTTTTAAAGTAATAATTGTACTTATCAAAATTAATAGTTCTTTAACTTGTGACATGATGTCATAAATTTCTCAAATATCTTAAATTGAAACTGAAAAATGTAAATAATTTTAAATTATTGATTGTTGAATTTTTGTACAAATTTTTAATTTTTAACATATCTTAAAAATGGTCACCGATTTTTTACCGAAACGTTGTTAAGTTTTAAAAAATTTTGCCACTTAGGTCTGAAAGGTTGTATTATCTAGAAAAAGCGTTATTTTTTTTCGCTTCGTAGTTTTGCCTTGCAAGATCAAAATTGTTGTAGGTGAAAAAAAAACATAAAGTGTAAAAACCGGCTAAATGTTCTTAGATAATAAATAAAATCTTTACATAGTACTGTTGTATAATTTTAAAAGAAAAATAATAAAATTACACGTAATTATTTAACAATTTATCAGCATTTTCCAGGTCAACAATGCACTGCTTTTCTATAACTTTACACAAAAGAAAACCGTTTGGCACCGCACAGCGTCCATTAATCGTACTTTCTGTGAGAACCTACATACTTGGTACTAATACAATTGCAACATGTGTTACATTCAAACGAAAATGTTATTCGCGAACTACACAGAATGTGGTATAAATGTCATCAGTTTTTTTGTAAATATTTGATAATCTTACTAAAGGCGTAGCATTGTTAGAAAGGTTAACATTCCATACTTAGTTTAGGTCTTTAAGTCTAACTTAAATAAAAATCAAGTGACAAATTAGAGTTAAAATGGGAAAGTAATAAATTATTTTGTCAAAAGGTTATATTGCAAACCACATGAGCTTGACGGGCAGCTGTAGTAAGTAGTATAGTTACCTTTTAGTTCTTTTTATAATATTTACTCATATTTCTGATTATGATCAATGATCCATAAAATAAACTACAATTTATAATCAATTTCGTGTCGTTTCTCATAAACCTATAACACATGCTATTATTTTGCAAGTAAGCAATAAACATAAAAGTAAACATTCCTTTAAATTTTAAACTGTTAATACCTCAAAGTTTATAGAATTAAAATATAAGTTGGGTTACTTGTTATCGATATTTTTACTAGGTTGTCGTTCAATAAGAATAAATTATAGTTTAAAAAAAACTATTCTATAACAGACCGGACTTAAAAGTAGAAAATTATTTTGAAGTATAAAGAGTTTGTGTTACAGTGATAGAAAGTCCAATAATCAATCCAATTAATTTGGAATAAGATAAAAATAAAAATGAAGGTGTTAAAAAAATAATTTAATTATAGTAAAAACTCGTGAGGTGCTTGATATTAAATGTTACAATTATTTATTATAAAAATATAGTAAATTGCAGCCCACGCTTTTTTACTATAATTAAATTATTTTGTTAATAACTTAATTTTTATTTTAATCTTATTTTAAATTAATTGGTCATAATTGATTATTGGAGTTTCTATCACTGTAACACCAACTCTTTATACTCAAAAATTATTTTCTACTTTTTAGTCCGATTTGCTATAAAAGTGTGTTTTTTTAGTTTTTTAAACTATAATTTATTTTCTTATTTTTTAGTCTCAAAATAACATCAAAAGTTATCCTAATTAAGAGCCTCGATTTTTAGTTTATCCCTTATTTGCCAATAAATCTATTATGGCCAACGAATCATAACAAAATCTCATAGATAACTGAACATGAGCGTCAGTGGAAAACCCGTTCTTCAAAAATAATTCTTTTGTTGCCAGTAAGTTTTTTGTAGGAAGCGTTTTGTGCTATTTTGCTCTTGTATGGCGAATGCGCAAGTATTGCCATTTTGACAAAGACATTTTTTTATCCTGATGATCCTAGTTAATACCTTACCACGAAGTTATGAGATTATTGTATTGTCATCGGCCCTTCACCCCTGTGCAAATTTTTCAGTTAATTAGATTTCTTGAAATGGCTGAAAATTAAGTTGAAAAAATCCGTTACATAGATACATACAGGTAAAGCTAATATAAGCGTGTTAAAAAACACTATTTTACGGTTTAAAATACATTTTGTCATTCAATAGAATTTTCCTAAACTTTAATACATTTGCTCCAGAGATCTTTTAATTTATGGATTTTACCCCCAGATTGAGTATCTGGAAGACTGTCGAAATATGCTTTCACGGCTGCTACTGCCTTTTCGTTCGATAAAAATCATTACCCACGCATGCATTTTTTGATACTTAAAAACAGCCAAAAGTCAGAGGAAGCTAAATCTTGTAAATAGAGTGGATGTTGCAACAATTCATGCTTTAATTCACTAATTTGCACACATGGTTTTTAGAGCTGTGTAAGAGGGTGCGTTGTTTTAATAAAAATTATTTTTCAACCAACTGGTCCAAACGTTACAATAATAATCTAAATTTATTGTTTTACCACCACCTACCACTTTGGAGGTAGTCCACGAGAAAAAAAAAGTTTTGCGTCCCAAATGCTGGTGCTTCTTGGCAATTTCTGGACTCTAACTCGCTTCGGGACCAAAGTACTGTGTTTACAACACTTCTTAGTGTCTTGTAATGATTTAGGATTATAGTGGTAAAAATAATTCTTATCTGTAGAAATAAAACGATGCACAAAATCATTTTTAATCCTTTCAAAACGCTTTGAATTTTGCTGAGAAAGTCACATAATCGACGATCTTCCCAAACAATATCCTTTATTTTTGCTACCATTTCTGCTATTGACTTGACTCGACAAGACTTGCACAGGGTGGCGCATTTTGCTTGTATTTACGGCCTATTGAGAAAACCGTAAGAAATAGAGTTATTCTGTTTGCACATTCTCAAGACGGATTTTTGAAACAAATTTAAATGTGTTAAAATTTCAAGACTATCTTGATTCGTTTTGAAGATACAGAGCGTTTTTAAATTTTTAAAGATTTTACAAAGTCCTGTATATCGGTTACTATTAGAGATAAAGAAAAACTTTAAATAGCAATATTTTGTAGATTTTTACGTATATTTTACTGGCGTACTGATTTTTTTCTGTCAGTTAAGCTTTTTAAGTTATTACACAAACTTGGGTTTGTTTTAATGGAACACTCTAAATATTATTTTATCAGTCAACTGCAAATTAAATTACCTTTGCAATGATACCCCACACTTAATATGTAAATCAGCTAAAACTCCCATTTTGCAGTTTTTCTTTATTATTCAAAAAGTAATAAAACCATATTCCAATATTTTTTATTGTGTTTGGAGAGACGGATATTATTTTTTTAACAATGTACTAATAAAAATCACCGGTTTTTCTTTAATATATTCAATGTACCTTCATATTTGGGTTTTTAATATTTTCTCTATAATTTTTTTAAAATCACAATTTGAAAAAATAGTTACTCTTTTGGTTATGATTGGTCTATTTTGAAATTTGAACCTTTCACCAGATTTTTTACTATATATTTAAGGCAACTTTTAAGGTACACATGAAACATTGTCAGGGAAAATCCAAGTTGTGGAAGAAAACCGGGCATTAGTTAGCCATCAAGAAAAATAGGGGAGCTCAGTCTCATTAAGCAACAATAATTAAGTATTGATCTCTAATCTAGTGGGCTACTTTAAGAAAGACTGTCAAGGCGAGTCACACCATCCTTTTGTCTGTCTCTTTTCCAATACTTTGATCCCACTCTGATACGAGTGGCAATAAAGGGCCATCAATCTTTATTCTGTCGCCTTTTGAAATCCCCGTTTCCCCATTTTTGACCTCTACACATGCTTTGGTTTCTAATGTAACAGAAAATTACGACAGAATGGTTTTAGAGAAAGCATTTTATTCATTCATCTATAAATTTTTTACTTTATAATACAGAGATTAAAAACTGTAATAAATAATGATGTAACAAACAAAGAAATACGAGGTTTGTTTATTAAATATGCGGACTGATGTAATATGGTTTCTGTGTTTTTACTGTTCATCGAGATGAAAATTGGCAAAATCATTGAGCAAAGAGTCAATAGCAGGTTTTTGGTTAAGCTCGGTAAAAATTCGCAAGAAATCACCGATATGTTGAGATCTGTTTACGGTGATAATGCTAAGAAAAACATCAATTTTTCAGTTCAGTAAAAACACGCACAACAGAAACGAGCACGACTGGCACAGTACGCACAGCTCGACGTACATACGGCTACTGTCGGCTTATGGCCTGTCAAGGTACATGGTGCATTCGTGAGCGGGGCTGTACATCGCAACACAGCCGCCATATTGGATCAGTTTGCGTATTTTCTGTACAGACCTCGTATACAATAATGCGAGAAAGGACATGGCACACATCTTATGGATTTGAGTCACCGACAGATTTTTTTGAAATTTTAGTATTTTATTTTGGAAGTCCAAATAAGCATTTTCTTTCATTGCACCAACCTTGTAGCTATACAGGGTGATACCATAAAATAAAGCCAAAAATTCTTAAAAATAATTATTTTATTTATTACAAAATACTGTCTGTTGCCCTAGACTGATAAAATAAGGCATTTTTTTATATAAAAAGAATATATATTTTATACCAAGTACTTTTTTATCGTGTACAGGGTTTTTATCTGTCTTGTCCTACAGGGTGCACGATTTATTAATAAACCAACAAGTATACAGTCTAGTCGGACTAAATATAATATATTATGTAAGTTATTATTATAACCTATAAGAATTTCGTAACTTGGCAGTAACTCATTTATACATACAGCGTGTCCCTCCAAAAAGTCATTTGTAGATACCGGGTGAACCAAAATTATATGGCGGTTTTATTTATATTTTTTTCCAGTCATACTGAACCGCTGTTGTTAAAAGATTTTTTTTTACCGATCTACACTATAAATATACTGGGTGATGTAAACAGATGTTTCGAAATGTGACGTAAAATGTCAATTTAACACAAACATGAATAATAATCAATGCATAATATCTTACAGCAAAAATACAGATTACTGGTTTTAAGGTAACCCTTAATCATTTCAAAAAAATAAATAAACCCTACGATAAACTTCAAACAGTAACAAGTTAGATACTGTTTGTAGAGGGACATATTTTTATTAGTAACTCATAACAACAATGATGTATTAATTAGTATTATTCATTTAAATCAAACTAAGGCCATTGTTTGGCCTTATTAAAAACTGAATACTAAAATGTTTTTAAAAGTAAACTATACTATTTATAAGAAACAGAGATGAAAAGATCATACTAGTCAAGAACTTGTGGCTCTTCAACTGCTCTATGTGTAGCGTCTAAAACAGTTGTAAGTAAAACAGTTGTTGGATATTTAACAACCTGTTGATACTTAGCATATCCCAGGTACCATATTACACTGGCAACATGGGCACATACGCCAAGCGTTCTGGCACCCACTTTGCATGTGCAATAGGTACCGGTACCCGAAATAGGATAACCATTTTCTTGGAATGGAGAAAGCAAATATGAAATGAAAATACTATCCTTAATAGCTTGCGTAAACCTTGAAAATATCTTTGCTCTTATTAAGCCAGGTTCAAATTGTTGAACTTATATACTCATTATTTGGTTCCCTTTCAGCGGTATCTTGAATATAAGCTGAAGAAAGCCTCACTTGATAGGTACCAAATGTTTTAGAAATAACATAGCCTATAGGCAAAATAGGAAATTTAATATTAATATTTTCCATATTTACCCATGCACCACCACCTCAACGTAAGTTAAAATAAAGTATACCTCTTGTGCATTGAAAATGACTGCCTTTGTATTCTAAAATTGGAGCTCTTTAGCGCTTTTAGATATGTGTAGTCGGGATATTAAATTGTACAATGCTGTTCGGGTTGGGAATTATATAACCGATTTGTAAAATTGTCTACATGTCTTTGGATGAATCTTTCCCTATTTCGAACTTCTGCGCAAGCAAACCTTTATTTTGCTATATTGTGCAAGATTCTACTAACTTCCGTATGACTGGAAAAAAATATAAATAAAACCGCCATATAATTTTGGTTCACCCGGTATCTAGAAATGACTTTTTTGGAGGAACACACTGTATGTATAAATAAGTTACTGCCAAGTTACGAAATTCCTATAGGTTATAATAATAACTGACATAATATATTATATTTAAACCTACTGGACGGTATATTTGTTGGTTCATTAATAAATTGTGCACCCTGTAGAACATGACAGATAAAAACCCTGTACACGATAAAAAAAAGTACCTTGTATGGAATATATATTCTTTTTATATCAAAAATGCATAATTTTATTAGTCTAGGGTAACAGACAGTATTTTGTAATAAATAAAATAATTATCTTTAAGAAGTTTTGGGTTTATTTTATGGTACCACCTGTATAGCTACAAGGTTGGCGCAATGAAAGAAAATGCTTATTTGAGCTTCCAAAATAAAATACTAAAATTTTAAAAAAATCTGTCGGTGACTCAAATCCATAAGAAGTGTGCCATGTCCTTTAGGTCTGGTAAATAGTGGGTTGCTTAATAATTTTTGTCGTTTAATAAGAAAAATGCGATTTTATGGTTTGAAATGCATTTTATTATTTAACTAAACTTTAATACACGTATTTCATTGATCCTATTTATATATTCTTTCCCAGAAGGGATAATTCGAAAGACTATCAAAATACGCTTCCACGGTTACTATTACCTCTTCGTTCGATGAAAATTGTTTCCCACGTTTACATTTTTTAAGATGTGAGAACACCAAGAAGTCAGAGGGCGCTAAATCTGGCGAAAATTGTCGATGTTGCAACAGTTTGTACTTTAATTCACTGACTATGTAGAAAATCTTTTCATCTTTTTTAACATATTTCTGAGAAAGTCGCATTCCAGTGTCTTTTTGTTCTACTGTTAACTACCCATTGTGCACATTGCTTTCTTTTTTTCTGAAGCCTAAAACTTTAGCAAACTTTTTGGAGTTCTTGCGCGTAGATGATTTTCAAGAAATTTAAGACCGCATTTCAATTCAGCAACCCATCCTTTTACTGTTTTAATTAAGCGGGTATTACACCAACAATTTCTTCGCGAATTAATTCATCAATTTATTTGTAAATTTTTTCAAGGCTTTGCAAAGTTTTTTAACCATTTACCTTTCAGAGTTCAACCTTGTCAACCCAAAAAATTATTTTGACTTTTTTAAACAAATTATTAATACCAAATTTGCAATCTATAAATGGAATTAAAGAAAATTACCTTTTTTTTCAGCAGAACACATCTTTGGTGAAGGTGCAATCCAACATCCAAATAAAATTATAGAACAATAATCATAAAATAAAACAAACCAAATACCATAACCTCATATTTATGCATTTTGTTAAGTTGGCGTCACTGAATTCACGTCAAAGTTCACGGAAATTAGAACACGTTCTAATTCGTGAAGAACTTACGATGTTCTTCATAAATGAATTTGACATCAAAGTTTTGCTTTAACATTTGTCAAGTTACTTCAAGAATAAATTTGCGAAAAAATTGTTGGTGTAATACCCGCTTTAGAGGCGTAGAGTTCTTATGTAATTTTAATAATCATTCATAAATTTGTGTTGGTACTACATTTTTTAAAAATAAGAATTTTATCACTGCACACTATTGAAGTTTTTAATCATGAAAAGTACTGAGATACGTTACCTTTGAACAGCTGTAAATATACGACTCAGTTAACAGCTTTACATAAAACCTTACACTTGCTCATAAAAAAGGATTGCCATTTTTAGAAAAATAAAACTACGAACCTAATACGGACAAAACTTATTAAACAACGTAATAAGAAAGATGTTTAAGACTTTTAAACTTAAAATAAAAATCAAAATTGTTATTTTTGAGAACTAATCAGGTTAATTCTATGTAGTCGATGATCAAAATAGCATTTTTGCTTACAGCGGTAAAACGTCTTATCGTTTTAAAAGGGCAAAAACATGTTTTTATTCTTTAAGGGAGGCAATTACACCTTATATCGAGCAAAGACAATAGATAATGGCTGAACGTAACCCAAAGACAATTTAAATCCACCGTTGGACAAAGGAGGGAGGTCAGGACAATCCAGGGGTCACGCCATTGTCTACTAAATCTAAGACACGACAGCCTGAAGGATGGCTTATCCACATGCGATGGGTAATAGAAAGAGACCTTATTTCAGGTCCTTTTTATACAAAATAATTTTACTTGTAATATAGATGTTATGGATACAAATAACGGAGAAAAAAATAAGTGATATATCTTTATATACATTGCCTAGTTTTCTACAAAAAATTTTAAAAAAAATATGACAAAGCATAGTACGAGGGATTTAAATATAAAACTAAATTATAAACTTTTTATTAAACTGCAATAATTATATCATTTTTATTTATTTCTCCACAGATTTACCCTCTGAGTCAATGCACTTTTATTATCGATGGGGCAGTGTCATAATTTCACTTTTATAGAATGTTTTTAGTTGAGCACTAGCTTCAAAAAGATAAATTTCACATGATGAGAATTGTGGATGTAAAGGAATTGGACAGTATGAGGTCGGGGGTAATCGTGTAACAGAATGACACACTTGATTGAGCAGTTTCTCCTTTTTGAACGAACTGCAGGTTTAACTTTTGTGTAATCAAGTCAGTATAATAAGGGGTATTAAAGGTACGCCAATCCATTAAAAAATTGGTCAAGAGAACATCCTCGTTGTCCCAAAAGATGGTGACTATTACTTTACCTGCAGAAGGCACAAACTTTGCTTTTTTCGGTTTTAGGGAGTTTGAGTAGCGCCACTCTAGACTTGATCTTTTTGATCCTGGCGTAAAAATAGTGTACCCAAGTTCGCAGGTAAGTAAGTTAATTAAAAATGCCTAATATTCATTAGGATGTCGCCTAAGAAGCTCAGTAGAGGTTTTAATACGTCACTGCTTTGCATGGTCAGCAATCTGGGTACTCATCTTGCGCTAAATTTTTGGTAACGCAGGTAAGAATGGATAATTTCTTCGACGTTATCATAGGTTACTATACGAGGGGGTTCAGATAAGATCCGGAATTTCAACAACAAAAACCTATTATATTGGTGTACTGTATCTAGGTTGTTAGTAGGAATAGAAAAAATGACAAAATAGCATATTTATGTAGAATTTTACGTAGAATCCAGCGGCGTTATTAATTAGATTTTATCAGTTACGGTTTTAACTATATAACCCAAAGTTGCCTTTTTTAAATGGACACCCTGTAAATTATTTGACTATTTGTTACCTATCTATTGATACCACACGCTTTATACTTTCTTTTTAAATTGGTTATTTGTAAAAAATTTAGGGAACAAATCATAGGTCTTAAATTTTGTACATGCTGTATAAAATCTACATTGCAATAAACCCATCAATTCTTAAGTTAATTACTTTTATATATAAAACAGATGAGATTTTAAATTATTAGCTAATTGTCCTTTTTTTATTTATTCCTAATTTCATTTAACTCCATACGCATTTTGTTTAGTAAAATGCAAGCAATAATCGCTGCAATATTTTGTACAATATTTAAGCAAGAAATAAGAATTATATACTGCCAGCTTTTTGTGTTCTTAAATTTTGACTTTAATAAATGAAGTTTAAAAAATTTGAAATATATAATAACATTAAATTTTATTTTGAGAGTGGAAAGAATGTGCAAATGCTTTACAGACGTATTTCACTAGATATCAAGAAAGAAGGCAACTTACTTTCAAAAGATTATTATGAAAGACTGGTTTTATTAATTATTTATTTAGTTCGTTTTTTTGCAAATAACATATAATTTTGAAAATAAATATTTGGTGTGTAGTATCAATAATGAGGGTATTTTATTTTAAAACGAATACTAAAATAATATACAGGGTGACCCATTTAAAAACAGCATTTTGCAATTTATCTTTAAAACTGTAACCGATAAAAAAAATTGAAGACGCCACTGAATTCTACGTAAAATTCTACACAAACTTGCTTTTTGTCGATCTTTCCTAACAAATGAGTATTTACAAAGGTGTGCTGAAATCGTCAAAATTTAAATAACACCCTCTACCCCGAGGCGAATCAAGTTAACCGCGATCTGTTTTCTAGTCTGGAAGGCTACCGAAAAAAACCAAGCCAATGGGAGATACGCATAAAACATTTTTTATATTACTTTAAACTATAGTCAATTGAAAGCCGTACTGCTGCTTCAGCTCAGCGGGTTCAAATTGCATTTTTTACCCTAAAAAAATCGTACAAAATCGGTTTCTTTAATGAAATGAAACTATTGATTTGAGAAAAAAAGGTATATAATTAAAATTAATATTCTAATAAAACTACGTCAGTTTTTTAAAACAAAATTTTTTGTAGCCTTTTTAGTTTTTGAGATATTAACAATTTTATTTTAAAATAAAAACGCAAATATCTCAAAATCTAAAAGAGTTACAAAAAAATATAAAAAATAAAAAATATGCCTTATAGTAAGCTCTATAAAAAAGGTTATATACACATTTTAAATAAAATAAGTAATAAAGGAGATATAAGCAAAAAGTAGATTTAGCCATTAAAAATTTCGCTGATAACAATATTTTTTGATACAAGTATACGAGCTCCAATCCATGTTAAAATTAATTTAAAATATTATATTAATGGAATGAAACAAACTAATACACATGTGCCTCGAGGCAATGGGGGATAACCTGGTGACACTGATATTTTATTTATTTTTAGTCCAACTGTAAATTATTGATCCACTTTAACTTAAATAAAATTTAAACTTAGTTTAATTAAAAAAAAATAAATATGCCTTTATCTGAATATATACTGACAGACGCTTACCCATCTTCTTAATTACTATGTGTATAGCTCATCGTTTAAATATTTTTATTATCGATTTAAATAATAATATTAATTTATAAAGACAGTTACTTGTTCACAATGATCTTAAGAAAATTTTAATCATATTTTTAACATGAAAAAAAAAATTTTATAGATTTTTTTTTAGTTGAATAAATGTTCAAACTTTAATTTAATTATATTTTAAAGTAGTTAATAAATGGGTAAATACCATAATTTAAATGTTTTAAAAATTTAATGCTAAATAAACATAAAGAAATGTTTTTGATGTTAAAAATATGATTAAAATTTTGACAAGATTATTCTGAACGGTTAACTGTCTTTATAAATTATTAATATTATTATTTGAATCGATAATAAAAATATTTAAGCGATGAGCTATACACATAGTAGCATAGAAGATTGAGAAATTTTAAGCGTTCTGTCAGGTATATAACACCCGGATAAAGGGGACACTTATTATTATTAATAATTTTTTTTAATTAAATAAAGTTTAAATTTTATTTTAGTTAAAGTTTCAAGTGGATCGGAATGGGTACAGTTATGGGACCAAAAAAAAATTAAATAAAATACCCGTGCCATCAAGTTATCTCCTATAGCCTCGACGCACATATGTAGTTTGTTTTATTTAATGAATAGAACATTCTATATTAATTTTTAGATAAATCGGATCTGTATAAAAAAAAGTTTTATGAGTATCTCTTATTGGCTTGGTTTTTTGCGGTGGCCTCCCGGACTATTCACTGTTGTAGTTGTTTCGAAAATCGAACGCGAGAATGTGCCATCAGAATGTGCATCTCTTGTAGTTTTTTTAATACTGTGAAAATCCATTGAAAAGGCACCACCCTGTATAATGTTTTTATTTAAAAAAAATACGTTTCAATGGGATATTGTTTTTAATAAAAAATACCACCCCATAGTATCTTTCCCAGAATAATTAATAAAACGTATTTAATAGAGAATGAGTCAATACTTAATTAGGTCTAGGCTAGTTTTTCTTATAACGCTATAAAAATGTTGCTGACGCGAAAGCGTATTTTTTAAGTTAATGATCAAAATGTTAACGAGAGAGCCGAAGTCTTGAGAAAAGGGTGAAAATAATAACAACTTTATATTCTCAGGAGAAAAATAAACCGGGCAGTGCTTGTAAACTTCAGACGAAAATGGCGACTCTGAAATATGTCTTGTTTATATAATGCATTTACTTATGATACTTTGCAAAAGCATAGGTTAACATAAAAAGGCAAAAAAGTAAAAGAAATGAAGTTTTATCAAGAAAAATTTTAACGAAACTGACTGCTGAGATGTTTTAATTAACTATACGGTCATTTTGTGAAAAATGCTTCTAACTTTATTAAAGTATTAGTGGCGTAGCCAAGCCTTCCCATAACTCATAAAAATATCTTTAAAAAAAATTATACAGATATTTGAAATTACTATCTTTAAAATATAAAATTACTCATTGATTAGTCCCTGTATATAAAGAGTGCGCGGGCGCTTATGTATCGCTGCATCTGTTGGTGCAATTGGTTAGACTTTGTTTTAAAATTAATTTTTAATTTTTGATTTAATCAATACATTTTTAGAAGGTTTTGCCTTGATGTCTTTATTTCTCCTTCCATGAAATAACACTGGCTCCGCACACTGTTCAGTATAAAATAAGTTTTTGTTTTATAGGACTTTAGTATCTATTATTTGTATACTAGATAATAAGAATTGGTAGAACGGTCCTTCCCTCAAAGCAGACTTAGGGACGAGTGATGATCGCGTTTTTAAATTTATCAATGGACTTAGCAATTGTTACAAGTTAACAACGGTTTAGAATGTTTAACATGTCAGATTTTTACAGGTTGCCTACTAAAATCATTGAATAACACTGACAATGACTTTTTGTTAAACATTCTAAACCATTGTTAACTTTTAACAATTACTAAGTCCATTGCTAAATTTAACAACGCGATCATCACCCGGCCGTTAATCTAGCATTCCTATGCTGGAAAATCAACCAACGGTTCGTGATACAGCACGACGCAAGGTGAAAGGACAATACAACAAAAGAACATTGTCATCTACTTGGACAGTAAGACGTCCTTTAAGGCGATCAGCTCCCATAGAATCAGCTCTAGACTGGTTAGGGACTATGTATCGGGGCTATAGAGAAGAAGACTGTACAACAAGCTGACTTAAGTTTGGGTCTAATGCCAGGAAGGCCACTTAGGTAATAAGGAGGCAGAGAGATTAGCCAAGAATAGCACATATACAAGGTAATGGTAGGACCAGCATCATTCTGCGAGATTTCTTATAGTTTTTTTTTACAACATTCATTAAAAGTTGAACCAAAAATTCCTGGTTACAAACAGCAGAGTAACGGTAAGCGAAAAAGTTAATCAAATACTTTTCGCCAAAATTTACCTCAGGTCTGCTGAACCACTGCTAAAAGTTAGTAAAACACCTGAGCATGTGTGATGCCAATATAAGACGCTATAACAAATGATATTTGCTCTATCTAATGCAAACAATATTTTAAATATCATTATTTTAAAATTGTCAGTTTAATAATTTATTTGTGTTTTAAAGAAATATTGGTCAAAATTATAGAATCATAAATACGACTTTTTTTTCTTGGCTTTTAAGGAACTTTGGAGCAGCTTTATTTATCAAAATTAACTGCAGGTTATATGATTTAAGGTTTCTGATCTCAAATTAGCACTGTTTAAAATCGTAAGATCGGTCTTTAACAGTTATTAAAAGAATCTTTAATGTTTTCTTAATTTTAGCTATGGGCCCAAAAATACATTTAAACGGTTGATCGTAGCGACAGAAAATCAAACAACCCTATAGGTAAAAAATACAATTTAAAAGTTAGCCTAAATCGACCGGGCCTCAATATTCCGTAATAAAATTTTGTACACGTATTTCCCGGACACTCTGTATAAAATGTTTGCTTTATTAAAATAAATGGAATTTATTTCTCAATGAATGGAATTTAATTTTCAAACACTCTGTGAGGGTTTAAATTACTGTTTCGTTTGTACGAATTGCAAACATATTTTAAGAGGTATAATTTGCGGAAAATTTAATAACTAATCCAAAAGACATCGTAAAAAGAAATAAAGGAAAACAGTAAGAGTGGAATTACAAGAAAAGTATCTTGACAGATACGGTTCGTTTCGTGAAAGGAAAATATTGTTCTAATAACGAAGTGTATACTCGAGAGTCTACAAACAATACGTTATTTCATTATGTCTCTAATACCGGAGATATTCTAGACACATAACCCTTCCGAAGAACAATCTAATTATATTGATTGAATGACAGGCGATTCATTAGATGTCACAAAACCAAGGGTTGAGCAGATGTTCTTTTCAATTTCATAACTGCTTGCGTCTTTTCCTGAAACGTTGATATACTTCTACTTTACCAGTTATTTAGGCCTACAAATTAAATTTTATCCAATAAGAAATTTTAAAAAATATCCTATTTTTCCTATAACAGATTATTGGAGTTAATTAAAAACTGAACTCGAAATCGCTTAAAACATTAAAGACATATTTTTTCGCATTACTTTATTTTTAATGATATGTAAAAACTTTCTTCGTTTCTCCTTTAAGTACCCGATAAACAGCCCCACAAAAAGAAAAAAGTGGTGTGTACTTTACATACAATTTATGTATGTCGAAGCATTTTTACCTCCTGAATACGAATCTGGGATCAAGATTAACACATTACAGAAACTTTCTAACCTCAAAAGTAGGCCAAAAATAGCAAAAATTAGGGAAAAACAGTAGCAAAAATACAGAAAATCTCTTTTTATTTCCAATTGTATATTCAATTCAATTTTGTTTTTTTTTTAATTTGATTTTTTGAATGTAGAACCTTTTAAGTTGTGTAAAAATTTAAGAGGGATTGGAACAAAACTAACGAAGATATAGGGGTAAGGAAGGTAAGTCGATAAAACTCGCTTGTGAACGTTTAACACAATTTTTTAAGTGTTCAAAACTTACGGTGTCAAAGTCGGTGCCCCTCATAACTTCAAAACTACTGCACCGATCCTTTTAAAATTTTGAAAACTATTTCTGTACATAATTTACAAGGTTACGCGGAAGAGTTTTTTTTTAATTTGTTAATATTTTTTATTTTACAGTAACAAACTAGCCGAATTTTTTCGCAAAAATCATGTTTTTCACTTTAAAGTGTTCCAAAAAAGTGAAAATTGAAATTTCAAAAAACCCCTTTCCGCGTTACCTGGGGAAAGAGATTATCTAACAAAAAAACTTTAGTTTTTTAATTTCAGATGATCCAGCCCCTAGTTATGAGGGCACCGCAATTCAAGTTTTTTCGAGACGCTTCCAAATAATTGCTGCCATTGCCGTATTTTTTAATATTTCTTCATGAAAATTTTACTTAATATTCTTTGAATGTCATACTTTTGTAGCATTACTTTTAATAAATAGTTTTAACTGTGTCTTCCAAAAAGAAATCGCAAAATGTACCTTTTTTGCACGAATTAACGTTACCCCCCAAAAAAAACATGAAAAATTAAAATCAAGCTCAGAATTAATGTGACATGTCACAATTTTTCCTAATCTTAAAATCAACGTTAAAAATCATCAATTTCATAAAATCAACAGATTTAAGTCAAATCTCGTGTACGGGGGTTTGGGGTCGCTGATCACGAATCCAAAGTAAAGTTTACAAAATTTAAGATAACGGGTCCAATATGGCGGACCAAATATCCAAAACTCATCTTATTTACGCCAGATTCGATGTCAGAGGGTTTTGAAAGATTTAAGATATTTAAAAATCAAATTTGATTTTTCAAAATTCCGTCGGCAAAGTGAGGTCATTCATAAGGTGCACTTCTTCAGGTGGAATCAAGAATAATAAAAGTCGGGGAAAAACGCCAGTCCCCAATTTTTCAAAGATCAGTGATATATACAGGCTATACCGATTAGAAAGAAAGAAATACTTTTGGCTCTAAAGAGAAATCTGGGCTTTTTCGAAGCTACTGTGGCTTTTAATATAATTTGTTTAAGCTAATTGGGGCAGCGAAACAATGGCTGGGACTCATTATGAACAAGTAAACATCATGGATGTGCAAAGAAAATTATGTTGGTGGCATCCCAGTATAAACTGAGAGTGACCATCTTCAAAAACCGATATACAGCGATTTATATAGAAACGGAAGAGCCAAAAACAAAGTTTATGCCGAAGACCTGAATTAGAGAAGATATATAGGTCTATTTTTAGAAAAGAAAAGAACCTTTTACACGGGAATTTGACTGAAAGGGTCATTTACATCTCTGGATGGGGCTATCATAATTTTTACCAATTTTTGAGATAAGAGGTAGAAAAAAAAGGAAAAAGAGTAGGGAGGAAAACTGAAATACACCTACAACCCGAAACGTCTGTTAAGACTTTTCATTTCTTTGAGGCGTATGTGGGGTTCATCCCGCTTCAGGTGAAGAAAAGCTCCTCTACCACCTACAACTGGCAAGGTTTAGGTATCACTCTTTTCAGAATAGAGGCTTTAATCGAGCACTGCGGTCGCGTATGCCATTAAAATCTTTATAAGAAAACGACTTAATGGTAAGTTTTAAATTTGTTTCACCCTATATAATTGGCCGTTTAATTAAAAAAGAGTAAAACACATTTTTTTGGGATAATAAAACTATGTAGTTTTCGATCTAGTTATTTATTGATTTTGTTTCGAAGTTGTTAACTAGCAGAGAAAATTTCGCTGTCACGGTGTAAAGCAAAAATCGCCAGCAAACAAATTATTGTCGTTAGACTCGTTACCTGTCAGAGCTGTAGTTTGTTTTTGCTGTTCGAACAGGGTTATCTGAATAATAATTTCTGAACTCATCAGTCAGGCAGGGTTGTCAGCGAAAGCTCGTTTATTTTATTGAATCACGACAGTCGCTCAGTCACGTAGGTTAAAACACTTAGCGGTTTTTTAGCAGTGTCGATGCTTAGCTTTTTGTTGACGGGGCGTGAGCCGCTCCAACAATTACAAGATTTAATTAAAACTACGTTTAAACGTTCTCTAGTGGGACTCATCTATCACTGAACGTGTCTCGTAGTGCTACATTCTTCTCGCATTTTGTTTGCATACCGCTGCTTACGTTTCTTCTACTTTCCCCAGTGTCGGAACACTTTTATAAAAAAGACAATAAAACCGTATCTTTATTAAAACCCCTTTATTTGTTTATCTTTGTAAGTCGACGAAAGAGATACACAGAGAGTAAACGAATTAGAAGGGGAAAACAATTCTAGCTCGAAAAAGGAATCTAAGTTTTTTTGAAGCTGCTGTGGCTATGAATATAATTTATATATGCCAATTAAGGATATTATATGAAGTTACGTCCACAAGGTTAAGTGACTTTTATTCTGCAAAATTTGACCATGCATAAGTAAAAAATGAGTATTGGCAGACTATTTTTGCCACAGCGAACATGATTGTGTTTTTGGAGCAATAACCTGGACAAGATTTTTGGCGCTTCAATCCAATAATAATTAAAGGTGCTTTAAAAGAGATATCTGCATTAGCCCACGTTTGTTTTCTAAATTAGGCCTAAGAATTATAGAGTGAAGGATAGTATTGTCAGCAAAACTATGGATGGGTTGATCGTAGAAGAGAGAAAACCGTTGATGTGAAGTAGAAATAAAGTTGATGCTAGTATTGAGCCTTTAAGCACCCCAGCATTAACTTTTTGATGTATTTTTTTTTAGAAAAAAGGATAAATATTTTGTCTGGTCAGCATAAAGGCAGAGACCCATTTAGGTATTACGATCATGCATCAGAGCACATTGGTCTGTGGCTACGCGATGACACGCCACGCTACGCCATATTATGTCTCTTGATCCCAAACTATTCAGATTTTTTCACGTTACGGTATATGGTTAATCGTCAGAGTAGTGTGTACGGTCCAGGTGTTTTAGACACCTACTAGAAGGCGCAATAGAGACAATACTTAAAAAGGTCGAGGAGCATTAATGTATGTATAAGTATAATATGAGCTCTCAACATCTTCTTTCCAAAGTATTATGGCCATTGCACACAAATAAGTTTAGTAGTATCCACCTCTACGATCGTAAGTTCTTTTAATACTAAACTTAAATCGCCACGTAGCATAAATGTTCACACTCTCATTTTATAGGGCGTTGCGCTGCGTGGCATGGTGGGGCGTGGCGTGACAACACATACGTGTGTACCGGGGGTCCAAATAAAAAAGGACGCCGGCTGTATCTCGGAAAATATTTATCACATAGCGTTGGAAAAAAATAGTTTTAGTAAAAGTTGTCAAGAGAAATAGCTAAAAATTATTTTCAAGTATCTAAAACTACCGCGAGATGGCGCAATCGCAACGGTAAATTAAAAAAACCATTTTTTTCCAAAATTAGCCAGTATTGGGTCCAATTTTTATAACAGCAGCAAAAACTTTAACCGATTCTGCATCAGTTTGGTTAGGAACTCTTTCTCGTATTGTCAATAATAAGGGTGGAGGAAGATGATAAATAATGCAACTTTTAAATAGCTCTATCTCCCACATCTGTAATCGAAAGTAAAAGAAATTTAAGTGGGTACTCCTTTGAAAGCAAAAACCGCGTTTTGATATCTGCATTCGTTTCCGAGTGGTTTGAAAATAACCTGTTTTTTAAATGATAAACAATATTAACAATATTACTGGTGCGAAAGTGGTTAGAGTTTTTGCTGATGTTATAAAAATTGTACCTAATATTAAATCTTGAAAAAAAAATAGGTTTTTTTATTTACCGTTGCGATTGCGCCATCTCCCGGTATTTTTAGAAACTTAAAAATATGTTAAAGCTATTTCTATCGACCATTGTTACTAAAAATATTTTTTCCGCAACGCTGTGCGATAAATAGTTTCCAAAATACAGCTGGCGTCCCTTTTTATTTGGACACCCGGTACTTAGAAGAGTCCAAGTAAAACAATTACCGGAATATGTACCATAAACTGAGGACTTAATCGCTTTAGGATATGTAAACTAAGGACTGTTTTAAACAGGGATTAATAATTCGACAGGTAAACTGAGGACCAAATTAAAGCAGGTAAAAATTCCCCGAATTTTCCAATATTTTGAATTTCCTGAAATTAATATAATTAGATTTTAATAGAAGATGGGGTTTCTAAGCTTAAATAATCTGAATTTAGTATATTTTGATGTCAACTAGCGTAAACACTAACTATAAAATGAGTGAATTTGAGTTTATATTAAGTCAGCGCGGCTGCAAATTATTACTTTTAAATGGCTTTACATATTCAAAAAAAATTTTTTTTGAAAAGTGATGAAACTTTTTGGACTTTTTGGACACATAACAAATGCAGTGCTTAGATTTTCACTATTTGCAAATACTTTGTTATTAGACCCTTAGTTCTGATCGGTCATGGTTAGTTTTGGTTAGTTAAAGCGGCATTTTATTTTACAAAATTCAAATGCCCTTAGTTCTGGTCGGTCATGGTTAGTTCTGGTTGGTTAAATCGGTTTTTTATTTTTCTAAATTCAAAAGCCCTTAGTTCTGGTCGGTCATGGTTAGTTCTGGTTAGTTAAAGCGACTTTTTTGCCGAAATTCAAAAGCCCTTAGTTCTGGTCGGTCATGGTTAGTTCTGGTTAGTTAAAACGGCTTTTTATTTTCCCCAATTTTATTTCAGACGTGATAAATCACTAAAAACAATTTTGCCATGGCATCTGAATTTTGACCCCCCAGTTTACCGGCGCTTTGGAAAAGGTTACCTCAGTTTACCTATGTTTTTTTCAGGCCCCAAATATTAAATATGAATTTTGGCCCGTTAACATGCGCGCACAGATACATTGTGCAAAAAGGCTGTAAAACTTGAAGTACTTCCAAAAAAATTTTACTTGAAGTTTTTTTAATTTTTTAAGTTTTTATTAAATTTTTAAAGGGGGTTTTTTTTACTTGTACTTTCTTTTTATGAAGATATTGGATTTTTATTGATTTGACCAAGTAAATTACTTGAAGATTTATTTAAGTACTTAAGAATTACGATGTATTTTAAGTAAAAAAGTATTTAAAAAGAAAAAAAAAAAGATTGGGGAAAGTAAAAAAAAATTTTTAAGTAAATAAAAAGTACGAAAAAAAAAAATCAACCAAGTACTCGAATTTACACGCCTCGCCTTAGAAATGTACAAACAAGTTAAAAAAAAGAAATACGCGCAACCGCTGCTATTTCTATTGTTTGCATTACAGCGCTAATTTGAATTGGACCAAAAGAAGAAAGTGTAATTTATGAAAATTGTTTTTTTCTTTAAATCGGTTTGTGTCAACGAAAAATTAAATAATCTGGTCTGGTAAAAAAAAAAAGAAAGATCCCAAAAAAAGTGGTAAAAAAAAAATTTTTGTTGTTTTATTTAAAAATTATAAATTTTTATTTTTTTTACTTTGGAAACCTTATTTATAATACGCCTATTACCCCCGAATTAAAAAATATTTTTATTTAAAAAAAAGCAAAAGATATTATAATATGCAAACATTTTGGAATATTATAACTTATTACCTTCATTTGAACGAAAACCCCTGTATTTTAAAATAAACTTTAAACAAAATTTCCACTAATAAAATGGAAACGACATTGAAATTGAAGTTAAGTAGTTCTGAATTGATTTTGTGTTGATGGGAAATTAAAATATTTCCCAAGAATAGGTTTTGGGTGCCAACCTGCTGTAGGCACCCATATAAAACACTCGCTTTTGACAGATGTATCGGATGCCAACGGGTGCCAACGCAACCGTTGGCAACCAAAGGGGAAAAAAACCCTTTTTGGGAAAACCAATATTTCCTATAATAGTTTAAGGCCCAACGGCTCACCCGAGTACGGCATTGTAGGCCCAAAATTTAAATACAAATTTTATTTTTTCACATCGGATTGATCCCACTTAAAACAGGACACTTAGCAACCTACTTGTTTTTCTAACTATAGTTTTTACCGACTGGCCTCCCAATGACGTAGCCCTCAGTCCTTAAAGCTTTTAGGAGTTGTTGGAAAAACCCCGTTTTAAGAAAAACCCCCCTAACTTCCTTAAAAAAATAAATCAAGTATAATTTTTTTTGAAATTTTTTTACTTAAAATTTTTTTATGTTTTCCCAAATTTTTTACTTCAAGAATTTTGGGTATTGCTTTTTTTCTTCAATTTTGTTTTTTAAGTACTTTGGTTTACTTCAAGTACGTTTTAATTTTCAAAAAAGAAGACATTTTAATGTACTTGGTATTTATTTAAAAAATTTTAAAAAAAAAAAAATTGGTATTTTTATTTATGTACTTTTTAAGGGGCTTTGACAGCTCTGGTGTACATATACCTAAATTAAAAAAAAAAAGGGAATTAACTTAACCACCCAAGAAAAATATAAATAAAAGCTTACGTACTGCGATAAAATAATATACAATAGAGAAACTAAAAAAGCTTCTAGCAGTTTTATGTTTTAATAAATATTTTATTTAGCTTTTAACATTGTCATACAAAATAGAAAAATACATAATATTCAAAACTAGGGAGAAGAATGATAAAAGTGAAAAGAGGAAATTTTTTGGGAAATTTAACACCCCCGGGTGGCTATTTATCAAATAAACCCCGAGTGAAAATTTTAAAAGTTGACTTCCTACACACTGGGGTGCGGGCTTATATCGGCGGCAAAGGCGGAAAATTTAAATAGGCTTTATAAAAATATACGACGACAGGCACATAACTTATTTAAAATGTCAGTTACGAAAATTAATTCAAGTCCTAGCTTTAATACCCTGTTATTAAAGATTTTGCCAGTATTCTGTTTTTCTTTACGTCAGAAGCAGCGCTATGTTATAAATTATATTGGGCCGTTAACCACCTTTTATTATGTTTTACACTGGTAGCCCCTAAAATTACTTGGACAAATATAATCCAGTTTTTTGCTTAACAATTTTAGTTTCTTGTTTCTGCAAGCAACGTTGGGGTTTGTTCGCCATCACGAAGTTGGACTTTGTAAGTTTTAAAGCTAATTTATTATTTATGCACTAAAACAGTTAAGAAAAAAAAATCCAAGAAACCGTGTTTTTGTTACTTTAGCAAAGATCAGAATATTAGAAAAACTTGAAAAATGTCTTCTTTTTTTATTAGAAAAAGTTATTTTTAAATGAATTTGGGTATTGATCCCATTCCACCGCAACATTAACAGATTTACTGTGCTCCCTTCATGTGGTAAGTTCCAATACTATATGTTTTTGCTTTGTTTCCTTAAAACTGGTATTTTATTTCATCCATCCATCATATGTCACATGTTCTATTAGCAGATCATCTGCTGCGAGACCACGTGACAAATCTGCTCGTTCCGCTCTCATCCGAGATTTAGGCCCAGTATATCCAAGTGCTGGTAAAGTTTCTGTTGTTTTTATCCAGCCGTTATGGTAAAATTGGTGTATTTAATTCTTCTGTTAATTAGTAACTGGATGTTATACTAGGATGGAGTGAAAAATAAAAAAAAATGATTTCGGTTACGGCAGGGATGCAGAAAGTTGTGGTGCGTGATAATAAAGCGATCTGTAAAAAAAAAAAATTAAAACACCCCTTAAAGTACCCCCTCCAAACAAAAACTTGTATTTTTTTTTATTATGGCACGGATCTGGAAATCAACTTTTTTGTAACGTTGGAAAGGCATGTTTCAAATTTTATTACTTCAGAAATGTGTTTTCATTTGGTGTAAAAGATATTAAAAATTTTGTGTATAAAAAAATATTTTTTTGCTTCCTCGTAAGAGAATATGCATTGGGGAACTTCGAAACATAATACTGGAGCAATAAAATTTAAAACATGTCTGGCTTATGTGTTACAAGGAACTTGATCAGAAATTTGTCATAATAAAAAAAAAATAAAAAAAAATTAAGCTGGGGGCACTTCATGGGGTGGTTTTATTTTAATTTTTTTACAGATCGTTTTATTATCACGCACCACAACTTTCTGCACCCCTGCCGTTACCAAAATTAAACATTTTTATTTTTTACTCCACCCTAATGTTATACCTTCTAACAAGAGGTTAAACTAGCAAGTGCTCGAAGCAGCCGATAAAGTCCCAACGAGGATTTAAACACCACGATTTATCCCGAATACTTCCGAAATTTTAAATAGTGACAGATTATTTTTTAAGGTTAGATAAATATTGTATTTTCGATCTTTGTAAAGTTGTCAATGGATATTTTTCCCTTCGAAATTATTGTACTTTCTCAAATAGCCAAGATGACGACATGCAATTTACCAAAGACCATATATTTCAAGACCAAGTCTAATTACTAATTTAGATTATTGGGTGGGATAATTTGGCTTTTTTTTTAGATTTACATTGATTGTAGATTACACTAAGTATAATTTAAGATTAGATTTGTTACCCCACAGACAGATATGTAAATTATTGTATGTGTTATTACTAACGACCAAAAACCAAAGTTAAGCTCAATCTTTGATATTGCTAGGTGGCTTATGTTAAAATAACCTATTTTGATTACTTGCTGGTTTATGGTACAAGAAATTACCCAAACTCAGTAGGAGACTGTTTTGGAGTTCACGAAACAACAGTATCAAGAGTAAATCTAAGAAGTACTAATGCAATTTGTTCTTAAAAAAGAAACTACATTCCAGTAAAAAAAGATAAAGAAAAGGCCGTAGACACCCTTGACAGTAAAGCAGTTACCTTATGAACATCTGTAACCTAATACAGCTGAACCTTAGAAGCAACTAGCGCCATCTCGTCAAGTAATTCTAAAACAACCAATCTTAGTATCGACAGGTTAAGATGTTAATGTGCGCCATGTAGGTGTATTACGCAAAAACAGTCAGAAGTTGCTTACAACAACACACTTAATGAAAAATGGCTTCCCATTAGTTCACGGATATGTGAATTTCAAATGAGCTCTTTTGCCAATTCCATTTCCATTTTTTCATATATATATATCAAAAAGTATGAATTTTGCCCAAGAGTAAAGTACCTTTATTTTTGACAATTTCGAAAATTTCAAAAATTGTTATAAAGAAAAGTTGATCAGAAGTAAAAACCATGTTTAAATATGCAATTACACCCATTTAGGTAAAAAAAAACTTTTTTAAAACGTGTCTACAATAACAATGCAAATTTAACAGTAGTTACAAGTAATCTAGGATGCTCTGACATAGAAATGAATTGTTGAGAGCAGGAAATGTTTCACAGCGACCGTCAAAATGCGTTGGAATTTATAAAGTACATAAAAATGGTGTTATTAACTTATGTTGTGTTCATTCATAAGAAATAATGTATTTTTTTTAAATTACAAAAAATATTTTATCTAATGGTATATTTGCATATTTAAACATATTTTAGTTTTAAAAAACTTTTCTTCATAATTTTCGAAATTTTAAATAAAGGTATATTGGGAAAATTATACTTTAAAATCGTATACGCCTGCGAAAATTTAATATCTGATAGTTGTGTTATAAGGAAAAACTTTTTTCGTAAAATTAATAATAAAAAGTTTTCCATATGGTTCAACTTACTAAAACATACTGTTTTTTATATATATATATATATATATATATATATATATATATATATATATATATATATATATATATATATATATATATATATATATATTTCTATTGGACAAGCTGATTGTAAGAAAAGATCTGGTTTACGGCGAAAAACATATTTTTTTATTAACAACGCACCCTCTCACACAGCTTAGCCATTTCGAAAATTGTACAAGTTGTTGCAACATCCACCCTATTCGCCAGATTTAGCTCCCTCTGGCATGTGGCTGTTCATACATCTAGAAAAAATCGTGCGTGTTTTTGCTTGCCTCTAAGATAATTTAGAAAAACTAAAAAAAAACACAATAATTTAAAAAAGAACCTGCAAAGTTTTAGGCCCTGTGTATTACATACCTAAAAGAATTTATTTTTTAGTGAAAATAAATTTTAATTTGGTAGTTATGCTTTTAAAATCGTTTGATAAATAAAATAAAGCTAGTAAAAACTAAAAACTACACATCCTAATATCCCTCGAATAAGGTAACAAACGAGTCCGTAAGAGATGACCAGTGATAAATTTTGTGAGAGGAAAAATGTTTTACGAGACGGGCGCTTTGCTCCCGTTTGCGGTCTGGCAAAACATTATCAAAGCAGAGCAATGCCTCAGCAAGGATCGTAAACCTGCAAGTATCGGAAAGGGAGAGCAGGAGTAGCTATATATTTTGGGGGTGGTTAATTGGTAAGGCCCGGGCATTACTCACTTTGTGTAATTACCCCAGAGCGACTAAGCAACATGTCCTCGCCCGTAGGACGAAGTCCCATCTAAAGGAGTCTTTTAGTCCCGTTTCATAATCGCCTCGGGACAGTTAGAACTGCTTCTTCACGTCTAAACAGCAAACAGCTTCAGGCGCGGGATACTCAATTTACTTTGCCGGTGCGTCGAGCCAATTCTGATGCTGTCTTACGTGTTTGGATTTCAATTATTGTTACATAAAGGATGTCATTTGCTTTGGATTTCATATTGCATTATTATTAAGGGCGCTACACAATACGTGAGCAATTTCCAACCTTAATTAATTTTGGAATAAAACAAGTTACTGCAGGTGTACGATACACAATCAAAATATAAGTAAAGACTCACCGCCGACACATAGTCCAGGAAATATATTCAAAATGTTTAAAACCCTTACTTTTTAAAGGGGTAAGTTTAAAGGGCTAAAATAAGGTAGTGCTCGTCTATACACACGCGTTTTAAACGTTTATATCTTACTATATTTCCATTATAGAGTAAATTTAAAAAAAATCAAAATTTTTGTAATTCAAAAAGCTAAAATTTGATGCCCTAGTAATTTTTACGTATATTCCTTAGTTTTCGTGTTATTTTAAAGAAAATATCATTTGTTATTAAAATTCTGAAATTTGATTTTTACTCGCGGCTCCTTTTTTTTTTTTTAAATTAAGCAAAATTAATCGATTAAAATTTTAAAATGTATTTATCATACATAAATAAAGAGAATTAAAAAAAGACTACGACTCATGTTAATTAGGGTGGTAATTAGGGGGTTGTTTTCGAAGATTTTTGCTCTCAAAAAATTTTGCTTTAACTTTATTTTAATCATAACTCACTCAATTTTTATGATACAAACCTTTTAAAAAAAGAAAGGTAACAGCTAGCCTTTAACAAACCACAACTTGGTTTGTATTGATCCCACAGCAGTTACAAAAAACCATTTTATTAGTTTTTTTAGAGCTACAATTTTATTATTAAAGTTTTTTTGGTAAAATGCATACTTATCGAGTTATTTGCAAAAAACGATTAATAACGTTGATTTTATCGTCAAAAAACCCCGCGTCTTGATCGCCAATTACTCGAAAATTATGCATTGTACAAAAAAAAATGCATGGAACATTTTTTGCTTAGAAGTCATTTTTCTATCGATTTCTGATTTCTGTGGTCAAAATATAAAAAATTCCACCCCCGAGATAGTTTGACAACCACCCCCAAGGTAAAGGCGCCCTTCGGCATGATATATATTTTGATCCTTGGACAATTCTCTACCTACTGTCAAAATTTCAAGTCATTCAATGCATTTTAAAAAAATTGCTAGGCAAAATGGTTCGTTTCTTGGACTAACAGCCAATTAGGTTCCTTTACATAAAATGTATAAATAATGTAAGTGACATAAACACACACGTATATGTTACAGTGAAGTGGTCACCAAATTTCGTGAATTTCAACATTCACCTGTAAATGTCAAATATTAAAAAAAAAACTGAATGAGCACTAACCAAAACTATCCACTTTGCTGCGTTCTGGTTAGCACTGAACCGAAACTAATTAACCCAACCATAATTATTAGTTTTAACCAGAACGAAGAAAATTGTTATTTTTGGTTAGTGCTCGTTCAGTTTTTTTGTAATATTTGACATTCACCAGCGAATGTTAACATTCACCAAATTCGGTCTTTTACGGTAACATATATACGAAAAAAAAATCGGTACAGATAGTGTACGCCAGAAGTTCAGCCATCTTTTAGAATTCGAAATCACAATATTATTGTAAAAGAAGCAGATATCCCGTATGCAAAAATTGTCCTTCGAAACATTAAATTTTGGCGTTTGCTGGAATCGGACTTTATATTTAATATTTCAGATTATATGTTTTTTTATAAAAACCCTTTTTTAAATATATTATGTGTTTCAGAGATTGCTTCTGCTTTTTCAGGTTTTGTTAAAAATTAGGTGGTTATTGCTAAAAAATTATGTTCATTGATTTGAAATTAGGGTTAATTTAATTTATTTTTACACAATCTAGTATAGTTATGCTTGCAATAATAATACTAAAAAAAAACCAAGTTTATTTGCATATTTAGTTTTTATATCGGTTATTTAAAGCATTTCGTCTCACAGACTACGCCGGACCATATGGTACCGGAGTAGTTAAGGGTTAAGAACTAATGTCTTTACTGTTACTCTCTCCAGACTCGTTTTGTCCGTCGAAGCAAGAACTTTTTTACAGCATTCATAAAAATCCAAAGAAAGCTTGAATTTACCGATTCCTGGTTAATTATTTTATTTTGTTTTAAAGTAATACATAAAGCAAACTCTTTAGCTTTATCCTGAACTTCATAATAAAACACACATCCATTTAATTTATTTACTTTTGAAAGGAAATTCTAAAAGCTGCTGCCTGTCAAAAGTCAAGGTAGGTAATTTGGGGTTCACTATGTAATTAGGTGGATGTATATTTCAAAAAAGCTGCATTGCCAAATAATTCGGCACCAGCTACAAACTGTAAAAAGTCTGAATGAAAATAAAGTGAGCATGCCCTAGCGCGCGGGACTTGTAAAAAAGCTAAAAGAGCACATGTTTTCAATTCACTCGACGAGATTTTGACTTTTCAATGGGCTTCTAAAAGCCGAACATTTCAATTAGGCAAATGGATTCTCAAATTTAACATATACACACATACCCTGATTCATCTTTACATATTCGTCATAATACTTTTGCCTCTAAAGGCTCATCTACCTATGTCCATCCATAAAGCTTTGACAAAAACTGGTGTAGGATATGAATACGGCAAATACCTCCTTTACACGTTATACAGGGTATTTGGAAAATACGTGTTTAAAATTTTATATAAGACTTGAAATATAATAGGATTTAGGTCAACCCGGCTATATTTGAAATTACGGGTAAAGAACGTCAAAAATTATAAAATATATTGTTTTTTTTTCTGATTTTCTTAAAACCCTAATGATTGATTCTAATAATTTTTGTTATATAGTCAAACACTAAGAAATGATGTTTTTTAGTGATAAAGTGGTCGGCAAAAAAAGTGACATCATCATTATATCCTTCTTTTGATTTTAATATCATCAACATTTTATCAACCTATTTTTTATCCGGTAACTGATTCTATTTAGTACGAAAGCCCAAAGGTGTCAAGTAAAAAAAATGTTTCAGCGAAATTCTTAAAATATGATAATATTATTATTACTACTACTAATTTAAAACTTTAATATTTTTACTTAAAATATCAACTTAGAAAGTTGAAATTTCAACATAGCAAGTTAAAATTCTAATATAGTAAGTTAAAATTTTAACTTCCTAACTTAAAATTTCAAGTTACTATATTAAAATTAACTCAGTAATTTGCAATTTATACTTAATAAGTTATAATTTCAATTTAGTAAGTTTAAATTTCAACATAGTAAAGTAAAATTTTAACTTAGTAAGTTAAAATTTAGTAAACTAAACTTACAACATGGTAAGTCGTACATTAGTAAGTTGAAATTTCAACTTAGGAAGTTGAAATTTAGTAAGTTGAATTTTTAGCCTGTTAAACGAAGAATGTTTGGGAGCTAGAATTGATTTACTAAATAAAAATATCATATCATAACGTTGATGTGTTCATTAAGTGCCAACAGTTGTTATAATCAAGCGGACACCCCAGTAGATACAGGGGGTAGTTATAAGGGTGAAAGTAGTAATTTTTTTCAGGTAAAGGCCGTCGTCGATGATATGTTTAAAAATATGTCAGATGAGTGGGTATTCATGTAACCAAACAAAGTCCAAAAATTTGGACACATCGGTAGAAAAAAAGGGGGTGGTGGTTAGGGGTAAAAATTGAGTTAAATGGCCGTCATCAGTGATTTGGCATTTATTGCAGTGTGTTTATTTAACACCAATAGTTACGATCCCTCGCAGGCAGACAGTCCAATGGATACAGGTGGTAGGCTTAAGGGGGGTGAAAGTGGAATTTTTTTTCAGGTAAGTAAGGCCGTCATAGATGATAATCTTGAAAATATGTCAGGTGAGTAGATATTCACAAGACCAAACACATTTCCAAAAGGCGGACACGTGGGTGGATATAAAGGGGCTTGCTAAGAGGGGTAAAAATTTGGTTGAAACGCCATCATCGGTGATATGAAATTTCTTTATTGCAAAGTGTTTATTTAATGCTAATAGTTACAAACCCTCGCAGGCGGACACCCTAGTGGAGGAATAAAGGAAAATTTGTTCAGGTAAAGCCGTCATCGATGATATGCTTAAATAGATGTCAGATAAGTAGGTATTCAGATATCCAAAGTCTCAAACAAAAAATTTTAAAGGCGGTAGATACGCAGGGGGTTACAGAGAAAAGTTAAAATTTCAAAACATCAATGGTGGCCCAATCTAGGCCCTGTCTCTCCTATTATAATAACATCACCTTAATAAAGACTCAGTATTCTATAGTCACCCACTATACCACTAAAAAATATCATTTTAAAGTATCCAACTATATACCAAAAAAACATTGAAAATAATAGTTGGAAAAACCAGTATTTCTGAAAATTGTTGACACCCTGGTTGTTGTTGGCTTAAATCAACTTTTTTGCCTTACAAATATGACATACATTTTTATAAACCTATTTTTTGGACACCCTGTATTATACAAGGTGATTAAAAAGTATCTGCCGAAGCGTCAAAATAAAGTCAAACTAATATTAGCCTTGTTTACACCGGGTGGACCAAACTTTTAGTTCGAAGTCTAGATGACGTCACGCGAAAACACATGAGTATTAAAATTAGCTACTCAAATTTGGTCCGTTTCAACTAAGGTAGATCAAATATAATTTTTATCGGTGTAAACACGTCGGTCATTTTTGATGGACCAAATTGTCAGCTTTGATCGTTGACACTTCCTGTTCCGTAAAAAGAACGTCGAATTCTGTTCAACCTACAAAATATTTTTGTTGTTTTTACGTTTTTTAAAGTTCTGTAGGTATTCTTTTGCAACTTTTTTCATAACTAATTTAACGATATACATTTAAAAAAACAAGGTTAGGTTTTGATCATATTGATTTAACAAATTAAGTTGTAGTTAGTTTTGGTCTTCGATTTGGTCCACGGGCCTAATTGGTCCTCGCGGTGTAAACTAGGCGATGGTAATGTTACATAAACATTTTTTCTTAACATCATAGCTGATACTAACTGCACCAGACTTTGCTTAACTTTATTGAATACTGCTGCTGAAAATGCAAATATGTAAAAATATGTATCAATATTATTTGGAAAATGTTTTTCAATAAACTGTTTCCTAAAATGTTATAGTTAAGCATCAGTCTTGATATGAGGCATGCAGTCATGCATATGATTGTGTCAGTCTCTTGAAAACTTCCGTCCAATGAGGAAATTGTTTAATTTCCGGTATGCATGTACTTCAAGATATATTTGCGTGATTTCAGTTAGAAAATACGAACATCCAATTCTTATATATTATGTTGTTAAATTAAATACCTGGCCGAGGTTGCACAGATCAACCATTTTTTTGTTACTAAAAACTATGAATTTATGGGTACTATTTATATTTTAAGGCTAATAATTAAAAAACAGTAATTTGTTAATAAAAATGGTTTTATTGTTTTTCATAATATTCTTCTTTATGATATACATTTTTGCGTCGTTCGAACCTGCCAAAGTATTTTTTATGTTTTTAAATGTATCAACGGCTTTTTCTGCCAAGGAAAATCGTTGTCCATGCAATATATTCTTGACATTCGGGACCGTCAAGAATAAATTAAGAGTTCTCAAATAGTCGGTTATTAAACGAGATGTATGACAGCTGGCATTGTCATGATAAAGGCTGATTTAACAGTTTTTGTTTGTTTTCCCTATATCACCAGTGACTTTGGATAAACAAATGGTTGTGTTTCATTCGAACTTAGCCATTCTACGTTTTCCTAAAGCCACATGACTCGAAAAAATAGGCGACTATTTTTTTCAAAATGCTACTATGTGTATAGCTTTTTGTTTAAATATTTTTATTATTGATTTAAATAATAATAATAATAATAATAATTTATAAAGACAGTAACTCGTTCAGAATATTCTTGAGAAAAGTTTAATCATATTTTTACCTTAAAAATTTTTTTTATAGTTTATTTAGCGTTAAACTCTTAAAACATTTCTTTTATTCAGCTATCTACTTCTTCTAGGCTTAAAGTTCATTATATAAATTATTGTATTTACCTATTTATTTGCTACTTTAAAATATAATCTAATAAAAGTTTAAACATTAATTTAACTAAAAAAATAAAATATTGAAAAAAAATCGATGTTAAAAATATTATTAAAATTTTCTCAAGATCATTCTGAACGAGTAACTGTCTTTATAAATTATTAATAATATTATTATAGAAGTTCGAGAAATGTTAAGCGTCCTGCCAGGAATGTAACACCCAGATAAGGGGGGGCACTTATTTTTTTAATATAATAAACTTTAAATTTTCTTTTAGTTAAAGTTTCAAGTGGACCGGAATGGGTATAGTTATTGGATCAAAAAAAATTAATAAAATATACGTGCCACCACATTATCCCCCATTACCTCGAGGTACATATGTATTAGTTTGTTTTATTTAATAAATAAAACATTTTAAATTAATTTTTAGATGGATTGGAGTTGGTATACTTACTTGTAGCAAAAAAAATATTCTTAGCGAAATTTTTAATGGCCAAAATCACTTTTTTGCCTATATCTTCTTTACTACCTATTTTATTAAAAATGTATATGTAACCTTTTCCATGGAACTTATAAAACGGCATATTTTTTGTCCTATACATTTTTTTGTAACTCTGTTAGTCTTTAAGATATTTGCGTTGTACTTTTACATTTAAATCGGTAATATCTTAAAAACTCAAAGGCTACAAAAAAGTTTGTATAAAAGAAGACTTAGTTTTATTGGACCATTAATTTTAATTATATAACTTTTTTCCAAAATCAGTAGTTTTTGAGCTATATTGAAAAAATCGATTATTCACGATTTTTTTAAGTAAAAAAAAACAATTTGAACCCGCTGAGCTGTGGCAGCAGTGCGGCTTTGAATTGACTATAGTTCATAGTAATAAAAAAAAATGTTTCATGCGTATCTCTTATTACTAGCTTTTTTGGGGTGGCCTCCCGGACTATAAGTTATTCGACATATTAATGACCTTAATGTCTTGGAAAAAATTACTCCTTTTGTCCACCAACGAGCTGTAAGATACCTGGTTTCTTTTATATGTATTTTTAGGGTTTTCTGCTCTAAAAAATTATTTAACTTTTAATAGGATAACACAAAGTGCCATTTGGTTGGCAAAGTGGCACTTCGTGCCCAACAAAAACCAACATATGTTTTTTTTGCGAGCCTGCCAGATAGACCAAAGCAAATGATAGGCAAACATGTTTTTGGTAACTAAGAGCCCTAAAACATAATGAAAGGTTAATCTTTCACTGTTACAATATTTCTTTTTTTTTTTTAATCTTTAAAAGACGCCAGCTAGTGTCTCCTAAATGACCCCTGTTTTTTTCGTTAATATTGTACTATAAGATAAAAGTGAATTAATGAGAAAAATGTAATATTAACTGTGTCAAACATGTAACAAGAAAACGAATTACGATGACAGATTACAAATGTTAAAAGTCATTGGTTTCACAACACAGTTTTTAAGGGTTGTTTAACAGGATTTGTGAAGATTATTAGTGCGTAGCGGGGTAACGACAACACCAGCGAAGCTACAATCCATCACTGAGAACGCTAATGACACGCTAAATACACGCAACTTCGGCGACTCTTTTATCCAGAACCGTATTTCCAGACTGTGGTAATAAAATGTGTATTTTCTTAATGTAGCTAAAGGGTTGAACCATGCTTAGTTATTGTTAAAACAGAGAATAGTGTTTAAAAATATTAATCTGTCATTAGGTTAGATTAGATTGATTTTAAATAAAGTTGAAAGTGGGCTTATTGGTCCTCCTGACATAAACTACATACCTTCTTTTTGTGAGTCACCGGGTTTGAGGTAAACTTTGGGGGAAAGCATTAAGAAAACTTCTTTGCTTGCTATTGTTGCCGTGTTTGTAACCACTAGCTAAGTTCGCTGCATATCGCGCATTCTCAATACAGGTCATACAGTGGCCCAGCTAAGTTAAATAGCCTTTGTAAAAAAGTAAATTTTATACATTAGGTCATAAAAAAAATATTTATTTTCGTTGGTTTTTAAAGTATGTTGTTTTATTAAGCATCCAAGTGGTACAAAATTTAATGGTAATTTATAAATAAGAAAATTCTTGTTGGGCTAAGTGAATACCTCAAGGCCAAGCAAAATTAATTTTGGTATTCTTTGATAACTTTTTGGCTCTTATTTTAAAGCGAATTAAAGAACGTGGTAAAACTTATTGATGGCAAATGAACCTTTAAAGTTTTAAGAAGTATTCTAGAACCACAATAAAAACATAATATTGCTTTTTTTTAATATTATAAATATATTATTATAATAAAGCAACACCATTATATAATCCATAACAATGGAAAAGCTATAAAAGAGAACATTTGAATTTCTTGAAAGTTTCTTTATTATTGTTTAAAATTACAAATATATCGGCACTCTTTTTGAAAAAGTAGGTACACATGCTAAACTTAGTTCAGGTAGAAGATGAAAATCAATATATTCAACATTTACAAAAGTTTCGGATAATCGGTACCAGTGACGCAACTTGCTAAATTCTTGTATTACCTAATTGTTATAAATAAAAACAATACTTCTCTGTGTTTTGTCCCATACGCCTGCAAGGTCCGCCTGTAATTAATGTATTCGCAAATCACCAGCGTGTGAAAATGTACTCAACACCAGCAATTACAATCCTGAAGGCTTGTTTCATTTCGCGCAAGAAGCAAGAACAGCGTCTTTTTTAATTTTACATTTTGGGCAAAAGTACAAGTGAACTTATCTTAGCAGTTCGTTTATTTTCATTTCTCAATCAGCGTAAAACGTCATAACTTTATTGTGACATTTTTTAATTATTATATTTACATACAGGATGTTTGCAAAACTCTGCTATTATTAGCACACTTTTATCAATATTAATTTAGAACCTTTTTTGTATTAAAAAGATTTTGGAATTCCATAATTTGTTGCAAAGAATGATAAAGTTATATATACAAAATTTCGGGTAATGACTTGTTCTCTCAGCTTTATCGTTTGATAAGAGATGGCGCTCTGGAAAAAATTGAATAGCGTGCAGTAATAGGATTGTTATTTTTGAAAACTTTAACACCAACTTACGTTCGAAAACTACTGGTTTTAAATGAAGTTAAGTGTAAAGGGACTTCACCTTTAATTAGAGAAGTAGAAAGATGGATTGCTAAATTTAAACATGCTTGTACAAGACTTGTAGGCTCGACGTTCAACGTAAAGGACGATCAAAAAGTGTATCCACACCAGAAATCGTAGCAGAAATATAGGATATAGTCTTGGAAGATGGTCGAATTACCGAAGAGAATTAGTGAAAGCCCTAGAATTTTATTAGGTAGTGTGAGCAATATTTTGGCTAAAATTACAGAAGAGATTTTGTGCGCCGCCTTGTTTCATTACTATGGATGGGACCTGGGTCTACCACCACCATAATCCTGATTTAAATCAAAAGACTAAGGGCGTTGTGAAACCCTGTAGTTCGGCTCCGGGGCAAGCTAAGGTTCAGAAATCGACCAAGAAGGTGTGCTGTTACCTCCAAACTGGTAAAACAATAAACTTAAATTATTATTTTAACCTTTTAAACCAGCTGGATGGAAACCTTGATAAAAAGAGATCTGATTTATAGAAGAAAACTCATTTTTATCGAGACTATTCACACAGCTCACAAAAACAATCCCAATAATCTGTAAATTAAAGTACAAATTGGTACAACATCCATTCCTATTACCAGTATAAGCTTCCACTGACTTTTAACTGTTCTCACATCTTAAAAAAATAATTCGTGGGAAACGATTTTTATCAAACGAAGAGGTTAATACGCGAATTGTCACCTTAGAGATGAAATCCATTAATTAGAAGATCACTGAAACAAATGCATTTTAGTTTAGAGATATTATATTGAATAAGAAGATTTATTTCACGCCAATACATTGTGTTCATCGAACGACAAAAGTTATGAACAACCTAGAATGTACCTATAAAATTTGGAACGGAGGTTAATTATGAGTAGGAGACGTCAGATGAGCAAGGGTTTCTGGAAACTCTCTCCTCAAAGGAGTAGAATGGGTGTTAAAGTTTATATCAAACCTCGTTATTCCTGGACTTTTTGATTTAAAAATGATCTGCTTAAACATTTTTAGAATTTTATTCCTTGGGGGTTTTAAAATGGGGGTGAAAGTTGGTATAAAAAATCGTCAGTTTTGAAGTTGCAAATATGGTAATTGTTAATTAGGCTTCTGATTAGACAGAAAAATAGAAAGTGGTTAAAGTTTGTATGTGGGAATTTACATTTGAGCTTCAACTTCCAACTACAGGAAAAAATGTATGTATAATATAAATGTTGTATGTTTGCAAAATTTGCAATACCCTACGAAAACAGAAAAAAACAAAACAAACCTTTTAGTAAGTGCTGCTATTCAAACTTAAAAATAATGATGATTTATATTATTTAAAATATCTATTTTTTATTCAATTGCCTTTTATGTGTCCGATGTGTCATCAGCAAAATTAAGCCAAGGTTTTCGAGTGTTTCACTTTACTGTTCTTCTTTATAAATTAAAAAAGCTTTCTTGTGTCTTGAAATCGTAATCAATATGGTAATTTAGAATGATATAAAAGGCTATATGCAAAGTAACAATAGATTATTAATAACTAACGTTTTCCTATTAAGAATCTAATTAAAATCTATTAAGGAGATATAAATACGATCCACAGGTGTCTTGATGGTCTTGAATTGAGAATAATAAAGATAATAAAATTCTTAAAGTACATCGTGACACTACCAAGGTGGCAATTTTTTTCAACGAGTCAATGTTAAATCAAAACCGAACAACACTCTCACTTTTGGATAGTCGTGAGGCTATTTACTCTAATAAATAATAATACAGCAATATCGATTTGTAATAATAACAATTCGACTAAACAGAATTATTATCTTCAGTCGGTATTCTAGCCAATGTAAACAAAAATGATATATTACTTATTGGTTTCGCATTTTGCAGCACAATACGGCAACAATTTGTTTTTGATAAATTGCCGTGTACTTTGTGCTTTAAGGTGTATTTGACTATAATATTTTTAATAAATTATATACATTTTTGCAAAACTTTTACAAGGAAGAAGGTTGAAATAAAATAGTATTAAAGCTAAGCAAACAATTTTATCGGCATATCAGTTTTGAAAGCAATGGGATCTACCCTTGAAAATATCTTTTACATTCACCAATTTGTCAATGAATTATTAAGGGATGTTTTCTGTTTACTCTTGAAGGTTTAAATTAGGCCGATCTTTCTACTTTTAGCGTTATGGGCGTACGTTAGCAAAATTATTTGGACGATTAAAATAATTACAGAAAAGGCAAAAGCTGATTTTTTAAACGTTCGTTGCTGATACAAAATACATTCTTAGTAAAAATTCTGTAGAATAAATCTGACCAAAAGCATAAATGTAAAAAAGGGTAAATTTTTCGCTTCCTTCACCCTATTTTTTTATTGAATTGTAAAACTTCAAAACAAATATAACAAATATAAAAAAATTCCAGTCTTAATAAATCTGCATATATTAAAACAATACAACATAGATATACAACTTAATACATTTATTTTTTTCCTAACCCCTTTTGTTAGTCTCCGTTTTATAACGGCTATGAATCTGAAGAATACACCGTTCATAAAGTTAGCCAATCCAGCCAATTCTAATTTAAAAAAAAGAAAACCTATTAAATATTACATAAAGTATTAAACCTTATCCCTCTTGCTCCTTTTTTCCAGCTATCGTATCGTTCTAAAACAATAGGTCGCTTTCTGTGTAAGTATTAGTACGTATAAACGTATAACAAATTTAAAATTAATATCTCAATCGGTTGGTTATGGTGCCAAAAGGCAGACCAACAGGCAGATCTAGGAATTAAACCATGAACGTCTGCAAAAACCTTAATGTGCCACTTTGTATATCTTGAAAACGGTGATCTATTTGTCTCCGAAACGTTTTTGGGTGTTTAAAACGTTTTTAAGTTTTTTTAGGGTTACTTGCAAGTTTGAAAAAGTCAGTTAACTTCGTGCTTGCACAAATCTACACCTTGGGACATGGGCCAAAGCAGTCCCGTCTGACAAGTAACCCGAAAAATATTTTTTAATTTACAATACTTCTCTCATAGCGGGGAAAATAAAAATTCATAAAAAAGCACAGCCAATTAAAAACAAAATTGATATACAAATTGATTGGAGAAAGGCCTCAATTCTGAAAAATTGTGGAGGTATATGCAGGGGTACGATATTTTTAGGATAATAAACATTTATAAGAAGTATTTTGAGAAAAGTTTAAGTTAAAACAAACGTTGTATGAATTTCTGGTATAAATTTAAAGGTAAAAGGTTTACCGCATGCTTATAGATGCGCTTACTTAGAAAAAATATGTGTCTTTAACATAATTAAAAAAGTAAAATTATCAAATGTGGGATTTTAACCAGGATCATTGGGGTCTTTGCTGTTAGGGAATGTAGGTATGTTATTCTTGTTTTGTTTCTTTTTTATACTGTACCAAAAGAAATAGAGAAATTAACTAAAAAGTCCTTGAAAATAGCCATAAAAGCCACTGAAAATTAGTAAACTAGTAAATTAATAATAGCATTTTAGGACCCTGTACAAAAATAAATCACGAAAGAAAAACAATTAATAATCGAGCAAAGAAAAAAAGTGCGAACTTGTTTGTCATCATTTCAATTAATAAAATAACGTGTTCCATTTTCGCTGGGAAGAAAAGTTCGAAGCTTAGACAAGCGTGCGGATTTGTGATTTGTCTTTGATAGATGATGCAAACCATTCATCAAGTCGATCCAGTACACACGGATGCCGGCGGATGGCCAGAACCTTATTCCGGAGCCCGGATACGAGATCCGAAGCCAAACTGCTCTAATGGACTGGAAAACTCGATGTCGACACAAACAGTTTATGTGACTGTTTCACTTTTTCCTTGCTGTAAAAACACATTAATTCATCTTTAATCGATCGTATCTTTCTTTATTTAACGGTCCACTAAAATTCTTCGTTAAATAAAATATTTTACTACACCGAAAATAAAACTTAAAATTACGAGATATCTCCGCTAGTTTTGACTTAACTATACCCTAAATATTTTTTTTCTAGACACAAAATTATAAAAACACGTAATTTAAACAATAAACGCAAAAATAGTTTTTTATTTTTAACTTAAAATCCCTGCCCTTTCGTAAATTTAAAACGAAGTCGTATTTGTTTTCAGAATTGTAGGTTTTGAAAAAAAGAATTAACAATTTACTGGAAATAACTGCAACGAAAAAAAAAGATCGTGGCTAACTTGATTCGTCTCGGAAACACAGAGCATTTTTCAAATTTTGACGTTTTGAGTACACCTCTGTATCTTGGTTGTTAGTAAAGATAGAAAAAAATAGTAAATAGCATATTTATGTAGAATTTTACGTAGAATCCAGTGGCGCACTTAATTATTTTTATCGGTTACGATTTTAAAGATATGACCCAAAGTTGCCTTTTTAAAATGGATCACCCTGTATATTATTTGACTATTTGTTTTCCTACCTTACCTACTTATTGATGCCATATAGTTTTTATTTATTTTAAAAGAAATTAGTGTTTTGCAAAAAAAAGAAAGACCTCATTAGATTTAAATTTTGCACGTTCTGTACAAAATATAAATTGCATTAAACTTATCAATTCTTAAGTTAACTACTTTTATAAAAATAATTAATATTATTCCCAAATTATTAGCTGATGAATAATTCTTAATTTTAATTATCTAAGTACGCATTTTGTTTAGTAGATTGCAAATTGGCTTAGAAACAAATGATCGCTGCAAAATTTAATATAATATTTCAGAGTGCATTTACGCTACACCTTAGGGGTCGGGCGAAAGGACGCGGAGACGGTGGGCGGAGACTAACAAACTCCCATTACCACAATTTTCGTATAGCCGCATTAAACATATTATATTTTATTTAGGTTCTTCCAAATTCTGATTGCAAGCCTACGGGAGATAACGTTTTTCGGTAACTATTTTTCACTTAAATGACATAAATTATACACCATTTTAAAGGTAAGGAAATAATTTATGCCTCTGCTGTAACGGATTTTTGAAATAAGAGTCGAGTTAAGAGAAAATAGTATCTAAACATAACTTGGTGACTTTCACTCAAGGAAATATTAAAAACTAAATCCAAATTTAAAAAAATATTACAGCAGAAGCCTAGATTTAAGTGTTGGCTTTCATATAGTTTTTAAAAATTATCGATAACTTATACCGTTTTTGAGAAAAACATTATGCCACGAACCCCATATTGGATCCAATTTTCGTGGCGCGAATGGATTCTTAAGCAAGAAATAGGAATTACATACTGCCAGCTTTTCGTGTTCTCTGACTCTGATTTAAATGAAATGAAGTTTAAATATATAATATTATAGAATTTTATCTTAAGGTAGGTCAAAAAGTGCAAATAATTTACAAATATATATATATATATATATATATATATATATATATATATATATATATATATATATATATATATATATATATATATATTTATATATATATATATATATATATATATATATATATATATATATATATATATATATATATATATATATATATATATAATATATATATATATATATATATATATATATATATATATATATATATATATATATATATATATATATATATATATATATATATATATATATATATATATATATATATATATATATATATATATATATATATATATATATATATATATATATATATATATATATATATATATATATATATATATATATATAGCTAGATATCGAAAAAAGAAAACCAAGCATTAATACTTTTAATTGCTTGATGAAACCCGAGTTGATTATGGGTCGGTAAAAAAAATTTTAAAAAAATAAATTAATGAATGATAAACAAATAATTACGAAGGCGTAGAAGGGCCACAAAATTTTTTTTTTTATTTTCAGTACTAATTCCGACTTACAACTCGAATTCGACAAACTCGGAATTCTGACTTCGAACTCCGGAATTCCGACTACAACTCGGAATTCCGACTTGTGGAATTCCGACTTAGAACTCGAAATTTCCGACTTACAATCGGAATTTCGACTTAAACTCGGAATTCCGACTTAAACTCGGAATTCCGACTTACAACTCGAATTCCGACTTACAACTCGAATTCCGACCCTCGGAATTTCGACTTTAACTCGGAATTTCAAGTACTATTGGATTGTATTGCATTGTAGTAAATGGTCGTTCGGCTCAACATAGCCCTTCCCCCTTCGTCCCAGGAAGATCTTTTGTGGATACCCTGCATTTGTTGATGTCTAAGACCCAAATTTTTGGCAAAGTTGGAGATGTTCCGGGGGGCAAGTTTCATTGTACCTTCGGGTGTCAAAAATGCTTCTTCTGGATATTTTATCCTTTGGCGTGTTAATTCCATTATTCGCATAGTATTTGTTCCGTGGTTTCGCTCGATCGGTCACAAAACCTGAGCGTTCATTGTCAGTATTTTCCATATTTTTGGGAATACCTCAAAGGGCCGTGCCCTGTCAAAAAAATTGTGGTTCATTTAGTTCATAAATTCATAAAGTTCTAATAGCTTCTTGGTAGGGAAATAATTCTTTCTGGTGCCACGAAACAAGCTATCCCTGAAACAATTTGCGCAGACGCTGGCTGTCAGACGGGGTTAGCTTACGCGGGCTACTATATTATAGGGTACTGCGCAAGCGTGAAAAATGACAGCTTACCTGTCAAATTTTACCTGTTCTATCATATGTCCAAAACCAAGTGACTTAAAAATTTAGCTTAAGTGAATAAGATCTATCTTAGGTCTTACGCATGCGTGAAAAAATGATGGCTGTAACCTGTCAAATGTTATCTGTCAACTGTCATATCTCGAAAACCATATGACTTAGAAATGATCTGTAAAGTTTAGGATATGTAGCCTAAGGTCTTAAATCAATCATCCCCAAGAACGGTTTTTTCGTGGTATAGCATTTAGGATTTATCGGCTTAAATCTGAATATTACCCCGTTGATAATTAAAACGTTGTTTAATATTATAAGGTAAAGCATATACCAATCGACCGGTGAATAAGGTATTGGAAATTAACCCTTAAATGACAGAAACGCTTTGGCTCAATTATTAACCACATCACTTAGGAAATTTATCTTACTTGGACGCGTTGAGGGCATGTAAATCCCTATAAAAAATGATACCCATCAAATGCTAAGAGGACATAGTAAAATAGTATAAAAAAATTATTTTCATTGACATATGTCAATAATCACGTGATATCATCATACCTATCAAATGGTAAAAGTCACATGCCGCTCTCCTAAACCATAAGGGCGCTACAGCTGTCAAGGCGAGACGTATCAATTAGCGATGAGAACGGTAACTCCAAGGAAAAATCAACCATTGTGGCCTTAGTATAGGAGTTGAAAAAACGAAACTGGATTTCAAGGTCAAAGAATAATTAACACCATAAAAGCCCACATTTTAGTTCCTAGTGTGAATATCGAATTATCCTATAGGTTGGAGAAAGATAGAGTGTATTTAACGTTTTAAATGTAAACTATCATCATTATCACATGTCCACATCATGTCAACTATCATATCTTAGAAACTACGTGACATAGAAATAAGCTGTTAAGTTTAGGATACGTAGCCTAAGGTCTTAACAGTTGATTTAAATAATATAATTACTAAACGATTGATATATCAGCTTTATAATAATATACAACGTTTCAATTTTAATCATCATTGGGTTCAATTTCCGATGTTAGTCGATAACTCCTGAAAACTAGCCGACGAAACTGTTCTGACGCTGATTAATTTAAAACTTTATGTTACGTATCCCAAACTTTACAGATCATTTCTAAGTCACGTGGTTCCCGAGATATGACAGTTGACAGAAAGCATTGGACAGCTAAAAGACGATTTAAGTAAAGACCTAATTTACAATGACGTTATCACATTGACCAGCTCAGCCTGGCCAAGCAGTTGACAGGTAACATTTGACAGGGGACAGCCGCCATTTTTTCGCATGTATAGGACCTAAAGATAGGATTTCATCAACGTAAGCTAAATGGTGGTTTTTGACATATGATATTTGACAGGTAAAATTTGACAGGTGACAGCTGTCATTTTCACGCTTGCGCAGTACCCTATAATATAGCTAGCCCCGTAAAGCTAACTCCCGTCTGACAGCCAGGGTCTGCGCAAATTAAGATTCTCCAGGGATAGCTTGTTTCGTGGCGCAGAAAGAATCATCTCCCTACTCCAGAAGCTATTAGAACTTTATGAATTTATGAACTAAATGAACCATCAATTTTCTTACAGGACACGGCCCTTTGAGGTATACCTCAAAAATATGGAAAATACTGACAATGAACGCTGCAGGTTTTGTGACCGATCGAGCGAAACCACGGAACAAATACTATGCGAATACATGGAATTAAAGCCAAAGGCTAAAATATCAGAAGAAGCATTTTTGACACCGAAGGTACAATGAAACTTGCCGCCGGAACATCTCAACTTTGCAAAAAAGTTTGGGTCTTGGAGCATCAAAAATGCAGGGTATCCACAAAAGACTCCTGGGACGAAGGGGAGAAGGGCTATGTTGAGCCGAACGACTATTTACTACAATGCAATACAATCAATAGTACTTGAAATTCCAGTTCAAAGTCGAAATTCCGAGTTTAAGTCGGAATTCCGAGTTGAAGTAGGAATTCCGAGTTAAGTCGGAATTCCGAGTTGTAAGTCAGGAATTCGAGTTGTAAGTCGGAATTCCGAGTTGTAAGTCGGAATTCCGAGTTGTAAGTCGGAATTCCGAGTTGTAATCGAATTCCGAGTTCAAGTCGGAATTCGAGTTGAACAATTCAGTAAATCGAAATTCCGAGTTCGAAGTGAGAATTCCGAGTTGTAAGTCGGAATTCCGAGTTGTAAGTCGGAATTCGAGTTAAAATCGGAATTAGTACTGAAAATAAAAATAAAAATTTTGTGGCCCTTCTACGCCTTCGTAAATAATAAATAATTATGCATATGCATATTCAAAAAATATGATTAAAATAATCAAGAAATACAAAATTTAAATACTATGTTCAGGTTCATAACTTTGTTTTTTTTTATAAATTTGTTTTTTTCACAAATAACGGTTTTTCTGAAAATTAATATAAAGTGTGTAGTATCAATAATAAATAAATTTTGAAAACGTACAGTAGAATAATACACAGGGTATCCCATTTAAAAAAGTGTCTTTGCTTTATATCTTTAAAACTGTAACCGTAAAAAAGTTGAACACGCCACTAGATTCTACGTAAAATTCTACACAAACATTGCCTTTAACTTTTTCTCTTTACTTACAAAGAACCAAAATACAAAGTTGTGAAATCGTCAAAATTTAAAGAACACCAAGATGAATCAAGTTAGACGCGATCTGTTTTCGTCATTATAGTTGTTTCAAAGATCGGATCCAAAAATGTGTTATCAGATTTGCCCTATCTCTTGTGTGTTTTAAATACTGTGGAAATCCATTAAAAAGGCGCCAACGTATATCCAGGCCTCAAACAACGCTTCGATCGTTCTGTCTCAAAAAGTGATGTGGTCACTGCTCTGTTGCCAGTGTCAAACCAGTGTTGGAAAATATTTATATCGGAAAAACTGATAAAATCAGAGAAAAACAAATTAATTAAGCCAAAATTAACACTTTACTCTCTCTGAAACTATAAAAATGTTATTAATGAGGTGCGCTGCATCAAACTGGTCATATAATTGATTACCACAAAAAGCAGAAAAGCAAAATGACAATAAAAACGTCTAGTCCAAAGTTACAAAACCTAATAAGTTTAAGATGCTCGCTTAATACCAACTCTTACAATCTAACAGCGTGGAACAATAAATTGTGTTTTTATCAATAATTACACGAGGCATTGTTAAAATTCTTTAGATTGCATGTAAACCATTGTACAAATGCGATAGGAAGAAAAAACGTCCCGTGGCCGCATGAGACAATGTTGGTCAGTGCGTGAGCTCCTCTGGGCTCTAAGGCGTTTCGAAAGATTTTTGTTACGTTTACATCGCGTATATAGGCAAGGAACATTATAGGCGCACCCATCAATATTTCTAAGAAATAGTCAGTGCTGTATATGGTTTAAATCGATACTATTAACGAGGATTAAATGGGGGAAAATAGTTCAGGTAGTATGACAACTGTGGTGGCATAACCACGTTTCCTAGAAATGCCGTGAAATGTAGTTGCATGTATTGTTATTTAAAAAATATAAGGTTAAGGGTGTTGAATAAATATAAAACTCAATACCACCTGTAACTAGTACTTAAATTTCATACAAAAGAGCCTTAGGCTGCGCCTAAGGAAATATATTTTCTCTTAAGAAACAATTAAAAGGTTTAAGTAATAATTTATTTATTTTCTGAAGTGCCTGTGAAACTTATTACTATTACTTTTTACTGGTACATTTTGAAAAGTGTTACTTTGTGTTAAAATGAAAGAAATATTTTTGCACAGTCCATAAGTGTCAAATTATAATATTATTTTTTATCTTCATGACAGCCCATAAAGGCTTGTATGAATCCTAAGTACTAGACTGTCGGGTTTTTAGATGTTTAATTCATTTTTTCTAGTTCCACTAAGGTTGTCCAATAACGACACATGCAAATATTGCACTTTCACGGCACCTTTTAGACAATGGGATAGTGCCATCAAGGACGTTATAGATTAACTACTATCTTTAACCTATCCCCCATAATTTTCTGGGTAATGTCATCCAGACGGGACCTACAGTTTAACGTGGATTTCGAACTACACCCAACAGCACACGTGTTCACTGGCGGTTACCCATCCAGTTACTGACCGTGCCCAGTATTCTTATTTACAGTTTTTCTGTCGATAGTACTCTTCACTCTAATATTAACACAATCATGTTTACTGTCGCGAAAAAAAATTGGCTTATTCTCATCTTTTACATATTAGTTGTTAAGTTCTACAAAACAAAGATTTATTTAATCTTGTGAGCATTACTTTTGAGAATAAACTTAAATGGCATAAACACAATACGTCTTTAACCACAACAGCTGCCAGAAAGGTGAGATTTCTCTTTCGGGACAGGAAATACTTCTTCCTTTTTAACTTGTACACTCTTAGTGTCTCTCAAACCATACCAACTAGAAATGGATTTTTCTATAAATCTTGTCATTCTCAATTCCATCCAAAGAAAAGTCATTTGTCTTCTAAATAAATCCACTCTGACCATAAAAATCTTTCTTGCCTTCTCTACCGTTGACCGAGGGAACCTGTTTTTTTTTAAATAAATATTTCCATACCTTCTGCCCTGAAAAATTAAACACTTTAATTCCTCTAGTTGCAGTTCATAATAGATAAGGTGACCAGATTTTTAGATGGGCAAAGCGGGACAACTCTGAAGGAGGGGACCCCCCCCTCAACAAAATTTTCATACAGAATAAAAATAATATCGTAATATTTTTTATTTTTAACATAAGTACAATTTATAAATATAAAAAAATGTATAATATTTTATTCATTTACATATTTTTTATTTGAGTGAATTTGTTTCAGTAGATTGTTGTCATTTTTTAAAATATTGTAAAAATCTTCACAAGAATTTGTCGAATTTAACTTAATTCTAAAAGTCGGGACTTTTGAAAAAAGTCGCGGGACGCGGGACAAAATGTGAAAAATCGGGACTGTCCCGTCAAAAGCGTCTGGTCACCTTATAATAGAGCAGTCGACTCTCGCATTTCCGATTTCATCTACATAATTTGCATTAACCAGAGAAATTTTGGAAAACCACTTTTCTTTTTCTTTTTTACATTTATTTTCGTGTATATATAGGCAAAGCACTTGATATACGTCACTAGTTGTCAATAACTTTTTTTATAGGATTTTTTACAAATTCAATTAGCTATAAAAGGATCGTTTTTTCTCAGGTAGGTTATGTTGATTAATTTAATGATATCTAAAACTGTTGTTTCTTATTATATCATTTCCTAAGTAAAAGTAGTGAGCCTTAACGTAAATCAGGTTTTTTTTCTAAGTCCATTAATAGTGCTACATCGTAGAGATTAAGACTAGTTCCATCAGTTTAGAAAAAACCTAAGGTTACGCCTTTCATAATTGTAGTTCTGCGAAAATGTCATGGACTAAGTTCATGCTAAGTTCGTGTTTAACAGAATTACAAGCTCCTTCTGATTCAGAATACATCGTCACTGTATACTCAACCTTGACAGAATTTATTAATTATTGCAATTATTCTTACATGTTAAGGCATTCTTCAATAAACCAAGCTCAATCACGGATTTGTATTCTTTTGTTCAAAAATATAAAAATATATTATGCACAGTATGACACTCGAACGTTATTTATGATTTTGTAATTATATTTAACAACTTTGAACAACAACACAACATACTAATTGTTTTATTATAGGTATGATTAACTTAGAATAAAACTATCAAGCTTTGTTTAAAGGGCCTCAAACCATTGTTAATAGACATATTAATGGCATTTTCTATTGGCAAAACCATATAATATTTGCCTATTGTAAATAAGTTATTGTCAATAATTGTAGTTCAGCAAATTTTATACAGGGTGTAAAAAGTATGATGCTCACGATTTTAATGGGCGATAGTGGAGCTCAAAACAAGTCGAAAAAGCCAAAAACATGTGGGTCAAAAGTTAACTGTCTTCGAAACATGGCCTTTCAAAGTTTACAAAAATTGGCAACACCGTGCCTGTTTCATAGAAGCGAGTCGACGTTTTTTGCGAGTTTTGCATATTAACACTTTTTTTAAGGAGATGTTTATTTATATACAAATAATGAAAATTACTTGTTGCAATTTATTTTGATAATTAATTTGAAATTAAATTTATGTAAAAAACAATTCATTATTGTTTGGTTATTATTTGTAATTAAAAAATAATTGTACTCACCACAAAAAGGCTAAATATTCATTTTTGGAGCACAAATTCTTATGTTTTGAAACGGCACTTTTTTATTTTACTTGAAGAATAAGATTTCTTTGTTGCACACATCTCCTTTTTAAAACTCTTGGACACTACAGTTGTAAATTTATAACATATCCGCATTTTTCCCAATTTAAAAACAACCAAAAATGTCGCGGCCGTTCAACACGTACCTATTTACAACTGACTACATAAGGACAAGGCTTCTAGCTAGATGGCTCCGTTGCCAGTTGTTTTTTACATTTTTAACTGGGGAAAAATTATTATTAGTATTATTTATTTTTTTTATTTTGTAGATTAAAACATTACAACATTAAAACTTAGTTTATTTTATTAACAAATAGATCTACTGATAAGCGATCAAGACAAAAGTTTCAGTTTTTCAGAAAAATTTGCTTTCAAAGTTCAAACTTTGACATCGTTTAGACAAAAATCTGTCAAGTTATGACACATAATATATTATATGAGCTTTTCGGCTTGTTTTGAGCTCCACTATCGCCCATTTAAATTATGAGCATCATACTTTTTACACCCTGTATAACAACGGCTCTTGCTGCATTGCTTTGTAAGTAAAGGCCGTTTGATACGATCGCATTTTTAATGACATGGCTGCGCGCAGAAACAGTATTTAAGATATCTATCCACTACAAACACAATACATATCTATGCATTTAAATTTGATATAAATAATGTAAGCAAAAACCTAAAACTCGTTTTAATTTTCATCTTAAAACATGCGCAGACAAATATTTTGGTGTGGCGGGAAGTATAACCTCAAAAGTCCCAAAAAAAATTAGTGTGGTAAATAGGGAAAAAGGTTTTAATATATTTTTTTGCTACATTCAACTAGAACTGTATTGTCGTAGTTCCGGAAACATTAATTGTCGTGCATAATAAACGAGAACAGAAAGTATTTTTATGCAGTGAAAAACAAAATCTATACCAATAAACACACTAGAATAGGTTATTATTATTTACCAATAAAAATCCATACAGTAACAGTTTTTTCTTTTAAAGAAAACCATAACAAAAAAGCTAGGTTAATTAAAAAGTAAGCGAAGAGAGCTTGGCACGGTCGGTAACTGAATTGGTGACTGCCAGTGAACACAGTGTGTTGAATTTAAAAATAAACTCTAGATTCCCTTAAAATAACTAAAACATGTTTCCTTATTTCTTTGGCTAATCTGAAATCACTGCTCTCCAGATATCTAAAGTATTTGACCAGGTTGACCTGAGCGCAACATCCGACGGTCTTCCACCTAAACTTTGTACATAGGTCTCCAGTTTTCTTTCTAATTCATGTATATCTATGGTACCTGGTCAGTGTTATATCTTTTACTAAATAAAAATAAAAGCTGATGTACCTTAAGGCTCAGTATTTGCATCCACTTTTCTTTTTTTACATCAACCAAATTCTGTCTTAAACGATTAACCCCATTTATACTTTTGCTGACGATAGTACCCTCCTTATTACTAAGTTGTTCCAGTTAGTCCACAAACATGATTTTAAAAAGAAGAGGAGGATAATGCAGATATCTCTTTCACAGGACCTTTAACTAATATTAGGTTGAGGCACCAAAAACCACCTAAAGACTGCTGAATATACTTACCAAAAAACAAATTAGTGCTTCAAATACACAATCCTAATAAATGTGGCCAAAAAATCTAATAATTCTGTGGATCTTTATTTGCCAGATCTTGTGGGCATTACTTTTAAGAATGATATCAAATGGCATAAACATATTTTATCCGTAGCCACAGTAGCTGCCCGAATGTCACGGCAAATTTCTCTTTCGAGCCAGAAAATCCTTATCTCTTTCTTACATGTATATTCTGTATGTATCTTTAATTAGAACAAACTTGGGATACTGAGAAATGGCTTTTTCTCCAACTCTTGGCATTCCTGATTCCATCTAAAAATAAAAATTCGCCCTAATAATGACCCCAATTCCATAAAGCTTCATTTTCTTGCCCACCTACAACCTGTAGGGAACCTGTTCGACTTTTGTAGGTATTTTTATTACTTTTGCTCTCAAGAATAATTTTCAACGTTGCAGCTACCAATAGAACAATAAGAAGTGCTACTCTTACGTAGGTATCCCTTTACAGTCCATGTGAAGAGGCCTCGAACTTTCCACTTTGTCCGCTGCATCTCTTGAACTTACGTCGCCTGCTACCTGTAGAAGCATATTCTTTCACGGCTATTCTTTGAATATGTTAGTACCGAAATAATAAACAACCTCTTAATACACCCACGGCACGTCAGTACTAAGACATTAGGCCTTCGCTGCCTGTCACAAGATAAGTAATAAAAAAAATATGTCGTAAATACTTATTAAAGCCCCCTTGTAAGACTAAAAACTTAGATATTTTCATGGGTTACAGAAAACATCCTGCAATTATTTCGGTTAGGGATATAAAATTACTTGACGGCATTAGAAAGTATATTGCTGCGAGAAGAATGAAGAAAATGTAATAAAACAGTTTGAAAGTGTATGTCTATAACCAGGTGTGGGTTGAATCGTAGTATAGGCTGTCAAAAAGTGCATTACATGCGTCACGCTATCGTAGTGCAAGGAAGTAATTGGGACACGATGTTACTTAAAATTTATAGCCAGAAACTGTTTCTTTCTCTAATCCCAAGTGTACTGGGCATCCATAGATCTATGCGCCGCGAGATTTGCACCATTCCATGGAATATAAATCTTTCTAACAGTTCTAATTTGCGTCCAATAAATCGTGGTATTATATTTTGAGTTATGGGGATATTTTCGAAAAGGTCACACTATAATTTTCATTTAACTGTTCACGGTCACCGCGAATCGCGATAAATATCCAACTTCTAAAGCATTACCGTAATTTGCAACGATATTTTAAGGGAACTTTTTAACTCTTCGTCTAAACGAAAACACGCTAATTTGATTATAGCATGTTCGATTAAAGCACTTTTACTACACATTATGTTGCCCTATTAAGCTTTTTTTTATCCCAAAATCCTTATTATTTAAATTGCAACTTTTATTATATTTAAATATAAATTTAAAATTAATAAACATATTCATTGTCTGTTGACGGATTTTTTAACATTCTGTATGTAACAAAATAAAAATAGAAAATGCTTAATTTGATCTGTCAAAAGACCTAATACCGTATTTGGGGAAAAAGAGCCCTTTCAGAGAGATATCATGTTTTTGTCGCCTTTTCTAAGATTAATTGCTTAACTTTTAGCAGATAAAGCAATGGACATTGTGTTTATAGACAGATTAAGTTTGTTCCTTATTAGGTATTGTTCACTAAACAGTATGTAAAAACTTGCTAAGTTGTTTTATAAGTTTTGTCGTTTGATAGAAAAGAACGCTTTTCACGGTTTGCAATACATTTTATTATTTAATATAACCTCTCTGAAATTCAGTACTTTTAATCCAGTGTTTCCCTACGCAAGAATTATTTAAATGTGAGAAGAGTTTCTTTTCTTCTATAAACCAGAAGTTTTCTCACGATTTTTTACATCAAGCTGATCCAAAAGGTTACCCTAGTAATCTGAGTTTATTGCTTTAAAAGTTCGAAGGTAATACACGAACAAAGTCTTTTTGCATCCCAAAAAAATTGATACTTACACCTTTTCGGCCAATTTCTGGACCCTAACTCGTTTCTGAGTCAAACTACTGGTTTCCCACAACTCCTTAGCCTCATCATAGTAGTAATGAAACGACGCACAAAACCCTTTTTATCCTTCTTAAAATGCTCCAAATATTAATGAGAATGTCACAATCAAATGTTTTTTGTTCCATTATTATCAAATGCGGCATCCACTGTCCACACAGCTTACTGAAATCCAAAACATCAGCAAAAATATTTCTTACATTGCGTAATAAAATCAATAGGGCTTTCTCTCAATTTCTTTCTCGGGAAATCGACGATATTTCAAATCCATATCCGTATTTTTGCTGGATGGTTGGTGGTATCTTTTATGGAAGTCCTACATGTGGATCATTTTCAAGATTTGTACGACCACGCTTTAATTTAACAGCCCATCTTTCTGCTCTTCTAACTGAAGGTAAAATATCCCTATATAGATTCAACACTCATTCATGAATTTGTCTTGGTACTACACCTTCCAAAAATGAGAAATTTATTTACTGCACTATATTTAATTTTTGCTATTGTAAAAAATTACTGACACATCGAATTTGAACCGCTCTACGAATAAGCTAACAGATCTACATGAAACTTTACATGTATTTATAAAAAAAATCAGCTAATGCAAGTTACTATCGTAAAAACATTCAGTACAATTAAAAATATTAAATTAATAATAATATTAATTCCTAAATTTTTAAACCAAAATTCCTTTAAAATTAAGTTTCAATTTCTATTTTTTTATAGTTTTTCTTTAAATTTTATCGGGACGACAACGGTTGTCGACTTGCCACCGAAACCTTTTGGGTGTTTTTTTTTGTTTTAGGCGATCTACCAGTTTATAGGGATCAATAGGGCAGTTCGCTATTCCCCGGGACCAGTACCAAAGTAATCCCTTTTTCTAGAATATTTTAAGGCGAATAATCCAAACAAAAACATGCTTAAAATATTAAAGTTGCACAAAAATAGCTATTTAACCAACAAGGACATTAGATCATTAATAACACAGGTCCATAAAAAAATGTGGTGTGTGCTGGGTGTCGGATTAAGATTTTCTGGCGTATTTTTTTCAGCTGCACAGGAATCTGAAATCAAAATTGGGGGCCAAACAGCAAAAAATCGAAAAAATCCCAATAATACGACACGGTACATTTACCGGCAGAAACCTGCTCCCACGGAATGTTTGGACTACGACTATATATACCAGTCTTTCTTAAAGTGGGCGATAACGCCCCTTTGTGGGCGCTAGAGCCCTAGAGGGGGGCGATAAGGGGCCCAGAAAAAATTGGGGGCGCTGATGTGATTTAAGGGGGTTATGGGTAATTTGTAACTTCAGCTACTTCATATATTAAAATTCACTGAAATTAAAATCCTCCTACTACACAACATCCATTTATTAGTTCATATTTATATCCTATTTTATTGTATAAATATAAACTAAAAATATATTAACTTTTTATTATTTTTAGTTTTTTTTTTATCTTGGGACAGTCCACGAAGGCAGATGCCTAAGTACTAACGTACCGTGGGTGTCTTCAGTGTGGTGAGAGGGAGTTTGTTCACACGGTACTTAAATTTTTGGAGATTGGGAGGAGAAGGAAAAATTTCTGCGGGCAGCAGGTTCCATAGTCTTGACACTCTAGGGGTGAAGGAACGAAGAAAGCGGGAAGTTCGGGGCCTCTCTAACTGAACTGTAAAAGGATGCATAAAAGTTGCACTACGTGTTGCTCTGTTGGGAGCTGCCAGAGAAGGAATTATACTGGCCAACTCCTCCGAGCAGAAGCCGTGAAAATACCTATAAAAGAGCGACAGATCCCCTACAGCTCCACGGTGGGCAAGAAGAGGAAGCCTTTCTGTGAGCGTTGAATCGTTAATAAGACGAACGGCTCTTCTTTGAATGGAGTCCAGAATGCTAAGTGTTGTAGGGGACGCCATTCCCCAGACATGAGAACAATATTCTAAAGAGGGTCTGATTTGGGATACATACAGAGTATGTATAGGAAGAAGAGAAATATTTTTTGGCTCGGAAGAGAAATCCAATCTTTTTTGAAGCTGCCGAAGCTATGGATAAAATGTGTTTGTGCCAGTTAAGGTTATTCTCAAAAGTAACCCGACAAGATTAAACGACTCTTTGTTCTGCAGAACTTGGCCGCTCATATGTAAGGGATGAGCATTTGCAGACTTTTTTCGCGACAGGGAACATGACTGTGTTTTCGAGGCATTAAACTGAACAAGATTTTTGGCGCCCCAATCCAAGATAAGTTTGAGGTCTTGTGAAAGAGATATCTGCATTGACCTGCGCTTGTTTTCGAAATCAGGATTACACGGTGGCTTAAGAAATTGAATACTAGAGTGGAGGGTACTATCGTCAGCAAAACTATGAATGGGATTGATTGTGGAAGAGAGAAGATCGTTAATGTGTAGAAGAAACAGCGTGGGTGCCAGCACTGAGCCCTGGGGCACCCCAGCATTAATTTGGTAGAAGCTGGAGGAATGACCATCTACACTAACTGATATACGTCGATTAGAAAGGAAACTGGAAAGCCAAGAGCAAAGCTTAGGTGAAGACCGTAAGAAGGAAGTTTGTTAAGAAGCCCATCATGCCAGACCTGATCGAAAGCTTTGGATATGTCAAGAGCAACGATCTGGGATTCACCAAGAAACTCAAGGGACTTGTTCCAGTTGTGTGAGACAAAGGAAAGAAGATCAGCTGTGGATCTACTGTGACGGAATCCATATTGTCTATCATGTAAGATCTTATGTTTTTCCAGATACTTTAAGATTTGGGAATTAATGAATTTTTCCATTACTTTGCAAACAACTGAAAGAAGAGATATAGGTCTATAGTTGGAAGGGAGACTTTTGGATCCTTTTTTGGGGACAGGTTGCACACGTGCAGCTTTCCAACTCTCCGGGAAAATGCCCGTGTCGTAAGAGATTCGAAAGAGGCGAGTTAAATGGGTGCAAGCTCGGGAGCACATTTTTTTAAGACGATTGCTGGTATGCCATCCAGCCCAGACGATTTTTTAGTATTAAGAGAAGAAAGAATACGCTTGATCTGTTTAACTTTAAAAATTATATCGGACATTTTATAAGAAACAGTGACAACTGTTGGAAGGGGAAGATTAGTAGGAGGATCAAGCGTAGAATTGGCAGCAAATTGTTTGGCAAATAGTTCGGCTTTTCCTTTGAGGTAGAGACAATTCCATCTTCAGAGATTAGGTGGAAAAGAATTTGTGCAAAAGTTCTGACTAATATTTTTGGCAAAGGACCAGAAAGCTTTAGTGCCATTTGAGCAAGAGAGAACTTTATCTTTTATTCGATTGTTAAAATGGTCTTTTGCTTCTGAGATGGTCTGATTATACTGATTTCTCGCTTCGATGCTAGCCTGTCGATTTTCGGGACTGGGGTTTTGAAGAAACTTTTGTGGGCTTGAATTTTTAAAAGTCTGGCTTTGTCACAGGATTTAGAAAACCACGGTTTGTGATTTGAAGTTATGGGGTTCTTTTTAGTGTGGGGAATATAGGTCTCAATGCCTAGATGAATTGTTTCGGTAATTTGTTTACAAATTTCGGAAGGATCGAAAGTAGAAAAGCAGGTAGGATCCCAAGGGTAGCTGCAAAGAAATCTCTCAGACCATCCCAGTTGGCCGAATTGTAGTGCCAGACGGTTCGTGGCGGCATGCTTTCAGTTGCCTCAAAATGAGTGGAGTAAGATACGGTGACCAAATCATGGTCAGAGCGACCAAGGGAGCAGTTACTGATGCTTGATAGAGTTCGGGGGTGGAAGTAAGAAAGAGATCTAGGGGTTAGAATTATGGGTGGGAACCCTAGGAAAGTAGGTAGGTTCCATAATTAGATTGGTGAGCGAGTTGCTGATTGCGAAATTTTCTGCTGCTCTGCCTTGTGTATCAGTTTTTGTAGATCCTAGCCAATCCTTATTATGAACATTAAAATCTCCGAGAAGGATTACTTCGGCCATTGGAAACTGGGAAATAATATTGTCGATCTTTATTGAAAGGAAATCAAAGAGCTCGTTGTAGGAATTGTCGGACGGGGACCGGTATATACAGCAGATAAATTTGGTAGAAGATCTAAAAGAAAGTTTAAGCCAAAGAATATCAGGCCTACCCGATTCGAGGTTAGAAACCCTAGCACAAGCCAGGTCGTTGCGAATGTAAGCACAAACGCCGCCATGGGGTCGAAAAGATGAAATGAGTTCATAACCTGGGAAAAGGAGGTGGTTGGTTGCTGTTTTGGGACTTACTTGGGTTTCGGTGAGAAATAGTATGTGGGGTTTGGAGGATTGAAGATAATGGTGAACAGAGTTTACGTTGGAGTTAAGCCCACATATATTTGTGAAGGATATTAGACTTTTCGATGGTGGCCCCCAAATGTACCCTCGCCCGGAGAACCGAATGGAGGGGTATTTTACCTCCGGATAACTTTACGTTCGGGTGTGCCATCATCATTATTTCTAAATTTTAGTAGAGTGGAAAAAAGAGAAAGAAAAAGAAAAAGAAAGAAGAGGAAGAAGGAAAACTAAAAGAGGAAGAAGGAAGAGGAAGAAGGAGACTTCACGAGTCCTTTAAAGGGCAAGTAGGGTGGTACCGCCTCAGGCGAGGAAAGCTCCTCTACCACCTACTGTGCGTTAGTGCGTTCACAACGATATTTATATCTTAAGATATTTAGTAATAGGTATCAAACACTGAAAAATATGCGTGTCTTCAAGTGTCGCAGGTGAGGTCCCCACTTCCGAAGACACGTATTAAAAATAGGTATGTATATCTATTGTTGCGGCCAATCCAAGCACTTGCCGAACGCGGGATTTTTTTTTGTATGTACCTCATCTAGTAAAAATAAAGAAAAAATAAAATTATAATAATTTTATAGACTATTTAATAATAATTTACGTTTGGCGCCAACAAATACTGTACGATTTATTTGTGCAATCCTCTATTATAGTCAGGCAAAGTTCGTGCGGTCCGTGTTTGCGGAGTGCAGGTGCTGGAAGGGACAAATCCCAAAAACACAGCCGCGGCTCGCGACCGACCGGCGACTGACGTGACGCTACTCGCTGGCCTTCCCGCCACTCCGCCCGCTACCCCGATATTCTTAGTAGTGTAAAGTTGAATTATTATTGCTCAATGTTGATTATTGTTAATTTTGAATAAAATATACTCTTGGTATTGTAAAGTTACATTATTATTGCTCTCTCTGGTAAGAAAAGTCTTGTTTAGAATTTAGGTTTATTAAACTCCAGGCGAGACTAAAATGTTATTGAGATTTTTAAAGTTTAAAGAAAAATGGAGGGCGCTACTAAATAACTGATTTTCAAAGTGGACGTTAGACGAAATAAGTTTGGGAACCTCTGATATATACTATAGGAGATACAAAAAATTTCATAGAACAAAAGAGAGATTTTCAAATTCTTTATAAAAAAGTTATATAAACATTTTTGACAAAATAAATAGTAAAGGAGATATAATCGAAAATGTAATTTTGAGAAAAAAAATTTTTGATTTTTGCTTCTTTTTAATAAAAAAATTATTTATTTTATTTATTTGAATCCCAGAATACTCAAAATTTGCGGTAAAAATTTCTTTTCAAATTTTTTCCAGAAGTAAACTGAAAAAATCTTGAAATTTCGGTTTTTTAATTATAAATTAAAAAATATTGCATTTAGACAAAAACATTATATAACTTAAATAAAAGGTCTTGTAAAAAATACATAGTCTATGTCATATAAAGTTTCGTGTATCTTTATAATTTTTAAGATATTAGATTAAAATCATTATTGATTAAAAAAAAACGTAATTATTTGAAAATACGCCTTTTATCGATTATTTGCTGTTTTACCCCCAATTTTAATTTCAGATTCGTGTCCGTACTCTAGAAAATTCTAGTCCGACACCCAGCACACACCACTTTTTTTGTGGGCCTGTGTTTTCAGAATGTACTTTGATTTATAGCAACCAACCTGACAAATATCAGTGCTAGTATTCAAATGTCAATGTTATGTTAGGTACAAAGAACTAAACCCAAACAATATTTTGTGTATATTTAGTTGCCTATACTAAAATCGTTTATTAATAGACAATCATGCACTAATAAGGGCTATTAATGGATTATTTTGTGTACTTTAATAATATTCATAAATACACGATCACCAAAAAAATGTTTTAATTAAAAAATATAAAAAATATATAAATTAACTGAATCGCACAACCCAAGACGATAACCATATTGTACTGTTATATTCTGCACCTGTTTCATAATATCAATATTTAGTTGTTAATATAGGAAAGAAGTTAACAATGTCAAAAAAGCTTCCGTGTTAAAGACTACTTTAGAAGTCCCATCGAAGCGTGGATACTAACAGCTTTCGGTTTCGGTCCGTAGTCTGCTTTCTTATCCTTCGCTCGGCCATCCAGGCATTGACCATTTCTTGGACACGCCGGGTGGACATCCGACATTCTTGGCGGAACCTCGCACTCCACTAATCAGTAATCGCTTCACGCAATTCCTCGTAGTAATATATTTTAAAAAATGCGCATTTTCCTTGTCTCTAATTATAACTCGGATTTTAATTGTGTAATTTTTTATTATTTGCATAATCACTGGTAAAATTCAAGGAAAGATTGTTATTTTTGATATTTACAGGTTGTGGAACTCATTAGGGTACTAAATTAACCCATAAATAGGGCAACTTTGTATCATTTTTAAATATTTCATACCACCAATTACTTGGCTAATATTTTTCTTTATTATATATAACTATCACCTATCCTATCAGTTTTTAGAAAAGGAAAAAAGATTACAAAATATAAAAATTTCAAATCAGAGAGTAACTTTTTAAAGATTGGAAAAATACCTTTTTTATAAAATAGACCTCATTTTATATCGAAAAAAAGTATCAGGCAATAAAAAAAATATATTTTGTCTTGTCCCGCTTGTATTTAAATCAATCGGTTTCACGTTTGACAGTCCACCAGTAACCTGCTAAAATGTTTGGGGTTCATTTTCCACTATACCCTTCCTCTGTTTGAGCAATTTGCCGGTGAAATTTTTCGCTGTGTTCATCTGAAGCTGCACCTAAATTGTCAGGGAAGAATTCTAAATGGAAATAAAGAAAATGCAGCTTAAGTGACATGTTTTAACTAAATGTCTTGTAAGATAAGAAAAGTTCTTCAACTGCAGATATCTCTATCACACCATTTTCAATAATTATTAAATTGGAGCATCTAAAATAAGGACCAGTGTAAATCCTCAAAAACACAATTATGTTCATTGTCGCGAAAAATGTCTGTCAATATTAATCCTTAAAATCTTTAAATCCCGTGTAAATATATTTTTTTACTTTATTTAACGCACCCACGGTACGTCAGTACTTAAGCCTTCGTAGACTGTCCCAAGATAAAAAATAAAAAGTTAAATGCCAAAAGCGAAACTGAACGACAATCTTATTAAACTTTTTACCCAAAATAACTTTTTTTCATTATTAAAATTTCCCCTTTCTTTCTCCTACAGATTTATAGAATTTAGCTTTACGTATTCTTGTTTTGTTTAAATTTGTTATTGCTTATTGGTTAGGTAGCCTATATCCGCCTATATAAATCGTATACGTAATCCCACATAAAAATAACTATTTGCAATTTTGTGTTCATACAAGATGCTACTAGTCATTTAGGTTGTGGTTTATTCGATTGGAACTTTCCTTTACAGTTATTTAAATATAACCATATCTAACTGCACAATATATCGTAATAAGCCGTATTTTATTAATTTTATTGAATATGACTATCACGCTGCGAAGCTGCTACGTCGTGAAATATGCATTTATCACAAATTCTATTAGTTGTCGTGTAAAATATATGTTCCTATAAAAATAATAAAACTTAATGCCTCAGTTTTTTGCACTTGCATTATGGTTTCTATGGCCTAGTTGCAAAGCAATAAAGGTATTTAGTTAAATAATGGTCACGATCGCTATCAATTAGGATTTTACTACCGCTATAAAATGTTTGTGATTTTCTAGATCAGCTTATTTAATAAAAACTGTAAAAATATTTCAATATTTAAACTAGCTACATAAGCCTAGTTTACACCGCAAGGATCAATTAGGTCCGTGGACTAAATCGAAGACTTTTTTTTCTTAGTATACAAGTATTTACACCAACTTAATTTGTAAATCAATTTAAGTCAAGTTTAATTTTAGTACCAAAATGATCATATACTCAAAACTTAACATTATCATTTTTTAATCTACAGTGTAAGTTTTTTTAAACCTCACTAGGCTATTTCTTTTATTTAAACAGTTAATTAACATTAGCAGCATTAGCAGCATTAGTTCCAAAAGCAAATTGTTTGAAATAACCTAATTAAGAAAAATCGCAAAAAAATATTTTTACAACGTTGCCAGTTTTTGCAGAAAATTTAAAAAATTGTATTTTTTTAAATGACAACACCGCATTTTTTTATTATCGTTTAATAGATTTGAAAGTTCTCTACAAAAAAACTTCATATACCATTTTTGTGTTGAAGTAGCCATTTTTGAATAATCAGGCAAAAATAATTTGGTTTTGGCCTATTTATTAAAGGAGGAAAATTGAGAGAAAAATAAAACAAGCTAAGTAGTGGTAAAAAAATACAAAATTTAACTAATTAGGGTATTAGATTAGTTAAATTTTGTGTTTTTTTGCCACTACTTAGCTTGTTTTATTTTTCTCTCAATTTTACTCATTTAATAATTAGGGCAAAACCAAATTATTTTCGTCTGATTATTCAAAATGGCTACTTCAATAAAAAAAGGGTATAAAAAGTTTTTTGTAGAGCACTTTGAAATCTAATAAACGGTAATAAAAAAATGCGGTGTTGCCATTTAAAAAACTACCTTTTTTGAATTTGCTGCAAAAACTGGCAACGTTGTATAAATATTTTTTTGCGATTTTTATTAATTGGGGTATTTCAAACAACTTGCTTTTGGAAATAATGCTCTAACTGTTCAAATAAAAGAAATAGCCTATGTCAGGTTTTAAAAAACTTACCCTGTATATTGTTAAATTAATAATGAAAAAAGTTGCAGAAAAATAATCACTAAACTTTAAAAAATGTAAAAACAACAGAAATATTCTGTAGGTTGACTGGAGTTAGCCGTTTTTTTGTGGAACGCGACTATCAAAGATGAAAGCTAGTGGTGGTGGTCCATCACAAATGACCGATGTGTTTACACCGAAAAACATCATATTTTATCTATCCTAGTTAAGACGGTTCAAATTGGAGTAACAAATTTTAATATCCATGTGTGTACAAAAAGTATGCGTGACGTCATTTAGACCTCGAACTAAAAATTTGGTCCACCCCGTGTAAAAAAGGCTATAGATACATACATATAGGTTGTTTAATAAGTTTTGTCGCTCGATAAGAAAAACACGCTTTTATGGTTTGAAATACATTTTATTATTCGAGGTGATCTCTCTGAACTTCAATACACTTGTTCCAGTGATCTCCTAATTTATGGATTTCATCCCTGTAGTGAGAATCCGGAAGACCGTCGAAATACGCTTTCACGGTTGCTATTACATCTTCAATAAAAATGGTTTCCCATGCATGAATTTTTTAAAATGTGAAAACCGCAAGAAGTCGCAGGGAGCTAAATCTGGCGATCAATGTGGATGTTGCAAAAATTCGTAATTTAATTATCTGATTTTCGCCATAATTTTTTAAGCTGTGCAAGAGGATGCTTTCCCTTATTAAAAAATAATTTTTCTTCCATAAACCAGAACTATTATTACAGATGTTTACATCCAGCTAGTATAAAAGGTTACAATAATAATGTCAGTTAATTGTTATACTAGTTTGGGGTAATTCACAAACAAAATTCTCTTTGCATTTCCAAAAACTGATCCGGCTCTTGCTTTCCAGAGTTCTGGACTCTAACTCGCTTCGAAGCCAAAGTACTGAGCTCACACCAGACTTAATTGTGTCATTGATGCAATAAGTTAAATTTTGGATACCCAAACACAATAATAATTAAAGATCCTGTGAGAGATATCTGCATTACTTTGCACAAATCAAACTTAAATATGGGCTTAAGAAAATAAATATTAGGAATTTATCGTGAAAGGGAAAAGGTGTGTGAAGACGAAAGAGGATTAGTGCCCGTACTGTGCAATAACAGACGGATGTGGAATAGAAAAAAAAGCGGAGGTCCAAATGCAAAGTTTTGGAGAAGATCATAGGAAAAAAGTGTGTTAGGAGGGCCACCCGATCAAAGGCTTTAGCTTTATTAAAAGCAATAATCTTTGATTCGTCTAGAAACTCAAGGGACTTGTTCCGGTTATTTGAAACAGAGGAAAGTAGATCAGCTGTGGTTTTTTTGCGACAGAATGCAAACTGTCATGCATTATTTGCATTACAGTTGTTTGCATTTGCAAACATTTGGGAGGAAAGAGATAGGTTTATAATTGAACGGAAGAGTTTGGATCCTTTACTGTAAAAAGCTTGCACATGTGCAGCCTTTCAGCTTACAGTTCTTATAGAATAGGGCTGAATATGCCTGGACATGGAGATATTATTGCGATCTGAAAATAACTTTAAATAATCTGCAAAGTTAAAATTTTGTGAATAATGCTTTAAAATCTAGGGCTTGAAAAGTCTATGTTTTAATCTTAACGAAAAAATATCGCAAGCAGGTTCTCTCCTTGAATGTTTTACGAGCCTCCATCTCAGTACTTCGGCCCTAAAGCGACGAAGGGTCCAGAAATCAGCAAAAGAACTTTTGTTGGTGGATTATTTCCAAACTAAAAAAAGAACTTAAATTTTTACTGAAACCTTTTCGACCAGCTAAAAGTAAAAATTCGTAAAAAAAAGATTTAGAAAAAAAATCATTATTCTTGAAGACAATGCACCTGCTCACACAGTTCAATAAAATCAGTGAATTTAAATAGGAATTGTTGTAACATCCACCTTATTCGCCGGATTCAGCTTCCTCTAAATCCATAAATTAGGAAATAACTGAAACAAGTGTATTGGAATTTGAAAAAGATTATATTAAATAATGAAATTAATTTTAATCCATAAAATCTTGTTGTTCTTATCTAACGACAAAACTTATTAAACAGCTTAATAGAAAGTAAACGTAAACTATAAAATGTCAACATCAATTCATGTAAAACCTAAATTAATATTTTGACGCAAGTTGTAAAAATAACAAAAATGTGAATAAATAATTAAGGTAGAAATACAAATTTTAAAAAAGTTTACTGTAGGCCATATGTAAAATTCTTATAAAGAAACGCTGTAATAATATAATACAGTTTTCTTAAAAAGGTAGATGTCACATAGTCATATAATCAGTCATAAAATTGGAATATGCTATAAAATCTGTTGGGGCAAGAACCGCAGTGGTTTGATACTAATTATTACACTTTATGGGGTACTATTAAAATACTTTAAACGTGTGAGTTGGTTTACAGCGCTTTCATAAAAGGACATGGACATACTTTAACTATAAATAGAGTTTTTAATTTTTAAGCAGTATAGGAAAATAAAAGCCTTTAATTTAGTTTTAAGGATTTCCTTCTAAAAGTAAATACGTGCTTTACAAAACTTAAAGACGATCCACGTGAAGGACAACATTAAAATTTATAATATAAGTATATATAATAAGTAAAAATACTGAATATGGTCATGGAAAATCATCGATTATCGTAAATCGTTTAATATAAAGATAATTGAACTGGCTGGATCTAAAGAATTGGTTCACAGAAGCAAAAACTCATTTTTCATCAGACAACGCACCCTCTCACAGAGCTGAAAAAAGCCAACGCAAAAATCACTTACTTAAAATTCGAATTGTTGCGACATCCCCGTTGATCGCCAGGTATAGGTCCCTGTGACTTCTGACTACGAAGGAGTAATATTAGACGTGGAAGCGTATTTCAATAGTCTTCCGGTTTCTGACTTCAGGGACGAAAACCTTTAATTAGGAGATCACTGGAACAAGTTTATTAAAGTTCATGGAGATTATATTGAATAATAAATTGTATTTCAAACCATAAAATCCTTTTCTTTTTTTATCGGACAATAGAACTTATTGAACAACCTGTAAACACTGGGTAAAACTTAGTTTTGTGGAAAATTCGTTTAAGTATAGGATGATCCCCTTATTCCGGTAAAGCACCACGTGACATAACGTGTTTCATCGAAACACTGCAACGTTGACCTGCGGGTCTTCGAAGATGAGAACTTGTGTCACGCGATTCAGCGATCAAAATCACAATTTCCCATTGCCACACCTTTACGGTTCCCTATTAAGCTGCCACGCTTTCAGTATTATTGCTAAATAAGCAAGCAAAAAAGTTCATTATACTCGAGATTCTTTATTTTCGATTATGTTATAAAGAATTTTGTTTGCCGCCTTTATGTAGGGCAGTTAAAAAGTTTTGAAATTCCAACATCAAATGAGTCTGCATTGAGCATAATTTAAGGTGTAGGAGGTTGAAGTGTTAATATTTTAACAGTTAAAATAATGGACCATTTATGACCATAAATATTTATATTCAATACGGTATTATATGATGACAAAAGTGGTCATGATTGGGGCTGACGGAATCAAGGTTTTGTATCAGACCTACGACAGAAATAGTCGATCAACCAAATTTAGGTTTATTTAAAATCCCGAATGTAGGTCTGTTTAAATTTTGGAACATGCAGTATACGACAGCTTAAAGCCTAAGATGCCAGTTTATTAACACAAGACATAGAAATTTAAAGGTTTGAATGAAAAGAAAAGGCTGTTACAGTTTAGATACTCCAGGAATAAAAAAGGCACACAGTAGGAAGTTCACATCCTTTTCAGGTTAACTGCCGTATCTACTACTACCTCTGAGCTGCTCTCCATTAACGTCTGGGTAGTGTCATCCAGACCGAACCGAACGTTAATTCCGAAACGCACCCAAGGACACACGGTGTTTACCGGCGGTCACGCATTCCGTTACTGACTGTGCCATGCGTTGCTTAACTTCGATAATCTTTTCAGCGTTCGTTTACCAACGAAATTGGATTTTTACGAATACTTTTACTTTTCGTGGTAAAACTAATATAGTACTCAAGTGAACACAAAAAGTCTTTATTTGCTGTAGTGTAGTTAAGGACGAATACTAAAAACGTGACTTTTTATATTTAATAACAAACACTGATAATTAATTTAAAAATTTCACATTTATTAATCATATTTAAACCGATTGTAAAATTGTTACTATATTTTTCTGATCAGGTTACTAAATAATACTAATAAATGTATTAATTATTTTAGATATTTTTATTGGCTGGTTTGTAGTATCTATTGGGAGCTGCTGGGGAAATAATTATACTATAGTTAACTACTAGTAGTAGACACTGTGAAAATACTTCTAAAAGAACGACATGTCTTCTGCAGTTTGTCGATGGGCAATAAACAGATTTTTTATTGTTCTTCTTCGTTGGCTGGAATAAATATGTTAGGAGTTGTTGGGAGCACTATTTTACAGATATGGGAACAACATTCTAAGAAAAGTCTGATTTGGTATAAGTGCAGAGTATACAACTTAGAAGGGAGGTAATAATTCCGACCCGAAAGATGGATCCGAGCTTTTTCGAAGCTGCGGTTGCTGTGAATACAATGTGTTTGTGTTAATTAGGGTCATTTATAAAAGTAGCTCCTACCAGATAAAATGTTCTGTATTTGTGGAATTTGGCCGCTAATAAGTAAACGATAAGTTATGGCAGACTTTTTTCGCGACAATGAACATAATTGTGTTTTGAAGGCATTAAACTGGATAATGCTTTTAGTGACCCTATCCAATATATCTTTACTTGAGTTTAATAAACCAGCCTTAACTTAGTAAAAGTTACACCAATTTAAAAATCAAAAGGAAAAGGTAAATCATTTTAGAGATTTATGCACAATTTGTGTACTTGTTGCACCCAACCTCTTATCCATTATTTATTGTTTAAAAAAAGTACACAAATTGTGCAAAATAAGTATTTAAAATGATTACATAATTTTATGGAAAATTAATACAATTTTTTTACTGTAACAATTTCACATTTTCAAGAGTGCGGTCCTGTTTCCGTATTACTCTTGAAGATAAGGTATTTAACAGATCCTTGGGTGTTTAATTTATTTGAAAGTAAATATTAGGTACGACAGTCCAGGATGGACTTTCAAATTAGCAACCCCGGGCTTAATATTTAAAACAGTAAAAAACGTAATGTATGTATATGTAGATTTTACATTTAAAATTTAAATAGTAATAAACTACATCATAGATGATGACTTTCTATTATTTGAAAACGCAACAGAACTAGTAGCCTTAAAGCATAAGAATAGAAGTCTTGTTAAGGAAAACATGAAAAGAGACCTTGTCATTTCAGAATTAAAGAATACGTTTCCGATTTCGTTCTGCCCATCGGCTAAATAGGTGAATGCAGCATTATTGCGTTATGCAACAGCAATTATAAACAATAATTTAAAGTCTAAAATGTGGTCGACGCGAAAAAAATTTGTTTACTCACAGTGAGGTAGGTTAAACGTTTCACGCATGATTATTGCCAAAGAAGTTACCTCTCCCTTATCTGTATATACATCTCGGTTGTGACTAGATAAAGGTGTAGCAAATTGTCAGTATACACGCAGTTTCTTATGAATTGTTTTATGATTAAGCACTTTGTCAGTCGTGACTATCCGCCCGCTGTTCGCCAGCCTAGCTAGGCCGAGCCAAATAACCCCGGGCTTCCTGAGATATATTTATATTCCAGGTTTTATATTACCAACTAATACAAAGGCGTCTTGTCTTTTAAATCAGTCTATTTCGTTTGCTTCCCCATTCCTGTTAATACCTCTTTCAGTAAGTTAAATGCAAATGAGGCCACTTAAATTTTTTGTTTTGAATTAATTTGAACTAATTTATAATATACTCCAGCGAGACACTCTATTTGACCAGTCAAACTTTAATTAGGTATTTGAGAGTCTGTTAAATTAGATATAATAAAACGATTTTTTTTTATTTTAATGTTTATTGTTGTTATATTGTCATAGTTAAAATTATAAAAATAGTCTTTATTCAGACCTGCTGAGACATTATGACATTTAAAATTGCACAATACGTCAGATCTCTTACATTTATAACTAACCACAACTAACCAAAACTAACCACAACTAACCGCAAGTATAAACTTATTTAAACGTGTTACAAGTACAGTCGACGTTTGACTAAAAAGTCAGGAACTTCTAGGTTTGACTAAAAATAGTCAAACCTAGGATAAACCAGTCATTCCGCGAAGAGACTGCATATCGACCTTTACCTATGACATATATATATATATATATATATATATATATATATATATATATATATATATATATATATATATATATATATATATATATATATATATATATATATAATCCCATACCTCCCTTTTATGTAGCCTTTTATTATTCACTGTAAAATTTTCATTCTTGCAGATTACTTTAACCTACGGTGATTTAGAAAAAATTTTGTTATAAGGGTGTCGTAAAAAGTGTGAGTCAGATGGTGCATTTTTTTAAATTGAACACGTATATTTTTTATATTAGGTACCTTATAGTCAACATTTTCCTTAAAATTTTGTCAACATCGGCTCAATAATTTCAGAGAAAAAAAATTAAATATTAAAAACTGTTTTGCACCATTGTATTTAAAAATGAATAAAAATACCCATAGGGTTGATTAATAGAATTAAAAAGGAATATTAAGTAGGGTTATATCACGCTTATGTCATGTTTGGTTATTGAACTGTACAGGGTGTCCAAAATTTATTCAAACCTTCAAATTTGAAAGCACTTTATTTTTCTTATTTTAAATACGAGCCCCTGTATATTTTTAGGTCGTTAGATGTAGAATTAAAAAACAAACATTTTTCTAATTATAACCCTATCGAAATTCCTAACACATTAAAAGTTATTCGTTGAAAACTCATTTTTGCATGTATTTTAATAGTAATACCATTGAATAAAAATGGTAGGTGGCTATGAAAAACAATTTATTGACATTAGAGTTTCCTAATAACGTTAATTATTACCTAGAAATTGGTTGAAGTTACATAAATGTTAGCCGAAAGTATTAAAAATTAAAAATTAGGTTTATTTAACATTTAAAGGTTTTTTTAAATTAATTTTATTTCAGTTAATAAATAATAATTATTTACTCGAATTTTTATAATATGTCAAACTAATATTTTGTAAGTTAAATAAACTCCAATGTCAATAAATTGTTTTTCATAGCCACCTATCATTTTTATTCAATGTTATTGCTATTAAAATAGATGCGAAAATGAGTTTTCAACGAATAACTTTTAATGTGTTAGGAATTTTGATAGGGTTATAATTAGAAAAATGTTTGTTTTCTAATTCTACATCTGACGACCTAAAAATATACAGGTGCTCGTATTTAAAATAAGAAAATAAAGTGCTTTCAAATTTGAAGAGTTTGACACTAAATTTTGGACACCCTGTACAGTTCGAATTAACCAAATATGACATAAGCGACTGATATAACCCTACTTAATAAGTTCATTGTTTAATTCTATTAATCAAGCCCAATGGGTATTTTTATTCATTTTTAAATACAATGGTGCAAAACAGATTTTTTTATATTTTATTTTTTTTCTTTGAAATTACTGAACCCATGTTTACAAAATTTTAGAGGAAGATAGTTGACTACAAGAGGTACCCAAATATATAAAAAAATACACAGTGTTCCATTTAAAAAAATGCACCATCGTGACGTCACACTTTTTGCGACACCCTGTATAACCAAAATTATTTTTCTGAAATGCACCGTAGGTTAAAGGTAACGTCTGCAAAATATGAAAATTTTACAGTGAATAATAAATGAGCTACATAAGACGGGAGGTGAGCTAGGACCCTGTATATATATATATATATATATATATATATATATATATATATATATATATATATATATATATATATATATATATATATATATATATATATAACAAATTTAATTTATTGGGGTATCAGTCCTAGAGGGCTTGTTAAATGAAAATGCTTTTGTGCTACTCCAAGCTTTCGAAAAACTTTATTTTCTTCCTCAGGGCTACAATAATGGAAATACAATTAGCAAATGAGCTTGTTTATATTAAGAAAAGCAGAAAAAAGAAAGAAAAAAGGAATATTCAAAAAAATTCTTTCCCTTAAGAAAGATAAATTATCTTTTTTACAATCAAAAAATAAAAAACCTTTTACTTTAATTAAATATGACAATATCTACTTACTGCTACTCGCATTAAGCGGAAAATAACTCCATTGTGTGAAAAACAGTTGACATTCCTGTGTAATATATTGCTTATTTTTACATGTTGTTAATTATTACGTTAAAATAATTTTATTTTTGCAAAATGTGTATTGGTTTGAAGGTAGTAAAATTTGATATGATGGTATTAAAAGAAAATATATATATATATATATATATATATATATATATATATATATATATATATATATATATATATATATATATATATATATATATATATAAACAGGGTGTCCCACAATATGTGGGCGATCTCTCGGAATCTAATAGAAAACCTAAAAATATTATGACAAGTTCTCATAAATAGTGATGAGCAAAGCAAGACCAAGACCAAGACCGGGCTAGTCTTGGTCTTGGTCTTGCAAGTCTGGTCTTGGTCTTGGTCTTGGTCTTGCACTACCCGGTCTTGGTCTTGGTCTTGGTCTTGGTCTTGGTCTTGGTCTTGGTCTTGCTGCAAGAGTCTTGCTGGTCTTGCTTTTTTTAGAAGTAATAATTTAAACTAAGTAATCTTGAATAATATGTTTTTTTTAATACCTAAAGATAAATAAAGATGAAGACTATATTTTTTGCTTTAAAATTTTAAAATATACCAATTTTAATCTTACACGTACATTTGAATTATTTGATTAAAAAGCATATTTTAAATATAGCGCTTCATTTTTAGTTGTGAAATTTCCGTGAAAATGATTCTGATATGTAAACATTGGTTTTTGATTTAAAAAAAAGTTATTCACGAAACTTTTCAGTTCATATGAACTTTTTACCTTCAAATTAGTCAAACTTTTGCCGTACAAAGTTTGTACACATGCTTTATAAACAAATAAAGCTCGATTCTCCGAAACCGTTTATAATGGTGAAAAGCTGAACATACAAACATGATAGAAAAAAGGGCCTAAAATGTGAAATTATTTTCTATTTCAGAATTTTTCGAAGAATCCACTGCCACTAACTTATTTTTAGCTTTTAACCTAAAATAAAAAATGTTTGGCAAAAAATCAATTTTAAAAAAATCGCCACCCTGTATATTATGCTGAAAATTGTTGAACTGTCATATAAAAACAATATCGACGTAGATGGTTTTTAAATATTATTTACGGTTTTGAAAAAAATTACGTCATTATTTTTTTGGCATTGTTTTGACTTTTTCATCTAAACTGAAAGTAATATTTAAAATCCATTTATATAAAAAATTTCTATATGAAATGACAAATATATTTTTTTATTAATCCATTACTTTTATATTTATATCTTGGTTTTAAAAAGTAATCTAATGGTGCCACTTTTTACACTGTGGAACAAAAATAATGTTTTTCTGGATTTCGGAAATTTTTGATCCAGCCTGTAAGTGACATCACTAGATAGCTAATTTAAAAAATTATTAGGAATATAAAAGTAATTTTTAGCTTCTATAACTTTTGTACCCCTGGTTATTCTCTGTCGTGAACGGTTTCGGAGATATCGAGCTTTGTCGGACCATTGGGTCACAATCTTATTATTTTTGAAATATATTATTAAATTTACTCGTTATCGTTGTTAGAGCACTGTATAAAAGAACAAAGTGATCGATTTAATTATTATTTTATTAAAGAAACTTGTTACCCATTAAATAATCGCCTTCTTGGCAGTTCTCGACACATATTTTTTTATGTCTGTAAAAAATACTTCTGTACATTAAATATGAAAATGGCATATTATAATATTTAAAAAAGGAGCAGAAGTGCAAGAGTCTTGCCGGTCGGTCTTGGTCTTGCGTGGTCTTGCACTCCTCGGTCTTGGTCTTGGTCTTGCACACCCTAGTCTTGGTCTTGGTCTTGCAAGCGAAAAGTCGGTCTTGGTCTCGGTCTTGGTCTTGCTGCAAGACCAAGACCAAGACCGCAAGACCAAGACCGGTCTCGCTCATCACTACCCATAAACCTTTTTCGTATGACCCTTCCCTACGAAGATACAGGTACATAACGGACGCCCCTAGAAATCGTTTTTGTTTAAATAACTTTTAAAATACTAAACGTAATTTAATATTTTTTTATATTATTGTTACTAGATAAGTCTTCTTAAAATGAACCCATTAACAACGCAATGCGTTATAAGATATATAATAAGATATATATCTTATAACGCGTTGCCAATGTTTTCAAGTAAGTATATTTTCTATTTTTATATAATTTCATAAAAATAATTATTTTATTATAGTACTTAAAACAATTCAATTTTATAAAGAATTAAACCTTTTTATGTCTTTTCATGTTTTTTGTTACTATTATTGCGAGAGCAGACTAGCTCTCCATAATAATATCTAGAAAAAAAAAAGTATAATTTTAAAAAAATAATATATAAAAATCTTTATTCTGGAGAAAAGGCAAATAATTTTTCTTTTAATTTGATATTCCCAGAAATCAAAATAAACTATAAAAACCTATCTATATGGCCAAAAGTTTTATTTACTTTTTTATACATATTTTTTAAATATTAAAGGTACCTACACGTGTACCTTTACCAGTAACTATTTTTTTTTAAAAGTCGTGTCAGAAGTCAATGTCAGTTAATAAAACAAAATTTTTTAGTTTATCTGTTTTAAGTAATATAATCAAATAATTTATGTGCTACACTCGTCCGTCGATAACCAATAAGTTTGAAATAACATATATATCTTATAACGCGTTGCCAATGTTTTCAAGTAAGTATATTTTCTATTTTTATATAATTTCATAAAAATAATTATTTTATTATAGTACTTAAAACAATTCAATTTTATAAAGAATTAAACCTTTTATGTCTTTTCATGTTTTTGTTACTATTATTGCGAGAGCAGACTAGCTCTCCATAATAATCTCTAAAAAAAGTATAATTTTTTTAAATAATATATAAATACAATATACTTTGTTGTTTATATTTATTGTGCTCTTTAATTAAATTGTATATATATATATATATATATATATATATATATATATATATATATATATATATATATATATATATATATATATATATATATATATATATATATATATATATATATCATATATATATATATATATTTTTTAATCCAGCAAAACTACTCATCCTAATTTTGTCTCGATTTAAAGTACTAGTTGGATATCAAAATACAACTAAATTTCTTAACCATTATCTGCATAAATATAAACTACAATACACTTTGTTGGTAAACCCTATAAAATAATTAGTTATAATTCCAAGAAAGTTTTATTATATCTACATCGGGCTGAGTTATGTTTTTTTCAAAGGGCATAAAAATCATATTACCTGATATATCCCTTTTTGTAAGCGAGTTGGACGACGCCCACGACAATAAGGTCTTGTTCATAACACTTCAGTATAGAAAAATATATAGCATGGGACACTTTTTTTTGACGGAGATGGCTTTAATTTTTTAATACGGAAAAAATACAAGCCCCAGAAGAATTAAATACTGTAGCTTGTACCTTCAAATACAGTAGTCCTATTATAACGCTGATTAAAGGATTACAAAATGAAAAGTTTTACAAAGTTGTTTAAAACAAACTCGGTTTTACATTTATTGTGGTATTATTAAATATTTATATAAATTTAATTGGTTTCCTAACAAATGGCATTTTATATAAAAAGAAATAATAAACATAACCAAGTATAAATCTTAGGAAGACTCCCAAGTGATGTCTAAATCGGAGTTTCCAAAAAAGTCACATAGGAGTAGGATCATCCGGTAAAAACAAAATTGCAGGAAATCACATTTGATTCTATAAATAAAAACAACGACATGTGAATCTTAAAACAAGCGATAGTGAAAGTAAAAAAACAAAGAACAACTGATTATCGGTTGTCGCGGTGGAATCAAAGTAAAGATAATTACCGCAGGAAAAAAAGAAATAAAACACGAATTGGATGACAAAACAAGCAAAGCGACGCGCATAGGCAAGTGAAAGCAAGCACGCCTTCTGTGACATTACGACAATCGGTGATTCTCAGTGGTAGTCAAGCCGCCGCGTCCGAAGGGCGACATACGGCATTGGATGTCACTGGCGCTTGTCGCGAAAATTGGCGCGCTTTCCGTTCTGACACTTGTTGATGCGCGGTACCCCCCATCTGATTCATTGGTGATGTTTAAGAAAAAAAACTTAAAAATTAAACAGTGAAAATTATTCCGAGTGCAAATGGTTTTTGGCTTTTCTTGGATCATAATGTAAGTTTGCTAATAATTAATGAAAAACGCCAAGGAAAGAAACATGATTTCAATGTACATATACTTATTGTAATATTAAATATACCATTATAATCACGCAGGCGCGTAGCGCTGGGGGGGTTTAGGGGTTAAAACCCACCCCATGAGACAAAAAAAATTAACCCCAAATGGCTGGCGGTAAGCGCCAACAAGTATGATCACGTGGTCAGGCAGTACAGGTGTACTTTTTAATGCAGATTTAGTTGGCTTGTGATAATCTTTTAAAGAAAAGTGGCAAAGCGATCAAATCAAAGCTCACTGCTAAATTATTTTTTGAAAAAAATAATTTAACTGAAGACAATGAAAAGTAAGACATGCATCAAATTCAGAATATAATCGTTACGGATCAAAGTACAGAGGTAAGCACAAAGTGCTTGAATTTTTTGGCATGATGATGTAATTGAGGTTTCGTATTAAGTATAAGAAACTGTCTGTCAGTATGAATTTTAGTCCAACTTGGGTCAAATGTATTTTCCGTTTTCGCGAGAAACTCGGGAGTTGTAAAAGGTTGAAGTGAGTGGTTAAATATTCAAAAAGAATGTTTATTTATTTATTTATTCACTTGTAAACGGTTCATGCTATTGAAATGCGGTTTCCATGTAGATTTCAATTGAGTACAATGTCCTGAACAACAACATGTTCAAAGACTTTAAACTATTTTTCTATTTTAGGGTAGTTGTAGTGATATGACAGGTAAAAAAGAGTAACCTACCCCCAATGTTTATAATAATAATGATATTGCTGTCTTAAAAAACAAGAATTTGTGTACTCCAAAAGAGAAAATAAATGCTTTAAATACTGTGTGTGTTCCACAGATAAGCTTCAACATTCCCAGTAGTGGAGACAGAAATTTAAAATTTCAATTTCAGTGGCTCGGAAAGTATGTGGCTAGCATATTCTGACACTAAAGATGGCGCTTACTGTAAATATTGTGCTTTATGCCCTCCTACTGATAAATCGGTTAATGTAGGTAAACAGAAGCTTGGACAACCTGTAGTATCCAAATTTTGCAACTGGAAACAAGCACTCGAGAAATTTGAGGAGCATAAAAAAGCAAGTTATCACTGAGCTTCTACTGAAAAATTGACGTCATTGAAGTTAATTGTCTCAGGTATATCTGAATACATATACGAGTATTACAACCAAAGTGATCTACCTCTCCATACAACATTACGAAGAGGTATTAGGTTCACGATAAAATTAGCTTTTCCGGATTTCATCAAAAATGTGTTGTTTGGGTCAAAAAAAGTCTAAATCAACAATAAAAAAATATGTCTGTCTGTCCGTCGTATTTTTTAATATATAACCTAATTTAAGATTTAAGATTATACTATCATTGTCAATAAACTTGTTTGAAAATGTTTGTATAAAATTTTTGAAACCCCCCCATTAGATCGCTGGCGCTACGCTACTGTAATCACGATACACTCGACGGTACGCCGATGCGCATATGGCGTCATACCCAGACGTTACGTCGAAGCATCCTGACCAAAGTTTCCATAGAAACCTTATTATATGCCTCTAGAAAAGCAAGTCAACGGGGGAGAGACAATATTTAGTATCACTAATATAAAAATATTAATATGCATTAGTAGAAATATTTCATTTATATAGATTTAAATAAAAAGCTTTACGGGAGAAATGCATAAAAATATTTAATTATATAATTTCGTATGTCGTTTTAAGGGTGTTTTGGAAAATTTATTTTCGAATTTTGTTAACTATTATAGAAAAATGTTTGCTTGTGGTAAACATACATTTAATTTGTACTAAAAAAGCTTCAAAATAGATTTAAAATACAGGTCTTCAAAATACTGAAATACAGAGCACAAAAATATTAAGAAAATAACTACCAAACAAAAGGCAAAGAAAAATGGGGTCTTCCATGTGACATACTTGCGCGGGAAAAACGATTCTTAGTTCAAAACATGACATACCTTTGTGAGTATATTGTGATGTCGATGCAATTCTGGCAAGATATATGCGATATGCATGGTCATCGCTTGTTTATTATATATATTTTTTTTACATTTAGCTTTCAAAAAATCTGTTAACTTACCCCATAACTCACACAATCTGTCACAATTGACACCTTGTTTCAACCGATCTTTACAACAAATTGGCTTCAATTTTCTTTTTCTAATTTTTATAATCCAAAATTTTTGGAAAAAAACTGCCAGAGTTCAATTAACCCTAAGTTAACAGAGACTGGAATTTTGTGATCCTTAGCAATTGTTTAACAAAATAATACAATACGTCGTTTAAAAAAAAATATTTGAAAAATTTATTCACGCCATCGAATGAAGACATACACTTTGCATAAATTAGGTTTTTAAGTTTATTAAATTTAAATATGTAGTAATAATATACAGTAATTATACACAAATACCAGCTGTTTTTCACAAAACAAATATATCTTTTACTAAATTGCATGTAGCTGTAAGTAAAAAAAATAAAAGTAGATAAATTAAGCTTAATATATTAATGTATTTTAATAATTGTAGGCCTAAAGAAGAAAATAAAAATTTTCGAAAGCATGGAATAGCACAAAAGCATTGTTATTTACCAAACCCTGTATTACCGATACCCCAAAAAATCAATTAGATTATTAAATATGTATTTAATGTAGTTTCTGGGTTCCTACATTCTGTCTACCATTTAGAGTGTTTCGCTGGAGTATATTATAAAAGAGTTCAAATTATAATTTAAAATAAATTTATAATATATTTTTTCAAGTATTATGTAATAATTTTATACGAAATAATGCTTTATTTGTTATGCTTCTCAATGGTTTATATTAATAATAAAAATAAAAGAAAAATTATTGGGCTTACTGACAGACGGAAACTGCTGTAAAACATTGCTGTTGTTACGTGCATGTTTTTTTATCTTGGGACAGTCCACGAAGGCTTATGCCTAAACTTACCGTGGGTGTCTTCAGTGTGGTGAGAGGGAGTTTGTTCACACGGGACTTAAATTTTTGGAGATTGGGAGGCGAAGGAAAAACTTCTGCGGGCAGCAGGTTCCATAGTCTTGACACTCTAGGAATAAAGGAACGAAGGAAAGCGGGAAGTTCGGGGCCTCTCTAACTGAACTGTAAAAGGATGCATAAAAGTTGCACTACGTGTTGCTCTGTTGGGAGCTGCCAGAGAAGGAATAATACTGGCCAATTCCTCTGAGCAGAAGCCATGAAAATACCTATAGAAGAGCGACAGATCCCCTACAGCTCGACGATGGGCAAGAAGAGGAAGCCTTTCTGTGAGCGTTGGATCATTAATAAGACGAACAGCTCTTTTTTGAATGGAGTCCAGAATGCTAAGTGTTGTAGGGGACGCCATTCCCCAGACATGAGAACAATATTCCAAAGAGGGTCTGATTTGGGATACATGCATCGGTCTGTATTCCCGTTTTATATGCTGTTTCAGCCGATATTTGCAATACATTTACATGGACTAAGACACTTTTAGTACTCAAGTTGTTGTCGATTTAAAAATTTAAAACCGACATTAACACAATGCAAATTTCTTATCATTTAACAAACAATTCTAATAAATGATTCCAATAATTGGGCGATTAAATTATACATAAAATCTTAATAATTATTGTTATTGATAAGTTTAATTATGTTTAAATTAATAGCAAAAATTATCAGTAAAATATATAAGAAATTATTTGTACATATTTTTATGATAGCTGATAGTAATTGCCAATTAAAGGTATTTATTTTATCATAAAATTTGTATCTGTTTTTACCCTGAATTTCACTTTAACTATGATGACGCCCCGCCATTCCGTTAACATGATAATGGCACAAGTAAAATATTCGTTCTCAGCGAACAACTAGAAACGCAATAAAAAATATTTTACGATTATAAAATATAAACAAGCATACCTCTGTGATTTAAATAGCATACTAAGCCTAAGTATTGGGGTTGCGTGAGTTCATATGTCATCAACATAGTGCAAGTACCTAAAAAATCAGTTGCATTTTACGGCACTTGGAATTTAATAACGCTCTTCGAAAAGTCGACCCACGTTTTAAAGGCTACAAAGCTTTTTCGAGAAACGACCGTTCAAGGCGCGGAGAGACCGTGTTTTAACTCTCAAGGACCAAACAGGGATTTACCTTGTCATTTAGTAGTGTTAAGAAAGTGTTTTCGACGTTTTAGATTGATTTCTAACGCTCATTTTCTTTCATTGGGACACGTGACCTTGTAGGGGTCAAGAATGCATGTTTTGTGGAACAGTTTGGAGCCCTGACTAAAACCGGTTATATTTATCTCGTCACTTGCGCAAACCTAGATGTGCCATAAAAAGAAATTTGGGACTTTTTTGGTAATATTTGGGTGACAAATTATCCCTGTTAATGTGCTGGCCGCCCGAGTAATTTAGATAATTTAAATAGTATATGACAGGACAATATTGTAGTTTGAATAATATAACAGATTACTTTTACTAATGCAGTAGAGTCCCGCTAATCCGAACTAATGGAGACCCAGCCCTGTTCGGATTAGCGAAAATTCGGATTAGGCGGAATTTTGTCACATAATGCCTTATTGTTGTCTTTTTAAGGCAATATTTAGCGTCCGATGTGTAAAATATTAAAGGTCAGACGCTAAATACACTTTTATTATTTAATATTAGATGGTGTAAACCCGACTTGGTGCATTGCGTAAGAAGATCACTGACTTTAAATTGTGCTTGTCAATAATTTGTAAGTGTCTAATAAATAAATAAATTATTTATAAGATTTTGTTAATAAACGTACGAAAGTAACTTAAAAAAACGTGTTTTTTTACTTTTCCTTGTTCTAAAGTTTTATAATTTTTTTTGTCCTGGCCCTGTTCGGATTAGGCGGATTTTCGGATAAGCGGGGTTCGGAATAGCGGGACTCTAGTGTACAGGGCACTGTTAATAACAGTGGCAGCTGATAAGCCCAAAACATATTTTGATAACCAAGTTTAAGATGAAGGCTATGAGTATAAGTATAAGCATAATAAAGGCGCGATTGTTATTTATATTTTATACAAATTTTTGGTTGTTAAAGCAACTCTGTCCCAAAATCCTGGCACCCGATTGTGCATAACTATTATTTGCTCTTTAAATAATTTTTAGGGCCGCCGATCTCGGCCCGAGGGATCAGGTATGGCGCATTATTGTCGCCCATCTTATCCCAAGCCTAAATCCGACCTACTTTTAAACCGCTCGTCTCAGCCCAAGAATATTTATTTAATTTATTTATTAAAATATGTGCTAAATCCTGGTTGTGGTTATTTTATAATATTATAACGGAGTACATAAATTTTGACGTAAAAATATAACTAAAAGTTAACCAGAACTAACCAGAACATATTTTGGCTAAGGTTTGTGTAAATGTTGAAGATCTCCAAGAGTTCATAAGTAAGCAGTATATTCCCTTTAAAACACCTCCACTTTGTTTTTTAAATATTTTCCCGGATTTAACGTACCTACTAGCTGGATATTAAAACACAAATACATTTTTTTACCATTATCTGCGTAGGTATTAACTACAATACACTTTGTTAATATACCCCGTAATCTCATTAGTCCTACTTCCAAGAACGCTTTATTGCACATCGGGCTAAGTTGGGCATTTTTCAAAGGGCATTCAAATTGTTTTACCTGATATATCACTTTCTGGGGCTGAGTTATACGACGTCCGTGCCATCAAAACAACATTACGAATATATTTGGTACTTCTCCATCGTAAAAAATAATAGAACAATAGTAACATAAAGAAAACGAGCCTCAATTGAACTTTTGGTTACAAATATTTGATCCTATGAATTTAATTCACAATTTTTAATATAATGCATAATTTAGAAACAATTAAGCAAATGAAAAAAATCATTTTCTAAAAAGTGTGTCATTACTACAATCTTTGTTGTTTGTTTTATCGGAGCTGCAAAACTCCCTGCAGTTGACCTCAGGCTTATTCTTACTCATAGAGGGAAAAGTAGGCCAGGCTTAGAATCATCCCCTCGAAATAGTGAAAAGGGGATCGTACTGACCTACATTCATATTAAAGGTTTAGGGTGTATTAAATTAAAAAGATATTTTTCTTTTCCCTTTAACATTGATGGGTCTTTAATTTATTAAATTAGTTATTAAATTAACAGTTAGAGACAACACAATGAAGAATCAAGTGCTTATCTAAATGTATGTCACTGTGCAATTGATATAATAGCACGTAATAACAACCAATGTCTTATTTCAATTCAAGACAACTAATAATTACATTTGTTCAATCGGTGTGACAGCTGAATATGTAACACTACATAAATCTAGTAAACAATAGTATTCATATCAATACACGAATAATGTTATTGCATTTATAATGGCAACAACCTTCACAAACAATCCATTTGTTTTCCTGTGTAGGGTAATGCACGTCTTAATTAATTCAGTCGAGTTTACAGTGTTCAGATTTAGCATCACCTACTCTAACACCTAAGATAATCACTAACAACTTAAAAACTAAGACCTGTTACATTATCCGAATTTACTTCTGTACTTTCAAGGGATTTATTTGGTGGGTGAAAAATCTCTTTAAAAATATTGTTACAACATATAAAAGCCCGTATTAAATCTGAAAATCCTATACCAAAATCGATATTATAAATTATGTAAAAAATATTCTATACTGACATCAGCAATAAAAATCGTGTGCATCTGCTTTAGTCGACATCTTATTTTGTACTGTAGGGTCTGTCCCTTAAAATATTAAGTTATTGAATACACTAAAAAACAGTTCAAATAACTAAAAAACGTATTAAAAAACTATTAAGTTGACCATTAAAATGCAATGTAGGTATTATCGTTAAAAATTAAAAATAAACATATTTATATATACCTAAATATATAAATACTTTAAAATTCGATACCTGTATACACTTGTAGAGGTAAAATTAAAATTTAGTTTTAGTAATAAAGTTGACAATAAATACCTTCTTAGCAAAATTAACAACTTATTTGAATCATCTTTTATACTAAAGGAAGCAAAGAACATCAAGCAGAAAATAATAATTTAGGAAGACTATATAATATATGGAAACAGTTATTGGTTTATATTAAGTTTTAAAGTCTAGTTATATTTTTTGCAGTTGTCGCTTTTTTCTATATTTTAAAACCCATTATTACAGTTTGTTTTTTTTTCTTAATGGCGCCCAACGTGGGCCGATGATAAATTTTACCCTTATGAAGTTTTATTACATGTACAAAGACATAAATAACTTGTTTTGCTAAAGTATATCAATTTTACACTTAAAATATAATATTTTTTTAAAGGTAATCATGCCTTTTTTGAAAAAAAAATTAAATGGAGTTCATAAAAGTTCATAACTCTTTCTCTCGCTCGTTCTCGTAGACATAAAGTCATCGATACAGATCCTCATATACATATAAAAAGAAGTCCTGATAACGTAATAAAAGTGTGCCGCCTTTAGAAAAGTGTATATAAAGGAATGACAAGAATTTTAAAATACCAACTGTATAAAGGCCCGGCAATCGGTAGACCGAGCATTGGATGACATTGGGGCCAATGATACAGGTGGGTCGGCCTGTCGTGTTGTCACCACGGCAGTGGGGATGTCACCAAACTAAGGAGACGCTTGCGCGAGGCGGCGACCACTGTCACCTGAAATACGCCTCTGATTCCCAGCTTCAGGCGCCCCCTCGCGGCCGCTGCATTTCGCCGGCCGAGCGATTCAATACACAGCGAGCTAGCCTCGAGATTTGTCGTCAGTTCTAGTCGATATCCTATCAGCGTTATTTGCTTTAGGCTGAGAGTGTGAGACTGTCGCTTATTTGTGACGTTAATTTTTATATGATTCCTTTTTCTGGTATGGATGGACATTACATTATATTTTAAAATAAATTAATAGTTCTTTTGTTTTTGATGCCAATTTTATTTATATATATATATATATATATATTATATATATATATATATATATATATATATATATATATATATATATATATATATATATATATATATATATATATATATATATATATATATATATATATATATATATATATATATATATATATATATATATATATATATATATATATATATATATATATATATATATATATATATATATATATATATATATATATATATATATATATTTATATATTATATGTATATCATTATATTTATAATAATATTATTTATTGATTTATTATATCATTTTATTAATATATATAATAAATATTTAAAGTGGTGATATAAATGATGAACATTATTTGAGAGAATATTTTTTAAGTGATTTATTCTAAGTTGATTTAATATCTAAGGGATATGATAGATACATAAAATTTCCAAACCGCGGCGAAGTGGACCTATGGAATATTTTGTTGTGTATCTAAACAGCATAGGTATATACAAGTACCTACGTAATTTACGTAAGTATACTATGTAGGCCCACTCTATATACAAGAACTAAATATATATTCAAGCAAAGAAAGGCGGAGCCAGGGCAAAACTGTCACTGGAAGGACGATTGTCACTTGTCGCCGTCGCGGCGCTTGCGCCACGTCCTCAGGACCATAGGTTGGCGTCGCGACTGGCGACACGCCCGGCGTCCACGCGACCCTTGACCCCACGGTAGCCCGGACACACAGGGTCGTATCTAGCTTTCTTGAAAATTTTTCATGGCAGGTTTTTTTGGTAAATTTTTATTTTTTGTAGCATTTTTGTTTACGTCTGTTTAAACAATAATTTAGTTAATAAAGATATTTATAGGCGCTGTTATAAAGCAAAAACTGATTTTGCTTAACTAAAAACTCGTTTGTATCGTAATTACACTAACGTCGAGGAACTTTTTGGGGACACATTATATGAATAGCAAAAGGAAAAGTCTTGGTAATACTAAGTGTGTACCTATGTTTGGCTATTAAATAATTTAAACAGATTTTTGTTTAATTTCGTCAAATTGTTTAAAGCAATAACGTATTTACTAAAAAAATAATCGAAAATTATCCCGCTAGTCATAGGAATATTTTTCTCAAAAAGTAATGTAGGTTAATATAAAGTTAAAAAAAATTGGTAAATAGAACCATTTCTTATTGGGTCATCGGATAGAAGAGTCAAATTAATACTGGTGGCAGGTCTGCTGTAGTACTAATGGCTATAAACATTAGAACATCCATATACCTATGATTTAGATATTGTCTAAATTGTCTAAATTAACTTATCTATATAACTTAAAAATGTTCCTAGAAATCGCAAAATGTGAACAAACAAGCTTGTGATGTACTTACTGAAAATTACTCACATATGAGTATTGCTTGTTATTAAATTTTTAAATTAAAATAAAAAATGGTTGTATATTTCAACAAATGCTGGGCATAAGTGGTTATGTAAAAATATTTAATATGTTTTCCTAAAACTTTTAAAGCTATATCACTTGGCGCCCTACCTAAGGCGGGGGCTTCTACTTTCATTTTTGTTTGGTAATTAACTGCATTTTAATAGGTAAGCATTAAGTTTAAAAGCCATAAAAACTTATTTAAAAAGGAAATCGCGTTGGTTAAATTTGTAAAATATCGGTAGGATCTTCTAAACTAAAGCTAGTGAAGAAAATTTTAAAGAAAAAAATTATTTAAGAAGATTATTCGAACACAATAAAATTGTACTACTTTATAATTAGGTAGGTATTGACTGGTTACATATTTTTCCATTTTTTTAAGTGGCGCCCAATGTGGGGCTATATTAAATGCCTTCCCTATGAAGTTTTAATTTACAAATACACAAATAACCCTAATGGCGTTACTGTCTCCTCGGTGGCATAGTGGACAGAGTTCCTGCCGCAGACGACTCGGGCTCGATTCAGGACAGGAGAGGCATATTTAGGTAGTAGTTATTTAGGTATATAACGTCTGTGCTGGTTCTACCGCTCTGTCTAAAACGTGCTGTAAAATGCAATAACTGCATGTTTTATTACTTGCATATCGTTGACGGAATTGGGAAAAATGGATTCAACATCTTAAAACCCGGCACCCACAGTACTTAGTACTAACGCTTTAACAAGTCTTCCTGGACTGCCCTAAAGATAAAAAAAATCTTTTCTAGTTTTAGACAAATATTTTTGATATTGAAATAATTATGTATTTAAAAAGAAATAGGTTTGTAGGGAGTTTCAAATAAAGACATAAAAAAGGGAAAAAAACAAAGATGATAGACGTTTGGTTTAAAAAGTAAAAAATAAATTTAACGTAGTAGGAATTTGATAAACAACAATGATCAGATCATTCATTATATATATATATATATATATATATATATATATATATATATATATATATATATATATAAATAATATATATAATATATTATATATATATATATAAAATATATATATATATATATATATATATATATATATATATATATATATATATATATATATATATATATATATATATATATATTTCCGAGTTCCAATGCTGTAGATAGTCACAGGGGCAATCGTCGGCCTCGTCGTTCTGACTTCGATCGAGACTGTTTTACGCCCTCTGTCGCACTAGTGTTATACAATATAAAACAGTATAACTCTCGTTTGGCAAAGAATTTTTCTATATATAATTTTTAGGTATAAACTTGAAACATATATATTTTTTTCTAAAGGTAGTAACTGAATTATTTAATTCTGATTAATATCAGATTATCTTTACTGAGATTACAACTAATACGAATCAATTAGATAATAATAGTAATATTAGTAATAGTGTTAATTATACCAAGACCATAAATTTATTTCTGTTGTGATTGTATCAGCCAATAAGTATACCTACATTATAAGAATTAATCAATAGGTTCTACAAAAAAAAATATGCAGTTCTCTTTGCTTTTTAATCTTGAACTTAACATTTCTATTAATATATTATGTATAATGGGTTCCTTATTGTTGTTTGATTAGAATTAAATAAACTCGACGACTTGATAACAATATTTCTTTTTTCAGTAACTGATTTATTAAAACAGCATTTAAGCTGATATTTGTTGCATAAACGCGTGATATTGGATTTTTATGTCTCGATTCATTGTCAGAAGATGACCTTAAAATATATCAAATGGCGTTAAAATATATTCTAATTGTAACCGACATGTCGGATACACTTATACGGTACCTGACTAGAGTGGTATACAAATACATTACAAAAAAAACATATTGTCAATATGTCAATGTTTGTTATTTTAAGAATTTGGAATTAAAATGATTTTTGCTGGCATAACGTCACAAAAGGTGTGAAACTAAATCTAACATATTTGGTTAATTATAAAACTTATTTCAGTAAATGAAACTAAAACTCTTCATCTTTTACATGATTATATTCAGGCTTATTACTTTCTTTTTCCCTATTACACCTTGCCACGTTTCTTAATTCTAAAATTTTAAAGATTTTTCCTGTTTTTTTAGGCTTCAAATTTTATTTTCTTTTGTTCTGTAGTTTCATTTTCTACATATCTATGTTGCTTTTGATAATGGAGAAAGAGCTTAAACGTCATTTTGTACCGTAAACATAAAAAATTGTTATTAACATTTTTATGCTATTATCTAAATTCTTATATAATAACTTAATATAACTTAATAATTTTACTAAACCACTAAAATTTGTCAAAACTTTTTAAAAATAAATAATTGAAGATTAAAACTTAAAATTTTCTAATTTAATTTTAAAGTTACAGAAACATCTCTAAATATTCGGTTTAAATTTATTTTTTTTAAGGTAAGAAAAATTTTAGAGTAAATAACACACGTTTATTAAGATAATTACTATTGTAACGACCAGATGACATTTGGACCTTATAAAAGAAAGGTGTATCATATACATAGGTGTTAGTTGAAATATTCTAATTGGACGGATTTTTTTTTAACGAAACCTTTATCTATGCATGTCGTTGGACATGTACATGCCCATTTATTTACTGTTTATATGCGCATGTAATGCTTACATGTTTTGGTTAATTACCTTTTTTATAATACGCCGCGGGCCGGGAAACAATTACTTCACAAAAGTAACTTATTCATAAAATATTGAAAAAAAGTTGTGAATACGACAGCGTACTTATAGTTTAAGTAAGTATATACAGGGTTATTTAGAACTTGTCCCTAAAAATTTAATCAGGTACTCAATATGCCCCTAAAACCTAGAAAAAATGTCAAAATCCTAAAAAATCTCATCGTATTTTTCTAAAAACTGGAGTAAATTCAGAAATTAATGAGATACGAGAAATAATTTTTGCAAATTAAAGCAGTTTATTTTTAAAACAAAAAATAAGAAGTGAAATATTTTTTTTATTTAATAAAAAATAATGCTCTAACAAGTTTCTGGTTACTGTGTGTAATATGGAAAATTTCTAACGACGAAATCGATTTGATTCAAGATGATTTGTTTTGCTTATTGTATGTCCTAAAGTTACAAAATAAATACTGTGTTTAAATAACAAAATGTCTTTTTAATTATCAACGTCGTTTATAAAATAATTGGCTTTTAAGATGTTTTATTGACGGTGTAGGCGTAGCTTATTAATTGGTTATTAAAGTGCAATATCGATGCCGATATCAGCTATTTACGTACAGTTAAACTTGATTAATTCTTATACATTTAGTAAAACTATTTGCAAAATACATACAAGTGTCGTAAAATCGTAATTTGGTGTACACAAATTTGCTTTTACATGTTTTTTATAGCCTATATAAAAATAATCGTAAAGGAAATCTTTTTTATTTTATTAATTATGTGGTGTACTCTAGGGGAGAAACAGTAAACGTAAGCGAAAATTAAATGATTTTGCGTAAGTTGATCCCTAATTGCGAGTACATATTTAAATAAAATTAACAGAAGAATATCGTTTTTAACCGTGAACATTCGGTCGAAGTCGAATGGGCCGGTATGAAGGAAGCTTCTCATAAGTTAGTAGCCCGATCCACCATTGCGCCGAATGCATGGAACAGCGTGAGCTCGTTTCGCAGCAGTTTATGTATCAAAGGCATGCGTTGCGTTACCGTGCCGAATAAAAACAATGCTTTGCTAAAATAGGCCTCATTGCAACTGTCACTAAGTCACAATTTTAATTGTCCAGCGAAGCGAATGTGTCGGCTTCGCGCCAATCTTTGAACCGTGCACGACAGAAATGTCAAAATAGACTTTAAAAAATTCGTTTAGTGGGTTTACAGTGTTTGATGTCTCGGGACACATTTCTTTCTAATAGCATGAGTACCTCTCAACCGTTACGGCCTGTCTTGAATGTAAGTTTTATCAAGGAAAATTTCAGATTTTCCTTTCTAAATATAATTTCAGGTTAAAATAGGAGTCGTAAATTGAATTTGTTTATTTACTTGCGTCAATGCTACTTGTGCTCTATGTGTCTAGAACATCATTTCTCTGTTTACCTTAATCAGTTTATTTTCTATTTTGGAATTTAATTTTGCATCTAATGTAATATAACTTTTTAATAATTGTAGTTACATTATCTAACTTTAACTATAATCAATTTTTTTTTTAAATCGCTATCGCAACTTAAAATATTGTTAAGATCGAAAGAGATTTAATTAATAATTTTAGATAACTTGGTAGTATCTATGTATGTCAATTATTTTTTAGGAAGACTTACACTTATAAAAAATTGTTTGTTTTATCTCCTAATCGACATATACATGGTGATGCATGAGGAAATGTCAATACTTCAGGTACGGTCAGGGTCCAAAAATAAACATAAAAGCCTATACAAATATGGGTCCGTGTAAAAATTCTGATTTAATTTTTTGATTTTTTAAATAAAATCTAGGATAATGTAAATATTGAAGCAAACATTTGTATCCATGGGTTTTTTGTTATGACGGATTCGAATCTAATCTTATTACGGCTCTTACTTGTAGAGGGAGCCACCTACACGTCTTTTTACCAGTTTGAACAATCACAACTTTTTGGTACGTCCCTGATATTTGGATTTACAAAAAATACGACGCATCTGATTTTATTATAGCAAAATTAAAAAAAAAAACAAAATGTATAATTAAACAATATGTATTTCAATTTTCAATAAAATTATTGTTCTTAAATAATGTTCGGCAAAACATAAGCTAGGTTTTATAATTTTTAAAAATTCCACCATTTACGTCTAAGCTCATGTCAGCTCTTGTAATATGTATATATATATATATATATATATATATATATATATATATATATATATATATATATATATATATATATATATATATATATATATATATATATATATATATATATATATATATAAAACTGGAACGGATCCTTCAAAAAGGAATCGATTCACGGATCCAGATGCTCGTAAAGGAATCGAATCCAGAGAATCGATTTCTTTTTATCGGATTACGAATTTAGATCATCTTTAGTTTTTATACTTACACATGGTAACAACAATACAAATGATACTACATAATATATAAGTTTAACCACATTTTGAAGTGCTGTAACTCTTATACAGATTAGTTTTTGGTAAATATTCTTCAAATTTTTGAGATCAACATGAATCCACCCTTAAATGTCACATTTTTTCAAAGTGTATTTCAAAACTTGCGATGCTAGATTTTCATAAGGTTTTTAAATGATGTGATTTTTGAGATAACCTTATAAGCAACTTATAAGTGGGACATTTTATTGTAATATTACAGGAAGTTTCACCAGTACCGTTTAATAATTTCCCTGCTTACGAATTATAAATATGTGTTAAAATTTTAAATTCATTTTTGAATGACAACCTGAATAGAAATAAAAATGTCCCATTTAAAAGTCAGTTTTATCTCAAGGATAACAAAAATTATGAAGATCGAGCAATCAGAACTTTTAACATAAAGGCAATTAAAATGTGTGCCGTGGGTTTTACATATTAGAGTAAACTATTTAGATCCGTGGCCAAAACACATAGTATGTAAGGCCAAATAGCCCAGATTAAAAAAAAAAAATGTGTGCCCATTTTCGGATACCACTCTTTATGGTTACGAAAAAAAAATGTTTCATTTAAATGTTGTTTTTCCGGACCTAAAAAACAACATGTTTTAGTTAAAAATTACATGTTAGGTGTGTTTTTTTATTTTAAGATATTAATAGGCAGATTTATCTTAATTTCAGAAAATCAATGTTATGCTGATTTAGAATCTTAGGTAAATTTGGAAATAAAAAATGAAAGATTTAAAATGGCGGATTTTGGCAATTATAAACCAATTTGCCTCAGATTCGTGATATATGGATTTTAGGGGGGCTAGGTCAAAATTTGGAATATTGAATTTTATTAGCTCATAAGTTTAGTTTGTATAATAAAAATTGAGTTTTGATGCAAAAGAAATGTTTTAAAGCTATTTTTGACAAATCCATAACCGTCGATGTATCAAATAAAAGCGGTGTGAGCCATATTATAGGTATATGATAAGGCATTGCACAAAACAGAGCATACCATCTTTAGAGAACCTCGTTTAAATTTTACGATTATTTTGTTTTAATAACATCTGTCGTGTATCAGTAAAAACGTTATTTTTTACATTTTCGATATACTTTTGGGTCACAGATATATTTTTTGATGCAAGAGTTTCATTTCTGGATTGTATCAGTACCTATCCTTCCGGAAATTAAATTATAAAACTAAAATACAGTTACTTGTTTACTTGAAAGGATCCTTTATTCATGTTGTTTTTTTTAGTTTTTGAGACGGATTGTTTTTTTTATCTTTAGGACACTTAGATAAAGACTATAATATATGTTTTAAATAAATGTCTTTTACACAATAATGCATACTAACCATGTCTAATGGGTCTATAATTAGGTAATATTTTAATTCCAATTTTTAGGTTTTTCATCTCTCCATATAAAAGTAATTAAAGAATACTGCTTTATGTAGATATGAAACTGTGTTCAATATTAATTTTTTCTGGTCACAATCCATTGGGAAATGCATTTCCTTTTACTTCTTCCCAACACAAAAGGTTTTCACAAGCATCAACATCAATATTCTGGTTAGTTTTGGTTAATCAATTGCGTTATAATTTATCTTGCTGATACTTTATGGAACCAAAGGATACAATGCATAATGTAGTAAACAGAACCATAACCATTTTTAAAACAAGATCAATTTTATTGAGGATAATACAATGATTTTTTATTATCCAGGGGTCAACTGCCTAAACAGGCTCAGGAGACAAGACAATTTTCTTGTACAAGTCGGCGAAAAGTTACCTCATTGTTACTCCATTAATGGACCTGTTAAAGTGACAGTAATAAATTTTCACGTTTTAGCTTTGTTTTATGATATATACCAAAGATGTTACTTCTTCGTCGTACAAGCAACCAATAACAATAAGCCGGTTGCCGTTTTAAACTGTCAATGTGACTCTGCCTCATGTATTTATAACACAATCCTGTATATTTATCACCAAAGACTATTTGATTTAAATTTAATGTTGTAGAGCAAAAGGGCTATTGATTTGATATATTTGATTCTCCACACTTTAAACTACAAACAGGGATTTTCTGCTAAAATAAAACAAGTTCGAACAAAATATTTAGTTAATTTTAAATATTTTTCATGAGAATTAAACCAGAATATTGGAATTGCTCACATCGGTTATAAATAACAAAAGTGGATAAAGGGTCGGTGCGATAATCACCAATTTCAACGGTAATAAATTTAAGTGAATTAGCATTAAACGTGCCTAAATAGAGGCTGATTAAATGGCGTCCAGAAATAAATCATCCGCGTAACTTACATTAAATTCTAGTTTAATGTATGCACAAGTTGATGCCGCCTGGTAACCAAAATCACCCCAGGCTAATTGCTTGTTTTAAATCGCCACTATACTTAAAATAAATCAATTTTATTCTGACCAATATCTTTTTAACCAGATTATTTTACATAATATTGCGGTATAAACAAACACATCGTATATATCAACATTAACCCATCAACATCTTGCTGTACATAACATAACAATTGCTTCTGGTTTAAAAGCTATATACATACATAGGCGCCAAGTTTTCTAAATTCATATGGATGACTATAATACAGGATAAGTAAAAATTGAAATTTGTGTGGTTTTGAATGGAAATAAGAAAATAATGTCATTATTAAATTATTTTAAAAAGTGTTTATAAAACAGGAAAACAATAAGAAACATATAGGTAATTCAATAAAATTTATTTTATTTTACAAAAAAATCCTTTTTAGCATGGAAGTATTTCTTCTTACAGATCAATTTTTTTGGTAAATCTCTTCCTATGCATAATTTCCTTAATATTTAGTCGACGCTGGCTCAGGGTAATTCTACTGATAGATAGAAGAAACCGACCTTTCCTCTGTATAAGTTAAATGTTAAGCATGATTTTGAGCATTTTGATTATTTCTGAAATTAGCTCAACAATGTTTTGGCATTCATTTAAAGTAAAACAGTTCACAGCATTACCACGTGAAGCAATAAATAATATTTTTTGCTTGCAAAATATCCAGTAATTGCGACGATTGATTAGTACACAGCTCGTGTATTTTCTTTTCGTTTTCAAATTTTTAAAATACTTTATTGCGAGTTGATTTTTTAAGAAAATAAGTTATAGTATGCAACACCTTTCTGTAATACGTATTCGTTGAACCAAATTCATGTGCTTCAGCCCTCTCAGTAGATAATTTCTTCTTTTACCTGTTCTATGCTCTAATTTTAAAAAATAAATATTTCAATATACAAAATTCTTGATTGCAACATGCCAGGAACAATCTAGAAAAACCCAAAAAATAATTGATCTAATATACCATAAAAATATGTTATTTAATACCAGTTTTAAATGTAAATAATTACGTTGATATTTTTTAAATTTCTCTTTATGTCTGTATTTCTATTATTGCCGTATTTTTTAATGGTTACTGGTTGATCCAGTTTTATTAATACTTATTCTTATTATACAATTGGTGTTTTTTTTTGTTGACGTTTACCAATCATATAGTATTGCTCAAAAAATAATCCAAAAAAATCATTTAAGCATCATTTTTTTAAAAAAGAAAATGCAGTTTGGCTTTTCTAATTCGTTACTTCACTCAAAGTAAAATTTCTTCTATGGCGTAAAATCATAAAACTTCTTTAGATTTGTATGCTTGAGGTTTTAATATAAATAATTAGGTAAAAATGTTGTCAACAAGGGCTTTCATATTTATTTTTAGTGTACTTTATAATGGTCGAGGATCTTCACAATGGTCCTGGTAATCTTGGCAATGGTACCTGCTTATCAAGTCTATGCACTTTTGCCTTTACTGTCAGAGTTTCGTAATTTCACTTTTATAAAATGTTTTAAGTTAGGCGCGAAGCCGCCTATGCACAAACTCCGTAACATCTTTATCGACCTCGGGGTGATGAGGAAGAACCTCCCAATGAATTTTTTAGGGACATTTGTAGTCAATTAAGAAATATGCGGTTAGGCATTATCACTTGGTTTGGCACCCCCATTTACAAGAAATCTAGCTATAATGCGTTACTCAACGGAAACATAAACTACCTGCTCTATCAGTTTGACAATTACCAAATAAATACAATTCAAATTACTATGGCCTTATGCACGCATTCCAGAGAGTCCGTTACAAAAATGTTAAGACGATAAACTTCGAGCTATATTTTAACCCTATTTTTAATATAGTGATAAGCAAAGCAAAACCAAGACCAAAACCGGGCTAGTCTTGGTCTTGGTCTTGCTGCAAGAGTCTTGCTGGTCTAGCTTTTTTTTGGTAGTAATAATTGAAACTAAGCAATCTTAAATAAAATATATTTTCTTTTAATACTTAAAAATAAATAAAGATGGAGACTACATTTTATGCTTTAAAATTTTAAAATATACCAATTTTAACCTTACACGTACATTTGAATTATTTGTTTAAAAAACATATTTTAAATGAAGGGGTTTATTTGTTTATAGCGCTCCATTTTTAGTTGAATTAAGACACAACCTGCACAACATTTTAGTGATAAGAATTATTTAAATTTTCTTTTACGAAGCATATAAAATTAAAGCAAATTCAAAACTGTGTACTGTGTGAGCAAAAAACAAAAAGACTTTTAATTTCAACTAGATGTAAAATTTCCGTGAAAATGATTCTGATATTTAAACATTGGTTTCGGATTAAACATATATATTTAAGAAACTTTTCAGTTCATAAGTTTGTACAAATACTTTATAAACATTCTGCATATATAAGGTTGCCCAATAGTGTGACAAAGCCGATATCTACAAAACCGTTCTTGATCGTGAAATACTAAACATACAAAAATTATAGAAAAAAGGGCGCAAAATGAGAACTTATTTTCTATTCCAGAATTTCCCTAAGAATCCATTGCCACTTAAAAAAACTACAAAATTTTTAGCTTTTAACCTAAAATAAAAAATTTATAGCCAAAAATTTATTTTAAAAAAATCGCCACCCTGTATATTATGCTAAAAATTGTTGAACTGTGATATAGGAACAATGGCGACGTAGATGGTTTTTAAATATCATTTTCGGTTTTGACAAAAATGACGTCATCATTATTCTTTTGTCATTGTTTTGACTTTTACGTCTAAACCGGAAGTGATATTTAAAATCCATTTTTATAAAAAGTATCTCTATATGACATGACAAATATATTTTTTATTATCCATCACTTTCACATTTGTATCTTAGTTTTAAGAAGCAATCTAATGGTGCCACTTCTTACAGTATGGAATAAAAATAATGTATTTTCTGGATTTTAAAAATTTTTGATCCACCCTGTAAGTGGCATCACTAAATAGCTAATTAAAAAAAAAGATTAGAAATATAAAAGTAATTTTCTGCGACTATAACTTTTTTATGTCTAGTTTTTCCCTGTCGTGAACGGTTTCTGAGATATCAAGCTTTGTCGGACCATTGAGTGGTCATCTCATTATTTTTGAAACATGTTATCGAATTTACTCGTTATCGTTGTTGGAGAACTGTATAAAAGAACAAATTAATCGATTTAATTACTATTTTAATCAAGAAATCTGATACTCATTAAATAATCGCCTTTTTGGCAGTTCTCGACACATTTTTTGTCATGCCTGTATGAAATACATCTGTATATTAAATATATAAATTGAATATTATAGTAATAAAGTCTTGCAAGTCGGTCTTGATCTTGCGTAGTCTTGCACTCTTCGGTTTTGGCCTTGGTCTTGCATACCCCGGTCTTGGTCTTGATCTTGCAAGCAAAAAGGCGGTCTTGATCTTGGTTTTTCTGCAAGACCAAGACTAAGACCGAAAGACCAAGACCGGTCTCGCTCATCACTATTCTAGTAAAATTGTTAAACAAATTATCTATCGCAATATTCAAAAAACAACCTAGAAGATAACCTAAGAACCATGAAAAGAAACCATCTCATTTACCTGTCATTTTCATACTTATTATTGCTGCTACCGTTACTTTCAGTTTCAAAAATACACGTTTTACAAATGATGTGTATCTTGAGCAGATAAAATGTATTTTAGGAGAACACCTTGTACAGAATATAGATTTTTCCGATCGCGTGTTTTTGTGAGTACATAGCGTGAAGCACTACGTTAAATAACGAGAACCTATTACTAATCAAACTAGCATTTGTTTTTTCAACAGTTCCAATATGTGTCGCCTTTTAATATGGCCTAAAAACACGCACGCGGGTAGCAGCGATGGCAATTTAAGCAGGCTTTATTTATCAACAATATTAATATAACTTTATTATCAGAACGGCGCGGCATCCCTACATATTCATGGCTTCCAAGTAAATATACATGCGTGAGGAAATCCCATCAGTTCTCTACGTTTTATTCAAAATATTACTATATTTGGAAGATAGAAGTCATATGATATAGTCCTGAATTTAATGTATTCATTCCCGATCAATGTATTTATAATATTTATACCTTTATTAGCATCCTTTTTCTAAGCTCTATATTAACTCTTGATTCAGTCAAATAATAAATATTGGCTAGTTAGGTCTAAATAACAATTGTTTTAGTAATATTATGTAGATAATATACAGGTATATAATCCTGTATATTATCTACATAATATTGCATAAAAACCCAATTTTCAATAGCATTTTTGATTTTTTTTCCGATTATTTTATCTATTATATTATACATTAAAAGCCATTAACCTGATAATCCAAATAAATCTTAAAAATAAAATAGTTTTGGGACATGTTTTTTATGTAAATGTATATGTTACCGTGAAAGTCCGAAATTGGTGAATGTCATCATTCACCGGTGAATTAAAAAAAAAATGAACGACAGCTAACCACAACTAACCAAAATTATTAGTTTTAACAGAACGCACCAAAGTTGTTAGTTTTTGTTAGTTTTCGTTCATTTTTTTTTGACACCGGTGAATGTCGACATTCAACCATTTTCGGACTTTTACAGTAACATATATAATACAACGTATCTGAAATTCGACCTTAAAGTAGGTCAACTTAGTTACACCTGAAATTTTTTCGTCTAGCTGGTAGAGAGTGTTAAACATTTTGATGATTAAAAAAACGTCATCTTAAAGTGTCTGACTCTGTACCAAGAAACATTTAAATCATTTAGAACATTTTTAAAAAATTATCCCATATTTCTTGAAATTTTTGGCACTTCCTACCAGTGGTGGTGCTAGAATTTTCAAATTTTTTTATCTAATATCTTAATATATACCAGATACCATTGGCCTTAGAGGGAACAATTTGGTAATGAAAATTTTCGTTTTGGAATTTTCAAAAAAGAGTTAATTTTTTTGGGTGCCCCCCAGAGAGGGGGCACCCAAAATGATTTTAATGGAATTTTGCCGTCACATGCAAATTTATCTGTTTTTCCTAAAAACCACAGCCAATTAAATTTTTTTACTTAACAATTTTCTTACGAAAAATTTCAGATGCCCCTAATTTCAAGAAAAATGCAAATATTTTTGCGAAATTTGGGATTTGTCGATAAAATTTGATCAAATTAACAAAAAAAAAAACAAATAGAGTATTTGCTTTTAAAAGTGGGATTTTTCACTTTAAATAATCAACTTTTTTTGCAAATTTAAAAATTAAAATTTTTCTTACCAAGGTGTTTCTAGGTAAAAAAAAAATGAAAATCCTAGAGCCGCCACTGTCTCTACCCTCTAAAGGAAGTTATTTTAAATATAACTAAATTACTTGAAATCAATCTATTTTTAACGTCAGAAGTCTGTCATAAAATTTTGTACTTTTCGGATACCCTGTATATGTATCCCATACATTATTTTGTTCCATTGGGCACAAAATCCCTGCACCTAAACCTTCGAGAAAGTAGAAAAGTAGAAAATCAATGTATCGTCTTGTTGAACCAAGATAAGAGGAAAAATTAATTCCTATTATATATTCTTCCCTACAAAAATTAAAGACAAAACTAATACTATATTTCATAAGGTTGTTTTGGCAGTTTAAAAGATTTTCTATGTAAAATTTTAAGTCATCAAAATATTTTGGCACTATACAATAAACTAAACCTAGAAGAGCGTTGGGTGTTGGTAAAAAAATATTTATAAATAACAATTTAAAAAAATAATTTGTGCATTCATCCCTTACTTTAGAATTTCAAAAAATATTAAATAAGTTATTTACAAATTTTAGTAAGTTGGTAAACCTTTTTGTCAAAACAAATTGCAGCAGAAATTTCAACCTGTAAATTTGTTTAATAAAATTGCATGCAAGAAAAGTTGCAGCAAGAAAAATTTAACGGAAGAAATCTTTTAAGCTGTAAAACCAGCTTTACATGACATTTCTTTGGCTGCAATTTTTTTGCATGCAATTTTATTTAAAATTTTTACTTTTAAGGTAATTGCTGCCATTTGTTTTGTCAATGAGGTTTACCAATTTACAAAAAATTGTAAAAAACTTATTTAATTATTTATAAAAATGTTTGGGTATAAAATAAATTAAATAAATTTTGCAGTTCTTATTTATAAATATATTTTACCCAACGCTCAAGGCTCTTTTAGGTTAAGTCAAATATAGAGCGCCAAAATACTTTAAGGATGGTACCTTTTTTTAACTTGGGACAGTCCACGAAGGCTGAGGAGTAAGCACTAAGGTACCGTGGGTGTCTGAATTGTGGTAAGAGGGAGTTTATTCACACGAGACCTAAATATTTGGAGATTTGGAGGAAAAGGGAAATCTTCTGAGGGTGGCAGGTTTCATAGTCTGGACACTTTAGGGATGAAGAAACGAATAAAGTGGGAAGTTCGGCGCTTCTCAAGTTGATCTGTAAAAGAATGCATAAAAGTGGCACTGTTGGGAGCTGCCAGAGGAGAATTATACTGGTAAACTCTTAGGAGCAGAAGCCGTAAAAATACCTATAAAAGAGCGACATATTCCCTACAGCCCGTTGGTGGGCAAGACAAATAAGCTTTTCTGTGAGTGTGGTATCATTAACAAGATGAACAGCTCTTCTTTGAATTGAGTCAAGAATGCTAAGTGTTGTGGGAGACGCCATTCCACAGACATAAGAACAATAATCTAAAGAGGTTCTGATTTGGAATACATACAGAGTATACAGATTAGAAGAAGAAACATACTTTCTGGCTCGAAAAAGGAATCCAAGATTTTTTGTGCCAGTTAAGGTCATTGTCAAAAGTAACACCAACAAGATTAAATGATTCTTTGTTCTGCAGAACTTGGCCGCTCATATGTAATGGATAAGCATACCTCAAAAATCACAGAAATATTTACCAAAACATTTCTTGCATGAAAGAAAAATTGCAGCAAGAAAATTTTACGCAAGAAATATTCCAAACCATAAAAACATCTTAAGACATATTAATTAAATTTATATACATTGTATAGTAATTGTGTGTATAATATCTTCGAACTCCTCAACGAAGAATTTAAAATGTCAATTATTTTTCAAGATCAAGTTTAATATTAAAAAAGGCCGTACTTATAAGACGGACGTGTTTATTTACCTTTCTGACGTAATTAAAGTAATTTCTTTAAATTGGTTATTACAGCACCGGTAGAGCACAATATACAAAAAAAAAGAAGTCGTCCGTGTTTTATGGACAAAATATAATGATAAGTCTGGCCGTGGTTTTCGATTAATAATTGAAAATTGCCTCGGTCGCGTCGCTTGCTTGGACAGAACCTTATTTTATCGTCAAACTTTTTATTCTTTTATATTTGGGTCACACGATGGTACATTCAACATGGCCCCCGGTATATGTAAGCTCGTCCAATGACCAGGTGCAGACCATATTGTATAATAAGTGAACCTCCACAATAAAATTATTGACAGATCCGTACTTACGTGCCATTAATAAAAACTCTGCATTCAGAGGGTATTTATCAAGAAAGCAGATGCTTTATTTTAAAAGTCACTGTATTATGCCCATAAAACGTATCTAAAAGAGTGCTTATTCGCTTATTATCATATAGTAAAATGCATAGAACTACTTGAAATTTTGACAGAAGGTAGGGAATAGTTTAAGGATCAAAATCTATATCATGCCGAACGGCGCCTTTACCTTGGGGGTGCTTGCCAAACCATCTCGGGGGTGGAAATAGTTTTTTATATTTTGACCACAGGAATCGATAAAAAATGACTTCTAAGCAAAAAATGTTCCTGTAAATAACAAAATTGTAGTTTTTAAAATAACGAATAAAATGTTTTTTTTGTAATTGCTATTGGGCCAATAAAAACCAAGTTGTGGTTTTTTTATTATAAAAACTAAAGGAGTTATGTTTAAAAACTAATTTTTGGAAGCATTCTAAAAGCGATTCAATGCATTTTTTAAAAAATCCGCGGTTTTGTGCTATTTTTTGCATTGTTATATTGTAAGGGGTGGGTTTTTGAGGATTTAAAAATTACAAAATTAAATTAGTAATACTTTGGGCAGTCACATTTTTTAATTACAACTCTGTGACAATATGTTAATTTTTTAGAGTAAACAATTTTCTTACTAAATCATTTTTTTTTATTTTATTTATTCGTGTCAGAAGCATCATCAGGGTACATATTATAGTGTTTACATTACACACAAAATACCTACTTACAAATACAGACATAAATTTGTAGATATAAAAAACTATGTAAAGACTACAGTACAACAAATATAAAAACAGAAAATACATAATATGATTGAACTCTACAGCTAAACATTTTTTGCCCAAAAACGGGCGACGTCGATTGCATTTGGCTTTACTGCCATGAGGTCCTCTGGAGTGCATTGGGCTGGGCACAGTGGACAGGTGTACATATGTAGGGTGGTTTGTAGTACTCCGCATTCGCAGAGGTTAGAATCAACAGGGTAACCCCATTTATGAAAGGTATCTCTTGATCTTCCAGTGTCCGTACGTAGTCTGTTCAGTGCCTTCCAGGTTTCCCAACTTTCATCGCATCCTGGTGCCAGTTCTTCTTCCGGCTCCATCCAGTGTTGATTTGCAGTCTTCCTCCAAAGGTCCAATCTGGTCTTAGGTTTTCCATAATCTTCTGTTGATCTCAGGAAACTTCGCCTCGATTTTAATCTCTGATGGGCCGGTTCTACGCCGTAAAGGGGATGGCGTTCCGATTCTGCTGATTTAAGTCGTTCTTTAAATGCTGCTGCCTCTCTGCGAACAGCAGGAGGGGCGATGCCACTTAGATGGTGGATCTTATCCAAAGGTGTGGGCTTCAGGCATCCGGTGATAATTCTGCTTGTCTCGTTGAGGGCGACGTCAACTTGCCTTGCGTGCACTGATTTATACCAAACCGGGCACGCATACTCGCCGGCAGAATGACAGAGGGCGAGTGCTGAGGTTTTAAGAACTCTGGGTTTGGCTCCCCAATTAGAGCTTGTCAGCTTACGAATGATGTTATTTCTTCCGCTAACTTTAAGTTTGGTGTTAAGGCAGTGCCGTTTGTATGTTAGGGCCCTATCTAGTGTTACTCCCAGGTATTTGGGGTTAGGGCAGTGCTCTAGTAGTACCCCTTTCCATTCGATTTGTAGTTTTCTGTCGGCTTGCTTATTCCGAAGGTGAAAGGCGCACGTTTGTGTTTTCGTTGGATTTGGCTTCAGCTGGTTACTTCGGTAGTAGAGATCTAGCTCTATAAGGGCCTCACTCAGACATTGTTCTACTTCCTCGAATGTTTTTCCTTGTGCTGTAATTGCCCTGTCATCCGCATATGTATAACTATTTGTACCTGCAGGAAGGGGTTGGTCGTTGGTATAAATATTGAAGAGTAGTGGTGCCAATACACTTCCCTGTGGCAGGCCGTTCCTCTGGTTTCTCCATCTGCTTCGTTTTCCCTGAAACTCCACTAAGAACCTCCGATTCTGGAGCAGGTTTCTGATGATGTTTGTGAGTTTAATGTCTTTGGTTGTAGCATATACTTTCTGCATCAGGAGTCTGAGATTGATGGTGTCATATGCAGCCGTGAGGTCGATGAAAACGGCACCCGTTACATAGCCCCCCTGGAATCCATTCTCGATATGCTGGGTTAGATTGAGCACTTGTGCAGTACAGCTTTTTTCGGGACGAAATCCAGCCTGTTGTGGTATGAGGATAGGTTCCACAGCCAGGGTAAGGCGGTTTTGTATCAGTCTCTCAAAGATTTTATATGTATGGCACAGGAGGGAGATTGGGCGGTAGCTTTTTGGGTTGTTAACTTCTTTACCCGGTTTAAGAATGGCCATGATCTTGGCTTTCCGCCAGATGCTAGGGATTTTGCACTGTTGTAGACAGGCATTAAACATGTCCAATAGCCACTGTTTTGCTTTGGGTCCAAAATGCTTGATCTGCTCAGTCAGGATATTATCTAGTCCAGCGGCCTTTCGTGGTTTGCATTTCTTTATGGCATTATTCAGCTCTTTTTTGGTAAAAGGAGTGGACAATTTGGTCGTTTCGTTGTCCTCTGTTCGGTTAATGTTGGTTTCGTGTCTGGGGGGCATTTGGTCTGGCTTGCCATTCTTTACGAGCTGAGTAGCTATTTGGTCTGCCGTTACGTTGGCATGGGCTCTTGAGTGGGTTGGGTCGCTATTTAGACGATTCAGTAGTTTCCATGCTTTGTGACTGCTTTTGCTCATATCGAGCTCCTCCATTAGTTTAATCCAGTTCTCTCTCTTGGCCTTGGATATATAACTGATTAATTGTTTGCCCGCCTCTATTGTGTCCTCTCCCAACGGATTGGCCTCAAAAAGGGTTAGATAATAGTGCAGTTTAGCTTTTGTCGCTGTTGTCAGGCCCTGGATGTAGTTAGTGTTGCAGCCTCTGGGGATAGAGAGCCGTGAACATTTTTTAACGGTTTTCACAAATCTATCATATGAGCTTGGAATGGGTATAAGGGTGTCCACAGCGTTATCCAATAGTGTCTGAAACTTGGACCAGTTGGCTTTTTGGAAGTTATATCTGCGTCTAAAGGGGATGCTTTGGGGTCGTGCTACAGCCATAACCTGACACATAATTGGCCGGTGCTGGGTATTTGGTATGGGTGGGCATACTCCCTTGACGCATTGGTGGGTTATCCGGTCACTCACAAATATCAAATCCGGGTTATACCCTCTACGCCATCTAGCACTGTTGAAGGAGGCTGGTAATTTATTATCGTGTAAAAGGACTAGGCTTTTCGCGTCCGCCCACTGGATCACCGCCTCCCCATTCCTGTCGTCGTCGGGGTACCCCCATAGGGCGCTGTGACTGTTGAAATCCCCAACCACAAAGTGTATCTTATCTGCGTCAAGAGGGCAGAACTCATTGGCTTTGATTTCAGTGTGTGGAGGTTTATACACAGAGGTGACAGTGCAGTTGTTCAGTTCCACTGTTAGTATCTCGATTTCATTCTCCTCGGCTATATTAGTGGACTGGACCTGGATATTAGGCTTAACAAAGACTGCGCTTCCATATTGTCGATGAGGCCTCTCTGCAATAAGCCGCATGCCTTGGATTTTGGGTCTCTTCTGGTAACTATCTCTGTGGGTCTCTTGTATGCATAGGACATCACAGTCATGTTGTTGGCATAGGTCCTGTATCAGCTCTTCCTTACATGCGGATATACCCTCGATATTTACAGAGATAATGGTCATCTTTGGACCTGAAAAGGTCCTTTGTGGTGCATACATTTTTCAATGCTCGGTAAGGGAGAAGCTTGTCGCTTTGGCTTCACTTGTGATGCTTCTGGAGTGAAAGGATCAGCCAGCCGAAGCTGTTGCCCAGGGGACGCCCGAATGTATGGTTAACACATTCTACTAAGGAGGCTCCTTTCATGTCCCTAAATCATAATAAGGGTTGATTTTCAAGGGTTGAAATATATTAAATAATGTTTTAAAGAATTAAATACTTACTTTTTAATTTATATGAGCCCAATTTTATGTGATTTAAATTTTAATATGAAAGTTTTAAAGGTTTTTGCAATAAGGGGTAGTTTTCACCCCTAAAAAATAAGGAGCGCCCATCGGCATAATGGGGATTTTAAAGAGAAGGGTAAGTTAAACTTAATCCCAAATTTTCATGCAAAACACTGTGATAATATAATAATTTTTGAGGGTAAATACTTTTTTTAAAATAATAATAATGGTTGATTTTGTAAGGGCTGAAATATTTTAAATATTTTATGCAAATCCATGCATGTTGAAAAAATTGCCAGGTTTTACATTTTTTTCGGCTTCGTTTTCTGGACTAAATATAATTGGTTGTTCAATAAGTTTCATCGTTTGATAAGAGATAGGGCTATTGAGTTTGTCGTTTTATTTTTCTAAAAATGGTAGTACTTTTTTATGAACACCTGTGAAGTTTTCTGTAGATCAGTCAACTCGTTCGTATATATAGGTACAGCTGTTCAAATTTAATGTGTCATAGTATTTTTTTAATAGAAAAAATCGAATAACTTGTACCTAGTAGTACAATTCTTATCTAACAAGAACTAACCGAAATTGACCAGAACGATTGGAAAAAGTATATAAGAACTTTTCACGCTTAATTAGAATGGTAGAAAGATGGGTTGCTGAATTGAAACGTGGTCGTACAGTATTGAAAATGATCTACGCGAAGGATGTCCAAATAGTGTATTAAGATCAGCCCCAGAGATTTCATTAGGCAGTGTGACTAATATTTTTGCAGAAATTTTGGGTTTCAGAAAGCTGGAATAAGAACACATTCGAATGCGATGCGAAAAAGATTTTATGCATCGATTCATCACTATCAATGAGACTTAGGTCTACCACCACAATCATAAATTGTACCAAAAGAATAAGAATTGGTGTAAATCCAGTTTTTCGGTTTCGACGCAAGTTAGGGCCAGGAAATCGGCCAAGAAGGTGTAAGCTTTAGTTTTTGGGACGTAAATGGATTTTTTTACCATGAATTACCTTTAAACTGGTAAAAATAAAACTCATATTATGGTTGTAGCCCTTTGAATCAGCTGGGAGTAAAAATTCGTAACAAAAGATCTGGTTTACAGAAGAAAAAATATTTTTTTAACTTGGCAACGCATCCTCTCAGATAGCTTAGTGTATATGAATATTGATGTAGGAATGTGGAGACAAATTGGTTTAACATTTGCAGAACTGATACCACAGTACTTAGTATTTAGGCTTTAGACGGGATGTTTAACGGATAAAGATAAACTGTGATAAAAGCTATCCTACCACATACACACACACACCTGTCATTATGATGAAAACGGTGAAAATTTAAAGGAGAATTGTTTTGTTTTATGTAATATTAATGTATTTGGGTATCGTATATAATCTATGACTCGTTTAAACAAACTATCTTTCAACAAATCATTTAAGTTTTTATACCCAATTTATGGTGTTATCCTTTAAATACTTTGAGACATGCTGAATAATTATTAATTAATATGTCAATTATTTTTTTGTGTTTTTTTTTTCGAAATAGAAAATTCTGAAATATTAAATCTGAATCACGCCCTGTAGTCCTATTTGAATTCAAAATTTGGGGCAACTTTTCTTTATACCTGCTATATATACGATATGGTTATTTGATACTGTGCTTCCATAACCCTCTTGTTTTGGCTACACTTGAATTACTACCGTGTTTGATCTATATGTGGATTTCTTATTAGGAAAATCTTTACATCTCAATAGCCAATATTTAATATTCAGCTGAAACCAGAATTGACGTTCTTGAATGGAATATACATGGTATCCAATCAATGTGTATACAAAGTTTTATGACAGACTCTTGACGTCATAATAGGTTGATTAGCTCAACTTAGTTAAATATGATATTGTTTTATTTATAATATATTTTAGGAAATATTGTTTTTTTTTTAAATTAGATTTGATGCATTATTTAATATTTTAGGAAATATTGATTTTTAATAAGTTTCTTTAAAATGTGCTAAAGTTTTTTGGTATGTAGTTAGACACATTGAAATGAATTTGCTTAGTTTGCACAAATATCATTTGAATCGCAGAAAATATTAAAAAGAGCTGGAATTTTTAAAAATCGATTTTTTTAAATTTTATTTTTGCAATGTACATATATTTAAGTACACATAATTTATAGTAAATCCCGTAAAAATTTTCGGAAGTTACACGAACATTTACTATATTTTTTTGTACTCTATGCAATGTTCTTTTAAAACTTTAAACGCGCGTGTCTCAAAACTGTGTTTTTAAAGTCGGTGAGCAGGATTTCTCGGAAACAGCCTAACGGATCAGTCTCAGTTTTTAACACAAGCTTTTTAAGTTTTTTTAGTAATTTATCAAAGGTTTTTTCTTACCATTTTATAAACAATTTAAGGCTGAGATTTTTGTCAACAATCGATTTTTTTCTTTGATAAACCGGCATTTTTTCAAAAATTCTTATTTTTCTTATTTCTTTGATCAATGACAAGATCATACATTATATTTCCAAAATATTTTTGTTTTTTTAATTTAAATAGTTTAATCTAGAGATATCGTTCTCACGGCAAGGCCTTATTTTAGAGGCGCTCCCGGAGATCAATTTTAACTGCTACATTATATGGGTTTTCCGGGCTTCTTTGCCGTGGGCTCTTGGTATTTCTACCTGACGTTTCGTCTACTACTGCGGCAGATATTATCAAAGGTGGGTCCGAGGTCGAAGAACTCTTCCTGACGGCTCACGGTTGACTGTCAGTTGTCAACAGTCAACCGTGAGGATCAGAGGAACCTTCTAACACCTCGGTTCGACTGGATAGCGCCCGTAAAACAGGCGTCGGTAATCCAAGAGATTCACGGCAAAGCCTCGAACGATGTATGTTAGTTAAAATCAGTCCTGAAAGCGTTCTGTACTTCAATTATAACAGCTTTCGAAATAATTATTTGTTCAAATAAAAAATGTTAAAATACAGGTAAAAGTTGGAATAGTATGTGTACAAATTTTTACTTTAATAAATTAAAAGGTCTTCTTATGAGAAATTCTTGAAAAATAGGTTTTTTGGGCTGACTAGGTAGGTAGGTAGGTAGGTAGGTTTAAAGTGAGTGGACTTTTTACGCCCTCCACTGCGACCGCTCGGTCTATTGTGGCTCACACCTTTTTAGATTTCTCACAATAGGATCGGACTTCTAATGAATCCGATACCAGATTGGAAGAGAGTTCTTACATCTCCTCTTACTCGTGTCACTACCGGACATAAGCACAATGTGTTCTGATGTGTTCTGGTGTCCCTGTCTCCTGGAGAGTATGACGAGCAGACGATTAGATCCATCATGCCCTCCTCTCCCGGTCTAGTGACGTGGGTAGCTACCAGGTCCTTGTTACAGGAACCAGATGGATTGGATTAAGCGAACCCTTCCTAAGCACCTGTTTGTTCGGGATGGATTAGCCCTTCCCCGTAAAACAGGCGCCGGTAACTTCGGGGGCACCTTACGAAATGGATTCACCCGTTTCGGTCGGCGCACCTTTGTCTGCTTGTGACCTTGAGTGGCACCTCTCGTAACGGATTTATCCGTTTCGTTCAGCGCACCTATTGTCACTTTTTTCCTATGAAAGCGGTTCTGTCCGCTTTCTGTTTGGAGCTAGGGAAGTAATAGTCTCTGAGACGTCGCCCTGTATCTCAGAGGCACCGTTGGAGACACCTGTTTAAGGCACAGGATGTCATACACTCATCAGCACGGTATGCTAACACCTTGAGTTAAGCCTTGTGTTCATCTTAGCTTCGGATCCCGGTCCATACGGTGGAAACAAGAGTTGCCGATAACAGGCAACTCTAGCGCATGTTACAAAAGATCCTACTGGGCCCTACCACAAACGACAATGTGTGAACACAGCGGTTGGGTGGGCTGACTATATATAACCTCTTATGATGTGCATTAAAATTTCATCTCAGAATTATCCTTTTTTCCTGACTGACACAAAAAAGTTTTTATGACAAAACCACCTACAATTAAAAACATACACTATATCAGCCGTGGATTTATTAATTTATTTTTTATATCAATAAATTCTAAATAAAATTTAATACACATCGGCAAAATTTTATTTAAATTACATTTTTACAGTAGTGGCAATTAATTAAAAACCGTTTTCGTGACCAACAGGCCGTATCTTGAAAACAGGGCATTTCCGGACCCATATTAATAAGCACTTTTTTAACACTTTTAAAACACCCTGTATAATAAATTTATAAATATTCCACGGAGCCCTTAAATATTTTTACAGATTAGCCGTGAGTAACTGCAATGTAATTGCCTGTAATGAATCAAAAGCTATTAAGACGTGCGTATTATTTTCAATTTCACAACGGATCTTTTTTAGGAACGAGTAGAAATTGAAGCCCGCTCTAATAACCACCCTTTTGGACTATTCACATAAATTATATACTATGCTAACGATTTAGTTGTCATTTAATCGACTCTTGCGTGTTGAGAAACTTATACGGGGTCCTGCAATTACCGAGAGCTCGCTTGAACGCAGTCTTTAAAATGCCAACCTGATCGTTTTGCATTCTTTTTTACGTTTTGTTTCATTTATTACATTAAAGAGACCTTCTATTATCCAAATCTACAGTCTAAACCTATAAATCAAACTTTATAGCTTTTAAAAATTATGTTCCTTATGTACCTTCATCGCGCTGGCTCTCTATATCTCTGTTTCTTTTTTATTAATGTTTTTCAAAATGTTTTATAATGATGTTCTCATAACAAGTTATATATTTGTTTTGATCCTGGGGCACCTTAATTGTTTTTTTAATGGATATTTTTTTCTGTCATTTATTAATTAATTTGCCAATGGACATGCTTTATCATTTAGTATTTGTTGTTTTATATGTCGATATGATTTATATTTATGGATTAAATTTGTAATACTTACAAGTGTCGTTGATCAACCCTTTAAAACATCTAAAGAACTTTTTGTTTCCAATTTATATAGTTTTAAAATTGTCTAATTGACCTACGCATATATCTGTTATGGTAGATGGTCAGTCTTCTTTTGATGATGCTTTGGATGCTTGACGTCTTTTATGATTAGATATATTCTATATTGTTGTGGCGGATTCATGTATTTAAAAAGTCCGTGTCAAGTACTCGCCGGAAACCTTTATTCAATTCGGTCCTGGTCATGAGGTAAAGAGACTGAGTGTGCTCAGACCTTTAGACACCTATGAACACGCAGATTGTCTATAACAGAAAAAAAACCTCCAAAAAAACCAAAAGAAATCTAAATACTTTTTTTCGGTGGCAAGTCTACCTCCGCTTACAAGATTAAATTAATGTATAAAAATTAAACCGATAACTTAAATAATAACTAATATTGACTTTTCTAAAATTTTGATATGAAAATTATGGGAATTCTGAGATCAATTTTTTGCAGATTTTGACGTAATGCCATAAAAGACATACGTAATGTAATTAGACATTTAATTAATAGTACATTATTGCCCTTAAAACACTGTCATGTTCACTGTAGCAAAAAAGGCAGCTAGTTCTATCCAAAGAAGAGCCATTCACCTTACTATTGACTCCACACTTACTATAAAGCTGCTTTCGTTTACCCACCATCAAGACTAAAATAGTTTTTGGAGCACTGATGTAAATCCAAAAAAAAAGGAAAAAGCACGTCTTTTTATTCTCAACAAGCCTAGCTGGGTGAGATTACCCCTCCTCCCTGCCTCTTATGCGCCAAGGCCCTTTAAATAATATGTATATATATATATATATATATATATATATATATATATATATATATATATATATATATATATATATATATATATATATATATATATATATATATTCAAAATAATTGCAATACAATTCAAAAAATAGGTAATAAATTTAACATTTGTACCATCTGAAGAACCAAAAACACTATTAGATCTCAAGTAGCAAAAATAAAACCATAAAATATAAACAACAATACAATGTTATTTATAAGATCCCTTGTGAATGTAATAAATTTTATATTTATATAACTTTCAGACCATTACCCAAACACATAAAAGAATATCAAGCATACATTAAAAAACACAGAGTTTCACAAATCAAAAATCTGTTAACACGCATTTAATAGAAACCTCAAAATTAACTAAAATCTCCCAGTATTTTAGCAAAGAAAACTTATTCAAAAAAAACGCTAAAATAGAAGCAATTGCATATATTATTAAGTAAAGGTAATTGTGTAGCATCAATATCAGTTAATGTAAATAATGCATTGTTACCTTTGCTTGAAGCTGTCAACCAATACACCAACCTTTTTTAAATTTTAACAATTTTAATTTTAATTAATCATTAATTCTCAGCTAAGTTTTAATACAATAATTTTTATCTTGAAAACAGTGGTAGACTTGCCACTTTTCTTTTTTCTGTTTCAGGCAATCTGCGAGCTTATAGGGGTTAATAGGGATAAGCACACCGAGTTTCCATATCCCGGAACCAGGACCGGAGTGGTCTTATTGTATACAGATTTTTGGCGAATACACAACAAAGACTGAATCAGCTACAATAATATCGCACCCCCTCTTTCAAAACTGACACATACCTAAAAATATCATTTATAACCTATACATACCTATATATATATATATATATATATATATATATATATATATATATATATATATATATATATATATATATATATATATATATATATATATATATATATATATATATATATATATATATATATATATATATATATATATATATATATATATATATATATATATATATATATATATATATATATATATATATATATATATATATATTATATAATATATATATATAATATCATTAAGCAAGAAGTTCTAAAAAGCTCCTAATGCGTGATTTTTATGATTTTAATACTTTCGTCAGGGAAGTAAAAAGAAGGGATTTATATTAATTACAATTTCATGGATGTCCCAGGTAACAACGTATAAGGGATAAAAGATCGCATGACGAATTAAGGGGAATTTGTTACAAAGTCGTTGTCTTGTCAACATATCAACCCGTATGTCGCTCTTTTAACCGAAGACAGTCCGTGATGGGTTCACAAATTTTCCATAACCGTTCGCTAGAGAGTGTGTCACGAACATTTCCATATTAATTGTTTATCGAACATGTGTCCAACCTAAACAAGCAATGCCCTTTTTACGTCTTGTGGTTTGACAGCTCTGCGGTTTTGGCTTACGAAAATAACTATTGTCATCTGCTTTAAAAATACATGATATGTGTATTTAATTGTTAATTTGACGACTCATCCATCAACACTATCATTATTTTATTTTTCAAGGGTTTAAGAGAAGGCAAAAGTAAATGGTTTAAATTATATTTAAGTATAAGGAGTTACTACCCAACTACATAAACTACCACAAATCAAAAATCTGTCAACACGTATTTGATAGTAACCTTTTAAATTAACTAAAATATTCAAGTATTTTATTATTACTTATTTATAAAATATAGTAATTATTTGATATTTAGGTGAAGCTTATGAATTGTTCTGGTACAAATTTTAATGGTAGAGATATCAAAATATAAAATTTCCGGTTTGGCCGGAAATGTCATAAACTTTTTAGTAGAATATTTTCATATTTTGTCATTTTAAAATTTCGTTAAAATATTAGCGGGAAAACTTATACCATTTTCCTGATAGTTGCCGAAAAAATGTAAATTCTCCTTTGTCACAGAACTAATACAAATATGTCCAATCAAATAATCATGATTTCATACTAAGGCTGATAGCTTAAGTACTGGGTAGTGGAGGTTCAAAACGAAGTAAGACGCAGTTTATTACCACATCGTGCTGCTCCATTGGGAACTGTCAGGGCAGAAAATTTATTGGCTAATTCTACAGAGCAGTAGCTGTAAAAATACCTATTTAGAGAGACAGGTCTCTACAGCTAGTCGGTGGGCCAGAGAAGAAATATTTCTTGTACAAGTAGATTCTGTGGATCCTCAAATATCGGAAGAGTGAAATGATTTGGAATACATAAAAAGTATACAGATTATTAGAGAAAGATAGACATATTGTCTGTTTTAAAAAAGGAATCCGAACTTTTTAGAAAGCTGCTTGATGTATTTATGCCAATTAAAGTTATTTCCAAAAGCAGCACCTACAAAATTAAAATATTGATTATGTATCATAAGTAAGGGATGAGTATTGGACTTTTTCGCGACAGCGAACATAATTATGTCATTGCAGAATTAAATTGAATGAGATTTTTGGTGCCCCAATATAACATTAATTAAATGTCCGGAAAAAGTGGCTTAGAAACGGACCTGAAAAAATTAATATTAGAGTAAAGGATACGGTCTTCTTTAAAACGATAACTGGAATCAAATGCGGAAGAGATCGCTAATGTTAAAAAAAAATAGAGTTGGTGCTAGTAAAGAGCTCTGGTTACTTCAGCATGAGTTTAATGAAAGGTAGAAGAAATACCGACCTGTTTCAGTTATGTAAAACAATTGAAATGAGATCTACTCTGGATCTTATGTAGCGGAATCCGCACTGTCTGTCATAAATAAATTTATTTTCCCAACTACTTTAAAGTTGAAAAGTTAAAGATTTGTTTTCATGCTAGCCAAAACAAAGTCTTGGAATTCTGGCAGCAGTTTTTTCCAAAATATAAAAGAAATTCAGGAACGAATCAAGCATGCGCAATCAGGATTCCGTGCAGGAATTTTTTAAACATAAAGTCAATCTACCCAATTATAATATATTTAAATATTTTTGAGGTACGAAACTAAAAAAAAAACAAAGTTACGTGAGCCTATGGTTGATGGACAGCGAAATCACTTAGACCTAGCAGTTAAATTTAAAAATAAAAACATAATAAATATGTTTATATACCCTTTTTTAGAATGCACAGTTCAAAAAGGTGGTTAATAAATTTGCATTTCACAGTCCTGCTGAAATGTGTTTAACCTATAGGGAGTGTTCAATTTGAATAAATACATTCTTTTTAGTGGGTTCTAAAGCTTTCATTGTTGTAAGGCATACAAGTGCTACCTAAAAGTAGCATATAATAAGGTTTCAAAATAATGTAGGCGCGATGAGAAGCGATTATTTATTGTTGATGTCGTGTTTTAGTGTGGTCGATTCAATGGTTGAGTCGTTTCTATTTACTTCATCTATCAGCTTGTTCAATTTGCTTATAATTTTTAAATAAAAGCTAAGATACAAACGTCAAAAAAAAAGCAACGAACAGTAAGATAATTATTTGGGTTATTTGCAAAATCACATACATTCCTTTAAAGGATGTGGTACACATTTAAATCTACTATATTTCTAGTAAAGCAGTCTTAATAAATCTTTAAATATATAACATTTAATCCTAAAAATATATTACAATTCAATTTTTCCAAAGAGAAATTATACTTTATCGTATCTATTACTATTAATTACATGGCTTTCATCAAGTTAAAAATTATGACAAAACTATAAGCTATAAAGCATTTATGACAAATATTTTGAAATTTAAAAATAAATCAGTACCTTTAATCAATATTGTACTGGGGCACAAAACTATGCCTACTTTTATGCTCACAAACTACAATCATGTTCGCTGCCGCAAATGTGCCAATACTCATTCTTTACTTATGAACGGCCAAGTTCTACAGAGCAGACTCATTTAGCTCGTGAGCAGAACTTTTGAAAATGACCTTAATTGGCACAAACATATTGTGTCTATATTCACATCAGCTTTAAACAAGCTCAGATTTCTCTTTTCAGTTAGAAAATGTTCTAACCTATACTATACAGGGTGCAAAAAGTATGATGCCCATGATTTTAATGGGCGATAGTGGACCTCAAAACAAGTCAAAAAAGCCAAAAACACATGGGTCAAAAGTTAATATGGCTTTTCAACGTTTAAAAAATTTGGCAACACCGCGCCCGCTTCATCACATTGAGTCGAACGTCAAACATTTTGGGAGGGTTTACATTTTTACACTTTTTTTAAAGAGAGGTTTATTTGAAATGAAAAAAAATTATGAAAATCTGTCAAGTTTTGACACATGTCATATAAACTTTTTGACTTGTTTTGAGCTCTACTATTGCCCATTAAAATCTTAAGCATCATACTTTTTACACCCTGTATATTTAGTGTATATCCCCTGCTTGGAATGTATAAATGTATTCTTGATTCCATCCGAAGAGGAGCCGCTGGCAATAATAATGATTCCACCTTTTCAAGAAAGCTTCGTTCTCTTGCCCACCGTCAACCCTAAGGGGATATGTCTTAAATTAGCCAATTTAATTTATCCCCTAGCTATTTCTAATAGAGCAACACCAGGTGCCACTCTTATGTATCCCTTTATAGTCCATCTGGGAGGCCCCGTACTTTGTTCGTACATCATTCCTAGAGTGTCTAGACCTACTGTCTGCAGAACTTTTCCGTTAAAATCTTTGATGTCACAAATTTTTAAACTTCCTTTTAGTTCCCTAAACAACCCACGGTACGTTAGGCCACAGCTTACTTCTTAGGCTTTAAGTCTACGTGGACTTTTCCCAGATAAGAAAGGTGTATAGTCTGTCTCAAAGTATATCGTTATGGCTTTTGACGGATCATACCCCAATAAACCTTTAACGATTTTATTACCAATTGTTATTGGGTAAGCCCATTTGTTCATAAGGGCAGGGGTGGGCCAGGTATTTCTTGAGTATTAACCATTAGGCATATAAATATTTTGGCTAATATTTTAGTGGCAGTGTTGAATAACCATTTTCACTGTGCGTTTCGAAAAAGTTGTTTTACGAGAATATAACTATGTCGCGTCAAAATCATTTGTCATTGGATGCAAAACAGGTTGTGAAAAATGTGTATGAAACTTTAATCAGTAGAGTTCTAATTAAACAAGAAGCTTTAAAAGAAACCTGTCTACTTACAAAAACTCCAATATCGATAAGAGATATTATTATTATAAGTGAAGAATTGAACAAAAGAAAAAAACGTAGTGATTTTCAATCTCACCGTATGGACAATAGTGCTCAGGACCTAATAAGAAGGAAAATATATTGTCTTTATGAAAGCGGAGTTATTCCTACCTTAGATAAACTGAAAAAGAAGCTAGACGAAGACGAAACCAATATAAATATTAGCCGTGCCATCCTGCATAGAGTTGTTTGTAAAATGGGATTTAAATACCGCAAAATAGACAAAAGACAAGTAGTAATGGAATCGCACAGATTACGCACTTGGAGATTTGATTACCTTCAAAAAAATTAAAAGATATAGGTTAGAAAACAGATCCATAATTTACCTTGATGAAACATGGTTCGATACACACGACACAGTATCCAAAGGATGGGTTGATTCCAGTCAAAACTGTCAGACGAAAGTACCTTCAAATAAAGGAAAACGCATTAACATAATACACGCTGGTTCAGAAGACGGATTTGTCCCAAACTGCTTGCCGTTGTCTGCAAAGAATATTAAGGATTCTAGCTTGGATCAATATGGGGATACAAGTGCAGAACTTTTTAAAAACTGGTTTCAAAATTATCATTTAAAAAATATTCCAAACAACAGTGTTATTGTCATGGATAACGCAAGCTACCACAGCCGTCTCCTACACAAAGCACCAGCTTCATCAAATTCAAAAACTGAAATCCAGGTATATTTGTTAGAAAATAATATTTATTTTGAATTCAATTACAAAAAAACGCACATTTCTATCCAAAACAACATAAATCTTATTGTAATAAATCTCAATGATGACTCTGATAGTAAAACAGAATTAGATTTAGATATTTAGATTAAACATGTAATTATGTATAGATAATGCAGTAATAAATTTATTAAAACTTTGCATATATTTAATTTCTTAATGTAATTTTAAGATTATACTGTATACTACCGATCCGCAGTTTTATTGCTGTCGGCAGGTATAATCCATAAATGAAGGCAAGAGCTAACACGGTATACTTTGAGACAGACTATACAAATTAAAATTTAAGTATTCGTTATCACTCTGTAACTTAAAAAATAAAATCCAGTAAAAATAAAACTATTTTTTTGGTTAATGAGTCGAATATTTCACAAAATATTTAATATTTTATGAAGTAAGGCCTTTATTTGGTCACTTAGGGTGATAATTTTCGATGATGTCTAGAAATGGGCGGAGTTTAATGACACGAAATTGTCGTTTTATCATTAAGGTTTTATCGTTTTAGTGGATCAAAGTGCGCCTCGTCGTTTACCACGCCCCCATTATAGACATCTCTTCCATTCGGGCTAATGTGCCCTTTTTGATAACGATCGGGTCCATTAAAGGTACCAGACCTTATTTTATTAGTGATGGCTCGTCGGCCGCTCATGAATTATTGTCGTGCCGCTAATTGATGGCTAAAATAAATCTATCACGCCTCGCTTTGATGACAACAATCCCCTTTCCAGAAAATTTCCATCACGAATCCCCTGTTCGTTATTCGCTGTCTTATCATCAAACAAGCTTTGACAAATTAGGCGTTATTAGACTTCAATTTTAACAATTTAATTATAAATTTAAATTAAAAATTTAAACTTAACCGTAACCTATAGGCTTGAGGTGTTTTAAAAATCTTAAAGAAAAAAAGAAATATAGGGTAAAAAAAGCTTTAATCTTACCATTTAAAAATTCTAAACGATAACATAAGTGATATTTTTAGCTCATACTAGATTCTTTAATAAGTTTTATTATACAAAAAAAATACGTTTTTTGGTTGGAAATACATTTTATTATTCAAGATAAAATATGTTCCCTAATGTTTTAAGCACTGGTTTCAGGTTTCAGTGATTTTCTACGTCATGGATTTCATCCCTTAAGTGTTAAATTTTTAAATAAAACTTTTAAACTTTTTATTTATATTTATATGACAACAACTCTTTTTCAGAATGGCCAAAACCAGTCTTTTTCTTAATAGTCAGGAATAATTAAGCTTACACTTCCGGTAAAGGTTGATGTTGATGTGTGTTACAACTAACCACAACATCTCCCCCTTTAGTTACCGACTGCGCCATGCTATATTTATAAATAAAACTTTTAAACTTTTTATTATATTAATTTGACAACAACTCTTTTTCAGAATGACAACAACCAGTATTTTTCTCATCAATTAAGGATGATTAAAGAAAAACTTCCGGTAAAGGTTGATGTTGACATCTCCCCTTTAGTTATCAACTGCACCATGTTATATTTATAAATAAAACTTTAAAACTTTTTATTATATTTATTTGATAGCAACTCTTTTTCAAAATGTCAACAACCAGTCTTTTTCTTATCAACCAAGAATAATTTAAGGTAAAGGTTGATGTGTATACCACAGCATCAAGTAAGAATCCGCAAGACAGTCAAAATAAAATTCCACGGCTACTAGTACCTCTTTGTTCGATAAAAATTGTTTCCTACGCATATATTTTTTTAAAATATGAGAACAGCCGGAAATTAAGGGTAGCTAAATCCTGCGAATATGTTGGATGGTGTAACAATTCTTACTTTAATTCACTGATTTTCGCGATGGTGCTTTGTCTTGATGATTTTTTTTTGTAAACCAGATCTTGACTTAAAAATGTTTACACCCTGATTGTCCAAAAGGCTACAAAAATAGTCTGGGTTTGTTTTTTTACTAATTTGGAGGTACCCATAAACAAAATTTCTTTTACATCTAAAAAAAATGATGCTACCACCTTCTTGGCTGATTTCTGGATCCTAATTTAATTCAGAGCCGAAGCAATGGGTTTACACCAGTCTTTACTGTCTTGTTTTGATTTAGGATTATGGTGGTAGACCCATAGTGTAGAATTTCATGCATAGTGATGAAGCGAAAATCTGCGCTTTTGAAACCCAAAACTTCAGCCAGAATATTGCTGACACTGCCGAAATTCTTTCAAAACCATTTCCTGTATTTTTGTTACGATTTCTAATGTTAATGCACTTTTTAGACGTCCTTACGTGGATCGTCTTGAAGACTTGTACAACCACGTTTGTAATTAGCTACCCATTTGGCTACTGTTTTTTTTTTTTGAGGTTAAGAATTCTTGTACACTTTTAACAATAGTTCATAATTTTGTTTTGGTGCTACACCTTTCAAATATAAAAAATTTAGCACTGCACACGGAAAAAAGAATATACTAAATTTAAGCATAATAATATTAGTTTAAGGTTATCTTAGCTTTGTATATCCCCAAGACTATATCGTTTTAATTTGAGAATTTCAAATCTTCATTTAAATTTGTATTTAAATTAAATATACACATCGTTATTTGTAACATGAAAGATTTATTATGCATGCCATTGAATCAAATTGTTACTATAAAGATTTGGATGAGATATAAGTGTTAAACTCAGCACGTCGAAAAGTTCTTTTAAAATAAATATATAATTTTGTACCTTTGAAGTTCACTAAGAAATGAAAGTTGAATAACAAAATATTAGTATGTTTATAAATATCGTATAAATCTGAGCCTACAATTGTATTTCTAAGAATATGATACTCAAATTAAATATTTAAATTTTGGTTTTATTATAGCAAATCTTTGGTATCAGTAGGTTTTGTTTTATTTAGTGATATTGTAATATTGGGAAATGAAAATATTAACTATTTAATTTAATAATTTTAACATGTTCGGTTTAATATGCTGACATTTTTTAGAACTGAAATATGTACAGGGTTAACAAATTCAGAGTGTATCCATGGGAATTTTGGAAACCATGGAATACGAAAGTCAGTTAAATTAGGGCAAAGTTGCGCATTTATTTGCCCAAAATGCCGTTTAAAATGTGTCAGATTTTCGAATAGTTCCAAAGATATACGGGAAAAACCAAAATTTTGAAAAATGTATTTTATTTTCTAACCCTATTTATTAACCGATTTTAAAATTAATAACACATTCACATAGTCACTTTATTTCCGCTAAATATTAGTGTTTTGGATTTCCCATTCAACGTTTCGTTTCTGACGACCATCATCAACTTTATTTTTTTCTTGTGTACGCCATATAGGATCTCTTTCACTCTCATTACTTTTGAGCTAAGTACCGAACCACAAATTTGATATGCAATTAATGACCACATCGTTGAATAGGTCATTCAATAAGAAACTCAAAACTAAAAAAAAATCCAATATGGCGTCCACAAAAAAAATAAAATTAATCATGGTCGTCATAAAATTAAACTGAATTGAATGGCAAATCCAAAAACATAATATTTAGCGGAAATAAAAGTGGCTATGTAAATGTGTTATTAATTTTAAAATCGGTTAATAAATAAGGTTAGAAAAAAAGATCAATTTTAGAATATTTTATTTTTTGTATATCTCTAAGACTATTTGGAAAAATTACACATTTTAAACGGCATTTTGTAGGGCAGAACATGCGCAACTTTACCTTAATTTAACCAACCTCGTATCTCTTACGGTTTAAGAATCCCCATGCATACACTCGAATTTGTTACACCGTGTATAATACATTTAAAGAAACTGCTGCACCAATAACTGAACACATTCTTTTTTAACGTATCCGGATTTTTTTCCGTATTCAGTCAATTTTAGTAAAATAATGTTGTATATGACCTCAACACTGTTGACCTAAACAACGCGTTACTTTCATTAAAATTGGAAATACGAAAAATATACGGTTACTTTTTAAAAATGATATAAAAATCCATTATTACGTTTAGCTAACATTAATATAGGTATCCAATTTTTAAAGTTTTTCGCTGTGTTAAAAAGTCCATTATAATTATAACAGGTTTAGCTGACAACTACAAAAAAACAACAGGTAAAATCTTAACGTTTATTAAAAATATCTGCTAAACTTTTTAAAAATCTGTTATAAATAACAAATTATAATTTTCATTATAGAAGAATTAACTTTAAGTTCTACTTTCTTGGAAAAAGAAACAGTCTTGTTCTCAACTTCGTAACGAAATAAAAATCAGTTCAGCTATTTTTCTTTGTACAGTCATTCAACCAACGGGATTAGTTTTTTAAGAAGGCCTTCCGGACAACTCTGGCAATTGGTCTTCCTCTGATATTTTCAAAAATTTAATAAACATTCCGAAATGCTAAAATTAAAATATTAAGCAACACATTTTTCTGTAATAAGTAAATAGGTGGGTACATCAGATTTCTATTTTAACTACAGATAAATAAAAATAAAATATAAATAAAATTCATGTTAAAATTTAATTTAAAAGTAAATTAACTCCTATACATACGTACAGGGCGTCTACAAATTACAAAGTGTTTTAAATATAATTAATTCAAGCTGTTTCTCAAATCATTATGCTACGTTTTTCCTAGGTACTCCTAAACATTTAACTATAAAGGTAAAGATACTCCGGCTTATACAATATATAGAAAGCAAGATACATAATATGTATTATTATTATACATTTTATTTGTAAATTTTTTCAAACGGGTGCAGTTTGGGGTACTTGTGAGCTACAAGGAGTCAAAGTTTTAAAATAATATACTTAACTAAAAGCAGTTTGCTTAGAATAGCTTTAGTCAATTTCATTTACCCATATTCCTAGTTGTATATTTTTAAAAAATGTAACGCGCGCCAATGCCTTTCAATTCTATTATTTAAGATTTTTTGAATAGTTAAATAAAAACATTTATTTTAAAAATAATGCCTAAAAATATACAATTTATTAGACATGTAGGTAGGTATATGTATATATTGTTTGTTGGGTATACTGAATTTTATCACACTCTGTATATTCTGTAGCAACAGCTATTAATGGTTTATACAATACTTAGTAGTTTTAGTCATAACATTTTATATAAACATGTTTAGTTATGAAACAAAAGCGTATGCTCCTATAGGTAAGTTTATTTAAATAAAAATGCCTGTTTGGTGACGTTGAGATCTATCCACCCTTGGTTTTTTGGACAACAGTTTATAAAGCAATGGTGTAAATGCCCACCTAGGCTTGAATAACTATCACATCCCTGTTGTAAAATGTCTTCAACTCCCATTATTTAATCGTACAAACACCCAAAACAAAAACGTGCAACAAATATAAAAAATTTAGCACTGCATGATACTCAAAGTAAAATTATATGTTATTTTAAACTGAAAAAAGAAGTTCAAACCAAATATAAAAAATTTAGCACTGCATGATACTCAATTTTTTCCATTGTTAAAACTTACTGTGACACGTCAACTTTAAACAGATGTACAGGATTAAAACGGGACATTAAAAAGTGGATAGATGTGCTGACGCAATCGATAAGACACATCTAAAAATCAATAAAAATCATTTAGCATCAATATTGAAAACAAAAAACATTTTTTTAAATTAACGTTAACCTTTTGATTTTACACAAAATACCAACTCAGCAAAATGCATATCAATAAATGTTCAACAAATATCATTGTGTGATTACAATTGCGAACGCATATTACATGCAATAGACCATAACCTTATCCAAAGTTATATAAAATTATTTGCGACAAACATTTGGTCGTGGAAATAACATTTAAAAGTCAAAGGCCACGATGATTTATTGCAAACAAAAAAATCCATTGATAAGTATTTAGCAAATTACTTATCTTATTTTAAAGAAAAATGGCGAACCGCTTAAAAATATAGAGAAACAAAAATATGAGATAGACGTCCCATCAAAGCTATTTGCGTTGAAAAAGTATTCAAGGTTACTTTGTCAATTGATAAATGGTTGCAAAATATTTGTTACTTGCCATTTAATTAAGATGGTTGTTTGTATATTTATTTTTTTATTACTGAATTTAATAATGAATTATAATTGACAATCGTCAGAGAAAAATGTGAAAACAGCAAACAATTTCTTACAACATAATAATATGTTTATTTTATTTACTAAAAAGAAATTAAATTTCAAGAAGCAAATATATATATATATATATATATATATATATATATATATATATATATATATATATATATATATATATATATATATATATATATATATATATATATATATATATATATATATATATATATATATATATATATATATATTGCTATATATATATATATATATATATATATTTGCTTCTTGAAATTTAATTTCTTTTTAGTAAATAAAATAAACATATTATATTACAATTACAAAATTATATCATAATTTTTGTTTATATTTTTGGACAGTCTACAAAGGCTTAAAGCCTAAGTACTAACGTACCGTGCGTGTTTTAAGAGTAGAAAGAGGTAGTTTAATAACACGAGACTAAAAGATTTGGAAAGAAGGAATTAATAAACGTACAGACAGCAGGTTCCACCGTCTGGACACTCTAGGGGTAAAGGAGAGAGCAAAGTGGAAAGTTCGGGGCCTCTTTAAAAGGACTATAAAGGGATGCTTAAGAATGGTACTACGTGTTGCTCTATTGGGAGCTGCTAAAAACGGAATTATACTTGATTATTTCTCGGAGTTGGAGTCGTAGAAAAGTTATTCTTCTGTAAACCTTCTAATTTTTTTTATCTCTGCAAAACAGCTTTTATTAATTCAATTATTCAATTATGGCAATTCCTTAATTTAGGGAAAATGTCCTTTCTACTAAACATTTTTAAATTTAGGAAAACTAAAAGTCCGAGGAAATCAAGTATGACGAATGGGTGGAGTTGGTGGACCATTAGCCATTTTGAACTTTAAATCGTATACCACATCCAGTAAAGGACTCGATGCAAGTGCATCTTTCTGCAAAAAAAAATTATGGATCATAGTTTTATATTCTTTTATAGTGAGCTCCAAAGTTCTAGTAGGCACCTAGTTCTCTAGAATAACAATCATATTCCGATAAATGCACTTTTCACAAAAAACAAACGATAAATTCGCATATTAATAGCATAATTAAAAAACTTTTATTTAATAGGTTTTAATTTTAAATTTTAAATATAAACAGTACAAATGATATGATGAACATAGATCCTTATTACAGGTAGCATGTTGCTCGGGCGTAAAAATAAATATTTTCTTTTAATTTTGGACCTCTTACCATTAGATGGCTGTGCTTGGCGTAAGTTGTACCATGTATACCCTGAATAGAACATCAGGTATGTGTGTTTTAATACGTCTGTAACCCAGATGTTGAAGTTGAGTAATTTAGTAGTGGTAGTTATTTTTAAAACGTCTGGTGCTTGGAAATCGTTGATAAAATGGGGCCAAAATGGATTAAACATTAAAACCTAGCACACATGGGACTTCATACAAGCCTTTATAGACTGTAAAAAAAGTTTATCACAACAACATACACAAATAAATAAAAATCATTTTAAGCCTGTAAGTGGTTAAAACATAATAGTGGAAAATAAGCATAAATCATAAATGTTCTGTGACGATGACGACCGATGATATTATAAAATATATGGGGATGAGTAAGTACACCGTTCGTCAGTTGTTTAACTCAATTATTGATCAAATATGGCGCATTTCCCACCCCACGGGCTCTGTTAACCCTTTTGCGTTGAGGGGATTAATAATTATGTACCAACCCCCATATTAGGTCCTCAACATAACAACCCTATTATATTTATGCTCTGCGAAAATATCACTTTTATTATGTGTTCCTTTTTAAGAAATCTATTTGGTTTTTAGCCTCTGTAATATAAGTATAATCGATTTCTTTTCAATTTTACCTTTTTCACGTCAATAGCAATTTGAATTTTGAGAGTCATTCTTAATAATTTCATTGTTCTATAATTGCCCAGATTTAACTTCTTTTGTAAAATTTTTACTTTAAAGTATAACTTTCTTACAATAGAAAGTCCTCGTGTCATTTCGTGTCAGTAAAAATACAATAAAACGTCAAATTTTAAACGATGGTTCCGTATAAATTTAAAAAAGTGACTCCCTATATTACAACTTAATAATTTATTAAAAAGGATTACCCGACAAAGCTTTATGATTTATTCAGGAAATTTTTTCTAAATAACTTTACCAAAGGTTATATTTTTGAAAAATAATATTGAGTTGATATTAATAGTGTTCTTTTCAGGAATAAGGATAAGGGGGCGTCCATTAATTACGTGAGGCATTTAGCGGGAGGGGGTCTCACGTGGAGGAGAGAGGGTGTCTGGGAATATATCACGTAATTTTTTTCTCAAGAAATAGTGTAAAATTGAAAAAAAACTGGGTTAAAATAAGTAAAACATGTTTCTTCACTAAAATAGAGCTAATTCTACACAAGCTAATACAATAAGCTAATCTTACACAATGATATTTTCACTAGACTACCTTTTTAGTAGTTTAAAATACTAATCTAAACTGGTCTTAAATAAAAATAATTAAGAAAATTATGTTTTTTTAAATAATCCCGACGCAATTAAGCACAGTCAAGCCAAATCTACGACATCTCATCAAGGGGGGAGGGCGGGTTTTATATCTCATTTAGGCAAATAACGTTTTTGTTCCGCTAAAAATATATTCATAATTATATATAAAATAGATGACTTACGCTAACTTGTGAAATAACTACAATAACTAAAATTGGTCGCCACGAACATAAACCTGTTTGAAATTTTTTTTGCGTTAGACTTTTCTGGCAGCAAATTTTATTTAACATTTTTACAGTTTAAAATTTATTGCCGCAATTATTTTGATAATAAGGTTTAATAAAATTTGTAAACAACTTGTTTTATTATTTCTAAAAAACGTAAGAATAAAATAAATGTACAAATGAATTTGTGTGTGAAGGTTGGCCCCTCACTAAAATATTCACCAAAATAGCCAGGCAGCTGCAAGAAAAACAGCACCTGCCGTCTCTTCTTCCATGAAAAAAATCGCAGCCATTTTTATAAACCGAAAAGTGCGCGTGCGCAAATAGAAAAATTTCGCGCAAGGACATCTTTTACACTGTAAAAATACCTTAATAAATTCAGGGTTACTGATTTTTCTGTCTATCCTTTACCGTTTAAAAAAATTAAAAACACATATATTTAAGAAAAAAATTAGGTTATTCCGGGCTTTCTTTGCGTTGCTTGCTAATTACATGTTTTTTTTTTCTTAAATTTATTTAGTGGTCCACACGGCCTTGTTTCTAATTTCTTATGTTACCTATTTCCAAATTTTTTCCTTACATATTCTTTTTTCCTTCTCCTTATATTTTTATTCTTATTCTATAGGAGCTTTTTTAAAACCTTGTTTTATATAAATATTTAGTTGAGTATATTTATTTGGTATATTTGTTCTTTTTTATAAAATCATTGGCTTTACAGGCACCTAATATAACATGCCTATATGGGAAGCTGCAATAAAGCCAGTTAACTTACCTATTATGTCATGTGTTATAAAAATTAAATTTTGTATTTATTTTCGATTAATAAACATTTAATTGTTATTCTTATTGTTATCCAAATATAATCTGTGAGTTGGGGCCATTTTTTAAGTAGATCGTGACATCGAAAATGGGGTGGTAAATCACGTCCATATAGGCATTTTTGGTAATTGGAGCTCATAAAGAGCTGGCATATGGCGACTAAAAGGGGTTTATTAGACACGAAACTGGTATAAAAAAGGGGAAGAGTCTGACATTTTAACGAGGGATGAACTTGGACAACGTTGCATACCCCATTAACGAGCTTCTATAACACTGATCTGGTTTTACCAGGATTTTTGGATAATTACTTGGGATTTTGCGTGTCCATTTTTATGGGCTTCTAAAGGGGATTGTTTCTTTGTTGTAATTATTTTGACTGCACTCGAAATTTAAAAATAAAGTGTATGCGTGCATGCACGAGCCTAAACAATCCAGATGTTTGACATAATCTGAAAGTGTTTTAAAAATAAGCCGATCCTTTTAAATTTGAGTGATAATAACAGTGAAGTCAATCATCTTCCTTGCTATTTTCTTATAAAGACAATCAGGATCGTATCTAAGAAAAGTTATGGTAGTTTTTTTATTTTTAGAATAGACCACGGGACTTGTGTAAAGCCTTAGCACTAGGTAGCAGGGGCTTTAGATATTTAACCCATTTTTAAACTTATTTTAATTTCGATAATTTTTTGTAGCAAAACTTTACACACATGCAGGACCCAGTGTTTATTGTACCAAAAAAACGCACTTTTTTAATATGCAAACTACTTCTTTACCCTTTAAAGAAAACAATACATATTTTTAACTCACTTTATTACAAATTTAGGAATATGAGCCTTTATATGCTTAATATTATTAGTATAAAAGTCATACAATTTATATATTTTATTTCACGTACAATTTTTAAATATTTTTAAAAAATAGTACAGTTTTTTTTTTGGTTCACCGGCCATATATTAAATCAAAAAGTATCAAAACCAAAAAGATATTTTTTTAACAATGGAGTACTGAAATAAATAAAATATTACATATCTGTTTATATTAAAATTATATTACTTTCCAGAATAACCTTAATAGGCATAAGGTAAATAAAGACATCTTCTTTTACCCACCGCACAGCTGTAGTGGACTTGTCTCTTTTACGGTAATTTTGGTATGGTTTCTGATCCAAATAATTATTCCTTTAAGTTCGTCTGAAGAAGCTCCGTTTCTTTATTTCTAGAGGTCTAGTCTGCAGAATCTACTACCCTTAAAAGTATTTTCAGAGTATCAGTCCCTTGTCCAGTCCCAAGTTCGTTCCTGAGAAGTTCAGTGATTGGTATTATTCTGTAGGTCCCAAAGATGACCAGACCCCTAAATTCTTGAATCACGTGCCTTCATTACCGCACTATCTACAGATATTATCTGAAGCCAGTCCCAATCTAAATAGGTTTTTTTTTTATCTTGGGACAGTCCACGAAGGCTAATGCCTAAGTACTAACGTACCGTGGGTGTCTTCAGTTTGGTGAGAGGGAGTTTGTTCACACGGGACTTAAATTTTTGGAGATTGGGAGGAGAAGGAAAAACTTCTGCGGACAGCAGGTTCCATAGTCTTGACACTCTAGGGATGAAGGAACGAAGAAAGCGGGAAGTTCGGGGCCTCTCTAACTGAACTGTAAAAGGGTGCACAAAAGTTGCACTACGTGTTGCTCTGTTGGGAGCTGCCAGAGAAGGAATTATACTGGCCAACTCCTCTGAGCAGAAGCCGTAAAAATACCTATAGAAGAGCGACAGATCCCCTACAGCTCGACGGTGGGCAAGAAGAGGAAGCGTTGGATCATTAATAAGACGAACGGCTCTTCTTTGAATGGAGTCCAGAATGCTAAGTGTTGTAGGGGACGCCATTCACCAGACATGAGAACAATATTCTAAAGAGGGTCTGATTTGGGATACATACAGAGTGTACAGATTGGAAGAAGAGAAATATTTTCTGGCTCGGAAGAGAAATCCAATCTTTTTTGAAGCTGCCGAAGCTATGGATGAAATGTGTTTGTGCCAGTTGAGGTTATTCTCAAAAGTAACGCCGACAAGATTAAACGACTCTTTGTTCTGCAGAACTTGGCCGCTCATATGTAAGGGATGGGCATTTGCAGACTTTTTTCGCGACAGCGAACATGACTGTGTTTTCGAGGCATTAAACTGAACATGATTTTTGGCGCCCCAATCTAAGATAAGTTTGAGGTCTTGTGAAAGAGATATCTGCATTGACCTCTGCTTGTTTTCGAAATCGGGATTACACGGCGGCTTAAGAAATTGAATACTAGAGTGGAGGGTACTATCGTCAGCAAAACTTTGAATGGGATTGATTGTGGAAGAGAGAAGATCGTTAATGTGTAGAAGAAACAGCGTGGGTGCCAGCACTGAGCCCTGGGGCACCCCAGCATTAATTTGGTAGAAGCTGGAGGAATGACCATCTACACTGACTGATATACGTCGATTAGAAAGGAAACTGGAAAGCCAAGAGCAAAGCTTAGGTGGAAGATCGTAAGAAGGAAGTTTGTTAAGAAGCCCTTCATGCCAGACCTGATCGAAAGCTTTGGATATGTCAAGAGCAACGATCTGGGATTCACCAAGAAACTCAAGGGTCTTATTCCAGTTGTGTGAGACAAAGGAAAGAAGATCAGCTGTGGATCTACTGTGACGGAATCCATATTGTCTATCATGTAAGATCTTATGTTTTTCCAGATACTTTAAGATTTGGGAATTAATGAATTTTTCCATTACTTTGCAAACAACTGAAAGAAGAGATATAGGTCTATAGTTAGAAGGGAGACTTTTGGATCCTTTTTTGGGGACAGGTTGCACACGTGCAGCTTTCCAACTCTCCGGGAAAATGCCCCTGTCGTAAGAGATTCGAAAGAGGCGAGTTAAGATGATTTTTTAGTATTAAGAGAATAAAGAATACGCTTGATCTGTTTGACTTTAAAAATTATATCGGACATTTTATGAGAAACAGGGACAACTGTTGGAAGAGGAAGATTAATAGGAGGATCAAGCGTAGAATTGGCAGCAAATTGTTTGGCAAATAGTTCGGCTTTTCCTTTGGAGGTAGAGACAATTTCATCTTCAGAGATTAGGGGTGGAAAAGAATTTGTGCAAAAGTTCTGACGAATATTTTTGGCAAATGACCAGAAAGCTTTACTGCCATTTGAGCAAGCCCAGATAACCAGCCTGTGACAGTTCTCAGTTGAGTCCTTCCCATGCCCAGTAATCTCGCTGCAAGTTCCTGTAAAGGCCCTTTGCATGCATTTTTGTTTCCGACATTCATAGTTTCCTAAACTTTCTTTTGGTCCCATCTTTGGCCCACCGCTTGAAAACTTCACCGGACATACCTGGGGGACAGGGTACTGTCAAGTTTGGGTTATTGCTACCTGCTACCGCCAGTTTATCTGCCGCCTTGTTACCTTTGATACCAATATGTTCTGGTACCTATTCCAAATTGACCAAATTGGACTCTGCTAGTGTGTTTAGAGTCCCCATACAGTCCAGCAATTTTAAGGCAGTTCTTGACCCAATGCAAGTGTTTGTCTTTATAATGCTTGTCCAAAATCCATCTTACATAAGCCCAGATTGCATACACCTCCGTTTGGACTAGTGTTGGGGGAAGGCTAACTTCGTCCTTGGACTGTCACTCCACACTTTCGCTCCAGTCCCACTCCTATTTTTAGACCCATCTGTGTTTTATCCTTCCACTAGCTCCTGTGCGGGATATTTTTTTAAATTTTCTGTTAAAGTGATAGTCCTTGGCATGACACCGGATTTCTCAGGTCGTGAGATGTCATTTATTCCCACATCTTCAAGAATTGACGCATGACCATAATATAAGGACATATTATGTCCTTCCTCTCCACTTTCCAACTGATTTAAGGCCAAAGGCCGTCTGATGCTCAGGTTTTTTTCTTCCTGGCAGATTATCTTCTCTTGATGTTTGTAAAGACCTGCTCCGGCACCTCGTAGTTTATTAATAAATACATTTATTTTAAAGCTGAAGGTTACGATACACAGTACTTTTTACTTTTTACTATTCACCTGAAGACTGCTTACCAGTTGAAAAGTTTTTTTTTTTTTTATTAAGACAATGGAAGTCTAAAAACACTCTTCATGCAACTTCTTAGGCTCCCCACTTATTTTTTATTTTAAAAACAATTTTCAATACGGTACTGAAATAACCTCTCCGGCTAAAATTCACAAAGCGGATCACGAGGTGTATATTTATTACATAGGGGCGTAAAAATGACATAAAGTCGTAATCGAAACTAAAACCATAACACCCACTATTAAGGCACGGGTCGTACAGATGTCACTAAAACAATTTGATGTGTCGAGTGCATGCATTAACTGTGTACAAAAATATACATTTAACCAGCGCGATATTAAGCATCTTCGACAAGTTCACTAGCATTATGATCACCTTGTTTTCCGTCTGGTCTCAAGAGCTCAGATGATTCACCAAACATTTTAGGAATACAGTTAGTTATATTTAGTGTAATTGCTTGATGTGTTTCAATAAATTGCCATGTTTAAAAAGTAAATCAAATTCTTTTAATTTATTCATCACTCTATCAATCTATGAATGAATAAATTATTTCTAATTAGTTATTTAGAATGCAAAGCAATATTACAAAAAAAAAGGAAAAGATGTCCAGTACTTATCTTTATAACACACCCAAATCGGAAATTATGTGCAGAATCCAAAAATGCAATATGAAAAATATGGTTTGAATCTAACAAAATGATTTTTAAAGCTTAAAAAAAGCTTTTCTCTTTCGAGCCAGAAAGTATTTTTCCCTTGCTGATTTATATTCCAAATCAGACCCTTTTTGGAAAAATGGTTCTCACGTCTGGGAAATGGTCTTTCACAACTCCTAGCATTCTTAATTTCATTCAAACAGAGCCATTCGTCTTATTAATGATCTTACTATTACAGAAAAGCTACCTTTTCTTGTCCACATATGAGCTATTTATAGATATTTTTACGACTTCTGTTCCGAGAAATTAGCCAATCCCTGTTTCCATTCTTGTGAACCACTTTACAGTTTATCTGGATAGGCCCCAAACTTTCCATTTTGTTAGTTCCTTTATCTCTAGAGTGTATAGACCTAAGACAGAACCTGCTACCTGCCGAGGTTTTTTTTTCTTTTCAACCTCCAAATCTTTAAGTCCTGTGTTAACAAACTACCTACCTCTTACTTTACTTACGACATCCGTGGTACGTTAGTACCTATGCTGTTTTTTTAATAATATAAGACAAAGTCAAGTTCAATATTTTTATTAAAAACAATAAAAAAGAGAAAAATTATTTAAAACTCACTTAAAATACTATTAACATCTTTTCCATTCTGAGTAACGCTAAATATATTGAAAAAATAAGATTTTTAAATTCCTTGACCCCAAAAATGACAACTAACCACAACTATTTGATTTTTTTTCCTTACCCTTTATTTAGAACTCTTTGGACAATACGTATTCCTTTTTGTTAGTTTTGCTACATAATCTCAAGGTAATGCGTGATACAAGATCAGTATTTGGCCATTTATTAACACATCTTTCCCTTCAGTGTCATTTGTATCCATTTTAGAGTGTAAATAATTTGAGTCCAATATATTTCTAGCCAAAAAACAAAAACAGTTATGCAAATGTAATAAAGCGTGGTGTTTCTTACATTTAACTGAAACTATCCTGGCAAGATACATTCCATACTAGTCCTGATAATGCTGAAAGGATGCTGCGGCATATAAGCTTATCTACGTTGAGCTACCCTAAAAACGAATAGATGCTCTCAACCTAATTGAATTGGTTTTGCTGTAGTTGAATTTTATTTCTCTTAGTTTAAATACAAACTACAAAATTCTGTTCGTCCTTAAAAACCTTTCGATACATTCGGAGCACTAAAGCAATCGAAAAGAAAATATACTGCTTCGGTAAAAATATAAAGCTTCTTTAGACATAAAAGAAAACAATGTTTATAAAGTAACATTTAGGGCTTGTAAGGGGATATTTGTTTTTTGAAAGATATAACTCTCATTTTGTACAGAGTGACGTACAAATTTAACCTTGGTTTTTTTAAATCACCAACGTACCGTGGGTCTCCTAAGTAAAGTAAGACGTAGTTTAATCATGAATAGAAGGGAAAACAATTATGCAGGCATCAGGATTCACAGCATAAAAACTTCAGGGATAAAGGAGCAGACAAAGCGGGAAGTTTAGGGTTTTCAGTCAGATAGCAAAGGGATGCATGAAACTGCTAATTCGTGTTGCCCTACTGGGAGCTGCTAGTGAAAAAATTATAAGTTCTCAGAGCAGAAGTACGAACAAAATCTGACAAAAAGAATTGCTTTTTCTATTAGTTACATAGTGGCTAAAAATTCTTTTTTTTTTGCGGCAATTGTGTTATTTTAAAAGCCATCTTCTAAATAAGACCTTCCTTTAGAATTGTTAGAACGTGTTAAATATTATGAAAATTTAATAATAATCAGTTTTTAATTGGGAAACTACAGTTAATAACTGTTTTAGTCAAAAAAGTTTTAAACTTGACTTGACTGGGACTTAAAAGATTTTATTTTGGATACGAAAAGGGTTTAAATATAAACTATAATTTGGCTTTAACTTTTAATATATTATTTTTAAATTATCTCTTCACATATTCACTCTTTAAGTCTCCGTTCTTCCCATTAAAGATGATCTAGCTCCAAAATAGACCAAGGAGTTGAAGCAGGTATATACGAAGACCAACCTAGGATAAAAATACACAGGCTGCATCCAATAATTTTGTGAGGCATTTAGGGGGGAGAAGGCTTTGCCAAATCTCACCTAATCCCACGTGGGACAGAGCAGAAATATCGGCAAATATCACGGAATTTTTTTCCGGAAGAAAAAGTGTAGAATTGCGGAAAAACTGGGTTAAAATAAGTAAAACATGCTTCTTCACTCAAATATCGCTAATCCTACACAAGCTAATACAATAAGCTATTCCTAAACAATGGCATTTTCTCACTGTGCTTCTAGACTATGTTCTTAGTGTTTTAAATACTAGTCTTAACTAATCCTAAATAACAATAATTAGGCAATTTATGTTTTAATTTTAACCAATCAAGGACAGACTAATACGCATTTTAACAAAAATCACGTGAGATTAGGGGGGAGGGAGTCGAGTTAAATCCCGCGACATCTTACCAAAGGGCATGGGGGGGGTCGAAAAATGGCCAAATCGCCTCACGTAATTAATGGACCAGCAATCTTAGCTTATTTAAATGTGGTGTAAAATTTTTAATTTTACAAAAATACGTGCTAAAAAATTAAATTTGTAAGTTTAATTTTTTAGCGCATATTTTTTTTTATATTTAAAAGAATTATGCCAAGGCATACAAATAGTAAGGACTCTAACTACAGAGTAAGAAAGAGAAGTTTATTTTAATCTTTGGTGGGATAAATATTAAACTTGTCAATACTTTTGGTATTTCAGAAAGAGATTAATGAAAATTTTTAAAGATTGTTTCATTAAGGGCATTATATTGGACCTTATATTTATAAAAAATCTTGACATTAAAATAAAAATTTAATTATAGCCCTCCTACATAGTTTTATTAGTTTTTGGATAAAGAAAAGAAAATCTGTAAAAATTGCAGTTTTAGCTGACATATGCTTTAAGTTTGGGGTATTATTGAAAAGGTAATTTAATTTGCAGTCGACTGTTAAAATAATATACAAGGTGTTCCATAAAAAAAAATAAGTTTGTGTATTAACTAGAAAAGCTTGAAAAAAAATCGGTACGCCACTGGAATCTACACAAAAATTTACAAAATATTATACACAAAGTTTTTTTGTATCTCTGATAATAACCGACATAAGGACCCTCGTAAAATCGAGAAAAATTTAAAAACGCCTTGTATCTTCAAAATGAATTGAGTTAGCCTTAAAATTTTAAGACCATTGAATTTGTTTTAAAAATCTGTTCCGAGAATGTACCGGGTGTCCAAATAAGAAAAGACGGCTACTGTATCTCAGAAAATGTTTATCGCACAGTGTTGGGAAAAATATTTTTAGTAAAAGTAGTCAAGAGTAATAGCTGGAATTTATTTTCAAGTTTCTGGAATGACCGCTATGGGGCGTAACTGCAATCTTGAATCTAATAAGGTGATGTTTCTGTGAATTTTGCTATATTAATGTAACAAAAAATACCTGATCTTTAAAGTCGAGGATAATCTGAACCTTTTTTGTTTAACAATTTTTGCTATATCTCTAAAAATAAAGTGGTGGGGGGTATTCAAAGGTTTCCGTAAAACACACCCTGTATCTTTGAAACGGCCGAGCCGATTTTAACGAGCTTAGGCTAGTTGACAAGAGTTTTTCTTAAGCTATAAATGTTATAATATTGGAAGTTTTGTTAGTTTCACATGTCGCCGCTGGAGGGCTTTTTACGATGTTCCGACAGAAATGGTTAATTTTCTCAAAAAACTTAAATGCATAGATATATTTTTTTTTTCATGAAAAAGTAGCTAAATAATGCCTAAGCTCGCAAAAACCGTATCTTGATATTTTGTTCCTTACCTAAAATTTAGGCCAAAGAAAATTTTATACGTCAATATCTCAAAAACTATAAAAGCTACAAGAAATATTACATGACCTAAAATATGTATTTTTATAAAACCTTTAATTTAGGTTAAAAAAATTTTTCGTCTAAATGCAATACTTTACGGGTTATAATCAAAAACTCGAATTTTCAGGATTTTTTCAAAGTATACCCCTAGAATTAGCTTTTTTGATTATAACTCGTAAAGTACTGCATTTAGATGAAAAGATTATATAACCTAAATTAGAGTTTTTGTAAAAATACACAATTTATGTTTTATAAAATTTCTTGTAGCTTTTATAGTTTTTGAGATATTGACGTATAAAATTTTTTTGGTCTAAATATTAGGTAAAGAACGAGATATCGAGATGCGGTTTTTGCGAGCTTGTTTAGGCATTATTTTTAGCTACTTTTTCATGAAGAAAAAATTATACCAATTCATTTAATTTTTTTGAGAAAACTAACCATTTTTGTCGGAATGTCGAAAAAAGCCCTATAGCGGCGACGTGTGAAACTAACAAAACTTTAAATATTTTAAGATTTATAGCCCAAGAATAGCTCTTTTCAACCAGCCTAAGTTCGTTAAAATCGGCTCAGCCGTTTCAAAGATACAGGGTGTGTTTTACGGAAAATTTTAAATACCCCCACCACTTTATTTTTAGAGATATAACAAAAATTGTCAAACAAAAAAGGATCAGATAATCCTCGACTTTAAAGATCGGGTATTTTTTTGTTAGGTTAATATAGCAAAATTCACAGAAACATCTCTTTTTTAGATTGAAGGTTGCAGTTACGCCCCCTGGCGGCTATTTCAGAAACTTGAAAATAATTTCCAGCTGTTTCTCTTGTCCACTTTCTTTAAAAATATTTTTTCCTCAACGCTGTGCGATAAACATTTTCTGAGATACAGCCGGCCTCCTTTCTTATTTGGACACCCGGTACAAATAGAGTTGCTTTGTCTCCTACGGTTTACTCAATACTTCGTAAATACAACTAAAATGCGCCACATTGTACATACATCAATTTATTTGATGAGTCATTAGTAAAACCAGATATTAATTTTTAATCAATGTCCAAAAATAAAATCTATAATGAAAATAAATTTAAAAGATCACAAGTGGCAATAGAATAATTATTTTTCAACAACAGTTATTAAAATATCAGTTAATTCCAGTGGCGGCTGGTCCATAAAGGTGAAAGGGCTGTAGCCTTACGAAACAAAATGTAAATAACCAATAAATCAGAAATGATATTTTGTATTAGGTCTAAGTCACTCGAATTCTTGCCATATAATAATTACCGATGTTTTACGTGGCGGGAATTATTTTCGCCTTGACCGTCCGGCCTGCCTAAACCTGCAGCCCCTGCGACGTATTCCCCCGCCTGTCACCGCGCCGGTGAGCTATTTCATAAAGCATTTAACACGTGAAAGGGCGATATATTTTTTCGCAAGTACGATTTATTTTGTTGCATGGGGTATCGTTTTATTCGTGGCTGTATCGCTTTCGCGTGTTTAAATAATAGGATGAATGGCAAATATTGTATAACATTTTTTAAACGGGAGTTTTTCCGACTTACGCTCGCAGACAAAGTACATATAAAATCGCTTGGTAGATCCATTCTAGCTCTGAAGCTTACTCAGGCTGATAAATCTACAAAAGGCGGTTGAATAAGGTATTCTAGGAAATTAGACGCCCTATTTTGTTTTCCGTAGATATTGTTTTATTCAGACGAGGGTAAAAAAATATATTGTAGGTTTATTTCTATACATAAAACTGAACGTAGTACATGCTTTGTATTAATATAGAAAACGGCAGAAAAATGTATCGTTGGATGTTCTTTTTTAAAATAGCTCCCCGATATACTAAGGGACGAGCCGCCACTGGTTAATTCTAACATTGGTAATAAGGTATAGTCTGTCTCAAAGTATACCGTGTTAGCGCTTGCCTTCATTTATGGATTATACCTGCCGACAGCAATAAAACTACGGATCGGTAGGTATTAAAGGACAGAACATTTGGAACGGACTTTAATAATATAAAGATTTATAATTTATTGTTTATTTAGGTAAGTATAATCTTAAAATTACATTAATAAATTAAATATATGCAAAGTTTTAATAAATTTATACCCGCATTATCTCTACATAATTATATTTTTAATCTAAATATCTAAATCTAATTCTGTTTCACTATGTAAGAGTCCTGAATTTTTGTAATGTGCTGTAGTGAATTTTTCCAGCTCTCAACTGATATGTTAATAATTAAATTTTTTATCAAATTTATAACACTGGGACTTAAAGTAGGTGTAACATTTTCTGCTCTGATCTTTGATTTTACTTGGTTCCACAAATGCTCTAAGGGGTTAAACATACAGTGATACGGAGGAAGCCGTAAGACAGTATGCCCAGCCTGTTCAGCCAAATTATCACATACATATTGTTTTTTAATTGCATATGAATTTAGAACTTCCAAAAGATGCGTTTTTTTTGTAACTGAATTTAAAATAAATATCATTTTCTAACAAATATTCCTGGATTTCAGTTTTTAAACTTGATGAAGCTGGTGCTTTGTGTAGCAGACGGCTGTGGTAGCTTGCGTTATTCATGACAATAACACTGTTGTTTGGAATATTTTTTAAAAGATAATTTTAAAACCAGTTTTCAAAAAGTTCTGCACTTGTATCCTCATGATAATCCAAGCTAGAATCCTTAATATTCTTTGCAGACAACAGCAAGCAGTTTGGGACAAATCCGTCTTCTGAACCAGCGTGTATTATGGTAATGCGTTTTCCTTTATTTGAAGGTGCTTTCGTCTGACAGTTTTGTCTGGAATTAACCCATCCTTTGGATACTGTGTCGTGTGTATCGAACCATGTTTCATCAAGGTAAATTATGGATCTGTTTTCGAACCTATATCTTTAAATTTTTTGAAGGTAATTAAATCTCCAAGTGCGTAATCTGTGCGATTCCAATACTACTTGTCTTTTGTCTATTTTGCGGTATTTAAATCCCATTTTACAAACAACTCTGTGGAGGGTGGCACGGCTAATATTTATATTGGTTTCGTCTTCGTCCAGCTTCTTTTTCAGTTTATCCAAGTAGGAATAACTCCGCTTTCATAAAGACAATATATTTTCCTTCTTATTAGGTCCTGATCACTATTGTCTATACGGTGAGATTGAAAATCACTACGTTTTTTCTTTTGTTCAATTCTTCACTAATAATAAAAACGATGATATTGAAGTTTTTGTAAGTAGACAGGTTTCTTTTAAAGCTTCTTGTTTAATTAGACCTCTACTGATTAAAGTTTCATACACATTTTTCACAACCTGTTTTGCATCTAATGACAAATGATTTCGACGCGACATAGTTATATTCTCGTAAAACAACTTTTACGAAACGCACAGTTAAAACGGTTATTCAACACTGCCACTAAAATATTAGCCAAAATATTTATATGCATAATGGTTAATACTCAAAAAATACCTGGCCCACCCCTGTCCTTATGAACAAATGGGTTTACCCAATAACAATAGGTAATAAAATCGTTAAAGGTTTATTGGGGTTTATGGTCCGTCAAAAGCCATAACGATATACTTTGAGACAGACTATACCTATATCATTTTATTTTCTTTTATTTTATTTATTTCTAACCACAACTAACCACAACTAACCATATAGAAAAATATATTTCTCTCTTTTCAGTGGGCATCGGTGGCATCATGGTTTTTCAAACCAGAAGCATCAGTTTTATCCAAAATGGCGAACACAAACACGACTAGCGCTCAAAATCTGCCACCAATACCCGCGGGTCTCACCATAGAGCCTTCAAAACCAACAAGCCCTGAAAATCACCCACAGATCCTGAGACCGCCTTCTCGTGTTGCTGCTAAAAAATTTGACAGTAAAAATTATCAACCACCCACACTTTGCGTGGTAAGTAATACATTGTTTTCAGGAATATAAAAATCATAACTTTCCTGGCCTGCAGGAAGAATCTCACGAAAAATAATTTGTTACTTTTGTCGGTCTGTCTGTCCGACTCACTAATCTAGATATTGGACCCCGGAAAACTGTTACATTCGGTTGGCAATGTTTACAACGGCAGATCAATAATTAAACCTCGGCACTGGTGCACTTGGTGACCTGGGTGAATGCGAGAGGAGTTAGCGACGATTGTGGAGTGATCAAGCGTTTAACCAAGCACGCTTTTTTCAGTGCGTAAGCTTACACACCCATCGGTTTTTTGTTTGCGCACCAGCCCTTTGTTTGTTCAAACTTAATATATACGCAAGAAAAATCCAGTTACATGGTACCATTCGTAAGCTTTCAATTTTAAAACCCACTGGTTATTGTCACTTAACTAATTTACTAATTAGTTGAAAAACGACCACGAGACAATGTTCCCTCTGTGACAGATTTTACTTGAGTTTGTCGATCTGATTAGAACGTCTTTCCAAATGGATCTAAAGAACCTTTTTATTTGTTTTATCTAAAAGTGTCATTTTCGCTCTCACAGTTAATTAGAGCCTATTAGGTACCCTGTAGTTATTCTCTGTCTAAGTATGGAAATTTAAAATAATTTGCTTTAAAACAGGTTTAAAGCAATAATATTAATATTTTAAGTTTTGAATGTTCAATTAGTTTTGTCTTTCGATAAGAAAAACACAATTTTTGAGTTTAAAATACATTTTATTATTTCATGTACTCTTCCTAATTTTCAATACACTTGTTATAGTGTTCTTTCACTTTATAAATTCTGTCCTAGAAGTAAGAGTCTAAAAGACTGACATGTAGAAATACAGCCAAAAGTCAGAGGGAACTCAATCTGCCAAATAGTGTGGATGTTGCAGCAATTTGTACTTTAATTCTTTGATAATTTCGATGAGTTTTTTAGGCTGTGTTCTAAATTTTATTATTCAACTGATGCAGAGGGTAAAAATAATAGGCTGAGTTTATTGTTACACAAGTTGAAAGATAATCCAGGAATAGATTTTTTTGTACTGGGTTCACACCACTTCCTAGGTCCTTGTTTTGATGTAGAATTATGGTGGTCGACCACGTCTCATTCACACTGATGCAACGACGCAAGAAATCCTCTTTATTCTCTTTAAAACGCCTCAAATGTTGCGTTGATGCATTTTTTGGATGTCCTTTAGGTGGATCATTACGTTTTAATTCAGCAACCTATTTTCTACTGTTTTAATTGAAGTTGCTATATCCTTATCCATTTCTTACGATTGTTGCCAGTGGCGGCTCAAGGGTTTTCAACATGTTTTATCTAAAGATGAGAAATGGGACCCTCACCAAATATATACCGTATGCTATTGTCCTTAAGGGGAACACTTTGGTAAAGAAAAAGCCCACCCAGGTAATATTAAGACTTTCAAAAGCAAATCCTTCATTTGTATTTTTTTCGTGGATTTAATTAAATTTTATGGTCAAATCCCAAATTTCGCAAAAATATCTATGTTTTTCTAAAAACCATAGCCAGTTTTTCTTATGCCTCTTATTTTTAGATAATGCAGATATTTTTGCGAAATTTGGGACTTAATCGTCAAATTGATCAAAGTCGTAAAAAAAATACAAATAGAGGATTTGCTTTTGAACGTCCGATTTTTTCCTGAAGGACTACAAAAATAAAATCAGTTTTTTCGCAAATTTTTCCCAGGTTATGAACTCATTTAATCTTTTCGACCCCATGGCGGCGTTTGTGCTTACGTTCGCAACGACCTGGCTTGTGTTAGGGTTTCTAACCTCGAATCGTGTAGGCCTGATATTCTTTGGCTTAAACTTACTTTTAGATCTTCTACTAAATTCATCTGCTGTATATACCGGTCCCCGTCTGACAATTCCTACAACGAGTTCTTTGATTTCCTTTCAATAAAGATCGACAATATTATTTCCCAGTTCCAATTGGCCGAAGTAATCGTCCTCGGGGATTTTAATGTTCATAATAAGGATTGGCTAGGCTCCACAAAAACTGATACACAAGGCAGAGCAGCAGAAAATTTCGCAATCAGCAACTCGCTCACCAATCTAATTATGGAACCTACCTACTTTCCTAGGGTTCCCACCCATAATTCTAACCCCCTAGATCTCTTTCTTACCTCCACCCCCGAACTCTATCAAGCATCAGTAACTGCTCCCCTTGGTCGCTCTGACCATGGTTTGGACACCGTATCATACTCCACTCATTTTGAGGCAACTGAAAGCATGCCGCCACGCACCGTCTGGCACTACAATTCGGCCGACTGGGATGGTCTAAGAGATTTCTTTGCCAGCTACCCTTGGAATCCTACCTGCTTTTCTACTCACGATCCTTCAGAAATATGTAAACAAATTACCGAAACAATTCAACTAGGCATTGAGACCTATATTCCCCACACTAAAAAGAACCCCATAACTTCAAATCACAAACCGTGGTTTTCTAAATCCTGTGACAAAGCCAGACTTTTAAAACTTCAAGCCCACAAAAAGTTTCTTCAAACCCCAGTCCCGAAAATCGACAGGCTAGCATCGAAGCAAGAAATCAGTATAATCAGACCATCTTAGAAGCAAAGGACCGTTTTAACAATCGAATAAAAGATAAAGTTCTCTCTTGCTCAAATGGCAGTAAAGCTTTTGGGTCCTTTGCCAAAAATATTAGTCAGAACTTTTGCACAAATTCTTTTCCACCCCTAATCTCTGAAGATGGAATTGTCTCTACCTCCAAAGGAAATCCGAACTATTTGCCAAACAATTTGCTGCCAATTCTACGCTTGATCCTCCTATTAATATTCCTCTTCCAACAGTTGTCCCTGTTTCTCATAAAATGTCCGATATAATTTTTAAAGTCAAACAGATCAAGCGTATTCTTTCTTCTCTTAATACTAAAAAATCGTCTGGGCTGGATGGCATACCAGCAATCGTCTTAAAAAAATGTGCTCCCGAGCTTGCACCCATCTTAACTCGCCTCTTTCGAATCTCTTACGACACGGGCATTTTTCCGGAGAGTTGGATAGCTGCACGTGTGCAACCTGTCCCCAAAAAAGGATCCAAAAGTCTCCCTTCTAACTATAGACCTATATCTCTTCTTTCAGTTGTTTGCAAAGTAATGGAAAAATTCATTAATTCCCAAATCTTAAAGTATCTGGAAAAACATAGGATCTTACATGATAGACAATATGGATTCCGTCACAGTAGATCCACAGCTGATCTTCTTTCCTTTGTCTCACACAACTGGAACAAGTCCCTTGAGTTTCTTGGTGAATCCCAGATCGTTGCTCTTGACATATCCAAAGCTTTCGATCAGGTCTGGCATGATGGGCTTCTTAACAAACTTCCTTCTTACGGTCTTCCACCTAAGCTTTGCTCTTGGCTTTCCAGTTTCCTTTCTAATCGACGTATATTAGTTAGTGTAGATGGTCATTCCTCCAGCTTCTACCAAATTAATGCTGGGGTGCCCCAGGGCTCAGTGCTGGCACCCACGCTGTTTCTTCTACACATTAACGATCTTCTCTCTTCCACAATCAATCCCATTCATAGTTTTTAACGACCCTCCAAGTATTCAATTTATAAGCCACCGTGTAATTCTGATTTTGAAAACAAGCGCGTCAATGCAGATATCTCTTTCACAAGACCTCAAACTTATCTTGGATTGGGGCGCCAAAAATCGTGTTCAGTTTAATATCTCAAAAACACAGTCATGTTCGCTGTCGCGAAAAAAGTCTGCTAATGCTCATCCCTTACATATCAGCGGCCAAGTTCTGTAGAACAAAGAGTCGTTTAATCTAGTCGGCGTTACTTTTGAGAATAACCTCAACTGGCACAAACACATTTCATCCATAGCTTCGGCAGCTTCAAAAAAGATTGGATTCCTCTTTCGAGCCAGAAAATATTTCTCTTCTTCCAATCTATACACGCTGTATGTATCCCAAATCAGACCCTCTTTAGAATATTGTTCTCATGTCTGGGGAATGGCGTCCCCTAAAACACTTAGCATTCTGGACTCCATTCAAAAAAGAGCTGTTCGTCTTATTAATGATCCAACGCTCACAGAAAGGCTTCCTCTTCTTGCCCATCGTCGAGCTGTAGGGGATCTGTCGCTCTTCTATAGGTATTTTCACGGCTTCTGCTCAGAGGAATTGGCCAGTATTATTCCTTCTCTGGCAGCTCCCAACAGAGCAACACGTAGTGCAACTTTTATGCATCCTTTTACAGTTCAGTTAGAGAGGCCCCGAACTTCCCGCTTTCTTCATTCCTTTATTCCTAGAGTGTCAAGACTATGGAACCTGCTGCCCGCAGAAGTTTTTCCTTCTCCTCCCAATCTCCAAAAATTTAAGTCCCGCGTGAACAAACTCCCTCTCACCACACTGAAGACACCCACGGTACGTTAGTACTTAGGCATCAGCCTTCGTGGACTGTCCCAAGATAAAAAAAAAAAATTCCAAAATGAAAATTAACTTTGCCAAAGTGTTCCCCTTGAGGCCAATAACATATTATTTATATATATATATATATATATATATATATATATATATATATATATATATATATATATATATATATATATATATATATATATATATATATATATATATATATATATATATATATATATATATATATATATATATATATATATATATATATATATATATATATATATATATATATATATATATATATATATATATATATATATATATATATATATATATATTTGGTATGGGCCACATGTCTTACTTCTTAGATAAAATTTTTTAAAAATCCACCGATGTTTGTTGTAAAAAAAAACTATAACACGTCCACTTTAAACAGCAAATGTACGAATAAGTTCACAATCTACAAGAAATTTTATAGGTGTTTATAAAGGGGTACTATCAATTTTAGAACAATAAAACGACAAACCTAATTGCGCCATCTCTTGTCGAAACCCTGTGTTATGAGCAATTTTTGTTGCAGCTTACCTCAGCTTAGTGTGTGAAAAATCAGGTAAAGGAAAAGTTATTTGCAAAAAACTATCTTTCGTTTCTTAAAAAAAAATGTTCGAAGGCTTCTGAGAGATTGTTTAAAATGATAATATCTAATTGTATTCAAAAAGCAACGAAGGTAATTGGCCTATTAAATAAAAACGCGTTCGAAAAATGTAGTTTAAAATGTAGACGGTGTTAACTTCTAGTTTCATCTTTAACTTTTGCTTTATCATTAAAGAACCAGAGGCAAGTAAATCTGTCCCAATCAAGAAGATGACTGAGCTAAATTCTTTTGATGGATTCACATTGTCACTGTTTCAATAGCGATGTCAAACTGCTGTGCTGCCTAACGGTTTATATCTGTTGGTTTTATTTATTCCCAGAATTGTTATTAAAGTTGCACCAATGTATTTTCTTTCAGTAGCGTGCGATATAGGTACATCAAAATAATAAAATATTTAAGCACAACAAATCTCTTTTTAATTTTTTACATATCCTTTAAACGTGTTTTAGCCAAGTATCTTGTCATATTAATAACAATGCTGTCTTGATAATGATCTACAATTTGCAATTACGACAAACTTGCACTGCAATTAAATAAATGGTGGGGCACGAGAAATATTACTTGCAAAATAAAGAACCAGTATAGTAATTTATTTTACGTGCAAAAAATAAGATTTTAATATTTTTCTTTAAATAAAACTGTTTCTTAAAATTATTTTAATAATGGCCAAGGTACCCTTAAATGTTTAGGGCTGAGTTTAAAATCACCCCACACACGATTTTAATGGGCGAGAGTGGAGCTTAAAACAAGTCGAAAAAGCCAAAAACATGTGGATCAAAAGTTAATTGTTTTCGAAATATGGCCTTTCAAAGTTAAAAAAAGTTGGCAAAACCGCGCCCGTTTCATTGCAGCGAGTCGGAACGTCGAATGTTTTTTGAGAGGTTTTGCATATTTACACTTTTTGTCGTAGATTAACGTTTTTTTTTCGGTAACTCGTGTATTGTTGTCCTGAAGCTTCTAAGTTTCGACACGGGTCAGTGAGTGTATAAGAAATCGAGGATCTTCATCATAGTGTTAAACCTAATTCTGTGATTGTTCATCCGATTTGGTTGATTACCTAATTATTTATTAGCTATTTTTTGCTATATTTATAAGCATAAAATAATAAAATATATACGCAACTTCAAGTTAAGGAACCCACCAAGAGGGCACGCAGGAGCGGACCAATAAAGACGGAACCCTTACCCCTCTTGGTGTTTTAAAAGCGGAAGCCCTTAAAATAATATTTTAAAAAATGTTTTATCAACAAATTGATGAAATGCACTACCTAAACTGCAATAAACTTTTAAGTTTTAGGTAAAAATCGAATTAAACACTTTTTTATCGTATATTTATCTCAGTAATCACTTTCTAGCTTAAAATATTTTTTATTTGTATAAAGTTTTTACGCTATCGATACCCAGTAATTCGATTATTGTTTTACGTTTATTGAAGCAAATAGATATATTGTGTTCATCAGAGTCCTATAACCGCAATATAAAGGCGAGGATTCGTGTGCATCTCAAATAACAACAGCGAAATGGTGAAAAGGTCCCAATTAGAGTAACCGAGGCAACCAAAGCAGCACGAGAGTAATCTAAAGGGAAATATGGATGTACACTACGTCTGGCATATTTCAATTCAACATCGGATTTAACTGTTAACTGTAACTTAAAAAATAAAACCGAAACAGACACTCAAAATTCCCTTTAAATGAGGCTTTTTCCAAAAAGTTTTTAATTAGAATTTTAATTTACTTTCTATACGTCTAAATCAGAAACATTTTTATCTGTAAGAGAAACTATGTGATTTTCTTTTAATTAAAACGTAAACTTTAGGCAATAATTGGTTTCTGTATTATAAATATAAATTATTAAAAAAAATCAAAATGACTGGTAACAGTTTAAAATAAGTAAATGTGAGTTTAGTTTTTGAAAATAGGATTCGTAGAACACAAATATGCATACAAACTAAAGAACAACATTTCAAGTATTTTTAAAATAGCTTCACCTAAGTACAGTCGACAGAAGGCAAAAATTATCCTAGAAAGATGTAGAATAATCTTTTTTTTTTAATTTCTTTATGACAGCTCACCAAGGCTTGTATGAAGCTTTAGTACTAGGCACCGTTGGTGTTAGGTTTTTAGATGTTTAAGCCATTACTTCCCAGTACCGTCAATGTTATCCATGTACCGAAACATGCAGATATTGCATTTCACGGCACCTTTTAGACACCACCACAGACGTTATGCAAATAACTACTACCTCTGAACTACCTCCCATTAACTTCTGGGAAAGGACCATCAGTTTCACATAAATTCTAAACTGTAAAAAGAGCTGGTGACTTAGTCTTAAATTGACCCTAGGTTGTACAAGGAGGTAGTCAAACCAATGTTGAGATATGACTCAGTTGCCTGGGGAATATAGGTTACAAATCGTAGCCAGCATCTGCAGAGTATGCAAACACTTGTAAGCTTGTGCAATACGAGGGCCATAAGATCAAGCCCAACTGCAGTCCTAGAGGTTTTGTTTAATGTACCTCCACTTTATAACTTTATACAAGGAGAGGTAAGGACAGTACAAAATAGGCTAAACCAGAGCCGTCCCATAGTAGAACCTTATATGACCAAGAGTTGAAAAACAAGAGAGGATCAGAATGTAAACTCTCTTTATAAGATGTCCTCCAATAAAATAATTGCTATAATTTCAGCAAGCCTTTGAAATCGTTATATCAAAGAAAGACTTCCTTAAAATCACACCTAATCTGATATACTGATGGCTCGAAAATCAATTAAGGGGTAAGAATAGGCATTTACGGAGACCATCCGAGGTTAAAAATCTTTGACATTGATCCCTGTTACAGTATTCCAAACAGAAATTGCAGCGATACAATACTGCACCATGTAGATCAGTGCAAAGACCCGTCAAGCGGCTATTAATCAATCAGCTTCTATAAAATCAGCCCTAGATTGGTTACGAGCTGGACATCTACCCTAAAGGAAATGAGACTGTTTAACAAGCTGATTGTAACCTGACTACCAAACTATAAAGGCCACCCAGAAAATGAGGAACCAGACAGATTAGCCATAAATGATCCCAAAGTCGTTTAAAAATAATTTACTCTAATCTAAGGTTATCCTGCTTCTACTAACATGATGAGTATCCTCCTTATTTTGAGGGATATCTTTTGACTTAGTCTGTATAAAATATCGGCAATTATACCATTATTTCTACTCATTTTAAAAACGACTATAATATCCCGTATACCAAGCATTCAACTCCCTAAATAAGAAATAAGATTATATTTTATATAGTTTATCCTTCCATTATAGTTTAATCGAACGAATAATAAAATACAAGAATTGATAGCAACACGAAATTAAATATTTGTTTTAACCCTTTATCTGCTTTAATATTAATAACGTTCACATTTTAGATGTGTTTCGTAGATATCATTTATATCATGAGAATTTTCGAATGCTTTCAGGTGCAACTTTTGATAATGATAGTATTCAAAAAAGTGTTTAATTATCATTGACATCAAACCATTTAGTTTAGTTTTGTATAAAATATAAGAGCTAGATTGCGTTTTGTAACAAAAATAAAAAGCGGAGCGGATCAGTAAAGATAGAAAATGTATATTTGTGTAAGTATCGTGTATAAATCTTCCTTAATTAAACTGGTCGACACAAAGTATAGAGATCGGCTTAGATGTTTACAGTGCTCGCAAAAAGCACAGTAACAGCCGTGAAATCTTAATGTGACACATTTTGCCTATTTACTTATTTTAGTAAATCCTGGTATGTAGCAGGAAAAAATATTTTATTACAAAACAACCAACTGTGAAAAATAAAATGAAAGCTATTTTTTATATTAAGATTATTAATTTGCAGCTGCTACATCTTTATCGTTTGTGCCTTGGGACAGTTCACGAAGACCTCAAACTTGGTACTCACGTACCGTGGGTGTCTTAAGTAAAGTAAGAGAATCTCCATTAACACTAAAAAAATATGAAAGTTTTAGGAAAAGAAAACCTCTACAAGCAGCAGGTTTTACAGTCTGGAGACTCTAGAGATGTTAGAAAGAAAACAAAGTAAGTCTCTTCAGATGGACTTTAAAGGGATGCATAAAAGTGACACTTTGAGTTGCTCTGTTAAGAGCTGCTTAGCTATTTCCTTGGAGCAAAAGCCGTGAGAATACCTAAAAAAGAGCGACAGATCCCTTACAGCTCGTCGGTGGACAAAAAAGAAAGCTCTTGTGTAAAAGTGGGATTATTAATAAGGCAATTTTTTTTTTTTTTAATGAAATCAAAGTTGCAAAGAGTTTTGGGAGATGCTATTCCTCAGACATGAGAACACTATCCCACAGAGGGTAAGACAGACACATTTAATCTTGAGGAATTTACTTTATTAACTCTCCTGCGTAACTTTTTTCACGTCTGTAAAGTTTTACTTTTAAGTTCGTTTAATTTGTATATGAATTTTATAGTAAATTCATGCATACCTACGCAGTAGAGCGTTTTTTAATGAAGTGACAGGGGTGAAAGACCGCAGGAAGAAAGTTTGTTGAGGAACGCAGCAAGTCAGACCTAGCCAAAGGCCTTGGATATGTCCAGGATAATGATCTAAGATTTGCCAAGGAACCGAAGAAACTGGTTTCAGAAATGTAAGACAAATAAAAGAAAAAGTGCTCTTGGTCTTTTTTAGCAAAATTGGTTTGTCTACATGGATGCTTTTGTGTTTTTTCTTAATATTTAAAAATCTGGAAATTAATTATTTTTTTATTTTCCTGAAATCAATTGAGACAAGAGAGATGAAGTTTTTATTAAGAAGGAGAGTTTTTAACCATTGCTTGTACACATGTACCCTTCCAGGTGGCGAGGAAAAATGAATTTGATATAAAAATCTAAAAAAGGCAAGTTAAAATAAAGGCACATTTTTTAAAGATCATTGCCGGTATGCTTCAGTCCAGAGAAGTTCTTGGCATTAAGAGAAGAAATAAAGGTCTGCTTGACATTAAATGTTATTTTTGGCATTTTATTTGGAACAGACGCAATGGTTGGAAGAAGAAAATTAACAGAAAAATCAAGAGTTTAATTGGTTGTAAATTACTTGGTAAAGAGTTCGGCTTTTTCTTTGGAAAGAAAAAATTTCGTTTTCAAAAGTTTTATCTAAGGGTGAAAAAGAATTGTTACAGAAGTTTTAACTAATGTTTTTTTTTTCAAAGGAGCAGGAATATTTAGTACCATTAAAACCAGAAAGTACTTTATTTTTTATGCGTTTTTTAAAACAAATTCTGACCTATAAAATAGTTTGATTGAATTGGTGTCGTGTCTCAACACTGGCTTGTCGATTTTCAAGACTAGGATTTTGAAATTACTTTTTGTAAGATATGATTTTAATGTGTGTGGTATTGTCCAGTTAAATCGTTTTAAATATGCCAACAAATCATCTTGGCATTTTCCGAGTTACCTTGAAAAAAAAGTATGTAGTGCATCTTGTTCAGATTTCGCTGCTCGTTTTTCAAATTAGTTACATTTACAGATTACAAATTTAAAACCACTTTACCAAATTTTACATGTGAACCAAAATCCACGACTAAGTTGCATAACAACTAAAATAATATATTCTGTTGCGTTAATTTTGTTAGGCAGTGTATATGGCACATACGTAAGGTCGCAAAGTATAAATGAACAGGTAACCCAAACTATACATAACATACATCTTACTATATAAACAAACAGAACGAGTCTGTCGATAAATAGATGGGATGTTTCCATGTAAATTTATACCGGACAAAAATAAGTTATTCTGTGACAGTAAATTATAATCTATTAATATTATTTTAAAGTAAATATTATTGTAATAATCCGTTATTTTTGCCAACAAGTCGGTTTCACCTACAATAGGCGTAAGTCAATATTTGTGACTAGCTTGCAAAGATATTCTGTAAATATTTTTACAAAGTTGCGTCAAGACGAAAAATTTACGATAATTTACAAACTGCAAAAAACTTTATTACAACCTTGCACTAATTAGGGTTGTCAGATAATAGTTAAAGTCTTATAATATTTTTAAACATTAATGAGTCATTGATGAATAATTAACTCAGTTTATAGAGCAAAATAGGAGCTGTACCTGGAATTTAACAGCATACCACCATCTTTTGAAAAGTGGTATATAGAACATAAATATTTAAAATATGTACAAAAGCTGTTGACTACATAGAAAAACTTTTTTTAATTGTAATTTCATTGCAAGAGTTTCAATAAGACTTTTCTAAAGAATTAAAAAAGAACAAAATAGTTTTTTAAACAAAAGTCTGAAAAATCGCCAAGACTGACTTTTTTTTGGAAAATTCGTAACTTAAAACCCCATGTTGTTTAAACACACGCTGTCTGACGAGTAGTTTTTTAAAAATTACAGTTTAAATATTTTGCAGGACGCACTGTATTAAGTGTAACTGTCCGAATTTAATTTAGAAAAATAATATCCTCGATTTTCACACAAATTTGGCGAAAACTGGAAAAAACGGATACGAACTTTACGCTGAACGCGAGGCAAGCAAGGAAGAACGTAGAGCGTGTTACTTAACATTTCTCCTCGCATGGTTTGACTCCTCACTACTTTGCTCCAGGAGCAAGATCGATATATATATATATATATATATATATATATATATATATATATATATATATATATATATATATATATATATATATATATATATATATATATATATATATATATATATTGTTATTTGTCAGGAAATCTTATTCTTTATCAAAGTTGTCCCATGACGCCAAACTATATTATCAGTAGTTATTTTTAGTAAAAGTTATTTCAAAAACTATAACAAAATGTTAAATAGAAACGGTACTTAGAATCAAAGCCTTGACTTAAATACCAAGCCATGGCCTCCTATTCCTTTTTTTTTTTTGGAAAATTGAATTACCTATGTATGATACACACTTTTTTAAAGTAGCTTAAACCAAATCACTTTTTAATTTCGTTTCTCGAATTCGGGCGTATTGGTAAAATTAAACTGAATTTATATTTTTTTAGCTAACCACCAACTTCAGGTTTGGTGCAACAAAATTTATCAAAACTCTAAAATTTTACGAATAATCTTTTAAACAAGGCAAATAATTAATTAATAATAATGTCCATATAAAAAGTCCCAATTAACGATTTTTTTAAAAATTCTAAACAAAGTGTAGAACAGTATGTCAGTTCCAAACTTTTATAAAAATTTCAATCAAAAATTTATAAAATATAGGTATAAAATGAAATTTAAGTTTTATTTTAGGAGTCATCTACGAAACAAGTTGTCCTGTATTGCAAATCACTTGTAATAAGAATAAGCCCCGTTTTTAGTTATCATAGGCAAATTTAGAATAGTGTTATACGTATATAAATATATTTTACACTAAGCTAGACTAAACAAAGCTAGATGACTCTTGACTATTTAATTTTAAGAATTAACATTTAAATTGTACAACACTTCTAAAAAAAATTTAAGACATAAAGCCCGTTTTATTCAAAATAAAATATAATTTGCCGACTCCGACATAAACATGGGGTTGAAGAAGTGTCTAAAGTTAAAGGGTGAAAATATGGGCGAACTAAAAATTAAAACAAGATTGTTTACAACCGAGCCAACTTTCTAGCGATGTTAATTAAAACATGACAAAAATTACTGCTTTCAAATTACCTTGAGATATTAAACTTTTATTACGGAAAACAAGGATGTTCTTAAACAGACAATATTCATGGGAAATAAAAATAAATGTTGACTTTCTTACTTACTTTAAATTACGTCACAGGCCACAGTCCCACTGATATAGGGCATTTTGTAGATTTGAAAGCTAAAAAATCGGGATGTACTTAGCACTTTTTTTTATCTTGAGACAGTCCACGAAGGCTGACGCCTAAGAACTAACATACCGTGGGTGTCTTAAGTGTGGTGAGAGGGAGTTTGTTCACATGGGACTTAAATATTTGGAGATTGGGAGGAGAAGGAAAAACTTCTGCGGGCAGCAGGTTCCATAGTGTTGACACTCTAGGGATGAAGGAACGAAGAAAGCGGAAAGTTTGGGGCCTCTCTAACTGAACTGTAAAAGGATGCATAAAAGTTGCACTACGTGTTGCTCTGTTGGGAGCTGCCAGAGAAGGAATTATACAGAAGCCGTGAAAATACCTATAGAAGAGCGACAGATCCCCTACAGCTCGACGGTGGGCAAGAAGAGGAAGCCTTTCTGTGAGCGTGAGATCATTAATATGACGAACGGCCCTTTTTTGAATGGAGTCCAGAATGATAAGTGTTGTAGTGGACGCCATCGCCATTCCCCAGACATGAGAACAATATTCTAAAGAGGGTCTGATTTGGGATACATACAGAGTTTCCAAATTGGAAGAAGAGAAATAATTTCTGGCTCCAAAGAGAAATCCAAGCTTTTTTGAAGCTGCCGAGGCTATGGATGTAACGTGCTTGTGCCAGTAGTGGTTATTCTCAAAAGCAACGCCGACAAGATTAAACGACTATTTTTTCTGCAGAACTTGGCCGCTCATATGTAACGGATGAGCATTGGCAGACTTTTTCCGCGACAGCCGTCATGCCTGTGTTTTCGAGGCACTAAACTGAACAAGATTTTTGGCGCCCCAATCCAAGATAAATTTGAGGTCTTGCTAAAGGGATATCTGCATTGACATGCGCTTGTTTTCCAAATCAGAATTACATGGTGGCTTAAGAAATTGAATACTAGAGTGGAGGGTACTATCGTCAGCAGAACTATGAATAGGATTGATTGTGGAAGAGAAAAGATCGTTAATGTGTAGAAAAAAAAATCGTGGGTGCCAGCACTGAGCCCTGTGGCACCCCAGCAATAATTTGGTTAAAGCTGGATAATGACCATCTACAGTAACGGATATACGTCGATTAAAAAGGAAACTGGAGAGCCAAGAGCAAAGCTTAGGTGGAAGACCATAAGAAGGAAGTTTGTTAAGAAGCCTATCATGCCAGACCTGATCGAAAGCTTTAGATATGTCAAGAGTAACGATCTGGGATTCACCAAGAAACTTAAGTGACTTGTTCCAGTTGTGCGAGACAAAGAAAAGAAGATCAGCTGTGAATCGTCTGTGATGGAATTCATACTGTCTATCACGTAAGATCTTGTGTTTTTCCAGATACTTTAAGATTTGGGAATTAATGAATTTTTCCGTTACTTTGCAAACAACAGAAAGAAGATATATGCATGGGTCTATAGTTAGAAGGGCAAGTTTTGCATCATTTTTTGGGGGCAGGTTGCACATATGCAGCTTTCCAACTCTACGGGAAAATGCCCGTGTCGAAAGAGATTCGAAAGAGACTTTCCTTGCTAAAACTTTAATTATTTTTTAAGAATGTCATAAACAATTTACATTCATATCTACACTATCGGAACAAGTCCCTTGAGTCCCTTGGCGAATACCAGGTTGTTTCTCCTGACCTTGACGTATTAAAGGCTTTTGACCCAGTCTGGCATGATGCGCTCCTAAGTAAACTTTTTGTTATAAACGTAATCAGTTATTGTTGTTAATGCTAGGGTCCCCAGGGCTCAGTTCTGGTACCAACTCCATTGCTTCTGCACATCAAGGCTGTTCTCGCTTCCACCATCAATTCATCCATGGTTTTGCTGTTAATAGTACCCTTCCCTCCAATATTCAGTTTCTCAAGTCAGTTTTTATGATTGATTTGGAAATCAAGTGCAGAGCAATGCAGATATCTCTTTTATACGACCTTCAATTAATAATATTGGATTGGGGTACTTAAAATCTTGTTCAGTTTAATGTCTCAAAAACACAATTATATTCGCTGTAGCGAAAAAGATTTGCCAATACTTATTCTTTATTTAAGACCAGTCAAGTTCTGCAGAACAAAGAGTTATTTAACCTTTTAAAAATAACCCTAACTGACATAAACTCATTATATTCATAGCCACAGCAGCTTAAAAAAAAAAGATTTCTGTTTCGAGCTAGAATGTAATGTTTGTCTTCTAAGTTGTGTACTCTTTATGTACTCCAAATAAAATCCTGGTTGGAATACTGTTTATCAGGAAAATGCTGTCTCCCAGAACTTTTGGCATATTGTATATGTCATTTATGAGAAAACGTCATAAAATATAACTAAAAGTTTTCAGAATTTTTAAAATTTTAAATTGTAACAGTTTTAATTTTAGTTTCTATTTCATTTTTCATTTTAGTTTATCTTAATAATGGTGGCGGACTTGCCACCGAATAGTAAATAAGTGGTTGAATATTTTGGAGTTTTTTGGAAGTTTTTTTGCGTGTTTCAGGCGATCTGCTTGTTCAAAGGGGTCAATAAGGCTGAGCACACTCAGTCGCCATACTCCAGGACCAGGACCGAAGCGATCCTAAGAACTTTTTAAAACATCCAAACTTTGCTTCTCTATCGTCATTTAAACTTATTTTTTGGTTGCGATAGATTTACTTTTAACACTTGTTGGATAAAAGATTTATTATTCACTGTCTCTCAAAAAAACATTGGCTCTATAGAGACAACAGCCGTGTCGGGGGACATCAATACAAAATCAGTTCACGTAATGGAATTCTTGATGTGCAATATCCGCCCTAATAGAACTTCGATAAATATATTATATAGGCACACTTCTTTGTATATTCTTTGACATTTTCGTTTTCTTTTTGTTCGTTAAAAGTGAGTCTGCTTTTTTACTTCGAAATAAAATAAAATTTGTTAAAATTGTCAATATTATTGCTAAACGTCTATAACGTCTAAATGTTAATAAGATGGATGTTGCAACAATTCGTATTTTAATTTACTGATTTTCGAGACAGTTTTTTTTTATTTGTTCAAGACAAAGAGTTATTTAACCTTGAGGGCATTACTTAAAAGAATAACGTTTGCGTTGTCTTGCTTTTGCTTTTTTTGCATTCCAAAAAACCAGAGCTGGGTGGGAATCGAATCCTTTTGGAATCGAATCTAGGAATCGATTCCTTTTTAAGGATCCGAAGGCTGGAATCGATTACTTTTTAAAAATGAGATCCGTGATCCGAATTCGTTATATAATTTTAAAATGATCCGAAATCGATTTTTTTTGGAAGGATCCGGTTCCAAAAGGAATCGATTCCTTATATTTCTAATTTGAGACAAATCGGTTTATAAATGCCAAAATCCGCTAATCTGAATCTGGTTTATAAATAACAAAATCTACCATTTTAAATCTCCATTTTAAATTTCCAAATTTTTATCTAAGATTCTTACGGCCGAGTGATGATCGCGTTGTTAAATTTAGCAATGGACTTAGCAATTGTTAAAAGTTGATAACGGTTTAGAATGTTTAACAAAATGTCAGATTTTGACAGGTTGCCCACTAACAATGACGTTTTGTTAAACATTCTAAACCGTTGTTAACTTTTAACAATTGCTAAGTCCATTGCTAAATTTGTATATACATGTCAACCCACATGATAAAAAAAACATTTAAAAAGAAAAATAAATGCAATATGCCAAGCATACTTATGGCAGTCAAGAGACTCCTACTCTGCAGAGTCATGCTTATACTTTAGGCATTAATATAATGTTGTCACTTTAGAATTTGACAATTTATCTATCGTCGGGACTTAATAAATTCATAGACAATCTAAAGAGATGTGTTTTTAGGGGTCCAAAATGCTTTTAGGGACCCGAGACCTTTGTCTCGTTTCTGGGCTGTCTTCAGCCCATTTATAAGCATCTTGTCTGTCGGCATGCAAATCAGACAACGGTTCTGAGATTTTGATTGATCTATATCCGCAAGATTGATTATATTGCTGGATTCGTCCTCATTATATGGAAAAGTGCCCCACAATTTATTATGGTGTGTGCCTTCCTTCGGTGTATTTATACAGTGTATAACAAATTACGTGCAAGATGTGTCAAAGAACGCTACAGCGTATAACCCAACGATTTTATATAGTTATTTGTTTTCCTAAAACTTATTTATGACAAAGTTCATATTTATGGTCACCTCAAAAGGAAAGTGATATAACTTAAAGAGCTTAGTTTAGAGAAAATGGCAAAGAAAATCTTGGTATGTTTTTACTAAATAAGAAATGGTTGGCCCAAATGTAAAATAATTTTTAAATTATTTTATTTAAATAAAAAGATAAAATAATATGCCATTATATTGCCCTTTCACTGACGTTTAAGCAGTGATCGGCAGTATCGATTTTTTCGTTAACGATTTCAACGATATTACTAATTAAAAAAAATACTAAATAAACATGTTTTTATACTAAATAAGAAATGGTTGGCCCATTGATTGTATATTAAACATTTTTAAATTATTTTGATTTAAAGGTAAAAAGATAAAAATTAATATGTTTTTTTTTTCATTATATTGCCCTTTCACTAACGTTTAAGCAGTGATCGGCAGTATCGATTTTTTTAGACATAACGATTTCAGATCGATATTACGAGAAAATTAGATTTTTCGTTTCGTTAAAAAAATATATTTTTTTTTTTTGCGCAAAAAAATATTAATAATCTTTTTTAAAAAAATAGTAATTAGCGAAAAACTATTTTAAGAAAAAATTAGTAATTTTTTCTAGTTAATAAATTATGTTCTAATTTTTTTCGGTAATGACTAGGTTACTAATTTTTTTTTTCACTGCCTTCAAAAAATTATTAATATTTTTTCTTTAATTACTAATTTTTAAAAAAATAGTAATATTATCAGAATCGTTAACGAAAAAATCGTTACTGCCGATCACTGACTTATACTATCTGTCAACATATTCTAATTACTATAATAAGTTAAGAAAGAAAGTGCATAATGAAGGCACGTAAAGTAAAACAGTTTACCATTTTTTGTAGACATAATGGATCTACAGATCGAAATAGATTTTATTTTGTCGGGAAATCAGTTATTGGCAGTATAGATTTTTCGTTTCGTTAACGATATTGATAATATACCTATTTTTTTTAATTAGTAATTAGCAAAACAATATTATTAATTTTTTGAAAAAATTAGTACTAGCGAAAAACATTACTATTTTAAGAAAAAATTAGTAATATTTTTCCCTACTTACTAATTTTTCCAAAAAATGTTCTAATATTTTTTCGGTAATGACTAATTAAAAAAAAATAGGTAATAAAAATAGAATTTTTTTTGCCAATCACTGCCTTCAAGGCATAATGTGTATTGATGAAATGTAGTGTATTTTTTTTTAAATTGAAGAAATAAATACTCAAGGAATTCGGCAGTTACTAAAAATAATCACCGTATTATTGCTTGAACGGCAGGTACATGGACAGCATTAGGTAAAGTCTTGTGTGTGTTTAAAGGCCCAAATTGATTACAAGAAATAATAAGAACGAATATATTTAACCAATTTACTAGTAGCATAATAAATATTAATTATTCAACGTTCTTTATACAGGGTATTTCATTTTAAACTCACAACGCCTAAGACTAAGGCTCTTTGTTCGATGAAAATAGTTTCTCACGCATGATTTTTTTGAGATGTAATAAGAGCTAGAAATGGGAAGAAGCTTAATCTGGCAAAGAAAGTGGATGTCATAACAATTTGTACTTTAATTCACCAATTTTTTCAATAATTTTTAGGCTGTGTGAGAGGGTGCGTTGTCTTAATAAAATATATTTTTTTTCTTCTGTAATTCAGATCTTTTCTTACTCATCTCAGGCCATCCAGGCGGTCCAAAATGTTACAATAATAGTTTTAGTTTATTGTTTTACCAGTTTGCGGGTAATGCGAACAAAATTTCTTTGCATCCTAAAAAAATGATGTTGGCCAAGAAGCATCATTTTTTTTAAATGATGCTTCTTGGCCAATTTTGGACCCTAATTTGCTTTGAGGCCGAAGTACTGGGTTCACACCACTCTTTAGCCTCTTGTTTTGATTCGAAATTACGATAGCAGATTAAAGTCTCATCATAGTCATCTCAACTCTTCAAGCGTTGCTGAGAAACTCGCAAATGCAGTATCCATTGTACACACAGCTTGCTTAAACCTAAAACTTTAGCCAAAATATTGCTTACACTGTCTAAACAAATTCCTAAGGCTTTTACTAAATCTCTCCTCTGGTTAATCAATGATCTGCCAAGACCATATTCTCTGCTTTTTTCTACGATTTCTTCTGTTGATGCACTTGACCACGTTTCAATTTAGCAACCCATCTTTCTGGTGTTTTAATTGAAGGTGAAGAGTCCTTATACACTTTTAACAGTTGCTCATATATTTGTTTTGGTTCCAAAAATACGAATTTTACCACTGCTTGATAATCCATTTTTTTCATTGTAAAAAAATACTGTGACACATCTAATATGAAGTAATATACGAATGACAGATCTACATAAAAGTTTACATGTGTTCATAAAAAAGTTTTACCATTTTTAGAAAAATTAAACGACGACCCTAATAGGGACATCTTTTATTGAACGACAAAACTTATTGAAAAACTAGTTACATTATCCGTTTTTACTTTTGAGAAACAGAACCGAATTGATATAAGCCCGAATCATCTTCAGCAGGTACCGCCATGTTTAAACTCAGCAGCTCATTTTTTTAATAATGGAACATAAAGGAGAAGTCCTCGCGTAAACTTTTAGGAACCTCACATACATTTTTGTCGATGTTAATCATTTTTTTACCAAGAATTTTATAACAGCTCAATATTTAATTCGTAAATAAGATGGCTACCTACATTTATTTTGTACGCCGCGTCTGTTATTAATTGATTCCGTTTTTTTAAAGGTTATAACCTAATATCCGTCAAATAATCTTATGATATGAACTGTCTTCGCTATAAAAGTTTTATGACGTTTTTTTAGTGCCTGTCGGGTATATACGAAATTGCAAAATCCCTCCGCAATTTAAAACTGGGAAAAGCCGGCAGAGCCAAGTAATATACTGTACGAGAAGCAGATATCGCGAATATGGAGTAATGGCGCGAAACATGGTGAAATTTATGGTTTGTCGCGCTCGCCGCAATATTGTTTCTTCCTATCCCGGGATGTTGTGGATTCACTGAGCTTATTTATTTTCCGGCTCTATTATAGATGGTGACAGTCGGTACTGTATTTCTCCCCTGACATCTTTATAGTTTTGACGCGATCAACCGTTTTATTCCTTAAAGTGTTCACACGATTACCTTATCGTTTTTTTTTATATTTAATATATACAGGGTTTAATAAAAATAGGGTATTCTTAAAAGTATACGAAGAACAAGGAAAAATGAAACCCTTCTACTAAAAACAATGGACATATTTTTTGTGGGTATTGGTTTTTAGCCATATTTTTTAAATATTACAGGAAAATCTAAATTTGATTTAAATATACCTAATTTTAAGTACGGAACACTGATTGTGCGAGCCCAAGTTACTCTTGACTAAAGCACAGTTCCCAAAGTTTTTTTGGCACCTAACATTTAACAGTAAACTACCAGTACCATCTGGTACTGGCAGGTGGTGCAAAGAACATAAAAACCCTATTTTTTTGATAGAAAAATATAGAAAATAGCCTTTTAAAGTAATTTTTTTGTATTTTAGTTGTGAAACTGTCAATATGATATCTGTAAAGAATCGAAAAACAAGCAAAACGGTTTTTTATAAAACCTTATCGATGCACGTTTTGCAGAGAAAAGCCGAAAAACCCAATTGATCATATTTTAAAAAACTTATGGATCCTTTTAAAGTTGAAAAGCTGATCTTCCAGAAAATGATTGTTTTTAATATGTTGTTTAAAGAGGACAAGGTGGACGCTGTCCGATGGGTAGTTTATATATATTACAATGATATTTTGGTTGACTCATCGTATTAAGTGTAATTGTCCGGTTTAAATTTAGCAAACGGAATAAAAACTTATAATTTTTTATGTTTTAGAGCTTGTATGTCTTCAATTTTCATATAAATTGAGCAAAAAATCAAGCGAGGAAAAATAAAACTAGTTAGTTTTATTTTGTTTCTTATCTAAACACAGCCGACAAAGTCTTAAAACCTAAGTTCTAAGGTACCGTAGCTGTCTAAAGATAAAACTTATATAGGAAGAAAAAAAATCGACAATTTCTATAAAGAAAATATCTTTATATCGACAAAAATAGTACAGTAATACTTTTGATCAGTAATATTAAAAAAGAAAGTATTTTATAATTCAGTCAATTAGGTTTTAGTTTAGTTGTATTACGTAATAAAAAGTAATGACAATCTGGGAAGTCGTAAATTTAAACCTATTTTTTGATTGTCATTACAAAGTTTTTTTTTTACATAAGTTAGCGTCTATTATAGACAAAAAAAACACAAAAACTTCTGTTAGAATAGTCATTTAATTTCATACATTAAGAGAACGCATTATAAAACATGAAACAACGACATTAAATGATTTGCCTGATGACATCAATTAGTTTTAGTACTTTTCCTTCTCGTCGATTTTGTTAGTATTCTATACTACCTGGTTATATCATTATGAAAAATTAAACGAACAAGTATGAATTAAAAGGCTAGTAAATCAAATTAGGTAAGAGCGAGTCGGGCAAGCGCAATAAGAGTTCCGTACCTACTTTAGCAATAATTGAATTTAAAATATCTACAAAGCTACAACACTTTTTACCGTGTTTTTACCTCCCAGGGACCACTATTTAGTGCCGTAAAAGTGTTTTTTAGGTTTAGGGGTAATTTTTAACGCCTTTTTTCTTTTTTTACACATGGATGCGTAACCTTGTGGAGGTCAGGAGACCATATTCTGTGAAATAATTGTGTTTCTCTGTGTAGGAATGTTAAATTTATAATAGTAAGAGCTCGTTCTGTGGGTGACTTTTATTCCTGCAGTACAAAGAATTATTTACCCTTGTAAGCGTTATTTTCAAGAATCACCTTAAATGACATAAACCCGTAACATACATAGCTAAAACAGCTTTTCAAAAGCTTAGATTTCTTTTTCGAGCCAGAAAATGCTTCTTCCCTTCTAAGCTATACACTCTGTATATATCCTAAATCCACCCCTGCATGGAATACTGAAGAGGTTGGGGTAATGGCTTCTATCACAACACTTAGCATGCCCTGTCTTTCTTTTACAGATATTTCTTCTATGTTGCGAACCAAGTGATATTGACTTTAAGCACGATTCAGAAAATATACCTTATCAAAAACTTAGGTATTAAATTAGTGTCAGAAGATTAAGGAGGGCCGTACAACACTCAAAAATTTGACGCTCTCAAAACGTCCAAAAACATCGATAACACAAACCAACACTGTTATGATAAACGACCTTATTCTTGCGAATGGAGAAATTTCTGTATTGAAAATGTCACATGGGACAAATTCGTGTTGGCAGCTTCGAAAACCACATCCATTCCCATCTGCGTTACTGAAAAGTTTGCGCAAAAGGGTATTCAGTTTGCTGCTTACACAGCTAGACAAAAAAATGTTGGGTATGCTTTTTATGAGACATATTATGTTCTCCGTAGTAATTTTGCTTTCTGATCACAAACCCGTGGTTAGAATTCCACCATCATCTCACCATTTTTTTCTTAGCTTAAAACTCAAATTTTGTAAAAGCGGTTTTTTTGGGTCACTGGTACTGATTGCTAATCTAAAGTCGGATTCTGAAAATTTAAGGTGGCAGATCCAATATGGCTGATATAGGTTCTTTAAGATGGCGAATTTTTTGAAAATCAACGGATTTAAGCCAAATTTTGTAAAAATGTTTTTTTAGGGTCACTTATTTTGAATTTTAAGTTGAATTCTAAAAAATTTCAATTTCTATTCCAATAATCTGTTATTTTGCCACTTGCTTTTTCGACATCCCGCTAACATACTTTCTCTGGATCTCTTATAGCTGCTAATCCACCTACTTTCGGCTATGTCCTGTTCTATTTTCACTGAATGATCTTCTTACAGATTTTCTGTCAAATCGTTTTCTTTTTTTTTTCTTTTTTATTCACCATATTGGATCCAACATCATGAATGTTTTAAATTTGACTTCACATTTGAAATCAGCAACCTCAAAAACCACCTCATACGAAATTTGGCTTAAATCCGTTGATTTCAAAAAATTCATTCGCCAATTTGAAAAACACAACCGCCATTTTGAATTCGCCATCTTGAATTTTCAGAATTTGACTTCTAATTGAAAAAAAAAAATTGGGCATGATCCGCAAAGAGTTTAAAAACAGTAATTTCTAGTTTTTTTTAATTTAAAAAAAAGAACTACACGTGCTACTTTAATTCTTGTCTTGACCTGACTTGATCAACAGCAACCGAATTGATCATCTAAAGTAAATGTCATATCTGTCACTTCAGATAATAAACAAAAATAGTTTTCCGGCTTTAAAAATAATTTTTAACAATAAAAAATCATCGATTAATAAAAATGTAATTTATGGTGCAATGCCATAAACATTGAAAAAGTTATTATTTCCGGAGTTATGCTATTCAGTGTCTTTAATCAATGTTGCCGCTGCAGTGTGTTTACAAAAACTATCCCTCCTTGCCCCCTGAATATATTAATGCCAAACAAGGTTTGTTTACTTTATTTCCATCCAGGAGTTCGTTGGTCCGGAAGTATCACCGAGTAATTTTTATCTTGGTAAACTGCGGAAAGAGGCACTGGGCGGCTCAAACTTTCAAAACGATAATGATGTAGCTAAATTTGTGTTTATTAAAAAACTTAAATAAAAAGTTACAGCCAAATTTCTGTTCATATTTGAACCCTCCTCGTACATAAAGCTTGGCAGCCATTTTTTCAAGAATAAACAGACTTAATCACATTTTAAATAAAAGTATAATGTGTCGAGATAACTTTTGTACCGTGACCGCAACCTTGCCAGAGTTATCGTCGATTTTTTCTACGACACTGGGTATCTAATGATGCACATTAAGGTCACTTTAATCTGGTATTTGTTTATTGATTGATTGGGTAATTTCGCCTATATCGTGACAACGGGCAGTAAGTCTTAATCCTGCATAGGTGCGGCCCATTCTTCCTGATTAGTGAATCGCCATCTTGAAAAAAGGACCGCTTCCCCGGCCTTATAGTGAATCCGGAACATGGTCGCAATTTCCTGCCTTTTCGTGTCAAATCATTTTGTACTTAAATTCTGTTCTTTGATTCTTACTAAACAAAAACATTTTTGTCAATACATGACAATTCGCGTGATGCTAATGTTGACATGAGGGAGAACCTACACTGGAAAAAAAGTGAATATCAGAATTTAATAACATTTTTATAAATAAGGAAGAAAACCTCTATAGGTAAATATTTTTTAGTCCTTAATTTGTTAAAAATGCCCAACATTTCAACTAGTAAGAATCTTTAGCTGTCGTCAGCTAAATACTGAGTATTTTACATATTTTTTGGCTGTTCCCTGTGTACAACGTATCTCCAGTATTCTTTGATCCGTATTTTCATGGCAATCCTAGATTTGCATACATCAAAGTTATATTTTTGGACAAAATACAGGTATTCCAAAAAATAAGTCTACAAGACATAATGTAATGGCAAACTTCCGATGTTCATTTAAGCTAGCTTAGATACAGTTAAAATAAAGCACTTCAAAAGTTATAAGTTATAATTTTTTCTGATTTTTAAAAAATTCTGCTATTTCTATATTTTTGGTGCATAGTCAAATACAATAAAATGGCGTTTTTAGTTGTAGAGTAGTTGGCTAAAAAAAGTGAAAGTTTATAAACGTGACGTCATCAGTAAAAATTTATTCTGGTGTGTATTTATCATTAAGGTTATGACACCCCAAATATGTTAACTAGATGTATTTAAAGTATGTTTTCCATCTTGAACATGTTTCGTTGGATAAGCTGTTTTGCCACAAAAATATTGTTAATTCACTGCAAACATCAATTAAGTTTAGGAAAATCTTTTTTAATAATCCCGAGACATTATTTACAGACTCCAGTTTCCTCCAATTTTTATTTCATGAGAAAAAACGCCATGTTATATTGTCTGACTATAAAGAAAAAAAACATAAAAATTGTCTAGCATCTTTTGGAACGTCATAAAATTTTACACACGATTTTTCGGACACCCTGTATAGGCTAAATTTATGACAATCTCCTTAGAACTCTTAATTTAACTAGAAAAAAACTAAATAACCTTAAACAATTTTAATGTCAAAAACTACTGTAGAAATTCAAATTCATATTCCAGAAATCGTGATGTAAAAAGTGAAAACTTATTACCTGTGACGAAGAGAAAAGACATCCAATTACAGCGAGGCACAAAAAATAATTTGAAGTCATTGTTAAAGGATTTGTTATTACCCAAACATCTAAATATACCGCGTCAACTGTAATGATATATAAACATTGTTATTTAAAATGAAATATCGTACGTATGGGCATACGTTAACAAGCTTTCTGCTAAAGAATATCCCCTTTGTTCGAAACCGCACTTGAACAACAGGTCATAAATACCCAAGATGCAGTAAACAATATTTCAAAGACACCTAGAATGAAAACAGTGTCCTAAAGAATATTCGACACACACTGGTCAGCTGCAGGGCCGGATTACCGATTTTAAAATTATTTGTTAAAAATCACCGTCTTCTGGCAAGTCTATATATTTTTTTTATAAAAACCAATTTAATTCACCAAAAATTTATTATTTTTTGAACACCGGTACTCATCCCTTATTTATGAGCGGTCAAGCTCTGCAGCACAAAAAGTAATTTAAACTTGTAGGCGTTACCTTTGAGAATGAGCTATAATGACAAACACTTTATATTCATAGTCAGGACAAACACATTATATTTATAGCCACAGCAACTTCGAAAAGCTCGGGATCTTCTTTCGAGCCAAAAAGTATTTTTTACCTCCCAATCCGCAAATTTTGTAAGTTATCTCAAATCAGACCCTGCTTCGAATGTTTTCCCATGTCTGGGGAATATCGTCTTCCACAACTCTTGGCATTCTTAATTCAGAAGAAATGCCCTACGCCCAATATGTAGAAGACATGTCCTGGTATTTTAAAGTTTTTTGCCCTCAATGACTAGCCAATATAATTAATTTCCTATCACCTTTTAACAGAGCAACACAAGTGCCACTTTTAACAAGTTGCAACCTATGATGGTCCACATAAGCTTGATCTGCGGGTCCATGGAAACTACGGTTACTCTTGCCAAATGTGGTTTAGCGATATAATGATGAAACATGGGGAGTTCGATTGTCTCAAGATTTGAAAGTGTGTGTGGTTCCACTAAATATACCGAAAGACCGTAATGGTACCTCTAATAAAGACTAGAGGTCAGGGCGGATTTAGAATTTGTTCTTGGAGAAGGGGCCGCGTCGGTTTCAATTACCCCCCCCTTCCCCCGAAAGTCAAACCTTTAAATATCGTTACTCTAAAAAAATTTGCAATCAAAACGACCAAAATTAAGTTTTTGTTTAATTTAACCAATTTTCAAAAGTTTACATATTTATGCAATGAGCTGTTAGTTTAACTGGAGAAAGCATCGATTTGGCATAAACGTGGCATCATAAACGCACATTCTAAAGTTCCGCCTAGCGATAAATGAACCTCTGTACTCGAAACAATAAAATCCACCAAAACCCGGGAAAATGGTTACTACAGATACTATTTTGTCGTAAAGCGTGGCTGCCAAGTATTTTTCTGTTTCATTAACGTGATAGTATATTATGATTAAATTTTACTTCATTTATTCCTAAAATTATATCAAAATTAGCTCTACTATTGTATTTTAAACTGTGAATAATATTTGTTATATTTACTACTATATTACACAGAAAAGTAATGATGTCAAAATATTACTTTCTTTTTGGGCAGCTACTAATAAAGGCGCGACAACGTGACAACAGCGGATTTTTTGTAGAAGCGTACTTTCGCCACCTTCAGCTTCGCTCGACAGATGACACATTCAATATGGCGTTTTAGTCCAAATGTTTTTTGTTTTTTGGATAATTTTTGTAACAATTGTATACATTTTAGTTTTGTGTATGTACTTTTAATAAATTCAAATGGTAAGGCAGAGCCAAGTGTAGATATGATTCCTGGATTATTATTTCACAAGTAAGTACAAACTATGCTTGAACCATTCTATCGTCAATAATAAACAAGAACATGTTGTCGCAGCTTTCGATTGCGTTTATAAATGAAATGCTTTCTCTATCTATGATGTTAGCTCATTGTATTTATGAAATCAAGCCAAGTGGCCGTGCCAGCTTTATAAGATTTGGTAGTGAAAAAGTGGGATGGGCGGTACTAGGGTAAATTAAAGGGCGATAAAATGTAAAGAAATAGGATAAACAATATTTTTATGGAAATAATGAAAGAAATAAACCATTTTTAAACTTTTGGAAAAATTAAACCTATAAAATATGAATCCCTTCTAATTCAGTGCATTAAGGGGATCATTTACTTTTAATTCGGCTAAATTTATGTCGATGTTAATACCTTGTAAGTAATTAGCCAAATTATCAAATTTTTAAAACTTCGATAAAAATATGTAATGTAATCGAATATTAAAAAAAAATGAAAGCTAATGGACGTTTGGCGGGGGGCGCGGGAGCCCCCCCTTCTTTATCCGCTACTGCTAAAAGTGTCCACGAGCGAGATTGGCTAAAAATCACCTTATTTCATGCCTGATCTCACAGAGGTCTGTCTCTGCACCATTGCAGTCGGTTGCGCCAGAGTCACATAAAGGTCGGTTTGTTCTTCTCCAAATTTGACACAGTTGCCTCACGTAAGCCACAATTTGCCCCCTCTCAAGGTCACTAAGATGACGAATATAACCAGGTTTTTCTATCGAAGCATATTGTCGGTTAAAATAAAGCACTTTGAAACAAACTCTTTAAAATGTTAAACCACAAGTATGAGCAAAATTTCATACAATTTCAGTTGGACAGGTCCCAAAAAAGTCCAAAAATTCGACAAGATAGGCCGTAGATAAGGCTGAAAATGTCATAATTTTTTATTGAACTGCAAATAAATAGGCTTACAAAAATTTAACTAAAACAAGAATATTAATACTGGGTGTTTACTTTACTTTGACCTTAGTATATTTACAAGGTTCTGTCAAAATACAGTATAGGTATATCAAACTCCGGTCCTGAAAAAAATTTAAAGAACAGGTTATGGAAAAGCCACTGCATCTTTGATTTGCGATTACTAATGTTACGCCCCCTCTTGAAGTTGCCCACAGATTATAAGCTCGTAATATTTAAGACCAAATTTAAAAAAGACCACTTCCTAATAAAGTTAATTGCAGTGTACCCGACTGGATTGTTTTTTAAATGTATAATTACTTAAATTTTGGCAGCCACACTAATTTAATAATTACTTGAATTATGTAACCTACTATTTTTATTTAGAAAAAGCTGTTTTAACTTTAATTAGGCAATTTGTTATATGTAAAGAACAACACCCAGTATTATTTCGTTTTTTTTTATACACACTTGCGAACGTATTTGTAAAAAGTTAAAAAGCGCAGGACAATACAATTTTTAAGTCAATATATTTGTTGTTAAAGAGGACTAACATAGCGCGAATCTGATGCTCGCATCAAATCTCGTCTTGTGTAAATTCGTCTAGACCCCTTAATCTCGATGCACGAGGACGATAAAGGGCAAGGTAAAAATATATCCCTGCCATCTTATTTCGTAAAATATTAAAGACAAAAATTTTCTCAATAAAAACAAACGCGAAGATGCGTGAAGGAAGATAAGTAAAGCGAGGATGATGCGCGCATCAGATTTGCGAGGAAGATTCGCACAATAACTATCGTTATGAGAGCTTTATCATGCCATTGTTTTATATTTTTTTGGTTGAGTACGAAGTTACCTACGCACTCCTAAACATCATATTCTTTCTCAAATATAAATACGCTTAATTCCTCTTGCAGCAGTCCAAAGAGATGGAAATCGCAGGGTGGTAATAATACACTTTAAAGTGGATGTGGAAGAACCTCCAAATACGCTTTTTTTAACCAAATTCAGTTTAAATCTTTGGTTAAGATAGTCAAAAACAACCTTTGGTTTTTCAGTTTCATAGGGCCACTCTAAACTTAAGAAAATATTGTTGGCGTAAAATGGTAATTCAGATTTCATCGCAGGAGATAAAGAAATTTAAAAATGCATCACCTTCATGTTGGTATCGGCTGAAAAGCTGAGTAAAAACATTAAAACGTCTCTGTTTTTATTCCATATTTAGCAATTTGAGGACCTTTCTTGAGCAAACTCTTTCTTTCAACGTAAAGTTTTTTTAGTGGCCTCAGCCCTTTCTCCGATAGAACATATCTAAGATACGATGGATTGAAGGTTGCGAAAATCCCCACAAATGCTGGAGGCTTTACAAAACGAGGTTTAAGTGGCCTGGAATACCATACCCCAATAACGGATGTATTTTCACCCCATGAAGACATTAATCACCTTAAGCAATCAATATAGCAACAATATAACAAATGCATGTGTAGCTGACAGAAGAACTTTAACATATTATTAATTCAGACTATCAAATTGCAAAGTATACTAAAAATTTCAGTATTTCTAAAGGGTTTCGTGGCACTTTTCTGAAACTCGTACCGAATGCCTTTTCTTTAATAAAAAAGTCCTAAAATATTATATAAAAAAGTAAATGCAATAAAAAGATTTAGTTCTTTATAAGCATAATGAAGTAAAGAAAGAAAAGTAATTCAAGAAAGGGTTAAAGTATAATAAGAGTTAAAAATTAATTTTATCCTTTTAACGTCTAAAAAGAGTAAAAGGGTCCCTGAAGAGAGTTTCACGTCAGCAAAATTGGCGTCAACCTCAATAGGGCCGCGGGGACCACTAAAAAGAAACAATTTGAATATTTTTAACATGGATTTTAAGAAGCGTAAATTTTTAGCATGCAGCTACTATCGGAAAACTTGGGGGAACTTGATATATAGACGATGACTAAAGTAATAAGAAGCGTCCGTTGTGCGATTCTTATTTTGACCCTCTTTACTGGACATGTTTTATAAATTCACCCCTTCGGCGACAATGTTGGTTATGTTACTGTGGAGAATAGGACGTTATTAGCTGGTCCAAATATACATCCCAAAAGCCTAATTAGGATCAGTGGCGTATGGACTAATAAGCAAAAAATAATAAGCGATATAAAATCATGATTGAAATAATGCCTAATCTCCTTTAAAAAAATGTTTTAATAATTTTTCTGACAGCCATAATCTCAGTTCTGCAAACAATTGTTTTTGTTTTGAGTGACCTCAGATTCTGAAGTAATATACAGATGAGGTATCCTATGCACAGGTCCTTTTATCTACCACGGAAATCCATGTCTATAGGCTAGCAAATTTAAATATACCATACCCACTATTCAATAACTTCATTTTTAACAAAAATCTTTTAATTCTGTTAGACAGACAAAAGTATAAAACACATCTTTACCAGATTAAAAAAAATCTTAAAAAATGCAACTTTATTTATACGATGAGAAATATTTTACCTGAAAATTCGTGTTCAGTTAGGCCGGTCGTACATCTAAAAGACATTTGTTTACGACATGTCGTGGACGTGTTACTTTTAGAACGCATAGTTTTAAGTTGCCGCTTGTACATTAGGCAGACATGTTGCAAACAAGCCAGTGCTTGTCCGTGACAGTTTCCATACGACACTACTTGCTGTGTTTTTAAGACTTATTTGTCAATTGCGTCAATATGTGAGTGGTGAAAATTAGAAAGGACGATCCTACTTTCAGTGTTAAAGTTGTGAAAGCTATAGAAAAAAAGAGCATATTTACATAATAACACTTTTGGCCAAGATTCCATTCGCAAAATTCAGAAGAAAAAATGGAATGAATTTGGAAGGAAATTCAATAGAACAGATAAGATTTCGGTGACACGGTGACTGGAATAAAACTTGATATTTTTTCTTGTTGGAATTTAGAGCATATTGAGCTTGCCATGGTAAAGCTGTATATGAATCTTTAAAAATTTATTTTGATCTACCGCTAAAAAATGCATTTTTTCTTCAATTTGCAGTATGTTAGTAGTTAAACATTCGTTAAATTTTAATTTGATTTGATTTGTTTTATCGTCGAACCAACGAAAGTAAGAAAAATGCATTCTCAGTCGGCGACATAGTGCGTATAAGTGGACGAACTCGCCTTATTTTCTTAAAACATTTGTTTTCGGACATTTGTTGCCAACAAATTGTGACGACATGTCGAATAAATGTACAACCGGCCTTACGCATAAGACACTTCACTATTTTCAAGCAGGTAGCGACAGGCGCTTTGTTTCGGCTTGTCTCAAAAGTTATGTCGTCGGTGCATTATTGCCAGAAAATAAAAAGATATACTGGTTAATATTGTTTTAAGGACGTTGTAACGTCTTTTTTTCCAATCAAAGTATATCAGGTATTGTAGGTGAACACTTTTCCAACCTTTACCAAATTAATGCTGCTGTATCCCACGGCTCAGTACTGGTACCGTTTCTGTTTTTTTTTTCTGTTTTTCTTTATGATTATTCCAATCCATAGTTTTGCGGACGATATTACCCTTCATTCTAATATTCAATTTCTCAAGCCAGTCTCTAAGACTGATTTGCAAAGCACGCGCAGGGTAACTCAGAAATCTCTTTCACAGGATCTTATCCAGTTTAATAATTGAACAACACAATCACGTGTCGCAAAAAACACCAATATTCATCCTTCACTTATGAGCTGCCAAGTTCTGCAGAACAAGTGGGCATCCAATAATTACGTGAACTTAAAATGGGGGAAGGGTCCAGCAAAATATCATCAAATCTCATCTAAAGGAAGCGGGGGTCACTGAAAATCTCACGTCAACTTTTTAGTTCAAAGGATATACATTATTATTATAGACAAAAAATCATTTTTTTTTTAAATTTTGTAGTGTCCCATTTTGTGCGCAAAAAATGTTCATGGTTACTGAATATTTTTATTATTTCTAGGACAAATAAAAAATAACGTTTTTAGAAGTTTTTTAAAGAAAAAATTAAGAGTGTAAGCTCATGTAAAACAAAATTAATCCCGGGTAAAATAAATGTAATTATTTAAAAATTATATGGTAAATCTCACGTAAGGAGACGGGGGGTCTGACGATATCTTCTATCTTACCAAGGGGTCGAAAGGAAGAAGGAGTCTAAATTGCAAAAAAACACTTCACGTAATTAATGGATACAACCAAGGAATTATTTAACCTTGTGGGCGTTACCTTTGGGTATAATTTAATTGATACAAACATATTAAATCTGTAGCCACAGCAGCTTTAAAAAAGCCTAAATTTCTCTTTCAAGCCAGAGAGTACTATTTCTCTTGTAATCTGTATACCCTATATGTATCCCAACTCAGACCCTGCTTGGAATATTATTCTCATGTCTGGAAAATGGCGTCCGCCACAACTCTTAGCATTTTTTATTTCATTTAAGGAGCCGTTCGCCTTATTAAAGACCCCACTCTTACAAGAGAGCTTCCTTTTCTTGTCCATTTACAAGTTGTGGCGTTCTGTCACTCTTTTATAGGTATTTTTATGGCTTCTGCCCTAAGGAATGCATTTCTCACACTCTAACCGAAAATGTCAGGGTTTTCTTACTTTTTTATGTGTCTCCATCTCTAGAATGTCCAGGCTGTAGTGTAGAACCTTTTGTTTGCAGAGGTCTTTTCTTCCCTTTCAAATTTTTAAGTATGTTTTAATAAATTACCTATTACTTCACTTAAGACACCCACGATATATTAGATAGTACTTAGGATTTAGGCCTTCGTGAAATGCTATTGCGTTCTGATGTAGTGACAATTGTAATTTAAGTTTCATTATGACAAACATTAGGGCACCAATTAAAAAAATATTACTTTTCATCTTTTAAATTCTATACAGATTAAAAAAAAGAAAAATTTCATTATGCCAATTAAAATCGTCTTAACGTTAGTCCGCAGAGGGGTTTTTATTAACATTACCTCAGGTAAGCTACACTCCTTAAATAGATAAATTTATTACATTAATTACATTACAGAACTGCAAAAGAAAACTTTACTGATCCATTAATAAAATTACAATAAACACACTATCCTAAATATTATATACATAAAATTAAATACGTAACACCAATATTCCTGTTTATTCCCTATTAACTTGTACATTAGTCATATAAAATATAAAATTAAATAAATAAATTTATTTTTATTGTAAATGGGTACATTACACCAATAAAAAATTTAACTGAGTTAGTGTGAATTTTTAAGAGTTTCCACAATTATATTTCTAAGTACTATGTATTCTAAATCGTTTGATGCGCTACTGACTATACTACTTGAGACATATTTTTTTCTACGTACCATAAAATATCGTCAAATTCAACCTGCTTAAGTGTATCAACAAAGAAGATTTTTGCTTTAGAGATTAATCGATCATCGAAGTTTCTCCAATAAGAAAGCAAGCACTTTACGAAAATTGTAGGTAAAAAGGTGGGGCTCAGATTTTCTAATGTGAGTGTAACCCGCCTATATGTCGATTCGGTTTTGGCCTGATGGCATCTCCGTTATCCTGATGGCGTTTAACCCACCAGGTCGTTAGTCTGATGAGTATTAATGGATTAATGCAGTATTGAACTGTCAACACTCACCTCACTTATCGTCCGATAATGACAGTTCATATTCATCGAATATAAAGTCCATTATATGTGCTGATTACCGGACCGCGTTTATCATTTGCTATTTTCAGTTGAACTTTAAATTTATTGTAAGATTTAAAACGAACAAACATCTTCCCGAAAAAACAATTTTAAAATATTTTTTCGTCAAAAAAACCATTAAAAAATGTTAAGGGGTAAATTTTAAAAAAATATGTGCTTGTTAAATAATAATAATAACTGATTCACTCTCTAAGGTTTCTTGGCCAATCTCGAATTGTTGCTTTTGACATATCTACCATGATGACCACAAACAAACTTCTTTTCTGAAGTCTTTTGACTCAGTTTCCTGTCTACTCGATTTAAATTATTTTCGAGCATATGCTGCTTTATATATATATATATATATATATATATATATATATATATATATATATATATATATATATATATATATATATATATATATATATATATATATATATATATATATATATATATATATATATATATATATATATATATATATATATATATATATATATATATATATATATATATATATATATATATATATATATTCACTCTGACAAAAATGCTTTCTTTTCTTGCCCACCCACGAGCTGTAGAACATCTTTCATTCTTTTATAGATATTTTTACGGCTCCTCTACCGAGGGATTAGCCATGCATCGCATAAAAATCCATCTAGAGAAACTCTAAACTTCCCATTTTATTTTTTCTTTCATCTTTAGAACGTATAGAACTATAAAACATGCTGCCTGCAGAGGTTTGTCACCTACAACATCCACGGGAAGCCAGTACTTAGGGTTTAAACTTTCGTGGACCATCTGAAAATAAAATCAGCCGACCGAGTTAATCCAGATATTCGTAAAATAACTAAAAAATGAATAAGTTCTGAAGCACTTTATATATGTTTCTTAATCTTTGATTGTAAAAATATGTGTGAAGAATGAAGACCTAACATTATGCCAAATTTTAAATTTCTGTCGTGTCCTTTTTGAGAAAAGTAAACCGACTGTGACCGACAGATGGATCACCCCAAGAATGATCCTATAAATGGTGCCCCTATTTTTTCTTTTAGGATGCGGTATGCTTTAAAATAAAATAAAACATTATTTTATTTTACCGCACAGCACTTATTTAATAGAGGAGTTAAATTATTATCTGTATTTTGCAATATTCGCCCATTAACATAATCCTAGAAGCAAAGTTCTTAACTAGGATTATAATTTTTTAATTAAAATAGCCCGTTAATGTTTGGATTACCAGCCGTTAAAACAGCAAAAAACGTAACAATTATTGGTTTTTAATTCCCGTAAAAAATTAACCGACATTTAATAAACATGAATTTCAAAATCACGGAAAAATCGCAGGTATGCAAAAAAAACCAATTCACATATTTGGAAGTGCATTTGGCACTGAAAATGATTGTTTGGAAGTTTATTAAATATTGCATAATTCGCGTTGGAATTGTGGCATGCTGGAAAGTTTACAATGAGTTTCAATCGGTGTTCAAACAATTCTCGACGCTATATTTCGTTTATAAACTTGGAATGTTCTGCGAAACTATTAAATCCGACGCAGCATTAAATTTATCGAGTGAACCTTGGAACCCGTGCAACATTTATTATTACTTTACACAAAAACTTTTCGGGCTCGATGAAATTATGAGCGACAACTATGTATCCAGAAAATACTTTAGAAATTTTACAAATTGTTTTCTCGAATACTAAATTTCAGTAACGAATTTTGATGATCCAAATCGGAAGCAGCTACCAGAATAAATTCACAAAATTGAAAATATGAAAATTTCGATATTGATAATAAAATTTAGTTAAATTAAAATATAATTTGTTATGTAAAGAATACTGCAATATTATGAAAAGAAAACAAATGAGAGTAGATATTTTTTTATCTTGGGACAGTCCACGAAGGTTTAAACTGTAAGTAATGTGGGTCTCCTAAGTGAAGTAAGAAGCAGCTAACTGACAAGAGACCTGACGATTTAAATATTTGCAAGGAATAAAAATATCTTTACAGGATTTTACAGCCTAGACACCTTGGGCATAAAAGAACGACACAAGTGAGAAGTTCGGTGCCTATCCAGTTGGGCTGTGAAGGGACACATGAAAGTTACTCTTTGGCTAATTTCTTGAAATAGAGGCTGTGAACATACCTCTTAAAAAAGTGGCAAGTCCCTACAGTTCGTTTAAGCCAATATAACCACTTAGAAGCTCCCAATGCAGCAATACGGAGTGCTACTCTCATGTATCATTTTACAGTCTATCGGGAGAGGTCTTGAACTCACTTTGCTAGTTTCTTTATATCTAGAGTACCTAGACTGTGAAGCTTGCTAGGACTTAAACCTTTGTGGAGTGTGTAAGATAAAAATAAGAATCTGGCGCACTCTTCTTTTTACTCTTGAAAAAAGGTGTCTATATAACAAGCTAAAAACAATTCATGTTTTAATAATCCGAGCAAATAACCCTTTACAAATATGACATTGTCGGTAATAAGGTAAAAATTGGACAAAATTACTTTTCCTATCTAAATTAAAAGAAAAAATGTAATTTTTTATTAAGTCTCTATTGTTTTAGATGTGTACCTTTTACCCCAATTTGTACAAAAAGTTATTTAACCTTTAGGTCGTTATATTAGATAATAAAGTTAATTGGTATAAACACATCTACAGCCACAGCACCTTTCAAAAATCTTGGAATTCTTTTTCAGGAAGGTGCATAAATTGCGCACTGGTCCAATTTTGAGTACCTACATAATGTATAGTATTTAAATAATTAGTGTAAACTCTATACTTAAACGTTTGGTAAATCCTAAAAAGTATCAATGGTTACAATTTATCGTACATGGTAGGAGCGGCACCAGAATGACGCCTACAGGTTTGCTATATTAGAGAAAATTTCTATTTAACAGAACTAAACAGAACAAATAATTGCTGTGAATCATTTCACACCAAATTTAATGTTTTGTTTTTTAAATTCTCTTAAACACTACCGTTTTTTGACATAGGTAATTAGAACCTCCTGGTGCGCAATTGATGTACTGTAGATTTTGGTGGATTTGGGTACAGTGCGCAATTCGTATTGGAAATATTAAGTACACGGTGCGCAATCTCAGGCCGCCACATTCAGACCAGTATTTTCCTGCTAATCTGTTAACTCTGTATGTGTTCCAAACCAGACCCTCTTTGAAATACTGATCCCATATCATGGAAACGATGTTTCCAACAACTATTAACATTCTTGATTCCATTCAAAGAGGAGCTGTTTGCCCTATTAAGTATTTTTTTTACAAAAACTTCTGCTTCTTACCCACCGTAAACCTGTAGGTGATCTGTCCCTTTTTTATGTTTATTACCGCTTCTATTTGGAAAAGTAAAACAGCTTCGAGTAGAACAACTCAAATACCACTGGAACGCATTCCTTTACGATCCATCTGAAAAAGCCCCGAGCTTCTCATTCCTCTCTTTTTTTAATTTCTTTTTCCCTTCTACAGATCTGTCCGAAAATCTGCTTATAGGACTTTCAGTACTCTCGTCATTTCCTGTTCTTACTAGTTATTTTATTACATAAAAATGGGGCAATAAAAATTTTACGCGACATTTAATTAAGGGTTTATTCGAGAGTGTGTTTATTTTGAACATGCTTCTAACAAAACAACCATTTTGAACAAATTAAATATTATTGTTTTTTTTTCTAGCAAATCCACTGTACGGTCCCGAACTGCAAGTGCGAGAACTTCGTCCCAGGAAAAGTACGACTACGCTACTGCGAAACCTGCAACCACGGTTGGGTACCTCATGGTAAGTACCATTTTGCGCCGTTTCAGAGACTAACCCATGCAACCTTAACATTTTAATTTTGCTCAATTTATTAATAGCTACCTACGCCTCGCGATTTAATACACACTATTTACATTATTATCGCCTCAAATGTCAACTTCAAGATGGTCTAGAAATATAACTATCGTACTTGTACTGCCTTATTTGGTTTAGATACAGGGAGCTCGCTCTGAAGTGTTATTATTAGGTCCAAACAGTATACGTGTTTTGTTACAGAGTAAAAAACTAATTTTATAAAGTGGATAAAACCCATACTAGTTTAAAAAAGTGATTAATTTTAATTAAACAATTACATATATAAATATTATTGTAAATTTTAGATTGCCACTACACCGATTGTGTGGATTTTGTCACTTCATATTAATATGTGATTTTATTTTCCCATATAAAATTCTTTTCGAATCCCAGGATTCATTTTTTTATTCTTTTTGTTAGGTTTGTGATAATTCGGCCCTACAAAATATTTTTCTATGGTGTCTACCTAAACTTTATGCTATTCTAGTGAATGAGTGCTCTTTTAAAGGTTTATAAATATCTTGATTAATCTTAGAATAGATCAAAGTTTCACATAATTAAAAGTGTTTTATTCGGTTTTGACGTTAAACGGTTTTCTTGTCTCAGCTCTTTGACTCGTTCAAAAACCGGCTTAAACAGATTTTGCGGTTGTTTTCTTATTCAGGCGATATCAGATTCTGATTCTGTGTTAAATGTTACACAGGGAATAAATTCTTCTTTCAATCCGTCAGTACGCGATTTTTTTTTGCTAGGGCAAAAGTGACAAAAAAAACCTAGCATTGCGACTTACATCACATTATTCCGATCAAAATACATTTTTTTTTCAATATAATATTCCTGAACTGCAATAACCTCATTCTAGTTATCTTCTAATTTATTAATTGAAATCCATGATGTGAGAACCCGCGAGATCGTCGGAATACTCTTCCACGACTGCTTCGTTCGATGAAAATCGTTTTTTGAGATTTAAAAATAGTGGAAGGTAAATCTGACAAATGGGGTGAATTTTGCAACAATTTGTACTTTAGTTTTCGCGATATTTTCTGGAGCTCTGTGAAAAGTTGTGTTGTCTTGATAAAAAAAATATTTTTTCTTCTGTAAACCAGATCTTTTCTTGTAAGTAATTACATATTTCTGGTCCAAAAGGTTACATTAATAATTTAAGTTTATTTTTTTACTACTTTGGAGGTAATTCACAACCAAAATTCTTTTCGTTTTCCAAAAAACTGCTGCTAAGACCTTCTTGGCCGACTTCTGGACTCTAACTTGTTTCGAAACCGAAGTACTAGGTTCACAACACTCTTTAACTTCTTGGATCTTGATGATGAATTTTTTGAGATTTAAGAACAGCCAGAAGTCAGTGGAAGGTAAACCTGGCAAATGGGGTTAATTTTGCAACAATTTGTACTTTAGTTCACTGATTTTCGCGATAGTTTCTTGAGCTGTAGAAAAGGTGTGTTGTCTTGATAAAAAATTATTTTTTCTTCTATAAACCAGATCGTTTTTTGTAAGTAATTTCATAGTTCTGGTCCAAAAGGTTACATTCATAATTTAAGGTTTATTGTTTCACTGCTTTGGAGGTAATTCACGACCAAAATTCTTTTCGTTTTCCAAAAAACTGCTGCTAACACCTTCTTGGCCGACTTCTGGACCCTAACTTGTTTCGAAACTGAAGTACTAGGTTCACAACACTCCTAAGCTTGTTGGATCTTGATGGTAGACCCAAGTCTTGCCTATAGTAATGAAGCGACGAACAAAATTATTTTTATCCTTTGTAAAAGGCTCCAAATGTTGCTGAGAAAGTCGCATTTAAATGGGTTTGTAAACATTGTAAACAAATGCGGCAACCTTTGTGCACCCAGCTTTCTGAAACTCAAAATTTTTGTCAAAATTGCTTACACTACCTTATGAAATCCCTAGGGCTTGGAATTATCCGAACAATTCTTGGTAAAAAAAATAAACAAAATTTATTGTGGAATGCGAACTACACACATCGGCAAAAGGCTTTTACTAGCGTTCGCATGCCTCTATGTTGTAATAATATGACTACTTCACTGCAAAATCAGATTTATTACTTTTTACCAAAACACGTATACATAGAACGAGTCTCAATATGTTTTAGTTAGACAACTAGAAGTTCTTAACCCTTAAAATATCGACCATCAGTCAGAAAAAATATTATAATTTTCCGACTTTCGGACATTGGGCATAAATATGAAATTGTGTAGCCAGGTCACGTTGTGCCCATGCCTCCATCTTTACTGTATCGCTTGAATATTAGATTTTGCACTTATATTTTAAATTCCTATAAGTATGATATATTTACGATGTCATGTTATTTGCATTTTTTAACAACTATGTATGATTATTTTACTTAAGTTGTAAATTGGCTTTCATTGGTGCATTAGGTAAAGGACATGGCACACATAACAGGGGTTTCTAGCTCCCAAACGAGTTTTTTAAGATTTGAGTATGTTGTTTACTAGATTAATAGGAACATCTTTTAAATGGGACATTTTTGTGCAGGCCTACAGGGTGACCCAAAAAAATCACTGAGAAGTTGCAGCTTAACTGTTTATTAATTCTAATACAAACGCATAAAAATAGTAAAATTTCGTCTAAATCCGACGGAATATTATTTTATATATTTGTTTAGAGGTAAACTAATTTGATTTAACATTTACTACATACAGGGTGGTCCAGTATCGAATAAATATTATGGATTATGCCAACTAAAATGTTAATATCATGAAATACTTGTATATATTTTTAGAAATTATACATTTCTTACAGTTTATTAAGGTAAATTTAAGTTTTAATATTTGGTTTATTGTTCCAAATATACGGGGATATTTGGAATTAAAGATTAGAATATATTTTGTGACACATAAAGAGGTACATAGTTTTAAAATCTGAACATGTTTTGGCAATTTTTTAACAGAGGTATAATAAAATTAAGCTACCCATAACTAAAATAATTTTCGTGTACATCTACAGGGTGAAGTATCTAGGAGGTTTTATTCACCATGTCTCCTGGATTTACCTATATTTTTAGGATAAGTCGTTTTAAAATTGTTTGCCGCGCAAAAATTGCTGGTGTAAAATTACTTATTTATAATTTAGTATTGTTAATTAAATTATTTATTAATTTATATAATTTTTAACTTAAAATTTTAAAAACGCAAAATTAACTCGCTTTTTTGACTTGGAGCACAAGAAGATATATAAAAATATATTAAGAAATTAACATATTACTTGGCATAAACATGTTTATTTCTTCGATACTGGAGCACCCTGTATGTGATGAATAGCAAATCACATTTTTTAACTCTAAGCAAGTAGGTTGTTTTTTTTTGATAAGTTAGGCTTTTTAGGCGTTTAAATCACTATTAAGGAACAGGAAAGCTTTCACTTCTCAGTGATTTTTTGGGCCACCCTGTGGGCCTGCAGAGGAATGTTCTATCTAAAGGATGTTCCTATTGACTTAAAAAAAAACAGACTCAAATTTTAAAAAATCGTTCGAGTGCCAGAATCCCATGTTATCTGTGCCATATCATTTAGTTACTTTATTAGTTACTTAATTATCTTAAAAACCAGCAATTATTGACGTATAGTGTTATTTACATTAAACTTGACCAAACATACAGAGCGTTCCGTTTAAAAAAAAATGTACCTTCAATGAAAACTCTGTTGCATTGTTAAGTACGACTTATCCTAAAAATATAGGTAAATCCAGGAAACATGGTAAATGAAATCTTCTAGATACTTTACCCTGTAGATGTACACGAAAACTTTTAGATATGGGTAGCTTAATTTTATTATACCTCTGTTAAAAAATTGCCCGAAAAATGTGCAGATTTTAAAACTATGTAGGTACCTCTTTATGTGTCACAAAATATCTTGTGGAAAAAAAACAAAAAATATAATTCCAAACTTTCCTGTATATTTGGAACAATAGACCAAAATATTTTAACTTAAATTTACCTTAATAAACTGTCAGAAATGTAAAATTTCTTAAAATATTTACAAGTATATCACGATATTAACATTTTAGTTGACATAATCCATATTATATATTCGATACTGGACCACCCTGTTTGTGGTAAATGTTAAATCAAATTATTTTAACTCTAAACAAATATATAAAATATTATTTCGTTGGATTAAGACGAAATTTTACTCCTTTTATGCGTTTATACGTGTAACAAAATTAATAAACAGTTAAGCTGCTTCTCAGTGATTTTTTGGGCCACTCTGTAGGCTCGCACAAAAATGTCCCATTTAAAAAATGTTCCTATTGATCCAATTAACAACATACTCAAATTTAAAAAAAATCCTTCGAGAGCCAGAATCCCATGTTATCTGTGCCATGTCCTTTCTTTCGATCTATCAATTTTAAGCATATCACGAAACCTTTGTGTACATACATATGTGTCCGCAATAGCTTGACTTTTTTGCAATCGTGTGATATTTTTTTAAAAAATCGGCTTCCCTTTCATATCTTTTTAATTTTTATCACATCACCACTGTGCCCTGTAAAAGTGTCCTCTAATATTTTTAGAAGAAAAGTGGTAACAATTAACATCCTATAGCAAAAAAGTTAGGTCGTTCCGGATAATATATTAATTAAAATTTTTCTTTATATAATGAATTGAAGAAATACACATCAAAATATTAGTTCGTCAATAAAGAACACTCTATATATTTTTAAAGAAGTTAAAATAAGTAGGGTAGGCCGTAGCTAGTGCCCTCTACTAGCAACATCAAAAGTATGGACGAATTTAAATTTCTTGCCTCAACGAACCCTCAAATCCCCATTTTTGTACCGCTGTCTTTTAGTTAAAAATTATTAAGAAAAACAAAAACAAAATTAAAAGTTTGACACCCTGTATCTAACTTATTATCAACTTTGTGATAAGGCAAGTTTATGTTAATTGCATTATTTCGACCTAAGGAATGTGCTGTAGCTCTGTGTCCCATTACTTCTTGGGACATCCTGTATATATATATATATATATATATATATATATATATATATATATATATATATATATATATATATATATATATATATATATATATATATATATATATATATATATATATATATATATATATATATATATATATATATACATATAGATATATATATATATATATATATATATATATATATATATATATATATATATATATATATATATATATATATATATATATATATATATATATATATATATATATATATATATATATATATATATATATATATATATATATATATATATATATATATGAGTTGTTTTTTATAATTTCTACGGGCTGTAAATTATCGCCTTAATCAGACTCGGAGCTCTCCATTAACTTGGACGCTTCGTAACCAATCCAAGTATCTCGCGTCTAGAGAAACCCCGGATAATATGGCTGGCGAGCTTCTTGACAGTGTTGACAATTGAAACATACTTTATTATGCAGGGACTCGGCGCGTATTTTACAAAGTCGGCTTTTTCTAAATAATGCATTTAATGCAAAAAAAGCAAATCATGGGTCTTTTCTAAAACGTCTCCGCAATTTTACGTCTTGGCAAAAATAAAAATCAACTTCATCTAACCAGAACTAACCATGACCGACCAAAAATGACGACTTGAATTTGTCCTAATTATCCCTACATAGAAGTTATTAACAAAATATTTATAATTTCTAATATGGTAGAAGTTTTAATTTTTTTTTAAGTGGAATTATATATTCCCCAGGTATTTTCTAATACGTTTTTAAAATTTTGTTTATAACTTCTACAAATAATTTAGACAAATTGAAAAGCCCTAAGTTCTAGTCGGTCATGGTTAGTTCTGGTTAGTTAAAGCGGCTTTTTATTTTCCCCAATTATATTTCAGACCTGAAAATGCGGGGACGTATTAAAAAAGACCCCAAATTATTACATTAAAATGTAATTTTTTGAGTTATGACAAATTCTTTTGATTGTATTAGACATGCGTCAACACTGTCAAGAAGCTCTCCAACCATAATATCCGGGGTTTCCCTAGACGCGAGTATCCAAGTAGGCGTACCTACCAGGACTTTTGATTTTTCTTTTCATCAAGGAGCCTCTACGCCTAAAAAATTCTACCTTCTTTATCAATAAGTATCCTAATCATCGAACTTGCTACCTAAAGAATTTCTTCCTCTAAACCAAATTACTAAAGTATACCATGTATGTGCCTTTCCAAACTTTTTTCCTTTAGCAAGTCAAGCTCCATTGTATTCTAACAAATTTTAAATGCACCAATAGGGCATGTCACTGTACTGTAAAACTTTCTGCTAGGGTGTTCTAATCCTTAGCACGTTTTACGCTAATCCCCAAAAATATATAAAATTGTCAAATAATAAACAAATAGCCCAAATTAAACAGCATAATATTCGGGGTAAAAAAATAATTGGCCGGTAAAATGAAAAATTCACGGGGTGTCACATGCGTGTAACTCTGCGGGTGACTACGGCAACGTAACTGCGAACCGTTAAAACTGTCTACCCGGCGATTAAATTAAATTAAAATGTAATGCTGCGAGATGTAGGAGAATCACTTATTAAATTACAACATGCAACTATATAGCTATTAAGGGCCTGGGTTGTAGACCCTAAACATATTAATATTTGTTTTGTGCCCACCCTCGTTCTTCAAAAGTGTCACTGCCAACGTTCGAAAATTACATCGTCCTAAAGGGGTTCATTAGGTGTACAGGGTGACACTAACATTTTGACATGCCCGCTGATCACTAAAGGGGTTAGATGATTGATACTCTTATTGTTTTGTTCATACACGACCGTGTAAACAAACTGGGAAGTGAACAGGCATGAAATAATTTAATTACATAATTTAGGTGACAATCAGGTATTTTAGGTAAATTCAATTTATACAGATGAGTCAGTACTTTAAGGACACATTGCGGTACACAATATACAGGGTGTAAAAATTATAATGCTCACGATTTTAATGGAGCTTAAAACAAGTCGAAAAAGCCAAGAACATATGGGTCAAAACTTAATTGTTTTTGAAATATGGCCTTTCAAAGTTTAAAAAAGTTGGCAGCGAGTCAGAAGGTCGAACGTTTTTTGCGAGGTTTTGCATATTTACACTTTTTTTAAGGAGATGTTCATTTACATACAAATAATAAAAATTTCTTCTTGCAAATTATTTTGATATTTAATTTGAAATTAAATTTAAGTAAAAAACAATAAATATTTATTGTTTGGTTTTTATTTGTAATTAAAAAATAGTTGTACTTACCAAAAGAATCTGCTAAATATCCATTTTAGGAACACAAATTATTATGTTTTAAAACAGCAATTTTTTATTTTGCTTAAAGAATAAGATTTCTCGGTTGCACACATTCCGTTTTCAAAAATGTTTTGTACATTTTGCACTACAGTTGTCTTAAATTTAAAACATATTGGCATATTTTTCCAAATTAAAAACAAACAAAAATATCGCGGCCGGGCCGGTGCACGGTGAGCAAAATGTACAACCGACTTTACTTTACGGACAAGGCTGTTAGGTAGCTCTGTTGCCAATTATTTTTTTAAATTTTGAACTGGGGGAAAAAGTATTTTTATTTTTTTTTTATTTGTAGATTGAAACATTTAAAACTTAGTTTATTTTATTACCAAATGAATTTACTGATAAGCGATAAAGCGGAAAGTTTCCAATTGTTAAGATTTTCAAAAATACTTGCTTTTAAAGTTCTAACTTTAACATCGTTTAGAAAAAAATCTGTCAAGTTTAGACACATATGTCATATCTTTTTGACTTGTTTTGAGCTCCACTATCGCCCCTTTAAATCGTGAGCATCATAATTTTTACACCCTGTATAAAAATATTTTTTAACAATTTTTTTAACAATTTCACTTTTATACAGGGTGTCCGGAACTATTTAAAGGTTTATTCTTTATATAAAAATTTTTTCTAACAATTAACCTTCAAAGAATCATGCACCACATTGCCGATTATATAAGATGGGATTTTTTTCGTTTATAGTATGTATTTTTGCATTTGATATTTTGCTGTGATCGAAATTTTGACGGTGTGTTTTGTTTTTAAGCGACTAAAAAAAAGAAGGTTATCAATTTTACACTTATGTATGTAATATTATTGAAACAAATGTAAACCTCTTGTCAGAAAAGTTTATTTTTCATAACAGTTGCTGCGTGGTCCCACACTATATTTGCAGCAGTTATTTTTATTAAAAGCCAAAGGATATACACAAAATTAAAAACTGCTAAAGAAAAGAACATCCTTATTTACAAAAATATAAGAAAATGTTAAATAGAAAAGTTATTTAGAATCAAAAGTTAGGCTTAAATACCAAGTCATGGCTCTCTTTACCCGTGATTTTTTTATTTAATTATTTATTTCCACATGCTATTTTTTTTGTAAAGTTTAATCGGCAATTTTTTAATTGAACCCTACATTTGTATATACAACTTTCTTTGCAGTTTATTTATTCTAAATATTCGAAACAATATGTTATTGATGGTGCACCTTCATTTTGGTGGAGCTGTACTACCAAATGGATCGGTCGTGGTGGTCCTTTCCATGGCCACCTCGCTCTCCCGATCTTAATCTGATTTCTTTTTTAATTAATATCAAACGCCCAAATACCAGAAACGAGCTATTTGTACAATTTATTTAGAGCAAAAAGCAGATTTATAGTTTTGAAGTTCAACCCATATTGCCAATCCTTTGTTTTAATTGTTGTTATCCTCGTTTTTCTATGTTTGTTATCTAGTTTTATTGCTGCAACGATATTTTCAACAAAACGGTGCGTTACATCGAAAATTTTATCTTTAATAATCTTTTTTTTTTAAAGATATTCAACGAGGCAAACCTGATTGGAAGGGTCGTTTAAACTCAAACAGATTGGTAAAAATGTCAATTTTTTATACAATATATTTTTATTAAAATTTAATTTTCTCCATGCATACAATATCTTATTTAACATATACAATTTTTTTTTAAAGTATGCAAAAATTACCAAACTTTATAAAAAGTGTAGAACTGATAGGTATACTATTCTACACTTTTTTAAAATTTTGAAAAACAAAACCTTATACATTAAATGAGACTGTTTTATATGGACATTACCATTATCAAAATATTTACTTTGTTAAAAGGAATAATTGTAAAATTTTAGAGTTTTGTTTAATATCGTTGCAACAACCTGAAGTTGGCGGCTAGCTAAAAAAGCTAACTTAAATTTTACCAATAGGTGTTAATTTGAAAAAAGTTATTTAAAAGTGATTTGGTTGTAGCCATTTTAAAAAAGTATTACATCAGAATAAATAAAACCTGTATTATACAGAATTAATTCAAAATGTTCTAAAAAAAGTAAAAGTTTTGCCGTACCCTGTATATCCTTTAAATAAATCTAACAACTTGGAACCATGCACCAACCTACTTTATAAATATAAAAAAAAAATTCTGACAAATTAAAAATAAAAAAGTTTTCCATTTGTTGCAAACCTAATGCACCACTATGTATATAACAAAAGCGTTTGTACTGTTATACATCTTAAAATTTAGCAGCAGTAAACTTCTCAACTTTAATAAGAAAATCTTCCCTATAAGCAAATTATTACGTTATAGACCAGGGTCGATACTTTTTAAAACAAAAAAAAAAGTAGGGTGAAATCCATTGGAAAAGGAAAAGAATATAACAAAAATGAAAGGAAAAATAATTTTCGGGTGATGTGAGGTCGGGAAGTTCAAGGGGGTGAGTTTTTAAGGCTAAAAACAGTTTATCTCGATTTCCGGCAAAACTACAAGTCCTATAAATATAAAAAAAATTAAATAGCAAAGTTGTAGGTAATAAAAAGATCTACAACTTTTGTATTTACCCTTTTTTTGAACTACCTCAAAATTTATGAGAAAAAATCAAATAACCAAGTTTTTGGTTTTTTATTTTTATCTTTAACAATTTTTTTGTCACGAAATTTTGAAAAAACTTACCATTTTATGTCCTAAACACAATGTAATTTTTTTGATTAAAAATATTAATTTTTTACCTTAGTTTGACTTAATATCAAAAGGCACCCTAATTTTCAATCAAAAATTCTCCTGTCAAAATATCTGCTTTTTTACTAAAGTCGGTAGGCTTTTTGTTCGTTTAAATCTCTAGTTTCTTATGGTGTAAAAATATATATACATTACTATGGTAAATATTTTCAGAAAATGCAAAAAAACGAAAAAAACTCAAATCCGATTTTTTTTAATCATTATGTTCATTTGGTTGATAATTATAGAAGTATATTTCCATTTAAAATTTTTTTTTTTAATCAATGTTACCTAAAATCTTACGTTTTTCGAGTAATTAAAGTGTTAATTTTAATAAATAGCTCAAAATTGTACATAATAGTTAAACAAAAAATTTTGAATTTGAGTTTTTTCGTTTTATTTGCATTTTCTGAGAACGTTTACCATAGTAATGTATTTTTTTACACCATCAGAAAGTAGAGATTTAAACGAACAAAAAGCCCACCGACTTTATTAAAAAAGCAGATATTTTGACTGAAGAATTTTCGATTGAAAATTAGGGTGCTTTTTTGATATTAAGTCAAAATAAAATAAAAAAATAAATATTTTAAATCAAAATAATTAATGTGTGTTTGGGACATAAGAAGATAAGTTTTCACCAAATTTTGTAAAAAAAAGGATTTGTTTTTTGTAAAAGATAAAAATAAAAAACAAAAAACTTGGTTATTTGCATTTTTCACATAAATTTGAAGGTTATGTGAAAACAGTGTATATACAAAGTTGTAAATCTTTTTATTAGCTACAACTTTTTCATTTAACTTTTTTCTATATGACATGTAGTTTTGCCGGCAATCGGGATAAACCGTTTTTTACCCTTAAAAACTCACTCCCTTCCACTTCCCGACCTCAGATTATTTTTCCTTTCATTTTTGTTATATTCTCTTCCTTTTCCAATGTGTTTCATCCTACTATTATTTTTTTTTACTTTCTACAATTTTCAAAGGCTTCAGCCATGGTCTATTAAGCATTTAAAAATATTATTTATTTTATTTTAAGATGTTTACCGTGTAAAGATCTGACCAATAATATGCCTAACGCTATCATGAGTATAAACCTAAACTACTTATATAAAAATTTATGTTTCTTTCTTACAAATTAATAATTTGTTCTTAGAACCACAACTGAAAATTAGTTGAACTGATTTATGATTTATTAGTAATAAGTCATTACATTCCAAAATTTTCATCGAAGCAATAAAGTGTAGGCGAGTTAATTTAGTTTGACTTATTTGTCGTAGCAAACGACTTTCGATTTTGAATGGTGTGTCACGTGTGCCCTCTCAAAGACCCCATAATTCCATTCCTGATTGACGGCAACTACAGGAAAACAATTAACCTATTTATATTTCAACATGTGGGTGGTCACTCCATCACCCGTTAATATTAAAATAGCCATCTAAAAAAGTTATATATACCATAGGAACAATCAGTTTTCATTAGCCGGCTTCGTGTCTAAATCGGTTACGAAGAACTTTTTCAGAGATGACATATTGCTCTGACCGAGCCAACTAATCCATAACTCTATGACACTAACCTTATAATGCCGGGGGAAGCAAACTGATGTCGCCTCTATAAGTGACGTCATTCGTCAAGATACCATCTTAATAACTTTCCCAGATTTTGCTAAAATTTATTCCTGAGATATATAGCCTATATATATGTTATATGATTAAGTACTCTAAGAAATTAAAATAAGGACGAGTGACATACGAGTACTGAATTTATTAAATTACAATCAAATATTTTTATTTACAGGGTAGCGCAAAAAGATGAATATTTTTGATATTAGGTTTATTTAATAATTGGGTATATTCTATTATGAAAGAAGCGACAGCTAAAGCTTAACGGCCGAGTGATGATCGCGTTGTTAAATTTAGCGATGGACTTAGCAATTGTTAAAAGTTAACAACGGTTTAGAATGTTTAACAAAATGTCAGATTTTGACAGGTTGCCTACTAAAATCATTGAATAATACTGACAATGACGTTTTATTAAACATTCTAAACCGTTGTTAACTTTTAACAATTGCTAAGTCCATTGCTAAATTTAACAACGCGATCATCACTCGGCCGTAAGTCTCATACATTGTCACTGAGGAAGAAAAATAATAATGAAAAATGCAATTTTTGTGTAATATAGCAAAATCAAAGAAAATATAACAAAGAATAATCTAAAAAAATAACATAATTAAAGTAATTTATATTTAAAATAATTTAAAAATCATAATATGCTATCAATAGAGTCAACCGTTCCCTATTTGGGGTAATCAAAATATTTGAAGAATATTTAATCAGTAATTATTACTGCTTACGCAGTAACACCATGAAAATCTCAGATTTTTTTCCTTGGCAATTTTAGTTTAGTAGGTTTATTGAGTAAGTAATACTTTTCTTTCAGGTTCACGATGTAGAACTTTGTATTATTTTATTTGACATTTTCCTAAATAAATTGTAAAGAAAATTATTAACAATAGTAAAGAAAAACTCGCGAAACACTGCGCCAGTGTTTGGGAACAAGCGGCTTGTATAATATTAACATAAAACTTTTCTATTTCTAATAAATATAATAAATTTATATAAAAATAATAATAATGATAGAAAAATTAAAAGTGATAAAAGCAAATTTATTACTTGTAGTGGTAACTGTTACTTTTCACAAAAAATAACACAAACATTTATGCAACAAATATAAAGCGAAAAAATGGAGAAACTGACAGTTTTTTCTTTGTCTAGACTCAGTAGCTACTACAGTTCATAATATAAAACTTTTTGCTTTAAAAATTTTAAAGATTAGTGAGGACAACACATTTTTCAGTGTATAATCGATTTTACACTATAAAAATCACCTAAACGGTTTCGGAAAAAAGCTTTTCGGAATCGAGCCACCTTGTAAAAATGTTTATAAAGGTACAAACTTTGTTTCAAATGTTTGAAAGATTAAAAAGTTTATTTGAACTAAAATAAAAATATATAGATGTTTTTTTTCTGATTTAAAAAAAAAAGAATCATTTTCATGGAAATTTCACATCTGGTTGAAATTAGTCTTTTTTTCTGACTCGTACACCACCTTCAAAGACAATTAAATAATTCTTAACTAATATTTCTAAAAATGTATAAAAGCAGGTTGCGTCTTTTTTAATGAATAATTTTGACATGTAAGGTTAAAATAATAAAATACAAAAAATGTAGTCTTTATCTTTATTTATTTTTAAGCCTACTTATGATCTTCCGGTTATTTTTTAGCCCTGGTCTTGGTCTTGGTCTTGTTTTTAATGGCAAATTTTTATTGTAGTGGTATGTTACTTTTCACAAAAATAACACAAAAATCACTGAAACTGAATCTAGACTCATTTAAGATTCCAGATCAGTGTATAATCAACAAAAAATGTACCAATCCTTAAAAGTGGGTGTTTCAAAGATAACCTTTTAATATTAAAAAAAAAGAAAAACAAAACTTATGTTGCCTACATGCAATGGTTTTTATTGCCTATAAAATCATATCATATTTAAGCAATGGTCTTTTGGGCCGCAAGGCATACAAGCAATGGTCTTAGAAAAAAGTGCTTCTGAACCTGCCCTTATTCTTACTCGTCCCTTTTCAATTTCTGAGTGATCCGGTAAGGAATATGTCCTTGCTTTTAAAGTACTATCACTGCGTATCACTTTATATAAAAAAAATCAATCTCTGTTATAACAGGTAATAATAATTCTAAAACATTAAATGATTGTGGTAACAAATTTTGTTCCAGGTTTAAAATCAGATTAAAACTTGCAAAAATGCGGGATTACTAATTCCATAAATTTCCTGTCGATATATCGTCCATATTTCAGGTCCCCTTTTAATTATTTGCGGATTGCGTGATAACATAATCCCTACATCAGTGACGAGATTCATCAGTTTTAGCACCGTGCGATTGAAAATGAATTATTTTCATTGTAAAAGCCAGTGGCCAGTTTGTTTCTCAATAATTAAAAATCGGTAAATGAACAAAAATTCAAACAATGAAAAAGCTGACAGTCTACGCATAGGTTTTACACAAAAGTTAACAACGAGTGGAGTGAAAATAGTTTTTTTTTGCTACCATGCGTAAATTTGTAATTTTACGCACGCTGTGCATTGTATAAAACTACGTTTTACGCGTTGGTGCGTAAAGCAGAATACTATTCGTACCTATGTAAAATAACAAACTTTTTAAACTGGTATATACAAGGAGGACTCCAATACCGCAACTCGTGTATTACTTGTTATTTAACTGCAGTAGTAATATTAATTTTAAATTAACCCTCAACGTATTCACCCTCTAATTCTATGTACTTTTGCCATCGATATGACAACTTCCTAAATGCCAAATGTATGGAATGTGTTTGGTTGGGCGCCAAGCCACCTATAAACAAAGTCAACATTTTAATTATAATTAAATAAAAACAATTAAAGTAACTATATATGACAATATGCATATCATTGCGAGAACGTTAAATTATAATTACGACTAGGGCCATTCGTTTGGAGTATAAAATTCTGGGTCATATTTGAAGATTCCCCGTAGTTGATAGTTATTTCTTGTGACGATCATTTACAGAGCACTTTTTTTTTAAATAACTAAATTGAATGACAAATTATGATTTTAAGGCACTAGTTCATACACAAGTGCAACGTATTTTACTTTACTCACCTGCCCATCGTGACTGTCAAAATATGTATAGTCTTTCTCAAAGTATATCGTTATGGCTTTTGACGGACCATACCCCAATAAACCCTTAACGATTTTATTACCTATTGTTATTGGGTTAACTCATTTGTTCATAAGGACAGGGGTGGGCCAGGTATTTCTCGAGTATTAACCATTAGGCATATAAATATTTTGGCTAAAATTTTAGTGGCAGTGTTGAATAACCGTTTTTAATGTGCGTTTCGAAAAAGTTGTTTTACGAGAATATAACTATGTCGCGTCGAAATTATTTGTCATTAGATGCAAAACAGGTTGTGAAAAATGTGTATGAAACTTTAATCAGTAGAGGTCTAATTAAACAAGAAGCTTTAAAAGAAACCTGTCTACTTACAAAAACTCCAATATCATTGATAAGGGATATTATTATTAGTGAAGAATTGAACAAAAGAAAAAACGTAGTGATTTTCAATCTCACCGTATAGACAATAGTGATCAGGACCTAATAAGAAGGAAAATATATTGTCTTTATGAAAGCGGAGTTATTCCTATATAAATATTAGCCGTGCCATCCTGCATAGAGTTGTTTGTAAAATGGGATTTAAATACCGCAAAATAGACAAAAGACAAGTAGTAATGGAATCGCACAGATTACGCACTTGGACATTTAATTACCTTCAAGAGATTAAAAGATATAGGTTAGAAAACAGATCAATAATTTACCTTGATTAAACATGGTTCGATACACACGACACAGTATCCAAAGGATGGGTTGATTCCAGTCAAAAGTGTTAGACGAAAGCACCTTTATATAAAAGAAAAAGGCATTACCATAATACACGCTGGTTCAGAAGACGGATTTGTCCCAAACTGCTTGCTGTTGTCTGCAAAGAATATTAAAGATTCTAGCTTGGATTATCATAAGGATACAAGTGCAGAACTTTTTAAAAACTGGTTTTAAAATTATCTTTTAAAAAATATTTCAAACAACAGTGGTATTGTCATGGATAACGCAAGCTACCACAGCCGTCTGCTACACAAAGCACCAGGTTCATCAAGTTCAAAAACTGAAATCCAGGAATATTTGTTAGAAAATGATATTTATTTTAAATTCAGTTACAAAAAAACGCATCTTTTGGAAGTCCTAAATTCATATGCAATTGAAAAACAATATGTATGTGATAATTTGGCTGAACAAGCAGGGCATACTGTCTTACGGCTTCCTCCGTATCACTGTATGTTTAACCCCATAGAGCATTTGTGGAACCAAGTAAAATCAAAGATCAGAGCAGAAAATGTTACACCTACTTTAAGTCCCAGTGTTATAAATTTGATAAAAAATGTAATTACTAACATACCAGTTAAGAGCTGGAAAAATTCACTACAGCACATTATAAAAATTGAGGACTCTTACATTTCTATCAAACAAACAACATAAATCCTATTGTAATTAATCTCAATGATGACTCTGATAGTAAAACAGAATTAGATTTAGATATTTAGATAAAAAATTTGCATATATTTAATTTCTTAATGTAATTTTAAGATTAAACTTACCTAAATAAACAATAAATTATAAATCTTTATATTATTAAAGTCCGTCCCTAATGTTCTGTCCTTTAATACCTACCGATCCGCAGTTTTATTGCTGTCGACAGGTATAATCCATAAATGAAGGAAAGAGCTAACATGGTATACTTTGAGGCAGACTATACACGTTACGAAATTCCTAGGTAACGTCGTTTTAGTAAACAACGCATGCTAGAGCCATTTTATAAAAATTATTTTCAGTTTATTCTTTATGATTTCGCTACTTTTAAGAAAAAAAAATAGCAAAAACTCCCTGCTTTAAACGTTTATTCCCAAACATCTGAAATAAGAAAGGAACAGCTTGTCACTAGCTTTTAATTTATAAATTTATTTTGCTTAAGAAAACCTATGTTTGTTGTTTTAACTAAAATCTGTTTAGCAAAAACCCGAAATCGTTTTTCACCTGTACGTCTAAAACCGCTTCCACATCCAAGCACACAAAGGCCGAGCACCATCACTTAGTTAGTTGCTTTGAGCATATACCTACTTAAGGCAGTCTTGCCGCTTGGCAGTGCGAACAAGCGTGTGTGAGAGAAAGAAGAATAGGTCTATAATCTTTATCTCTCGTACGATTGTTCTGATTGGTCGGCGGCAAGGGGTATATACCCCGCTGGCCAATAAGCGCGCAGAGCGCGGTGTATACCCTTCCCCGCCGACCAATCAGAACAAGCGTGTGAGAGAGAAAGGTTATAGACCTATTGTTCTTTCTCTCTCGCACGCTTGTCCGCACTGCCGAGGCGCCTTGCCCGACCTGCTCCCCCCCAAGTATATGCCACTGCCTGTTACTAACAAAATGTCTCCAAAACACAAATTTATTTTTTCTTTTTTTTAATAAAGTTACAATAACTCAAAAAATATAACTGGACATAAGCCAACAGGATTTTGTTAATGAATAATGAAAAAAAAAGTAAATCATTAGGAAAGCATATCTTATTTTGTACGGTAAGGATATAAAGATAAAATTAAACCAGTTTAATGCCGCTTTTATAGTGTTTGGTTGGCAGCAAGACTTAAAGTCAACTGTGAAAACACAAACAATTTATAAAAACTATGTGTCAATGAAAATAATCAAAAGTCAAAACATTTCTCACCTATCCAATTCGAGCTTACAAATTGTAAACATAAATCTATCCCAAAATAGGTTTCTTTGAAAATAACTTAGAAATTTTTCAAATATATAAACGATGACCCGTTTTTGTATATACAGAATGTTATTGAGATGGTGTCATCAGAACAAGATGAGTATTAAAATTAAAAATCTTGAAAAATATTTAAAACAATTATTTTACAAGTGCACGTCTAACGTTACACATAACTTAAGTTTTTATAGCAATGAATACGTTTTAGTGCACTTCAACACTTTTCTAACCAAACTTTGTTTTTTGGCTCTTCGTTTTTGTAGATGGTCACTTTTCTAACTTTTACTAACTACTGCTTTACAGGCAGCAACTGTATTTTTTTCCAGATAAACATTTTTTTCTCTTCCACGATCAATCTTATGTATACGAGTAGTTTTGCCCCCGATAGTTCCTTTTAAGCTAATATTCGGTTTCTTCCGCCAGACTGTAAGCTTGATTTGGAAAACAAGCCCAGAATAATGCAAATATATCTATTACAAGACCTTTAATTAGTATTGGATTGAGAATCTAGTCCAGTTTAATTTCGTAAAAATGCTATCAGATTCGCTGTCGTGAAAAAAAATTTGTAAGCACCCTATAAAAGGCCAAGTTCTAAACATTTATTTTAAAGATTATCTTAATTGGCACAAATACATTATATCCATAGCCACAGAAGCTTCGAAAAATGATTTCCCTTTCGTGCCAAAAAGTATTTATCTTCTTTTAATGGGTATACTTTGTATGTTTCCCGAATGAGACGTAGCTTAAAATACTGTTGCCATGTCTGGGAAATGACATCTTTTACAATGCTCAGCATTCCTGATTCCATCCTAAAAACAGCCCTACTTTCCTCAAAAAAGCTTGCTTTTCTGACTCATCGACGAACTGTAGGGGACCTGTCGCTTTTTATAGGTATTTGTACGGCTTCTACTCTATCTAGCCAATATATCAGAGGTCTTTCCTTTCCTTCCAAACCGCAAAATTTTTAAGTATCGCGTTAATAAATTGCCTCTTACTTCATCTAAGACATTTTCTGTCCGTTAGTACTAGTACAGGACTCTTATTTCCTGTTTATCCCCCGTTATAAATCAAAGGCAAATGTACTTGATAAAGACCGACTCACGCCAAAACGTCGTCTTTACGATTTTTTTATTGAAATAAAACATGCCTTGCTAAACATTCCACAGTAATTTTTACCTGAGCTTATTCCAAACCTACATGGGGAGCTTTCTCAAAAGATGTCTTTCTTTTATTCAGATAATTTAAAAAGTATTTTCTACAAAAAAGATATTATTACTATTACAACTTACAATAACACAGAGATATAGGACAATATACATTTGTAAGAATTATACGGTTTTAATTATTTTTTTATATATTATTATACTAATAATAACAAACAAATATTAACAATTACATAATAACACAAACATTTTAAAACATTAAACCATTAATTTTATTATTATTCTTTTTTTAGTCATAGAACACTTCACTATTTTATTTAATTTTTAACATATATACAGACAGGTCCAGTGTAGTAGAAACATAGGCAGGGAACTGATGAATTTACTACTGTCCGCTTCGATCGATAAACATCCGCAACTAACCGAACGAGATCTCAGTTTGTAATATGCTTTCGGACGGGTGTGTTGTATGGTTTAAGGCTTGCTTGAAAATTACGAAAAATAAATTTATGCGGTCTAATCTGTTAAGAAAACAGTTGATATTTAATACCGTTATTTATAAATAGAGAATTAAATACCAACAGCTTTATTTATCGGTTCATTAATTGCCAAAGCAAAATAAAAAGTGTGTTCTCTAAACCCAAAACTCATTTCTAAAATTAAAATAGTACGCAATGAAAAAATAAATAATTATAAACTCAAAAATGAAATTATAATAAATATTCAAACAAACCTCCTTCTTGCGCAAGGCAATATCCCAAACGATCGTAAAAACCCCGTCTAACGTTTGTTAGCATATTAGGGCTGATAGTTTGAAAAGCTTCTTCGATTTTTATTTGAAGTTTTTCTAAATTATTAGCCCTATCATGACTATTAACCCTATTTTTTAAATGACCCCACAAAAAGAAATCATTAGGAGCAAGGTCTGGTAATCTCACAGGCCATAAAATGGTTCCACGTCCACTAAACAAACGGTTAGAAAACGTATTGTTCAAATATCCTTGCACAATACGTCCATTGTGAGCGGGACAACCATCTTGCTGAAACCAGAAATTACCAAATCTTACTCCTAATAATTGGCGAATTGCCGGTACAATTGGTTGTTGTAACAGATTCAAAAAAACTGCTACAATTAAATTGCCTTCAATAAAAAATGGTCCAATAAGGTGTTCCCCCACCATACCAGCCCAAAAATTCAATTTTTGAGGATACTGGGTTCGAACCTTAAAATACCTGTGTAGGTTTTCACGCGACCAATATCGAACTTGAGTTGGATTATGTCGATTTAATAATGGAAAGGTCGATTCATCGGCAAAAACAATCGATCTAAGAAAGTTTTTATCTGTATTTGCCCTTTCCATTATTAATTCGCAAAACTCCATACGTCGAAATTGGTCTTCGGGAAAAATTTCATGTGTTTTTCGGGCCTTGTAGGATCGGAAACCATTTTTTTAAGGACTCCTTTTAACTGTAGTAGGCGGTTAATCTGTTACCTCAGCAAGTTGTCTACTGGTTAGAGTGGGGTTTTGTTCAGCAGTAACACAAATTAATGCCTCTTTTAATTCCCGTTCTTCATTTACGAGTTCCTGTTTTTTATGTTTTTGGGGAGACCCACACCCGTGGGTCTCAAAATTTTGGATAATTCTAAAAATTGTTTTCAGACATGGTATAGGTCTGTTTTCAAATGCTTCGGGAAAAGATTCATGAATTTGTCGATATGATTTTCCTTGGAAATACCATTTTACAATTTGAACCTTTTATCGAAGTTCGTAAACGTCCATTATTATTTATTTTTAGTAAAGAAACGAGTTTCCAAGAGAACTTACCACGTATTTGCAATGGCTGCGGCTGCAATACATATTCGTGAATTTAGCATAAAGCATTTTCTATATAGTTTACTAAACCCAAAAATGTGCTTACTCTATAAAAATGATAACCCTTATATCCCTGACTTCACATTTCCTCCAAATAAAATGTCATCAAGAAAAATGCAATTTAAGGCGAAACAATCTACAAGAAGCTTATTATACAGCAGCGAGCCATAAAGGATAGATCCATAAACGTCTAAAATTCTATACGAGGAAATGGCACGCAGTACATCATACATATGAAAGCAAAAGAGGCTCCCTTGAGAGAAATTCGGCCCGAGACGTCGCTCGCCTATGCATAGACAATGGTCAGGCGGTCTTACATTTGACTATAGATGACCACTAAACCGTTTTTCGAAACTATTGTAAATTCATATATGACTAGCAGGCGTCAGCGCTGCCAGAGAAGGTCCTCTATTCCGTTTTGGTTATTCTCTTTGGCCGCTATCACTACACAAATCGCACCGTCCGCACCAAACATATTTAGAAAGCTCTTTATAATGCCATTTAGAATTTCTTTGTTACTCTATTTATTTTAAAATAAAAAAATAACTTATATGCTTAGGTAGTGTTAATGACTTTCCTTCTCAATAGGTTCCTGGCACATACTTTTTTTATTGCTTAAAAAACACCTCTTATGTATAAAAAAGCACTTCTGCCAAATATTTTTTTACAAATCCTTATAACCGAGCGATAAGCCTTTCAGATTTACATATAAAACGCCCATTAAAAAAAAACCGGGTAGTTAAATGTAGCGACAGGTTAAAATGCAAATACTAAATTTCAACATGCCGGCACAGGCAGCTTTACCACATTTTATTAAGGGATTCTACCGAATGTTTAAAATTAAAATCTATTACACCAAAATTAAAATTTATAATTTTTTTTAATTTTTAATGCAATTAAAAGCTGAAAAAGTTCTTTTCCATTTTACGTTTTAAACGAGCATTTGTTTTGCAAAATTAGACATGTTTTAGTATTTTAATTTTTCATTATTATTTCTTAATAAGCTTATCGTGTGCCCGAACTTTTCAATATTATCGAACACACTTATATTTTGAGGGTTTGGTTTCATATCCCTTTATTCATTTTTGGATTGTAACAAAAAGCTGTTAAATATGTCAAAAAAAAATTGTTTACCAGTATTTACGAAAAATCGGGGTTAATCTGGGCCAGGGGTTTGACGTCAGGTTTCATGGCCAAACATAAACTTTAAATGGTCATACAGCCGAAACTTAATTTTTCTGAGAATAGGTGTTTAGCAGATGGTCCTTGAATAGACAAAGGAAGACATTTAACGCGTTTTTGATTTAAAATAAATTTTATTGCAGGGAGCCTATTGTTGACTCAGCAACATGTTATAAGAGAACGGGAGGTGATGGAAGTTCTGGTCTTTGAGAGTTAAAGAGGAACTCCTACCAACTAGAAAAGTTCGTATTTGTGATGTTAAGGTAGCAGGGTTTGTACTATGATCTGGTTGTACGCGCCCTTGTGGCGGCCAAGATGTACGTCGGCTGTAGAAAGGTCGGATATTGAGAGAAATTAATTGGTGCCTTAGGGCTACTTGAGTCATAAAAAAAAGAAAAACAAAATAATTAAAAAAAATCATTACACTCATTTTAACCCATTTATCATAAAAAAAAACATAATTTTCTTGATGTTAATTGTAATTCAATTTCTTTGACGTGAGAAAAAGAAACTCTTTGACGTGAGAAAAAGAAACATCAAGATTAAGGTATGTTCTCAGGTGTTTTTTTTTTCGAAGGACAGTCCGCTAACGTCTTTAGGCTAAGTACTATAATGCCTGTCTAAAATAAAGGAAGAGACAATCAGTGTATTAATACTAAACTTAAAGGTTTAAAGGCAATTTACCATCTCTAGGCATAAAGAAGAGGATAAATAGAGCAGAAACAAGTCCCTTACAGCTCGTCAGTTGTCCAGAGGAGGAAGCATTTTTGTAAAATTGTGATCATTAATAGGGCGAAAGGTTCTTCTTTGATGCTAAGTACTGTAACCGTGAATTCCCCAGGCAGCAGTATTTCAAGTAGCTTCTGATTTGGGATACATACGGGGTGCCTATGTTCAAATTTCGAGCTTTACCGGTATGTGCACGCGACGCGTAATTGTTCGTGTAGCTGAACTTTAATTAAAGTTACATTTTATGGTACAGTAAATTCATTTCTTTTAAAATATACTTTTAGAAATATGTCACAACAGTTTGGTGCAGACGGAAAATACCATATGGAGTAAGAATCGTCTATAACTCAACGATGACAGTTCATTATTCGATAAGTTGTAACGCTCCTACACATTACCCAACCAATAAACAAAGAGATCCTTTTTGATAACGACGTCGATAGATTGATCATTTACCGAATTATTATTAATAGAAGTACAGAGAAGTTTTCAGATGCTGAGTATCTTTTTAAAGTCCATTTGATTTATTGTGATTTAATCAAACCATAATAAATATTTATTTATGATGTTTCTACTAAACAGTACTTTTGTTTATATTTGTTAATTGTTTATACTCGAATTACATTTTGTTAAGTATTGTCCATTCCTAGTTGATAAAATAAGAAAATACTTACTCCATCTTTATATTGCTCGGTATATTCTACATATATTGCTATGACGAAATTATTTATTCCAAAATATATAAAGGTTCCGGGGTAAAACTTATGCACAAGAAAGCACAATATCTATTGACCTTTGCGAATTTGCATCTCATCTAAAAAAGAAACTCAAAACCCTTTTAAAAATCCAGTAAAATTATCAACATTTCGGTGATAAGTTGGTCACCGTTCTTAACATATAAAATAACATTAAAAATTGAAATTAAACAATTATTAAAATTAAATTTATTTAAGTTGTGCTTTAAAATATTTTTCAAAACTTGGAGAGCTTTTTTATTTAAATTTATTACGTAATGTCACAAATTACAGTTCAATTGGTTGTGACAGGTACATTTATTATTTCAAAAATGCGTTTGGCTAATGGTCTGGAAGTTTCACCTATATGAAAGGTATTACATTCACAGGAGATTTTATAAATGATATTCTTGTTTATTTTCTATTTTCGTCAACATTAAGTGGTTTTGCTTTGGTTATAAGATATCTATTTATTACCTATGTCTTGAATTTTCTCCAAAGAGCCAGGATAATAAAAGAACCTAAAACATATATTAGAAACATAAATTCCACCAATCAACAAGAGGTCATCATGCATTTCATAATAATTACAGAATAAACTGGCACGCTTCTAGTGTTTCAGAAACGGAACTTAAAAAAAATAAAATATAAGAAAGTTCTCTTATATTATTAAATAATGATAACTGCAGCAATATCAGTTAATTTAAATAGTACCTACTTGGTTGTCTTTGCTTAATTAGTCAGTACCATTCTTATTTTTGAAAATAATTAATATACATGACACAACAAAATAATCTGTTATTTGAGGAATTTCATCATAAATTTAAATAAAAAAAGTTCTTAGAATTTCCAAATATTTTTTAAAACTAAATTTAAACTATTTAATATGATTAATGAGAAAATTAAAATTAAAATTTTAATTTTCTCTATTTACATTTAAATGTTATTTTATATCTTAAAAACGGTATCCAACTTGTCACTAAAAGGTTAAGAAGTTTTTTTAGTTTTCGAAGGGTTTTTAAGTTTATTTTTCAGTTGATTTGCAAATTCAAGAGGGTCAATTGACTTTGTGCACTCTAAGGGTGCACAAATCTATATCCTGGGTCCTCGATCAAATGATTCTCTTCTTGTATGTCTGGCAATATTTTCAAAAAATATTTTGTAATTTATATTGCTTCTTGATCTGAGGTTAAGCTATATTATGTAAAATATTTGACAAAACATGCTTAAAAGGAACTGTAAGCGATTATGTTCGATAAAGAATTCAATTTTGTATCTACCCATTAACTTCATCTTGCAAAATGTACAAGAAATGAACTTTACCGTAAGAACTTGAACGGTAAAAGGATTTATACATATTCTATGCATAACATTAAGTAGTTTTAGTGGTTTCGTAAAGTAAACATCGGCATATGGGGGGTATGTAAACAACACCAATAAAACCAGAAAGGCAGCAAATTGCACACTAATAAAAATATCATGCATTTAAAGGCATATACATACATATCGTGACTAAAACTGCACATATCAAATCAAAATGGGTTTATCTGAAAACGTGATCTAAGGGACATTAAATGTATGGAAATAACATAATGTGGCTCAGGCCAAACATTACCCATACTTAAACCTAAGTGAAGTTGAAGCATTCGGAATTGCAAATTTACCGAAATTCGCTGGACACGAATACTGAAGGAAATAAATAAAAGGGTAATTACATGGTGCCACCCTATAAGCGTTTAGCGTTTATCGTGTCCTTGCATGTGTTGTATGTACTGCGATCGAGATAATCCTGCATACAAATGCATTTTTGTTATGCACTTTATTATGTAAATGAAACCAACAATTACTCGCCTATGAAGAATTACTTCCTTTGTTAATTTTTATTGAAGCGGCGTACTTAATACACAAATCACTTGAAGTGCAGCAAAATTTATAATCTTATCAAATTACGGAAAAAGAAGAGAGCATATTTGTCTTTACTCACTTAAATTTTTTTTGAAAAAATCGTAGAAAAATGGATGGCATTTATTCCTTTTACAAAAAAACATTTAAGTTTTAAATAATTTGTATTTTAGAATAAATTTCATGTGCATGTCACCATAGCTTATGTCCCGTGGCAAAAATTTCACTTTCAATAAAGTCTTTTTTTTCAGTCATTTAAATCTACTCCTCCCACTCCCGACTACTAAATTTTGAGCTACGTTAAGTCGTTTTCAAAAAAACATTTGTAGCAGATCAATGCCGAAGTACCTTAAGGCTCAGTACTCTCACCAACTCTACTTTTTCTTCTTATCAACGACCTTTTGCCTTCTATGATTAATCCCTCTTATAATTTTGCTGCTTGAAGTACCCTTTACTCTAATAATAATTTTTTCAAGACTTTTTCTAAGCCTGATTTGAAAAACAAACACAGAGTAATGTAATAATATAACACGGGAGTACCAAGAATCTTGTACATCGTTTAAAGTGTTAAAGATACAAATATATTCGCATGTTCGCTGTTGCAAAAAAGTCTGCTGATTTTTATTCCCCACTTATATGACTTTAATTGGCATAAACGCATTCAGTCACAAGGGCTTCCAAAAACCCTGGATTCCTTTTTCGACGAAAAATCCACTTTTTATCTTAATCTGTACACTCCATTGTATTACTAATTAGATTTTACTTCTCTCAAAACTCTTAGCAATTTTGATTATATGATTTAAAGAAAAGCCATTCACCTTATTTACGACCAAATCTTACTAGCAAGCTTTCTCCTCTTGCCCACCGACGACCTGTAGGGGACTTGTCCCTCTTTTATAGGTATTTTCACAGAATATATTCTAAAGAATTATCCTGTATACCTTTCAATAGGGCAACATGATGTGCCAGTCTCTTCCATCCTTTCACGGTTCATCTGGAAAAACCCTTTCTTCTGGTCTTTCATTACTAAAGTATCTAACCTGTACACCTTATGGCTTGTAAAGTTTTTCCATTTTTTCAAATTTCCAAACCTTAAGAATTTTCATATCAATAACCGGCCTCTTACTTCTACTTAAGACAATCATAATATGGTAGTACCTAGGCTTTAGGCCTTTGTGAACCATCAACTATAAAAACAGATGGACTCAAGGCAGGACTCTAAAAATGGACCATATTGAGATACCTATTTTTGTGACTTATTTTGTAAAAAGTCAAATATTTAAAATATATCAATCTAGTTAAAATTATTCGTTTTTTTCTTCGTCTGCTTATTATTAGTATTAATATTTTCGTGTGCCCCGAGATGTTGTATAAAAATATTTTTTATTTTAATTTTTACCACTTGTACAAAATATGTCAATTAAAATATTTTCAGACATCGGAGAAAAAGGTCCTTAAACCCCATCGTTTTTGATTCGCCCTACGCTGATTAAAATTTTCGTCTGCTGAAATATTTTGGTAATTAAGGGAACGGAAGCATAAAAACAAGCTCACATCGGTAAATGAATATCAAACAGAGCGGTGTTTGATTTGATTTAAGGGAATACATAAATACGTAAAGGACGCAGAGACCGCGCGTGCGACGTGAAGAGAGAGGGAAATCCCAGGAGAATTCCGAATAGCCGACCGCGGGCGTTCTTGGATCATAGATTGGAAAAGGGTCAAAAAGAAAGGCCAATTAACATAGAACACCCTTCAATAGCAGAATAGCCTAAGGTCTGTTTCTGCAGGAGGGCAAAGGACAAGGTAGCATCACGGTTAGGCTAGGACCGTCTCTCCCAGGGGGTAACAAAACGGTAGCAGGAACATAGGCTAAAGGCAAGGGTTAAATACTAATACAATTTTACCCCTCTCCGCATAACAATGCCAGCTTCCGTTCACTTTGCTACCTACGACTCTCTTAGGAAAAAGCGCTTCTGCATATTTATCATAATTAACGACTTTTATGGACGCTCGCGAAAAAGAAGACGAGCCAAACGAACAAAAAGTGTGATTAAAATTAGCGCATCACCCTTCATTGTGCGCAAGTAATGTTCATTAAACTCCCCGGCTGCCGTGCTTTTAGAAATAGACAATATACTCTTTTTAAAAATGTGTTTTATTTGCAAAAATTTTAAGTAATAAAGATAAATTACCGTAAGGCTTAAAGCAATCATATAAGTTTATATATTATGACACAAAACAATTTAAATTGATATTATTTTTACGTTAGGCATGCATATATACAAGGGGTGTTCGTTTTAAAACTACCCACTCTTACTATTTTTAAAACCGGTTAACTCATAAAGATTGGACAAGACATGTCAATTTTTATTTTAAAAGGAAAACTTTGCTTAAGTGTGTTACAGTTTTATACCCATGACTTATTTTTTTGACGATGCCCGAATGTATTTTTTTACTGTACAATAAAATTATCTATATAAAACTACAAGGAAGGATGAGACATAAACCGGAATTCGACTGCAACTTTTTATTTTACTACCACAAGTATATGACTTTTACACTATTTCTTCCCGTATTCACCCTCTAAGTCTATGCAATTTTGCCACCTGTGGGAGTTTTATAAGGCTCCTTTTATAAAATATTTTTGGTTGGGTGTGAAGCCCACTTACGAACAAACTCGGCAGTATCATTATCGTCTTGAAATCTTGAGCCACCAAGTCCACAGATAGATGTAAAAGAATCTTTCAATGCACATTTTGAAGATATTTATAGTCATTTGGGGAATATAAGATCGGGCGTTATTATGCAGGAGAATAACATTCTTGATTGGACGGTTTTTCCTTTTTAAGCAAAATGCCGTTTTTAACTTTTTGAATGAGCAAGTCAGTAAAGGATATTAATGGTACATGATTCTTTCTGAAAAATCGGTTAAAAAGCACTGTTTCAGAAGACGGTGTCCATTACTATACCAGCAAGGCACAACCATTACTGTTTTGTGTTTTGGAGAGTATGATTTTTTAAATTTTGGCATAAGATGTTAAAACCAGGTTTCGTTTCAGGTGAATAAGAAATTTAAAAATGCCTATCTTCATTTTAGTATCGCCTAAGAAACTTATAGAGACCTCAACACGCCGCTTTTTTCATTCATTGTCAGCGATGACTTGTGCAAACTTCTTGATAATACAGATGGAACTGGATGATTCCCTGTATGTCACCAACAGAAAACTGTTGGTGGCATACATTGACAAACTTTTTAAAACCTTAAAACCCAAGTTAATATTAGAATATTTTTTAACCGGACCCCGTATTAAAATAATAATTTAAAAAATTTCTTAGCCATTGCCTTTCATGACAAGTGACAAAGATTGCATAATGTCATCTGCGTCTCGTGTGACACATCACATAATCAAACACAGAGTCGTTATTGTTTGGCCAGCACATAAAGAAAACACTGTGAAGTTTTTTTTTTACTTTACCAAACATATGACAAGTATCGAGATTGCCGCTTATAAAATGACCTCGAAGAATGAATATCTTATATCTTTAGTATAGGCCTGGTTTGCATGTCTTCTTTATTTATATACAAGTAATATTTTTGTTTTGAAAATGAGTGTAAACAATAAACTTTTTATTTAAAAATAAATAATTATGACCAGATTTTACAGTATGATTAGGGCTCCTAGACAAATGAGACTACTTCGTTTCACATCTTAGGGTGTGGACTGGTGCACCAACAGTCAACTGACCCTTCTAAACTAGCAGATCTACCTGCAAAGAATAATTAAACAACTAAGTTATCATGGTTCCAGCGGCATTGTTACCGTTTCTAAGATCTCTTTCTTACTTCCACCCCCGAACTTTATCAAGCATCAGTAACTGCTCTCCTTGGTCGCTCCGACCATGGTTTGGGCACCGTATCATACTCCACACATTTTGAGACAACTGAACGCATGCCGCCACGAACCGTCTGGCGCTACAACTCGGCCGACTGGGATGGTCTGAGAGATTTCTTTGCCAGCTACCCTTGGGATCCTACCTGCTTTTCTACTCACGATCCTTCCGAAATATGTACACAAATTACCGAAATAATTCAACTAGGCATTGAGACTTATATTCCCCACACTAAAAAAGAACCCCATATCTTCAAATCACAAACCGTGGTTTTCTAAACCCTGTGACAAAGCCAGAATTTAAAAATTTTAATCCCACAAAAAGTTTCGCCAAAACCCTAGTCCCAAAAATCGACAGGCTAGCATCGAAGCAAAAAATCAGTATAATCAGACCATCTCAGAAGCAAAAGACCGTTTTACCAATTAGATAAAAGATAAAGTTCTCTCTTGCTCAAATGGCAGTAAGGCTTTCTGGTTCTTTGCCAAAAATATTAGTCAAAACTTTTGCACAAATTCTTTTCCATCCCTAATCTCTGAAGATGGAATTGTGTCTACCTCCAGAGGAAAAGACGAACTATTTGCCAAACAAATTGCTGCCAATTCTACGCTTGATCCTCCTATTAATCTTCCTCTTCCAACAGTTGTCCCTATTTCTCATAAAATGTTCGATATCATTTTTAAAGTCAAACAGATCAAGCGTATTCTTTCTTCTCTTAATACTAAAAAATCGTCTGGGCTGGATGGCATACCAGCAATCGTCTTAAAAAAATGTGCTCCCGAGCTTGTACCCATCCTAACTCGCCTCTTTCGAATCTCTTACGACACGGGCATTTTCCCGGAGAGTTGGAAAACTGCACGTGTGCAACCTGTCCCCAAAAGAGGATCCAAAACTCTCCCTTCTAACTATAGACCTATATCTCTTCTTTCTGTTGTTTGCAAAGTAATGGAAAAATTCATTTATTCCCAAATCTTAAAGTATCTAGAAAAACATAAGATCTTACATGACAGACAGTATGGATTCCGTCACAGTAGATCCACAGCTGATCTTCTTTCCTTTGTCTCACACAACTGGAACAAGTCATTTGAGTTTCTTGGTGAATCCCAGATCGTTGATCTTGACATATCCAAAGCTTTCGATCAGGTCTGGCATGATGGGCTTCTTAACAAACTTCCTTCTTACGGTCTTCCACCTAAGCTTTGCCCTTGGCTTTCCAGTTTCCTTTCTAATCGACGTATATCAGTTAGTGTAGATGGTCATTCTTCCAGCTTCTACCAAATTAATGCTGGGGTGCCCCAGGGCTCAGTGCTGGCACCCAAGCTATTTTTTCTACACATTAACGATCTTTTCTTTTCCACAATCAATCTAATTCATAGTTTTGCTGACGATAGTACCCTCCACTATAGTATTCAATTTCTTAAGCCACCATGTAATCCTGATTTGAAAAACAAGCGCAGGTCAATGCAGATATCTCTTTCACAAGACCTCAAACTTATCTTGGATTGGGGCGCCAAAAATATTGTTCAGTTTAATGCCTCAAAAACACAGCCATGTTCGCTGTCACGAAAAAAGTCTGCCAATGTTCATCCCTTACATATGAGCGGCCAAGTTCTGCAGAACAAAAAGTCGTTTAATCTTGCCGGCGTTACTTTTGAGAATAACCTCAACTGGCACAAACACATTACATCCATAGCCTCGGCAGCTTCAAAAAAGCTTGAATTCCTCTTTCGAGCCAGAAAGTATTTCTATTCTTCCAATTTGTACACTCTGTATGTATTCCAAATCAGACCCTCTTTAGAATATTGTTCTCATGTCTGGGGAATGGCGTCCCCTACAACACTTAGCATTTTGGACTCCATTTAAAGAAGAGCCGTTCGTCTTATTAATGATCCAACGCTAACAGAAAGGCTTTCTCTTCTTGCCCACCGTCGAGCTGTAGGGGATCTGTCGCTCTTCTATAGGTATTTTCACGGCTTCTGCTGAGAGGAGTTGGTCAGTTATATCAGTATATATATATATATATATATATATATATATATATATATATATATATATATATATATATATATATATATATATATATATATATATATATATATATATATATATATATATATATATATATATATATATATAAATATATATATATATATATATATATATATATATATATATATATATATATATATATATATATATATATATATATATATATATATATATATATATATATGTTACAAATTTATTTTTACCAAACATATCCGGCTTATCGAAGAAAATTAAACGAATATACAACAAGTGTAATATTGTTACATTTTTAAAGGAAAATTTTAAAAAATGGTAATATTTATCTGATTTTTTTGTGTTATTGTCTGCATTCTGGCCTAATAACACTTTTTGCTAGGACAGCAGTAATATCACAAGTAACACCTATTTGCGACAATTAATTTTTTTAATCGATAATAATTATGAACACATTAACACCGAAATTTTAAAAACATCGATAATAATCGCTCAGCTCTACTGAGTATAACCAGAGCCAGTGTTAGTTCTCCCAAAAGTATAACTAACTTATTTGCTGATACAAAGTTATGCCACTTTAATCTGTAACAAACTTGCTAATATCTCATAAAATTTTAAAGTCCTGGGAAAGCTAAAAGGAGCAGAGTAATGCTTTGTTTGGTCTAATAAAATCGTTTGCAGTCGACTTGTACAAGATAAACAAAGGGGCTTGTAATCCGCGACCTAAAACGTATATTTAACTTTTGCAAAACGTCTTGGAGACAAACATTGAATATGTCTTTATAGGGTGGTTAAATAAATCACTTATTTTAAAACAGTTAAAAAGAAATAAACCTTTTTAAATATACAAAATTTATATTAAAAATATTAAATGTATTTATTTTTCCAATCTTGAATTTATCCTAAAGATCTTTATCATTTTGAATTTAGGAATAAGGTAAACTTAATAAGTAATATATGCATGTACATGTAAACACAAAACAAAATAATCAACAAGTTATTAGAGGAATTTCCGACAGGTGCACTACGCTATAAAAAAGCGAAATCCTAATAAAATACTATTCTGTATTTGCGCTACAATCATGAGCCATTTTGACAAACAGAAACATATAAAAAATTTAACTATGAGTACGATACAAACTAAATAAAACGAAATAAATCACTTGAGATCCCAGATCGTTGGACTTTTGTCCAGATCTGGCATGATGTGCACCAAAACACTCTTTTTCCTACGGTGTTTCACCTAAATTTCGTTCTTAGCTCTTCAATTTTGTTTCTAATCGATGTATATAAATGTATTGTAGATGGTCACCCTTCTCTCTTCTAGCTTTCGGTAAATTAATTCTGGGGTATTCCAGGGTTAAATACTGGCACCAATACTATTTTTTCTTATCATCAACAATCTTCTTTCTTCCACATTTATCCCATATATAGTTTTGCTGACGAAAGTACTCTTCACTTTTATATTCATTTCTTAAGCCATTCTCTAAGTCTGATTTCGAAAACAAGCACTAAGTAATGCAGATATCCCTTCCACACGATTTTTAATTAATACTGAACCGGGGCACTAAAAATCTTGTCCATTTTAATGTCTCAAGAACACAATCATGTTCCATGTCGCGAAAAAAGTCTGCCATTACTCATCCTTGTATACTTATGAGCGGTCAGGTTCTGCAGAAAAAGATTAATTTAATGTTGGAAGAGTTACTTTCGAGAATGACCTTAACTGACATAAACTCATTATTCATTATATACATAGCTATAAAATCTCTTGCTCATTTATAGATATTTTTGTGGTTTTGCCAATATAAATTATTTCTTAACAGCTACCAATAGAGCAACGCAAAGTACCACTCTCATCTATCCCTTTACAGTCCATTTAGAGGATCCCCAAACATCCCGGCTCCATCATCTCCTGAGTATCTAGATCGTGAAACCTCGTCGTTCCTTCTTCTTTGAACCTTCCAATTTTTAAGTTCTGTGTTAATAAACGTCCTTTTTTTTCTTAGGACACCCACCGTGCGTTAGTACTTAGGCTTTAGGCCTTCGTGGGCTATGCCCAGACAAAAAAAAGTGAACATTGACAAAAAATTAAGGTACTAGTTAAGATCTTAAGGATTTGTAAATGATGTAATGTCATTTTTAAAGTCGGTGACCAACATTCTGAAAAAACTACGGAACCGATCATTTTAAAAATTTGTACACATATTCTACATATAAATAACTATTAAGTGACGTTGAGTTTTTTTTAATTTTTGAATTAGTATTAATCTTACAATAACAAAGAGGTCGATTTTATTGTTAAAAAATCGATATTCCGACTTCAAAATGATGCAAAAAATTTAAAAATTGATAAAATAAAAAAACTAGGCGTCAATTGAGAGAGAAACTAATTAACGAATCAAAACAATTAGTTTTTTTTTTATTTTAAATATTGCAGTGCTGAGGAATCGCGGTCACCGCAAAAAGTTTTTTTTTCTAGGCACCAGCGGAGAACTGCAATAAATCCGTTTTATATTTTTGTACAATTTTTTTTTAAATGTTCTTCAACTGTTGTATTATATTATAACATACTAATTTTCTAAATAAATCTATAATAACAATTTGTTATAAAAAATTCTTGAAAATAGGCCTTTGTTTGACCGAACAAACTTAACCCCCCTTAATAAATTTCTGAAATAATAAATGAAGATCAATAAAAAAGTAAAACACTGTACCTATATTTAATTATATCATTATGAAATATTAGCTTAAAGGCAATATTCTTGTCTCTCTCTCTGTGTATATTTGATATGCCATTATAAAGGGATTCGCAAGTCTTAAGCAAACTTCAGTAACTCGACTAACAGTCTTCTAATGGGATGAAAATGCTTGGTTTCACATTGATTGTCGTAATGTTGTATTAGATGCTACGTAGCAATTTTAGCGTGACTTTATTTGGTTAGTAGTGAAATTTAATTAAAAATTTTAAGGAAGACGGATTAGTAACGTTATGAAGCGATATTGCTGCAGGGTTAAATGTGTACTGTGGACAAAGTTTATAGAATGAATACACAGGGTATCCGGAAAATACGTGTACAAAATTTTATGACTGACTTCTGACGTCAAAGTTTGATTTAGGCCAACTTAGTTTTGTTTGAAATTGCTCTGTTTAGTCGGTGGAGAGCGTCAAACGTTTTAGAAAATACTGTTTTTTTCCTATTTTTTTTAAGGGTCTGAGCAACTTTATCGCAAGCCCAATCCGCTTCAAAAAGTGGATGTTTATAAACGTAACGCCATCATTTAACATTTATTCATTTTCTATATCATTAGCGTCATGTTATGACAACACATATATTTTTTATCCGGAACTGAATGTATTAAAAACCTTTTTTAAAACCTAAACATTTGTCTCGAAAGTTGACTCCTCTCCGATTTTTTTGAGGCGCTGATTACGAATCTGAAAAAATATTTTTTCGGCAACGTTTCGTTTTCGAGATATTTATCATCAAAGTTAAAATTCAAACTAACCTTATTTTCACTTTATTCCCCCTTCTTTTTGTACACAATTCTTGATTTTTACACTATAGTGGCACACAATATTTTGTAAACACCTTTTTAAACCAGTTCAAAGGCAGCATTCATATTTGTTTATAAAACCTCTAGTGTATACATGGTTGCGGCCATGTTGGGGCGTGTGAAAGTGGAGGTTTGCAAGGTAAAATAAATATAAAAACAAGTTTTTAAAAGGTTTTTGTGAAATATTATGTGCCAATTTAGTGTAAAAATCAAGAATTCTGTGCAAAAAGAAGGAGGAATAGTGTAAATAAGGTTAGTTTGATTTTCAACTTTGATGATGAATATCTCGAAAACGAAACGTTGCCGGAAAATATTTTTTCAGATTCGTAATCAGCGCCCCAAAAAATCCCCGTATACCAAATTTGGTCAAAACCGGAGAGAAGGCAACTTTCGAGACAATTACCAAAACCTCTTAAACTGTAAGAGTGTTTGTACAGTTTGTTGCACGTATTCTGCATGCATTGTCATTAAAAAATTTTATACAATACAAATCATTTTTTAGCTTTTATTTACAAATATATTTAAACCCACGCTGGATTTTCTTTATGGGTAAGTTATTTATATAGTATTAAAATATTTTAGGATTAGTACCTTAGAATTCACAAAAAAATTACCAAAAAACAGCGCGTGCTCAGATAGAGAAACAGCAGCAGGAAAAATTTCATGTAATTGCGATTAACGCCATTTGTTTTGTTCTAAGAATAAAATTCCCTGCTTATATTTGATCCCTCCCTCGTATCTTCTGACACCGTATTGCAAATTTATTGCTGTATATGCCCTATAATAAAAAAAGAGCAGTTATAAATATGGGTTTTGAATGGTTCTGTTGAGAGTAAAGTACGGTACGAAAATATTAATAGTAATTTAATACGATTACCAAGCACAATAATTGTCGTGGAGGTTGGGTTTCCTGGCTTCATGAAGACACTGCCTGCGATGCTTGGGATAATAATATTTATTAAAAAAGAAGCTAATAGCACTGCTATTAAAAACATTAGAAGCGCCACGAGAAAAAGTGAAGCCAACTGAGTTTAAAATAATTTTAATTGCTTGAATAAAGTAATTACTAGACAACGGGTAGTCATTATCTGAGGTTTTGAAATGATACACGGACTAAATCAGTGGTGTAGGTAATACCACAAAATAACAGAATATTAGGTGACATGGTGCTTTTAAAATGCAGAGAATCTTTGGAAGAAATGTTATTTACGACGATTAAAAGCTGGATCAGATCGAGTATTATAGATGCCCAAAGTAAAATATTAAGTAGTGCATTTGTTGAGTACTCGCCAAAAATTAATATCTTTATGCTCTTCACAACGGGACCGCTTCGTTCCTGGTGCCGCGATATAGATACTGAGGGTGCTCAGATCTATTGATTTCTATAAACTGACAGATCGCCTAAAACAAAATAAAGAAAAACACCTGAAAAACCCAAATACTCAAGATACCGTCGGTGTTTTCCGCAAACCTCATACGTGCCATTTAAATAGTATTGCACATACGAGGTTTGCGGAGAACACGATACTTACCTACGTTTCTGTGGTAAGTCTAACATCGCTTTTAAGAAAAAAATAATCAAAAAACATTTAAATTAAAAAAATAAAAAATAAAAAAAAAGAATTGTTAGAATTTTGATAAACTGGGACTTAGAAGGCGAACAAGAGGTAAGTCCTAAGTTCCTCTGCTTCTGTAAATAGCATACCTTTAGATCAGCTTTTTACCTCGAAAAAATCGCAGTTTTGTGTCACCATTTATGAATATTGAGTTCCTGTTTGGAAGTTTTGATAAAAAGATCAAGTTACTATTTTTTTACCATAGGACCCTCCACGAAGGCTTACAGTCTGAGTTTTAATAAACCGTGGCTTTTAAAGGGAAGTAAGTAACAGCTCATCAATGATCGGCTGAAAAATTTGTAGTTTGGAGGTGAGAAAGGATCTCTGCAGACAGCAGGTTATGCCCTTTAAAAAGTCCAGGAATAAAAGTGCGTACCAAGTGTGGTTTTTACGGATTCTCCAAATGAACTATAAAAAGGAGAATAAGAGTTGTTCTTTGTGTTACGTTGTTGCAAACTGTAAAGAAAGAATTTAACCCGGCTAATTCTTTGTAGCAAAAGCTTTGAAAATACCTAAAAAAGGGGAGCTTTTTTTTGTCAGACTGGGGTTATTGATGAGGCGACCGACTCTTGTTTGGATAGAAATTATCATGCTTAGTGTTGTGCAGAAGCAATTTTCCAGACATGGGAACGGTAAAACAACTTTTCAATAACTTGAGATACATAGTTCAAAAGAAAGAAACAACATCGTTGAGACAACTACTAGGCACTGAGGAACTGAGAGAGCGCGAAAAGAAACTTTCTACCATTTAAGTTATTAATTTTATTTTAGATCAATTTTTCCATCTTTGCGAATTTGAATAACATCCTTTCAATTTCGGGATATATTAACTAAATTTGTGAAGCTTTATGTGATTTCTTTTTAAAAACCTTAGCGTAAAGCTGTAATAACTAAAGTCTGATGATAGCCATGTTCAGGAATTTCATACTGTTGCTAATTCTCTTAAAGAAATAAACAAACTCTCTTTTTTGTTTTTATTTCCTAAAATAACTGAAAAACTGATATATATATATATATATATATATATATATATATATATATATATATATATATATATATATATATATATATATATATATATATATATATTAATAATATAATATTGTTAATATTATAATAGCACTCTTTATATACTGTGCTAATAGAAACTTTGGTACAAATATACAGAGTATACCAAATGGATCTTGGAGCTTTGAAACACCGGTTCTCGTTAAATCAACGAAGTTAAGCAACGCAGGGTATGGTCAGTATTTAGATCAGTGGTTCCCAAACTTTTTTCTATGGCGCCCCGTTTTTGAAATTTAGAAGTGGTCGCGCCCCCCACTTCCATTGACTATACAGAAACATTTGGCTAAAAAAGGCATTAATTTATAAACATGACTTTAAACACGTATCTAATCTAATGTTGGTGCAAAAAGGAAATTCTTGGTTTTATCTTTAAAAGTACAGCGTAGGTCACTAGCAACATCAAGCCGACTCCGTTTTTTTTTTTTAATTTCCATTACAACTATGTTTGTCGAGAATATGTAAAATTTAAAAGCCATTTCCGATTATAGATGGGAAGATATTTTATCCAAAATAATCACCAAATTTTCAAAGTCATTTTTCGCCACTGAGTCGTGTTTTCAGTCGATTGCTTGTTCTTGCATTTCTTCTGGAAGGATGTTTATATCAAAATTAAAAGGACTTTAAGCATATTTATGTTTATCATTGTCATGTAAATTACAAAAATATCGTTGCAATTCATCAAAGGGACTTTCTAGATGAAATATAATATCTTTTGTAATATCTTCGTTTTTAGCAGTGTCGTCACTAAAATTGATGTTTGAACTTGCAGACGACGTTTCCATATTCCATATATAATTCTTTTTTTTTAATTTAAACTGATTTTTTGTTATTTTAAAGATAAAAATTTGTAATATTTTTTCTGAGCTCTCGCGCCCCCCTTGATGTGGCTTTGCGCCCCCCAGTTTGGGAACCACTGATTTAGATGAATAACCGATAGTGAACACCTTGTGCCGTTGTGTGTGGTTCGAAATCCACAATAAATTGTAGACTTGACATACGCGTGACTTAATACTAATGCTTTGTACAAGACTCCAGGGGCTGCCCTAGAGATAAAAAAATGAACCTTTCCATTGAGATCTCGGTAACTGGAAGACTTTCAAAGTCATTAAAATAATGGCAAAATGTTGTCACTTAGTGCTTAATAAAATGCATTTAATGCCTTTCACATACCTTAACATTTTTGATTCCATTCAAAGAAAAACCGCTCGCTCCAATAAAGAAAACTGTAGGGACCTGTCGCTTTTTAGATGTATTTTCACGGCTTTTGCTCCGAAGAATTAGCCAATATAATTGCATATGCATCCTTTTACAGTCCGTCTAGAGAAGCCTGGAAATTCCCACTTTCTTCGGTTCTTCATCAAAAGAGTATCAGATGTCTTTGTTTTCTCATTAAACTTATAAATATTTAGGTCTCGTATTGTTAAATTGCCTCTTACTTTACTTAAGACACACACGGTATGTTAATACTTACATTAAATTATTTCGGGAGATAATTTAATTTTTTACCCATATTATTTTAATAATTTTTTAATTAAACAGTTAAGACCCCTCATTTATTGTAGTCAATATACGCCACTGAGTACTTAGGTTCTAAGCCTTCGTGGACTGTCTCAAGATGTTAAAAAATGTACTTGTTATGAAGATCCGACACAATTTCGAATTTCTACGTCAATTTCAAAATAGCGAATGTGACAGACAGACGGACGAAATCAACGATTCCGTGTTTTCTTTTGATGTACGGAACCGTAAAAAATGAATTTATTACAGTTTACAATATTACCAACTTTAGTACAAATAATTTAAAAAAAGTTTTTTTAGTTAAAATTTTTATGTAAAAAACTCTCCCAATTAAAAATTCTTTAATGAATAGAAAAAAAATAATAAAGATTATTAAAACGAAAAAATATTTGAAGGGTGAAAAATTGTTGACGCAATATTGGTTTTCTTTTGTCACTTTTGCAGGAAATGGTCGTAATTAAGTTTAATTTTGCACGAAATTTAAACCGTAAGGAGCGGGTAGAACTTTTTGCCAAGATTTCTAATTATGGCATCAATTTTAATTGGCAGATTTTAAAGAGGCACGACGGAGAGAGAGAAGAAACCCCGGCCTTATATAGATTTTCCCTTACGACGATGTAATTGCTTCCTCGGATTAAGTAATAGATGGTTTGTAAATTATTCATTTTAATTTGTAGACCCTTTACGAAGCGTCCTGAATTATAAAATATATCACTTACGTTTTGACAACAGAACATGTTTACGAGCAACAGCTTCTTCGAAAATGCCTTTGGTTTGCTTTGATACATTGCTATTTTGACTTCTGTAAATAAAAAACTTTAATTAAGTCATAATAAATGTTTAAATGCATGTCGAACGATTCGCATAAAGTTTAGATTTCTAGTGATGCAGTTTATTTATTTTTACCTAAGTGTAATTTTTATTATTATCATTGCATAGGCGCCAAGTTTTCGCAATTCCAATATATATATATATATATATATATATATATATATATATATATATATATATATATATATATATATATATATATATATATATATATATATATATATATATATATATATATATATATATATATATATATATATATATATATATATATATATATATATATATATATATATATTTAAATTTTAACATATAAATGGAAACAAAAAAACATTTTATTACTATATAACCTTAAGGAACACTAACCAAAATAATAACCAACAGGTAGGTTATTAGATGGTCATTCTTCCAGCTTCTATCCAATTAATGCTGGGGTGCCCTAGGGCTCAGTACTGGCACCAACTCTGTTTCTACTTCACATCAACGATCTTCTCTCTTTCACGACCAATCCTATCCATAGTTTTGCTGACGGTGGTACCCTCCACTCTAATATTCAATTTTTTAAGCCACCCTGTAATTCTGATTTGAAAAGCAAGCCCAGGTCAATGCAGATATCTCTTTCACAAAACCTTAAAGTAATCTTGGATTGAAGCGCCAAAAATCTTGTCCAGTTTATTGCCTTTAAAACACGGTCATGTTCGCTATCGCGAAAAAAGTCGACCAATGCTCTTTCGTTACGTATGAGCGGCCAAGTTCTGCAGAACAAATAATTGTTTAATCGTGTGGATGTTACTTTTAAGAATAACCTTAACTGGCACAAACACATTTTATCCATAGCCTCAGCAGCTTTAAAAAAGCTTGGATTCCTTTTTCGAGCCACAAAGTATTTCGCTTCTTCTAATCTGTATACTCTGTATGTATCCCAGATCATACTCTTTTAGAATATTTACAACACTTAGCATTCTTGACTTTATCCAGAGAAGAGTTGTTCGTTTTATTAATGATCCCACACTTACAGAAAAGCTTCCTTCTCTTGCCCACCGACGAGCAGTAGAAGATGTGTCCCTCTTTTATAGGTATTTTCACGGCTTCTGCTTCGAAGAGTAGTGCCACTTTTATGCATCCTTTTACATTTTATCTTGAGAGGCCCCACTTTGTTCGTTCCTTCATTCCTAGAGTGTCCAAACTATGGAACCTGCTACCCGCAGAAGTTTCTTCTTTTCCCCCAAATCTCCAAATATTTAAGTCTTGTGTGAATAAACTCCCTATTACCACATTTCAGATACCCACGGTACGTTAGTACTTAGGCCTTAGCCTTCGTGGACTGTCCCAAGATAAAAATAAAGGTCACCCTGTTCTGCCACACCAATATGTTATTTCAATAATTTCTACTTATGCTACCCTGACACTGACCTGTGGATTGTCGTACCACATACAAAATCGAAAGAACATCAAAATCATATTTTGGTCTTTTCTATAAACCTACCGAGGGACTAGTGTTTGTTGACTCTTTGATGAAAAAAACTAACGGTAGTTTTATTGTTTAACGAAATCGAACAACTATCTGTTCCTGTGGGTCTTGCTGTATATAAAAGAAACGTACGGGAACATACGTATATTACTTTAAAGCGAATATCACAAATGAAATATCCGTGTGCCCATCTAAACCTTGTTGCACTACACCAAATATTGCTGTTTTTTATGCGTATGGGGCAGCAGCGCCAGAAACCAACATAGTAGGTCTATTTGTTATTCAATAATATTTTACACTATTTTACACTTTTTCTACCCACGTAGTCCTAAAATACACATTTTATAAGAGCGCTTATGTAAAAAAGTGTAAAATAGTGTACACTATTTCTGAATAAGAAACAGACCTAATGTTAATAAAGAATGGCCTTTATGAGAAAACATTGTGTCTGGTCTAAAAAACTTCCTTAATGAACCTTTAGAGCAGCAGAAAATGTATTTACCTTCTCTGCACATAAAACTAGGGTTTATTATTTTTTGTTAAAGCCTTAAATAGAAGATGAAATGCTTTGAATTTTCGTTGCCGCTAATACGAGAAAATTTTAAAGTAAAACATTTTGAAAATACACTTTTAGCACAACAAAAAATCGCAGAACTGTACAAATCTAGTTAAAGGACTTATCAAATCTTACAAGACGTTAGGTTGCAACATGTCACTTAAGCTGCATTTTCTTCATTACCATTTGGAATCCTTTCCTGACAATTTGGGTGCAGTTTCAGACGGTATAGTGGAAAATGGAGCCCCAATAATATATGTTACCGTACTTCTATTCGAAATACCGATCCTTTTGACTACAAATAAAAAAAGACAACAAGCAAATTTCTTTGATTGTCTTATACATTTTTCGATACAGAACGAAGTATCTTTTGTATTAAGGCAATTTGGCTTTTTCCATCTTTAAAAATTCACTGCTTATAATTTGGGTTTCTTATATTTTGTATTATGCTTTATGCTTTGGCGATAGGTACAAACTAAGATTATATTTAAATTCAGCACATTACAGTAGAAACAAAAAAATCAAAACAAAATATCAGGCTGGAAAGAAAATAAAAATGCAAAACAGAGTATTTTAATAACATTTATTTCATTATACCAAATTTTTTCGAGGAATTACTTCACTAGAATACCAGTAGAGCACCTTTTTGTCCACAGGAGATGAAAACACGATTTTTCCACACCTTAGCGAATGACTGTAGCTTCCAAAGCTCTTGTATGTACTTTTCCATCGCCTTGTGCAATATATCTGTAAGAGCTCTAAGAGAAATATTTTATGTGTTTAAATTTTATTAATTATTTAAAAATACTCGGAAAAGTTAATTTAAAATATATTCTTTTTAGTAACGCACAAGTTTACAATCGGATACCATTTAACAACATAGTTTTGTTTTATGATCAAATTTTAAGTCGTTTTCTTAATAAACAAATAAATTTTCCTGACTGGCGCTGAGATGTCGCTAAAACGTGTTAACTGCTTTGTAAATGGTGCCTAAAATCATATTACAATTTTCAGTATAATTTATTGTAAACATTGTAATTTACTTGCAATAAAACCGTTTATTACTTTGTCTTTTGCTATTTTCAATGTTTGAGTGCGAAGTGCCTTTGAAACGGATGGCACAACAACCTACACCTTTTTACAGAAATTTTACTTTGACAGAATTTAGTTATAATTAATTTATTTTAGTTAATATATTATATTTTATATATAATATATTATATTTTAGTTAATATTAATATTATTTTAGTTAATAATAATTTCTTAAGCCACCATGAAATTCTGATTTGGAAAACAGGCGTAGGTCAATGCAGATATCTCTTTCACAAGACCTCAAACTTATCTTAGATTGGGGCGCCAAAAATCTTGTTCAGTTTAATGCCTCGAAAACACAGTCATGTTCGCTGTCGCGAAAAAAGTCTGCCAATCCTCATCCCTTACATATGAGCGACCAAATTCTGCAGAACAAACAGTCGTTTAATCTTGTCGGCGTTACTTTTGAGAATAACCTTAACTGGCACAAACACATTACATCCATAGCCTCGGCAGCTTCAAAAAAGCTTGGATATCTCTTCCCAGCCAGAAAATATTTCTCTTCTTCCAATCTGTACACTCTGTATGTATCCCAAATCAGACCCTCCTTAGAATATTGTTCTCATGTCTGGGGAATAGCGTTCCCTACAACACTTAGCATTCTGCACTCCATTCAAAGAAGAGCCGTTCATCTTATTAATGATCCAACGCTCACAGAAAGGCTTCCTCTTCTTGCCCACCGTCGAGCTGTAGGGGATATGTCACTCTTCTATAATTCCTTCTCTGGCAGCTCCCAACAGAGCAACACGTAGTGCATCTTTTATGCATCCTTCTACAGTTCAGTTAGAGAGGCCCCGAACTTCCCGCTTTCTTCGTTCCTTCATCCATAGAGTGTCAAGACTATGGAACCTGCTGCCCGCAAAAGTTTTTCCTTCTCCTCCCAATCTCCAAATATTTAAGTCTCGTGTGAACAAACTCCCTCTTACCACACTTAAGACACACACGGTACGTTAGTACTTAGGCATCAGCCTTCGTGGACTGTCCCAAGATAAAAAAAATAATTATTATTACATTTCCTAAATAAATTAAAAAATAAATGCCACAGTTTAAAATTTTTATGTAGATTAATATAATTTTTTTACAGAGTGCCACTTATTACCTATTTTTAAATTATTAAAATAAATATTTGTTGCTCAGATGGACTAACGATAGGTTAGTATCTGCTAAGTATGTCTTTTATCTGCACACATTTTAAATTTAAAAACGATGTTATCCTTAAGGGCACAGTTAGAAATTTTTATATAGGTTAGAGCTAAATATTTTTGGTTAAGATGGACTAACAATAGGTTTGTATTATCTATATTTATCCTTAAGCCCTAAAGCAATATTTTGTATGATGGTTTTTACACGACAGCGAACATGATATTGTCTTTAAGGCATTAAATTATGTCAGATTTATGACGATTATCTCAATATTAAAGGTCCTTAAAATTTATCCAGAACTATCTTAACGAGCTTGTTTCTTTTCTAAAAAAAGTTATTCTTGATGTACTGATCTCATTCGACGATAAATTAGACTTTAAGGGGTTCAGAGGTGAGTTACAATCTTCGATTTCTGGTTAATAATCACATTTTTTTTATTGTTTTACCAACTATAAAATTGCGCGAAGGAAAGTGCTACTTTAATATTTTCACGCCCTTTTTGTTACATAATTGTTTATAATCACTGAGCTGCGCTTCTAGGCAAATTCGAAATAATGTAGGCATATTAATAATGAAGACATTCAGAGAACATACAATTGTGGGGTTTCTAATTTAGGTTCTCAATAATAGAAAATTTATTGTGGGTTGCGAGTTTTGATTAACCAGCTAAGATTTGTAAAAAATATGCGAAATAATGCACCGTAGAAATTTCTGTGTATGTAATAATGTAATAACGAGTCATGACTATCAAGATTCCTTAGTATTTGTTTGCAATATTTATTTGACGCAATTCCAGCGCTCTAACCTAATAATTTATCATATAGTTTCATGTTATTAAAAAGAAGAAAATGCAGTGAAGTAACATTATTCTTCTTAGCTAAATAATTTTATCCTTCCGCCACTTTATATCACTTTCTGTTCTAATTACTTACATTCACTTGATAATTTCTAATAATTAAATCAAATTGCTTTATGCTTCACTTGAAAAGTTACTAATTTTATTTTTATACGACATAACTATATCTAGTTGCCTCACAAAGTGAAAACGTCCCATCGCAATATTTTTTTAAATGAAAGCGATATCTCCTTGTTCATAAAGTGTATTTGTCTTTTGCTGTATTTAAACAATATTTTTGTTTTTCGGTTTTTGTTGTCGCGAAAAATATCTACCAATACTAATACTCTATTAGCGGCCAAGTGCGGCAGAATAAAAAATCATTTAACCTTGTGGACGTTACCTTCGAGAACGATTGTAATTATTATATCCATAGCAACAGCAGCTTAAAAAAGCTAGGATTCCTTTTTCGAGCTAAAAAGTATTTCTCCCCTTCTAACCTGTATTCATCGTATGTATCCCAAATCAGACCCTGTTCCCATGTCTGGGGAATGGCCTCTTCCACAACTCTTGACATTCTGGATTCAGTCCAAAAAAGGACCATTTGCCCTATTAATGACCCCATTCTTACAAGAAAGCTTCCTTCTCTTGTTCACCGATGAGCTGTGGTGTCACTTTTTATATGTTATTAGGTATTTTCACTCTTTCAATAAAAAAACAGGAAATTCCACTTCATCCCTTCCCAGTTCAGCTGGACAGGCCTCGAACTTTACTCTTTGTTTTTTTCGTTCCTTCACCTCTAGAGTGTCTAGGTTTACTCCCTGTAGAGATCTTTCCTTCTCCTCCAAATGTTCAAATCTTTAAGTCTTGAGTCAATAAACTACCCCTTACTTTACTTAAGATGTCCACGGTCCTGTTAATAAACCCTTTTGTAACTTATATGACAGCAAAAATATTGCATAGTTTTGAAAATCCCCAGAATTAAAAATATTAATATATTTATTTTTTAAATAACAATTCTGTGGTATTAGGCAGAGCTGGGACGGATCCTTCAAAAAGGGAATCAATTTATGGATCCCAATTCTCGTAAAGGAACCGAATTACCAATAGGAATCATTGTGTCCTTTTCTAAGGAAAAAAAGAAATCGAATTCAGGGAATCAATTCCTATTTATCGGATTAAGAATCCGTATAATCTTTAGTTTTTATACTTACAAATGGTAACTACAATACGAATTATACTACATAATCCAGATGATAATTCAAGCGTCAAAGAGTTGAGCACGAAGCTAAAAAATATTAGCTTTATTTTAAAGTGCTTCAACTCTTAGTCAAATTAGTTTTTGGTAAATATTCTTTAAATTTAAATATATTATTTCTAAAATCAACATAAAACCACCTCTAAATGGAACATTTTTTCAAACTCTATTCCAAAACTTGCGATCTTCATAAAGTTTTTAAATGTGATTCTTGAGATAATGTCAAGTAGCTTATAAATGGGACATCTTATTGTTATTTTACGAAAAGTTTTACAAGTACTGTTTAATTATTTCTCTGCTTGCGGAATATAAAAATGTATTAAAATTTTAAATTCATTTTGGTAAGACATCCTGAATAGAAATAATACAATGTTCGATTTAAAAGTCTCTCAGGGTTATCTCACGAGTTACATATTAAAAAAATATATGAAGATCAAGAAATTAAAACTTTTAAGGCCAAATGCAAGTAAAGTTTATGCCCGTTTTTGGATACCAGACTCTATGGTTACGATAAAAAATATTTCGTTTCTTTAAAAGTGTTAGACAATGTTATGGTTTTAATAACACTAAAATCTTGGACTTACATTGTCTTTATTTGTTAATTAATACACAACGCTTCGGTTAAAGATCTCCAACCGTTTTCAAGTAATAACTAAAACTATTCTTAAAAGCTACGACCTTATATACTATCCGTTGTTCACCGGAGCTTGACCGACTTGTCACGGTTCAGCAACAGCAGCCAGATATTCGGAATGTCTACACTAGGTTTGCAAAAAACATTTTGGTTGTTTGCAATTATTAAAGCTTCTTTAAATTTCCTTTTCTTCCAGTGGTTTTCTTTATGAATAATTTTTGCTTCCGACCATTGTATACGGTGTTGTTTTGACCATGCGTGTTCGGCAATCCCTGATTTCAACGTTTCACCTCGTTCCGTATGTTTTTTGTGTTCTTTAACTCTAATTTCTGGTGTTTTTTTGTTTTCCCGATGTATACTTCATCATATTCACAGGGAATTTCGGAGATACAGTCATTTTTTGAAACCTTGTTGTCCGGTCTCGCCTTGGTAAGAATACTTCTCAGAGTGGTTTGGGATTTAAATGCTGAGATTCCTTACTGTCACTGCGCGGTTATATAGAGTACGTATGACTCCTTGCTTTGTTTCGTTAGCGTGATTGGAATTCTGGTGTAAATATTGTCCAGTGTGGGTAGATTTTCTCTATACCGAGGTTTGTATATGTCCATTATTTCGTTTGACTAAAACGTCGAGAAAAGGTAAAGCTGAATTTTGTTCCTTCTCCGTTGTGAATTTGATACAGGGTCGAAGACAATTTAGATATTTTAAGAAACCTTCAAGTTCTTCGTCATTACCTGTCCATACAATTAAAGTATCGTCAACATATAGTAGCCAAACTTTTGGTTTGATTAGTGCAGTATTAATTGCGTGTTCCTCAAACCATTCCATATAAATATTTGCCACCACTGGAGAGAGCGATGAACCCATGGGAAGTCCATCGTCCTGCGCATAGTACTTATCTTTCACTTGACAGTAAGAACTACGGAGGCAAAGCTGCAACAACTCCATCACTCCATCCAGCGGCAGGGTAGTGCGTTCTACTAAGGCATCATCTTGGTTGAGCTTGGCCCGAATGATGCTTAACGATTCTTCTACTGGTACATTTGTATATAAACTTTCTACATCAAAGCTTACGAAAGTATCGTTTGTTCCTATTTCTACATTATTGAGAGTCTTAACAAAATGACTAGAGTTTTTTACAAAGGATGGTGACTTATTTATTTATATATTTTGCCAGTGCAGTCGTGGGTGCATTTTTAGAGCTGGCGATTGGCCTTAAAGGTATATTGTCCTTGTGTATTTTCGGTAGTCCATATAGATGTGGAGGCTTACTATTATGAGGTGTTAGAGTTGTTCTAGTCTCGTCCGTCAGAAAGCAAAAATTATTCATAAAGAAAACCACTGGAAAAAAAGGAAATTTAAAGAAGCTGTAATAATTGCAAACAACCAAAAAGGTTTTTAGCAAACCTAGTGTAGACATTCCGAATATCTGGCTGCTGTTGCTGAACCGTGACAAGTCGGTCAAGCTCCGGTGAACAACGGATAGTATATAAGGTCGTAGCTTTTAAGAATAGTTTTAGTTATCACTTAAAAACGGTTAGAGATACATCACTAACCGAAACGTTGTGTATTAATTAATAAATAAAGACAATGGAAGTCCAAGATTTTAGTGTTATTGAAAAAATATTTCATTTAAATGTTGTTTCTCTGGACCTAAAAAACAACATATTTTGGTTAAAAATCACATGTTAGGTGTGTTTTCTTATTAAAAAATTTTAAGAGGCAGATGTTTTAAAATTCTTTATCTTTATTTCCGAAAATCAATGTGATACTGATTAAGAATTTTAGGTAAATATTTGGAAATTTGAAATGGCGGCTTTTGGCATTTATAAACCTATTTACCTTAGATTCAGGATATACGGGTTTTTAAGAGTATTACGTCAAAATTTGGAAATTTAAAACGGCGTTTTTAAAATGGCCAATTTTGGCATATATAAACCGATTTGTCTTAAATTAGAAATATAAGAAATCGCTTCCTTTTTGGAACCGGATCCTTTCAAAAAGGGATCGGTTCCGGATCATTTTAAAATTATATAACGAATCCGGATCACGGATCCTATTTTTAAAAAATATTCGATTCCAGCCTTCGGATCCTTAAAAAGGAATCTATTCCTGGATTCGATTTCAAAAGGATTCGATTTCCACCCAGCTCTGGTATTAGAAAATTTAACTTAAAAATATATTAGTGCTTGTATTTTAATCTAAAAAAGCAAAAAAAAATCCACGTAAAAGATCTTTTAGAACTACATAAATATCCAAAGAAAATGAAGCCAATAATGATGCATGAAAATATGCACGAGCTCGTAAGTGTGCGTTCCAAAGCACCGGCTAATTTGTTTATAATTACAAGGTTGCCACCCCTCTTAAATACTTAACTAGTGGTCTAAGCGACACGAAAAAACCGGCCATCACAACTCGAATGAAACTATCCGAATTGTAAATATTTGTGTTATTAAAATTGACACGGCTTCGCCATGTTAATTACCACTCCTAATTAGAATCTGTATCAGAAACCAACAACTATAGTGGATAATTCGTTTGAGGTAATTAAAAATCCATTAGCGAGAAGTGTAATGTAAATTCAGATTTTTAATGTCGGTACCTGAATACATTAGTAAGACACTGGTTCGTATTACAACAAATTATATGCGGACGTATGCGGGCCACCTGCATATTTATTTATTTATAATTGTTGTTTAACAATATATATTTTTCCATTTTCAAACTTGTGCCTGACTCTGATTTATATTGGTTTCAATATTTTAAAATACAGAATTATGCATCAAATATATATCAACTCTGACAATCCTTATGTATATTTTGTAAACATTAATCCCACTAAAAACACTTATGTAAAATAAGGGCCAAGTTTCTATCCAACAATCTCGGCCTCTTAAAGTACTAAGATCGAAAATTAGACCAAGTTCTGTCTACCATTTTGTTTCGCTCTTTTTTAATTTGGCAAGTTTTTTACTGATTTGTCTGCATTAACGCCTTTTTTTAATACAAACAGTTTTTTTTAGTCAATACAGATACAGATACATTAATACAAAAACTTGCCAAGTCAAGAAAAAATTAAACAAAACCGTGGATAGAACTTGATCTAATTTTAGACCTCAGTAATTTAAAAGGCCGATATTTTTGGATAGAAACTTGGCCCTTATTTTACGTAAGTGTTTTTGGTGGGATTTCCTCTCTTTTCTCTAAATCCGATGAATGGAAAAAATTGGGCGGGAGGAGATTTCAGGAATGTTGTTTTTCTCAGTAGACCTCGCTCTGTCGGTAGAACCTAACCAAAAGACTAAAGAGAAAAACGAAAATTGCTCATTTAAATGTTCCTTAAATCGCGCTTGGTTTGAAGTATAAAAGATAAATGTGGCAATTTTCTGTGTTTAGTGAATAAAATCCTGCCTGCATTTTAAAAAATTCTACAAAAATTATGATCTCAAAATGTCAGGTTCAATCAGATTGCAAAATTCTAAAATACCTCCTAACAATACGATATTGAGGCCCTATTTTAGGGTTTTCCGCGTAAAAATATGCAGTTTTCAAAATTTTGCCTTTACTTGTATCCTAAAACCTACTTACTTACCAAGTTTTAGGTATCTACTCCCTCGGGAAGTGCCCCATGATTTTGATGAGTCAATTAGTCAATCAGTCAGTAGGAAAACCGGCGATTTTCAAAATCAAATTTCTCAGAAATCACTTGACATAATTTTATCAATATTTTTACAGGTAATTTAAATATTTATGAGAATTTACATTTCAAATCTTATACCTTTATGTGAAACGAGACCTAAATTATAATAGGGGAAAAAATATACCAAAACATTTCGTGTAATAATACACACACTCGGGCTGCCTAAATTAATGGCACATTTTAATTGAAAAAAATTTGTTAGGAAGCAACTTTTTAAATTTAAAGGAGCATTTAAATAATCCTTATCATTTAATATAAAAATTAACCAGTCAAGAGCGATATGCGCAATCAGCTTTCCGTAAAGGGATTTTACTAGCAAACATCGATCGAGTTTCAAAGTTTTGTTGACGATAGTACCTTTTATTCTAATATTCAGTATCTGAAGTCAGTATCTAAGTCTAATTTGAAAAGCACGCCAAAGGTAATGCAAATATTTTATTTACAGGACCTTCAATTAATATTTGTCCAAAGATACAATCATGTTCGCTATCGCAAAAAAACCTATTACTTTTCATCCTTTACTTATAACCGGCACAGTTTTGCAAAACAGTAATCATTTTACCTTAAGGGCTATATTTTTTCCATTGTCATGGCAAAAATATTGACACTGCTTGTGATCATTGACATACCTAAAAAATGGGTTAAAAGTAAATTTTTCTTTTTTTTATCCTGAGTTAGTCCACAAAGTCTTAAGGCCTAAGTACTAATGTGCCGTGTGTGTAAGAAGCAGTTTATTAACAGAAAACATTGGAAGTTTGGAGGAAAAAAATACCTCTGCAGGCACCAAGTCAAACAGTCTAGACATTTTAAGAATAAATGAGCGGACAAAGCGGGAAGTCGGTTCTTTTCCAGATGAACTGAAAGGGAATTTACACTTCGTGTTACTCTAATTGAGAGCTGCTAGGGAAGAATTATACCAATTCCTCGAAGCAGAAGATGTGAAAATACCTATAAAAAAGCGACAGGTCTCCTACAGCTTATCGGAATGCAAGAGAAGAAAACTTTCTGTAAGAGTGTGGTTACTTTAGAGGGATTTAAGAGTGGCCATAGTTGTGGCAGATGAAATTTTCTAGATATGAAAACAGTTTTTCAAGCAATGTCTTAGTAAAGATATACTCAGAGTGTACAGATCAAAAGATTAACATACTTTTTGTCTCGAAAGAGGAATCCGAGCTTTTTAAAAGCGGCTTTGGCTATCGATGTAATGCATTTTTGCCTGTTAAAGTCATTCTTTGTATGTAACGCTCTCAAGGTTAAATAATCTCTGTTCTGCAAAAATGTGCCGGTTATAAGTAAAGGATGAGAAGTAATGGTTTTTTTGCGATAGCGAACATGATTGTATTTTTGAGGCATTAAACTGGTCAAATATTAATTGAAGGTTTTGTAAATAAAATATTTGCATTACCTTGGGCGTGTTTTTCAAATTAGACTTAGAGGCTGGCTTCAGATACTGAATATTAGATTAAAAGGTACCTACTATCGTCAACAAAACTTTGAAACTCGATGGATGTTTGCTAGTAAAATCCCGTTACGGAAAGGTGATTGCGCATATCGCTCTTGACTGGTTAATTTTTAAATTAAGTGATAAGGACTTCATAAATGCTCCTTTAAATTTAAAAAGTTGCTTCTTAACAAATTTTTTTAAATAAAAAGGTGCCATTAATTTAGGCAGCCCAAAATTTATTTTTAATGGAAGAAAACTTTCGTATAACTTTTTTTACTTCAAAAAGTTATATTTTAAAATAAAGAGATAAAAAGTCTTAATATTAGTAGATCTCAGAATAAAACCAAGGTAATGTATGTTTATTTTAAATATTAATTGCTGTGTTCTTTCTCGAATATGTCAATAAAAATAAAAATAATAATATTAACAAAATTTTACATTTAAAGTTTCTTAAATAAAATGTGGATTTTCCCAAAGTGCAGTGTGGTTTTTCAATTTAAGTTTCAATTTGTAACTCAAGTTCCTCGTTTCGTTGTTCTGTAAGTTTTTCAAATAATTTATGCCCGTTGCTACTACTAAATCTCGCTAAATATCAAAGATCGGTATCGGGAACGGGATAGGCCAGTAGGAAAGTGGAGCAGACGAGAAATAAATCAGGAGCAGGTACTCTACGTCCCTCAGGATCACCGAATGCTAGATACCAAGTCAACTCCCTTTCCAATACAAGGGATTTGATTAAAAATAAATTACCCTAAATCAATTTAAAGAACTTTGCCAGAATTGGTATTTGTATGGTTTTGTTATGTTGGAAATAATTAAAGGACATACTGTTGGAATTTTAGGTTCAACAAATATCTATGTTATTGTTTTAACAGAAGAAATTTGATCTTAAAAGAACATGTTCTAATAAAAAAAGACCACTTAAGTCGAAAAATTTCTAACTCGAAAAATACGTGTACAAAACTGTACTGTACTGTACTGCTGACGTTAAAATTAATCGATTTCTGTGAGCTAAGCTATATCTGAAATTGATTTTTTTAGTCCCTAGAGACCATTAAAAATTTCAAGAAATTTGTTTTTTTTTTAATTTCTGTAAATGGTGCTAATTAATTTTGATGTTTTTTGGTATATAATTAAACAGTATAAAATAACTTTTTTTAGTGGTATAGTGATCGAGTATAAAAATGGGGAAGTTTATAAAAGTGAGGTCATTATTAAATATTTTTTATATCATTAATCTCGTGATAATCCAGATATTTTTATCCAATAACTGAAGGTACAGAAAATCCGGTTATAACGACATTGAAGGGACCATAAGGCTGGCCGTCCACTGGATGCGTGTCGTACGACTTTATAGTCGTGAGAATATGGACGACTTAGATCGTACAAATTTGTACGACTGTAGGTCGTCCATTAGTACCGACTAGTTTTTATTTTCGTACGATATTTTGTATAGTATTTTTCATTTGTGCCTGGTTGATTTTCTAAAATGGATCCAAAGGATATATATATTTTGAAATTCATTCTTAGATAAAAATTAACAAGAAAAAGACAAAAATATTACATTTGCCTTAGGGATTCTACTTTAAATCTTGTATCTGCATTCCATAATGGTTTCGCTCTCTCACCATGCTAATAAGCTTTTCAATCATATTCTATATTAGTTCAAGATTTTTAAAAATACTGACAAAAAGTCGTTTAAATTCGTCCGACAAATTCCATCCAAACGGGACTAGTCGCAAGTCGGATGTAGTCGGTTGAAGTTGTCCGACCGAAGTCGTAGGCAATCGACGCCGTTTAACGCCTTTCCATTTTGAGGGATTAGTCGGACATATACGGACAATTACGCACGACCAGTAGGTCGTACGACTACGCATCCAGTGGACGTCGTTATATGCAGAAAACGCTATATCCGAATCATCACAGAAATATTTTTTACAAATAATACAACATAAACAGTTATTTACTCTAAACAACCGTGCATTCAGAACAAACAACAAACGTACACTGCTTGCCAATATTAATATAACATTTGTATCGCAACCGTCAATATCCGTCGTAATAACCGGAGTGAAAAATCAATAAACAAAATAATTTTGTCGCTATAGCCGGATTTACGTTAAAGCGAAGTCGTTATATCCGGTTGCATTTACATTATTTTATACAGTGCTTTTCTTTAATGTCCCCCTTTATTTTTTAAACGGATCAATTCAAAATATTAAAACTTGAGGAAATGTAATTGATTCAGGAATACTATATTTTAAACGAAAATTGACAGATGAAAATTTCAAGATGGCTGCTCGGCGCCATCTTGGAAAAAAAATTAAATGAAAAGAGTGGTCTTGTGGCGCATATTTTTGAATTTCCTGACGAGTACTTTACAACCCTAGAATATAAAGTCAATCTCTTTACCTACTACAAAATGGTGTTACATTAATAATTACCTGAATACATTAACATTTAACTTGAAAATTCAAATAAATACGTTGAGATCAGTTGAGAAGATGCTGGAAATGGTTGCCTTGAACTTCTTGACACAAGAACAGTCGGTCTAAAATTTCACGCCGAACATTTTCAAACACAGTAACATGGATATTTCTACAAATATTTGTTATTCTCTGTCGTATATCCAATATTAAAGCAGGGTCAATTTCGTACACGTTTTGCTTCAAATAGCCCCATAGAAAAAAGTCCAGAGGTGTCAAATCTGGCAAGCGAGCTGGCCATTTTATAGGTCCTCGACGACCAATACAACGACCGTGGAAATTATCACCTTAATAGTTTCAAACTTGTCTGAAGTAGTGTGGTGGAGCTCCATCTTGCTGGAATACAATATCCATATCAAATTCATTAGGATTCGCTTCGACGATTTCAGTTATGGGAGGGTTGATAGTATTTTCCAGCATATCCAAATACAGTTCCCCCATTAAATTTTGTTCGATGAATAGAGGCCCCACAATATGGTTTCCCAATCTCCCTGCCCAAACGTTTATTTTTTTTGTGGATATTGAGTATGAGTTTCCGAAAGACGTAAGGATTAGTGTCACTCCAATAACGATAATTTTGTCTATAAACATTACCGTTGACAAAAAATGTACACTTATCACTAAAACAAATATTATGGAAATAGGTAGGATGCCGTGCAATGGTCTCCGTCATAATTTCGCAAAATTCTGTTCGTCGATCAGGGTCATATTCAGTTAACTGGTGTATCATTTGGATTTTGTATGGATGATACTTATTCCTTTTGAAAAGTCTCCATACAGTAGAAGGACAAACCTCACATACATTCGCGACGGAGGAAGTAAACTGTTGGGGATTAACTATCATCTCACCAATTATTTCAACTTGCTTTTCTTCCGGGATGGACGGACGTCCTGGGGGCTTTTTGTTGTTTACACTACCAGTAGTTGTAAATTTAGATACGAGTACCCGTAAGTATTTTTTACAAATAGGACGATTCGGGAAACGATCGTTAAAAATCCTTTTGGTTTCGTGAAAGTTACGCGTTGCACCGTAAATAAAAATCGCTTCGATATTTTCTTCCAATGGACGAGAATTGGCCATTTTACAAAATAGTTCAAACAGTATCTACCACTAAAAAAAACTGTGTTTGAAAATGTTCGGCGTGAAATTTCGGACCGACTGTTGTTGTGTCAGGGAGTTCGAGGCAACCATTTCCAGCATTTTCTCAACTGAACTCAACGTTATTATTTAAATTATCAAGTCAAAGTCAAGTTAATATATTCAGGTAATTATTAAATGTACCACCATTTTTTAGTAGGTAAAGGAATTGACTTTATATTCTAGGGTTGTAAAGTACTCGTCAGGAGTTTCAAAATAAAACGAGACCACTCTTTTCATTTAATTTTGTTTTCCAAGATGGTGCCTAGCAGCCATCCTGAAATTTTCATCTGTCAATTTTACTCTAAAATATAGTATTCATGCATCAATTACATCACCTTAAGTTTTAATATTTTGAATTGATCCCTTCAAAAAATAAAGAGAGGGGCTACATTAAAGAAAGGCATTGTATATGGTTTTAAATAAGTTAATTAAAATTTTTCATCATATCCGAATTGTCGTTATAAACATATTTCACTGTATTTAAAATATGTTTTAACTCTTGAACGTTTTTCGTTGGATAAGTCGTTTGACCTGAAAAAAATATTGACAATTGCCTTGTTGTTTTAACTGTTTTTATTTCGAAAACGGTTGTGCTCTAAAAACAGTAAAATACGTAAAATTACCTTATAATGTTGCTTACAATCTGAAAAGGTAATTTTAAAAAATAAAAATTTCCCTGGAAAAAATAAATTCTGAATTTCGACGCTGACTAGAAATATTTAGAAAAGAAATATTTCAATAAAAAAAGCCTGTATAATTTGTAAATTCCATTTGCTGTTATAGTTTTTCGTCACCAGGAACTACAGAGTATTTAATTATCCTGGCGTATTTTACCAAAGAAAATTATGCCTAACTTAGTTAGTTCTGGTTAGTTAGTTGCGTTACCCATAATTTTCTTTGACTTTACTTACATGAAAATTATATGCAAGCAAATAAGATTTTTTGAGCAAGTTGGTCTTTTTAAAATAAAATTGAAGTTAAAGTTTTAAACATAAGTTTTGTCGTTCGGTACGAAATTAGGTTCGTCATTTAATATTTCTGGTACTACTTTTCTATGACACGTGTGAAGTTTTATGTAGATCTGTCAACTCACTCGTGTAGTTAGAGCTGTTCGAAGTTGACTTGCCACAATATTTTTTTACGATGTAAAAATTCAATATCGTGCAGTAATAAAATATTTATTTTTGGAAGGTGTAGTACCAAAACTAATTCATGAACGATCGTTAAAAGTATATAAGGACTCTTTATAAGTAAAGTGGATAGATGAGCTGCTAAATTAAAACGTGGTCGTACAAGTCTTGAAGACGATCCACATGAAGGACCTCCAAAACGTGCTTTAAGACCAAAAATTGCAGCAAAAATAGAAGTTATGGTTTTAAAAGATCGTAACCGAGACAAATTTAGTAGAAGCCCGAAAAAGTTCTTTAGGCAATGTAAGCAATGTTTTGGCTAAAGTTTTGAGTTTCAGAAAGCTATGTGCACAATGGGTGCCGCATTCGTTAACAATGAAACATAAGCACATTCAAATGCGACTTTCTCAGTAACATTTGGAGCATTTTAAAAAGGATAAAAAGGGTTTTGTGCATCGTTTTAATACTATCAATAAGACTTGGTGATCCACAATGATCCTGAATCAAAACAAGTGGTTAAGAAGTGGTGCGAATCCAGTATTTTGGCTTCGAGTGAGTTAGGGTTCAGAAACTGACCAAAACGATGCTCTAGCATCAATTTTTTAAAATGCAAAACAAAAATTAGATGCTAAGAGTTGTAAACGACCTGTTTACAGTATTCCAAAAAGGGTCTGATGTGTGATACGTACACCGTATATAGAGTACAAAGGAGAAATATTTTCTGGCTTAAAAGAATCGGAACTTTCTTGAAGCTGTATGGATATGATGAGTTTTTGGAGTGAATGACTTGGCCGTTCATAACTAAAGAATCAGTATAGGGCGCGACAACAAATATAATTCTGTTTTTGAGGCATAACCTGTACCATATTTTGTTCACAAACCAAACATATCTAACATCCTTTTTTAAAATTTAAAAAGTTTTAAAAAATATTACTGAATGATAAGCTAAAACTTTTTAAAAACACAACGAATGTTTAAAAAGTAAATTTCGCTGCTCGTACAAGACTCCGAAATAAAAGTTTACTAAACATAATTTAAAACATAAAAGGCCCTGTAGAATTTTAGAGTTAAAAGTACAAAGCATAAAAGTCAAAGCATGGCATAATATTAAAAAGTTTTGTTAAGAAAAGCATCTTGATTCCCCTGGGCTACAGCATACTAACTTTATGTGAAAGAGTTGTCAGAGGCAATGTTCCTTTCGTCCCTGGTCGATACAATTTTCCAAGACGAGATTTCGGGAAGTATTTAATTATGCATTTTGCGATGCCAATTATTAAATAGCTTTCGAAATTATTTTTGAATAGATATTTCTGCTTTATTTAAATTTTATATTAGAAAATCCTTAATAGTAATATTTCCCAGTTTTATGATAAAATTGCAGATTTAGGAACTGTATATTGGGCGTTACACAATGCTTGATACTATGGCCACTGTTGTTTATAATTTATATATCTGACATCCTATAAAGCATTGCAAATTGCACCCTTTAGCTCTATGCAAACAATATCCAAATCATTATGTTTTGTTACCGAAAGAGAATCACATGGACTAGTATACAATAAACCATTGGCGTAGCCAGAGTTGTTTCATAGGAGGGAAAATACACACACACACATATATATATATATATTACAACATTTTTTATGTCTATCTTAAATGGTTTCGGAAATACATACATATGAAAACTTATTTTTAATTTTCATTGTATCTACTGCTTACAGCTGACAGCTGTTGACTACCACTGTAGATATAATGGAAATTAAAAATTAGTTTTAAGATTTGAATGCCATATTTTCGAAATTATTAAAGATAGACCTATCAAAAGTGGTATTTTTTAAATCTCTTTAAAATATATTTTTGGTAGTGATGATTATACTATTTAAAAAAATGCATACAGGGTGTCCCCTTCTAAATTATTCTATTTTACCAATTACCTATTCAAATTTATGCCATGCATATTTTCGAAAGTGTTAAAGATAGACGTATCAAATGCGATATTATTTTAAAGATGTTTTAAACATGGTGATAAAATAAACAGGGTGTTCCATTAAAACAAAATAAAAAAATATTTTACCATGAAACTAAAAAACACGGTTGTCAAGTTTTGCATTCTTTAGTCTTAAAGGGCGTGAAAAATGCTACCAGTTTGCTTATTTAAACGACTTTAAACTTTGTATTTTAACTAATAACAAAGTTACTAATGGCGGACCCGTAATTTAGATGACCCCGTATATATAATATATATATATATTATATATTTATATATATATATAATATATATATATATATTATATATATATATATATATATATATATATATATATATATATATATATTATATATATATATATATATATATATATATATATATATATATAATATATATATAATATATATATATATATATATATATATATATATATATATATATATATATATATATATATATATATATATATATATATATATATAATATATATTCGAATAATTGTAATAGATTTAAAAGAAAAAAAATATATTTTAGATATTTTGATGATGGTTTAACGAATAAACAGAAATGCCAGAAAGCACTTGTGTTTTGATTTCAATTATAATTGACCGAAATCTCAAAAAAAAAGATACAAAACGTAATAAATGTTTTAAACGTTTAGGAATGTCTGTTAATTTTACCAATATATAGGTTTTGTTTCATTTTATATAAGTATATTTCTTAAACCAGTATGCTTTTAGTACTAATTTTGCGTAGTTTTGGATAGTTGTGGTTTTTTTAATAATGTTTGTGTTGTTATTATTATAGAATTGATTTTAAATAAAATTAATGGAATGAGTGAGACAGTCATTGGCCTCATTTGTCGAAGTTAGCTATTTAAAAGCTAATTATCGCCTCTATTGATTGTTCTTTTATTGATAAGCTAAAGCAGGAGAACGTGTGAGCAACAATAGCTGGCGGCAATGGAGCAGTTCTATTCACAAGTGTTACTAACTTTTAACCTTACCTAATGTTTTTAGCAAATCGATGTAAATATGTAAAAAAGACGACAGACTGACGTATATGGCTAATTTATGGACGTCTTCTAGAATCCTAAATATACAAAAACGGCAAATATCTGAAAACGAAAGTATTTTTAAAAATTATCGATATTTATACAAATAGTAACGAGAAAAATATGTTTTTGTGACTAGCATCGAATAGTTGACGAATGACGAAGCCAGCTTTACTCTGGATATAATCAAAGTGTCAAACAAATCAAATTAAAAACTGGTACATTCTTTAAATCTGCAAAAAAATGACGCGCGGCTGCCAAAGTAAATATTAGTGTTGGGGCTATAAATAGTAAGAATTGTCGTCGGTGAGGACCTCACAGTTATCGGAACGCGTGTTATAAAGCCTGTCGCGATTTGTTTATAAAAAACGACATGTGCGCCCCGACGCTGTAAACAAACTGATGCCAAAACGGTCCCATACACTAATCAGCGTTGCCAAGTATAAAGATATCTGTTTTTTGTTATCTGGGGATAGTTGGCGAAGGGTGTTTGGAGTAAAGTAAGAGGCAGTTTATTAATAGAGGTCCCAAAGATTAGCATGTTTGAATGGTTTGCAACTTCACATTCCTCTAATTGGATCTGCAAAGAGAAAAAATATTATGTTTAATATTTTCCGCTAGGCCGATCTTGTGCAGATAAGTCTGTGTGCTAAACATCAACATCTTATAAGTCACATTATAAATTTAAAACGTTTTCCTTTAATCTAATTTTCTAAGATTATCACAACAGCGTTTAGCGCACAGTTTAGCTATACAAATTGTAGAGTAAAATTTGAAGTTTAGTTATCGGTTAACTAAATTTAAATTGGACAATTACAATTTAAAGGTGGTCGCCCACTAGCGCGAAGAGGCGCGACGCGACGCGACGCTACGCGATTAAATGCATCGGGGATACTTTACTTCTAATCAAACTGAGGCCCGCCCATCTAGGCGATGCGACGCGAAGTGGCGCGACGCGATACGATATCTCGAGACAAGTTGGGAGAGCAAGCAAGCGACAATGTCGCGTGGCATTCGGGTATCATCGGCCTTCTTCGGGTATCATCGTGAAGAATCTTACATGTTGCTCTGTTCTGTTATCACTGCATTTGTTTGTTGTTATTTTTGTGACATTTGTATTTTATTATTATTATTATTATTAATCTAAATAAAAAAGTTGTTTAGTGGATTCGATTTCAAGGAATGTAAAAACAACTTTTTTTGGTGTTCTATAGACGTCTGTATTAAACTAAAAAGTTCAAAAAACTTTTCTTCCCACATTCGAAAGTATTTGGAAATAAGTGATGAAATTCTCCACACGCATTTTTCTTTCCGTTAATTTCATGAACCCAAACTCTTCTTTTTTTTTTTTTCTTCCTCCTCCATAGCAGCAATTACCCCAAACACAAAAAAATCTTCGCTTGATGAGCTCTCCATGACAAGTCGCAACCGACTGCCACATTTTGGAAGATATCGCGTCGCGCAGCGTCGCGTCGCATCACCCAGTGGGCGGACAACCCTGTCGCGTCGCGAAGAGCTAGTGGGCGAGCACCATAAGTGCTGAGTCGTCCAACTGCAATCTTAAAAACACTACTACATATTATAAACAATCACTTTTCGCAAGAGCTTTTTTTTAAAGGTATAAAATTTTCAAAAAATGGTCACTTTTATGATTTGTCAAATTTTCTTTGCGAAAAATGCAGCAATAAGGCTTAAAAAACATTTTACTTGTTTTTGATTGTTGTTTAGAGACTTGAAAGTATCGCCATCACAATAAAATTAAATCAAGGTTTTTTTACCATTAAAGAATTAATGGCAATTTTTTTTTTTTTTTCATATAGAATACAGGAAAAATCTAACTTTTGTACAGAGTTTGTTTTTTTATGTTCCATACTCACTACTACATTTTAGGTACCAAAACAGCTTCTCTATTGCTTTAGCTGTGCTATTAGGAAATATCCAGATATTAATCTTGGCAACAATGTAATTAACGCTCGCGACGCTTTTACGAGGACGAGTCGTTGTCGCTAGGCCACCTTCGATCCCGTGTTTACACGTTCCCAACCCGCTGTTTAAAACTGGAACCGTTGACAAAATGGGTAATTGCTTTTCAAGCTTATTTACACTACTTCACGTTAAAAGAAATTTAATAGAACGAAGGCGCCGGAAAAATATACTAAAATAAAAATGTTTACTGCCGATCGTCTATTTATTTAACCAGTCGAAATTGTGGCTTTACGGCTTTCTACGAAAATCGTGGCGAAATAACTGTTTCCTCACCTGTACCTTTATGATGACAATTAAAAGTATTTTACGCATCACATACGTTACATGTATATATAAATTAATACATAAATAAACATATTTAAAAAAACTAAAGACGTATCCCTAAATTTAGGAAACATCAGTAAACCTAACATTTTTTTTACAAAAATACCAATGAAAGTGTCGTCGTTTGTAGTACGAAGAGGTTTCAAATATAAACCAGAATTTGGCGGTAACTTTTTTATTTACCTGCAAGAACACTACAAAATCACTTTTAAAGTCCCTAATAAATATTTATTTGACATTTGTTTTTTGATCCAAATAAGTTCATGTTGTTGAATTTTGAAGGTCTTGTTTGACTTTTTTAAGTATGGTATCAAATAAAAAAAGCTTTTGTTTTAATAAATAAAAAAATCCATTTTATTGCATTTGAAGTAAAGAATATTTGTTTGATTAAAACAATTTTAGGATAAAAATAAAATAAATGTCATATAATTTTTAAGGAAAATAAACAATTCGATTAAACTTAGACAAAAAATGGCATATGTCGCACATTAAAAGGTTTAGGAAAATACTAAAAATAGGGCTAAAGAGTATAAGTAAAAAATAAATATGTGTTGCTTTTAAATACACAATGTTTGATTTAACTAAACCAAGACATTAAATGGATTACATTTTTATTTATTTTAAATAAATAACTTCTTACATAAGACCAATATTTATTTGTATATAATTCCTTGCTCGTAAGCAGGTATAAATAAATAATTGTTTGCATTAAATAAACAATGACAACCATTTTAAATAAGTTCATAAATTTATTCAAGCAATAATTTGTTTGTCCCGTGCCAAAAAAATATTTGTTTAAATTAATTCCATTTTAATTTAATTTAAATAAATTCTATTTTCTGTAAATTATATGATTTTTACATTATTAGGTCGGGCGTTATCGTGCATCAGAATGACACTCTTGATTGAACGGTTTCTCCTTTTACAACGACATGCAAGTTTAACTTTTTGAGTAAGCAATTTAGAACAATAAGGGATATTAATTGTACGTCGTTCTGTCAAAAAATCGGTCAAGAGAACACCCTTGGTACGTCAAAAGACGGTTACTTTACAGGCTAAAAGCACAAGCTTTTTAATTCTGGCATAAAATAGTAAACACCGGTTCCGTCGCAGGTGAGTTGGAAATTTAAAAATTTATCATCTTTATTTTCATATTGCACGAGAAGACTAGAGAACGCATCGCTGTTTCTGTATTCAGCAATGGTAAGGCAAATAAAAATGAATAATTTTCTCGATGCCACCAACACATATTTGTGACATTTTGAGGAGCCAAGAACAAAATGTAGGCGGAAGACCGTAGAAAAAAGTTTATTTTGGAGCGCATTATGCCAAAACTGGCCAAAAGCCTTAGATAGGGCAAAAGTAGTAATCTGAGATTCGCAAAAGAACTTGCATTTTTTTTCAAGTCAGCTTTAATCTATTTAATATGAACGTACTTACAGATATATCATTTTTTCACATACTATTTATGGTTTCAAGACAATTTAAAGCTGCTTTTTGTCGGAAGGCCACGAAGATTTTATACAGTTTTAGGATGGCCGAAAATACACAAATAACTATTTTTTCTCCATTTAGGGCAAGCGTAAAAAATAATTAGAAACACACAACAATGTATCGTAAACTGTACGATATTTACGATGCAAAATTTCCTTATTACCGCTAAATTTACGGTGTTATATGTAATGTTTCTTCGGGGTGGCTATTAAAAAGCTTTACGTTTATATCGGTCCGGGGTGGTAATACGAACATAAGCGATAGCCAGAAACAACGTATCCCGGCAAGCTGTTAAATAATGCACGCGCCACGACCGTATCACTCAGATCCCGGTTCCCCGATGACTCCTCGTGGAACCCCAGGACCTCAGTGGCTTGCCTGCCCCATCTCAATTTTTCACGAATCACATTATTTTCTTGATTTTATGTCAGTTTCTATAATAAGTATAAATGATACTGATAAATCGGAATATAAAGATTTACGGAGTTTGTACAAAAGATAAAGAGGACTCGCTTAATCACCCATACGTTTTTACATAAGCATAGAAGTATAGAAAAATATAAAATATAAGAATACCAAATAGCAAGCAATCTAGTAAATTTTCAAAGATTTAAAAAACGAAATTACTTTTGTTACGCAACATACTTCATTTATGGGTATTAAAACATCAAAAAAATTAGTTTGTTGTATTTTTTCGCTTGTATTCAGTGGGATCGCTTTCACGTTTGAGGGTTCAACAGTAGTCGCCAACATGTGTGCGTATTTTTTTTTTAATATATCGCTTCTCCATTTGAGCAATTTACCGGTAAAATCTTTGGTCGTGTTTATGTGAAACGCCCCTAAATTGTCGGCAAAAAATTCGAAATGGGTATGAAGAAAATGTAATTTTTGTAGCACGTTTAACCTGTCGTATTGTAAGATAAGATAGTAAGTTTTTCAACAAGATCTGTGTAGTTTTCCGATTTCTTGTTACCTGGGAAGTTGCTGCATAAGCTTTTAAAGCAGTCCAAGCCCTGCTTGTTACTCTATTTAAGGTTTTGACAAAAAGTTTTACCTAGTTTTGCGAGCAGAGGAGGTGAATACATTTTCTGCTGCTCTGCTAAGAGTTCATTAAGAACGGTTTTCAGACGAGGCACTATGTTTTAACGTAACGGCCATTTTTTACAACATAATGGTGGTTTCTGGCTCTGCTGCCCAATTGGCATAAAACGCAACAATATTTGGTGTAGCCACCCTGCAGTCCTAAACCGGCACAGATACTCCATTTATAATCTTCATATTTTATTATAACTTGAAATAATAAAGGCATGTTCTCGTACATTTCTTTTATATTTACAGCATGACCCACGAAAACAGATGATTGTTCGTTTCCATTAAACAATAAAACTGCCTTTATACTTGTCTTCGTAGAGTCAATAAATAGTCGCCACTTGGTAGGTTTATGAAAAAGACCAAAGCATAATATGGTTGATGTTCTCTACATTTTGTATGTGATATAATTTACAGGTCAGTATAAGGGTTTTATATGTATATAAAACATTAGTTTGGCAGGGAATACTTTTATACAGCACAGTATAATTTGCTTTATCAAAAAGCTTTTCAAAGGGGACATTTGGACTTACATTTCTATCCAGAAATTAATATTAAAATCAATTACAAATGTGTTTAGTTAAAAGTAGTTAGATCTGATGATGCTGGCAACGGCGAAACATGTTACTGATTTTAGTTATGAATAATACCGCTTCTACAATTAGACTACTACTTTGGTTAATATAAAATGTATGGTAACCATTGTTTTTTTTTTAAACATTGTTACTTCGTCGAATCAGGACACAAGTCTTCAACCACGTTTCTGCCCTCCATGCGTGAGCCATTTTGTAAGTTTGGTCCATTCCTGAATTCTTCGTATTACCCTATTTTTAAACTCCCTTGCCATGGCTTCATTAAAGCTTCATGAAGTATTCTTAAATTAAACAAAACCCACCAACCTAAACAAGAAAAAAAAAACGAATAACGAAACACAATGATGAACGACCCATTCTGGCGCTACTGAAACGTACTTTGAACGTTGGCAATTCTGGGTCACGTAAATGGCATTGTCTGGCAATGCAAAACACCGAAAACGCTGAAAGATTAATAGAGCTATTTGAATTTTTCATAGCCACAGGATGACCCTTTCGACATATAAATATTACTTGCTCTAGTCGTTATGACGGTATAAGTTATCGGCCCAGGGGATTTTATTTATAAGCAAGAAGCTGTGTGATTATATATACCGGGTGACAACATAATCACAAGCCTTTTATTTTCTTAAATGGAAAATAGCGCTATTAAATTTCTTAATGATATATTGTGTCATTAAGTACCGATTTTGGATAAATCAGGCGTGATTTTTGATATTTAAAATGAAACACCCTGTATATTTTTTAATATTTCAATTTTACAAGCAATTCCTGATATAAGATCAAAATTATATACAAATCTTTGTTAGTTTTTGAGAAAATGAAGATTGAAAATGTCTAGCGCTATAAAAGGTTTAAATTATCTAAGTAAGGCTCCACATCTAAAAAAATATTAGGTTTGGATAAAGGTTTCAATAAACAAAAATGTTGAGAAAGATATGCCTAATTTAAATCTAATGTTAAGCACAGGGTGTTCCATTAAAGTAAGTAGTATAATATTACTTAGAGGGTCAATTTTTGTAGCACTTCCTGTAAAGCAGGAACTAGTAATATTGTGACCTTAGAAATATTTATTTGTTTTCCTATAGAGCTGCCTAATGTACGGTAGTCAGGTCATTTTAATCGCTATTTTTTCGAAGACCAACAAGGATAGGTATAGGATATAAAAAAGGTTTTATATCAGGAATGACTTGTTAAATTTAAATCCGGAAAAATCTAGGGGTAGCTCCATTTAAAATATTAAATTTAACACAATATATCATCCTAAAATTTGAAAGCGATGTGTTTGCATTCAAGAAAATAAAAGGCTTGGTAGTGATTTCGTTGTCATCCGGTATATTATATGACAAAGAAAGGTAAATACCAAGGATTTATAATCTTATTGCAGAAATATCTTGCAAGGGTGTTTATTTCCAATCTAGTGAAAAATGATAACATTTTTCAGCCTTATCACAGGTTTTTTATGACTGTTTTTGGATCAGTTCAATTAAAATTTTACGAATTTTGCTCCCATTTGCAGTCTATCCTTTAAAGGCTTTTTTAAAAAGTGCTTTATTTTAACAAATAATATGCCACGAGTGCAAAAATTTGGTAGTATTAATCAACTTAGTGACTTTGAAAGAGGGTAAAATGTGGGCTAACGTAAGGCAGCAAGGGTGCAGAGACAGACTTCTCTGGATGAAACTGGGTGTGACATATATATATATATATATATATATATATATATATATATATATATATATATATATATATATATATATATATATATATATATATATATATATATATACTAAATACAGATTTGAAAAAAAGTAATTATATCTAGATTAAAAAAGAAATCCAAGCTTTTTTATAAAATTGCTGTGGGTATAGATACAATATATTTGTGCTGATTAAAGTCATTCTCAAAGGAAACTCGCACATGGGTAAATAACTTTTTGTTCTGCAGAACTTGGTCTCTCATAAGGAAAGAAGAATAATTGGGAAATTTTTTTGCGACAGCCAACAGTAGTGTGCTTTGAATGCATTAAACTTGACAAAATTTTTGGTGCCTCAATTTAATATTAATTGAAGGTCCTGGAAAAAGATATTTGCATTACATTGCGCAGTAAACCAGGCTTAAGTAACTGAATATTAGAGTAAAGGGTACTAATGTCATCAAAACTATGGATAGGATTAATTGTGGGAGAGAGAAGGTTGTTAAAGTAAAAAAATAGAGTTGGTGCCAGTACTGAGACCCGAGATATCTCAGAACTAATTTGCTAAAGACCACGCACTATTCCGCACTAAAATTCAGCTGACTGGGATGATCTAAAAAATTTCTACCTCCTTTTTTACACGATCCCTAAGAAATATCTATTATAAAAATATAATAAAAAAACCCCAAACCTTCAAATTATGGTTTTCTAAATAAGGTAATCAATCTAGACTTAGTTTAAGCTCACAAGTTTCTCCAAACTTCTAATCATGCTAATAATTCTAATGGAAAAATGAAAAGTTGTAAAAACAAATCGGGGAAGGTGGGTTAATACTAATCGATTTCGGACACCAAAAATTCCTGTGGGCTAACATTATTAACGCATCTGTCAACCAGTTTTAACCGCGATTATTACCGTAATATTTTTGGTAGTTCGCGTAAATTTAACTATAGTTTAAATTTTTCAATAAATAGAGCCAGATTAATGAAAGCTTTTATAAATTTGTTATGTGTCCGTAAGTCCGAAGCCGTAAAAAAGGAAATCATAAAATAGTAAATAAATATGAGTGTACTCTAATGAATATAATATAAAATTTATTGGCAATAAATTTTATATTGAAGCAGAACCGATGTGCATGAAACATAATTACTAAGTTAATTAATTTATATTTTTAATGTAACCACTAGATTTAAATTATTAAAATTCGTGATGCATATATAGCAAGTAAATATGCAAATGCAATATTATGTTTGCAATATGTTTAATACATGATGAATGTTCTTGTGTTTTTTCTTTTCTAAGAATTGTTAGCGATCAATAAATCGGTAATCGCCCATATATATTCACTAATTATACACATGTACCTGACACTTTACTCCAATATTTTTAATACATTTGTTTTAAACGTCTTAATTATGCTAATTACTTTATCTCGAAAACGTTAAATTTAATTGATCATCTTCTTTCAGCTAAATACACCCTTTAGCAACTGTAGTATTAATGTTAGAATTTTGCAAAATAGGCACCTTACATGTGAATTAAAATTTTTACACATGTTTTATCATTTTATATAATATTTTTTAAAGGTAACCATTTTAAATATGTTCAAATAGCGTTAAAAATAAATATACATTAAAATAAGGTTTCTTATGGTTTTAATTTACTTACTCTATATTTCTAACATACAATGTACTTTTTTTATCAAAAATGTATTTAAAATAACCGCGCCTTATGTTGCTTAACTGCTATTTTTTTTAAATCTTGTGATAGTATATAAAGCCTTAAAATATAAGTATTAACGTGGGTGCATTAAGTAAAGCAAGAAGTAGTTTATTAAAATGATACTTGAAGATAATAATAATAATAGTAATTTTTTGTTAAGAGTTTTAAAAGTTATTTATGTTTAAGCAAGAAACATTTTTTTTTCGATTACCAAGGCAACCAACAGGGGTCACCAAACAGAATAAAGACTGTTACTAAATATCACTACAAAGTATTTTTATTTCACATTTCTCATTGTACTAGGGATGCCCTAGATTTTTTATTACTTTTAATTAACAGCAAAATTAAATAATTTTAAGAAAATACTTTAAACAATGTAAAATTTACTCTTTATTTATAGATATTTGTAGATTTTTTTAAACTAAAATATATACTTAGATTTCTGGTCAATAAACCAAAAAAGAAAAAAGTGTTGATTCTAAATTAAAAAAAGTGCCGTCGTTTACCAAGTAATTTCCCGAAAACATGATAAAATAATTCTGCTACCTCGGCTGAATACAAGTTTCTTAGATTCTTCTAGTATCAAGATTTAAAGATTTTGAGGGTAAGGATAGACTTCTACAGACAAAAGGTTCCACAGTCTAGACATTCTAGAAGTAAACAAACGAAAAACGTTAGAAGTTTGGGGTCTTTCTAGCTGAAGTGTGAAAAGATGCATGAAAACTGCACTTCGTGTTGCTCTACTGAGAGCCGCTAGGAGAGGAATCCACCCACAACTCGTCGGTGGGCAAGAAAAGAAAGCTTTCTTGTAAGGGAGGCGAACGACCTTTCTTTGAATGGAATTAAGAATACTTAGAGTTCTATGCAGGGCCCGATACAGAGTAGAAGAGGAGAAACACTTCCTGGCTCGGAAAAGGATTAAAATCATTTTTAAAGATTACAATATTCTGACTAAGCAGAACCCGGCAGCCCATAAGCAACGGATGAGTATTTATAAACTTTTTTCGCGACAGCGACATAATAATAATTAGGTAAAAGCTAAAAGAGTGACTATCTACACTAACTGATATATATGTCGATTCGAATCGAAACTGGAGAGCCAAAAACAACGTTTAGGTGGAAGATCGTTCCTAATGAGGCGGCAATATCAGACTATAATATGGGTTAGAAGAAGAAGAGTTTAAAGCTAAAATTGACTTTACTTGCTGACAACAAAGTAGGCATTACAGATTTTTTACTAATACAATATATAAGGTCACTCCATCTCAGATCATCATTTACTAATAATCCCAAAAATACTGTAACTAATAAATAATTAAGTAAATAAATTATTGACATAATATATAATAAAAAGAAGTGATCAAAGTAAAGAACCCTGGGCAATTTGAGTGTCAAAACCATGTTCCTTTAAAATACTATTTAATTTTTTTACTGATGTCCTTCTATTGGTTAAGTAAGACGAAATATTATCGTTTCATATCTTGGTTTCTTAATAAAATTCTGGGCTACATAGTTGACATAAAACCGTTTTGACTAGAATAAAATCTATGAGTCGACTTCCTGCTGGGAATTTCTATTGAAAATGGTAATATTTTTATATTAACTCGAGCATTTTTTGTGACTAGAAAAGATTAATATCCAGCAAGTTTTAAATAGCTGATAAGGATCAACAAGGTACGCTGTCGCAAAGTTAAAGAAGCATAAAAAGTAACTAAAGTATCATGATCTGGGACCATCGTGTGTCACACCTATAAGATACAAACAAACACAAACGCTCGTGTCAAACCAGACTTCTGTCGTGAACACTCTATGTTTATTTAATTTATTACAGCCGAACAATTCGTTTCGGTCTAAATTTTCAAACTCATAAAAGCTACGTTCCAGCTGACCGAATGGAGAGACAGTTTATGGGCATATGACATACTTGATACAAGCCATGTGTCAATTTCAATATATTATTCTTGATTTCTTGTTTATACGTTTTGTACGAGCGACACTAGAGTAGGAATTTCTATTTTTACGTTAGTATTTCACTTTGTTTACATGTAATCGTTAGAAGTTAACTCGTCCCAATAAATGTACATATAAAAAGCATACTTGTCGGGGTCGATTTTTTATCTTGGACTCCTCGAATGCATGGGGCTTAATATTAAGGGATTTAGAGGGGAATGACAGACCTCTGCAGCTTAGAAACTTTAGAGATAAAGGAGCCAATAAAGAGAAATGTTTGGGGCTTCTCCAAAGGGACTCTAAAGAAATGCATACTAACAGTAAAACAACACTACCAGTCACTCCCAGTAAAACAACTGTGCTGTTTTATTGGGAGTGATAAGAAGATGACTTATACTGTTTACTACAGAGCAGAAGCCGTGGAATCCCTGCAGCTCGTCGGTTATCAAGAGGTGAAATCTTTGTGGTAAGAGTAGATTTATTAATTACTCTTATCTAAATCGAACCAAGAATGCTAAGAGCTGTGGAAGAAGCCATTCTCCAGACATGATAATAGGGATTTGGGATACATACTAAATGTATAGTTTAGAAGGTAAAAAATACTTTCTGGCTTCTGGAAGAGGCTGTGGCTGTAGAGTAATTGTGTTTTGGCTTTTTAACGTCATTTTTGAAAGTAACGCCCACAAAATTAAATGATTCTTATTCTGCAGAACTTTACCGCGCATATGTGACAGACATCACGATTGTGTCTGTGACGCATTAAACTGAACAAGGTTTTTAAAGCCCCAATTTAATGTGAATTAAAGATCTAAAAGAGGTAACAGCATAACTCTGTGTTTTTTTTTAAATAGGTTTTAGAGACCTGCTTGGGAAAATAACATTTATTTTTATTTTTGTGACAGCCCACGAAGGATTGTATGAAGCTTAAGTACTAGGTACCTAGGGTGCTGAGCTTTTTAGATGTTTAACCCACTTTTTTCCATTTTCGTCAACGTTGTCCAAGTACCGAAACATAAAGATATTACATTTTACACAATCTTTTAGACAACGCGGTGGTGACACCACAGCTTAACATGGATTCCGAACCACACCCAACGACACACGAACTTTGATTCCATTTCTAGAACAAAGGTTATTAAAAATTGATTACAAATCTCCAAAGGATATGCTGTCCTAATTATCAGTCCTAAAATTCGCAGATTTTGCCTAGTACTAAAAATGTGCCACTGTTTTGTAAAGTATATATTCAGTGGGGTGGATTTTTAGTTGCTGTCTTGCTATTTTTATGGTAATAAATACAATTCAACTATTCAGAAAAAAATTTACAACATTTTTTGTTTCTGCACTATAATGGTGTTTCCCAAACCTATTTACTTAAAAAAGCTCCTGTGATAATTTTGAACAAACACTTGCGATCGAAAATATATTTAAACATTTTTTCACCAAATTTGTCTTTGCCTTTAATTATAAAACTAATATTCGTCCAAAATAATTCTAAAGGTGCAGCGAAAACAACCACAAACCAAATGACTTAAAAAACAATTTTTGCGGTTACAAAACAAATTACCCTTACAAACCGTTGACAAGAATAGGTGTTTTCAGTCGATAGGATCTTTAACATGGGTATATTAGTTCTTTTTGTCGGTCTCTGTTTTTATCTTTCCGAACAATCTTTTTTAGTATCCATTAGGGCTCTTTATGCCTCTTTCTAGGTGTTACAGTTATATCGATAGGTCCTTTTTGTTTTATATTGATGATTACAAAATGAATTTGATTTATAGTAAAAAAGTATACAATTTATTTATATACTTTATATTGTTATAGGAAAAAAAATATTTAAATTATAATATACTATAATAGCGAAATTATAGATACGATCAAGTGCATCTTCTTTTTTCTTAATATCAAGAAACCCTTTGGACAAAATGGCATACCAGCAATATTATATTGCTGGTATAATATATAATATATTATAGTATTAAATAACCGAGCTCCTGAACTTGCACCTAAGAATAGAAAGTTTCCCAAAATCTTCCTTCTAACCATAGACCTATATATCTTCTCGCAGTTGTTTGCCAGGTAATGACTATTTAAAGATCCTTTACAAAGGATCGACAGCAGATCTTGTAATATATTTTTTTCTCCAGCTGGGTCTCCAAGCATAATTGAGAAAAGAAGCGTAAGTTAATGCAGATATCTTTTTTAAACTAACATTATATTAGGCCATCAAACACATTGTCCGTTTAACGCCTCAACAGCAGAATTATGTTCGCTGTCACTAAAAGAGTCTGCCAAATTTCTTACCTATAAACGGGAAACTTCTGCTAAATCTTGTAGGCGTTACTTTCAAAAACATCCTTAATGGCATAATTACTGTGAAGAAACTTTAAATTTAATATTATTATTATATTTAAAATTACTTAAAAAAAACAAAACCGGCAAGTAACCTTTTAATGCTCATCAGTAGCGGTATTAATTGCGCCAAACTTTAACAATAAACGACCAATTAAACTCATAACAAAAAATAATAATTATCTAAACCAGATAGCTAACAATGCTTGCTCCTAGTCATGTTTTTCATGCATTATACATTTTTAAATAAACGTTATCTAATAATTCTTAATTATTTTTTCTTCCGTACCATCTACCGCAAACACGTAACTCTATAATTTTCCTAAATTAGAAATTGTCATTTTAGGTTGGTTAATTAGAAAACAATAATTGTATCCTATTCACGAGAATTTCAAAGAAAAATAATCGTATCTGATTTATTTTTATAGGTTTAATTGGCGGATATACCAAGATAAATTAAAAATAAATATTATTTTATACCCGTTGATATGACTAGTGCAAGATAGATCTGATGCAAACGTTGTGGTTGACAATAAAAATGTTGTGTCATCTCCGACGGGCTTGACAATATCACCTGATCACTCCAACAAGTGGTTCTCTTATTCTTTTGCCGTCTAAAAGTAAAGTTAAATTGGTCCCCTTTTTTGACAGTCATTTACTTTCATAACACAAAAACTGTTGTTCTTTTCCCGGTCTATAGAAAATCCAACAAGTGGATGTCAACTTGACGTCGATGCGACAAAGTGGCCAGATAAAAAAACACCCTCGTCGCTTGTAAAAGACTTAGAATCGGTCTCCCCCTAAAAAAGCCCCAAAAGTAAAATACAAAAAGAGAGACGAGAACAAAACATCAGGAACAATGTCACATAATTGGACTATAAAAAGATCTAACTTTTCCTTAAGTTACTTTAACTCAGTTTTTAGAAAGGGGGAGAGAAAATAAGCCAACCGATTTGCGGATTGTGTTTTTATTTAATTTTTTACTAAATCTTGATTTTAGGAAAATAACAGCTGAGTTAAATTTGATATAAAGAATAGTTTTAAGAAATTAAATAGCCAAATTAGATGTAAAAAATAATTAAAAAGCTGTATTTTGGAGTCCCAGTTATACAATTATTACTCAATAAAATAAATTGACAATATTCCTGCAAGCAATGTTCCAAAAATTTTATGTATGTAGTGTCATCCTTTGTTATTAGTTATTATCTATCTCCTAATCAATAAAATAAATAAATATTCGTGGTTCGAATGAACTAACGGTAAGTAATTTCTTCTAGATAGATCCTATGTCTACATGTGTTTTAAATTTACAGACGATATAAGTCTATCGATATAGGGATCGTTAGAAATTTTTATGTGGGTTAGTGTCAGATCTTCAAATAGTCCCAGTTATTATCCAATTTCCAGTTAATAAAATAAATATTTGTGGTTCAGATAGACTAACAATAAGTTAGAATCTTCTAGATATATTCTTTTTCGGCATATATTTTAAATTTGAAAACGATACAAGACGATATAATTCCTAAAGCAAGAAATTTGTAATAATTATAATAATAACTCCAATTAATAAAATAAATATTTGTTTTGGTTAGATCAACTAATGATTGTTCTAGTAGTATGTAGCATATATTTCTAGATAAATATTTTTTATATTTATTCATTATATTTTAAATTTTAAGATAATATGGGCTCTAAGCAAGAGTTGTTAATTTTGATGTAGGTTACTGTCAGTTTTTCAAATTGTCCAAATTATTACCTAATTTTTAATCAATGAAATACGTTTTCTTAGTTTAGATAGACTAACGATAGCTTTGTATCTTCTAGATAGATTCTTATTCTGCAAATAATTTAAATTTAAAGCGATCGTTAGGAATTTTTATGTAAGTTAATCAAAAAAAATAACTACTTTTAGTTTACCAAGAGTAGAAATATAAAATTAAATAATATAGGATTTTATATTCGCAAGGCCGCCGGCAGGGGGAGTCAGGGGGGTCCGTCGACCCCCCCTGGGTTTTTAAAAATTACTTAAAATAAAACAGTTCCGTCTAAATCCTTAAATTTTACAATATCGCCTGGGAATTTAAATGCGTATGATTATCATTAAGAAATTAGAGTTGTGGTATTTTTATTTGTGTTTTTAGTTCAATTAATTCTAGACTAGTAAATTGACTTAAGCTTTTTAACCCCCCCTTCATTTGTTTCTAGCGGTGGCCCTGTATATTCGCCATATTTATTGAAATTGGGATAATAAACTTCAAATTTTGAAAAATATCAACTATTTTAGAAAGAAATGTGGTTAAAAGTTCAATTTAAAGACTAACAGAAGGTGATACATTTTACTAGTTCACATTCCATTTCTTCATAAAGTTGTGAGTCTTTATACATCAGATATCAACAAAAATTCTTTGGTAATTGTAGATTTCTTTGAATTCTACGTAATTTTGTGACTCCCTGAGGACACGATTTAAAATTCCGAAAGACACACCCATAATAACATGATACGGACCAATATTGGTAAACAGAAGTTGATATTTTAAAACAGTATCTAAGGAATTTCTTATGGAATGTCTTCTAGTGGGTTAGTCTATGCCATTTTTGGGATATGCATATGAATCTCAAAATTAGCAAATTAGAAGCTCACTTATTCACTGCATTTTTAGATAAAAATATTCTTAATTAAAAACAAGGTAGAACAGTGTCAGATTTACAGCTGTAACTTTTTTGTCTTGAAATGATAACAATAACCAGGTTGCATAAAGGGTAATTTAAAACATTGGACAGAAGGAACACAGGCGAAATCAAGAAAGATAAATTTAAAAAAATATTGTTTAGTAAGGTTGTTTAACCTCATTGGACGACTATCGCGGCTTAGCGATATCCCGTGAACTTGAAATTTAAAGGTTTAACGCTTTTAGTAGTTGATTGGCATTTAAAGCAGTTTATTCAATTGACTCTCCAAATTTCTGCAATAATTTTTTAAAGTTGTTTATTCATTTTTTAGAAGTTATTTGTTTATTTAAGTATGGAAGTTATTTGAGAACTATCTACGAGTTACTAAGAGTACAGCTTTCAAGAGTACGTGTATTTTTTATTTATATAAATCTAAACTACAAACAATAGAAAGGAAACTTAAAAAAAATGTATATTAAGATTTTTTTAACTTTTAAAATAAACTCGTAAAAAAATAAAAACAAAATTAAAAAATTTCAGTTTTCCGAAATATTTCCTAAAGTACAAAATATAAATTTAATTTTTCAACGATGTACTATTAAGCTTCCCAATACGCCACTTTGTCAAATTCAAACCACTCACCTATTTCTTACCGTTTCGGAGATCCCCATGCTGTTTATTTTTATTTTGGATATACTGTATATAAAAAAATAAAAAATAGGTACTATTTCATATTTTTAATTTAATTTCTTTTATTACCTTTTGCTTTCGAAGTATTTAATTTTAAGTAAAAACTGAAATAGTTTTTTCTTATAATAAGTAGCTATAGTTTTGCTGTAAATATTTAAATAAAATTGTTGATGATTTCCTTACATGCTGTAGAATTTGACAAGGTTTTTAGATGCTTTTCCTTCGACACCATACCGGTAACTCGTATCAATAAGCCAGGCTGTTACACTTACACATAATAATCAGAGCTGTCAAAACTTGAAGTACTTCAAGTAAAATTTTACTTGAAGTACTTTTTGTACTTCAAGTATTTTACTTCAAGTACTTTTTATTAGGAGGTACTTGTACTTGTACTTGGTTAGTTTTTATGAAGATACTTGGATTTTTACTTGATTTGGCCAAGTAAATTACTTGAAGTATTTATTTAAGTACTTGAAGTATTACGATGTACTTGAAGTAAAAAAAGTACTTCAAGTAAAAAAAAGTACTTTAGGTGAAGAAAGTACTTAAAGTAAATAAAAAGTACTTAAAGTAAAAACAATACTTTAAGTAATTAAAAAGTACTTGAAGTAAAAAATCAACCAAGTACTCGAATTTACACGCCTTAGATAATCGTACAAACAAGTTAAAACAAGACATACGCGCAACCGCTGCTGTTTCTATTGTATTGAATTACAGCGCTTATTTGAATTGGATCCAACAGTAAGACAAGTGCAACTATTACTGAGAATTAGACTTTTTGTTCTTTAAATCCGTCTTGTGTCAACGTGAAAATTATAAGTGCTCTGGTCTGGTGAAAATAAAAAAGAAAGATAGCTAATAGTAGAAGGTATCCCAAGAATAGGTTTTGGGTGCCAACCTGCTGTAGACACCCATATGAAAACACTCGCTTTTGACAGATGTATCGGATGCCAACGGGTGCCAACGGGTGCCAACGGGGGCCAACGTCAACCCGTTGGCAACCACAGGGAAAAAACCCATTTTAGGAAAAACCAATATTTCCTATAATAGTTTAAGGCCCAAGCGCTCACCCGAGTACGGCATTGTAGGCCTGTTGCCATATATTTACATACGAAATTTTACATTATTTTTATTTATTATTATATTTTTAATATATATATATATATATATATATATATATATATATATATATATATAATTATAATTTATACATATTATAGTACCAACCCTACTTGTTATCCTAACTATAGTTTTTACCGACTGGCCGACTTTCCAATGACGTAGGGTTCAGTCCTTAAAGCTTTTAGGAGTTGATGGAAAACCCCGTTTTGAGGAATAAACCCTCTAACTTCCTTACAAAAAATACTACTCAAGTATAATTTGTTTTACTTGAAGTACTTTAAATTACTTCAAGTACTTTTAGGTACTTCAAGTACTTTGGTTTACTTCAAGTACTTTGGTGTACTTCAAGTATTTTGTTTTACTTCAAGTACTTTGTTTTACTTCAAGTACTTTGTTTAACTTCAAGTACTTTGGTTTACTTCAAGTACTTGGATTTACTTCAAGTAAAATACTTGGATGGTAGTACTTTAAATTACTTTAAGTACTTTTATGTACTTCAAGTACTTTGGTTTACTTCAAGTACTTTGGTGTACTTCAAGAACTTTGTTTTACTTCAAGTACTTTGTTTTACTTCAAGTACTTTGTTTAACTTCAAGTACTTTGGTTTACTTCAAGTACTTGGATTTACTTCAATACTTGGGTGGTACTTCAAGTACTTTTTCAATTTACTTGAAAATGCAAGTACATTTTAATGAATACTTGGTACTTGTACTTGAAGTAATTTTTAAAAAATAAAAAACTTGGTACTTGTACTTGAAGTACTATTTAAGAGTACTTTGACAGCTCTGATAATAATCCATATCAGAAAAAAATACTGAACTGATTTAAATCAAGTCTGTACTGTTCTCTAAGTTAAAGTAAATGTAAGTCAATAAAAAAAGAATAGTTACAATTCGATTAACAATTTCGTAGAAATGAGCAGATAAACATACATACGTGTCGAATTGATAAACATCTTTTTTTTCAAAGTAGGTTAAAAATATCACGGATTCTGCACTATTTATAAATCTATTTAACTTATTATAGAGTATGAAGAGAACCCAAAAGAAATTCTAGGAACGGAATCCAAAAGACGAACCAAATTAATAAATAAAGCATTTGTCATTTTGTCCCTGTAAGAGAAATCTCGACGAAGTTATTCGACCATAATTAGTATTGTATTAAATTGCCTTGGGCTAAACGGTGCGACAGAGATGGAAAAATAATCGTTGATTGCATCACTTGTCTCACTATAATAATTACATTATTATTGGAGTTACGTAAGGCGTATGGATGTGTGGGGATCCTTTAATCGTAATTATTATCTGTTTGTCCCGTTGCAGGAATTTTTTTCACGGTGACAATTAATGTTTTGATTAGTTTTTATACACTGAGAAAAACCGCTCTTAAAAAGTTAACGTTACTTTCAGAAAGGGTGGACAACTAATTTGCAATTTCAATAAGTTTTGTCGTTCAATAAAAAAAAAACATAATTTTATGGTTTAAAATACATTTTATTATTTAACTTAATCTCCTTATATATTTAGGTGGTATTTTGGAAGTTTGCAATCTAATTGAACCTGAGTTACAGTTTGTAAGGTCATAATAATTGTTTTAAAATTTAAAATGCAGGCAGGATTTTATTTCATTTATTATTCTCAGAAAAGTGAGAAGATATCCCACCAGAAACATTTATGTAAAGTAAGGGCCAAGTCCCTATCCAAAAATCTTGACCTTTGAGATCTAAAATGAGATCAAGTTTTGTCCACAATTTTATTCTAAATAAATTACATACCCAACACACAATTTTTGTCTCCAGATACATAACTGAGTACCTACCTATTATTTGTGTTGAATATCGCTCTTTTATAGGCATTTTCACAGCTTATCCTCTTAGAAATAAGACAATTTAATTCTGCCCCAACAGTTTCCAATTTTCTAATTTATGGATTCCATCCCTAAAGTGAAAATTCGAAAGACCTGTCAAAATACGCTACCACGGCTTCTATTACCTCCTGGTTCGATTTAAATGATGTCCCACGCACGATTTTTTTGAGATTTGTGAGCAGCCAGAAATCAAAGGGAGTCAAATCTGACGAATATAATTGATGTTGCAATAATTCGCACTTGAGTTCACTGATTTTCTCGATGGTTTTTTGAGCTGTATGAGAGGGTGCGTTGTATTAACGAAAAGGTTTTTTTTTCTTTTCTAAACCGAATCTTTTCTGGTTACAGTTATGATCGCTTATCCGGTACCGGATAGTCGGTTACAAAGTATATGGAATCTTATAGGAGCGTTTACAAATAAGAAAACCTGTTTGCTCCCATAAGACTCCATGTACTTTGTAACCGACTGTGTGGTACCGGATAGGCGGTTCCGGATAGTGTGAAAGGAGGCTGTACTGGGCACACCACTAAGTCTCTTATTTTGACATAGGATCATTGTGTTAAACCCAAGTTTCTATAGTAGTAAAACAATGCACTAAATCCTTTTTATTTTTTCTAACACACTTTCGAATGAGTGTTTGCTTCATTATTAGCAAATCCGACACCCATTGTGCACACAGCTTTCTGAAACCCAAAATTTTGGCAAAAATACTATTAAATTTTCATTGACGATCCTCCAAAACAATATTTTATATTTTTGCCACGATTTCTGGTGCACTTTTGGGCGTCTTTCATGTAGATCGTCTTTAAAACTTTAAGCAACCATTTTTCTACTGTTCTAATTAAAGATGAAGAGTTCTTATACACTTTTGACAATCTTCCATGAATTTGTTTTGGTGCTACATTTGTCAAAAATAAGTATTTTATCACTGCACGATATTAATTCCATTATATTTCCATATTCCAAATATACGAATAAGTTGACACATTTACATGAATCTTCACACGTGTTTAACAAAATGTACTACCATTTTTAGAAAAATAAAACGACGAGCTTAAAAGCGCCATTTTCAATCAAACGTCAAAAGTTATGGAACAACTACTTATTTGTGAAGTAGAGGTAGTTATTTTATATTGCTGGGAAGATGTTGTAGACAAGATGTAATAAATGTTTAGAAGTCTACTACGTTCGTTCATGGTCCCAACTTTCTGAGGTGAAGCCTAAGCTAGCGATCTCTATCCTTTCGAAAACCTACTTTTAGTCAAAAATTTTCCAATTTATTTTACTCAAAACATCATATACCTCAATTATTATGAAGAAAATACGTATGCGGTAACGTATCCAAAAAGGCGTTGAATTGAAAGCGCGTTACTTTTCCTAATTACAGCTTAGCAAATTAATTTATGACAGTAATTAGGAAGTACAATTAATTATTTACATCAAAAGTTTTCAATTGGACTTACACAAGTCAATATCTACAGCGGCTAAATCGGTTTTAATGAAATATTTACATAATATAAATTAAGGCACACATTTTTATGTAATAATTACAAAATATTTTTATCAGTGCACATCGCCTAAGTAATTCTAAAAAATCGTGATTCCATGTATTGTGCCTTGTTAGTCGAATCAAGGATTTCACTTATTTCTTAATAAACGTACGAAATAATTAAAGGACGTCTTTTATGATTGATGTCGGTTTTTTATTTTGATGAATTTGTCATTAGCATATGTATATGTAAAAATACCCGTGAGTTTGTGGAAGGTCGTTTGATTGACAGAGACCGATAGACATCTCAAGGCATAATAATAAATTAAAATCAAGTTTTTTTACATTGATTTATTTTTTCCTGTTATACCACCTACCGCAAACTTCTAGGTAAGTACATCATTGAATAATATGGAAAATTGTCATCTTGCTTTCGATCATTAAAAAAATATAATCAATTTCTACATCCTATTTAACAACTTGAAAGAAATGATTATTAAATTTAAAAATGATTGTTTTAGGTATTTTTGGTTTCGCAGAGCTTGGTCATTTATAGAAGAGAATTATTCTTTATTAGCGGCATCGAACGTGATTTTTTTTATTTTGGGACAGTCCACAAAGACCTAAGTACTAACCTGGTATGATAGGTACTGCGGCTTTTGAAGTAAAGTGGCAGATTTTTAACACACAGCATATAGATTTGGAGGTTTTGAAGGAAAAGCAAGGTTTCTGCAGGCAGCAGGTTCCATGCTCTAGATAATCCTAGGATAAAGGAACAAGCTGCTATCTTTTCAAAAGCTGCTGTGACTTTGGATGTAACGTCTTTGTGCCAATTAAGATAATTCTTAAACAGTAACGTTTACAAGGTAAATAATTCTTTGTTCCGCGGAACTTGGCCAAGTAAGAAATAAGAACTAGTAGACTTTTTTGCGAGAACTTGTGTGTCTTTGATGCATTAAACTGGGCCATGTTTAAAGTATTTAGTACAATATAAATAAAAAGTTTTGTGAAAGAGATATCTGTATTAATCGGCGGTTTTTTTTTCAAATCTGGCATAGAGACCTGATTAAGAAGGGAAATATTCAAGCAAAGGGTACCAACGTCATACAAAAAAAAGTTGTATAGGCTAGATAAAATAGTTAAGCACTATAGGGACAGCTAAAATCTTGTCTAGTTTTTGCTAGAATTACCTTAAGTAGGTTAAAAAAAAGTTTGTTTCAGTATATATCTTTATTTTGTTATATAGAAAATCAAACTGCTATAGTAGATAAATTTAAGTCTTATTAAAATAAAATGCCATCTAAATAAGACAACTGTTTTACCTGCTGCAGTAAAAAGACTTTGCTAAGCTAGATAGGCTCATTTACAAATAAGACAAAATTCTTATCCACACCAGACAATGTCATTTAAGTAAGAGATAATTGTTACGTTTATGGAAAAAGTGGGATAAGGCAATGTAAAAAGTAAATTTATGTAAATTAAACAGTAATAAAAATAATTTAACTTTTTCTTTAAACGATTTTGGCAATTTATTATTTTTTTTAATTAAAAAGCTTTTAAAATTGCCAAAATGTTTTAAAGAAAAATTTGCATTAGTATTTTGATTATTGTTCAATTTACGTTAACTCATTTTTCACATTTTTGACCTATCCCATTTTCCCATTCACCAATTAGTTATTGTTCAAATTTTAAATATTTCACCAAACATTTGATTTTAAAAATTAAATATAAAAGATATTAACAATTTATTTAATTTATTAAAAAAAGTAAGGTTTGACTGCATTTGTCCCATTTGTGCCTATCTATTTGTTTTTCTGACAACACTAAAGGATAAGACAAGAAAAGCCCTTCGTCAAAATAACTATGGAAAACCTATACAAAAAGCTATAGTACAGTACGTTCGACAATAATTCTTTGATTTCTCGTTTTACCTGCTACTGTTAGTCGTAAAACTCAATATACTTTGGGTACCCGCATGTAGGTCCGGACTTAAAATTTTCTTTATTTATTATTGTGCCTACTTTTGGTATATTATGTAGGTTATAGGCAAATTGCAGGTGTTAAATATAAAGCAGAGTCTTTTTGTCTTAGTTCATCAGTCTTTTGGAGTTTGTCAAGGTATTTTCGTGTGTGTTATTGAGCATCCAAAATAGCTAACCTAAAATATTAATATTACTAGGTAATCAGGACCTGTACCCTTTCAAAAGGTGCGGTGCCTACATAATAGATATTTGTCTGGCAACCTATTTATGGTTAGGTTTTCCACTGAGGGTTGTAATTTAAATTTCATTGCGAAATCAATGCACCAAAATTATTATTATGCACCAAACTTTCAAATCAACAGTAAAACAGCGTGGTACAAAAATAAATATAAAATATACAGCGGGTTTCAGCTTCATTTACACACAAATCTTCGCAAAATTGTCTTTATTTATATCAGCTTTAGACCCTGCTTAAAACACTGGTACCATGTGTAAGGTATAGCTTCTCCCACAACACTTAGTGATTCGCCTTTTTAATAATCCAAATATTATAAAAAACTTTTCTTCTTTTATTCACAATTTTTGAAATTTAAGTTTTTCTTAAAAATCATGTGAAAAATTATTGTTTTCCTAAATGTAAAAGGTTATAGAATAAAAACATGGCCCTAAATTTAAAAGTTCCATAAAATACAATTTTGCTTACCTACAAATTCCTACAAGTTCATTACTTCTTTGAGACACCACTTATGTAAAATTCTTCTTGCATCTTTCACCAGCACAAATAATAACGTATTTATAAAATAAAACTCACAAAATTAGGAAACGGTGTATTATTTAGTTAAATATTTTACGCCAAGGATAGCCACGAGTTGTAGCGCAGTTAAGAAATTTGTTAACTCTAGACAGTATTGTTTCTATTTAAAACAGATATTTTTTTGCGAGTTTAGTTAAAAGTGGATGCAAGTTTAATATTTTATCTATATTTATCAACAAGATCCTTAATTGTTCTTAATAAGACGATGATCTATTTTAATAAATAGAAATCTGTGGTAAACAAGGGTGACAAATAAAATTATGTCTATTATCAAAAATTCGTTTTAAGTTCAGCAAAATAAAGCCCGTTCTGTTAGTCTATTTTTTTTAAAGGAGTAAATAAGCATGTTGTTAAATTTGATAACTTAAATTAAGTAAAATAAACAAATATTTTGTTTTAATTATTAATTAGTAATTCATGTTACCTTAATCAAATTAGATTTATGATAAATAAGTAGTAAATTAAACCTTTGCTTTATTTATGCTGTAAATATATTCGTTTATTTTAGTGAAATGGGCTCCAGACAAGTTTTTTTCATTTCTGTGCAGCAAAACCACGAAGGAGATTAATTGTGGAAGAAAGAAGATTGTTGAGGCAATAAATCCAATTGTTGACAAAAAATAAATACATATTTTAAAAAGAATTACAAATGTTGTGCTCTTAATGCTTTTAATACCATAAGTATTAAATTTTAAATGCGTGAAAAATATCCTTAAAGGCTTAATTCGTTTTGAATGTCTTCATCATGTGATACGTTTCGGTAAGAATTAACAAGCTTCTCGTGTAACAAAATTTTCACCCCGCGAGTATAAAAAGTTAATGAATCAAGTGTGCATAGGCACATATTTGATGGTGTATAGGATATGGGAAACAAAGATCGTCTGTATGAAAGGAACGAGAAAAGTACACTTGGCCATTTTGCGGTTTTAACGCGTCCATGCTTTTGTTTATAGACAAGAATTGTTTGAAGTAGTGCACAATACGCATTGTTTTAGGTTAAATACTCCGTTTATTTTACCCTTGATATGCTGCCCGGGGTACTTTTATTGTTTTAGCTGCTCTTTTTATTCAGGAACAATAACTGTTACATTTAAGTATATAAGCTTTTTGACTTTGCAACATTTTAACCATTTCATCATTAAAATTTAAACGGCTGTGGTTTTGGTTGGCTTAAGCTGTATAAAACTTCCAAACCAGGGGTCATTGGGATTTAAATTAGGATACATGTAGTTTAAAATTTCATATGTTTTTTAAATCTGAAGATGTTTTAATATGTTTTGAAGCATTTTTGAAAGTACGCGTACGACAAGAAATGTTAATATACATTATTGTTTCATTTAAACTACTCTTAAGCAAGTAGCTTGTGCCTCTTAAGATTTGTAAAAATTTGTTTAATAAACTAGTTTTTATTCCATTTTTTTTTTTAATATGCTTTTTTGTGGATATATCTGATAGAGGCAGCCCTGCAGCTTGACAGAGTAAAGAAGCGTGCGAGAGAGAAAGAAAATTTAAATTATAACCTTTCTCTCTTGCTCTTACGTGCTGATTGGTCGGAGACCGGAATACATTCCCTCTCTGCATGCTGATTGGTGGGGGAATATATACCCCGAGAGGTACGTTAGAACCTACTTATGTTTTAAGCCTTAGTGGACTGTTTTAAGATAATAAAAGACAGGTTTTTTTAACAATTTTAGGGGCTTCTAACTCATCATCGAGGCTCCCTACAACAAATATTTTACCACAACTTTATTATTTAAGAGACACTTTAGTGGATTTTTTACCAACCTTGTTGAAATTAAGAAAAAGTGTTTTTTTTTTTTAATTAAGAAAGAGATTGACAATACCCTAAACATACAACCTATTTATAGAGGGTGTAACTTTTTGAAAAATCATTAAACTGACAACATTTTTATTTTAATTTAATCAACAATTGTCTTTGCTATTACTAAAATCATACAAATTTAATAATTGGGGCCCCTGACAGCTACAAAGAAAAATAAGGAGCCCTTAAACTACAAAAAGAGGTAAAAAATAATAGCCAACTTTGCATTGCATTAAACAAAACTAGAAATGATCGAGTAATTCTAATTAGTCAAAAACATCTTTTATTTATGCTTTTTCGAACGATATGCAATAACCACAATTTGCTTTAAAATAGCAAAAGGTATTTGTCAACTTTATCAACGTGGGCAATTTTTACGAAATTCAAATTTTGCTTAAAAACCAGTTGTACTGATACTTGTTGTTTTTAAGCAAATTGTGGTTATTGCATGTCGTTCTAAAGGGCATGAATTAAAGATGTTTTTGACTAATTAGAAATACTTAATCATTTTTAGTTTTTTTAATGCAATGCAAAGTTAGCTCTTAAGAGCTTTTAAGCTTTAAGAATTATTTTTACCTCTTTTTGTGCTTTAAGGGCCCCGTATTTTCCTTTGTAGCATTCATGGGCCCCAATTTTTTAAATTTGTATGATTCTAGTATTAGTCTAAATTAAAATTAAATAAAAATGTTGTTAGTTTCATAATTTTTTAAAAAGTTATTTTAGTTTGACATTCGAAAGTTATAAATTAAAAAAAAAATTCTAAAAAACAAATCTTAGGACCTAGGTCAAAATATCTGGGTGGGGCGCATAGAAGACGGCTCCACCTATTTCAGATTTACGTATGTCTACTCATGTGCCAATCACCCTGTAGGTATAGAAATACCTGTAGAGTGTATAACGAGTCAAGGGCCATTTGTTTATTTCCATGTAAAACATTTAAAATAACTTCTCAAATATTTACACATTTTTTATTCCTTTTTATTTTCTTTAAATTGTATGGTTTTAGGAAAACCTATAGCTGTAAATAATGCAGTGCCATTCTAAAGTTCCAGAAAGTAATACAAATAACTCCTCCCAAAACATATTTTAACAAATAGCTTTGGCAATGTGCCAGTTAGCCACGGACTCGTGTCGGATGTGGCAATTTTTTAATAGGTTTGTTGCAACGAAATTAATACCTATTTTCACAAATAAGCCGTACTAATGATCCTATTTTTAAAATACGATGTCAAATATTGTTAATAGGTTCAAATTAAAGTAATAACTATATTGCATAATAAAGAAAATTAACCCATAAAAATACAATTAGGCATCATTTATATTTTTCCCCGGTCGATATTAATGTTTTTTTCGAGACATTGTCCCATGCTGAGTTGTTATAGATTGATATATAGCGTCAGCGGCGAGCTTTTTAATTGGAATAATTTTTTTTATTTTTAAATATAATGATAATAAAAGAGATGGCCCCCCTTTGTGAACCAGAACAGCACCAAGACTATATTGTGTGTACTATATAATTAGAGGCGGCATCTAAAGTTTGTCATGGTTTGTTACCTACTCATTTCTACTTATAAAATCACTGACAAATGATTGCACATTATTGCGTACCTCCACATTATTACAGGTTATGTAATTTCCCATATAGGTACGACGTCCACTGGAACCATAATTGCAGAATTAATCTGTAAATCCCGATAATATCCAATAATACGCCAACCGCCTTTTTCTTTTATAATTTTTATCATACAATTCTATCATCTTGTACAAAGTAAATTAGGATTTTATAATTACTTTTAATAATACCTCACTATCCGTGTAAAGATCTTTAAATTAAATGAGAGGTTTCAATATCTTTAAAATAAAATACCCTATACTTTGACTTTTATTAATTTATTTTAAAATATCTGTAATACTTTTAATATGAGAAGTAATTAGAGAAAAATCGGTTTTACCACCCAATATGTAGGAAAAAAAAGTAAATAGAATGAAAGTAATTTTACGAAATATTTAATTTAAATTACATGTATAGCCTCTTTTGGAAAAAGTGACAGCTAAACCCGATATAAGCAGTGGCGAATTTAGAATTTTCAATTTTTTTCGTCTAAAAAGTGAGATATGGGACCCACGCCAAATATATAACCGAGACTATTGGCCTCAAGAAGAACACTTGGGTTAAGAAAATTTTAATTTAGGAATTTGTGAAAAAAAGTTTAGTTTTTTGAGTGCGCCTTCCCCCTCCCAGGGAAAAATCGGCCTTTTAAAAGCAAATCCTTTATTTGTATTTTTTTCGTAAATTTGATTAAATTTTATCGTCAAACTCCAAATTTTACAAAAATAGCTGCATTTTTATTAAATTAGAAGCATCTGAAATATTTTCCTAAAAAATTGTTGAGTGAAAAAAATTTAATTGGCTTGGGTTTTTAAAAAATCATAGATAATTTTGCAAAAAATGGGATTTGACTATAAAATTTGATCAAATTCTTAAAAAATACAAATACAGGATTCGCTTTTGAAACTTACGTTTTTCTCTGGGGGGAAGGCGCACCCAAAAAATTAACATTTTTCCGCAAATTCCAAAATAAAAATTATAATAACCAGCTATGGAAGATCCTCGATTGACCGAGAGAGATTTAATAGGAGCCATAGGGATTTCGCAGCATTTTTTTATCACTATGAATAAGACTAAAGAATAACGTAAACCAGTACTTTGGCTTCAAGCGAGTTAGTGTCCAGGAATCGGCCAAGAAGGTGTTAGCATCAGTTTTTCGGCATGCAAAAGAAATTTTGTCGTAGATTACCTTCAATCTGTTAAAATAATGAACTTGGATTATTATTGTATCTTTTTGAGCCAGATGGATGTAAAATTCGTAAAAAAAGATCCGGTTTATTGAGGATTTTTTTTATTAAGACAACGCTCTCTCTGACAGAAGTCCAAAACTATCGCGAAAACCAGTGAATTCAAGCACACATTGCTGCAACATCCACCCTATTTGCCAGATTTAAGTCCCTCGGACCTCTGGCTGTTCTCATATCTCAAAAAATTCATTCGTGGAAAACGATTTTTATCAAAAGAAGAGGTAACAGCAGCCGTCGAAGCGTTTTTCGACAGTCTTTCAGACTTTCACATCAGGGTTAGAATATACTGCGACAAGTGCATTAAAGTTCAGGACAATTATATATAACATGTATTTCAAATCATAAAATCTTATTTTTTATCGATCGACAAAGTTTATTGAAGAACCTATTATAATGGCCTTTAAATGAAATTTTGGGGCCCCGGGTATACTATAAATATGTACCGGTACAATAAACTTTTTACACGTAATCAATAAAAAGCAATTAATTTTCATTAACAATAAGATTCTTCACGGTACTAATTTTATTTGTTACGTTAATAGGGCCAATAAGCTTATGTGACAAAAAGTGTCAAACACGAAATTTGAAGGACTGAAGTAATAAAAACCATAACGATATTCTTGGAATATTCACCAAATATTGGTGCTTAGATTCAAAAAGATACGTTTTTTACGCCTCTTCTGGTAATTAAACATGATTGTAAAACGTGTTTTTATGCTGGATGCTAAGAGCGCAATAGACCACAACCGGTAGTGTTACACTGGAAAAAACAATAATAGATACTTTATTATAGTGGGTCGTGTTCGATAAACTTGTAAGAGTGTAGAAATTATTACGTTCATCGTTTGATAACCTGGTAAATCTTATTAAAATTGGGGAATGTTTTTTTTTCATAAAACTTTTTCCCACTAATACAAAATATTCACTCTCAAAATTTTGTTGACAAAATCAGACCAAAACCAACGCAAAAGTGAACGTTTTGCTTTACCCCCTTTATTCTTCATAAAAATCCATTTTTATCCGAAACGTTAAAAAAAGAGACAAAATTATTGAAAAGCCACACACATGTTTGTACCCCAATAATTATGAAAATGACATATTTGATTTTCTTTTGCTTTATTACGAGCTGCTAGGGGAAGAATTATATTGGCAAATTCTTTAAAGCAGAAGCCGTTAGGATATGTATAAAAGAGCGGCAGATTCCCCATAGGTTATTGGTGGGCAAGGGAAAGAAGTTTTCCTGTAAGAATGGGATCATTATAAGGCCAACGACTCTTCTCGGTTTAAAGTCACGAATGCTAACAGTTTTGGAAGACGCCATCTACTAGAAATGGGAACAGAAGGGCAGCAGGGTGGAAGAATGCAAAGAGAAATCCGAACTTTTTCAAAGCAGCTGTAGTTATCATGTGTTTGTGCCCATAAACATCATTCTCAAAAGTAATGCTCACAAGGTTTAATAACCTTTTTTTCTGCAGAACTTGGCCGTTCGTAAATAAAGAGTGTATATTAACATACTTTTTTAGCAACATCGAACATGATTATGTATCAAGTTATTAAACTGTAGAAGTTTTTGGTGCCCACATTTCAATAATAATTAAAGGTTCTGTGAAAAAAATATTCGCATTACCCTGAATGTATTCTCCAAATCAGGCTTGAGAAACTATACATGAGAGGGACGGTTCCTATCGTCAGCAAAACTATGGATGGAATTATTTGTAAAAGAAAAAAATATCGTTGATGTGAAAAAGAAATAGAGTTGATGCCGTTTACTAAACGCGCATCGTGACGCGCGTCATGATGCGCGTATAATTAACGCTAGTGTGTCTCAAGCTTTTTAGCCTTTAATGCGCATTCAATGCATGCCCACTGAAATGTTTCACTTTGAAATTCTGCAGCGCGCATCACGACGTACTTATAAACACGCAATTAAATTAACAATGAAAAAATAATATTCAGATATATTAAAATTAAAAATAATAATGAACCAATAATAATGACTCTTTCTTAGAGTGTACCTATACGTAATCTTAATTAAACCAAATATTTTGCTGGGCAACTGTAACACAGACTATTAATTCCAAGAGATAGTTTTCTAGTCGCACCGATAGGAAGCAAACAACAAAAAAACTTGACGATCGACATTGTGGATATACAATATTAGAAAAATAACACGAATCAAATTGTCATTATCAGCTATTAAGACGTGTTCTTTTGGGGAATTAATTAAAACGTTTTAGTTGTTGGCGCTTCGTATCGTTTAATTTTATGATCAAATTCAAGATTTTCAAGTTATTATTGTCTTTTGATCTTTAAAAATTTAGGGATATATTGATTCTAAATAGCTTTATCGATATCAACGAAAATAAAGGAGGTGGGTGATTCGTGAAAATTCAACGTTTTAATTTAGGCCATTTTGTTATATTTATAATAAGTTTAAGCTTTTTGACATCTACAACAATTGGTAAAAAAACACAAAATGGCATGTTCCAAAAAATATCTTCGAACTTGCCACGTGTATTGAATTTTGCCATTTAAGTTTTTTGACCTTTTATTTTTAAATTTCCTGATGCGCTCAACGCACCAAAACAAATAAACGCTAGTTTATAAGCCTATTAAATATCGTGATGCATGAAGTTTTTTGAAATAAAAGACCAAGAAACGTCAAAAATGGCAAAAATAATAATAAACGTGGCAAGTTTGATGGGTTTTTTTGATACTTAATTTTTTTTACCAATTCATTGTAAATTCGAATAAAGATATTTGAACTTATTATAAATATAATAAAATGGCCTAAGCTAAAAATTTGAATTTTCACAAATATGATAGGGGAAAAGGCGATCTTTACCCACTTCCGTTGACCCTATTTTTAAAATGACTTTTTTTAGCTTTTGGCAGTCCAAGATTGCTTAAAGCCGAAGTACTAACGTACCGTGGATATTTTAAGTAAAGTAAGAGACAGTTTAATAACACGGGACTTGAATATTATGATATGTGGAGTGTTTGGAACAGTGGGAAGTTCGAGGCCTCTGCAGCAAGCATGATGAGTGGTTTCGAGGCATTAAAATCGACAATATTGTAGGTGCCCTAATCCAATAGTAATTAAAAATCCTATGAAAGAGATATCTGCATTACTTTGCGCCAGCTTTTTAAATCAGGCTTAAACATCGGCTTGAGAAACTGAGCATTAGAGTGAAAGGTACTATCGTGGAACAGAGAAGATTGTTTATGTGAAGACTAAATATAGACTTGCAAATATGTATATTATTAGACCTATTCCAATTATGTAGTGTGTGATTCAGGTAGAAATTTCACATAGTTGTCTAGAAAAGATAGATGAGTAAGTAACCGACTGATTGCCTAACCTACCTGTGTACACCAGGTACTGCGCGTACAGAAAAGGTGTAAGAAATGTTTTTTGCCAAAAAAAGTGTTTGATTCAAAAGCTAACAAAGTTAAGTTGGTTTAGAATAAAAATTATAAAAGGCAATTACTTTGGAGGGGATTAATGTTGAACCAAACCATTCCAAAGTTCTATTTCTAAAAATAATAAATGTGTTTGACTTAAGCCAAAATTTTAATAGCGTCTTAATTACATATATTATAAAATATTTACCTAAAACCAATCACTCTTTCCGGGATTTAACAATTGGCAACCGTGAAAACAAAAGTTGCGCGCGGACTTCCTCTATGCGCAGTACCTGGTGTATCCAGGTAGGTCAGGCAATCAGTGGATTACTTACTCATCTATTCTGTCTAAACAGCTATGAGAAATTTCGACCTGAATCAAACACTTCATGAAACATGTCTCATGGTCTCTCCGACTAAGAGGGTTTCTTGGCATTAAGAGAAAAAAGGATACACTTGATTTTAAGTATAATTTTGGATAATTTATGAAGACTAGTAGCAGCTGTTCGAAGAGTCAAATTAACAGAAGGATCAAGGAAATTGTTTAGTGAAAAGCTTGGTCTGGCCCTTTAAATTTGCGCCAGACCAAAAAGTTATGTGACGACACAAGGGATACCAAGTTCCAATATTAGTTTTTTTGCCTTATTTATTTCATTCAGAGCAAAAAGAAAAAATCCATTGAATGCGTTTCTTTATTCCGATTTAAAATAAATCGATTTAATGTCAATTAAATATGCAACAAAAAATGTAAAGGGTAATTACACAAAACAAAATGCATCGCAATTACCACAAAAAAAAAGATACCTTTCACAAAAAGGTTGAAGCTCTAAAACTATTCATTATCGTTTGAGAAAAACACATCGTAAGTAATCATAATTATATATGCTTTTCTGCCCCGTGCAAAAGAAAATAACAGGAGGGCTTATAAAAATAAGCGGATCTGCATAATAACAGACAGCCAAGCGTCACTGGGGGCACTAGTAAGCCCCAAGGTAACGTCCAAGCTGACATGGGAATGCCAAAAAGAACTGGAAGTCTTGGGAGAACGCAACAGAGTAACTCTCTTGTGGGTACCAGAACATTCGGGAATAGAAGGCAACGAAAAACGGATGAGCTAGCGAGACAGGCATCATCCACACCATACTTTGGACCAGAACCTGCCCTTGGAGTGACCAAAACCACAGCACGAGGGCAAACCAGGGAATGGATCCGAAACAAACACGAGGAATACTGGGGAAACCTCAGTAGAATTAGACATGGAAAAAGCTTCAGAAGGGGCCCTTTCAAAAAAACGAATGAAGAACTACTCAGACAAAGTAGGAAAAGACTTCGCATAACGGTAGGGTTGCTAATAGGGCACGATAGCCTAAGAGGACACCTACACAAGATAGGCTCATACATTGGGGACCCAAGTTGCAGAAGTTTCCAAAAAAGGGAAGAAACAGCCTACCATATCCTGTGCGAATGTGAAGCATTGAATCACAAAAGACAGGCATTATTTGGGCAACCGAAAATGAGCCCACAGGAATATATCAACCAATCAGTCTCGGGGTTATACAAACTTGTGGAAGGAACGAGACTAATGGGAGGATTGGTATAAAGGATAATGGGAGATTAGACCCAAAAAGCCCAAGAGGCTGCGCTGCCTCCGGCAATGAATCAAGACGGCTCCCAGGGAAGAAGAAGAATCATAATTACCGACTTTTTGAACCAATGCAATATACATTTTTTATTGTTGTAACCATTCTTACTGACTTTTTAAACCAATGCGTTACATTTTTCTTAATGTGTTTTTGTCAATACAAAAATGAATAGATTATAGGATTCTAATTTTTGAATAAACAAATGAAAATGGAACTTAACCAGTGATTAAAAATGAATATTCCGATTAGCCCGCTTAGTATTTTATTTACTCTGCTTTCATCCGAGATGTAATATTGGAAAGCCCCGGCCGCCTTTGTTGATCAGGTTTTGTAAATACGTGTGGTTAGCCACTTGTGACGTAATAGCCTTTTCGCGGGAAAGTTATATATTTAATTTTTTATTGCTTGTAATTCTGTTAGAGAATTTTGTATAAAAAATATATTTGGCAGACGCGGTCTTTAGGTATAAAGGGTTATTTTTAGCCAATAAAAAATATGTGCAAGGAGCCTATTGCTGGAACAACCTTTATTTTGTCTGTGACAGACAGACGTACATAAGCACAGGTGATCTTATAAGGGTCTGTTTTTCCTTTTGAGGTAGATAGCTTAAAAAAATAATAAAATATTAAGAGGTTACCCGATCGGCGCTAATGTAAAAAGCAATATATGCAGAACAATATAGCTACAAGTACTAAAAGTAAATAAACACGTATAAAAACTTGGACGTTATGTTTGTTGTGGAAGTTATTATGGTTAAAGGTGAGCGGGTCGATATTTTTTGTCGATCATAAATCATTGAAAATCATGTTGTGTATATAGTAATTTGCCGTCGCGAAATATGATCAAATGCTGGTAGGCAATCGGAATTTCTTTGTCCATATAATTTTAAGTGCTAAATACGTTCGCGTATGATTGCCGGGCGATGTATCATTACCTCGCGTCCTGCCCCTCAAGTTTGCACGAATCTGCTGTTATAGAGCGACATAGCACACAAGCTATCGACTGCGACAACACTACCTCGCAATGCTCTATTACCTTAGGCTGTTATTACATCTCGAAATCCATTTCAGAACAGCCTTGTTCGCTTTTATTAGTTGACGGTAATTTTAGCCGTATACGAGGGTCGTATGATAAATATGATATGATATGATAAATAAAGTATGTGCTCTGGTCGGGCTAAAAATTAATATATCAAAAACGAAATTTATGAAGAATCTGGTCCCTAGTGTAAATATTGCTATTGGTAACTGTGAGGTCAAGTTGGTGGATATGTACATATATCTTGGTCATGAAGTACGAATCTCAAAAGACAACCAAACATGCGAATTAAAAAGAAGAATTACGCTCACCTGGGCTGCATATGTTAGACTTGGGGATGTGTTGAAAGGTAATCTTCTAATTTGTCTAAAACAAAAAATTTTTAATCAGTGCCTTTTACCGGTTATGACATTCGTCGCCGAAACTTTAACTTTGAGTCACATCTGCTAAGAAGCTTACACAACGCAAGATGGAAAAATCGATGCTCGGTGTGTCACTTCGTGGCCACGTTAGAAATGAGGACTTATGGGCGAGAACAGGAGTCACGGATGTTATTTACCAGGTGATTAAGGTCCAGTGGAACTGGGCTGGACATGTGGCAATGACAGATGGACAATGGACAAAAAGGCTGCTCGAGTGGAGACCAAGAGCTGACAACAGAAGCAGGGAAAGACCTCCCATGCGATGGACAAACGATATCAAAAGAATAATCAAAAACTGGATGCAGAGCGCTCAGGACAGTGGGCAGAAATGGGGGAGGCCTATATCCAGCAGTGAGGGCAAAGGGCTGATTGATGATGATGATGATAAATACAGAACCGAACAGGGCGGCTGTCCTGGCATTAAAAAAAAAATTATAAATAGCCATCCTGTCTATTTTTTCCCGTAGAATTTGAAAGGAAACTTAAAAAAATGATTTGAATTAAAACAAAAAAGAAACGACATAAAATTAACATTTTTTTTTTCAATAGAGTACCACGAAGTGCCACTTTTATGCGCCCCTCCACAGTCCAACTGGACAGTCTCCAAACTTTTCACTTTGTTCGTTTCTTAATTCCGAGAGTGTCTAGGCTGTGAAATCTCAACGTCTTTAAGTTTTGTGTCAATAAACTACCTCTTACTAGACACCCACAGTACGTTAGTAGTGGGGATTTAAGCCTTTGTGGACTGTCCCAAGATACAAAAAAACTCTTTATCAGACATCTTATTTATTATTTGGAGGAAGAAAAGGTAGTGGGAACAAGGACGGCAAAAGAATAGATGCTTTACATGTTCTGCGACGTTTCGAATCTTTTTCAAGCTAACAAATTGTTTTTATTTAATGGTATAAAATAATTAGAACATGACAATTATTAGTAACCTAAAAATAAAAATAAATTTGAAGAAATAACTTATTGTACTTTTTAGTATTTACACTTAGATCATTATGTAGTATATTATTTACAGTAGGTTTTATCTTAAGATAATTATGTTATTACTAATTGTAATATCCTAATTATTTCATACCAATTAAAAACTTTTTTTTACTTTGAGAGACATCAGAAGTTAGGATCGAAACGTCGCACAACAAGTAAAACGTCTGTTATTTTGTCACCCCTTTCCCACTACCTTTTCTTTCCCTAAATTGTTGGGTAACAAGGATACCTACCATTGACGTTCTTATTTATTTTTATTAGACTTTATTTTTGAAAGCGTCTTATTTTTTGGTACGTTTCAATAAAATGAATTCCGCATTTATGTTTAGTAACAACAGAATAAATTTAATTATGTAATGCTCTCTTACAAATGTGTATTATAAGTTATAATTAACACTATACCTTGACATAATATTGATTTTTTGTGTTTTGGCATTTTAAGTGGTTATTGTTGCCTTTTTCTATTTTTAATATAAATCGCAATCTTTTCATGTTAACTAAATTATTGAATACAAAGTTATTTGTATTGAAACGTATCGGGAAAAATGAACCAATAAGGTGTCCCATTAAAAAAAAATGTTACTTTTATATCATATCTCTTATGTTTTATTTCAAATAATTATTTTAAGTATTGTTCGACGTTTTGCACTAAAAGAAGTACATTCCATGTTTTTTAATATGATAAAGGCTATAATTATGGCTCTGTTCATTCCTTCTTGGACAAGCCTGTATTGGGCAAGGAATACTTCTGCTACAAAAATAACCGTATTTTTATTAAATGTAATCAGCCAAAAGCATTCCGTCAAATTTCTAAAAAGCAGCGTCATTCAGTTTTTGAGTGACAACATTAAAAAAAAACTTTTGTGATTTCGTAATAGTGAACAAAATTGAATATCAAGCAGTGGTAAAATCTTAGACTAAGAAGCATTATGCAGATGAGGTATCCTCTACATAGGTGTTACAACGGTTGTCAAGCACGTGTTTTCTTAAAAAATATTTCCATGTATTAGCGGATTTAACTTTAGAGAACAAACTATAACCGTAAAGGCTTTGAAGAAGCTCAGATTTTTCTTTCGAGGAATGTTCTTCTAATCTAAATATTCTGTAAGTAACCCAAATCAGACCCTTTTAGGAACACTGTTCCCATGCCTGGGAAATGCCGTCTTCCGTAACTCTTAGCATTTTTGATTGTATTCAAACAAGAGCCGTTCGTATTATAAATGACCCCACTCTTACAAAAAATCTTCCTACTCTTTATGTCGCATGTTAAAAAACTATTCTTTATTTCACTTAAGGCACCCAAAGGTATTGGGAAATTTATACATAAAAATGTTTTTTCTTGTCAAGGCCAGTATTGTTCGTTATCATACAACCCTCGTATGTCACAAGACAATTTTGGCCTAAATTAACACAACCTCTTTATGTTGCCTCAAATAACACTTAAATTGTAATTAAGGTACTCTATCATAAGACTAATTATTTTAGTTTTATATAAATAAAGCCGTTTTACCGTAACTACACGTCTCCGTAATTTTATACTAAAGTACTTGGGTTCCCATAAGGACTCGATTGATTATTTATTAAAAACTGGTAAATATAAAATTATGAGTACACCACTTTTTTAAGAAAATCCGTTTCTTATGAGCATGTTGTGTAGCAATCTTTCTCAAGCACGTTCTTCAGATAAAATGAAAAAAAAAGTATTTCCAATACTTCAGTTACAAAACCAAAATACTTAAATTAATAGAATAAATCATTTTCTAGAATATAAAATTGTTAAACTACAGCTTTAACAAAAAAAAATGAATTTCTGATTTGTTTTACCAAAGCCAAAATGGGAGTGGCTTTCTACCAAAATGTCTGTCTAAAGCAGTTTTTATGCACAACAACTTACATTTAATTCAACTTATATTTTATTTTATAATTAATTTAGGACAGTCCAAGAAGGATAGGCTCGATAGACAGTGCAAATTTCGTCACGGAAGGTCCACAGCAGATCTTCTTTTATCTGTTTGACATAACTCCCTTAAGTTCCTTGGCGAATTTCATATCGTTGCTCCTGGCATACATCCTTTTACCAGATCTAGCATGATACGTTGCTAAACAAAATTCCTTTCTATGGTGTTCCACCCTAACTTTGTTCTTGGCTTTCCAACTTCCTTGTAAATCATATTTCTTATTGTAGATGGTCAATTTTCTTACTTTCACCACCAAATTTATTCTGGATAACAAAAGAGGTCTGTGCTGGAACCAACTCTGTTTTTTCTTCGATCAATGATATATTTTTTTCAACTTTCAATATCATCCATAGTATGGCTGACGATATGACCCTTTACTCTAATATTTAGTTTTTTAAGCCAGTCTTCAAGCCTGATTTGAAAAACAAGCGCAGTTTAATGCAGATATTTTTTTCACAGGCCTGCAATTCATATTGGATTAAAACAGCCAAAATCTTGGCCAGTTTAATTCCCCAAAAAACATAATCATGTTTGCTATAACGAAAATAGTCTGCCAATACTTATCCTTTACTCATGAGCGGTCAGGTTTTGCATTACAAAATGTCATTTAACCTAACCTTGTGGGCGTTACTTTTCAGAAGAGAAGTAAAAATACCTATAAAAGAAGAACTGATTTTCACCTATCGGTGGGTAAGATGAGGAAGCATTTATTATAGGAGCCGGGTCAATTAAAAGACGAACGGTTTTTCTTTAGTGCTAAGTGACATTCAGACATGGGCACAGTATTTTAAGCAAGGTAATATTGGAGATACAAAGTTAACAGATTAAAAGGGGAGAAATACTTTCTGGCATTTTCGAAGCTGCTGTGCTTTGGGTAAAAATTTGTTTGTACCCTCTTACGATTACACAGACCCACAAAAAAATAATAAATGGTGTGTGCTGGGTGTCGGACTAGGATTTTCTGGCGTATTTTTTTTCGCTGAACAGGAATCTGAAATCAAAATTGGGGGTCAAACAGCAAAAAATCGAGAAACCCCCAAAAAACCGACACGGTACATTTACCGGCAGAGACCTGCTACCACGGAATGTTTGGACTACGACTATATAAACTATAAAAAAAACAAACAATTTCATAGAACAAACAAAATAGATTTTCAAATCGCCTATAAGAAGTAATATAAACATTTTTGATAAGATAAATAATAAAGGAGATATAAGCAAAAATGTAATTTTGACAAAAAATTTCAGTCTAAAATAGATTTTTTTTTATTAATGTGATTTCTGTTTTTTTTTTAATAATAAATCATTTATTTTGTTTATTTTAATTCCAAATTACCTAAAATTTGAAAAAAAAATCCTAAAATAAAAAAAATATTTTAATTTTTTTCCAGAAAATCGTTTTTTTGGTTATAACTCGAAAAATATTGCATTTAGACAAAAAGCTTATATAACTTAAATTAAATGTCTTTTAAAAATACATTGTTCATGTCCTATAAAATTTTGTGTATCTTTTATGATTTTTAAGATATTGACGTTTTAAATTAAAAAATATCGTTAATATCTGAAATTACGCCTTTTCTCGATTATTTGCTGTTTGACCCCCAATTTTGATTTCAGATTCGTGTTCAGCGAAACAAAATACTTCAAAAAATTCTAGTACGACACCCAGCATGCACCACTTTTTTTGTGGGCCTGTGTTATTATTGAAAGTAATTTCTATAAGGTTAAATGACTCGTAGTTTTGCCGAACTTAGCTGCTCTTAAGCAAAGGATGAGAACTGACTTTCTTCGCGACAGCAAACATGATGAAATTTATACAAATATTTTATTTTTACTTGCACAAAGGTACGAAGATGGAAAATGTTGTTCGGAACTAGAGCTTCAGCCTTACGAAAGAAGAGGTAACCTTCTCAAATCTAATTGCCAGTTAGAAAGGACATAAAAAATATGAGATACCAGTTAAAATTTATTTATATATTTTTACTAGGCTTCTATTCAGATCATTAAATAAAAATACCATAGCTGCGAGCCGCGAATCTTCAATTATTTTCCACCTCGAGTGGTAAAACGATATTTGCCTTCAGTCGAAGATAAATTCATTTTGTGTAAAACAAAATAAGATCTCAATCATATTACGTCGCGCAAATAATTTATGTTCGAACCAAATTGGTATATAGTGAATAAAACAAACAAGTTCCATAATATATATCGTGCTTTACAATAAGACCCCGAACCAAAAAAATCAACACCGTAAATCAAAGAGTATATATGTGCTTAAACAAATTTTCTCAGGTCGATAAATAATAGAGTGTTAACTCGGTATAAATCCACGCAGACGTCTTACATTGAAAACACACAATAAATGCGGTTTCGGCGTTTGAAAGTCAAAAAGGGCCGACAATGGTTGTCCATTTGTTTTGGGGAAAACACATTAAAATATAAATCGAGGCAGGTATGGCGCGACACAATACGTGGTCTCACAACCCACGAGCCCCTGCCCCCCTGCCGGGTCGCCACAAAGCCCCATGACACTTAACTATTTGTTACCTATTATATACATTATGGGAATCTATCAGTTTATAATTAAGCGCCTTTGGAAGGGGCTTATTGTAATTTTGCCACGATTAATATTAATTGTCCCTTTTACCTAATGATCGTAGATATATTTCCAATTTAGAAAATTATTAAAAACTGACCTAAATCTATTAAAGCTGCCTTACAAAAATAAATAATACATTTTTTTAGTCTTTACATATACAGGGAGTTTTAATAGCTCAAGCCTATTTAATCAAGAACTAAGGATAGGTCAAAAAGCGTAAAAAGTTATTTTTCTCTATAACCTTATATACGTGTTTGATACCCCTAAAATTAACCCTACTAGTGCAGTTAACAGAACAAAATAGAAGCTGTTCTGGTACCAAAAATTTAAGAACAAACCACCAGTTCCATGTTCTATGCACTACTTTTAAAAAGTGGTGCATAGAACATAAAAACCCAAAATCTGTACAAAAGTTTGCTCTTTCCCGTTTTCTATATGGAAAATCCTGTAAAAATATCCATCGAAAACAAAATCCTCTTTTATAAAAACTTATCGGTGCATTTTCCACAGTTAAAATTTGCCATTTAAAAAAAATGGTGACTTGTACCCTTTTAAGGTTGGAAAGCTGATCGTCTGGAAAATTATTGTTTATAATAGTCCAGAAAATGAAGCTGAAAAAAATTGCAAAACCTGGCAATTTTTTCAAAATGCAAAGATTTGTATGAAAATTTGGGATTTAGCTTAACTTAACCTTTTCTTCAAAATCTATATTATGTCGATGGGCGCTCTATCTTTAGGGGTGAAAACTACCCTTTATTGCTATACCTATGAAACTATACATTAAAGCTTAAGTTGAGTGAAATTTGACTCAAATAAGTTAAACAAAGTAGTATTTTGTTTCTTTGAAACATTATTTGAAATATTTAAGCCCTTAAAAATCATCCCTTATTATGATTAAAAAAATTATTTACCCTAAAAAATTAATATGTTATCACAGTGTTTTACATGAAAATTTAGGATTAGGCTTAACTTACCCTCCTCTTCAAAATATCCATTATGCTGAAGGTCACTTTTTGTTTTAAAAAGGTGAAAACTACCCCTTATTGCAAAAACCTTCAATATTTGATATTAAAGCTTAAGTCACATAAAATTAGGCTCATATAAATTTAAAAAAAGTATTTAATTATTTGAAACATTATTTAATATATTTTAACCCTTAATAATCAACCCTTACTATGATTTAATATAAAAAAATGTTTTTCTTAAAAAAAAATAACATATTGTCACAGAGTTGTAATTAAAAAATCTGACTGCTGTATAACTAATTTAATTTTGTAAGTTTTTTATCCTCAGAAACCCACCCCTTACAGTCTTACAATGCAAAGAATAGTACAAAACCGCTGATTTTTTAATAAATGCATCAAATCGCTTTTACAATGCTCTAAGAAATTGTTTTTTTTAGCGAAACTCTGTCAGCTTTTCTGATAAAAGATTCTTTAAAAAACCATTTTGTTGGTTTTTCCAAGAGCTTTAAGGTTTTATATACTAAAACTGTTTAAAACCCCAACTTTTTTAAGGGGGTGAGTTTAAGGGCTGAAACAAGGTAGTGCTCGTCGATACAAACACGTTTTAAACCTTTATATCTCACTTAATTCCTGTCATACAGTAAATTAAAAAAAAAAAAAAATTAATAAGCTACAATTTGATACTTTAGTATTTTTTACGAATCTCCCTTGGCTTTCGAGTTATTTTCAAGAAAAGGTCATTTTTATTAAAACTCTGAAATTTGATTTTCACTTGCAGCTCCATTTTTTTCAAAATTAAGCAATTTAAATTGGTTAAAATTTTAGAATGTATACCTACATTGATACAGAGAATTAAAAAAGGGAGCTACGACTCATTTAATTAGGGTCTAATCTTATTTAAATCATAGATCACTCAATTTTCATGACACATACTTTTTTTCAAAAAAAAAGGAAGGCCTTTACAAATGCTTCAAAAAAGTTATTATTAGTTTTCTTCGAAAAATACCTAGATTTTTGTTATTTGCCTTTAAAATTCTAAAAGTTTGTGTATAACATAACATAACATAACACAATAACAGTTAACCTTTAACAAACCACAACTTGGTTTGTATTGGTCCCACAGCAATCACAAAAAAACCATTTTATTCATTTTTTTAAAAGCTACAATTTTGTTCTTTACAGTTTTTTTATAAAATGCATACTTATCGATTTATTTGCAAATAACTGATTAAAAACGTTGATTTTATCGACGAAAAACTTGGACTTTTGATCGTAAATAACTCGAAAAATATGCATTTTACAAAAAAAATGCCTAAACATTTTTTATTTAGAACCTGTTTTTTTATGGATTCCTGTGGTCAAAATATATAAGCAAAAGTACACTCCTGAGATGGTTTGGCAACCACCCCCAAGGTAAAGGCGCCCTTCGGCATGATATAGATTTTGATTCTTGGACTATTCCCTACTTACCGTCATAATTTCAAGTCATTCTATGCATTTTTAAAAAATTGCTAAGCAAAATGATTCGTTTCCTGGACTATATGTTGTCTAATCAGGCTCAAGGCGAACGCTGTCGGACAAATACTTTTTTAAAAATCGAAGATATTTTGCGATTTTAATGCATGTACTGACTAGTCATTTCAGTAAAAAATGACCGATTTCAGTGTTTGACGCTAACATATACATTTTAATAAAGGAAAATGGCATACCAGAAAAGCTCGTTACCTTTTGTAACTCCTAAAAAATAAATTTCCCCCGATACACACGATTATCACGAAATCGTAATAAAATATACGTTAGAAGAAATAAAAGGCAGACTGAAGTGAAGTACGTTGGGCCAAAAGCGATTCAGCAAATCTGTCAAAAGAAATTACGTTATATGGAGTGGGTGTTGTTTGGAGGCTTATAAATTTGTTAAACAATGCGCTTTTGAGGCAACAACTCATCCAGGAACTCTCGGGGCGTACAAAGGACAATATTTATATCTTCGAGTAACAAGTGAAGCGAACCGTGGAATATTCATATATTAATACAGAAAGTTGCATTGTAGTATAAGACGTATCTACCGCGGTCGCTTTTGAACTGAAATTCGCAACAACGTTCTTTAAGATCCCTTTGCCGAAAGGTTGAAGCCACTTATCCTCCCATATTACACGCATGATTAACTGTATTATTTTGTTTAGTTTTCTGAAATATTAGGAAATACGCCAGTTTTTCTGAATAATCATCTTTTTGTATTTTGATAACTTTATTGAATGGGCAATGTACATAATTTTAAATGTTACACTGGAGGAGACTATTTTTAACCGTTAAAAAAAAGGAATCAATTCGACACTATGTAGGTTATATTATTGGACATGCAATATATTTACATACGATAATCTATTAGGGCTTCCAAACAAATATACAAAATTTTATAGGTGTGTATGCAGGGCCCGCTCTAGCCTTTCGGCCATCCTGGGCATAAGGCTAGAGCGGAGAATTTCCGCCCCAGAAATTAATTTGGTGGTAAAGGGAAAGGGGGTATTAAATTAAGTTAAAAATTAAATAAGATTTTAAATAAAAAATACACATAATTTAAAAACAATGCTTTTTATTTTAAAAACAAAAAACATTAGCTACATGCAAATTTACAACTTAAAAATAATTAACAAAAAACTTTTTTGCGAACTTTCAACTCATTTAGTCAAGGCGCTAAAGTTTTCTGAACCATTTAAATTGTTTATAAATGATATAATAAATGGATTACTGGCACCAAATTATCGGATTATTGCCTTAATTTATTTTTTTAAAAATTGCGTACACATTTTTTCCCGAAGTTTAAAAACAAACGGGCACATGTATCAATGGGAAAAAAATATTTTAACTTAACATATAAATTTATATATATATATATATATATATATATATATATATATATATATATATATATAAAAATTGCAACAGATTCGAGTGCATGCGGGGATCTCGGAAACCTATGTCGGTTCAGTTAAATTATGGCAAAGTTCCTTTAGGTGCCTAACAACATGCCTTTAAAAGTTGTAAAATTTCGAGTACTTCCGGAGATATCGGGAAAAAAACCGAAATTTTTGCCATTTCGTTTTTTTTTTTCTGACGTTATTTAAAGAGATATGGAAAAACAAAAGACACTTTCTCATGGCCACTTTTTAAGCTCTATACAACGCGTTAAGAGATTTTTCGTACAACGTTTCGTTTCGTCAAACCACCATAATTTTTTTTTTTAAATACGACCTCAATTGTTTTTGTTTTTTTTTGAAGCAGTTATAATTCCAATTACAATGATGTATATCATTAATATTTTTCTTTAAATAAACATTTTTCCATAAGAGGCAATATTTAAAAAAAAAGGGAAACCCCACATCATTTCTTAGGGGGGCGTTCCTTTTTTTGTTAATAAATATTAAGTGTTATACATTTTTGTAATTGGGATAAAAGGGGTTAAAAAAATTAAAAAAAAACCCAGGTCCATTTAAAAAATGAAGGTGAGGGGTTTTCAAAAACGAAACGTCTAAAAAATCTCTCCCCTTTGTTTTGTAAAAAAAAGGGCCATGAAAAGTTTTTTTTTTTCCATATTTTTTTAAATACCGTTAGGAAAAAAAAAAATTAAAACCCTTTTTTTCCGGATATCCCCCCGGGGAAATTTAAATTTGGGGTGTTGTGGCCCCCAAATAAAACCCAAAAAAACCGACTTCTATCTCTTAATTTCCAGATCCCAGCTGCACTCAATTTTGGGGCATTTTATATATATATATATATATATAATATATATATATATATATATATATATATATATATATATATATATATATATATATATATATATATAAATAAATATTTTAATATATATATATATATATATATATATATATATATATATATATATATATATATATATATATATATATATATATATATATATATATATATATATATATATATATATATATATACAGGGTGCAACAGATTCGAGTGCATGCATGGCGATCTCGGAAACCGTAAGAGATACAGATTCAGTTAAATTATTTAGGTCCCCTAACAACATGCCTATTAGAAAGTTGTAAAATTCCGAGTACTTCCGGAGATATCTGGAAAAAACCGAAATTTGCCGATTTCGTTTTTATTTTTTTCTGACGTTATTTAAAGAGATATGGAAAAACAAAAGACACCTTCTCGTGGCCACTTTTTAAGCTCTATACAACAGCGTTAAGAGATTTTTCGTACAACGTTTCGTTTTCGTTAAACCACCATCAACTTTATTTTTTTAAATACGACACTCAATTGTTTATTGCATTTTTTTGAAGCAGTTATAATTTCAATTACAAAGATGTATATCACTTAATATTTTTCTGTTAAATAAAAATATTTTCCATAAGAGGCAATGAGTTAGACAAGGAACGCACATCATTTCTTATAGGGGCGTTCCATTTTTGTTAATAAATATTAAGTGTTATACATTTTTGTAATTGGGATAATAAGGGGTGTAAAAAAAATTAAATAAAAAACCCGGTCCGTATTTAAAAAAATGAAGTTGATGATGGTTTAACGAAAACGAAACGTCATACGAAAAATCTCTCAACGCTGTTCTCTAGAGCTTAAGAAGTGGCCATGAGAAAGTGTTTTTTGTTTTTCCATATCTCTTTAAATACCGTTAGGAAAAATTAAAAACAAAATTAGCAAATTCCCATTTTTTCCGGATATCTCCGGAAGTACTCGGAATTTTACAACTTTCTAATAGGCATGTGTTAGGACCTAAATGCGCAACTTTACCATAATTTAACCGACTTCGTATCTCTTAGGATTTCGAGATCCCCATGCATGCACTCGAATCTGTGGCACCTGTATATTTATATATATATATATATATATATATATATATATATATATATATATATATATATATATATATATATATATATATATATATATATATATATATATATATATATATATATATGCTTCTGGTCTCAAATAAAGTTTTCAGCTAGAAATTTTTGCGTATTTGGCACAATTTGGCGTAACAAAGACAGCGCCCGCCGCAGATCGATGTTAAAGCTTTTTATAAATTCATAATAAAGATTTTATTGTTCACAAAGAAAATGGTAAATGCCTAATGGACAAAAAATTAAAAATTAAATTACTGGCTCCCAAAGGCGGCCAAATTGGGTTGCCCCCCCTAAAGTGGGCCCTGCGTGTAGGTATTTATTTATGATTGTAAATTTGGCCACGCATTTCTCCGAAACTATTAATCAGACTGTGACCATTCTTTTTTTTATTGGCTTACATTTAATTTAATTAAGGAAACAGTAAAAATTATATTAAAATCCTATCCAGATAATTGAAAGAATCATATATAGAAAAATATTACAGGAATTATTTAAAATGATGACCTTCCACTTGGATTCATAAACGCACTCATACAATTAAATTATTAATAGCCCTAAAGACATACCCCTTCTTCTAAGTGTTCTAAATTGTGCCAAGATACATTTAAAAAGTGTTTTACAGTATTGCAGTATTCTCGCTCCTCATATACTATGTTTTTTAAAGTGCCCTACACAGGGTCGGATTAAAGTTTTTGCCGTCCATAGGCTAATATATTTTTGCCGCCCTATTATGTCAATATTTTTTGGATATCAGGACGAAAAATTTAACACGAAAAAAAATGTAAACTTTACTAGTAATTCTTGAAAAAAATTACTAAACAAATTTAACAACAGTAAATCATACAGAATATTAAAAAACAATTCTTTAAAACAAACAAATTTCATAATATAAAAACAAAATATAAATTAAAATAGCAAGACAAATAAGTATTTTTTGAACTATGTATTATTTAATTATAGGCAAAACCCTATACTAACATTTTTCTTTGAATTTTTTTTTCTGCAAAATCATAAATTATATCATTAAAATTTATAATTACATTTTTTTAAAAATTAATCGTAAATTTGCCGCCCATAATATTTGCCGCCCTAGGCTTCAGCCTACCCAGCCTTTGCGTAAATAAACCCTTGACCCCACAAAAACGTATGGTTAAAGGACCTTGTCGGCCACCTAATGGGTCCCGCATTACTTATCTACCTATGCAAAAATCTATCATTAATAGATTGCTCTAGTATTGTGTGCAGCGGCTCCGTCATGTTGGAATCAAAATATGTACAAGGGGAAAATTAACGAGATATTCTTCTAATTCGGTTCTGAAAAAGTAAAGGTGTATTTCTGTGTGGTTGTTGCCTTTTCGGGTATACAACTATACATATTTCTAAATAGATTTGCGCTGTATTCGTATAATTTCTGACAGATTTTTAGTACAGTTTTAACATATCTTTTTTCGCTTTATTTGAAAAACTCCTTTTTTTAATCTGTGCAGATAAATTTCTTTGACAAGTACTGATATAATTTTTACAAAAAACAAAAATATTCGGCGGAATCAAGGCCAACTAAGACGAAATTTATTTTTTGAAAATAAATTAGATTAAAAGCATAACATGTTATACATTGTTGATATCAGAATAAGATGATGATGGTGGCCAAGTGACGAAACGTCTCATGTGAAATCAGAAAGCACTATTAAATAGCGTGAAAAAAGTAGCCATGTAAATGAGCAAATTTCTTTTGAAATGGAGCCATGAAGAGATAAAAAACGGGTTTTCTCGAATATCTTTGGAAATACTCGGAATTTTAAAAGTTTCTGAACGGCATATGGTTAGTCTAATAAATGCGCAACTATTTCCCAATTTAACCATCTTCATATCTCCTATAGTTAATTAATCAACAAAAAGGTAATTAAAAGTAGGTACGAAACAAATTAGTGGTCTACATTTTGTTTTAAATTGGTAGTTAAGAAGCATACCTACCAAATATAAAAAAAGAAAATCACAGGTAGATAAGTAAAATGTCTTCTCTACTCGATTTTGTATGGGATGTTTCGTTTTTATTTTGGTTAAGTTTTATATTCAATTTCTTTACTGGCACCGATTTAAAAAAATGTTGGACCCTAATTTCTTTCGTATCTACTCTTGATTTCGTTTTTATTGGTTAATTTGGTATAGTATACAGAGTGATTCCTTAGTTAAGGCTTTTTTTTAACTGTGTATAAAATAAGCAACTTTTTTAAATAATTTTTTTAAAAACCCAAAGATAACAAAGCTACATCAATTTATTTAATAAGGTGTCTAGTGCGGGCCTGGGCATAAAAAGATAGTTTATTTCTTATTAACGTCTGTTTTTTTGTCTTGTTTATCACGCATTATAAATCAGTCGCGTTGCTTTAACCGGACGAGGCGAGGGTTAATTTTAATTTTAAATCATTGTTAAATCGCGAAAATGGCACAATCCCAAAACAATGAATATGTGGATATGTTCCTTATTAATGGAGAGTGTCGTTAATATGCCACCGCTGCTTCGAGATTGTACGCGCGGTGCTTTTCCTTGGGGGCTCATTCTGGACCCAAGTACTCGAGTGATTGCAAGACAAAATTGCGGGAAAATCACGTTCAACGTGTCCAAGTACTAAAGCCAGAAGACTTCCTAGGCGCTGAAACCTTGCTTAAGACAGGACCGTATTCGAAACACTAAATAAATGCAAGTTTTTTATTTTTCAGTATTTTAAAAAAAGTTATTTAAAAGGTTGTTTATTTTAATGATTTCTATATACAGTTTAAAAAAAACGTCATCTTTGGAATTACCCTGTACCAAAAAAAATATTATTATAACGCAGTTTTTGAAGTCAATATATTTTTTTTTAAATTACTTTTTTTTAACACTCAGTATAGCCTATTATTTTTACAATGCCCATACCATCATCATATTAGAAAAATTATCCAAAAAGTCTTAAAACATCCCATTTTGAAGTATGTAAAATTAACCTTTCTTTATTGACAGCAGGTTCCACAGTCTAGACACGTTAGGCATGAAGGAACAAATTAAGTGGAAAGTGGAAAAGCCTGTCCAGATGGACTATAAGGGAATGCATAAAAGTGACACCTTGTGAGCAAGAGAGGCAAGCTTTCTTGTAAGCGTGGGGTTATTAATAAGACAAACGGCTATTTTATTTAAATATATTTTTTTAAGTATTATAGTGCTTTTTATAGTATATTGAGTATCTTCTTCAATTTTTATTGATTGAACTTAAAGTCAGTGTGATTTAAGTCCATCCACACAGACCTAACTTGGGTTCTGTAGTGTCACCGCGGACGTTATTAAAATCACTATTAGAGTGTTTTCAGGCTTAAATACGTAGTACAAGAAAAAAACAGCAGACCTTGTAAAAGTGGAGCTTTGACCATTACATACACAAACATGTTTTTAGTCAGTTTACAAAATAATAAAATACATGAAAATAGAACTTGACCAACTAAGAGAATATTGTTATTTTACTGGACTAAATACACTGGAGTTGTGATAAGAGTTACAAAGCAAAATAGCGTCAGAAGTTGGAGATATCAAAGATCTACATTGACTTTGATAAATGCCCTTCTCTCTTTGCTGCTGCATGTTACAATTATGCTGAAATTTAATCATTCGTGTAGCCGATTAGTTTACGGTCGATGATCACAGACCACGTCGCTAGGAATGTCCAGACCAGAGTTAGTGCAATGGAAATTGTTGACGAATTTTCGCTGAAAAAATTACGATCAAAGTAAACAGAGTTAATTGGTTGTTATTGCGCCATCGATCATGTGTAAGTAAATTGTTCTGCTGCTTCTGTGAATTCCTTTGCAAGCTTTACAGGGGCGCATTGTGACATAGTTTTAAGCAGTTACAGAGGTTGAAATATGTATGTATGTAATATTGGAACTATTCACACAATCAATCCCATTCATAGTTTTGCTGACGATAGTACCCTCCACTCTAGTATTCAATTTCTTAAGCCACTATGTAATTCTGATTTGAAAAACAAGCGCAATTTGGGGCGCCAAAAATCTTGTACAGTTTAATGCTTTGAAAACACAGTCATGTTCGCTGTCGCGAAAAAAGTCTGCTAATGCTCATCCGTTACATATGTGCGGCCAAGTCCTGCAGAACAAAGAGTCGTTTAATCTTGTCGGCGTTACTTTTAAGAATAACCTTAACTGGCATAAACACATTTCATCCATAGCCTCGGCAGCTTCCAAAAAGCTTGAATTCCTCTTTTGAGCTAGAAAGTATTTCTCTTATTTTAATCTGTGTACTCTGTATGTATCCCAAATCAGACCCTCTTTAAAATATTGTTCTCATGTCTGGGGAATGGCGTCCCCTACAACACATAGCATTCTGGACTCCATTCAAAGAAGAGCCGTTCGTCTTATTAATGATCCCACGCTCACAGAAAGGCTTCCTCTTCTTGCCCACCGTCAAGCTGTAGGGGATCTGTTGCTCTTCTATAGGTATTTTCACGGCTTCTGCTCAGAGAAGTTTGCCAGTATAATTCCTTCTCTGGCAGCTCCCAATAAAACAACACGTAGTGCAACTTTTATGCATCCTTTTACAGTTCAGTTAGAGAGGCCCCGAAGTTCCCGCTTTCTTCGTTCCTTTTTCCCTAGAGTGCCAAGACTATGGAACCTGCTACCCGCAGAAGTTTTTCCTTGTTCTCCCAATCTCCAAATATTTAAGTCCCGTGTGAACAAACTCCTCTCACCACACTTAAGACACCCACGGTACGTTATTACTTAGGCATCAGCCTTCGTGGACTGTCCCAAGATAAAAAAAAAATTAGGACTTTCTTCTAAAAAAATATATTATATATAAATATATATATATATATATATATATATATATATATATATATATATATATATATATAATATATATATATATATATATATATATATATATAATATATATATATATATATATATATATATATCATTTTTATTGGTATATTTTTATGTATGTTTGTATGTATGTTTGTCTACGCATTTCTCCGAAACTATTAATCGGATTGGGATCATTCTTTTTTTATTGGCTTTTTTATTTTAACTTAGAAAAGAGTAAAGATTTCATCAAAATCGGTTCAGTACTTTTTATGATATGGACTTATACGTGTACTGATACGAGCTACGGGTGTGGTGTCAAAGTGAAAACATCTCAAAACCTTGGTCAAATTCTAGTTCAACAAAACTAATACTACTTATTACAAAAAAAATATTCAAGTTTTAACTTAAAACTAAAAATTACAAAATAAAAAGATAATTTAAAAAAATATATTTTGACTTAAAAAAAAATAACTCAAAATTATGAAATAATATTTTTATGTATTATAAGCTAAATTAACCAACAAAAACGAAATTAAAAGTAGCTATGGAACAAATTGGGCACCCATAATTTTTTGAGGACGGTGCCAGCACCTAATAGAAGGAAATCTGGTGACCATTTTTGAGTAGGTTCTTGAGGCAGTTTGAAAATTTGTGTAATTAAAAAAATTGGGGGCGCTACCCTTTAGCCAGATCTTGACTTTTATGTTTAGGGGTCCTTCAAGGACAATTACACAAATTTTCAAAGTGCCTTAAGAACCCACTCAAGATTGTTCACCAGCTCTCGGACTATAAGAAAAATATCTACCAAATAAAAAAATTAAATCAAAGGTTTTTAAGTAAAATGTCTTCTCCTCTCCATTTTGTATCGGATATTTCATTTCTATTCCATTTTCATATTCGATGGCTTTGCTGGCATCGACTTAAAAAAAATATAAGCCCCTAATTGGTTCCGTACATATTTTTTTTGATTTCGTTTTTTAGTAAATTTGAGGTATGTATGTATAACTAAATGTCTACTTCCTGAAGTGGAACCAGAAAGTGTAATAATATTTTATTTCACCATCTGGACAATATTTTTGTCCAGTTTATAAAATGGATTTTTCCACTTGGTGAAACAAGACGGTACTACAGCATCTGAACACAAAAATCATCCAGTTCATGTACTGTATATTTGGCATTTATATATTTACCGTAATACAATGACCCAACATTTTTGGTTAGTTGTGGTTTCTCCGTGTAATGTTGATCAAGAAGCGTATAAAAATTATCTTTGATATTAAACATTACAGTACAGGAACTGGATGACTTTTGTGTCCCGATGGTGTAATATAGTCTCGCTTTTCTAAGTGAAAAAATAACATATCCATTTCATGATCTGGACATAAAAATTGTCCAGATAGTGAAATAAAATATTATTACACTGCCTGCCTGCCTGGTTCCACTTCAGGAACTGGACATACTGTTTACGAAATGGACAACTACGCCAAGCGGGTGCCACATATATAAATTATATTTAATTTTAAAAAAATTTTAGGTTGATTCTATTTTTTTTAATTACCTGTTTTATTATATATAAAATCCTTCTTTTAAGTATAAAACATTTACAAAACCATCAAGTATTTTTTTAATTAGAGCTGGAACCGTTTTTTCTTGCGTTCTGTAGGTGTCTAGAGGCAAGTAAGACAAGTCTCCTACAGCTCGTTGGCAAAAACGGAAGTTTTTTAGAAATTGAGTTAGCAAATGGCTTTTTTTGGATTAAATTAAGAATGCGAAGAGTTATGTGATAAGACTTTTTGCGGATCTGGAAGCAGTATTTTAAGTAGAATTGTATAAATTAGAAGGGAAAAAATACTTTTTGGCTCAAAAGAGAAATTCAATCTTTCTGAAAGCTGGATGTAATATGTTTATCGCATTTAAGATTGTTTTAAACGTAACGTCTACAACATAAATGTTGTTCCTTGTTCTCGAGAACTAGGCCGCTTATATATAGAGGTTGACAATTGACTGTTTTTTTTTGCGACAGTGAACATGATTGTGTCTTTAAGGCATTAAATTAAACACGATTTTTGATAATAAATTGATTTAATACCTATAATAATTTTTACAATAACATAATTTCACATAAAACTTCCTCTTGTTTCTTGTAAGAGACTAAAGACCAAATGTTACAATATTTCTCTTCCAATTATACAAACACTAGGCCGAAATCCAGCAATTTTTATTGTCAAATTAAATAGAAGCCTTTTGTTTAAAAAATATGAATGGGAAACCATTTTCTATCGGGCTCAGGTAGGCATTTAATATTGAATTGATGATATGATATGGAAGGAGAGAAATCTTGTAATTATGACTAGGCCATTGTGCTATCGAAGCCCATTGTCAACCTGACAATGGCCTTAGAATATGTCATTACCGCATGCTTTTATTTCGCGGCATTATTGTCTCGTTGAAAGCATCTTGTTCCAATTATTTTTTCGAAACGGCCGCCCTTGAATTAACTTGCTATTAACTTGTCCCAACGAACTTGTTCTTCGCATATCATCTTGACCACATCGATTTTGAATACCAATAACATGACAGACGTGATTGCCTGTTTTTTATGAGTAAATACCGTGTTCGATTGTCAAAGCTTAGTGGGAATCTTTTTTAATAGAATGCCATGGCTTATAAAAGGTTTTGTCCACCATCAAGGTCATATTCTCTAGCGTTATATTATTATTAAAATATAATTGGATTTAATAATATCTCCTTTATCGAAATATAAATTATTATAGTGCTAAAAATCTAATCTTTAATTATTTAACAGCCGCAGTATTTAAAAACTTTTTCAGTGGTTTTAAAGCGTGTTTTTAGTATACAAATGTATAGAAAATAAAGAAAAAAGTTAAATTGTGACATTTTTAGGAGTGCGTGTCTGTTAGTTCTTCGTAAAGAGCAATTTTTTTAATTTATAATAGTCCATAGAGAAGCATAATTAGTGGTGTGATGTACCATGGGTGTCTTAGGGTAGCTAAGAGGCAGTTTATCACCACAGGACTTAAACATTTGGATATTTGCAGGGGAAGGAAAAAACTTTGCTGGCAGAAGGTTTCAGAGCCTAGACACTTTAGAGATAAAGGAGTGGGCAAAGTGGAAAGTATGAAGCTCATTACTAAAAGATAGGTATTGCCATGATTTTTTCTTAACAGTGAACATTACAGTATTTTTGAAGCATAAAACTTGACAAGGCAGTTGGTGCCCCAATCTTATATTAATTGAAGATCATGTAAAAGGGTTATCTGCATTACCCTGCAAGTGTTTTACAACTTAGATTTAGAGACTAGTTTGGGAAACTAAGTATTAGAGTAAAGGGTACTATCTTCAGCTAAACTGTGGATGGGATTGACAGTGGAAAAAATGAGATCTTTGGTCGTCGGAGATATAGAGTTGTTGCTACTACTGAGCCCTGGGGTACACTAACATTAATTTGGTAAAAGCTGGAAGAGTGACCATTAACAATAACTTAAATGCGTCAATCTAAAAGGAAACTGGAAAGCCAGAAACAAATTTTAGATGAAAGACCTTAGGAACCAGTCAAATGCATCTCCCTGACCTTTGGGAGTAATTTTTAGGGGGTTGAAGGGGTTATCGGATTTTGTATCCATAGAGACTTTTGATCAGTGTGCTGAGAACTATCAATTGGCAAAGTTTTAAAAATATTGGTCAATCCGTTTACTAAAGTTAAATCGGACAGTTACAGTTAAAACGCTGTGTCGTCCAAAATATCATTGTAAAATATTTAATTTTGAAAAAACTATACTCATCGGACAGCATCCACCTTTAGCCTGTTTAAGTAACATTTTATAAACAATCACGTTTCAGAAGACCAGCTGTCCAATTTTAAAAGGGTCCAAGTTATACATTTTTCAAAAATTTTCCTGATACTTCTCCGACAATATTTTTAAAAACTAGTTTGTTGGATTCTTTACTAAAGACCTATTGACAGTATCTCGATTAGATGACAATTGAATCAAAATTTGTTACTTAACCACGACAAATGACTATTGTTTATAGGTTTTTCTATATAAAAAAAGAAAAGCTAGCTTTTGTACAGATTGTGTTCTTTTCATGTTCTATGCACATCTTTTTAAAAAACAGCACTGGTGGTTTGCTGTTAAATTTTAGGTAGTAAAAACGGCTTCTATTTTGCTCTGTATGTACTAAAAAGTGAAGCCTCCACTTTAAACGAATACCAGTAAAAATGTTTTATTTTACTACCATTCATTAATTATTGGCGACCATTTAAAAACATTTGGAGTTAACGCATGCACTGGAACATTACCTTGTAAAATAAGCCACGGCAACCCATTTAGTAACAAAAAAGACGATTGCTTCGTCCATCAGGCTCAAGTAATTTTATGCCATTTAGGTTTTTTAAACGAACTGTCTTTAAACTGTTTAATAGGACATTTATTTAAGTTTGGTCCCGCTGTGACAGTAATATCCTTCGCATACGGTTCCTTTTAATAAAAATACTAATGATTTATATCCACTTGTCATGTGCAATCTGTCAATGTCACCTGCACACATTTTAAAGCAACGGTGTTTACATGGATTCAATAAACTATGATTTAAATATTTTCATATAATTTGCTGCTTGAATTAAATAGTTTCTGCAACAGTCAACCACTTTTTTGTATTAAACCGTGTCACTATTAAAGTTCGCAACACATGAGATTTTTTTATTAATAGAGTTACATAAAAATGACATTGATTTTTGCTTTAAATTGGACGAGGCTTCGTTAAATAAATATATGAAATCTGCATTTTTTAAAATATTTCATTTTTGTATTTATTATAAAGAAAACTACCTATTTTCTGTGTTATTCTTCATGACTTTCTTTCGGTGTCACTGACGTTATGAGTTTTGTCAGCGGCAAATATCCCAAAAAATAAATATTGACTTTAAGGCAAATTTCATTGCATTTAGTAATAATCAAGAAAGCCCATACATCTATCATCTTTTTTTTAATTGTAAGTTTGGACCGCTCTCATCTGAAATGCGCAAAAGATGATTCAGCAAAAATTTTAGGATGTTCCTAATTATAAGAATAAAACACATTTGCTGTATTTTTGAAAACTTTATAAGCATAAATATATAGTTAAAAAAATCGATTAATATTCTCATTTATAAAACATAGGTTATTTTTAATTAATAGCCAACAAAAGGCGTTTTCGGCAAAGATCATGGGACAGAAGACAATTTTGGGCAATGGATCCCATTGTATGAGGAGCTCCTGCTGGGTCTCCTGTAGGGAGGACAGTTAAATTTTCGGCTTTAACACATACGTAAAGGACCACAGAAACGGTTGTTCTGCTTTTACTTGCTTTAATTGATCATCTAAGATCATTAGAAAATCCCAATCTTGTAAATTATACCAGGGAGTTTCAAACGTATAATTAAATATGTTTCTATTTAATTTAGAATCCGAGAAATAAAGAAAAAAGTAAAATGTTACATTATGTATTGGAAAACAAACGAAAAAAAAGAAACTTTATTTATCATTAAGTACAAATATATTGGCTGTCATGCTGTCCTGAAAAATGTCCACCAACTCGCATTCCCTACTTATTGGAGATTAAGTGAGAAAGCAAAGAATAAGGTTATAGGGAATAAAAGAGTTAACCATCCAATAACTGGGCACCCACGACACCTGTACTAAGCCTTCAGCAAGGCTTGGTGAGCTGTCCTAAAGATAAAAAAAGCTCGGTCATACTACGTTCGAGAATCACATTAGTAGTTATTTAACGAACAGGGGTATTACTAAGGGTGATTAAGCATCGAGGCTACGTTCGAGTCTAAGGGTTGAGATTAGTAATCGTCAATTAATGTCCGAGTTCTAATATTTTTTTCGGTAATCGTTTTGTTATTAAATTGTGAAAATCATATTTTTCTTGATTTTTTCTTGCAGGCAACCAACCTGAGAAATATCCTAATGTTGATATTTAAATGACAAGAGTATGTTTAAGTACAAAGTTTCAAACCAAAACAAAATTTCAATAACATTAAAATCTTGGACTTCCATTGTCTTAACTCGTTTAACGAAAACAGAACAAAATTTCCTTTGTAGCAATTTTCTGAAATTCTTTTTAGCCCCAAAATGCCTTTTTTCACCTTGGGACAGTCCACGAAGGCTGAGTCCTACGTGTCTTAAGTGTGGTAAGAGAGAGTTAATTTACACGGATTTAAATATTTGAGGATTTGGAGGAGAAAGAAAAAATCTGCGGGTAGCAGGTTTCATAGTCTGGACACTTTAGAGATGTAGGAACGAAGAAAGTGGGAAGTACGGGACTCTCATGTTGGACTGTAAAAGGATGCATAAAAGTGGCATAACGTGTTGCTCTGTTAATAACTGCCGAGGAGGAATTATACTGGCCAACTTCTTGAAGCAAAAACCGTAAAAATACCTATAAAAGAGCTACAGATCCCCTACATTCCGTCGGTGGACAAGAGAAGGAAGCTTGTCTGTAAGAGAATAGAATTAAGAATGCTTAAAGTTGTAGGAGACGCCATGACAAAAAAAACAATATTCTAAAAAGGGTCGGATTAGGGATACATACAGAGCGTACAGATTAGAAGTAGAAAAATACTTTCTGGTTCGAAAGAGGAATCCAAGCTTTTTTTGAAGTTGCATAGACTATGGACGTAGTGGGTTTGTTCCAGTTGACGTTATTCTCAAGAATAAAGCCAACAAGATTAAATAACTCTTTGTTTTGCAGAACTTGGTCGCTCATATGTAACGGATAAGCATTGGCAGCAAATTACTGTGTTTTGAAGGTCTTAAACTGGACAGGATTTGTGGCGCCCCAATCCGAGTTAGTTAGTTAGAGATCTTGTGAAACGGGTATCTGCAATGACCTGCGCTTGTTTTCCAAATTAGGCTTTTATAGGCTGGCCTGTGGATTTAAAATTAGAGTGGAGGGTACTATCGTCAGCAAAAGTAGGAATAGGATAAATTATTGTGGAAGAGACAAAATCGTTGATGTGAAGAAGAAACAGAGTTGGTGACAGTACTATACCCTGGGGCACCCCAGCATAAATTTGGTAGAAGCTGGACGAAGAACCATCTACAATAAATGATATACGTCGATAAGAAAGGAGACTGGAGAGTCAAGAACAAAGCTTAGGCGATCAAATGCTTTGGATATGTCAAAAGCAATAATCTGGGATTCACCAAGCAACTCAAGGGACTTGGTCCAGTTGTGTGAGACAAAGAAAAAAAGATTAGCTCTAAATCTTTTGTGGCGGAATCCATACTGTCGGTCATGTAAAATTCTGTGTTTTTTCAAGTACTTTAAGATTTGGAAATTATTGAATATTTCCATTAACTTTAAAAATAACTGAAATAAGAGATATATGGTTCTATAGTTGGAAGGAAGAGTTTTGCATCCTTTTTTGGGGACGTGCAAGCTCTGGAGCACATTTTTTAAAGACGATTGCTAGTATCCAGCCCAGATAATTTTTTGGTATTAAGAAAAGAAAGTATACGCTTGATCTGTTTGACTTTAAAAGTGATATGGGACATTTTATAAGGAACAGGAGCAACTGTTGAAAGAGAAAGATTACCGGGAGGATTAAGGGTAGAATTGGCAGAAAATTGTTTGGCAAATCGTTCGGCTTTTCTATGGAAACAATTTCATCTTCAAAGATTAGAGGTGAAAAAGAATTTATGCAAAAGTTTTGACTATTGTTTTTGGCAAATCAGAACGATTTACTGCCGCTTGAATGGCAAGGGAAGAGAGGATTTTTTTATCCGATTGGTTGGTTTGGTCTTTGTTTCCTGAGAAAGTTTGATTATACTGATTTCTTCCTTGGATGCTAGCCTGTCGAGTTTCGGGACTAGGGTTTTAAATAAACTTTTTGTGAGCTTGGATTTTTAAATGTCTAGCTTTGTCACAGGATTAAGAAAACCACGGTTTGTGATTCAAACGTTTGGGGTTCTTTTTTGTATTAGGAATATAGGTCTTAATGCCCAGTTGAATTGTTTCGGTAAGTTATTTACAAATTTCTGGAAGGATCGTGAGTGAAAAAGCAGGTAGGATCTCAAGGTTAGGTGGCAAAGAAATCTTTCAGACCATCCCAGTCGGCCGGGTTGCAGTACCAGACAGTGCGTTGCGGCATGCATTCAGTTGCCTCAGAATGTGTAGAGTATTATGACCAAGCCATGATCTAAGCAACTAACGGGAGCCTTCGCAAGCTCCGTTTTCTATAGAGTATCATATCCTGCTGATTGCTTCTCTCCGAACCTTTAAATCTTTAAGTCCCGTATTAATAAACTACCTCTTACTTAACTTCAGAAATCCCTCTAACGTTAGGACCTAGGCTTAATCTTTTTATGGACTGTCTTTAGATAAAAATTACCCTTTAACTATGAAATATGACCAAATGATACTACAGAAATGTTACGAGCCCTAACTATTATTGGTAACAGTGAATTATTTTTTATCTAGAAAATAACTGTATTCCACGTGTAAAAAACTATTCAAAACAAAATTGCCTTTTTATTATTTTTATTTGCTAGGGACATCCTCCGAAAGCTATTATTTAAAGTGTTCAACGCGGACACAGCTCGTATAAACTCACCTTCTTTATCCTTAATGCAATCTTAATAATAGTAATTATTGGCGAGAAAAAAATATACAAAAATAATAAAATATGACTTATGGCAAGACATAGTTCGAGCTCGTCCTTGACTATTGTATAATACACAATAATTGAATCACTATAATATATTTTTTTCAGGTAAGTTGACGTCGACATCTTTTGTCTTACAGACAACACGGACAAGAAGGTCATGGTGAGTCTCCACTTGTCATACGTTTGCCTCATTATCTTGCATGGATTTTTTTTCTTGAGTCGTGATCGCCATTGTATTCAAGGCAATAATAGTACCTCTTATTGTGAAAATAATTATTAATAGCTTAATAATTAGCACTACAATCACACTTCTCAAGACCAACAACACCGATTGTTCATTTATCATATTTTAAATAAATAGTACCTAATGACAGTTTCAATACGAAGAATTGTTAGGTCCGATTTTTAAATCGTGGGTCAGTCTATAATTGGTAATGGTTGGTTTGCACAATAAAAATTAAACAAAAAACAATTATGGTACTTCCTCATGTGCGTACATCATGTTACTTCTGCTACATAAGTTTTAAAAAAGGTTTTGACCACTTTTTGTTGTTCGCTGAAAAAACTCAAATGTATAGTTTAAAATTTTATATTTTATTAATGAATATATTCCTGAATTTAATACACCTGGTATAGGGATATTTTAATTTATAAATTTCATTTCTGAAGAGGGAATTCATGACTGCTATTTCCTTTTGTTTGATAAAAAACGTTTTCCACGAATGAATTTTTAAGACATAAGAACAGCCAGGGAGCTAAATGTGGCGAATAGTGTGGATGTTGCAAGGGTACCTTAATTCACTGATTTTCGAGATGGTTTTTTGAGATAGGTGAGAGGGGAGCGTTATCTTGATATGTATTTTTTTTGAAATCCGATATTTTTTATAAATTTTTACATTCAGCTGGTCTAAAAGATTACAATAATAATCTGAGTTTATTGTTTTACCACTTCGAAGGTACGAACAAAATTCCTTTCGCATCCCAAGGAGTAATGCTAACACCTTCTTAGCCGCTTTCTGAATTCTAAGTCGCTTCGGAACCAAAATACACCACTTCTTAGCTTTCGTTTTAATTCAGAATTATGGTGGTAGAGCCAAGTCTTATCCCTTGTGACAAAATGACGCCTAAAATAATTTTTATACTTTACAAAATATTGCTCACACTGCGTAATAAAATCTACGTAATAATCGTCTTTAAGAAATAACAGTCGTTCAAAAATTTGTTTTGGTACTACATCTTTCAAAAATAAGATTTTTTTCACTGCATGATATTCAATTTTTTCCATTGTAAAAAAAACTGCGACACGTCAACTTTAAAGCTGTAGATAATATGTGAATAGGTTGACACGTGTTCATAATAAGGAACCACTGCACTGCAACTTTTCGTGCATTGTTGATGCCCAAGAGTTTTTAATGCCAACAGCTGATTTTAGGCGTTTTTAAGTGCAACTGCTGTAAAGTTGCAACCTCACTTGTGCGTTTATTTGTTTCGTTGTATAATTTTGATTTGTTGTTGGCAACCCTTTTTGGTCACTTTAATGTCATAATCTAGGTTCCTTTGTTTATTTCAACAATTTCGCTTTGACGGCGTGAATTTATCTTTTAAAATTGCCTAAAGTGGACAAGAGGATATTGTTTTAATATCAGTTTTTTGTGAGGCCATTTATTTTTTAATACCTGATGTAAAATGTGGTGCCAGCCTACTATTTATGGAGAATTTAGTTCATAATGCATGGAATGGTTTTTGCATGCATTAAAAATGCACTCAGTTTTAATGCCTGAGTGCGGACAGGCAAAATGATTAAATTTGACCGCGCAGCTAAAAATGTATGAAAAGTTGCACCAATGCGGATCGGCCTTAAAACGACGAATCTAATAACGCCGTTTCTTATGGAACGACAAAACTTACTGAGCAACCTAGTAAGGATGTACCATTAGAGTAATGAGGAAAGGGTCATTAAGGCCACTATAAATAAGTTGTAACACCAAGAAGACTTGCATCGACCGACTAAATTTTATTAGGAACAAAAAAAATAGGTGTCGAAACCAATTGCTTTCAGCAAAAGATACGTTTAAAAAGAACTACACAAATAATGTGTTATACAGTGTGTTTCGGGAGGAAAGGGAAATATTTTGGGAACATGTTCAGAAGGTCAAAATAAGAGAAATTAACCCATATGTTTTAATCCGATTCTTAACCGTCTCTGAAATAATCGGTTCTAAAGTTTTTTTGTAACTATTTTTTATTTCAAAAGCAACACAAACAAATACTTCTAAAACAACAAAATTTCACTAATTTAGAAAGTTTTCGAAAATACCCTCACCAACTTCAATACAAGCTGCAGCACGTTTGTTAATCGATCGTGTTGCGCGTTGAATTGCTTGGGGATTGATATTTGCAGCATTAAAAATTCGATTGTGCAGTCTTTCCACAATTTCTACTCGTGTTTCGTATACTAGTGATCTTATCCACCCCAGAGGCAATAATTCAGTGGGTTTAGGTCTGGTGACCTCGGTAGCTAAGCTTGAGGTCCTCCTCTGCCAATCCAACGATCAGGAAAACGATTATTCAAGAAATTATGCACCCGGCGACTAAAATGAGGCGGGGCTCCATCGTGCTGAAAGAACATTCAGTGTCGAACAATTAGCGGAACATCATCCAACATGTGTGTTAAAAGGTCTTCCAAAAACCGTAAATATCCATCTCCAGTAAGACGCTCATTCAATATAAAAGGACCAAACAACTGGTCGTTGAGCATTCCACACCACACATTAATACTGAATCGATGTTAAAAGTGTCTTTCAAACGTGGAATGAAGATTTTCATCTGACCACCGATGTTCATTGTGAGAGTTATTGATTCCATCGCGGGTGAACTGAGCTTCATCGCTAAATAAAATGTATTTATGTAGGCCTCGATTTTGTTGGATCCATTTACGAAATTGAACTCTTAAGCCATAATCACCTTCTTGAAGATGTTGAACTGGTTGAACATGGAAAGGCTTTAAACCGTTTTTTCTAAGTGTCTTGAACTCTTAAGCCATAATCACCTTCTTGAAGATGTTGAACTGGTTGAACATGGAAAGGCTTTAAACCGTTTTTTCTAAGTGTCTTCCAAACGCCCACATGTTATTCTAATCGAAGTTCTTTCGTAATCCGCCTCGCACACCTAGGTTCTCTTCAGTTATACCCAGAACATTCTCTTTATTTTCCACATATTATAGACACGCCTCTCGTTTATAATCAACCCTTACGCTTGGAAACATTCCTGTTTCCTGAGCATTTGCAAAAACTTTTGAAAAACTTTTCGATTAGGAACTCTTCGATTTGGAAAACGACGTCGGTATTCATCAACAGCACGTAATGCGCTACCATTACAGAAACCATACACGAATATCATGTCAGCATACTCCCTATGGGTGAATGTGTGAGGCATTACGTATGGAACCTTTTCTCTTTTCGAGTCGAAACACTCAGAATCAATCAAACTGACAACCATGCTTGTCAAAACTACCAGTCAATTAAATTAGGTATTGACAAGCAATAAAATACCTACAAACTGGAGTTAGAAATACAAAACTTCTTAATTACTCCAAAACTTTACAAAAAAACTTTAAAACCGATTATTTCAGAGACGGTTAAGAATCGGATTAAAACATATGGGTTAATTTCTCTTATTTTGACCTTCAGAACTGTTCCCAAAATATTTCCCTTTTCTCCCGAAACACCCTGTATAATATGTATATAACATTATACCTATAATGAAGTCATATCATTGATGACAAGTTCGATCTTACTCAACTACCTTTTTAATCTCTATTGACGTCTTGTGGACCTAAAGTAGGTGATTGATCCGTCCATATCGATTTCTCTATCCTTTCTAGATCTTGATATTAATTTCGTCGTTTTAATCCGGACCGTTTTGATCGAGGATTAAACGCACCCTGTTGTAATGGAATAAAAAATTCTAACCTAATTTAAAACGGGGCGATGCGTTCCGCAGGGACGCTGCGGTTCGTACGATACAAAAGGCAAAAGAACATTTGTAACCCGCCAACTACCCGCTTTTTACATGCTCTTTCTATTTTAAACAGAGGCGTGGGTTTTTTACTTTTTTTGAATTTTATTGTTACTATAAAAAATTGCCTATATTATGTAGAAAGTTGTTTGTTGTAGGGAAAGACATAGAGGGCAGTGCCTTATCACCTTAGACGTGGATAAATTAACCCACAAAAATAATTTAAAATATTAAAAAGACGAGTTTTTGTCTTTTCTAATAAATAATTATACAAAACGTCTGTTAGGCTATAAGTTTATTATTTAAATTATAATAAGTGTCTGTAAGGTTCGGTGTCTGCTATATTTGGTCTAATGGAATCCCTTGGCCATAAATTCGCCGTCGGCCAAAAAAGCCGAATTTTAGCCGAAGCGGAAGTTCTGTCTTTAAGCGCCGAAAACGAACACTGAAATTACAATGATAAAATAAATATAATTTTAAATAAAACATCTTATTTACTTTACACAAAATATTTTTTAGGTTCCTAATTTAAAGACTTACATTTTCAGTTATTATAATGATATAATCCATATTATTATAATGACTGAGGTATTTTTACAACGATGCAATGCAATTTATATTTAATAATTATTTATTACCCATTATCATTAACACTCGTAAATATACATATAAAAAAACTAAATAAAATAAAATTTTCTTAGGTAATTTGGAATTTTATATTTTTTCTTAGTTCTTAACTAAAATTTCTTTTATTTGGTCTTAAACTATATATAAAGCCATATGCTATGACAATTTAAGACAGCTTAAGTTTATTATTAAAAGATCTTTCGATAGTGAAGGTATGGTTATTATTAAATTTGTTGTGTTGTCGTATAAAGACTAATGGAAAGAATTGAAAGAATGTGCAATGGATATAATGCTTTGGAAGGAAGTAAAAAAGAGGAATATAAGGGTCTATCAATATAACGTGTTCATAATGAGGCAAGCACACAAAAGAGTTTTTTTTTTATTAATAACTGCCACATAACCGACTGAAATAAGACAACTTATATTTTTATTTATCCACCTTAATGCTTTTTACTATGCGCATGGTAGAAACTGGAATTTTTATTGTAAAATAGTGATAAATACTTTCCGGCAAAAAGTAAGCACTATACAAAATTACATTAGGTAACATGTACACTGCCCGTTCGCGTTAAATATCAATGTTTGTATTAATACTATCCGCATTGTTTATGTTTGTCGGATACCACAATGTAGACAATTTGGTTTTATCTATGTACACAGCTTGCAATGAATTATTTGAAGTAGCTAGAGATGACTAGTTAGTTACAATTTATAAATACAACTATATATTACCTAATAGATTTATTGATTAAATAAATACGTAATTCTACAGCGAATAAGCTCATTGTATCTTTTGTTTAGGTAGATAAAGCAAAATTTGTATAGCATTCCTTTGTTAAAGAAACAGCAATAAAAAAAGTACATAAAATTATTTAACCTTTTTCAGTGTAATGCATCAAAAACACAGTGATGTTTGCTGTCGCAAGTCGCTGTCGCCCAGTTATACAGAACTTACACTCATTTTACCTTATAAGTGTTACTTTAAAAAATGACTTTAACTGGCACATGCATAGCTCCAACAGCTTTAAAAACCTTGGATACCTCTTCTGAGCCAGAACGTATTTCTCGCAACCAATCCAAGGAGGAGACAGCATTACTCATTCAACAAAAAATCTAGCCAGTAATGGAAGCAGCAATCCACACAACACGCTGATTACTATAATGTACCGGTTTCGAATAATTCCCAACTATTTGAAATTTATTTATTGATTTATTGATATTTTATATCAATTTTTAGTAATTTATTAAAATTCCATTTACCCTATTTTTTTTTCAAATTAATTTTGACAGTTAATTTTAAGGGTTAATGGGAAATCCTGCCAACTAATAGGGTCCGTATGTGTAATTTTGGTGTCGAAGAGGTTAATCCTTGAAATTAGTTTTTTTAACAAGTTTTTTCATGGTTTTACCACGGCCAGGATGTCTAAAGAACCATTATCAGAAATTAGTTTCTATTACTATATTTCCTCTTGAGTAGATAAATATATAGTCCTTTACTAATCTCGAGCTGTTTTTATATAAGCCGATGACCTCAATGACAAGACGATGGTGAGATTCCTTCATTGTACTGGTGAATAGCGCCTGTAGGAGACCTGAGCTATAGAAATAAAGATAAAAAGAAAGAAGGAAAAGGAAAGATGGTAGCCGACTACGTCCGTTATCACAGTCTGTATTCTCGATGCTGGTTCTTCAGGCTTGTCTTAAATATTGTGTAATCGCAACAAGTAAGTTAACTGATCTCTAGATTTAAAAAAAACTTAACGATTCTATGAAATAAAAAAGTACTTGTTTTGGTTTCTTATGTGTGACGTAACGCCACTGTTGAAGAAAAGGACTCGGTGTGTTATATGCGCGGTTTTAAAATGATTTGGGCTCCAATTTGACAGCAAATGGGATTGTCTTGAACGAGTGTGCCTCAGGATGACATTAGCCTGTCTAGGTCTCACAACAAAGGCTCGACTCCAACCGCCCTGTCACTGTGTAATGTATGCTAACATGTTTTTGCCACAGGCCGCCACAATCGCTTTATGATCCTTGACGCTCTCTTCTCGCTTTACGGAATTCGTAAATTCGACAACTCACTGCATTATTGAAATTGCGTTTTTTAGATGAAATTTGATCGGTTTTAAGCCCCGTTTAATACCATACGGTACGCGAATACGCATTTGCTTTTCGATTATTTTTCGTAAGCTGAGGCACTAATGGCGTAAGAAAAAATGCAACGTAAAATGTTATATTATATCATAAACAGTGTCTCTCAATTTTTTTTTTATTATTAAATTTAACAACAAATTTAAGTTTGACATAAGTCTGTGCTTCAAAAATTCAAGAAAATCAAGCAGACCCACTCAATAAAATAACACCGTTATCTGTCGAAATTTACATTTTTTTAAATGTGCTAAAAATTACCTTATTCTTATTGGTGGCAATTTCAAAAAGACTTACTTCCTATTAGTATTTTTATAAGAATTTTTGCTTTTGTTACATCCATTCAAACAGACAGATCAGTAAAAAACTTGCCAAGTCAAAAAAAAGTGGAACAAAATTGTGAACAGACCTTGGTCTAATTTTAGATATCGGTACTTTAAGAGGCTGGGATTTTTGGATAGGAGCTTGGCCCTTATTTTACATAAGTATTTTTGGTAAGATATTCTTTTAAATATAAAGCATACCAGAAAACCTAAAATCATACAAACTGCTGTAGCTATGGATATAATACGCATGTGGCAGTTAAGATCGCACTTCGAGGTAAGGTGAAATGATTTTTTTTTCTACAGAACTTAGCCGCACCTAAGTAAAGGATGAGTTTTGTCCAAATATGTTAAAATTTGGGATTAAATAAATTCCTTCATTACCTCGCAGAGATCCTTTCTTGGAAATACATGGCATTTTTAAGCTCCCCGCGAAAATGCTTGTGTCATAGAAAATTCGAAAGAGGCAAGTTAAAATAGGTGAAAGTTTAGGAGCATATTTTTTAAGACCATTGATAATTTTAGTCCAGAGGATTCCTTGGTGTAAAGAAAAAAAAGATGTTAAAAATAAAACCATTAATTGGTGCTGGGTATCATAGCAAAAAATCGGTATAAAATAGCAGGACTTTTGCTTTTCCTTAAAAGTGTTAGACAATGTTATGGTTTTAATAACACTTAAATTTTGGTTTAAAATATATTCTGGTTGTTTAGAATTATTGCAGTTTCATTGAATTTTCTTTTCCTTCAGTGCGGTTCTTTATAAATATTTTTTACTTAAGACTATTGTAACCCCTGACCTTAATGTTTCACCTCGTTCCATGTGTTTTTTGTGCCCTTTAACTTTAATTTCTCCAAAGTATATTTCACCACATTCACAGGGACAATACTTACATCAAAATTCTAACCATTCCAACGGAACCCAACAAGGAGTCATACGAACTCTATATAACCACGCAGTAACTCTATGTATCAGTAAGAAATCTCTGGAGGAAGAAATTACTCATATAACTAGGGATATTAAGCGGAACGGTTACAATAAAAGACTGATTAAGAAAACGATCTTTAAAAATTAAAACAAGTCAAAAGACTCCAACTTAAAAAGACCTAACCAAACCAAACATTTACCACAATTCCGTATATTAAAGAAACTTCGGAGAAGATCCACAGAATCACGTATAACTATGGTATTTAAATCCGAAACCAAAACGAGACCGGACAACAATATTTCAAATAAAGACAGATTTTTATTTAATATAGTGGAGTATACATTGGGTAAACAAAAAGGCCCCTCGAAATTAGAGTTAAAGAACACAAAAACATACGGAACGAGGTAAACCGTCGAGGTAGGGGGTTGCCGAACAAGCAAAAATTATTCATAAAGAAACCCACTGGAAATAAAGAAGCTGCAACCAGTATGTTTTTAGCTATTCTAATGTTGACATCTTAAATATCTGGCTACCGTTGCTGAACCGTGCGTCTATAACGTACATGGGATATAACGTGCTTTCGTTTATTACGTACACATTTTATTGGTCCAGCCCAAAATACTCTTGATTTTTTACCGGATATAGCAAACCATATATAATTTAAACTCCGGTTATAACGTTTAATATTTTCACCTATTCAGTTGCAATTTGCAATGTTCCGGTTGTCGCCGGACGGCGGTTCCTCGCGGCCGCTAGGTAATTACCAAATGGTTGTTATAACGTTCCATATTTGCGAATTTTGCGATTGTAAGGTACGACTGTACGTTATTAAAGGACAGGGCTTCACGGTCGCCGGGGAATTACCGGACAGTAGTTTCCCGCGACCGCCGGGGATTTTCAGTAATCGACGGTGGAATTTTCTCTCACAGGTGTGGCTTAGATGGCACTGTTAATTTTGTGTTTTTTCTTTTTTCGTTTGATGAAAATTATTGTGTTTTTTATAACGTACCCATTTTTTGATGCCTATAGGGTACTTTATAACCGGAATCTACTGTATAGGGTCGTAACTTTAAGAGTAGTTGTTAGTTCATCACTTAAAAAAGGTTGATAATTCAACTGTTTTAAAGGTTTTTATTATAAATCGCCCCATTTATTTATATTATCATACAGTAATAATCCATGCATTTCGGGCTGCCAAAGAACAAAATTCATTTATCAGGTTATGTTTTTCTATGAGGCAAGATGCTTTCAAACAGAAACGATCCATTAGACGTATGTTTATCGGTGATCGTGCGGTTATATCAGCTAGATAGGGGAAACTGGCATAGCATATTCATGGGACACGGCGAAAAGCGAAGCGGCTCTGTTCTCTCCTTTCTTTGAAACTGTAACAAAATGTCAGTTGGGCGCTCGTATCGCATTTTCATGAATAATTCTCTACATATTTACAAGGCTGTCAAGTGGTCCTTTGTTATGCAAAACGCTGTCGCGTGAACGTCATTTTCACTTCATGCCATAACTGGAAACCACGAAAAATGTGAACCGCATCACCGGCTCGACTTTGAGCACAATCGGATGCAAATTTGATATAATGCGACTTCCTTGCGTTCAATGAATTTTCATGATATTATCCTAATAGCCATGAAAATTGAATCACCATTTTTTGATATTAGCTTTTACGTCATTTATGAGACAATTTTATCTCTTTAATTATACTAAACGAATTAATATTGCATTACAAAGCATACAAGATCTTTTATTTGTAAGTGTTTTATCTTTATCAATTTTTTTTTCCGGTGTTTCTTTATTTTCAACTTTGTTTGGGAAATTGATCTTTTAAAGAGAAATAAACAGTGATAAACTGCAGAAAATAACTAAAGACATTTACGAGCGATGCTTGTGAGCAGATGACAATATGTGATGGTTGTTAATAAAGAAAAATACTAAGTACTAGGTTGTTAAATACGTTCTGTTATTTAATAGGAAAAACACAAGTTTATGTTTAAAAATACCTTTCGTTATTTAATCTAATCTTTCTGAACTTCAATGCACAGGTTGCTATTCTCTCCTTGTTCTATGAAAATCGTCTCTCACGCATACATTCCGTGAAAACAGCAAAAAGTTACGGAAAGCTAAATCTGGCAAACAGGGTGGATGTTGCAAGAATTTGTAAGTTAATTTACTGATTTTCGCTATGGTTTGTTGGGTTTTTTCTTCTGTAAACTAAATATTTTCTTACGAATGTTTACATCCAGCTCGTCCAAAAGGTTACGATAATAATCTGAGTTTATTGTCTTACTGATCTGAAGGTAATCCGCAAACAAAATTGCTTCTCAAAAAACTAATACTAACACCTTCTTAGCCGATTTCTTTGAAGTACTAGGTTTACATCACCACACAGCCTCTTGTTTTAATTTAGGAAAATGGTGGTAGACCCCCCTGTAATTCATAGCGATGGAACAAGGCACTCTTTCTAAAACGCTTCAAATGTTGCTCAGAAAGTCTCATTCAAATGTAATTTAGTTTCATTGCTAGCGAATACGGCTTCCATTGGGGCCACCACTTACTAAAACTTAAAACTTCAGTCAAAATATTGCAAAATAAACTTCCTAGACCTTTTACTAAATTACTCTCTTCTTTTTTTTTATCTTGGGACAGTCCACGAAGGCTGATGCCTAAGTACTAACGTACCGTGGGTGTCTTTAGTGTGGTGAGAGGAAGTTTGTTCGAACGGGACTTAAATTTTTGGGAATTGGGAGGAGAAGGAAAAACTTCTGCGGGCAGCAGGTTCCACACTCTAGGGATGAAGGAACGAAGAAAGCGGAAAGTTCGGGGCCTCTCTAACTGAACTGTAAAAGGATGCATAAAAGTTGCACTACGTGTTGCTCTGTTGGGAGCTGCCAGCGAAGGAATTATTCTGGCCAATTCCTCTGAGCAGAAGCCGTGAAAATACCTATAGAAGAGCGACAGATCCTCTACAGCTTGACGGTGGGCAAGAAGAGGAAGCCTTTCTGTGAGCGTTGGATCATTAATAAGACGAACAGCGCTTCTTTGAATGGAGTCCAGAATGCTAAGTGTTGTAGGGGACGCCATTCCCCAGACATGAGAACAATATTCTAAAGAGGGTCTGATTTGGGATACATACAGCGTGTACAGATTGGAAGAAGAGAAATTATTTCTGGCTCGGAAAAGGAATCCAATCTTTTTTGAAGCTGCCGAAGCTATGGATGTAATATGTTTGTGCCAGTTGAGGTTATTCTCAAAAGTAACGCCGACAAGATTAAACGACTCTTTGTTCTGCAGAACTTGGCTGCTCATATGTAAGGGACGAGCATTTGCATTTTTCGCGACAGTGAACATGACTGTGTTTTCGAGGCATTAAACTGAACAAGATTTTTGGCGCCCCAATCCAAGATAAGTTTGAGGTCTTGTGAAAGAGATATCTGCATTGACCTGCGCTTGTTTTCTAAATCAGAATTACACGGTGGCTTAAGAAATTGAATACTAGAGTGGAGGGTACTATCGTCAGCAAAACTATGAATGGGATTGATTGTGGAAGAGAGAAGATCGTTAATGTGTAGAAGAAACAGCGTGGGTGCCAGCACTGAGCCCTGGGGCACCCCAGCATTAATTTGGTAAAAGCTGGAAGGAGGAATGACTACACTAACTGATTACGTCGATTAGAAAGGAAACTGGAAAGCCAAGAGCAAAGCTTGGGTGGAAGACCGTAAGAAGGAAGTTTGTTAAGAAGCCCATCATGCCAGACCTGATCGAAAGCTTTGGATGTGTCAAGAGCAACGATCTGGGATTCACCAAGAAACTCAAGGGACTTGTTCCAGTTGTGTGAGACAAAGGAAAGAATATCAGCTGTGGATCTACTGTGACGGAATCCATATTGTCTATCATGTAAGATCTTATGTAATTTCAGATACTTTAAGATTTGGGAATTAATGAATTTTTACATTACTTTGCAAACAACTAAAAGAAGAGATGTAGGTCTATAGTTAGAAGGGAGACTTTTGTATCCTTTTTTGGGGACAGGTTGCACACGTGCAGCTTTCCAACTCTCCGGAAAAATGTCCGTGTCGTAAGAGATTCGAAAGAGGCGAGTTAAGATGGGTGCAAGCTCGGGAGCACATCTTTTTAAGACGATTGCTGGTATGCCATCCAGCCCAGACGATTTTTAGTATTAAGAGAAGAAATAATACGCTTGATCTGTTTGACTTAAAAAATGATATCGGACATTTTATGAGAAACAGGGACAACTGTTGGAAGAGGAAGATTAATAGGAGGATCAAGCGTAGAATTGGCAGCAAATTGTTTGGCAAATAGTTCGGCTTTTCCTTTGGAGGTAGAGACAATTCCGTCTTCAGAGATTAGGGGTGGAAAAGAATTTGTGCAAAAGTTCTGACTAATATTTTTGGCAAAGGACCAGAAAGCTTTACTGCCATTTAAGCAAGAAAGAACTTTATCTTTTATTCGATTGTTAAACCGGTCTTTTGCTTCTGAGATGGTCTGATTATATTGATTTCTCGCTTCGATGCTAGCCTGTCGATTTTCGGGACTGGGGTTTTGAAGAAACTTTTTGTGGGCTTGAATTTTTAAAAGTCTGGCTTTGTCACAGGATTTAGAAAACCACGATTTGTTATGGGGTTCTTTTTAGTGTGGGGAATATAGGTTTCAATGCCTAGCTCTCTGTTAATCGACGATATACCAAAACCATATCTTCTATATTTGCTACAGTGGTGTTCATGTACCTTTTGGACGTCCTTCATATGGATCGTCTTCCAGACTTGTACTACCACGCTTTAATAGAGCAACCATCTTTGTACTGTTCTTATTAAAGGTGAAGAGTCCTTATATGCTTTTAACAACCGAAAAATAACAATTCTATCACTGTACGGTATTCAGTTTTTTTCATTATAAAAAATACGGTGACACGTCAACATTAAACAGCAATTATACAAATGAGTTGACAAAAATACGTGAAACTTCACACGTGTTCATAAAGAAGTACTACCATTTTTGAAAAAATATGGCGACGAACTCATTAGCCATTTCTAACCACCTAAACACAAAAATTATTAAACAATTTACAACACCTAATGTGGCTTAATTTTACTGATCTAAAGAAAAAAGGAAGGTGATGCTTTAAGTGCTTTTTTCGCTTTTAAAAGGTAATACAAACATTTTAATAGGCGATCACGAATAGGCACATATACATGATATTCTGAAAAGCATTTAGTATATAGTGGGTGACTTCGTTTTTGCCTGTGTTGCAAAAAACCTTTTTACAATCGCACTTACTAAAAAAAATCGTAGAATTTTTAATTACGTCACCCTTTAACAAATAATGTAACAAGTCTCCTTGGTTTTTTGTATATTCTTACAGAATACACTCTCTTTAAAAGGAAAAGTTCCTAGTAAAATTATCTTGCCATTAAAGTAAAGCTATTAGTAAAACACCTTCTATTAAAGATGCAGGTTGTTTTAATATTTATACTTGTTTTTTTTTCTTACAACTATTAACGGTGTTAGTTGAAATTAAAACGGCGCGGCATCAGTAAAAAAGCTTTTAGTTTATCTTGTGTGACTTTTGTTGAAACTAATTGCACTTTGATGGGCCAGCGACGTAACCTGACAATCATGACATAGCCAATACTGCCGCCTTATTGGAAGCTGTGAAAAACAGGGCCCAGGCCATTGGGAGTGATGATACGTCATATTTCGAATGGTCGGTTGCGTCATCCCACTTATTGACCGTTCAATACAATAGAATAAATTGGAAGTTAGAACTGATCACAATTCAATACAACTTTAGCTTTCAAGAGGCTTCTAATAGACATTGTGTAAAAGAAGGATAAAAAAATTGATAGATGTTTTTATACAGCTGTTATAAAGCTGTCGCAAATTATTATTATATTATAGATATTCCAAAAATAATTATAATTTATTTTGTTTTTATGAGTAAATGCGATCTAGGCGCACGACAGTGCGCCAGGCCAAGTTTCGGCCTACCGCACGAATTTGTGTAAATTACACAAAATGTTCCAGCCTATTTTCCCCACTATCATAAACTCAGTCTCGTTTCACACAAAGGTATAAGATTTGGTGTGTAATTTTACATACGTATTTTAATTACCTGTGAAAAAATTGAGAAAGTTATGTCCAGTGGATTCTAACATATGCGAATTTGAAAATCGCCCATTTCACTACTGTTTGACTGACTGACTGACTCACTTACTGAGTCATCAAAATTATGGGGCACCTCCCGAGGAAGTAGAAAATTAAAATTTAGCATGTTAGTAGGTTTTAGGACACAAGTAAAAAAAAATCTGAAAACTGCACATTTTTATTTGGAATGCCCTTAAACTGGGGTATATTTAGGGTTTTTTTAGAAGTTTGCAATCCAATTAAACCTGAGTTTCTGAAGTCATAATTGTGTAACAATTTAAAATGCAGACATGATTTAATTCCATTTATTGAACTTAGGAAAAACAGAAGAGTTTATACCAAAAACACCCATGTAAAATAAGGGCCAAGTTCCTATCCAAAAATCTCGGCAGCTTAAACTACTGATATCTTAAATTAGACCAAGTTCTATTTTGACTGACAAGTTTTTTTACTGATCCCTCAGTATTAATAAATGTTCTTTTTTCCTAAATATAGACAATTTTTTTAATTAATACAGACATGTCAGTAAAAACCTTGCCAAGTCAAAAAAGAGCTTGTTTTAATTTTAGATCTCTTTAAAAGGCCGAGATTTTTAATATAATATGGATAAGTGTATTTGGTATTGGTATTGGTACTATATTTTTGTAATTTCGTTCGTTAAGGGTATCTACCCCACAACACATATTCACAACATTGATCGACAGAGGCGACCGGGGCTAAGTTCCAATGTACATCTTAAATGAAAGCTGCATAAATAAAATACCAAGCGGAGCTAATCCAGATAATAAAACACTTTTGGTCAGTGGATAAGTGCCATTTTAATTTGTTTATTTAAAAAGTAAAATACTATAATCTGTTTGTCATTGTTTGACAACAGCACATTAAGGAAAACGTAATATTTTGGTTTAAAGAGTCAGTAACTATGTTTACAAGGGTGTAATTACCCTTTACATTTAATATGCTGCATGTTTAATTCACATTAAACCGATATATCTTAAATCGGAATAAAGGAACGCGATGGATTTTCTCTTTTTACCCTAAATAAACTAAATTAACGAAGCAAAAAAAATTGGTATTCGGCAACCCTTGTGTCGTCACACCGCTTTTTTTGTCTGGCGACAAATTTAAAGGGCCAGACCTAAACTTTTAATCGTAATCACCCCAAAACTAATTTTTTCTGAGAAAAAATAATTGGGAGATGGTTCTTTGATAGGCAAAGGAAGAGATTTAACGTGTCTTAGATCAAAATAAATTTAATGTAAAGCGTCCATTCTTTGAATTAAAAAATCATACTTTTTGATATATTCACATAATATCCCTTTAGCAACAATAAATTTTCTCCGAAACAAATACTTTTTGTTACAGTCAAGCCCGTTCAAAATCTGTCTACAGATTTCTCCATCGTAATCGTAAATTAACATTCTGAATTATTAAAAAATAAATTTAATATTAATTATATTTCCCGGTACAGATGTCTGTGTGATAGGAAGGCGGGTATGGCCATGAGCCCTATAGTAGACGGCTTAAGGGCGACTTTGATATGTGAAAGCAGATGTTACCGGCAGATGCAATATATAGATATAGAATCGATGTGTCCATCCCGAAATATTGCGACTCATGCAGCCGTCAACGGCGCTACGGGACAGCCCAATACTTTAAAAACCATTAAAAAAGAGAGAAACAATGTTTTCCTAGACTCACCTTTCTTTTTGCCTCATTTTTATTTTTTACTATATAAAGAAGTTTTTAAATTATTATACATAAGATTTTAAGAAGTCTTAATTTATATTAAACATACTTTACAAACGTGTTTTTTTATAGTTTCTTATTTATTAGTAATTTAAAGCAAAAATAGGAACCCTTATAAGAGCAGATCTAAGCGTTTGTCCGTCTACATCTCACACACTACTTTTTAAGAAATACCATGAAATAGGAATTTTAAATGTAGCATAATAATTAGAGCTATGTAATGCGCACATATATTAACAGTTAATTTCAAAGATAAAATATATTTTTTTAAGAAATAAGTTTTCCTCACAAAGTATTTTTTTCTGTCGTTTAAGGTAGTACGAAGGCGTAGAAGGGCCACATCAATTTTTATTTAAATTTTCAGTTTAAATTCCGACTTAGATCTTGGAATTCCGACTTAGATCTCGGAATTCCGACTTATATCTCAGAATTCCGATTTACATCTCGGAATTTCCACGTATATCTCGTAATACCGACTTAGAGATCTAAGTCGGAATTCCAAAATCTAAGTCGGTATTTCGAGATCGAAGTCGGTATTTCGAGATCGAAGTCGGAATTCCGACTTATATCTCGAAATTCCGACTTAGAGATCTAAGTCGGAATTTTGAGATCTAAGTTGGAATTCCGACATAGATCTCAGAATTCTGACTTAGATTCCTAGATGTAAGTCGGAATTTCGAGATATAAGTCGGAATTTCGAGATCTAAGTCGGAATTTCGAGATCTAAATCGGAATTGGTACTGAAAATAAAAATAAAAATTGATGTGGCGCTTTTACGCCTACGTAAGGTAGGGGTGTCCAATTTCTTGAAATTTTTATAATTTTGTTTTGATCTTGTCTTGATTTTAAGACAAGATCAAGACAAGAAGTATATTTTTAATTTCAAGATAAGACAAGAAATATATGTCAAAATCAAGATTTATCGACAAAATTTTTATGCAATTTTAAAATTAGATATCTCGTCGGATAAACTTACATAGTTGTTAATTTTTATTTTTCAAAACATACAGGGTGGCCCACTTTTAACTTAAGCGTTTACTACAGAGAATTGAAAGCGTAAATAGTTGAGGTGAACTAGATCCTTGGATTTAGAGTGTGCCAGCCAGTTGTATAAAAGTTTCCTATATTTTTCAGAAATCGTGTTTAATCCGCAAATTATCAAAATGCCTAAGTTACATTTAAATGAAAAATAAGTGAAAGTTTTTAAATAAATAATAAAAAATAACATCTTAGAAAAAAAAGATAGTAATAACAGATTAAAAATATTTATTTAAATAATTTGAATAAATAACTAAATGGAAATAAAATCACATTTTTTTAAATCGGGATTTAGATTTGTTATTTCATTTTTTAAAAGCTTTTGACCTCCCAGTGTCATAGTAACTATTTTTTTTTTTTTTTTGAAAGTGTTAGACAATGTTATGGTTTCAATAACACTAAAATCTTCCATTGTCTTTATTTGTTAATTGATACACAACGTTTTCGGTTATTGATGTATCTTCAACCGTTTTTAAGTGATAACGGTTGGAGATACATCACTAACCGAAACGTTGGGTATCAATTAACAAATAAAGACAATGGAAGTCCTAGATTTTAGTGTTATTGAAACCCATTGTTTTGTTTCTGTTTTAACAGGGCAACACTAATTTTGTGTGATCATTGCTTCTGGGACATCAAGAGCTTCCAAAAAATGGAATAAAAATACCTGATTCGTTTTAAAAAAATAAGTTAATGTTGGTATTGGTGTTTAAAAAATAAAACGTTGCATTTAAAAACAAAATTATTTTCTTAAAGAGCATAAAAGTATTTTAAAATGTGCTTTTGTTTTTTTATAATAACCAAAAATAGATCTGTAAAAAATTAAAAAGTCTGCTTTTTCCCTATGTTTTCAAAAGTAGTCGGGATTTTCCAATGTTCTCCGCGGCATTTTACTCACTGCCAAGGACATAAGTGCGATTGAGTCGATTTTTCGATATGGTAATATTTCTTGGCACGAGAAATAAAATATTTAAAGAAAAGGTTTTTTTCTAGCTCTACATGGTGTGCCCAAACCATTAACCTAAAGGTTACAAAACTTTAAAAATTGCTAAAATATATTATTTTTTGGTATGTTATTCTTAAGAGCGACACCAACAACCCCTAAGTAACACATTTTTTTCCAACTATACAGGATGATCCCAAAACATGGAAATGTAAGTAACATGCAAAAAATTTTAAAAATTGCTATATCTTTATAGTTTTTCTGGTACGTTATTCCTTGATTTACCCACTCTACAAGATGCTTAATTTAAATGTTAACCTCAATGGTTACCTCGCCCTAAAATGTATAAAGATGTAGCAACTTTAAGGATTTTTTTTATGTAACTCTTAGGTTTATTTTCCGGTACACCCTGTATCGTTAAAACAAAATACCAAAAAATCATAAAGATCTCTAAGGAACTTTTATGACTTTTTGCATGTAACCGGCAGCCTTGCATAGCTATAAAAAAATCCTTTAAAGATGTCTTCTCTCGTCCCAAGGAATAAAGCTGTTGGGATGTGAAAAAAACATGTGAGTAGTAGCTACCCTTTCTCTCACTTTAACCAACCTCGTGTCTCTTAGGGTTTTGGAGATCCCAATGGTAAGCATTGAATTTAAGTCACCCTGTATATGAGAAAACACTGTGAGTCACAGTATTTAATCTTATTTAAGGGATAAAGAAGTAGAATAGTCAAATTTAATTTAACTATTGTTTTATCCTTTCTTTATAATAACAGGTGTAAAAGACTTAAAAATAAATTATTAGTATTTAAAACTGATTTACTCTTTATTAAACGTAACAAAATTTCAAGAATCTTGAAAGTTCTTGAACCAAGACAAAAAAAAGTTGACAAGAAACTGTCAAGACAAAAAGTGTTTTATTTCTTGTTTTTTTTTAAGACAAGGCACGAAATAGCCCGTCAAGACAAGATTTCTTGTCTTGGCCACCCCTTAAGGGCTTCTTCTAAGGATTTCAAAAATAATTTCCCAAAATTTGTGAATGCATTTTATAAATATGGTTTAAAATTTGCAAATAAACGCCCCTAATCTTTAGCCTTTCTTCAGATATATTATGTTCTTTAATAAGTTTTGTTTTATCTTTAGCACAGCCTACAAAAGCTTGTATGAAACTTAAATAGTAAGTAGGTAAAGTGAGTGCCAGCTTTGTAGATGTTTAACCCACTATTTCCCAGTTCCGCCAACGATTTCTAAGTACTAAAACATGCAGATATTACACTTCACGGCACCTTTTAGATAACGCGGTTTCACCACGGACCTTATTCAAATAACTATATACCACCTCGGAACTACCGCCAATGAACGTTTGGTTAATGTCATCCAGACAGAAGTTTTGTTATTAAAATTAATCCTGCCAAAAAATTTTAGGTAAAACATTTCTATTTTCCAGGAAATTTAGCGCGGACCTTTTTGCCACATACCACCGAAGAGAAACGGTTCCATTATTTGTTTGGGGTATTTTATGAAATAACTAGTTTTTATACAACGACTCAAAAAATGAAACAAATCATGCCAAAGGATATTTTATTTTCAAGAGGCAGTTAAAAATTCATATAAAGCCCTAAACGATGATATTATACGAAAAGAAGGGCCATTATAAAATGACAGAATGGCTTTGCTGACACTTCATGCCTCATTAAAATGAATAAAATACCATATCCAGTCCTGTTAATACGAACATCACGAGAGCTACGCCGTTTATGTCTTCTTTAAAATAAAAATACTTTTTATTTTAATTCAGCTTTATTCATTTTCTTTCGTTCAGTCAGTGTTAATATATTTTACGCCGTGCACATAGATACGAAACTCCCTTTAAATAAGTTAATTAGATCTCTTTAAGCACAAAAGATTAGCTCCACGTTAAATAAAATATTTTTAATTTTAAAGGGAATATTTTTTCCAAATTTTGTTTGCTGATAGCCGCATTAAGTTGCCGTTGTTAATTAAATTAAAACTGAAAACGCTTACTGAGAAAAACCTACACACAATGCATCTTTTCACATATTCATACCTGGAATTTTTTATCCCCTTAAAATTTTAAAACCGATTATGCACACACCTACCTTTTTGATAAAAGAGAATTTTTAATTTAGCATAACTTTTTAGTAAGCAGATTTAAAAAAGACGATACTAAAAAACGCAGAGGAACGAACTAACGAAAAAAACATTCGGAAATTTCTTTTACGTCTTTAAAAGCTTATCAAATCTTTAATGAACAAAAGTGGTTATTATTCTTGGGAAACAAGAAACAGTAATTATTCGAACTATTTACTAAACCACTTACACAGAGATTAGCATAAGGGACCTACTGAGAGAGCACTAAGTTTCCAAAATAAAACAAGATGCTTAAAAGACGAAAAATGACTATACACACTTAAAATTTCATACTTTGAGATCCTTTCAATATTGGATTTTTGGCTTCCTTTTCAATAAACGTATATGTATCTGTTATAGTAGATGGTCAGCCTTCTAGCTTTCACCCAATCAATGCTATAAGGTACCCTCATGCCCACTACTGGCCCCGACTCTCTTTTTTCCATTTACGATCTTTTCTTTTTCATAATTAACCCTATTTCTAGTTTTGCTGACAATAGAACCCTTTACTGTAATATTGATTTTCGCAAGCCAGCCAGTGTTAGCAACCATTCTATATTTATAGTAGACATACTATAAATATGTACTATTATGCCTTTACAATAATCGTTGGCTTAATTAACTAAACTGATCAACAAAAAGATCGTACCATTTAATTTTTAGATCCATTTTCAAACTGCTGTAACTTTTTAAAATTTTTTTTTTGAATTTCAAAAAACGAAATTTAAAACCGTTTTATATACTTTAAGCTGTATTGCATTTAGTTTTAGTAAGATGATATTATCATGATGTACAGGGTGATCAATGGAGTGTCGCAAAAAAACAAAAAATTCGAGTTTGTCCCATTTCAGTGGTAATTTTTTTGGTCGTTATAATATGGATTCTTACCAAGGTCATATCAATATCTCTAGACGTTTATGCCAGTGTTTTAATTGAGGACCTCTGGCTTGTGATACACTTTTAAACGTTAAATTTTGGTAATCAATTCTTTAAAAATCTATAACTAGAAAATGGATTGACGGATTTTAACGAGTGTTTCATATTCGGAAAGCTTATTTCATGTAGATTTTTTATGTCCTAAGCACTTTTCGATAGGTTATAATTTTATGAGTATACGGGGCCAACAAATACCAAAAACGTAGCTGATTTAGAAATCCTAAATATAGGGTAAATTATTGAACGCCAAACGCACCATAATATGTGTGTGTTATGTTTTAAAAATGGCCAAGTTGAAGTTTGTGTCAATATCTCGAAATGATTTCTACCGTTAATCGATTTATACTGTTTAAGTGCCTGTAAACTTATTCAGCAAAAATCGTCGTTATTATGGCATTAGGTCTGAATGGTAGGAATTCCAACAGCGTCTTAAAGTTTTGAAATTTTTAAACATAAATTAGGGTATTTGGTTTTGTACACGATAAATATACGGAGTGATTAACAAAGTGCTTTCAAATTTATTATGGTATCCGTAATTACCTCAACATTAGGTACAGAACGGCCTTGTTTGTGCAAGATGTTTTAGTTAAAATTGTTATTGAAACTCTTTTTAGTCACGGTGACCAAAACACCGCACTATTTTTTTTGTTATTTTGCTTAGTTTGCATTTTTAAAAATCAGATTACCCAAAAAACAAAAAAAATGTTTACTTGATACATTGAATTTATCTATAGCAGCGATACGTTTCTAAAAACGATGGAATAATGTCATTGTCATAAAACAGTTTGTAAGTCAAATAAAACTTTTTGTCTTCTGTAGGGGTAATTTTACTCTTTAAAAATGGCAAAACTAAGCGAAAATGAACCAAAATATATGCGGAAATTTAGACACCAAAATGTATTAAAAAGAGTAACATGACTAATAATTTTAATCTAACAGATTTCGTCAACAAGGCCTACATACCGAACATTCGGTATTTTTTGCGCACCACAATATTTTTTGGGGTTTAAAAGGAATAGCAAGCACAGCCCATGGTAGTCCAAATTACCTTCAACAGGATGCCTGCTGACGAGCCAGAAAAACAACAGCTAGGCAAGATCGTCTAATAATAGAAACGTCAATCGCTGTAGGACTCTTAATGCTACCAAAAATTGTCGAAGTTTCCAAGCAGCAAGTGGAAGGGTCTTCAAACACACTATCAGGAGACGGCTTCATGGGCGAGGACTGCCCTGCTTTGCAGCCTACCCATAGAGCTACAAGAAGGCATTGGGCTAAGATTTCCTAACTGGGGGATAGCAGAATGAAGAGGTGAAGTTTACGGGAATGTAGGTTGTTTAATTTGTATGAAAGTTTGACTTACAAACTGTTTTATGACAATGACATTATTTCATCGTTGCTATAGAAACGTATCCGCTATTGAGGTAATTTGACTCTTTGCAAATGGCAAAACTAAGCTAAAATCAACTTAAAAATATAAATGCGGTAAGTTTTTGGGCCCAAATGTACAAAGGAGTTTCAAGCCTAACATTTTTAATCAAAACATCTTGCGCAAACAAGGCCGTTCTGTACCTAATGTTGAGGTAATTAACCACTAGTTGATATATCATCAATTATGATGATCTAATCAACAAAAAAGGCTAGAAAAAATGATTATTTTATAGAATGGACCTATAAAAGTAAACTGTTTCCATTCTATTTTTCAAAATATTGCAAGTGGCTTTCGAACTTTTTTTGGAAGTATGAAAAATCTAGTCACTTTCCACTGACATTAACCACGACAAAACAATATAAGGTCCGCTGGGCCACACGGTATATGCGCGTTGTAATAACCTAATATTAAGTCAAATTTGAAATTCCTACGTTAAGTCATTTTCGAGAAAAACGACAACCAGACAGACTCTAAGTGATTTTAGAGTTTTTTTTTTTTTTAAGTTCCGAAGCACTCATTTACGATTTGCAAATAAAATAACGTTTTTACCTTTAATTATTTTTGTTTTTAAATGGTTGCTTTTGTCCCACCCTGTATAACTGATCAAGCAGAAGACAAGCGTTACTAACAAGCGAAGTAAATTCATTTGCAAAAATTCTGTATCGATTTTCTTTCGCATTTAGCGGGTTTACATCCATCACCGATATAATAACAACCCCACAAGTAATGAATCAGTGAAAAAGGGCAGATTTCATAAAGGTTGGGGTTGTCCACTTCTGGCACTTTTCTCCCTTTGGCGTCGTTGTTCGTTCGTTTTCCGAATTAAAATTTTACCATTATATTCATATTTAAAATGTGTGTTAATGATACACATTGTTACGGAATACAGGTCCAGGTCATTGGGTATTCAGGTATTTGTGTATGTTTTTCTGCTCACACAAAATAAGAACAAGTAAACTCACTAGACTGGATAATATCTAGCATTGATAATTGAAAAGTGGTGGTGCAAGAAGAAAATTCTCAGTGTGTTTTGGGAAAAATAAACATCCACTTAGAATTAAATAAAGAAAATATTTTGTACACATAAACACTACGTTCTTAAATGTCCTGGATTTGCCCTCTTACAATAATTAGTCATTCTTTTGTTATAAATAGACAAAGCAAAGTAAATCGACCCACGTTGTTTTAGGTCTGTTTGTTATACAGAAATATTTTACACTATTTTACACTTTTTATACCCGCGTAATCCTAAAATTCACCTTTCATAAGGGCGCTTACGTAAAAAAAGTGTAAAAGAGTGTACACTATTTCTAAATAACAAACATAAGTTCTGCGATGTTTTCAAGCTAAATCTTTTTTCTTCGATTGTGAGCTCCGGAAGCTGATCTCGGAAATGTCATAATTTAACCTATATTTTATTATTTTGTAGTATGTTTTCATATTTATAGTCATATTTTGCTGTGGAAATCTTAAGGGCAAGCGAAATCAATTTTCGTGTTCTTTTGTTACTTTATTGATTTTGGTTACAGTCCCTGTAAGCAGAAATTTGCTCTCTCCTTACTCTTATCTCAATTTTAAGGATATTATAAAAAACAATAACAAAAGACGCAATTGATAATAATCTGAAACAATAATATCCGTGGTTTAGGTAAATATTGCCAATAATTTTTTGAACCATGTATGGAGTCATCTTGGCATGTTTCTGCTCAAGTTATTTTTGAGAAAAAAAATATTTTACTATTTCTTAAATTGGTTGGCTCACTCTATCGGCTAAACGAAGCAATTTTAGATTTAACTGAGTAGGCTTAAATTAAACTATTTTAACATCAGAAGAATAATACACCTATTTTCCTATGTATGTCGCATTTCGTAAAATATACAGTGTGGTCCATTAAGAGTGCAACAAATGGGGAACAGTTTTATTTGAAATTTGTTACAAAATTTTATTTTTTATAAAGTTGATGCATGGTCCTACCTAAATTATATTAACAGCAGTATTTTTTTATTAAAAGTTCTAGGATATACAAGGTAAGTTAAAAAGTAAAAGTAAGTAAGTTTTCTAAAAAAATATTATTGAAGACCATGACTAACTTTTTTTAAAATTTTACATAACAAAAATATGATATATATATATATATATATATATATATATATATATATATATATATATATATATATATATATATATATATATATATATATATAATATATATTTTGTATATACATATAATTGAGTGTAAAGTGTAAAAAGTATAATGCTCACGATTTTAATGGGCAATAGAGGAGCTCAAAAAAGTCGAAAAAGCCAAAAACATATGAGTCGAGAGTTAATTGTTTTCGAAATACGGCCTTTCAAAATTTAAAAAATTTGGCAACACCGCGCCTGTTTCCTCGAAGCGAGAGTCTCAACTTCGAACGTTTTTTGTGTTTTGGCACGTTTACCCTTTTTTTAAGGAAATGTTCATTTAACTACATACAAATAATAAAAATTGCTTCCTGCAATTTATTTTCATATTAAATTTAAGTAAAAATCAATCAATTATTGTTTGTTTTTTTTGTAATTAAAAAATAATTGTACTTCCCACAAGAATGGGCTTAATATCCATTTTAAGAACACAACATATTATGTTTTAAAACAGCACTTTTTTGTTTTGCTTAAAGAATAAGATTTCTCGGTCGCACATCTCCGTTTTCATCACTCTTTGTTCACCTTGCAATACGTTTTCTTGAATTTAAAACATATCGGCATATTTTTCCGATTTAAAAACAAAAAAATATCGTGGTCGGATCGGTGAGCTTTTGGACAACTGACTTACGCCTCTCTGTTGCCAATTGTTGTTTAAATTTTTAACTGGGAGAACAATTGTTGAAAATTAATTTTTTTTATTTAGACTAAAGCATTTAAAGTTTAGTTTATTTTTTTTCAAATGAATCTATGATAAGCGATTAAGACAAAAGTTTTTAGTTGTTAGGTTTACAGAATAACTGCTTTTAAAGTGCATGACATCGTTTAGACAAAAAAAATCTATCAAGTTTTGACACATATGTCATATAAACTTTTCGACTTATTATATATATATATATATATATATATATATATATATATATATATATATATATATATATATATATATATATATATATATATATATATATAAGGGTGTAAAAATATGATGCTCATCATTTTAATGGGCGATAGTGGAGCTCAAAATAAGTCGAAAAGTTTATACGACATATGTGTCAAAACTTGACATATTTGTGTCTAAACGATGTTAAAGTCATGCACTTTGAAAGCAGTTATTTCTGTAAACCTTAACAACTGGAAATTTTGTCTTAATCGCTTATCAGTAGATTCATTTGATAAAAAATAAACTAAATTTTAAATGCTGTAAATAATTTTCAACAATTGTTCTCCCAGTTAAAAATTGAAAAAACAATTGGCAACAGAGCTATTTTTGTGCATAAAGTCAGTTGTCCAAAGAAGCTCATAGATCCGGCCACGATATTTTTATTTGTTTTTAAATCGGAAAAATATGCCGATATGTTTACAAGACAAACGTATTGCCCGATACATCATCGCACCCTTATATATATATATTATATATATATATATATATTATATATATATATATATATATATATATATATATATAATATATATATATATATATATATTATATATAAATATATTTAATAATAAATTATAATATTTATTTTTAAATTATTGTTAATACAATAACGCTTTACAATATTTATTGTGGTTAGACCCCATCTTTCATTTTATAACTAAAACAATATTTTAGAATGTCTTGTTTTTCTTAGATTTTGTTTCGTCAACTTTCCCACAACGATCGCAGATCTTGTTGTTTTTTAGTAGTATTCCTGGTAATTTATTGAAACTAACTATAACAATACATAACCAATAGAATTATTTTTAAAAACTTAAACGCCGCTTTGTAGCGTCAACTTTCCAAGAATTTGACAATTCAATATAGAAATTGGTTCTGCTATTTTTATTGATCAAGAGCTAATCTTGTGTAACTTTTGATTATGCACGCTTCTGAAGTCAGCGAAGAAAACCACGTAGTAGCTTGTTAATGGGGTAAAGTAATGTTTAGACTCCCACTTTTTGTGGCGGTTTCAATTTATTATGGAAGACAGGATAATAGAGACATCATTATTACTTATGCATGGTACCCAAAGATCACAGTTTTTATCATACCTTTATTATTAACTTTTACTTCCTCATAATATATACGGCGATTATATTGTTTGCTTATTGCCTTGAGCTTCCATAGTAAGCTGAATTATTATGCTTTGTACATCAATTGCGAATATTTCTATTGAATCAAAAAGCTTTTAAGGCTCTTTCAGTAAAAATTTAATGCACGTTTCTTCGGTACTGCTCAGCAGCATATACTGCTAATTATCTATTATTTAAATTTCCAGTGGCGGCCTTAAATATATTTATAAAATTATCGCAACAATATTTTTTTGGTACAGAAACTACTTATTTAATGGATAGTTTTTACCTAAATTATTTATGATTGTTATTGGACTTTTTTAACTTGAGATTGACGAAAACTTAAACAAATGAAAACATTCTCTTCCCATTGGTTAACTCTATTTGTATGTATGGTGACTGTAAATATTTATTGATTATTCCTCAGCAAATTGTTTTTTTTTTAATCCGTTGATTACTTCTTTATCTAATCCACTTAGGATTGTTTTTAGCCCAATAATGACAGTTATTTTGGTTAAATATTGTGTTGTAAAAACTGCTGTCATTACCTAATAATTTTGGATATAACATTTACATTATGATCGTATGAAACACAAAAATGACAAGAAAATCCATCCCTCAGATAGGATCTTTTTTTCAGTTTATGAACCAGTTTACTGTTCAATGGATAAAAGGAGTTTTTCTTTAATATCCTGTTTAAGGAACTTTGGGAAAAACGTGTGTTATTTTTTATACACCTTTTGGAAATTCTAGGAATATCTTTCACTTGCTGCAAAACTTGTGCAACATTTGCATTGGTTCTGGTTTTTCTTGTTCTATTCTTTTGGTCTTTGCAAGGCTTTCATACTTCTTTAAATTCTTGCAGAGATTGTAAAAAGTCTTTTATCTGTCGAGAAAACCTCTGTACGACTTGGACAGAAAGCCATTTTTGGCTTTCGTCGTATCTAAAAAAAAATGTGGAAGAGACATATTATGTCTTTTCCCAAAGAATCTGAAAAAAAACTTATTTGAATTCAAACAAAAAAGATACGACATAAAATTAATATTATTTTAACGGGATAACTTATTTATTGGTTTTTTATAAAAAGGGTCTCTTTAAAGTATTTCATTTTTAGTAACAATAAAATTAATTTGATTTTATGTTCCACTTTTGCTAATATGTATTTGGAGAAGTAATAAATGCTAAACTTAGAGAAACTTTTTGTGTCCTAGCATTTCAGGTATTTATTGTTACTTTTTTATGTTTTCAAATTTAAATCACAGATTTATTATACAAATTAAATTAATTATGATGTGATTAAAAATGAATGTAAAAATTCTTTTTTTTGCCAGATGTTGAAAAAAATTAGAATTAAAAAATAAGGTGTCCCAATAAGAAAATATCAATTTTGTGTCATCTCCTTCGTATCATTCAAATCATTTTCGTAAATTTTCTTTTGAGTTTTATGGAAAAAATATTCAAATTTTTTAAATTTGGAAAAACAAATATGACCCTATATAGACGCCGAATGGTGACATTTAGCTGGCAACGTTGTTTAACATCACTCACCTGACAAGAAACGGTGTTTCTCGCAGGTGAGTGCAAAGGCCTTTTATTATAAAAACCTTTCCTATAAACATTAAATAAAAAAAAATCAATGGCCCAATATACTTTTTCATTTAATCATTCATTCTTATTGCGCTTGGCACACCGGCCCATCGACACTTATCAGTCAGTTTGCCAATACTTCTACATATTGGCCCTATGATATATTTATGTAGGCCCACTGTTGAAAAACCATTGGGGTGTTAACGATATAGTAACTAATTTTTACCGATGTTTCATTTAGGGCCACTGTAGGAAAATCATTGGGATATTAGCTAAATAGTAACTAATATTTACCGTGTTTCATTTAGGCTTACTGGAAAACCAAATAAAATAAAAATGTAAAAATTTGGATTTTTATTAAAAAAAAATATGAATACATAAAAAACTATAATATTTTGCCTTGAGCACAACAAGACAAACGAGGCACTTAAAACAATGTGGTTTGCAGATAAATTTAAAATGTCATAAGATAGTCTAACTACAAAAATACGAAACAAAGTCAGAATTAACATAACAGCCAATAATAATAGAAAATATAATAATAACAAAAATTCTAAAACTATAAAATATCACCAGAATATACTTTTCATTTGCCAGAACACCAAAAAAAACACAAAAACTGCCGAAAAACGGTACAAACTTTCCGATCACCTCGTCCCTAATCATTCACAAGAATTACCAAGCTTCTGAAAAAGTTAGGTTATGATGACACGCTTCACTTTTAGTTGTCGGGTTAACAAACACGATCTAACGTACGCTGAGTAACGAATAAATGCAGTGGGCCAATGCTTAATTAATAACGTTGGATTTGTAATTCAGTTAAATTAATAGGCCACTGTGGATAAATCATTATGTCTTTTTTCTGTCGAACCGTTAACTGAAGATTAATATCGGGCCAACGAATGGTTATAGACACAGTCAATTAAAAGACGCTGACATCAGTGGGCCATCACATTACCTTTAAAAAATCGACAAACGCTGTTTATAGGGTTTTTTGATTTTTTGATCAAAGTCATAATAACTTCTAACCATACCACTTCTGGTATCCGAAAAAAGCCGCGAGTACTACCCGCATTATTACTTTTTTATTTTTTTATTCAACTAGTTTCGTATTCTTAAATGACACTAGTTGCGCCATTTAAGATCGAAAGTTTTCATGGCCAAACCTAAATGGTAAATCGGTAATTGATCAGTGAATTTGGATCATTTCTAACATTTCGTAAAACGATCCACTTGAATGTTCAAGGTTTGTTGGTTTTAGCTTTTTTTGTTTGAAACTAAATTACTCTTTTGTATCGGCATTTAATCGATTATAGAATAGTGGACCTGAAGTGATAATAGCGCCAAGTTGTTAAAAGCATTGTCAATGTATCAATTAGGTAAGATTGAGATGTAAAATCTGAAGGCCGTCCAGGGTCATGATTGCTGTATAAAACATATTTTAAAAGTTATGTCGTAACTGTGGTGAAAAGATTTAATCCACTTAAATTATCGGTTATGTTAAAATACTTCCGTATTGCGTTACGTGTGTGGTGCAAGTGCAAATAACGCGATTTTAAATTATTTATTTAAACAATTTGTCAGAAAGTTATTTGATTTAAAGGACCCTTGTTTCCTAAACGACGCGATGTATAAAAATACAAAATTTCGTAGTGTAACTAACCATACTATTATTCTTCACTTTAATATTTATTTTCTTAAGCCAAGAAAGAGCAGAAAATGTTTGACAGTAGCTCGAATTAATATTAGATTAAGGTAATAAACATCTTATTTATTTTAATGCATTAAAGATACAATCATGTTCGCTGGTGCGATATAAATGTATAAATTTTCTTCCCCTAATTATAAGCAACCAAATCATGTAAAACAAAGAATAATTTACCAGTTCTGGCGTTACTTTGACTCTAACTAAGGAAGTCCAAACTTTTTACTATATTTGCTTCTTCTTGGAAACTGAAGCCTTCATAGGATTTTCCGTCCTCTCTAAATATGTAAACCTTTTAATTAACTGCCTCCTACTTCATTTTAGACACCCAACGTACTTCAGGTAAAAATACCATAAAATAAACAATAAATATATTTTTATATTCTAAAATTGATATATAAAGGGAAATTTTTGTTAGTTGTCGTCTGTCAGTTGCCAACTTTTTTGAAACAAATCAGAATTATACAAAAACTTTGTTGCTATTTTTTGGTTAGAAGAACATTTGCAGATCAAGAGCCTTACAAAAATATTTTGATCTGTGCTAAACTGATGTATGTAAGGGAGGTAAAAACAAAAATTTATAAAATCAAAACTTTCGAAAGTTAAATGATAAAATTATCAGTGTTGTTTCGTAAGCAACATATTTATTATACATCCATAAAATAAACCAGGGAGAGAAATGCCTTCAGCTCTCAAGGCAAAACCAACCAGAGCACGCGTTTTCAAAGTTTAAAACTTGTAATTAGTTTTTCAGAAGCCGTATTCACGTACAACTTTTTCTATACGATTGCGATTTTTAATTAAGCTCTACCTCGGATTTATATTCAGAAAGTGATTTTCAGCCGGAAAAATATTCAGTTCATTTGATATTTGTCCAGCAACCCTTGGTTTTTTTTCTTGTCTCTGACCAAACTCTCTCTGGTTTTAATATCCCTCGACAATATTTGTTTATTAAAAAAAAACTCGTTCCGTAATTAAATCCTCAATTTCTCATTATCTTCGTTAAATTATGGGTTTACACCACCGAAGTGAAAAGCGATCCTTTCGTTTATTACGACTCATCAGTAAATATTTGAATTTTACATAAAGGTTTCGGTTCTACATGGTCAATCCATATAAAATTATTGGTTGCTTGATCATTTTTAAAAATAATGAAACTATTCGATTGTTTCCCCTATATCTTAAGACGTAAAAAATATTTTTTTTATATTTTTTATATTGTGCAGTTTATTGATGGTCGCCATTTTGGTTTTAATGCACAAGAAAATTCTTTTTTGGAAAAAAAAGTTTAACATTAAATATCTTTAATAGAATTGGAGGTAAATATCAAAAATTTACACAAATTTCAGTCCTTATATACAAGTTTCTAGACAATAAAAAATAAATGTTATGTATTGTACTGAAAAAAAATTACAACATTTTAAAAGTGACCAAGAAAAATTTTGAGTAACAACATATCTCCTGGTTTCATGTTATGCCAGCCTTGAGATCATGTCTGAATATGAGACTATATTATTGAGACATGCTTGATGTTAATAGAATGTGGGGACTAAGAGTAATATACTGACTCACATGAGAATATTGAAATGTGGGATGCTGCTTTTTTCCATTATTTAATTTTGGTTCTATCCATCATTAAAATTAAGAAAAAATCAGGCATGTCTTAACAAGACAGTATCATGTTTAGACATGATCCCTAGGCTGACATAACATGAAACCAGCTGATGAATTGTTATTCAAAATTTGTTTTAACAACATGAGCATCATAATATATTATATTAAGTACAAAAACGCAATATAAAACCTCTAGCTTCGTCATATTTAAGGTGTTATCACTTTTTTTCAGTACAATACATAATGTTTTTTCTATTTACTATATATAAGAACTGCAATTTGTGTAAATATCAGATTTTTTCCCAATCCTGTCAGACTTATTTGCAGCCAAAATTACGGATTAAAAAAAAATTAAATTCATAAAAATTAAAGGGTTAGTTTATTACAATTAATATTATTTGTGGTTATGCAACCAACATATACCCACAAATAAAAAAAAATCAGCTTGTACTTAACTTTTCTTCTACTTAAAAAAATAATTCTAAAAGTGAAATTTCGCCGGATTTTACATTTAATTTGTCCTTTGATTTTCATATAGAGAAAAAGATGGGTAAATAAACAACAGTACCTTTATTTTTCCTTGCTAAATAGTGAACAAGATGGTTTTTGTTTCATCCTTCTAAGACAAATACTTTTAAAGTTATAAACGTTTTTGTAAACCTTTACAAGCGCAAAATTAGACGTGTGTATCAAAATCAAAATCACCGCCTTCAATAAACTACTTGAGTTAAAAATTAAAAAAAAAAAAAAAACGTTTTTTAAGTCTTCGGATATACGAGAAACAACCTGGAAAGTTTCATTATTTTTAAAAATTATCAAGCAACCAACCCTGGACTATGTTTAGTGGAATGACCCCAGAGTATATAAATAATAACAACTTTAAATTTTCAAAATGAACCTGTGATAACCCATTATTTAAGCTTACCAGCTTACAAGCAACTGGAGGTTCGGCCTTGGCTTCGGCTTGGCCAGAAAAAGCCGAAGTTTTATAATCCAAGCGATCAAAATGAAAACTATAATTGCACTTAACACTAATATAATAAAAGTTTTCAATAAAACATCTTTCTTACTAACCACCAAATATTTTTCGGATATAAGCCATATCATTATCATGACAGGTATTTTTACAACGATGCAATGCAGTTTATTTATATTAATTATCTATCATCAACACTCTTAATATAAAAAACGAAGAAAAAGATAATTTGCGTGGATAATTTTAAAATTTTATACTTTTAGTCAGTTCCTAACTAAGATTTCTGAACTTATCAAAATCTTCGGCTTCGGCTAAAAGTTTGTGACAAAAGTCGAACATCGGCTTTAAAAAACCTTTAAATTAGGGAACCAATGTCCAGTATAATGTCTTTAAAACACAATTATATTCGCTGTCACGAAAAAAGTCCAATAATACTAATCCTTTACTTATAAGCTGCCAAGTTCTGCAGAAAAAAGAAACATTTAACCTCGTGAGTCTTACCTTTGAGCACGATCTTAAATGACACAAGCATATTATATCCGTACAGCATCTTTGAAAGATCTAGAATTCTTTTTCGGGTATTTTTCCTCTTCTAAACTATATACTCTATAAGTATCACAAATTGGACTCTGTCTGTGAAATGGCGTCTCCGTCAACTCATAGCATTCTTGATTCGCCTTATTTACGACACCACTTTTATTCTTTCCTATGCCCACCGACGAGCTGTGGGGAATTTGTCGCCTTTTGAAGATATTTTCTTGACTTTTACTCAGACGAATTACCCGATATTAATCTTTTCTCAGCGACTCCCAAAAGAGGCATGCATCCCTATACAGTACAACCAAAGTGGCTCGAAACTGCCACCTTGTTTGTTCCTTTATCCCTAGAGTATCCAGGATGTGAAACCTTCTGCCTCTATAGGTCTTTTCTTTCACTCTAGACCTCTAAATGTTTAAATTATTTGTAAATAAAATATCTCTAATTTTAAGATACCTGCGGTGAGTTAATACTTGAGCTTTGAGCCTTCGTTGACTGTCCCATGATAAAAAAAAACTATATTATTTTTTAAAACATTTTTTAAATAATGTTCATGTAATAGTTAATGATTTTTCTTTAATTCTTATTCCATTTTAACAAATGTGTGTAATAAAAACCAAAAAGAAATTTAACCTTAAAGGGCTTAAGTATGGAGACAAACGAGTCTGAAACCAGGTTCAGAATTTTCTCAGGGCTCTAAAGTTCCCCCATTATGGCCCCGAAGCGGCACATATAACTGTTAGTATTCCGCAAAAATGACAAAGTCGGAATAGAAATGAGGCGCAAAACGTCTGGATTGTGTCTAGCTGAGTTATGTGGAGTAAGGGAAACATTCACTAAAAACCCATGATCCCTTGCGGTTTATATACATGCATAAGTTTTAGCTTTTTATGATTCAGAGTTGCACCAAGATATTTGTCCTCTCTATTTAGTGAGTGTCATAACTTTTTTAAGAATATTATGCATTTAATTTGTTTATTTTGATTTATCACATTTTAAAGGTTTTATACGATTAAAAACAATTTTTGAATGAAATTTTTCTTGTTTTTTTTATCTGTGCACGCGCAATTATTGGTTTTTAAAAATTTCTGCAATTGTTCTTTTATGTAAAACGAATACGGCAGGTGCTATTTTTTTAGCAGATGCCCGGCTAGTTTGGCAAATATTTTAGTGATTTATATGGTGCCAGCTTTAAACTATTTTGACACTATACAATTAACAAAATACAGTTATAAATACGAACTAAAAAGTTTATTAGTACTTAAGAGTTTAAGTGTAATAACTGCATAATTTTAAGCACAATTCTTAAATTTGTTATATATATCTGAAAAAGAGACCCCATTGTCATCGAGACGTTAATAAGTTTTTTAAATTTTAAAGAGGTGATCTGCAAGTTCAGGTAGGTCAATTGACTCTCTGCGTGCACAAGTTAGCCCAAAAATTAGTTTTTATTGCTAATATGGCAACGTATCTACTTTAGGTTTAGATTTAGGTTTAAAGTGAGTGGACTTTTTACGCCCTCCACTGCGACCGCTCGATCTATTGTGGCTCACACCTTTTTATATTTCTCCCAATAGGATCGGACTTCTAATGAATCCGATACCAGATTGGGAGAGAGTTCTTACATCTCTTCTTACTCGTGTCGCTACCGGACACGAGCACAATGTGTTCTGATGTGTTCTGGTGTCCCTGTCTCCTGGAGAGAATGACGAGCAGACGATTAGATCCGTCATGCCCTCCTCTCCAGGTCTAGTGACGTGGGTAGCTACCAGGTCCTTGTTACAGAAGCCAGATGTTCTTTCTAAGGCCGCTTCTCCGGCCTTACTTTATGAAAACGGTCCTACCCGCTTTCTGTTTAAAGCCAGGGAACCGTTTTTCCTATAAAGGCGGTTTTGTCCGCCTTCTGTTTGGATTCAGGGAACCCTTCCTAAGTACCTGTTTGTTCGGGATGTAATAGCCTTTCCCCGTGAAACAGGCGCCGGTGACTTCAGGAGCACCTTTCGAAACGGATTTACCCGTTTCGGTCGGAGCACCTTTGTCTGCTTGTGACCTTGAGTGGCACCTCTCAAAACAGATCTATCCGTTTCGGTCAGCGCACCTTTGTTACTTTTTTTCCTATGAAAGCGGTTCTGTCCGCTTTCTGTTTGGAGCTTGGGAAGTAATAGTCTACCACTGCAGAGCCCCGCATTACCGCAGTAAGGCTAGATTCTCTGAGACGTCGCCCAGTATCTCAAAGGCACCGTTGGAGACACCTGTTTAAGGTACAGGATGTCATACACTCATCAGCACGGTATGCTAACACCTTGAGTTAAGCCTTGTGTTCATCTTAGCTTCGGATTCCGTTCCATACGCTAGCCAAAAGAGCTGCCGATAACCAGCAACTCTAGCGCATGTTCCAAAAGATCCTACTGGGCCCAACCACGACGACGACGTGTGAACACAGAGTTGGGAACGTATCTACTTATACATAAAATGAAAAACTAATTATTTTTTAAACTATTTTTAGGATATAAAATTACCGGGATTCTTTTATTGCTCTAAACCCCTCATTACGAAAAATAGTTTTTTAGCGAACAAGGATATTAATACTATAATACTAATACTATAAAAGCGTTTAATCATGAGGCCATTTAACGTGCGAGTCTAGCGAGCGCGCTAAGGGTTCGTATCATTAATCGCCAATTAATGCTAAAGATAGTTTCGGCAGTTGTTTTTTTATTGAATTAAAAAAAAAGCAATTTTTCTCGAATTATTAACTATTCTATAATCTTTTATTAATGGAAAATCATGCATTGAAGATCGCTATTAAAGAATTATTTGGTATACGTGTACGTTAATAATATTAATAAATAAACTATCACCAAAAAAAGATAGTTATTTGCTTAAGGGATAATTGGTTGTCTGTCGGATGAGGCCGTAGGGTCAATATTTATTAAGTATATTGACGTAAAATCATCACGATTTGACATATTCGGCTAGGCTAATGCAAACTGGGGGACGATAAGGGCCACAATCTGCCTTAATTCGAAATATCCGCGCGGTTATTGACATAACTCGCTACCCTTTACTGTAAGGGTTAATATGAACTCGTTCGACTAATTATTTCGGTCGGAAGATCATAATCCCTGCGTATAATAGCCAGTTTCTAACAAATCTGCCATTATGGCTGCCATTTTGGATGCTTTCACGGAATTTTTATTACAAAACTGCTGGATGTTTTACCCGACTGTGCTAAAATAAATTAAATGTAACTTTTATATTAAAAAAGTAATTGATATTTAAAAAACCTGTCAAAAAATAATAGGAATGCTCTACAGCTATAGATATTGTAAACTGAAAGTAAATAGTTCCCAGTATTGTAAATTTCAAATTTAATATACATTTAACCTGACAGAAAACCATGTTTATAAAAAATAAGCAAAAAAAATTTTTTTGCCAACTTATTAACTCGTTTAAAAATCCAAAAAAAATAAGGTACCTAAATTTTGGGAGGTTAGGTAGTTCTACATTTTAGGCACTCAAGGAAGGTAAGAGTAGACTAACTGGGAAGTTCGGAGCTTCTTTAGATGTTCTGTACAGAGTTGCATAAGAGAGGGAGCTGTTGGAGAAAGCATTATACTCTTTACTGTCACTATCATAAATGTCGTTTACAAGCATAAAGTTTAGAGCATTCCGACAATAAACCCGTTTATTAACTTATAAACTTCTACAATAATTTTAAGAATTTTCTTTACTGGGTAAATGAATATATTTTTTTAATATTAATAATTAATCAATGAGTTGGTAAACGTAATTAAATATCGTTTTTTATCAGTGTAAATCATAAAATATATGGTGTAGTAAAGCTTTTTAAAATCATGATTTGATTTTTTTTCTTTAGAGAAACGTATGGATATATGCATTTTTAAAAATGAACTTCCGTTCGTAAGCTAATATTTGACGAAACACATGTATTTTAATCCAGTCAGCCATATATTGCCATGTCTCTGTCAATAGCGTTCAAAAACATCCCGGCATCGTATATTGTTTTATTATGTTTCGCGGTAACACCAGCCCGCTTGATTGACAGGGAAGTCATCTGTATTCAATGTAAAATGTCAGTGTTTGCTACCTATAGGCTGTTTTCGATTTTGCATCAGGATTACTCGTAATATCCCGTGTTTATTTTAATTTTCATTTGCAGGATATACACATAGCTTCGAGGCAAACTAAGTGCCCCAATTTAGAACACTTACCATGGAATCGTTATGGATACACTTTATTATTAGTTGTGATAAAATATCATCTCAATTTATGTTTTTTATCCAGTTATACATAAAAAAGTTTTGGGTTCCGGAATTATCTGTTTTAATTTTTTTTTAATTTATTTTACGTATTCCTACATATGTTTTCAAGCTTACTTACAACGTTTCCGAAAATTACCCGTCATCAAAAAAGGTCTATTTGGGTCAACTAAGTTGCTTCTGAAATTGCTCCGTCTAGCCGGTAGATAGCGTTAAAAATTATAAAAAATATTGTCATTTCCTAAATTTCTTGAAAACGGGTTATTAGTTTTAATACTTTTTGGTGTAAATTTTTAAAATTTCATTAAAGTGACCTCACCAGTAAATATTTCTTCTGATCTTCTATATCGCCAACGTTATGCAGCGCCGTATCTAGGTATGGCCGCGCCATTGGCAGAGTCTAACATTTGCGCCCCTCCTCCCACACAACGGGGGATTTGGAGAGCATGAAATACCCCCCAACAAAAACGGGGATTCCGGGAACTATTCCTCGGAATCTTACAAAATTAAAGTGAAATTTAAAGTTTTTTTGAACCAAATATTTCATTTCTTTAAAATACCAATTTTGTGGTGGAATTTGTGTCAGATTCTATATTTTCTTTATATAAAAATATTAGCCTACTATTTAAAAGAGACATGATTTACAAAAAACAACTGTTTGTATCCGTCTGAAAGATGTGAAATGTAAAAAAACTATACATCGTTATTTGCAGATGATTAAACTTAGAATAAATTTTCTCAACAATAAAATTGTGGTTACAAAAATTCTGTGCATAGCAGCCCTACAAAAACGTATCATTTATAATTAAATAAATTAAATAATATGCAACAAAAAAAGAACTAGTACTGCCCTTAATTTATAAAATACCAATTTATCTGCAGCCTAAATATTAAAAAAATTCAAAGATTTACATTATCGCTCTAGGTATGAGGATAAATTGATATTTTATTAATAATTCATACATTTCTCAGTCTTAATATATTAAATTAAGTATCTAAGATGAAAATTTGTAATAAAATTGTTCGGTTGTAATTTATTTATTTGATTAATTTTGTCAATAAAAAGTAATAATAATATGACTAAGGTACTGACAACTGATGACCAAAAAAATAGCATAGCCGATTTTGCGCTCCCCAGGTAGCTGTGCCCTTGGCGGGCGCCCATCTTGCCACCGCCTAAATACGGCCCTGACGTTATGACAACCCAGATATAGTTATTTAGTAAAGGTATGTATTTAGTATTTTTTTTGACTCCCAATTATTTTTCCGTGTATGAGCCATTTGTTTGAAAAAAAAATTAGTTTCAGCAACAAATAATAAACTGTTATAAAAAAGCAATGAGTAAATATTAGAGTCCGACCGAAACTGGTTCTCCGGCCGAAACCGAAACCGAACATTCAGCCGTGGCTTCAGTTTCGGCCGAAACCGAAACTCACGTGGTCAAGTATAAAATTCTTTAAAATACTGAAATTTGGTGCATTTTACGCATTATTCTGCATTAATTAGGACATGAAATGGAAACACAGTATATTAATTTTGTTGTAATCATTTATTTTAATTTTATCTTTTAGGTACGTTTTATATAAAAATAATAATTACTAAAATTTTGCTACAGAGCTACCCCACTTGCCGCGAGAAACGAAATTAGGCGAGCGTGCACGACAACTTCCAAAATCAGTTTCGGTTTCGGCCAATTTTGGCCGAAACCGAAACTGCCGCCGAAACTCGGCCGAAACCGAAACCGAACTTTCGGTCGGACACTAGTAAATATCAAAAATAAATTCACTGAAAAAACATTAGTATAAAGAAAACATTACTCAAGCAAATGTGCAAATTTCTCCTTTCACACTCTCCAGAAGATCTAATGCCGCTGCTGTTCGAAAATAATTATATGACCAAATCATAACCAATGAATTGGAAGTCGAAATGATGCACCGGTAAAATGACCACCACATTTTCCAGATCTAAATATGTGTAACTTCTTTTTATATGGCGCCCCCAAAAAAAGAAGCTTCAAGATTATACCTGGAAATTAACGTAAATTTTAAATGTAGATGACCTTCTATATAATCCTGTTACACTAGATAAAGTCCAATTTTATTTTTCAAAAGTGTTGGTAAGTTTCTGGTAAAAATTTTCTTATGTTATGTTTTCTTTGTACAAACTTTTTTTTATTTAAATTTAGTTCCAAAATTAATTTATTGTTTTACTATCAGAGTTAACTAATGTTTGCAGATTTTTTTTTGCGAAGTTAAACAAAGCTGGGCATGATCGGTAAATAGTTTTCTGTTGACTGTGGTCTCGTCTTGATGATATTACTCAGACGTTAATGGGGGATAGTTTAAAGGTTGAGTTATTTGTATAACTTTACACTACCGTGTCTCTAAAAAGTGCCGTGAAATGCAATATCTGCATGTTTCTGTACCAGAGCTGGGTAGGAATCGAATCCAAAAATCGATTCCTTTTTGGAAGGATCCAATTCCAAAAAGAAATCGATTCCTTATATTTCTAATTTGAGACAAATGCTAAAATCCGCCATTTTGAATACGCCATTTTAAATATCCAAATTTTCACCCAAGATTCTTAATTTCTAAATTTTGACCTAGCCCCCTCAGAATCCTTATATCCCGAATCTGAGGCAAATTGGTTTATAAATGCCAAAATCTTTCATTTTAAACTTCCAAATTTTTACCCAAGATTCTTAATTAGCATCACATTGATTTTCGGAAATTAAGATAAATAATTTTAAAACATCTGCCTATTAAAATCTTGAAATAAGGAAACACACCAAACATGTGATTTTGAACTAAAATATGTTGTTTTTTTAGGTCCGGAGAAGCAACATTTAAATGAAACTTGTTTTTTTGTTACCAAAGGGTGTGGTATCTAAAAACGGGCATACATTTTTCTTGCATTTATGTTAAAATTTCTGATTGTTCGATCTTCATAATTTTTGTTATCCTTGAGATAACCCTAAGGGACTTTTAAATGGGACGTTTAATTATTTCTATTCAGGGTGTCATTCAAAAATGAATTTTAAACTTTAATACATTTTTAAATTTCATAAGCAGAGAAATTATTAAACGGTACTGGTAAACCTTCCTGTAAAATTACAATAATACAATTTATAAGTCGCTTGAGGTTATCTCAAGAATCACATTTAAAAACCTTATGAAATTCTAGCATCGCAAGTTTTAAAATACAGTTCGAAAAAATGTTCCATTTAAGGGTGAATTCATGTTGATCTCAGAAATAACATATTTAAATTTGAAGAATATTTACCAAAAACTAATTTGGCTCAGAGTTACAGCACTTCAAAATGAGGCTAAAATTACATATTGCGGCTCGGGCTCATTGCTAAAATCTTTGACGCTTGATTAATCATCTGGATTATGTAGTATCAAAACTAAAGATGATCTAGATTCGTGATCCGATAAATAGGAATCGATTCTCTTTTTCCTTAAAAAAGGAATCGTGATTCGTATTGGTGAATCCTGGTCAGAAAATCCCAGTCAGTATATCCCGATCATTAATTTCCCATGCCAAAATATCCCATACAAGAAAAAAAACATGACAAAAACATCCTATAAAAAAAATATCCCATAAAAAATCCTATGGCAAAAACTTACTAGTACAAAAATATCCTTATCTTTCAGATTATGTGTAACCAAAACTAAACATAACTAACCATCATCTTCCATACTGCTAGTAAAACACGTGCTCTGCATTTCTTTGTATTGTAATTAACACATCGCCATCAAAACTAACCACAACTAACCTTCATCTTTCATATTGCTAGTATAAACACGTTGTCTGCAATGGTTAGTTGTGGTTAGTTTTGATGGCGATGTGTTGGTTACAATACATTGAAATGCAGAGTACGTGTTTGTACTAGCAATATGGAAGATGATGGTTAGTTGTGGTTAGTTTTGGTTACACATAATGGGAAAGATAAGGATATTTTTGTTTTAGTAAGTTTTTGCTTTTGGATTTTTTTATGAGATATTTTTTTATAGGATGTTTTTGTCATGAAATTTTTTTATATGGAATATTTTGGCTTGGGACAATAATGAACGGGATATATTGACTAAGATTTTCTGAACGGTCACCGTATTGGTGATTCGATTCCTTTACGAAGATCCGGATCCGTGAATCGATTCCTTTTTAAAAGAATCCGTCCCAGCTCTGTTCTGTACTAATACAACGTTGACGGAACTGAAAAAAATGGGTTAAACATCTAAAAACACAGCACCCACGGTACCTAGTACTTGGTCTTAATACAAGCCTTCGTAGGCTGGTATAAAGATACAAGAAAAGCATGTATAAAGATTTCTAAGATCTTTAGTTACCGAATAAAAATATCAAGATTATCATAACGATGATAATCTTGAATTTGGTCTGACTGTTTTCCAAAAAACATTAAAATTATACCTTTTCAAAAAATTTAGCTAAAATAAATATATCTAAATATTTTTGTCGCTTTTTACCGGCCAAAAGAAGCAATTTGTTTGCTTAAATCGACCTATTTCGATGTCAGGATCAAATTTGGTACTCGGGTACTCGTATTTTTCGGATGCTCTGTATAGGGTCAATTGAAAAGTGCTTTAAAGTACCCTTATTTCGAGAAGCAAAGCAAAATTTCAAAAATAATATTCCTTTAAAATAAAAAAAAAATGGAAAGACCCTGTATACATATTATTTTCAACTAAACTTACCGCTGCTTATAAAGTTTTGGATCATGCACTAACTTTTATAATGAATAAAATTTTATAAGAAATTAAAATTAATTTGTTAGACACCTAATGAACCACAGGTGCCGTCATTTTAATACAAGAAAAATTTTGTCTCCAGATTAGCTACTCGAATATAAAAATTGTTTAAATTACTGCAACAATGTTGCGCTGTAATTAACTTAAGGAATGACTTATTACCCATAATAGGCATAATCCGGAAATATTAATGGTCAATTTGACACGCTTAACATGTGTCAAAGACAATCACACAGACTTGTACTTATATAAAATGAAATTAAAAGGCCGCATAAAAGACATGCAACAAAAAGTTAAGGAGGTAATTAATTATTTTTGCTCTGTGTTGAAGAACGTAATGCTGGCAATTCTTGTCTTTTATGTAACTTGTGAAACAAGCGACTAGCCAGTTTAAATAGTTATTACCAAAGAGTATATTTTTATTTTTTTTTATGCTTGCTTGCTTTAAACCCCCCCCCCTGCATGGCAATCCCCAGTTTCAGTACTACCGTGTGAGGCTTATCAAGAGCCCAAGTGACAATACGGAATGGTTTACACCCTCATAATAGGGGTTCCCTATTCTGTGAGATTTTAAGTTTAACCGATTATTAAACCTCCCAGCATCCACGAGAAATTTTAGTTTTACAAATTTGCAACTTCGACGGGGTAGTATAACCGGTTTCTGTCAGGGTACCCCAACTATTCCACACATTATGTATTTTAGATACTCATAAAGTACCGTTTTATATGTGATTCAAAAAGAAGCGTTAAGAACCACTCCAAAACTTCAAAAACATTTTAAGTGTACTGCTAGAGAGATGAGTTCCTTATTGATCTCCAAAAGAAATGATTTTCCCGCGCCAGCGACACAGCGCCTTCAGCGCTCGTTTCCCTAAAAAGCTTTGTAGTTTTCAAAACACATGTTTATGTATTAATGACCCAAATAGAAGTATTCTTATTTATGGTTTCTTCTAGCTTAATAGAAAAAACGGAAGCCTGGTAAAAGTATTCTTGTTGCTGTCTGTCTGTGTGCTTGTCTCAAACATTTACCTACCTGAAAACTACGTAACTTAAAAATTTTAAATTTGGTATTACCCCTTAGGTTTCTTAAATTAAATTTCGATGTCATGCAGTCCAAAGTTTAATGAATAATACTTATACCATATCAAGCAAAAAAACGAAGTACGTATAAAGAAAACATATGTGATATGCAAAACTATACTTTATGCCTGTAAATAATCCGGAAATGTTCTAGGAAAGTGACAAGCCAGCACGCTTGTCTCGTGTCCGTGTAATTTAACTTGACGTTTGAATACTTGTTATGACAGCGAAGAGTGTTCAGCAAAAATAACACTTTGTCACTAATATTTCCTGTTTTTATGCCGTCGGGCCTCGGTTTACATAAAATTTATTATCCCACTTGGCTTGATTAGAGCTCTTATTAAATGTTTAAAAATTGTTTTACAAATAATCAAAAAAAAAATATTGTAACCATATTATGATAAACACTGGGGCATCCCTGAATATGGATTTTCTCCGATATCTTAAAAAAGATTTAGGATTTCTTTTATTTTACCTTTTTCGCGACAACAAACATGATTGCGTGTTTAAGGCATTAAACTGATTTTTGTTGCTCCGATCTCATAATAATTGGTGGTCTTTTGAAAAAGGTATTCGCATTACCCCGCGCTTGTTTTCTAAATCAGACAGTGAGACGTATGAGAAACTTAATATAAGAATGAAGAGAAGATGGTTAAGATGAAGAAGAGATAGAGTTGGTACCAATACTGAACCCTGGAATAGCCCAGCAATAATGTGGCAAAAACTAGAAGAGTGACCATCTTCAATAACTGATGTACGTCCATTAGAAAGGAAATTGACGAGCCAAGAACAAAGTTTGGGTGGAAGACCGTAGGAAGGAAGTTTGTTTGAGAGCGCATCATGCTAGACCCAGTCAAAAGCCCAAGATATGTCAAGAGCAACGATTTGGATTTGGACGATTTCAAGAAACGTACATAGTTAATTTTTTGCGAAGAGTAATAAAATTCCGTTGTTTTAATACTAAAAATATTTTTTAGGTAGCTAAGAATTTATTTAAAGGCATCCGTACGTATTAAGGTACATTTTAACTCGCCCTGGTATTTCAATGTAACTGAATAATATCCTTGTAGTTTTTTTGAGGCCGCTGTAATTTTAACACGAGTATACGGTCGTTATCAGGAAATCCATATTGGAATATAGTGTCTACCATATGATTGTAAGTATATCCTACATCTGCAGTTCCATGGAACCTAATGTCGTGACCGACGTTCATCAGATATGGTTCCACTCATCCATCAAATGCTGGGTGTGAAAACCCGATGAACAAGATAACAAAAAACACTTTGTAATAACCTTTGTCTAAGTGACCTTTTACATTGGTTTACAGCAAAAGAGTCATTTATCTCAGATAAGGGTTGCTATTACGTTTAATAACCACCATATCATTTTAAAACGGCTGTGTCTAGCGATAAATGCCCAGTTGGTGGCTTTACAATTTGGGGTCTTTTAATTGGCTTCGAAATTTTATTTAAAAGATTAGTTTACTTATCTATTATTATACAGGACGTGTAAAGCTACCTCTTAGCAAAGCGTAGGTAGGATAATACAAAACTTATAAATACTATTTTTTCCTTAGCGAAATCTACGTAGAATTAAGTGGACCATCATAGAACAAAAGTAAACATAAAAAAGTCAAATCACCCATTAATTTTTAATGTTCCCAATAGTAAAAATTGTTAATCAGATAAAAGCTCTTTTTTATGCAATTTAGCTTTATTAACCTATATTTGGGCACGAATCTTCAAGTATGTGAGCCGTGTTTCCTCCCAGTTGAATTTTGAAAAATTTGTGGACCAGGGATTTAAAGGGGGTTGACTTTACTGTCGTCTCCGAAATAATAAAGTACGGGAAAAGCCTTCCAATGCATTTTTTGAGAACACTTATAGTCAAGTATAGTGTGTAGTATGATGTCGCGTTATCTTGTAGCAAAAAGACACTCTTGTTTAACAGTTTCTCCTTTTTTTTACAAAATATAGGTTTACCTTTTTGAGTGAGCAAGTAAGGAGCATTAATGGGACCCCGTTCTCCTAAAAAAATCGGCCAAAAGAGCACCTTGGCTTTCCCAAAAGACGACGGCCATTACTTTACCGTCTGTAGACACAACCTTTGCTTTTCTTCTTACCAGGGCCGCCGCCAGAAAAAAAATGTAGAGGGGGTCAAAAAGTTTAAGTCAATTTACTAGCCTAGAATTAATTGAATTAAAAACACATATACCACAACTTTAATTTCTAAATAGTAATCATACCTATTTAAATTCCTAGGCGATATTGTAAAATTTAAGGATTTAGACGAGAATTATTTTATTTTAAGTCATTTTTAAAAAGACCGGGGGGTCGACGGATACCCCCTGACCCCCCCTGTCGGCGGCCATGCTTCTTACACCAATTACTAAACATATAGCTTTTTAATAAGGTGGATTGCCGGATTGTACATTAAGTTTTTGCAAAATATTACTTGGTGTGGCACCGTTATTCACAAGAAATTTCGCGATGCGAACGAAATCATAAACTGTCAGCTCTGTAATTTTGACAATTAATAAAATAAAAACAATTGAAGGTATTGCCTTCAAAATATCCAATTGCAAAATATTGAAAAAGAATTGCGGCTAGAGCCATTCGAAACCAAAACGAATGGATCTAAGAATAAAATATCGGAACATATTGGAACTTTCGTCGTATCTACTCTCTTATAGCGTCACCATCGAAAAATATTTTATATAAGTCCAATCACTCGAGTGCATTTTCCTCCTGCCCTCTCCCAGCAAGAGAGCCGGCTGAGTCGGTAGTAGTTTTTGCAAGTGCTTTCACTAATTCACATCGCATACATGGGGTAATTTTTGCATGGTGTTTGCTTTTGTGTATGAAATTATTATTTATTATTTATTATTTTAACTTGTTTTATTATATTTTTAAGATGGCATATTCCTTACTGTTTTGTCAATAACTGCTGTACTAGTCCGAGTGATTGTGTTTCATTTTTTTGATGTCCTAAGAACACATTAGATTAAATATTTTACATATATTTCCTATAAAAGTTCTCTTGTGTTAAAATAATCATGCGTCGCAGGCGACGTACGGTATTGTAACTCAAGGCCACTGTCGGCAAATCGGCGCTTCAAAGCAGTGACTAGACTTGTTAAAATATGTTTTGACGATGATAGCGTCGATGGTCTCCTTAAACCTCGTATGTGCCAAAATAAAATTTTACAGTATGATAAAAGAACCCGATAAATCAACGTTGCGATTAAACATACAAGCTTTGTATATTGCCTATGTGTAACTTTAAACCAAAAATTGTGACATACGAGCTCTACCAAATTGTCCCTGGAGGACTAATTATGTAAAAATGATTTTTGTAAAAAACGGCACTTAAGAATTGTGCGACGATAATCAAAAGCATTTTCTTAAAATAAAATGATATGTTTTGTTTTAAAAATATCCCCCGGTATAATTCAGAAATTCGTCAACGTTTCGAGGGAAAAGTAAATAAAAAATATGTTTCCTTTCTAAAGTAATTTGTGACAAACCTCGAGGGCATTAAACGATTTCGTGCTTGCGTGGATAGCATGTGTCACGTCTCTTAATTTCCAAATTTCCACTCTGTTTTTTTTAAGTCCCGTCAATTTAAAACAAAGTGGTTTATTTAATAACTTTATGTATGCTCAAGCATTTATACAAGGTGATCTTTAGGGCCAGGTAGATCAGTTGAAAACGCCATATGCACAGGAAACATCTAAACAACAACAAACAGGGATGGATTTAGGTTTATCAAGTTTCTAAGCGTTTTTATAACGCCGAACAGAACAACTTTCTCTTTTAAAAGATCTTAAATTAATATTGGATTATAACACCAATCAGGTTCGTTGTCGCGAAAAAAATCTGCCAATACTTGTTTACTTATTAGCGGCCAAGTTCTGCAAGCCAAAGGATCATTTAACCTTGTGCGCATTTAAAAATAACCTTAATTGGCATACACACATTATATTCTTAGCCACACTAGCTTCGAAAAAGCTCAAACTCCTCTTTCAATCCCGAAAGTATTCCTTTTCTTCTAATCAGACCCTGTTAAGAATACTGTTTCCAATTCTGGAAAATGGTAGTGTCTTCTTTAAGCATTTTTTTTCCATCCAAAGAACTGCTGCTTGTCCTATTGATGACCCCATTCTTACAAGAAAGCTTCCTTCTTTTGCCGACTGAGGGTGACTGAGGAGCTGTAGAGGATATGTCGCTCTTTTTTTCGAGAAATTTGCTGATTTAATTACTCTTCTAGTGGCTTTAAACAGAATAACACGGAGTGCCACTCTCATGCATCCATTAAAAGTCTATCAGGAGAGGCGCTAACTTCTTACTTTGTTTCTTGAATTCCAAAGTGTCTAAACTTTGAAACCTGCCTCCTGCAGAGGTATTTCACTTCCTTAAAACCTCCAAAGCTTTAAGTTTCGTGCTATTAAATATTCTCTCACTTTACCTAAAACACCAATCACCCACGTTTTATTATTACTTTGGCTTAGCAGTCGTGGACTGCCCCAAGATAAAAAAAAATCCTGCGGATCTAAATCGCAATTAAATAGTTCAATTTGAGTATTTCTAAATTTTAAAATCCAAAAAGGATTTGCTATATTTTTTCCTTAAATTTTCTTCTCTTCCCATGCTGTTTTCTCTTTATGATACTACTATCGTTGATTGAGAAGTGCTACTATCCTATGTTATGTCTTAGTTTGATTCTTTGGGCTTTTCGGTTTAAGCCATTTTTTGTTGCTCTGTGGTGCTTAAATTTTATGCTCATTTTATAGTTTTAAAAAATACCGTTATCACCGGTTACTAAAATCATTTTTACAAGTTGGCGTGTTAAAATTTAAAATGGTGTCAATAAATAACCACTTTTTAATGAGTTTATTTAAAATACAAGAAATTTTAATACTAGGGTTGTTTTATTTCAAATTATAGCAATGTTTGTGTTGAAAATTATAAATATAAAACTAGGGTTACAATTAAGTATGTAGATAAAATTTAAGAAGTAATTCCTCGATCAACTTTAAGCTTCGTCCCATCCTATTAATCTTCTATGAACCATGTTGTCTAAAACATATAGAGACCCAGGGCTCGGAAAAGTTAATTTAAGAAGTAACAGCTCTCTTAGGTTAAGAAAATTTAAAAATAAAACTACTAACTTTTTACTATTCATTTTGTAAATAAGGTTAGTTGAGACAAAATCAAAAAAAAAAAAGAAATCATAATAATTAACATAAAACTCATTGGAAGGGTGATGCAAAGTAAAAACCTACATTTTTTGATGCTCATACTGTATGAAACACGCCGTCGAATGCGAACAAGAAAAAATGACTTAAGTCTTTTTGAGATTTAGTGTATCCAAATGTGATACTTATGTCGTAGTTCTTTTTGATTCTTCCTATTATTTCCAAAAAGGCCTAGAGATATAAGAAGGTAAGGGTAAGCTATTATTTATTATTCTTTATTAATTTTGCGGTGTATCCATTTGTTAAATGATTATTTTTAAAGTTGTCAGGTTCTTTCTGGAGTATATTCTCTATGTAACACATATCGTAACCATTCTTTATACTAAACTAAGAATTTTACAATGTGAGCTTAGTACTCGTCTGTTTGTGTTGGGTTTGGGTGTACTAGATGTGGATTATTTCTCTGAACCCCAACATCTAGCAACAGTAGACTGCCAGATTGTTCTTTCTCTTATGTAAACACAACGGAATGATTTCTTACAGAAAAAATGCTTGATATTTTTCTTCACTTTTTTCTAAATAATAAATGTGTCATTTACTTACCTTAGCGACAGCTTTTATTTGTTTGTGCATTTTTTAGAGCGATACCTAAGATGAAAGGATAGAGCCAATGAGTAGTCCAATCTTTTCTCTAAAATAAGACATATTCTTCCTGGATTTTTAGCGAACTTTCTTTAGATATTAGAGACATCTGGAAATCACTTTTAATCAAATAAAATCTTTCTTTAAGAGCTGAACAATTCGATCTTAGTGTTTTTAAAAATTAATTTAGTGAGTTAAGTATTAATAAATGACATGGCAATCTAGATACTGTCGTTACCTTATTATAGCCTATATTAATTATTAGACCTAATCTTAATTTAAAATCTGTGATTTAGGCACGCATATAATCTGTTTCATATATTATTTATATTAAAAATTATTCCCGTTCCGATCAGAGCAAACGTATTATTAACTCTCTTCATTTCATTATATTTTTTTGTATTTGCTTAAATTTAAATCAGGTTTACATTTTAAATTAGTGTCTTTTTATATTTATAGTATTCCAGTGTTATCTCATTTCAAATATTAATTTACTGCCATATTGAATAATTTATACTAAATATAAAGCGCCCACTTTAGGAAATTTTAGTTTGTAAATTACAAAATACAGATACTTTATTAATTGTTGTATTATAGTTTGTAGTTATTTCAAATATTCATTTTATGCTTAATTTCATTTAATTATTGACTAATTATATTAACCTATATATTTAAATAATAATATATATTTTGTTATTAATACTGTAGTATTATATCAATAAGTGGTGGTCTGAATATGTTGTACGGGATGTGAAATTTATTCAAGATCTCTTAACTTAAACATCAAATGGGCTATTGGTGACCACGCTACACCTCGGATTTAGTACTAGAATGTCACCGTGCCCTTGCGGACGCTTCCAGCAGGAATGTGGTCAGCCTCTGCTAGACCAAAAGACACGCTCGCTTCAAAGGCAACAGCATCGCTGACTCGTTGGCCAGGAAGGCTGCTGGGACCAAACCTTTTGAACCCGAACCTTTCGTAGGTCTGACAGGGGCTACGATGAGGGACCTAATCAAAAGACACTGGCATTAGCATTTCACAAGACGATGAGATGAAAGAGTAAACTGTAAGATTCTTAGGGAGTTACTGAACTATCGTGACAGAGATACAGCTAAACATTACTTGTCCATGCCCAAGGCGCACCTTCGTCTAATTACTGGCGTTCTTTAGACAACGCAGTAGTGCCACCACGGAAGTAATACCCATAACTACTACCTTTGAACTACCCCATTAACATTTGGGTAATATCATTCAAAGAAAACATACAGTTTAACGTTGGTTCCTAACCGCAAGTGGTAAGTGGCGGTCACCAATCCAGTTACTGACCGTGTCTGGCAAAGACCGTTTATTTCTGTTTTATCCCTTAGTAGTACATCCACTACATTGTTTTTTCTGGGTATCATATTTACAACCTCTCTTTTCCATAAGAAGATGCGAAAATACATGCAGAGAACAAGTATATTTATTTTGTGTTAAAAAAACAATTATTTTTAACCGTTAAACATAAGCTAATTGAAACTACTAAAGATACAAAATTAAAACATACATTATTTAGTTTAAACAGTATTCATTTAGCTGCGTTTATTTTATTAAAGGGTAGTTACGTACATTTTAATTTAAATGTAATTTAAATACTAAAAATAAGTTAATTTTGTTGGGTATTTTTATTGTCCTCCCATTTAATCGGTCAACTTGATTAAATTTTTTAAGTGGAATTTAATTAAATAAAACAACTAATGCAATTAAAATCGCATAAACGATAAATAAATATGTTGCTTTTATTCATTATTTTGTTTTTAAAGAATAAATTAATTTTAATTGGATTGTCATTTTGATGACTTGGAAAACTAACAAAGTAATTTTTTCTAATTTGGTAAATGTAATTCAAAAAATATTCTCATGGTGACTTGAAGCATGCATATTAGAGATTTTATAGAGAATATATTAGTTATGGTCTATGGCTGTCCTGCTCCGTACTTGCAATAATTAAAGGTCGTATCCGTTATTCAAACCTAATTTAAATCTCAATTTAACACCAGCATAATCAAATTCAAACAAGTGCAAGAAAGATGCCTAGATACGTCGTACCTACATAAAAAATGGAAAAAAACAGACATCGGTATCAGAGTTTTGCTTTAATTAAATTCAAAGATTTTCACAGAGATAGAGCCATTGTCGTTAAGGTGGCCACCAAGCGAATCCGATATGAAGATTAGTCAACTTAAGACATACTAATGTCTAATTTACTCACAAATACATGTGCATTTTAAAAAGCACTATGTAAAAATAAAAGGAAGAGTACCTTTACATACTTTATATGTGATTCTTACAGGGTATGTTTTATTTATTATTTATGTGAGTTGGTTGCTCACTGCTTCCTATGCATATCACTGTCCTTGTGATACTTTTTGGGAATTCAAAAAATAATGAAACTACTTTAGCTTGTGTGAGATATATACCTACGGGGTCATTAATAAAGCAAACAGATCGTATTTAGATAAAGTAAAGAATGTTAAAAGTTATGGAAGCCGAGATTTCTCAAACATGGATACTGTATTCCATGCAAGGTCTGATCTGGGATACACACAAAGTATACAGATTACAAGAGTAGACATATTTTCTGGCTTGACAAATAAATCCGAACTTTTTCATAGGTGCTGTGGCTATGAATGTAACGTGTTTGGATTATTCTTTTTTCTGCAGAACTTATCTGCTTATAAATAAATAATGAGCGCGACAACATACATAATTGTTTTTGAGGTATTAATCTGGAAAAAACTTTTAGTGCTCCAATCCAATATTATTGCACTAAAATACATTATCACTCTTATTTTAGATTTACAATATTCAGATTTACAATGTATACTCCCAACTCAATTCCTGTATATGTAATATATGTTTTTTTTTAAGTTTTGAGCTATAACCAAATATAAGTTAATCTGGCAACATCGCATTTGTTCGCTTTTCTCAAAAAAACTGAGGTTGTTGACGGGTTTATTAAAAAACTGAGTAAGTGAAGTTTATATTAAAGATACACCCCGTATATTAATGTCTATGCGGTTTGGTGGTAGTAATCAATTTTTGAAGAAACACTGGGTAATCAGTGCGCTGCAAAATTAAAAATCCCTGAACTGGAACAAAGTAATTCTTCTATTAATGATTATTACAGTGTATTTAAATAATATGCCGGAAATAAAAGTATATCTGCTAGACTCTATGAAAGTACCGAGACCTGTGATTAATTACTTGAAGTAATTGACTTTATCCAACGCCATTACAATCATCAGTTCTGTTAGCCTACAAGAACTATAGAAAATTAATATTTGCCATTTGTAGATCCCGCAAAATGTATTTTAAAACAAATCGTAACAAGTAACAAACAAATGCTCATTAAAAATATTTCTAATTGATATACCTCTCTGATGGAAATGGACTGATTTTTAAATAACCATATTTGGTTATAATGTTTATTGTTTTTGGCAAATGAGACAATTTTTTTACAAATGAAATATATATTTTGGTAACAAACAAGATACTTGTTATTGTGTTTGGTCTGGAATGGAAAACTCATTTCAAAAATGCAGCTATTTCTATTTTGTGGCTACCAGTAAGTTCTGTAGGACTAAAGGGTCAAACTTACTACAGAGATAGCTAAAAAGATAGGTTTTTTTTTTAAACAAAAAGTCGACCAGACTAACCAGAACAGTCAGAAGTCAGAGGGAGCTAAATCTGGAAAAGAAGGTAGATGTTGCGATAATTTGTACTTTATGTGATGGTTTTTTAAAGCTATGTGATGGGGTGCGTTGGGTTGATAAAAAATATTTTTTTCTTCTATAGAGTCAATAGTACATTAAAAACATAATTTGGTCTTTTCAATAACCCTACGTAGTGGCGATTGTTCATAAACTCTTTAAAGTCAAGTCTAGAGGTAGTTTTATAAGAGAAACTTACAATAATATGCGTATATTACTTTAAAGCATAAAATACGAATATCATAAATGGAATATCTGTGCTGTTATAAAATTTGTTACATTACTTACGGGACTGCAGAGTAGCTACACCAAATATTGTTGTTTATACGAATGGGATACCAGAGCCAGACACTAACATTATATCGTTAAAGAATGGCCGTTACGTGAAAACTCTGTATCCAGTCTGACATACGTCCCTATATAGCGAACCCTTAGTAGAGCAGCAGAAAATGTATTTACCCCCTTTGTGCACAAAACTAGGGCTTATAATTTTTTTTGCTAATAGAGGGAAAAAAATTTCTCTTATTTTTGTTGGCAAAAACGAAACTTTTGAAACAATACTTTCACCAAAAGAAAATAGGGTGTGGACTAGCTTCAAAAATGTATGTAGCAACATCCTAAGTAATAAGAAAACTACACACATCTAGTTAAAGAACTTATCCAATCTTACAAGATGTTAGGGTTGCAACATGTCACTTAAGCTGCAATTTCTTTATTTCCATTTGAAATTCTTCCCTGCTCGCAATTTAGATGCAATTTTTAGACGAACACGGTGAAAGATTTTACCAGCAAATTGAGTTTAAACGAAGAAACAGTATAGTGAAAAATGGAACATAAGCATATTAGCGGACTACTGTTGGACCCTCAAAGGTGAAACCGATCCCTTCAAATAGAAGCAAAAAGGCTACCTAATTTCCTTGAGTAATACGTATTCGACCAATAAAATCAAGTATATTTTGTAACAAAAGTAATTTAGTTTTTTTTAATTTCTAAAAATTCACTAGGTTTATTCTTCCCTTTTCTAAAAACATATTACAGTAAATAAACAAAACTGAAAAAAATATTAGGGGACAACAAAAAATTTCAGGTTGCAAAAGAGTGTCATATTTGCTTTAAAGAAATGTCACTTTTTTCTAATATCAAGTACTTATTTTTATAAGAACAAGCACAACATGATAATTGGTTATAACAATTTACAAAACTACCGGATTCTATTCTAATTTAGGAATCACCGTTATAATATAAAAAAGGGAACGTTTAAGAAATGACACGTATAATTTGAAATAAGGAAGTTGTGAAACGAGTTTGTCAATTAGGTAAAAAGTAAAAATGCGGTACATATCTCTTAGATCGGTGCTAGATATGCAGAGAGTTTTTTTTAATTAACGGGATGTAACAGTGATTAATAGAAAATTGTGTTCAAGAAGCATGCGGATCGTTGTCCGGAACAGGCAACTTTTCCCATTACGACATGTCACTGTATTGTATGTAGATTTGGCCACTAACTGTGACAATCTTAATCTTGGAATATATTTCTCACCAAAGTTCGTAGCAGTAGTAACGTCTACCTCTCATCGCATTTCATTAGCATTCAAATTTTTAGTAACGAAATTTCAACTGTCGCTTTGTTTTTTTTTATTGTGGCAACAGAGAAAGGCACATAAGATTTATATTGTACTATAATGTATTCAGATCTAGATTTAAGTGCTCTCATATTTGGTAAATAAAATATAAATATAAGTTCTTTTAAAATTTAATCTAAAAATGCGGACCTTTTTATTTACATTAATATAATATAATAATATAACACTAATATAAACCAGCCAGTATAATTGTATTACCAATGTGGATATTTACCAACACTTTTGTGACAGACCAAATTGAAGCGTTATTTCAGTGGGGTATTCACGCCAGTGTTGTCAAATGTAGTTTTTCCAAAGGAGAATACCGACGACTAATTCGCTCGCTTATTAAATTTTGGTCCAATTACCAATAAGAAATTTAAACAATAAAGGTATTTTTTAAATAAAAAACTGTCCACTTGTTTGCATAAAAATAAGACAAATCCCAGGATTTAAAAAAATGTGTTTTTTTTATGTAGGGAAAGAACAAACCGTGATTTGTTTACATAAAACTGCTTTAAATCAAAGGTAACAATACTCGCGTTTTAACATATAGGTACGGCTTAAAGTGTGGTTTTTTGAATATTAGATTCGTAGACATTCACTGCATAGTGGATCGAGCCTTTAAAACACTCTGATTTTTAGAATTTTGCGGTAACAAAGGTATTTTTTTTGTGTTACCAAAGTTTAATCTATGTATAAGGACAAATCTTCTTCTCGAACATTGTAATCTATTTTTCAGCAATGTTTTAACAAAGGGTTTTCTTAGTCTTTACCAGAACTAACCAAAAAAAAATATTAATTTAAATTAATAGTTGAAGTATCGAATTGGACCCAAAACTTTGGTAGGCAAGTGTAATAAGCTTTAAGGTTTTATTGGGACCAAGTTATCAAGAATAATAAGCCATATTTCGTTAAATACACTTAAAAAAAAAGTAAGAAGACTATCATTCAATTTTTTTCCGTATTTTCTGGATTTTTAGTTTTCTAGAAATTTCTGCAAAAGGCAAAACATTTGAAATTTGCATTTACCCCAAAAAAAGGAGAAATAGTATTTCGGCAAAGGGCTTGTTACTAATTATCGAGTATTTAAAGAATACATACATACAGAAAGCTGAATTGCCGAGAGCTTATATATAGGTTGGATTTTGAATATTTGAGTTGGAAACATGGCACTACAATTTTTTGTAATTTAAGATAATAAAGAAGGAAATAGGAGAGATAAAAAATAAAACACACTAAGCTTTACTTGGCGGTGTCACAATATTTATATATTACTTGTCATTTTAATGATTGCGTGGGGCACTGTTGGGCTGTACATGGAGGACACATCGAACACTTATTTAATATAAGCTTTTTCTGTAATGTACTTAAATGCGTTTTTGGTAATTTTTTAATATTCATCAAGATTAGACTAAAAGCAATATTTCTACCATTAGTTTTTAATATTGACGCAAAACTTCATATTGAACGTTAAAAGAAAACGCACTGTATGATAATTATTAAAATATTATTAAAAGAAGCGAAGAAAATCGTTTATTTAAAATGGACACAGCTGTAACTAATAAAAACACAAAAAATAATGTAGTTTTCATATTTTATGGGATGGGCGGAATATAATAACTTAAAAAGGTCGTCCTTTGTAAAAAACCTGTCCCCGTACACCAGATGAAAATAGATTAAAGGCATGAGCACATTAATAATGTGCCCAATATTTGGCCGTGCCGTATCAGCGGCTTTATCTACGTATTTTTGAAACAATACAGAACATTATAAAAGATAATTGTGGGTTGTCAAGGTGTCGATTTGTAGTCTCGGAGATGCTATCAAAAATAAATATTACGCGTTGAAACAACACAATTGTTTCTGGTCGACAGCCTGATCCTTGCGTACTCGTTCCTTAAGGTTCTGTTTTCAACCAAAAATAAGTGACTGATCGTGATAAATTTGATTGAGAGAGCCCAGTTCCGATTGCATGACGCTTGCCTTTGTTTGGAAAACGGAAAAACTATGCAGATGCCATTGTTTCAAGACATTCTATACATGCACACTTCAGGAAACTGAGTCCTAATTTTATGTCAAACATACAAGCGATTTATAGCCACATTTATATGACGCTACACTGCGTAATTAATTGTATTCCACGACTTTTAGTCATTTTCCTAAGTGGTCCAACAATTAGGCAACTGATTATATTTATATTTAAAATAAATAATTTTAAATTTTGTAATTAATGTAATAACGTCGTACCAAAAAATTCATTGACTCAGTTAACTGTTTAATATTACTACAAAAATTTTAAAAAAAGTCGCCGATAATTTATACCTAAAAAATAATTTTAATTTAATAAAAACGAATGTGATCGATCAATAAACCATAAAACTTTAAAGTAATCTTTTTGGTTTTGTTTCGTAGACTTCAGAAAATTACCTGAAATGTTTTCGTTTCGTCCATTAAATTATTTAATTAATTTTATGCTTCTCTTTTCGTACCCCGACCATTGTGACGACCCAAATAAGCAATCAAATAAATACCATATTGAAAATTATTATTTAATAACTTCTACATAGGGATAATTTAGACAAATTCAAAAGCCCTTAGTTCTGGTCGGTCATGGTTAGGTCTGGTTAGTTAAAACGGCTTTTTATTTTCCCCAATTATACAGGGTGTAAAAAGTATGATGCTCACGATTTTCTTAATGGGCGATAGTGGAGCTCAAAACAAGTTGAAAAAGCCAAAAACATATGGATCAAAAGTTAAAGTTAAAAAAAAATTGGCAACACCGCGCTCGTTTCTTCGAAGCGAGTCAAGCATTTTTTGCAAGTTTTGCATATTTACACTTTTTTAAGGTGATGTTTATTTATATACAAATAATAAAAATTACTTCTTGCAATTTATTTTGTTATTTAATTTGAAATTAAATTTGTGTAAAAAACAATACATTACTGTTTGGTTAATATTTGTAATTAAAAAATAGTTCTACTCACCACAAATAGGCTAAATATTCCTTTTTAGAGCACAAATTATTATGTTTTAAAAGAGCGCTTTTTTATTTTGCTTAAAGAATAAGATTTCTCGGTTACACACATCTTGTTTTCAAAACTCTTGGACACTACGGTTGAAAATATATAACATATCCGCATTTTTCCCGATTTAAAAACAACCCAAATTGTCGCGACCGTTGAACACGTATTTACAACTGACTAACTAAGGCTTCTAGCTAGGTAGCTCTGTTGCCAATTGTTTTTTACATTTTTAAATGGGGAAAAATTATTATTAATATATATTTTTTAAATTTTTTAGATTGAAACATTTGAAACTTAGTTTATTTTATTAGCAAATGAATCTACTGATAAGCGATTAAGACAAAAGTTTCAGGTGTTCAGAAATAGTTGATTTCAAAGTTCAAACTTTGACATCGTTTAGACGAAAATCTGTCAAGTTTTGACACATATGTTATATGAACTTTTCGACTTGTTTTGAGCTCCACATTCTGCCATGGCTTAATCAAACGTAGGGATAATTTAGACAAATTTATAAGCCCTTAGTTTTGGTCGGTCATGGTTAGTTAAAGAGGCTTTTTATTTTTCTCAATTATATTTCAGACGTAATAAATCACTAAAAGTAGGTACAGTAAACTTTTCTGTTTAGGTAGATAGTTAAAACATATATTATTAGACTATTTTAATATCACTATTATCCAAGTAAATATTTTATATCTCTGCATCTTATTTGTGAGCAATAAATATTTTGATAATTAGTTATAAAATTATTTTTATTTCATATCATATTTTATGAACCATCAGAGACAGGAACCTACCTCAGTTTTTGGTGTACGAACGAGATGTCGAAAACTAGATAATTAATTAATTGTATAAAATAATAATATTTGGGGGAAATTTTTAAGGTGTCCGAAACGCGAGTGTACGAAACAAGAGTAAATCATATTTTTATTTATAATATAAATAAGTGTATTTTTTGAACCAGGAAACAGAAATACAAACGAAAGTTTATAGAACTAATATACAAGTTTATAAATTAATAAAAGTGCTTATTGTCGCACTGTATAAATTCCATCAAAAACACCTATGTAAATAGAGGGCCAAGTTCCTATCCAAAAATCTCGGCCAAGTTCTTTTTTGACCTGGCAAGTTTTTACTGACCTGTCTAAATTAATAAAGATTTTGTTTTTAATAAAACATACAGATCAGTAAAAAACTTGCCAAGTCAAAATGAACCTTATTCTAATTTTAGATCTTAGTTCTTAAGAAGCTGAGATTTTTGGATAGGAGCTTGGCCCTTTTTTATATAAGTGTTTTTGGAGGGATCTTTTCTCTTTTTTCTAAGTTCAATGAATGAAAAAGAAAAGGATAGAGGTGAAGTAATAATTCTTCTCCGAATATTTTATTTATAAGAGTAGACAAACTCTGTAATTTTGAATTTAATGTTATTTTTTGAATAGAATGGGGTTTGAGGTGTGAGAAATAAAATATGGCAATTTTCTTTGTTTGGTAAATAAAATCCTGCCCGCATTTTAAATTTTAAGACAGTTATGGCCTAAGAAACTCAGGTTTACTCAGATTGCAAACTTCTAAAATACCCCCTAAATATACAATATTACCGCCCCTGTTTCAGAGTGTTCCAAGTAAAAATGAGCAATTTTCACAATTTTACTTGTGTCCCTAAACCCTACCTACATACCCAATTTCAAGTTTCTACTTCCTTGGGAAGTGCCTCATAATTTTGATCAGTCAATAAATGGGTGAGTGGGTCAGTCCGTCAGTTATCTTAGAAACCACTTGACAACTTTCCCAATTTTTTTACAGATTATTAAAATACTTGGGTGAATTTGGATACCAAATGTTATACCTTTATGCGGAACGATAACGAAGTCTTGGTGGGGGTAAAACACGCTGAAAACTTTACAAGTAATATACACACTGCATGCGTCAGACCTGAACTTGGTCTGACGCACTACCGTACACCTAGATCATATGCAAATAAATAACATTTATAATAAATAAATAACATTTATGATTGTCACTTTTTTTGTAGTAATTAATTTAACGCATGTATTCGATAAGTGCATTTACTTAATAAAGTGTAGCTCATTGTAGGAACTTACAGTGAACAAAAACTTGACCTGTTTTTTGCATTTATTAACCCACGAATTTTAATTGTTCTTCCGGTTTTTTCAGATTTTATAATTTATTAAGAAAATAAACTTTTTATCTTGGAACAAGAGCCTAAGTTAACGTTACGTAGGTGTCCTAACTAAAGAACAGGGCGGTTTATTGATACCGGAATTAAAAATTTAAGGGATTTAGAGGGGGAAATAATATCTTTGAGGGCAGTGGGTTCCGTAGTATAGATACTTTAGGTATAAAGAGCTAACAAAGTGGAAAGTTCGTGGCTTGTTTGGTTTGACTGTAAAAGGATGCATGAAAGTGGCATTTTGAGTTGCTCTATTGGGAGCTGCTAGGAGGAAAAATAAACTAACTAATTCTTCAGAACATAAGACGTGGAAATACCTTTAAGATTAATATTTTTTCTAAGTTTTCTTGTAAAAGTATGATCATTAATAAGGCGAACGACTTTTCTTCGGATGAAATCAACAATACTAAGAGCTGTGGGGGAGGCCATTCTCCATACATGAAACAATTATTTTAAAGATCATCGAATTGATTAAACCTTTTAATTTGCACAACGAACTTTTTATTTAAACTTTTTTGAGTTACCGTATCAACTGATAACAACTTAATTGCAATATCACTGTAGAGTGCCATTAGAATTCACAGTGCTGTAGAAAGATTTATTTAAACGAAGTTATATAAATCGACAAAATTTACTATCGAACAATCATAAACATGCAGTATCTAGTGAAAAAAAGACGCGGATAAAAATCCAACGATGTCTTATTCTTGCAGGACAGTACATCTGTACAAAAGATGTACTTGTATATATTAATATTCTTTTTAGTTTCATCAAAACACCAATAGGGACCACCTAAAAAGATCTTAATTATTTTTTAACTTATGAATATTATCATCAATGCCATAATGAATTACCTAGAAATACAAATTAATATCACCTAAAACCATAAGAGTTATACAAGATTCCCTAAAAATGTGAGCAAGCGTCACAAATTCAAAAAAATTAAATATAAATTCGCATCGGTCGGTCTCTTTTTGTGTCGGCATATCATAAGGGGCACCTTTGGATATTCGACTTTAACACAAAGTGGCGCGCACCCCTGTTGCGACAGAATCTGTGACAAACGACATTTTGATCTTGTACCTGTCAATGGGCACACGAAGGTTCCAAATTCTTTAATCTTGAATTTTTAATGTAATCAAAAACAGGGGCGTATTTGGTAAAACTTAGACTGTGAATAAAATAAAACAAAAATACATCTTAAGTTCCCGTAAAAAAATAATTGTATTTTTTATTGTATGTTACGTAGTCTTGAAGTCAAAGTATTATATAACTTACATTGGAATCCTAAAGAAAGTCATAGGCAGACATGTGAAAGATATGGAGGTTAGAAGGAAAATGAAATTATACATTACACAGTCATACCATAGGAATAAAGAAATGGATAAAGTGAGACCTTATAGGGTTTCTCAAGATGGTTGCGTTGATGTTTTATTTTTTCCAGTTCTGCCAAGGATGACCATGTACCAAAATTCAGTTATTGCATTTCACGGCACCTTTTAGACAGCTTGATAGTGCCAACAGAAACGTTAAATAAAATAACTACTGTTTTTGATCTACCCCCTTCTTTCTTTTTTTTTAAGACTGGACATACCTAACGTTAAATTCGAACCTAAATACACGGTGCTTGCCGATAACTACCAAGCAAACCACTGATCACGCACAACGTTGCATAATTTCGGTGCTTTGACAACAAGCGGTGTCTCAACCCGGCACAGGCAGTTGATGCTGCACTTTTTTTATGAAAACTAGTTTTCCTCTAAATTAGAAAAAATAATCCTGGTTATAAATATTTTCCCGGATGGAAATAATATTCTAGACGGGATCTTATTTAAGATATGTAAAGAATATTTAAAGTTAAATTTCATACATTTTAATAAATTTTAATTATGGTAAATTTAATTGGTTGAATTAAGAATTCCTCCTTCCAGCTAGAAAGTATTTCTCCCTTTCTAATTTGTTCGTTCTGCATGTATCCCAAATCAGATCCAACTTGTAATAATGTTTTCATATCTGGGAAATGAATTTTCCTTCCCATAACTCTCAAAAGTTAAGATTTCATTTAAAGAGGAGCCCTTTGCCCTATTAATGGTCCCACTCTCACCAAAAAGCTTCCACCGCTTACCCACCAACGAGTTGTAGGGACCTTTCCCTTTTTTTAGGTAATTTCTTACGTATAGAATCTTTTTAGACCACATATTACTCTTTTGTCTGTTTTTCTTACTGAAATGCTTTGTTTAATCGCTATAATTTTCCAGTAAGATTTTATCCTTGAAATACTAGAAGATAATAAAATATTTAAAAACAATCTGATCTTAAATGTGATTTTACCACGGTATGTCTTGTACAACACTTGATTAAGTAAGATATTTTTAATGTTTTTATTAATAACCATATAATTTAGTACTTATTTAGTTTATGAATACTCGGACAGGTTATAAATCTAACGTTATTAATAATTTGTCATTAACTTGTTCCACAATCGATAATTAATATTTACGAAATCATTCTGTCTCCCTGACTGGAGCAAATTACAATTATCAAGCGGATTTTATTATAAAATGAAAGAAAAAAACTCGTCAAAAATTCCTGTAATTAAAGAAATGTCACAAGACCACATAAATAATGATTGCAGCTTTCAAAAGAATGCCACGGGACAGCCGCTTGTACCATAAAATAGAGATTGCCTATAATTATAGGTTATTCGTTGTCCACTTTTTAAAATTAGCTTTTAAATTTGGGTAAACTATATGACCTTAGAAGTAAAAGGAAAGGAGAAATAACTCGTTTAAAAATATTTTGCTATTGTGCAATAGAATAATTAACTGTACTTAATTGTGTAATTTACAATAACCGCAACAATATATCAAACCTAGCAATCGTGCCATCTTCTTGGCAAAGATTGACAGCTGGGGCTGAACTTGCACTTTTTACCTAAAAATAATTTTAGCTTTTCTATAGAAATTTAACAATACAAACAAATTAGTGCATAATAGTAATCACGGGGAAAATTACACACTATTTTGAGGAAAAAAGGTGTTCCCTTTCAAGAAATAAATAGCGTTAATTAGGCTGAACAGATCATTTATGTATAGGCCGTATCGAAATCTTAATTCGCTTTGAAAACCAACCTTGTGACCCTTTGATCTTACTAAATACTATATAAATTTAGAACATGCTTGAGCGCTCATGCATGGTGTCTATTTTACATGTGTCGTATAACAATATGTACATGTACACAATTATTAATATAACCATTCCTTTTACGTTTTTATCATCAGCTTATAATTTGCACTAATTGCTAGCCTAAAACCATTAGTCTATGTCCGTATAAAAATATGAAAAAAACAAGTTTCATCACAGCAAATATGAGTATTGTCGATTAAATTACTTCAGAAATAATCACCTTATTATATAAACCTGTATCGTATCTTAAATACGGGAAGTCTTTATTTTTACTAAGTAAACCTGGTGTCTTTAGTGTAATGGACTTACACTTTTTTTCATGCCTGTTACTTTTTTATAGTTAACAGCATAATTCTAATTTTTTTAGCTATGTTGGTCTGGTCTTATTTACTATGTGCTTTAGCCATAGATCTATGGTTTTTACTAAAAATTAAGTTATATATTATATATTAGTTATACATATATATATATATATATATATATATATATATATATATATATATATATATATATATATATAATATATATATATATATATATATTTATGAATTGATGGCCAGCGATCCCCTGACTTGGGTCTTTTAGACTTTTTCTTTGCGGTATACATGGTGTAACAAGTATGATGCTCACGATTTTAATGGGCGATAGTGAAGCTCAAAACAAGTTAAAAAGTTAATATGACATATGTGTCAAAACTTAACAGATATTTGTCTAAACGATATCAAAGTTACAAACTTTAGAAGCAATTATTTCTAAAAAGCTTAACAATTGGAAACTTTCGTCTCAATCGCTTATCTGTAGATTCACTTGCAAATTAAAGAAACCAAGTTTCAAATGTTTCAACCTACAAATAAAAAAATACTAAAAATTTTTCCCCATTTAAAAATTTCAAAAACATTTGGCAACAGACCGACCCAGAAGCCCTGTGCTTGGAGTCGCCCATTGTCATTGTGTGTCCTGACGCGATATTTTTGTCCGTTTTTAAATCGGGAAAATATGCCGATATGTTATAAATTTACGACAACCGTAGTGCAGATGTACCAAAGAGTTTTGAAAACAGGATGTGTGCAACCGAGAAATCTTATTCTTTAAGCAAAATAAAAAAGTGCTGTTTTAAAACATAATAATTTGTGTTCTTAAAATAAATATTCAGCCCAATTTAATTACAAATAAAAACCAAACCATAATTTAATGTTTATACTTAAATTTAATTCCAAAATAAATATCAAAATAAATTCCAAGAAGTAATTTTTATTATTTGTATGTAACTAAACATCTCTTTAAAAAAGTGTAAATATGTAAAATCTCGCGCGCGCGGTGTTGCCAAATTTTTTAAACTTTATTTTGAGCTCCACTATCGCCCATTAAAATCGTGAGCATCATACTTTTTACACCCTGTATTTAACACATCGGATTTATGTGAAGCAACCACAGAATTTAGATTTTAATGAAAATGCAGAGTTGTAGTTAGTTGTGGTTAACCACAACTAACCACAACTAACCACAACATTGCAGATATTATTATCTTAATTTTGGAGTGTGCCGTTTGCGAAATACGGGCTGTTCGATATATATATATATATATATGTTTTAAAAAAATATATATATATATATATATATATATATATATATATATATATAGTATAACATTATAATATATATATATATATATATATAATATATATATATATATATATAATAATAATATGTATATATTAAAATATATATATATATATATTATATATATATATATATATATATATATATATATATATATATATATATATATATATATATAATATATATATATATATATATATATATATATATATATATATATATATATATATATATATATATATATATATATATATTATATATATACAGGTGCCACAGATTCCAGTGCATGCATGGGGATCTCGGAAACCGTAAGAGATACTGAGTCCGTTAAATTCTGGCAAAGTTGTGGTTAGTTGGGGCATTTAGGAGCCTAACAACATGCCGATTAGAAATTTGTAAAATTCCGAGTACTTCCGGAGATATCCGGAAAAAGCCAAAATTTGCGGATTTTGTTTTTATTTTTTTTTACCTTATTTAAAGAGATATGGAAAAACAAAAGATACTTTCTTATGGCCACTTCTTAGGCTCTACAAAACAGCGTTGAGAGATTTTCCGTACGACGTTTCGTTTTTGTTAGACCATCATCAACTTATTTTTTAAATACGGACCTAGGTTTTTTATTTAATTTTTTTGAACCCCTTATTATCCCAATTACAAAAATGTATAACACTTAATATTTATTAACAAATATGGAACACCCCTATAAGTAACGAAAACGAAACGTCGTACGGAAAATCTCTTAACGCTGTTTTGTAGAGCTTAAAAAGTGGCCATGAGAAAGTGTGTTTTGTTTTTCTATATCTCTTTAATAACGTCAGAAAAAAAATTTAAACCAAATCAGCAAATTTCGGTTTTTTCCGGATATCTTCGGAAATACTCGAAATTTTACAATTTTCTAATCGGCATGTTGTTAGGCTCCTAAATGCGTAACTTTGCCATAATTTGTATTTGTTACGGTTTCCGAGATCCCCATGCATGCACTCGAATCTGTGGCACCCTGTATATATATATATATATATATATATATATATATATATATATATATATATATATATATATATATATATATATATATATATATATATATATATATATATATATATATATATATATATTTATTTATAGATATATATATATATATATATATATATATATATATATATATATATATATGTATATATATATATATATATATTGTGCATAATGTATAAAACAAATTCATTTTGCTTACAAAAAAATAAAATTTCTTCAAACATGTCAAAAAAAGTGCGCATTCTTTGACATAAAATATAAAGATACAGGACGACTCATGTATATATGAATTAAATGCAAACTTATAATCTCCAAGAGAAGCTGATTTCAAAAACATAAAACACTTATGGTTTTAGATGGCACTTTCGTAGTTACAGGTTGTTAAAGAATTGTATACATAATATATGGAACAAATTCATTATTTGTTAAAGCAAAAAACATTGAAAATTTCCTCGAATATGTAAATAGTTATTTTAAATTGCGCATTTTTTTACATAAAATTTAAATATACAGGGTGACTCATGTAGGAGATACGACTTTATCGATAATTGTTAAAATAGAATCGACCATATTTTAGTGCAGATTTAAAATCTTCAAGAAGAGCCGATTTTAAAAACACAAAATACTTAGGGCATTGTGTAGCAGTTTCAAAGTTACAGGGCGTTAAAGATTTGTGTACATAATGATTTCTATCCTCTGCGAACTAGATAATGCATTAGTCATTTAATAATATTACTCAAAAACTTGACAAAAATATTATTGTAGTGGCATAACAAGCATTACCAAAGTTACAAGGCATATTATAAAAAGCGATTTTAAGTATTCCTTACCCACTTACGCAAAATTAGGAAAAAAAGCAAGAAAAAATAAGACCCTGTACCTACAAAACTGTCAATTAAAGGCATAAGAACTTTTAATTATTAAAATCAGCTGTTTTTCGAGGTTATAAATCTACAATAAAATATGGGGGTTTTAATTTAAAAAAATCGTCGATGACATTTATATCTACTCTACGAGGCACCCTGTATATTTTTATTTTATGTAGTGAAATGTGCAATACAAAATTATTATTTATGTGTTCAAGGAAATTTTCAATCTTTCTTTGCTTAACAAATAATAAATTTGTTATTTACATATGAATACATTTCTTTACATGTACTATTATATATATATTTATATATATATATATATATATATATATATATATATATATATATATATATATATATATATATATATATATATATATATATTTATATATAATAAATAATATATATTATATATATATTATATATATATATATATATATATATATATATATATATATATATATATATATATATATATATATATATATATATATATATATATATATATATATATAAAATATATCTACCGATATATGATTTAATTTATTTTTATATATAAATGAAATTTTTATTTTTTTAATATATATTTCTTAAAGTAATATTTTAGAAACATAAAAATTTATTGTTTTACATCTTAGTGTTCATAATTTTTGAATTTAAATTTTTTAACATTTATACATTTTGGTGTTTTCTAGAACACCTAGTGTTTTTACCCAAGACACGCACGGTGGAAAAAGTAAGGTTATCATACCAAAAAAAAACTCCATATTGCGGTCTATTTTTTAATATTGCCGGTATAGAACTAATAAGGTCTTCCGGACATTGCTCTTTAAAAGCTCAGGGAGCCACATTGGCAGCGAAAAGTCACTTAATATCAGTTTATTTATTATTATAAAACAAATTTGATTTGGAAGCCTAAAGGGCATACAGATTAGAAAGTAGAAGTACTTTCTAGCTCGACACATAAATATGAACTTTTGAAGATGCTCTAGCTATGGATATAATGTATTTTTATGACAGCCTCTGTCATTCTCGAAAGAAACCGCTCATAAATAAAGGATAACTATGGACAGAGTCTTTTTTAAAGACAGCGAACATAATTGTGTCTTTAAGGCAATAATTTAGACAAGATTTGTGGTAGTGAATGGTGTAATTTGTTTGTTTACTTACTTTAATATAAACTGTGACAAAATAACGGACTACTCAATCCAGTACTTGTAATAAAGATTTTTCAAATATTAAGCCGTTTTTAAAAGTACTTTCAAATGTATTTTCGTTGATAGCGACTAATCTATACATAGCCACAATTTTTGAGGATAAAAACGATAAGAAAACATGTTTTTATTTATAAGTATGGGGAGATAATACGTTATAGCAACTAATAAACACTACTGTGATTTTTGAACTATTTTATTTGTTAACAGTCCACTGGACACATAACAATTAAAGACATGCTAAACAATTTGTTTTGAAAAAAGAGGAAGTGAATATATCCTTTAAATATTGTTCATAGTATGCAGTATACATACATAATGTATAAGTTTCACACGCAAAATTGCAAATATATACAAGGAAATAGTTACAATAAAATTAAAATGTATTAGAAACTTCAAAGTATTTGAAGCGTTTAAAAATATTGAAAAATATGAATGAATGCAACGTGGTTTTTGTTTGTTAAGTAACTCGATACAATATTAGCTGCGTGTCATACGCTCTGTTAGACAGAGAAGTATTCATAATTCTTTGTTCATGGATTACACATAAGGGCTATTGATACAGATTAAAAGACCCTTGTCCGTTTCTATGAAAAATATGGGGATGGAACTTAATATCATCGACAATCGAATGGCATATTTCTATTTCGTTCAACAAAAAATATTAAATTCATCTTTTATACTGTCACTCATTGTTAATTTTGCCAAAATGGTTTTCAAGGACATACTGCTCGATCGGCAAAGCCCGGTAGCACAGTTTCAAAATCCCAAACTAAATATTTGTCTTTTAACAGGGCTTTATCCCCCGAAGGTAGAATTACTCACCACCTTGCATTGAGAGGTTGTCCTGTCGCCTATTGGTCGGTATTGTCACGTAACTCGGGAGCCAATGGCAATCTCGATGCTTTCAATTGTTCATGTCCCTGCTATTGTCATTGTTGTCACGCAAATGTCACCGTAATGGCTGTGCTATTAAAGAACCGAACTTAGAATGAGCAGTAAGTGGGCATATTATACATAATACATGCTTTAGAAAAGAAATATCAAGTATGTCATTGTGAATTGGTGTAACACCATTTTAGGTTGTGGTACCCCATATTTACGTGTTAAAAAGATATAAAGTATAAATGCGTTATTATTTACCCTTAAAATATGCAAAAATGCTATTTAAAATAACATAGCAAGTTTCTTAAAGCTTGCAACCTACAAAATGATTGAGAGGTCTATTTAAAAAATAAAATATATATGCCTAATTAGGAAAAATCAATAATAACACTTTTAATTTCAAAATTATTTTGGTTTATCAAAGGTGTATCAAAAGTTGCAAATAGTAAATCTCGTATGTACCTATATCAGATATTGTAGATATTCACACCTCTAGCTTTCACCAAATGAATGCATGCTGCGGTACCCCAAGGCTAACTTGTACCAACTCCAGTTCTTTTTTACATCAGTGACCTTCTCCGTTCCAGTATAAGTCCCATCCATAAGTTTGCTGACGATAGTACCTTTTACTCTAATATTGAATTTCTCAAACCAGTCTCTAAGCTTAAGTGGAAAAGATATGTCCTTTACAGGACCTTCAATCAAAAACTTTGGCCATTAAAGTGGCCAAAATTTTTGGTGCTTCAAGAACACAATCATATCCATTGTCGCGGAAAACGCCTGCCAATATTCATCCGTTACTTATAGGCAGCCAAGGTTTACATTACAAACACTCTTTTAACCTTATGACCATTACTAAAATGCATCATATCCATAGCGAGAGCAGATTCGAAAAGGCTTGGATTACTTTTTTGAGCCAAAATATATATATTTTTTTTAATCTCTATACTCTGCATGTATCCCAAATTAAAACCCTGCTTGAAATACTGTTCATCTTTAAATTTTAATTCGTATAGATCACTGATGATCAGTCAATAAGGTCAAAACAGGTTTGGGTTAGTTATTTGTATTTTCTCGGCAAAACTTTCAGATAACTTAAATTGACTCGAGAAAAATGTTAGAAAATATAAGTGTTACTAAAACAGAGATTTATCGATATTGTCAAAGCAGTAAAAGGGTGAGTAAAAAGCTTTCAAGTAAGTGAAATGAGGAAAATGTTTTAATGGATATAGAACGGACTCTTCAGACGGTGTATCGATTTCCACCCTTCCGCGCTGAAAGTCAGGGCGTCTCCTGGAAAGGCTGTTGCAACCCACTGACCCCCGTGATAGATTGACAAATAAATAAACAAAGATGGTTTTAATGGCCCTTGCGAGAAATATACTTAATTTTTTTCCAGATTGCGCCCCCGCAAGGCATAATCAACCCCGATTTTAAGGGTGGCAGCGATTTAAGCGCCTTTATGACACCCGGCTATTAATATTTCCGTAAAAAGGGTCTAGTTATGGGTAAAAAAATTACCCGTTTTGTAAAATAGTATAATTTGATAATTTTTCTTGGTTACATAAGGGTCGTTAATATGTTGTTTCGCATTTTTCATAGTTGTTCAGGTAGAAGACCCGAATAAAAAATTTTATTTCTAAGCGCCACACAGGTATTTAATGAATTTTGATGTTATTTAAAATTAATTTGCCTCGCAAACATTTTTAAAAATGGTCGACGAAAATTTTACGTTTTAATAGCTAAACAAAATATTTAAGGAATAAACATGTTTGTGTCTTTTGGCATTAAATTCGATCTTAAGGGATTTTAACTTAACGGGATAATTATACTGAATACTGGTGCTAAGTATCAAAATTTGATTATACACATGAAATACTTATTATATATTATATTAAATATGTATTATATTTAATAATTAATAGATAGAAATTAATATTTATAGATAGATAGGTATATTAATTTAGAGCCCATATTTTTATTTGACTGTAGTAAGTAGTAATTACGTTTGCATTTAACCATTGAAATCAAAAGAATTTTTTAATAAAACCAGGACAAAATGGCGCTTTGAAGTGGCATGTACTTAATAATAATTTTTGTTTGGACAGGAAATCAAGCATGTAAGGGCGTACGCTCATTTATATATGGCCGAAACTAAGAACATATTTGTGTCAAGTAGGGTACAACATCTGTCATATGACTGTTCCCATGAAATAGGGTCTTGCATAATAGATATATACCCTTTATTTGAGTTCGAACATTATATAGTATGTCGAGTGGACGTTCTCGGGGCAATTCTTTTGCCAATCAAAAGGGTAATATTTTGTGGGTGGAGCACCCCCTATTGACAATTATTGTGCAAATTTCTTTGGTTGGTTTTCACATGCCTGCAAATTACAGTTATGAAGTGTGTACGTTTGATCCCGTTTTTTAAATCAAACACGGTAATATATCATTTGCGCGCTAAACAACCTGTATCAAAGCAATATTCCCTGGAACTTATTTAAATGTTATTCCGCGAGAATGCTTTCTATGTAAGCTTGCTGTTGGTGGTAAAAGCATCACAAATTATTATATTTAAATATCTCACACAGTGTTACGTAAATACTTCCTGGTTTAAGCGGCAGACAGTAAGCGAGGGCCAACTAACTTGCTCTAGGGTAACGGTCAGAACACTGTATTTTTATACTCCTGACATTCTATACATTACTGTTTATAACACCTTTTACCACAACAAATGATTCTTTAAAATTCAGATATTCTAAATGACCAGTTTGTCTTCTTTAGAATAAATAGCCGGATCACATTAAAATATAAAGGAGACACAAAAATACAATTAACCTGTAATATATAAAAAATATTTTTTAAATGCCCCAAACAGTAAGTTTTTTCGCTCAATAATAGATGGCGGTATTGGCTTTGTCATTTTATTTTTCAAAAAATGGTAGTACTTTTTCGTGAATACCTGTGAAGTTTTATGTAGATCTGTTAACTCATTATTACATTTACAGCTGTTCAAAGTTGAGGTGTCACACTATTTTATTTAATGGAAAAAATTGTATATCGTGCAGTGATACCATCAATTAGACCAATAAAAAGATGTGTTGCTGAACTAAAACGTGGTCGTACAAGTATTGAAGACAATCCACGACGAACGTCTGAAAAGTGTATCAACACCAAAAAACGTAGAGCAAAAATACAGGATATGGTTTTGGAAAATCGTTAATTTATCGAGAGAGAGAGTTAGTAAAAGCCCTAGGGTTTTCATTAAGCAGTGTAAACAATATCTTGGTTAAAGTTTTAGGTTTTAGAAACCTGTGTGCACAATGGATACCGCATGGACTAATAATGGGACCAAGTAATTTGGTTCTGAAACGATTTGGGTTCCAAAAAAGTGTAACAATCAGTTTTTGGGGACCCAAAAGGAATTTTGGTCGTGGATTACCTCCAAACTAATTAACCAATAAACTCGGACCATTATTGTGACCTTCTGGACGGCTAGATGTAAAAATTCATAGGAGAAGATCTAGTCTACTGAAGAAAAATATCATTTTTTATCAATACAACGCACCTTCCCACACTCACATCGCCAAAACCAGTGAATTAAAGTACAGTTGCTAGAACATCCATTGAAAACTACGGTAAAAGGTCGGGAAACGCTGGACTTGACGAGACCACTTGTCCCTTATGTATTTTGGGGCGCTGATTACGAAAATGGGGGTTAGAACTTGCAGAAATGGTCGGAACACCCCTAAAATTGCAAAAAACGCCTCTAAATAGGGGTGGGTTTTGGAAAAAATTGACATTTCGCAAACTAAGCCATCTTATATGTTTTTTGGGTCGCTGATTTCAAAAATCGAGGTGTCGAGACTGGAAAATTTGTGTATTACCCCCCCCATGCGAGAAACACCCCTCCCAAGGGGTGGGTTTTGGAAAAAATTGACGTTTCGCAAACTAAGCCGTCTTATATGTTTTTTGGGTCGCTGATTTCGAAAATCGGGGTGTCGAGACTGGAAATTTTTTGTTACACCCCCCACATGCGAGGAACACCCCTTCCAGTACATTCCAAATTAATTTTAATTTATGAATAAAAAGTATCAAGATCTTTCTGATACTCGTATTTTTCTTTTAGTCTTTATTTAAAGTGATCTTTTAAAAGCAAGAATTACCCGAAAACAAAATCAGGGGGTGTTTCTCGCATGTGAGGGGTGTAACACAAATTTTCCAGTCTCGACACCCCAATTTTTGAAATCAGCGACCCAAAAACATATAAGGTAACTTAGTTTGAAAACGTCATTTTTTTTCCAAAACCCACCCCTTGATAGGGGTGTTTCTCACATGTGGGGGGTGTAACACAAATTTTCCAGTCTCGACACCCCAATTTTTGAAATCAGCGACCCAAAAACATATAAGATAACTTAGTTTGAAAACGTCATTTTTTTTCCAAAACCCACCCCTTGGGAGGGGTGTTTCTCACATGTGGGGGGTGTAACACAAATTTTCCAGTCTCGACACCCCGATTTTCGAAATCAGCGACCCAAAAAATATATAAGATGGTTTAGTTTGCGAAATGTCAATTTTTTCCAAAACCCTCTATTTAGGGGCATTTTTTGCAATTTTAGGGGTCTTCCGACCATTGCTGGAAGTTCTAACCCCCATTTTCGTAATCAGCGCCCCAAAATACATAAGGGACAAGTGGTCTCGTCAAGTCCAGCGTTTCCCAACCTTTTACCGTAGTTTTCAATGGACTATCCACCCTATTGACCAGATTTAGCTCCCTCTGACTTCTGGCTGTTCTCACATCCCAAAAATTCATGTGTGGCAAATGTTTATTTTAGAACAAATAGCATCAGCCGTAGAGATATACTTTGACAGTTCCGGATTCTGACCTCGGGGAGGGAATCCATAAATCACTAGAACAAGTGTACAAGTTTAAAGTGATTATATTAAATAATAAAATGTATTTCAAACCATAAAATCGGTTTTTTCTATCGAACGAAAAACTTATTAAATAACCCCTACACGCTTGGAGTTGTTTTACACATACAGGAATTATTCCAAAAATTATTGCCATAACTGTAATAAAAATTTAAAACTAAACTTTAATGACTAATATGACAGAGTGGTGGTGAACTATTTTACATTTGGTAATATCTTATTACATTTTTTTATCTACCTAATATTTTACATTTGACACTATTAATTGTTATAGCTTAAGTAATTTACAATAATTACTAATTATTTTTATTAACGAGAAGATTTTTTTATACGGTAAAAAATAAACACTTTCCCATTAAACGAAACTGCCGAGTTTATGTGATTTAAGTAATAAAAATTAATCAGAATATTCCGTACCTATTTTCATTAGTTGTGTCGACAAGTATGTCCCGTTTAATGCTTTATGATGCATTGTTTAGCTTTTAAATTACTATAACTAAGTGTAAGAATTTATGCGTAGGTATTCATTCTTCTCAACATTATAACTGTAATAACAATTATGCACCAGATAGCACTACGCAATTTAGTAATCTCTTATTGTTTTCCTTTCAACGATTTCTATAGAAAATATGTTCTATGTAAACTTTTCCATAAATATTGTGATTTGCAGTTGCTTGAACGTCTTTTTATTTATTTTTATATTTTCTTATACGACGGGAGTATTTATGTTTTGAGAAGTGGCGGCTCTAGGATTTTTTTTTTATCTAAAACGTAAAGCACGGGACCCACACCAAATATAAACCAGATACTATTGGCCACACGGGGAACACTTTGATAAAGAAAATTTTCATTTTAAAGTTTGCGAAAAAAAAAATATTTTCTTAGCCTCCCAGAGAAAAATCGGAAAAACAAATCCTCTGTTTGTATTTTTTTCGCAAAAATATCTATGTTTTTCAAAAAAGTGTTGCCAGTTAAATTTTTTTTACTCAAAAATTATCTTATGCAAACATTTCAGATACCTATATTTTTTTAAATAAATAGTTGGGGTGGTTCGTTTTGAAATAAAAAGCACTGTGTATATTGCCCTTCGTACAGCATTCTAAATCCATTTAAATAATTTTAGATAAACTAATTAATTTTTGTAACTATAGACTATAAATAACACTTATAAAAATTCTAACAAACATAAAAATATATCTCTTTTATTAACTTTGCTGTTTACAATATTTATTAAAAAAATACGGAACAAAAATCGCTCTTTTTTTACACGTTACAGACTCACACTGTATATATACGTATATTTTATATAAAATTAAGTTTTGTGGATTATTTGTCTCAGCCTGTATATATTTTTTCATACAATTAGGCTTTGCAAAAATGTAACTTAGAAAAAATTAATAAAGAATACAATAGATGATTTGAATATAGCAAGCACTTAGACTATTTTCGAGACCCTTTAAATATAATATTCACATAGTCATCCCGAATCAATAGAGCTTATCGGGAATAGAGAACAAAATCCAGGAAGAAGCTGAGTGCCGCGACCCTGTTATCAAATGCGAAGTAATATTTTCGTTTATTTTTTCCGTCTTTCGAAAGGGGCCCACCCTTTGTTGGAGATTAATAAGCAACCCTTTTTAACTATACACATACAATGCAAGTTTTTCATCATGTCTGTATTATTTATGTTTGGATGACTGCTTTATCTTTCGCTGGGTTCTACTTCGCTTCCAATGCCGTACTTATTTTTCTCGCATGTGTCACGCAAATATTGCTTTTTTTGCTTCCCTGTTTATGTATTACCTTAAATTGTAACAATGCTATTTAATTTAATTGTTCATTGTGTGTTATTTAGTTTTTTAAGTAAATAAGACAAGAAATAATATCTATACCGGCGTAACTATGCCATTACTACATTGTGTTCCTAAAACATCAACCCCTTTGATATCTTATGTTTTGCAAATAAAAAAAAGTTTTTATTTCTCTTACTCTCTTTCCGTAAAGCGATATTGCCCAAAAACAATGTTTAGCAGTTTGAAATTTTGAAAAATATAAGCTTGATTTATATCTATCACCTACAGGTTTTTAGAGGATATAAAAATGCAGCGGCGTACGGTCCATGAAAGCAAGGGTAGCAATGCTTCCACTAGAATTATCAACCGACCAAAATTCTAGCATCCATATATCGAAAATAGTATAGGACTATTATTCCAATATACCTCTTTTCCATTTAAGCAATTTGCATATAAAATATTTTACCGTGTTCGTCTAAAACTGCACCTAAATTTTTAGGAAATAATCCCAAATGGAAATCAATAAAATGTAGCTTAAGTGACATGTTGCAACCTAACCTCTTGTAAAATTGGATAAGTTCTTCAACTAGATCTGTGTAGTTCTTCGAATTTTTTTTTATCTAGAAAGTTGATACATATTATATTTTCGAACACAGTCCACGTTTTATTTTCTTAAAGCTGTGACTCACTTGCACACATTTTTTTTTCTCCATGTAGACTTTTAACAAAAAAATATTTTAACTTTTAGTACTATTTTGCTGGTATTTTGGTATCGCATATCTATATAATTCATTTATTTAATTTTTGTAATACCACATGATAACATCGGTTCTAAAAACGTTAATTTTTGTAGACAAAACTGCTTTTGAGTTTTATTGCCTTGACAAAGTACTTGTCTTCGTTGACTGTAAATAAAATTGTGTTTTAGGTCAACTGTCAATTTGATGTCCAGTGAACTAAATGATACTGTTAGTTGCCACTCTTTTTACTCCATCATTTAATTTTCGTAAAAATAAAACTGATAATTTATTAATAACCTCAAACCCCCAAAAACGAATTAAAAACCCCCAAAGTTTATTTTTCTAACCCAAAACATTTTTATTAATAATTTGAAAATAGACAATAAACGAAAGGCCAAAAAGGTAGAGGCTAAGAGAGAAGCCCGAAGCATGCATATTTGAATGCACAATTCGAGCCGGAGCGATATTGGGACTGCAAGGCCGGTAGGCAGATAAAGAGAAGCACAGAAACTCAGGGCCGGTTTAAAATTATTAAGCCATTAGCACTTCAAAGTCTGCTTAGGGTTTAACGTATAACTATTGACACAAGCAGTAAGTAGAACATTTTAAATTCACATCAGCGCCATTTTGTTAAGGTAGCGGTAGCAAGTGCACTTAATAATAATTAAAGAAAAACAATATTTAATGTGTGTTGCACACACAGAAGGATTTAAGCCAGAGGAAGGAGTGGTAAATAACTTCTAGATATTTAACCAAATATACAGCCTTTAAAGTCTCTTAACCGTTTTACCCAATAAAAAACACTGGAAAAATCCCCTCTCCCTCAGAGCAGACATAATCTGGTATACCGATGTCTCGAAAAGCAACCAAGGTGTTGGAATAGGCATCTACGGAGATAATCCGCGCCGTTTAGCCTCGGAAAAGATGCTACAAAATTCTAAACGAAAATTAAAGCAACATAGTGCTGTGACATGGAGATCAGTGAAAGTGCAATTCAACCAAAAAATGTCATCTACTCGATGGGTCAAATCATGAAGGCAATTAGCTTCTATAAAATCAGCTCAAGACTGGTTACAACAAGCGGATTGTGGCCTAGCAATAAAGGTCACCCAGGGACTGAGGACGAAGACCAAAGGTGGGACCAAAACATGCTGAACCACAACCTCAAGGCAGTGAGGTTAGTGGTAGGTGAACTTACAGGGCATTGTAGGCTAAATAGGCACATATAAAGAATGAGTCTAACAAAGGGCAATTAATATAGCGTCTGTCAGGAGGAGACAGAAACAGCTGATGCAAGTTTGAGGTGCTAAATAGGCTCAGAATTGTAAGGCTTGGAAAGCCAAATCAGAAAATGTACATGAAGGAGCTCGTGTCCTGTGGTGTCATCGGCACGGCACTCTAAAACAGCAAGAAGGATCATAATAAACATTTTTAAATCTGCGACGCAAGAAAACGTCATTTACTGAAGAAACTGAGATTATAGGAAGAGCTACTAAATCATTAGAATAACGCTATAGGTTAAGTATAAGTAAAGAGAGTTATATCTAATTTCCTTACATTTACCAAAAGGTAGTTTAAACGTCAAAAAAAATTAGGATAGTTACTGATTATCTAACAGTAATTCTACATATAATATAGCTATTTGGAGCCGAATGAGTTTTTTTTAGAACGATACCAAATATAACATACGTCGACTTAAGGCCAAGAAATTAAGTCTCGTCAATTTTTAAAAAATAATATAAATTGTATAAGAACTCATATTGCGGACCCACGTTAGTTCCTTCAGTTGAACTTTCTAACTGCAAGACACCTTCAGAATGTCATGAGTAGTAAATTTGGCTGTAAGTACTTACAAGAATTTTTCAGAAGTCTATAATACCTAATAAAAGTAATTATATAGTAAAAAAGATTGCTAATAATTTTTCCTCATAATAAGGGTCAGGATAAGAAATAATATCTAGCCCATACAAATGCATTTGAAATTATTATGGTTCCATTTTAAAAAAAATCTGATAATTCATTCGTTGACAGTTTTTGCAAATGAAGATTTCGAAGAACGATATATTGATGATATATTAAAGCTGGAAAAATTGGAGTTTAAAATGGAAATTCATGGTACAAGAATTTATTTAACCAAAGGAACTCTTCGATCTATTAGGATAAACACAGAATAACATCTAGTGCAAGCAGTTATTTTTGTCCAGTATATAGATATTTTGGCTTTAATTGAAGTCGATAAAATAGTCCTTTTACTTTAAAATCTGTTTAGTCCAAAATTCAGGACGAATTTGATGAAAGAAAATCTATTTATATTTATTTTTTATAACAATTTGCAAATTTTTTGAAAGTCTGTATTTTTATAAACATATAGTTATTCTTTTGGGCAGGTTGTAGGTTATTTAGGTTAATTATAGTCCGACTAGACTTCTATATTACTTCAATGTTAAGATGAAGAAGTTTTACTGAACGAACAAGGTGTAATGTAAAATGCTGGAGGTTGAAGTGTGGTTGAGATGGATAAAGGGTGAATAATCCGGACCTGGGAAAGTATATCGGTGGTAATATGCAGTGTACAGGCAGGCTGTGAAGGAATCTCAATTAGAATTTCGAGATGGGATCTTGTCTAAGTAAAAGGCCTCGTCGTGGATGAGTTGGACTTGTATCGGGGGCGGTGTGGGTCCTCAGAGGTCGAGGCCGGGCGGTGGCAAGTGACAGGCACGCAGGTCCATCGTTCCGCCTTCCCTGCTGGCGCGGAATTAGTCTGCGGCAACCGTAAAGCTGAGCTTTCGCTTTACCTGGCCTAGCCGATGAGTTGTGCCCGGTCGTATAATGTATGTGAAACTTGGGGCTCATTGTCTCAGGCGGCCGCGCTCGAATCGTCGTCATTAACAACTTCAGCGAACGACGCGATGCTTTATAACGAGGACCTCTTGCAGAGCAGAATGAAATTATTAAAACAACACACAGCAGACAATTCTAGGCCATCGGATTTTGATTGAATATTGACAAGATGCAAGAAAAATTACCCTACGATGGCAGCTGCAGAAATACTTTGTAGGCAATAATTTTTACCGACACGGTGGAGGCAGAATTTCATGAAACATCAATGTTTGATTAACTTTTAAGTTAAGACGCAAAATATACATGTTAAAAAAGCAGCTAAAGATAAATCCCATCTAACACGAAATAAATATTTTAAAAAAATATTTTTTTGTTTGTTTTTGGGTCTAATTTTCTTAGGCTTTACATGAAATAGGCTTTAATAGAAAATAGAAATATAAAAATATGGGTTTGGTAAGCAAATTTGGAGTGCTAAAAATATGTGACTGAACCCGGATTGCGCAAGTTCGACGCGCTCTATACTGGCCTATTTTCTTGAGCATGAAATTTTCCTGAAACAAAGTTTTCTAGACAATCAATCCTATAAAACTCTGGGTAAATGTAGAAAAATGAAAAAAATGTTTGTTAGTAGCAGTCCCAAATGCATTTAAATAATATTTACTTTTATGTGTAATATACTAGAAAAACGATAGAAATATCAACAGTTATTTTTTAATTTTATACACACAATTTTTTTATGGAAATAAAACATTTATCTTTTATAAATATTAGGACAGGGTTTAGATATGAAAACAATTCTTCTTATAACTATGCTTAACAACAAACCTACAGAGTTCCAAACGAAATGTATCTAACGCAGAGTGCAATAAAAAGGTATTTTAAATACCCTGCTCCTGATTATAAACAAACCTTAACACCCTGTATATAAAATCTTGTATAGGCGCCTCGTTGTTTCTCGTATAGAATATACAATAAAGAATGACCAAGCAATATTGAGACAATCAAAAGAGGCTGATGACTAAGTATTGGGTCCTAGCTATCTGATTGCTTCTTAAGTGAGCCCAACACCGTTCTGTTTGTCCCAGATAGAAATACTTTAGAATAGCGCCAGAAGTATTTTTTTCATCAAGAATTTATCTTTCACCTTGTCTAATAAATCTTATTTTATTCATTTTTTTAGCAGTTCTACTTATTGGTTTTATTAATTTGTTATCATCAGCAATGACTGCCAAATTTTACTTTCGAATCAGAGGCGTGAACAAATTATTTTTGATATTAAATAAAATGAATTCACTCAACTATTAAGTTTATTCTATCGACGGTTAAAATCAATTTAATTATTTGAAACAGATAAAAGTTACTGTATCATAAAATGATATAACACAGGGTTTAATAGAGTTGTTAGTAAATTTTATGTGAAGTACTTAACATGCTGTATTTTTTTTATCATTAATACCAGGTTGTTCAATAAGTTTTGTCTCAATATAAAAAAACACGATTTTATGGTTTAAGATACATTTTATTATTCGATATAGTCTCCCTGTACTTCAATACACTTATTCCAGTGATCTTCTAATTTAAAGCTTTCATCTCTATAGTAAGAATCACAAAGACTATCCACATACGCTTCCACAGCTGCGATTTTTTTCCTCTGTGGAAAATATCTTTTTTACGAATTTTTACAGCTGATCCAGAAGATTACAAAAATTATTTACCTTTATTGTTTTACCAGTTTGAAGATAATCCATGAATAAAATTCTTTTTGCATCCCAAAAAACTGATGCTTACACCTTCCTGGCCGATTTCTGGACCACAACTCTTTAGCTTCTTCTTTTGATTCAGGATTATGGTTGTAGTTTAATTTATAGTAATGAAATGATACACAATATCCTTTTTATCTTTTCTAAAATAATTTAAGTGTCGCTGAGAAAGTCGAATTCGAATGTGTTTTTGTTTCATTGTTAGCGAATGCCGCATCCATTGTGCACACAGCTTTCTAAAACCCAAACTTCGATCAAAATATTGCTCACACTGCGTAATAATATCCATATGACTTTCACTAAATCTCTTTCGGTTAACTAAAAATCTTCCAAAACCATATCCTATATTTTTGCTACAATTTCTGGTGTTGATGCACTTTTTCGACGTTCTTCAGGTGGATCGTCTTCAAGACTTATACGACCACGTATAAATTTAGCAACCTGTCTTTCTACTGTTTTAGTTGAAGGTAAATAGTCCTTAAACACTTTTAACACTCGTTCATGAATTTGCTTTGGTGTTGATATAAAAGTATATGAAAAAAAAAAAAAAAAAATTTTTTTTTTTTTTTTTTTATATAATATATATATATATATATATATATATATATATATATATATATATATTCCCCTTTTAAATGATAATATGATACGCCCACTTTAATCAGCTAAAATTATAAAGATAAGTGGGCAGATTTACAAGAAACTTCACACGACGCGACGTTCATGACCAAACATTAGTAGCTGCTATCCTTGGTCACTCAACGGCTTGTTCACTGTATCAACAAATCTTTTTAATCCTTTTCCAAAAACTTTAGTCAAATCTTTTTTACCACGTTTTCTTATTTCATACCTTTGAAGAAAAAATTCCAGCTTTAAAGGAAAAGCCTGAACTCTTTGCTGAACAATTTTTTGCTAATTTTACTCTTTACCCTTTACTCAATTTGCATGTTTTAACAGTTGCTTTTGTTCCCTACAAAATGTCCAAAATTATGTCTAAGTTAAAACAGATCCAGCAATTGTTTTTTAAAAGGATGTGTTTCTGAATGTGCTGTGTATAGTATATAAGAACAATTTTAAAATTTATTAAGTTGTAAAATATTATAGACATGAACAAAACGGTAAACATATGAAAGTTGATTGGTCCTAAAAAACTAATAGAGGAAAACAATCATAACATATATCGCTGAATTACAAAAAAATTTAATGCACGAATAGTGCAAAACCATTTGAAAGTACGAAAAGGTTATTTCTTATTACCACATTCGACTGATAGATATAAAGATACGTTAATGCAATTTGACAGTGGCCACACTCAGTATGTAAATTTAATCATCATTCATAGGATCGCACCTTTTTTTTCTAGTTCATAAGTAAAGAAAACTACAGATTATTTATAAAGATTTATATATTTTAAGGTTCGTAAGGGAAGAAAAGCCCTTTGAAGGCATGCAGAAGGTCTAACAGTTAATATATTCTAAATACAAGAGAGCGTATAATTCCGAAGGTTTAAAAATCTTTAAAGCTATCCATGGCTTTTGACCAGGTTTGGCATGATGCGCTTTTTAACGAACTTCCTTCTTACGGCCTTCTAACTAAGCTTCTGTTTGGCTCTTTAGTTTCCTTTTTAATCGACGTATATCAAATATTGCGGATGGTCACTCTACCAGCTTTCACCCAATTAATGCTGGGAATAAAGAGTCATTCGAACTTGTTGGCGTTGCTTTTCAGAATAACATTAACTGACATAAACATACTATATCCATAGTTTCTGCAGCTTTAAAAAAGCTTGGATTCCTCTTTCGAACCAGAAAGTAATCCTCTCTTTCTAATCTGTATACTCTGTATGTATTCCGAATCAGACCCTCTTTGGAATATTGTTCCCATGTCTAGGGAATGACGGCTCCCATAACTCTTAGCATTCTTGATTTTATCCAAGGAAAAACTCTACGTTTTATTAATGATCCCTCGCTTACAGGAAAGCTTCCTGCTCTTGTCCACCAACGGGCTGTAGGGGATCTGTCGTATATTTTTAGGCTTCTGCTTTGAGGATTTGGCCAGTATAATTTCTCCTCTGGCAGCTTTTAATATAGCAACACGTAGTGTCACTTTTATGCATTCTTTTACAGTCCAAGTTGAGAGGTACCGAATTTCCCACTTTGTTCGTTTTTTTCTCCCTGGAGTGTCCAGACAGATTTTTTGTTGATTGAAACATTTGAAACTTAGTTTATTTTATTAGCAAATGAGTCTACTGATAAGCGATTGAGATAAAAGTTTCAGGTTTTCAGAAATAGTTGCTTTTAAACTTTGACATCGTTTAGACACAAATCTGTCAAGTTTTGACACATATGCTATATGAGCTTTTCGACTTGTTTTAAGCTCCACTATTGTCCATTAAAATTATGAGCATTATACTGTGATTTCTGATATCATTTATAGAAGGAAAAGCATATGAACATATTATTATGTTCTAAACGTCTTAAGTTTTGAACTATAGAGTGAAGTTTAAAAAAAAACATGTTTTTCTGATTTATCTGGAATACCATTTTAGATATCTTTACGCAATTCGGTATTTATTTAAAGTCGCACACCAGTGGCATCCGTACGGGATTTGAATATTATATTTTTAAGGAAAAAATGGTACGCCACCATATTTACCTACTAAAATAGGTATTCCAAAAAACAACGAAAAAAATTAAGAAACTAAATGGCAAACTACAATTTGAACAAATAAAACGCTAAACGTTTAGAACACCAATAATTATTCTGACTCTGAAGTTCTAAAAACAATTTATTTAAGGCTTGGAATCCAAGTTTCGGTGTATGAAGAAAGTTTTTTAGGTGCCTATTATGAGAGTCCTGATCAAAGGTGTTTGAGATGTCAAGAACTTACTCAGATATTTCAAATGCTTAGAGAGAAAATAGAGATTTTTTTAAATGTTAGGAGAGAAATTATATCAAACCAACAAACACACCAAAATCCCCAAATGTTTAAATCCAAATAAGAAACGAAAAAGCGTCTTATCTGTACCCGTCTTGACTGCCTATTGCTCAGACCTGGGTACAATGAAATATTATCTGTACCCTAAAAAAAAAAAATATGGTCAAAGTTATCCTTAACCAAAGAAGTAATAGCTGTAGTATGTTGTAAGACATACTGTTAATTTTTTAAAAATATTTTTGAGTGGACAAATTTATTCATAGTACCTTCTGAATCGCCCTGTATATTAAAGGTGTCCGATTCCCTAAAATAAATTTCCACAGGTATAAGTATGCCTGCATCTTGCTGGACCCATAAACGGTCTGATACTGTAACAAATTAAGACAATTAAATAACTATGAATATATAAACAGAGAACTCAACCGTAAAATCGTATTTTAATTAGGTTTCGATCTAAAGGGCACTTTTTCTCATCTCTTTAACTAAAGCTGCGGTTAAACTACATCACTGGCGCATTATCATTTTATGCCTTATTAACTCTTGCTACTTGTCTCAATTGTAAGAAGATATTGTTTAAAATAATTTTATTCCTGGTAGGTAGAGGAACTTGATACAACTTTAAGTCTATTATCTTTGCGATATGAGAAGAAACAGTTAAACATTATTTTTTATATGTGTTATAAAGATGTGTAATATTTGACAAAAGAATGTTACGAAGCGATCCAACAACAGACGAAATTTAGGTATATCTTCGGGGGTTTATAAAAAATAATTATTACTTGGATGACCAACGTTTTTAAAGCCGCCTTGCCAGTGGCGTCTCTCATATTAAACATAAATATATAATAAAATATAACATGAGGACTGTCTAATATGTTTTCGGCGATGCTTTTGATAATTAATTTTTTTAACTGATATTTATGTAACACACGTTATTTTTAGATTCTTGAAAATGGAAAAAGTAAAATTTTATAAAATTCTCTATACAAGGGGAATTAACACCGACCGAAATTCATGAGATGTTCCTGATAGTTTAAGGAGACCTTTATTTTCCTCAGTTAAGGAATGGTCTACTAATTTTAAAAATCGGTCGTACTAGCCTCGAAGGTAATGCATGTGAAGGATGTCCAAAAGTACATGATATTGTTTTAGAAGACCAGCGGGTTACGTCTTAATAACAGTGCAAACACTATACGAAGGCTAGATGTCTAGCACCGAGAAAAAAAGAAAATCCGTTGCTTTAGCGGAAAAAAATATAACATTTCTTTTTGCTTATTGATTAACTCAAGAAGGACAAAACTATAATGGGCAAATACCATTCTAATTTTTTAGTTTAACTACATAAAAATAGTTAAGAAAAAGGCCTAGTTTGCAGGAGAAAAAAGTTATTTTTTACTGGGATAAAGCACCTGCACACAAAAGTGTTTTGGTGGTGGGAAAATTAAAAATCTGAACAACTATACAGTAGTCCAGTTTTCAGAAGTCGCAAAAAGTATATCCTAATTACGCTTTTGACAAAATTGTGTCTTTTTTTTTTAATGTAAATCACCCTGTATTTTAAAGCATAATTACGTTAAGCGAATTACTGACATATGTATTAAATATAACGTTGTGTATTTTCTCTATTGAGTTTATTTAAAAAACCTCAGAAATGCCGGTACTATTGCACTGTATTCAGATTCTTAAAAAAACTTAGATTGTACGTTTTCAAAACAAATAGAATCCAAAAAGAGTAAATATTAAACTAGGAGTCCAAGGGTCCTTATCCAAATTTGCAGAATTGTGCTTTTTACACCTTAAGAACGGGGGGAGCAAAAGCTTTGTTACTGCTGTTGGGTGCAAATATGTTTTAAATATAATTAACTGGAATAAGTTTTCCTTGCTAATCTAACTAATGTATGATCAACGAGTTTATTTTTTTCTGAATATCCAGCCTTTGGGCTGGATGCTCTTTCAATTTAAAAAATATGCTCCCTAACTTGCACCTATCCTTACTTGCCTCTTTCAAATTCATTCCCAAAGTCTTCTATCTAAACCTTACGTGCTTAAATCTCGAGTTTCCTTTCTAGTCGACGTTAATTTATTATTGTAAGTGCCATATTTGTAGCTTTCATCAAATTAGTGCCTAAAAAGCTAAGGCTTTACTCTTTTTATTCTTTACATGAAAGATCTTCTCTCTTTTACCATTAATCCCATTTACAGTTTTGCTAAAGATGGTACTTTTTTAAACTTCTCCTGCTTTAAGCATGATAATGCGGATAAATCATTTACTGGACCTTCAATTATTATTGCATGTGGATACCAAAAAGTTGTCCAGTTTGATGCATCAAAACTCCACTATATATCAGCGGCCAAGTTTAAAAAATAAGCTAATCTCGTAGGCATTCGAGAATGACCTTAAATTTCTTAAACGCATTACATCCATAACTAGAGCAGCTTCCAAAAGCTTGAATTTTTCTTTAGAGCCAAAAAATATTTGTCCCTGTGTGTACACTTCCTATGTTCTCCAAATCAGAACCTGCTTGGAATACTGTTTCTAAGTCTGGAGAATGGCTTTCCCACAACACACAGCATTTCTAATTCCATTCGAAAAAAGATCTTTCTCCTTATCAATGTGCCCATTTTCACAAAAAAATCCTTTTTTCGTGGTTCTATTCTAAAGTAATTATGCATTCCTAGAGAATTAAATTATAACAATAAGTTCTTTAATTATAATTATCGTATCAACATAAGTAATTTAATAAGAATTCCTAAGTAATAATATTTTACTGCAAATAAAAAAAATGATTATCTACTTTTCTTAATTTATTTTACGCCACTGTCTGAGATAATATACCAAACCTTTGTGTCGCATATTACCGTCCTTTCTGATAGGCATGTATACTATTTAATGTGACACTAAAGGCAAGAAAAATTTAAAACAAGTCATTATAGCTTGTTCACAGGTTATAAAAGAACCTCATCGATAAATTTTCGGTCTTTTTGACTGTCACTTGAGAACTATTATACCTGCTGTATAAGACTAGAAATATACGATTTTCAATTTTGAACAGAAAGTGTCACGCAACTAGGGTTCTTGGAAAAGACTTTTGGATTTAATGGGTTGTTTTATTATGGTTGTTAATACTTGGGCACGTTACTTTTAGTGTCTTTTTCAACCAGTTAACTATCGCTATTCATTATTGGTGCAATTATCTTCATTTTGGTTTAAAAGACCCATAACACGAAACCTTTGTGTATATTCTGAAGTAGGCATATTTAAAATATTTGCGCTTCTTCTTTATACTTTACCTTTTTTTATTTTAAACCAGTTTGGTCCCCCTTTCTTAAATAGCTTTTTTTATGAAACAGAAATAAGTACCCTTGACAACCCTTTTTCTACAAGATAAGCAGAAAAAAGAATCATATTTACATATTTTTAAATATTAGTCTTGAATTTTACAGCCCAATTACCAATGTATAGTTAAGTAAGAAGCGGTATATTATTGCTGATTTAAAGATTTGGAGGTTAGAAGGGACAGAAAAAACCTTTGCTGGCAGCAAAGTGCTAAGTCTAGACACCTTAGGCTGACGATAGTGCACTTTACTCTATTATTCACTTTCTCAAGACAGGATAAGCCAGATATCTTTTTTACAAGACCTTAAATTAATATTGAATTGGGGCGCCAAAAATCTGCCCAGTTTTATGTTTTTAAAACAAAATCATGTTTGATATTGCGAAAAAGTCTGCCAGTACTCATCCTTTACTGATAGCTAAGTCCTGCAAAACAAGGACATTTAAGAATGTGGACTTTACTTTACACACACATTATGTCCATAGATACAGTCAGAAACTATTTCTTCTCTTCAAATCTCTATACTGTGTTTGCATCCCAGATCACTTCTTTTTAAAATATTGTTTTTATGTTTGGGGAATGGCGTCTCAACTCTTGATTTAAAAAAAAAAGTTGTTCTCCTTTTTTTAAAAAGAGGTATTAATAATTTCACGCTAACAGGAAAGCTTTCTTCTCTTGCCCACTGACCGATTTTAGGTGATCTGTCGCTCTTTTATAGTTCCTTTCACGTTTTCTGCGAATTAGACAGTATAAATCTAGCAGCTCCCAATGGGGCAAAACGTAGTGCCACTCTTATGCTTCCCTTTACAGTTTAACTTAGGAGGCCCTAAACTTCTTACTTTGTTCCTTTATTAATAGGGTGTCTAGTCTGTGAAACCTACTACCCGCAGAGGTTTTGCTTTCTCGTGTTAATAAACTACCTTTTACCACAATTATGACACCCACCGTACGTTACTACTAAGACTTTTAGTCTTCGTGGACAAAATAAAAAAATAAAGAAGCGATTAAGGTGGAAAGTTCGGGTCTTTTTTAGATGGACTGCTAAGGATGCATAAAACTGAAGCTTAACTTGTTAAACTTTTATGGAAGAAACTTAAATGACTTGTTCTAAATGGGTAAAGCAAGAAAAAGATGTATATCTTCTCTGAATTTCCAAATATTTTAAAACTTTTTTAAAACCTTGCAAACAACTAAGAGAAAAATAATTACGTCTATAACTGGAAGGGAGAATTTTGGATTCTTTTGTAAGGATAAGTTGCACACATGCTTGGCTTCTCAGTTAAATTCAGAAAAATATCCTTGTCACAAGAAATCTGAAAAAGGCGGGTTTGGGTTGGCCCATTTTCTTATGACAATTCCTGCGGATCCTGAGTATTAAAAAAAGCTTCTTATTGCATACACTTAGCAATATAAGGAACAACCTATTAAAAATATATTGGCAAATAACAGAAGTAGAATTGGGAAACAGCGAGCAAGTGTTTCTCATATATTTTCCACAGAAAGTAAGCGGAATTACCAATTGTTTAGCAGTACCCCTATGAAGAATTGTAAATATTGGATTGTTTTATGGCGTTTACATTGCGTGAAGTACCTAAAAACAAAAAGGGGTTGAAGTAAACTTTTAGGGTATTTAAATTTTAAAAATTATAATTATAAAATTTTAATATAAAAATTAATATATATTTTTTAATATTAAAATATAAATTTAAATAATAATATAAAAATATATAATATAATATATATATATAATATTATATAAATATTTATATTAAATAAAAATTATAATATTTATTATTATAAATATATATATATATATATAATATATAATTATGGAAATACAATTTGCATTATAAATATTTTATAGAAAACTTATATTTATGTTGATTTCAGATTAAATATAAATCTATAAAATGATATAGTAATATAAATCTATAACAAATATATAATAATATATTTTTATAATATTATATATATATATAATATATTTATAATTATAATATATATTATGATTTATAATATATAATAATATATATAATAATATATAATAAATTTAATATATATTATATATATTATATATATATATATATTATATATTTATATATATATATATATATATATATATATATATATATATATATATATATATATATATATATATATATATATATATATATATATATATATATATATATATATATATATATATATATATATATATATAATATTATAAAGTTAATAAATGTTAGCCAAAAGTATTAAAGTAAAAATTAGGTTTATTTAACATTTAAAGGTTTTCTTTAAAATTTAAATTAATTCAAATAATAAAAATAATAATTAACTTGATTTATAATACGTCAAAATAAGATTTTGTAAGTTAAATAAACTCCAATGTCAATAAATTGTTTTTCATAGCCACCTATCATTTTTATTTAATGTTATTACTAATAAATATATGCCAAAATGAGTTTTCAACGAATAACTTTTAATGTGTTAGGAATTTCGATAGGGTTATAATTAGAAACATGATTGTTTTTTAATTCTGCATCTAACAACCTAAAAGTATACAGGGGCTCATATTTAAAATAAGAAAAATAAAGTGATTTCAAATTTGAAGAGTTACTAAATTCTGGACACCCTGTACATTTTGAATTAACCAAACATGACCTAAGCGACTAATATTACGTTACTTAATAAGTTCCTTGTTTAATTCCATTAATCAAGCACTATTGGTATTTTTATTCATTTTTAAATTCAATGGTGCAAAACAGTTTTTTTTATATATTTAATTTTTTTTTCTCTGAAATTACTGAACCGATGTTGACAAAATTTAAGAGGAAGATAGGTGACTACAAGAGGTATCTAAATATATAAAAAAATACACAGTGTACCATTTAAAAAAATGCACCATCGTGACGTCACACTTTTTTGTGACACCCTGTATAACCAATCTTATTTTTCTGAAATGCACCGTAGGTTAAAGTAACGTCTCAAAATATGAAAATTTTATTTAATAATATATATATATATATATATATATATATATATATATATATATATATATATATATATATATATATATATATATATATATATATATATATATATATATATATATATATATATATATATATATACAATATTTGGACAAACAAATTTGACCACAAAAAGGGCACAGCTATATTTCTATTAATCTGACAAACACGTGGCCCAAATACAATCCCATATTTAAAATCTTGGCCTCATAGTAAATATTGTCTATATTGATTCGGACTATAAAAAATGACAGAAGGTGAATAACAGATCAAATTGCTCTTACGATATTTCTTTTCAACTCAATCTGAATATGCGTTAATGAACCATTCGGTAGCCCAATAAACGGATCCGCGTACACTGTCATCACTAAATCATTTAATTTAGCTATTGTGGTGTAATATATCTATATACACCTTTTTAAAAATCACATTAATCATTTTTATTTACAATATATACACAGAAAAAAGTTGGGCATTTATACGCATATTAATTTGGCTTAAGATGGATATTTCTAAATAGTATCTACATTCTTACCCGGCTTGGTTTTAAAGAAAGCGGTGTATGTAGAAGGTAGGCGATGTATCTATACAGTCCAAATGCCCCTTGTTAAAACTGGATCTATTGGTCAACTAAGTCATTGTGCCAGACTGACCTTCAGTTGTTAGATGTGAGAAAAACAAAGAAAAAATCTACTCTTAGAATATAGATGGATTATCAAAGTCTTAGGACATTTGGCACTCTTTAGATCTTGACTCAATGATAAGTCAAAAATTTCATATCCTCTACATCTTGATCCAGTGGCCAATCAAAGTCTTAAGGCACATTAAACATTCGCTACATTTGGATTCTATGGTTAATCAAAATCGATGTTTGTAGCAAAATATCAAGCTACCTTAAATCTTGGGGTAGTCATAATAAATCATTGGAAATGGAAGGTAATTTTAATCTTAGCCCATATAAAGCAGTGTCACAAATTCTTGTTCAGTTGTAATTCAAAATGTATTAATTGTAATTTAAAAACTCACAACATGAATGAAATTTTACAAGTAACTAATGAATAGCTAAAAAAGAAAAAAAAAATACAGACAACAGTAATAAATCTATTAATATAGCAGACTGGTATGTGTAAAAAAAATCACCGACCATAAAAATTTAAAATAGTACCACTACCACAGTCTGGGTGGTCGCCAGTATCTGACAAAAGAAATTTAAGTACATTAAGACACAATTATATGTTCACAGGGCTCCGCAAAGAAAATAAAAGCCATCTATACGTTTGTTTTTAAATGTAATAAGATTCAAGCAAATCATTCGTGTAATTTAAGTTCTTTTGTCAAAAAGGATAGCGCCGGCTCTTCGTCAGGTAGCCAAAGTCAGTCAGGAGATGACAAAGGAAATGTCACTGCACATCAATACTACAAAATTTAACAATACTACCACAACTAATCAGAAGTTTGTAGTAGAGTATAGAAAAATATTAGGCAAAAATCTTTTTTTTTTTTTTTTTTTGAAAATACAGGGTGCCTAGAAAATACGTGTACCAAAATGTATCCACGTCAAAATATATTAATTTAAGCCAACTTAGTTATATCTGAAATGCTTTATTTGGGCGGTAGATAATGTCAAGAATTTTTAAAAATATTGTTTTTTTTTAATTTTTAAATTTAAATGTTTTTTGTTGTATAGTTAGATGAAACTTCCTAATATTAATATTCTAATACTTACATTTTCTTTCCATCAAATCCTAATAAAAGATCATTATGAAAAACTTTGCACATATTGAAAAGTTTTACTGATTTCAATAATTTTTATTTATTTTTAAGAGATTTCAACAGTCACAAAAGCAAAAAAGCGTTGAGTTTTTGGAAATATTAAAAAGTAAAAACATTTTTTTGCCTACCTGTGTATTTCAAAATTAGAGAATAACTGGAAAGTACTGTTGTTAGCCAAACCTTAAATGGGTTTGGTCGTAAGATTTCCTTTTTTGGAAAATTTGACACTAACAAAAAGAGAGGCAGTTTGTCTGTTATTTATGACTTATACCTGCTAACCCTAACATTTTAAAATTTAAATGTATCCTTAACATACTTAAGGGGATAAACCGCAATTTTCTGGCACATTTTTAGCTATATCTTTATACACAATTCGTCAAAAATCATAAAAAAAACTATTTGAATCTTTAATTAAGGAGCCTTTAGAAACGCTCTCTCAATCAAAAAACTATTTTAAAAATGACGGCATAACGTTTGCTGATATTTTTTTTATTTGTTTGGATGCATCTACACCTATACCGACGCCATCTCTAGCTAATGAAACTCATTAAGATAAAGTTCATTTACAAGCGTGAACTCGACCATATAATGAAATGTATTATTCTTTAAAATACCGCTAAAATGGTCTTAGCTTTTTACATCCGTAATTAAAGCACACTGTCTAATGACCAATTATGGTTTTTTATCACGACAGCGAACGCAAAGTTATAAAATGAAACGGCTAATTTAATTGTCTATTGTGGAAAATTGCTGTCCAGTATTATACTTTTTGTTTAGTCGTAATTTTATCTTTCGAAACCCATTTCCATTCTCGAGCAAGACGACTTATCAGTAGCGTCACAACGAATTATTAGAGGGTGCAACGTACAATTGAATTTACAGACCAATTCGGAACGACTAAACAAAAATGTAATATTGGACAACAATTTTCCACAACAGACAAGTAAATACGAATGTTAAAAGCTATTACCATTTTGGTAAGTCCTACAAACTGTAAATTCAGTTGCACGTTGCACCCCCTAATAATTATTTGTAACGCTACTGATAAGTTTTCTTGCCTAATAATTAAAATAGATTTCGAAAAATAAAATTACAGCTCTACAAAAACCGTAATATTGGACAGCAATTTTCTACAATAAACAAAGAAATACGAATGTAAAAAGCTGTCTTAGTAACGTCACAAAGACTTACTAGGGGTGCAATGTACAACTGAATGAAAAGTTTGTAGAACTTACTTGAATGGTCTTAGCTTTATACATTTGTATTTATTTGTCTCTTGTGGAAAATTGCTGTCCAGTATTACACTTTTTGTTTAGTCCTAATTTTATCTTTTGAAACCTATTTCCATCCTCGAGCAAGACGACTTATCAGTAGCGTCACAAAGAATCATCAAGGGGTGCAACGTACAATTGAATTTACAGACCACTTCGAAACGACTAAACAAAAAATGTAATATTGGGCAGCAATTTTTAACAGACAAGTAAATACGAATGTTAAAAGCTATTACCATTTTGGTAAGTCCTACAAACTGTAAATTCAGTTGCACGTTGCACTCCCTAATAATTATTTGTAACGCTACTGATAAGTCGTCTTGCCTAATAATTAAAATAGATTTCGAAAAATAAAATTACAGCTCTACAAAAACCGTAATATTGGACAGCAATTTTCTACAGTAAGCAAAGAAATACGAATTATTTTGTCTCTTGTGGAAAATTGCTATCCGGTGTTACATTTTTGGTTTAGTCGTAATATTTTCTTTGGAAATCTATTTCTTTTGTTTTTTATTGTTTTTTATCACGACAGCAAACGCAAAGTTATAAAACGAAATGACTAATTTAATTGTTTATTGTGGAAAATTGCTGTTCAGTATTTCAGTTTTTATGTAGCTGTAACTTTATTTTTAGCAAAACTTTTAGGTATACATCTACCTGTGTTATTAAAATATATACATATATTTTTAAAGAAGACAGTAACTTATGTATTTTTAACGAAATTTTTCCTGTAAATGATGAGTTTGTTATTTGTTTTTCTTGCTTGACTAGAGACAGACATAATTAGTTAATAGAAAACCTAAGGACTTGCTTTAAATCTAAAAGATACTTCATTAAATAAGTGACATCTGGTTAATTTCGTACGAATTGATTGGATAAGGTATTTTTAGTACGTGTAATTTTCGCCAATGACAGATTTATGCTTGAAACATTCGACAAAATAACACGATTCCAAGAAATACCTACGCTTGAAATCACGTTTTAATAAAAAAAATATTTAAAAGTTAAGATTTAACATAAAACATTAGTTTTAACAAAAAAATTAAATTCAGCTTTATACCTACGTAGGGTAACTCGTATTTATTATTGATTTACCAGAAGATTTTACTTACAAAAAATCGGTGCCTATGGAAAAACTAATCTTTGTGACATGAAAGATGAACTAAAATAAACAGTAGACCTAAAAAGTATGAAAATGTGTAAAAATTCGTATAGGGTAACTCAAAAATTAGAATTATCATTTTTATTCCTTATATTATACTCCTGGTAAGGCTATAGTAGAATACGGGGTAATTCGCTCAAAAATTATTAAAAGTACAGGGTGTAAAAGTACAATTTTTTAAGTGATAAACTTTTGTTACAATAATAAACAGTGGTATTATTGTGTCGTAACATTTTTGATATTGATATTATTAATAATTTGGTACATGATTCTTATTTTCTGCTTAGTTTTACATAAAAATGATGCTATAAAATTGACTTCATAAACTTAACGGCTATTGAAAATAATATATATATATATATATATATATATATATATATAATTTTTAAATATATATATATATATATATATATATATATATATATATATATATATATATATATATATATATATATTGAATATTGAATTTTTGAACGTTGTTGTAATTTAGTTTGTCAATTTACTTTAGCTTAAAAATTTTGTTGTGCAGATTTACAATTTTTTTTTTTATATATTTATATATATATAATAAAATATATTTTATATATATATATATATATATATATATATATATATATATATATATATATATATATATAAAAAAAATATATATATATATATATTTTAAAATAATAATTAAGTTAAATATTTAAAAAAAGTATTATAATATTAGTAATTAGTATAAATTTAATAAATTAAATCTCAGATATGTAAAGAGCGAGATGTATTACTGAAATATTGGAGCCACTGAGTATACTCAATCGCTCTGTGCACGTCTGTAGCATCAGCAAAAGTACACAAAGGGGGTGCAGAGTGTCCCTGCGAAGGGGTATCGTCACCTACACTTCGCGTCCACCTTTGTCAACCCCCCCATCGCAGCTAGCCCCGCCCCCCTCAGTGCGCACGCTGTGAATAACCCCCACTTTTGTTACAGCATTGGACAAGTTGGGCCTGCGACATCTCTTCAGTATCAGTGCTCCTGAACCGGTGCATGTGAATGTTGTGTTCGACGTAGCTAGTTTAATTTTATACGGATGTCAAGCGCTACCGATTCGACTAAAAATACTGCTCGACCGATTGTTTTCTGTGCTTCAAAAGGACGAAGTGTTTCAAGTGTTGCATGGATTTGGCTGGACGACCGACGACTACGCTAGAGGATATATTTTGCAGGTATGTTCTTTTTTTTCATGTAACTAATCCATCCTATTTAGCGCAATTTTATACCTATTTATTTAATGTCACGGAAACTTCTTAGCTTGGCAACAATTATTATTATCATCAGTCAAAGTAACAAACACGAAAACATCGCAATTTTTAAATGTCGTTATCAAAAACGCAATAAAACTCAAACATCAACAAGAAAAGAACTTAATGCCGACAATCAAAAAACAAAATTGCTGTTATAGCTGCTACTTAGACCAGAACAAATTTCAATTATTTTTTATAACCTCTTCCAATCAATCTACATGATATGACAAAATTTCTGGACATGTTTATTTCATACCGGCACATAATTTTTTAATGACATTTTATTTCCTTGCTTAATGAAGTTTTAAATTAGTTTTGAGGCGACACTTTGGAACCTTCAATTATAAATTTTTTAGAAGCATCCAAAAGACCAGTTTATATCTCGTCCTTAAACTAACTAGGTATATGACATTTTTATCGTTATCTACACTGTAAAAAAATTAGAAGTAAATAAATAAATATACAAAATTGACATATAGGTTAAATTTTTAGGGTGGATGATCGATTATCCAAAGAAAAAGATATAAAAAACTTCTTTAAAAAATTATATTTTGAAAATAATGATGATTCGAGTTTTCTTTTTCTCATTAAGGTGAATTTATTTCTTTAATAATAATAGCCTCATATTTTTTATAATTAAAGCATAAATCACTGAAATATTAATAATAAGTACGATTAAGAGCTCCAGCAAATTTAAAAAAATCGGTATTTTATCTAAATTAATTGTTGTTATTGAAATGCAACCTTCCTATAAAAAATGAGTTTTAAAAATTGTTGTTGAGCTTTTATTTTTGTCCTACATCAAAGGATTAAAATTATTTTTAAAAGAAATGTCTAAAAGAAATCGAGAAACTTAAAAGCGTATTGTTTAAATAAATAATTCATGTGGAAATTTATCCAATTTCTTGTATTTCTTGTTATTGCTCAGCATTAATTAATTGACTGTATCTTAAAAAATAAAGCAACAATAGATATTTGAAGTTACCTAATTTGACTTCCCAATAGTGATTTAAATCGATACCACTGGATTTGTTAGATCTGTAGGTCACTTACCTACGTCGGATAAATTTACTTATTCTTATTTCTAGAAAAATGATGTGCCTGTATATAAAAAAAGCTCGAAAACTTTATTAGCAGTTTTAAGATTTTTACGTTATTTATTTTTAATACATTATTATCCCCTTTTTTTATAGTTCCTGATTTATTGCCGGGTATAATATAGCATTTTGTGCAACATTTAATTTTTATTAAAATCAATGATAAAAATTGTCGATGGCTTAAAAAATAAAACGGTGAAAATTAAATAAAAAGCAGCAACAAAATATTAAAAAAAGAGCAATATTTGATGTATTAATGTCTCTAAATTAAATAATAAAATTTAGTGAGGTAAATCAAATAGTAATAGTTATTTTCAGATTAGTAAAATAATTCTCTTTGTGACTTAAACGCATTTTGGATTTGCACTTCCCCGTTAATGCAGTTTTAATTATGGATTTTTAAGTTCGTTAGTCTAAACAGTTATTTACCGATTAGTGGTATTATAATTTGCGAAGAAACCGGTTGTTAACTTTTTACGGGGTTTGTTTTTGTGTTTTGTGTAGATTGATGGTGTCATTTATGCATATTGGCCTGAATAAACGCATAGTAGAAACAATTACTTAGCACGAATGCGTTTTAGGCCCTTATTAATATTTAAGCTTTTTCCGTCGGTTGTTTCGTGCAGTGGAAGAATCACAGACACTCAAATTACACAGTGTTTTGCATATCATTTTTGCAAGAAGCAATAATTTGTAGTTTGGTATAATCCCGAAAATGGCTGCTTCTTTTTATTAATAGTCTCCTTTTTCTAATAGCATTTAATAATACGGTGTCCGAAATAACTGGGGTTGGGATTAAATGGTTGTTTTACAACAATATAATCATGATTAACTTTTTTATTATTCAGCTTTAATATGTAAAATAAGGCATACAAGAAAATGTCATTAACATGATAAGCTATTAGAATCATTTTATTTCTTTTTTTTAAGACATCGAGGAGAGTAATCATTGCTTTGTGGTTCTTCACACGAAATAAACCTTAAACATTTGCGATTTTGATTAACAGAAATATTGTGACGGGTTTTGATGGCGCTAAAATTTTCCCTTCGATTGCTTTATGCGATTTAAAAAAAATTAAATTATACGTACACAAAATATAATTTTTTTTTTTAAATAAAGTATCTGAATACTTTTAGCTGTTATAATGCGCTACATTTGTGCTCAACGCATCCAATTTTGGAAAAGTAAACTGTTTCTTTTTACTGATACTGATAACAGTAATGTTTAGGCGTTTTGGTAAGTTTTCAGTTGTAACAACTTGGGTTTGAAAAAATAATTTTCATAAAAGTTCCTTAAAAAAATGTACATAAGTTTAAGTTACATTATGTCCACTGATTCTAAGTCGGTATAAACATGCGGTATTTTGACAACTTTTAATGCAAACAAAACTAAATAAACAAAAAAGCTTGAAATAAAATTAGAACTAAATAAACCAAAGCATGAAAAGTAAAAATCGCAGTTAAAAAAAGCATGATTGAAAAGCCATCAAATATTTGTTCCCACATTTCTTAAGACTAACTTTTATAATCGTAATAACTTTTATTGCGTGTTTTGGTAAAAGCTACTAATAAAAAATCTTTTATTATTAATAATATTTTTTTATTAAATGGATTCAGAAGTGTTAGCGGAGGGGAAAAATGGTGTTAATGACTTTAAGGCATCTAGCTCGTCACTGAGGTTTTCCATAAAAAAATGGTTTATTAAAACCTTTCGGAAAGTAATAAAATATCCCACGTAGTGCAGTATGCGAAAAAAAATTCTTTGGTAATTATTTATTTTGGTGAAAACAATATTTTATATTGACAGTGCAAAATTTTTTCAACGAAATCCTTAGTTAGGCGTGTCATTAAACATGCACTGTCGAAAAATATCGTTAATTAATAAGAACGTTACATCCCTAAATTAAACTGTTCAAGATTCGTGTAGAACAATACAATCACAACTCATTTTTCCTACCAAATAGTATTTCGCTGTCTCGACTTTAAACTGCTTTAAATTTTCACGCATTCTTGCCAACCAATAACTCACGACTACATTATAGACGCGCATTCGCCACGCATCTTTAGCTTCATTGTGTAGAAGCTAAATAGCTTCGAATAAAAAAAGTTCCCAGTAAAACAGAATTCCAATGATTAAAAGGCAATTATGTTATACGTATCGGAGATTCAGGAAAAAAAACGGTACACAACTGAGTCCACTCGAGACTCATAAGGCGTGAAATTTTAAAGATAAATAACTTGGGACCCAATTTTTAAAACCTGAGATAAGCCGTACACGTTAAATTCTTTAAATAGCCGATCAATTTTGTTTTTATTTAGTCACGTATTTGGGAAAAATATTAAAAATTTATAAAATAATATTCTCGGAACACACCTTCACGTTAAATTGGTTGAAGCTTTTTTTTTCCGACGGAAGGTGTGATGGTACATCCTCATAAGCGTAAATTGCGTAAGGCGGAAATACGCCTTTTTGCGGACCGTCCTGATGTCGTTGCGATAAAAAAATAGCGTATTGTAAAATCCTTACCTATTTTTACTCTCGAATTTCCTAATAATTGTTGTCATTTCTATCATTAATGTATTAAAAACGAAACCGTTTCTGTACCTATAGTAGTAGCGAAATCCTTGGGTTGTCTTCTCAATCTAATTTCTATTATTTAAACTAACTTCCAAAAAGTAAGCGGATTCTGAAAAAAAAATTAAGCGTTAGTTTTTAGCGGAACTGTCAGCAATTATAAAGATGGCCGACCTTTCGCCAATCCAAACGCTTATATCAGTCTCTGCCGTGTTCCGCTTTTACGTGATTTATGCATATGAGGACGTACCATCACTCATCTTTTCCGTTTAGATATTAGTTTAAAACAAAGATACGGTTTCCTTTTAGTTCTTTTATGTAAGAAATTACAAAACATATATCTAATAAATTTCAGGTACGCTTTTTAGCGCAATCCCCATGGGATCGGTCCGCTAAAAGGCGTAGTTCCATTTTTACGAGATTAACGCGTTAAAAATTTGTCCTCAACAAATTAGATCAGCGTAATTAACTGTGTAGTTGTTGTTAATTAACTATACCTCCTAAAATTTTATTTAGGTAGGAGGAGTAGTGACTTAAATGATGTGAATCAATTTGTATGCAGAGCACTAAATAATTTTTAAGAATCTAATAAAAAAACAGCAATTCTAATCTAACTTTTTTAGTGTGTTTAGTGTAATCAAAATAATATCGCTTTTGGCTAAATGCTCCTTATTGCTGTGGAGTATTTAATTATTTAAATGGTTATTTGGGCTCGTGGTAGATGGAACTAACTACTTCGGTCCAGGTTCCATAAACTGGTGCTAGTTCAGTCAACTGAATCGTACGAACTCACAAATTAACCTAGGAAATACTTTTAGAAAGTGGAAAATTAAATAAAAGAGTTATTAATATTTCGGTGATAAATTAGCCACCTGTTTACTTTAACTAACAATTGTCTTTATTTCTGTTCATTCATATCAGCATTCATATTATTTTTTGTTAAATTTGTTAATATGAATTATTTGTTATACAATTTATGAAGATATAAACAGATTACTAAAACAGTATTATTTTTAGCCAAAGTTGTTTTGCAAGTTTCTTAATAGTGCAGATTCTATATCACTTTAATAATTATTCTTTTCTGGTTTATAAAAACTCTTTGCAGATAATTTGTTGAGCTCTGCAGTGAAATTATATAATTGAGATGGCAATACACATGTTCAAAAGATAATTTGGTAGTAAAATAAATATTTTAATTATTGGTTAGAAAAGAGACCTGATTATTTTACTTATATAACCTATATGGCTGGCTACTTTAACGAACAATCCCATAAATTTACACTCTGGACCTGAACCACCACTGAATTATTATCTGCATTAATTATTATTTTAATAGCGGAAATAATATTAGATAAAAAATTGACATATACAATAAAAAAAAGTGGTTCCAGCACGGAACTCAGACAAACTTCAAAGCCAATTTTATGTTCCTAAAAAATGCTTTCGAAAGGCCTAGGCACAAAAATTTAGAAAATCATAATTTAGGCCGTTCTAAAAAGATTAAAACCATGACGGTTTACGATAAGAAACATTTAAAAGAATTATAGTCGAAAGCTCTGTCTATCCCTTTGGGAAAATATTGGATATAAGCTCTGGATACTTTTGTTAGATTATGCGATCAACCATAATTCTGTTGACATATTTCATCGTTAGAACAGACAACCTCAGACTGACTCATAATTTTTAGAAAAATCTTAATTTTACTAATTCTGATACTAGTTATCTGTAATATAAATAGAACTGATTTTTTTTTTCAATTATATATTCGCCAAATAATAAAAACTGTTGACTCCAAAGTTAAAGTTCAGTCCTGTGGGTCAAAAAAACGTGATAAACATTTTGCCAATTTCTTGGAGGTTCAGTACTTTTATTGGAAAATTAACGGACATGATTAAATAGTAATATACATTGTTTTCAAAATTCGTGAAGTTTCGTCTATTAACAGCGGTAAAATGTTGATTTTTTGATAGTTCAAGATTTTATAAATATAATTAGCTGGGAAATCAGTGTTTACTGTAAAACATTATAAAATCAAATGCATATAAGTAAGTCAAGTAAATTAAAGATTTGTACCCAAAAACCAGATCTTTGCTTACTGCTCTCTAAGTTTATACATGTTTAATATAATCTTGGGAACAAAAAGGCCTGTGCGCGTTTTGTGGGTTACGGTTAATTGTGGTTAAAGCAATATTTTGTCTTCGTCATTAGTAAAGTAAACTTACCTAAAGGTAAATAGTGATTAGCTAAAAGTTCGTCGACGTACATCAAGCAGGCGAGTTTAATGAATGTCATATATAAATAGTACAGTTTGATTATGCTCTTGTAATAGAAGCCCGTGTTTGTTTGATATAGATTAAGCCCGAGAGGGGCAGGTGACTATCACCCCGTTTATTTATAAATGCTCGGGAGACATTCTGCAGACTTCGTTTTTAAACAGGAGCGTTAGCGCTATCGAATCAAAAGTATATTTTTATACATCGCCTTTGTAAAATATACAGTCGACGTCGACCTTCTCTTTTGAATTGCCAGATACATTTTCCCGTTCCGTCAAGTGATTTTGAAAACAGCTTGAGCTTCGGTAATAAGGGGTCAGAGATTTAGTAAATTCAATTAATACGACACTAAAATATTAACAGCATTTTGCTTGATTATTTTTTTCAAATTTTTTACAAATTCATTTTTTGTTTCAGGAGTCACACGGCAGCACTCTGGACCGATGGAGCTTCTGTAATCCCGAGGAGGAGCCCCTGGTCCTCCAGCAGTTCCTCAGGTTCGGAGAAACCCGAGCCATAACGCAACAGCTGCTTTTGGCGCAACAGGCCCTTCAGGAGCGCACCCTGGAGCGTCTGGAGCGTCGCCCTTTGCCGCACCCTCGGGCGATGTCCCCAAGTCGTCGCCCGTCGCCACCGAACGTTCCTCCGCCTGTCTTCCATTCTCAAGCTCACGCGATGTCACCTCATCAAAAGCACCCTTTGGGTTTCCTGAAAATGCCTCCAGTTTCAAGCAGTCCCATTTCTTCAACCTCACCATCTACTATAAATAGTAGTCCGTTGAATAGACTTCAAAGCATGCAGCCCTTTGACTACCGAAAACTTGGTACTGCTGGCCTTCCGACGTTTCCTAGTCGCGTGAGTCCTGATATGGCTCGGCGTCGCCCTTCTGAAAATGAATCTATTGGGCTCAATCTTAGCATATCAACTTCTTTATCTAATTGTTTGCCTCCACCTCCTCCTCCGACATCGTTAAGTCACTCTGCAGCCGCCATGGCTGCATCTGCAAACGCTTTAGCTGCGGCCAGTTTAGTTGCGTCATCATTTCCTGGATTGATGTCCACGCGAATGTCTACAGGTAGCAAATCGCCATCCAGCGCAGATCTGTTTGCCGGAAATAATAATAGTGAAGAAGACGATTGTTCCGACGAGAATTCTCATAGTGCGCTAAATCTTAGTCGGGATAGAGACGCTCTAAAAACATCGAGACAGCCTCGCATGTTGACTGGTCGTAAACCGTCAACTCCAACCAAGAGACAATGGGGATCTCCTAGTTTGCCACTTAACCTAGGGACCCAGTTTATCAATCCAGCTACCGGAAAGAAACGGGTTCAGTGCAATGTTTGTTTAAAAACTTTTTGCGATAAAGGTGCTCTTAAAATTCACTTCTCTGCCGTACATTTAAGGGAAATGCACAAATGTACGGTAGAGGGCTGTAATATGATGTTTAGTTCCAGAAGATCTAGAAACAGGCATAGTGCTAATCCAAATCCTAAGTTACATTCACCTCATCTGCGAAGAAAAATATCTCCCCATGATGGTAGAAGCTCGCAGTCTCACCCACTGCTTATGCCACCTCAAACTGGACTTGCTTTACCAACGGCAGCAGCACTAAATCCACTTAATCCATTTAGTCCATTTCCGCTTTTAACACCTCCCCCCGATATGAAGTACCACTCAATAGCTACAATGGATTTTAAACAAACTCTCGATCTAAGTATCCAAAGAAGCATGGAAGAAAATAAAAATACAGTTCGAGACTTTAGTGCTTTAGCATTAACATCTTCTAACCAACAACACTCGGAAGAAGAGGACGACGATGAGGATGGTATTGTTGTAGTGGGAGGTGATGAAGAAGATGAAACCCCTGCTGATAAGCAACTTGAAATAGAGCAAAAAGAAAAAGAGAAACAAAATGAGCCCTCGCAATCAGAACCCGAACAATTACCCCTACCACCAAGTCCAAAACCACAACCCCTTACAGAATCTTTTGCACCATCGAAAGATAAAATTGAAGCGGTTCTAATAAACAGTAGTTTGGCTCCACCGATATCACTTTCTGATCAACCAGAAGACTTTAGTATGCCGGCTAAAAAACAGAAAATGTCCATATCAGATGTCGATGAGGAAGTTGTAAGCAATGTTGATAGTAACGAAGATTCTTTAAGTGTTGTTGATAACCATAGTTTAAAAGACGAACCTAGTAATGTACAAACGAATAAAAGAAAACGAAAAAGTCAAAATCCTACTCGATGTGCCGTACCTTTTATGATGGAGGAACCTCCAAGTGATGAAGACTCGTCCAATGATGTTTTCGCAGAACGATTAGCTGAATCTACCCGAAGACTAGAGGAAGAATCTAAAGTGGAACTCAAGAAAGAAATAAAAGTGAAAGAAGAAAGGTGCGAGTCTCCGTTAGATCTTGGAAAGCGAAGTCCTGACGTAAATGCTAATGACACTGAAAAACCCATAAGCAATGAGATAAAAACATCACTAGCTCCCCTTTTTTTAATTGACAAAATAAAAAAAGAAAAGCTTTTTCACGATTCTGATGCCCCGGAAGAAAATGAAGATCGCCCAGCCAGTTCAGTAGAAAGCAATAAAAGCGACGAATCATTTGACTCATCCAATGCTTTAAGGCACCTAGAGAGTCTTTCTCACGGCCATTTTAGTGACTGGATGTCTAAAGGGTTGCACTTGGGAATAGGAGCACCTGGTACCCAGTTTCCGCCATTGGGGTTTATGATAGGTGGGGGTCCACCCAGTCCAGCTCGATCACAAGCTTCATCGGCTGGAAGCAGTAATGGTGGCGATTCTCCAGATGAAAATAGTCAAAATCAACTTTTTGGACATTTTGACAATGGACATTTTATAAGTACCATGGACGTGCCGATTGATAAAGATAATCCTAGAAGATGCACTGCTTGTGGAAAAGTTTTTCAGAATCACTTTGGCGTTAAAACTCATTATCAAAATGTGCATTTAAAGCTTATGCATAAATGTAATGTAGATGGTTGTAACGCAGCTTTTCCTTCAAAGCGAAGTAGAGACAGACATAGCGCAAACTTAAATCTACATAGAAAACTTCTCTCTACTACCTCTGACAAGGGAGGATCAGGCTTATCTCCTTTTGCTAGTTTTGCTGCTAACCCGTCGTTACACAGCGACTTTTTAACGCGACTTTATGCAGAAGAGGCTTTTAAAAATCATCATTTACCGCCTAACCTCGATCAACTGATACTTAACGGCGATAGAATTCCTCATCCGCCACTTCTGTTACCTCCTCCTTTGGGAACTCTACCCTTTCCTTTAGGGAACTTTAGTCATTTTGGCCAGTTTAATGGCTCTGCTACTCGCAAAGAACGGTCTTCCACATCGAGTTCTCCAGTTTCATCTTCTCCTCCCCCTACAAATATTCTTCACAGCCCTCCTAGGTATATTCACTGTGTAGAGGAAGATCTTCCTACCCCCGACAAAGAAGGAAATTTACCATGTAGATTCTGCCGAACGTCATTTACCACACCTACGCAGTTAAAAGACCACTGCGAAAAAAATCACCTCTCTGAAATGTTTAAATGTACCATAATAGGATGTCCAAAAGTATTTGTTTCTCGGACGCGAAGGAATATCCATTCGGAAAATGAATCGTTACATGTGAATTTAACAAAAAAAGACTCGGATGTGTCGTGACCTCTAAGCAATGGTTTAGCATTAAGAACTGTACCTTTTTGGTGGTGATTGACCTGTTAAAGTACTTATCAAACATTAAATAATTTCGACATGTGATTTCTAGATTAATTGATTTAGTTTTAATAGACATTTTAATACAACAAAGTGAAGCACCTAAATTTAATTAATTATAAAAAATAGTTTAAAATATTTTTTATAAATATAGATAGAGGGATATCATTTATGTTTTTGTTATAAAAACTAAAAACGTAAATTAATCATCTTGCAAAATGCACATTTGGGATGTCGATAAAATGCGTGTAGAAACTGAACATGGATGATGCGCTCATACATGGAGTATACTTAAACCGTTTTCTTTTTAATTTAAGTTGCTTATTACTTCGTTTCTAAATTTGCTTTGAGATGGGTGTCAAGAGGAAGTAGATTTCTTGTCACGTGGGACCCAGGCATTCAAATCTATAAAGTTATGAAAGAACACTTAAATTGATTTTGCTTGCTCTCGAGGTTTCCAGTTAACCCAACTTTTGGATTAAATTTCACAACACTTGGATGCTTAATGGTCACAAACTCTCCAATTTTTTCGCCACAAAATGTTTACAAACACAAAGGCACAATACATATTGCTTAGATTAGGATATTTCCGTGAGCAACTCTGTGAGCTTGGTATTTTTACTCGGAGAAAAAAGATTTAGATAGAAAACATCGCAGAGTTTATAAAAGAACGTGCGTCGATTTACTCTGTTCTGTCTATTATAAATTTAAAAAAAAACAATTAAGCATATAAAAGAGCAAATCTAAGAACGGAGTATATAATTCAAAGAACGTGACTGAAAGAATAGATACTCTAAAATTGGTTTATCATAATTATTAAAAACGTATTTAAGGGTTTAAGTTCCTTAAGCCAAAATAAGGTTACTTATTTTAAAGATATGTTTTTAACATCAGTATCATTCTTATTTTTTTTTATTGTAGATACTCTCATTTAAAGTTATATCTATAGTTACCAACACAAAAATGTACTAATGTATAGTTTTCATATTTGTTGATTATTATAACATTAAAAACTGTTAAATGTTAACATGTTATATAATTGAATTTTGAGGTGCTGCACTTTTTTGTAGCTACATGAATTTTTTAAAGCCAGTTGTTTTTCCTTAATTTATTATGCCTGTACAAAAGAATTCGTATATAAATAAACTATAGGAGTACTTATATAAAAATTTATTAGCCAGTCGTGCAAAATACTCACTTGTTTTGTAAATATATACAGTAGTTTAGTGATCTCTAGTACGTTGTGATGTATAATCTGCTATTCATGTGGAACAATGTTTAAAAATTGCTCATTTTTGTAATTTAAATTAACCTTTCGCAAAGCTGGATTCGAAACTAAGGCCAGCTACAAATTATGATTTTTTTGTATAAAACTCTGAAAAATAAACTTCGCATGTCTTGGCGTCCTGAAGCGTATTATGGCGGATCTTTATGCAATGGATACACAGTTAAGAGAGAACTCTCTTTCATAAAAGCAAAACATCTTTATTCTGATGACAACTAGATCCTTGACTATATTAAGGATTAAAGTACCTTGTCTGTTTAATCATCTTATATCTTTTTTTCCATCATCAGGAAGGACAAACGGTTGTAGGTAAATTTTGTCTTATATGTAGGGGACAAATAAATTGACCACATAGTGTACCATATAACTAACTGACAGGACTGAACAGTACACATTTTGACTTGAAACAAAAAAGATACGTCATAAAATTATTTTTTACCTAGAGGAAAACCTTATTTATCAGTTCGTTTCCGAAAAAATGTAATTTATTTTATACGTTTTAGTAAAAATGATTTTGAATTTATTTTTAGTTACAACAAAAATAATTTAATTTATATGAGAAATTTGTATTAAAAGTAGTAAGAAATGCTAGACTTTTGCATGCACACTTGTGCTTTTGCAGGTATTTCTTATTTTCTTTTTCTATTTTTTAATTTAATTCGGAGTTTTTTTATACGAATTAAATTAATTCCGTTGTTACTAAACATGAATAGGTAATCCTTTTTACTGAAACGTTTAAAAAAAATAAGATCTTTTTGAAAACGAACCGCTAAATAAGGTGTCCTGTATTAATATGTAAATGTTATCTCGTATCTCTTTTGTTTTTATGTAAATAATTTTCTTAGGTATTTTTTCAAATTTTACTGAAAAAATACACAAAATGGCTTTTTCCACTTTTTTTGAATGTCAGGAAAGCCACAAATATAAAAAAACCCCTGTTCACTCCTCCTAGGATGACCCTGTATATGCCAGGTACCTAGTTGTTTCAGACATTAATTTTATAAATTTTGGCTTTATAAGAGAAAGAGAGAGTTTGCTGTGTCATCTGCCTATGATCAATTTTGCAAATTGAGTGTAAAGATATGCCATTATTTTAATAATATTCAGGAACAAAACAGTTTTTTTTTATTTGTTATTTTGTAAGTAATATTTTTTAAACATATTTCGGATTTTGGTGTTTAAAAGTGTTGATAATTTAACAATAATATAACCTATAAAATGAAGTTAATATCTTTTATTATTTTGATTTTTTAACATTTTTTCTATTCATTTTAGAAAATTTAAACGTCCTCTGTTGTAAAAAATCAACAAAAACTAGCAAGGAAGAGATTTAAACCTGCTGTTTATTAAAATGTTTATTAAAGTTGAGAAAACCATGTTTAATATATGTTTAATCAAAAAATGGTTGTAAAATTATGTTGTGTTGGCAGCGCTTAAAAATGTATATATTCAAAGCACCCTTGTCCAAAAACCAAAAATTGTATAAAAAGATATTATTTACAACATATATAAATTTAAATTAAAATCTGTTTAGTCTCTAAAATACAGTTAGACTCTAAAATTCTATATTTACCCCTCAACAAAAACAGAGTTTTTTATAAAAAAGCTCTTTGTATTAAGCAGACCCATAAAATGTTTAAGCAATCTGTATGTTCGCTTGTAGAAAAAAAATACGTTACCTATAAACAAAGATCATAATCCATATATACCACTGTGAAAATTTTGATGATCATTATTAAAATGTATATTTAAATGTGCAATAACTTTGTATATATGCTATCTTGCCTGTATGTATAGATGTAAATAATTTATGATAAAGGGATAATAGAGAGTTATTACCGCATTTATTATGCATGTTGTTATTAACATACACTTTCACAGATCTAATTTGGTTTATTTTTTGATTTTATAAAATGCTAAGTAATGAAGATTTGGTTACCCAAATTGTAAATCTGTTAACAAAAATGAATCAACATTATAAATAACACTATGCAAAATAAGTGACTTGATAACTCTCTAACGGCGATGTCCTTAAGGTATACGAACAATAAACAGTTTTATTTTATTTGACCCGAAAAATTTTTTTTTGTAAAGGTACAAAAGTTTGTTCATGTCAAACTGAAAATATTGTTTCATTTTATAAACCCAAGTTTAAGAAAATGTTTTTTTATCAGCACTCTTTAATGTTTTGTTATTGCACCCATTATGTACAGAAATATGTATTGCCTTTGGGCACAATTAAATATAGCTGTCGTATAAAAATACAGTGTTGTTTTTTTTTAATTTTCCTTATCTTTAAAAATGGATTTAAAATTGCAAATACAAATATTAGGGGGTTAATTCAAATACTATACTAATTAAAATCTTAACACCTGGCAAAACTATTAGTACTTTAAGCTTAAAAATCCTTTCTATTTACATAATAGTGTTTAAAGTACATTTTTTTATATATTTGTACCTTAGTTTTTAAAATCCGTATATAAAGTACTTGTATTTGACTTTAATCTTACATTAGATTGACATTACCCACCCGTTAATAGAGGGTAATTAAGAGGTAGTAGTTATTTATATTACGTAAAATGCAATATCCCCAAGTTTGACGGAACTGGGTTAATCTAAAAACCCTGCACCCAAGGTACACATTACATAGGCTTCATAAAAGCCTTCGTGGGCAGACATAAAGATAAAAAAGGAATTAAAAACCACTTTTTTCCTACCAGCTTTTACCTAAACTTGTTCTTGGCTCTCCAGAATCTTTGTCTGTTATTTGGGATGGCCACTCTTCTTTTCACTAAATTAATGTTTGGGTTCCCCAGGACTTCGTAATGGCACTAATTTTATTTCTCTTCAGTACTCTTCCACAATAAATCTCATTTTAAGTTTTGATGATGATAGTACTTTTAACTCTATATTTAGATTATCATCTCAATCTTTAAGAATGCGAGTTATAAGAATACCTCTCCTCGCAGCTTTCAGTAGAGCAAGACAAAGTCCCACTCTTATGCATCCCTTTACAGTTCATCTGGAGAAGCTCCGAACAAGCCACTTTCCCGGTTTCTTCATCCCTAGAGTATCTAGACTGTGGAACTTGTTGCCCGCAGAGGTCTTTTCTTTTCCTTCAAATATCTAAAACCTTTAAGATTCATGTTAATAAACGTTCTTTTATTTTTTTATTCCGTTAAGACACTCACAGTTCACGGTACGTTGCTACTTAGGCTCTAAGCCTTCGTGGCGTGTCTCAAGATAAAAAAGGTTGAACTCTTATTTTCAAGAAACATGTAGTAAATTTTTTCTACAAGTTAAAAAATTAAAAATAATTACGTATTACAAAGGGTAACGAAAAATTTAAATTTAAATATTCAAAATAACGCTTGATTTAAACCACAAATCAAAATATCTGCAAAGTCATTAGTTAACCCGATTATTGATTTTAACTTTAGGAGATAATATATTTTATTTATTGAGAGTAACTTCGGCTTGACATTTGACTTCATTGCATTTTTTAAGTAGTTTTAAAAAACCCAATTTTTGGAATGTCCTTTTTAAACATAATAAGGGAATGAAAAGCCTAGATAAAACTTAACTACTTTTTTCAAATTTTGATACAGGATACCTTCTAGTGTGTCCTTAAGTCTGACTACTATAAAGGGTGATTCTTAAGATGATACCTTATTTTAAATTGCTTATTAATTTAAAAATAAGCCGCTTAATACCTTGTTATTATCAAACGCGATTAAGTTGGTTCTGTATGAGAAAAGTTGTTCGCTTTATTGGTAAATCCACTCGCATATACACGACTTTTGATCTGAAGAATAAGCCAGTGCAACTCCTCATCTAGCAGCACAAAGTGCCACTTTCAAGCATCTTTTCACCATCCACTTTTCAGTTCGTCCAGTCCTTTATCGTTGGAGTGTAGAATCTGCTACACTACCACAAAATGTGGAATGGCTACAGTAACAAAATGTGTACTAATTCTACATAAAATTGTGTAATCTATTTGGAGATTCATTTTCCATTTTTTCGCCCAAACTATTGCATTGCAAAAACATGGACAATAGGTTGACTGCAAAAAGTACACAAATCGTGCATAATAAATCTCCAAAATAATTACATAATTTTATGGAGAATTGGTTTACATTTTTTTACTGTAACCATTCCACATTTTTAAGAATGTAGCAGATTTTACACTTCAAGAATGAAGGACTGGACGAACTGGAAAGTGGATGGTAAAAAGATGCTTGAAAGCAGCGCCGTATCTAGGTATGGCCGCGCCCTTGGCAGAGTTTTGCGCCCCCCCTCCCACACAACGGGGGATTCGGAGAGCATGGAATACCCCCCAACAAAAACGGGGATTCCGGGAACTATTCCCCGGAAATTTTACAAAATAAAAGTGCAATTTAAAGTTTTTTGAACCAAATATTTCTTTTCTCTAAAATACCAATTTTGTGGTGAAATTTGTGTCGAATTCCATATTTTCTTTATATAAAAATATTAGCCTACTATTTAAAAGAGACATGATTTACAAAAAAACAACTGTTTGTATCCGTCTGAAAGAAGTGGAATGTAAATTAACTATACATAGTTATTTGCAGATGATTAAACTTAGAATAAATTTTCTTAACACTAAAATCGTGGTTACAAAAATTCTGTGCATAGCAGCCTTACTAAAACGTATCATTTATAATTTAATAAATTAAATAATATGCAACAAAAAAAAAGAACTAGTACTGTCCTTAATTTATAAAATACCAATTTATCTGCAGCCTAAATATTAAAAAAATTCAAAGATTCACATTCTCGCTGTAGGTATGAGGATAAATTGATATTTTATTAATAATTCATACATTTCTCAGTCTTAATATATTAAATTAAGTGTCTAAGTTGAAAATTTGTTATAAAATTGTTCGGTTGTAATTTATTCATTTGATTAATTTTGTCAATAAAAAGTAATAATAATATAACTATGGTACTGACAACTGATATAAAAAAAAATATTTTTCATAGCCGATTTTGCGCTCCCCAGGTAGCTGCGCCCTTGGCGGGCGCCCATCTCGCCACCGTCTAAATACGGCCCTGCTTGAAAGTGGCACTTTGTGCTGCTGGCTTATTCTTCAGAGCAAACGTCGTGTATATAATATTGAATTTACTAATGAAGCGAATAGCTCTTCTTATACATAACCAAGTTACTCGCGTTTCATAATAACACAAGGTATTAGGCGGCTTATTTTTTAATTAATAAGCAATTCAAAATAAGGTATCATCTTAAGAATCACCCATTATAGTAGTCAGACTTAAGGGCACACTAGAAGGTATTCGGTATAAAAATCCTTTTAAAATTTGAGAAAAAAGTTAGGTTTTATTTAAACTTTTCATCCTCTTATTATGTCTACAAAGGTCATTTCAAAAATTGGGTTTTTGGGTTTTTAAAAACGAGTTAAAAGATGCAATGCAAGATGCAAGAATCGGGTTAACTAATGACTTTGTAGGTATTTTAATTTGTGGATTAAATACAATATTAATCTTGAATATTTAAATTTATATTTTTTTTGGAGTGTGCCTGCAGGGGTAGTAATAAATTGCCTTTTTATCTCACTTTCGTTTAACGCTTTAAGCCCTTCTGGAAACATATCTATGTAATTTTTGATCAATTATAACGTTATGAAAAAATCTTGTTTGACGGAATCCATCCTGCGCAAATGTTTCGTTTATTCAGAAGGGAATGGATAATTTCCCCGACACTACCAACACTAATTTGTAATGTTTATTACAAAAATTTATCTAATAACAAGAATCAGGTCATTTACCAGCTCAATGTTGGTTTGTGTTGTCCAAATTTTTAAACGTCTCGCGTGTGGCAAGTTTTGGACCGTTGTATGGCATTCCTTTAACTTCTTGCACCAATTAAGCACCTAGGTTTAACGTATTTGCAGATTATCACTTGGTTTGGCACCTTCATTCACAAGAAATTTAACTGTAGGCTTTTGGCCGCCCTGGGCAAATTATTGAAATGCCGCCCATGTAATACTATAATTATCACTCCCAGTGGACAACCACGATAAAATAAAAAAAATCGGTATAAGAAATAACTTTATTTATTTTACTCAAGAAAAAAGTAATATTAAAAAAAGATCTTTATTTTTGATAGATTGTTTTAAAAGTTTTTTCTAGCTTTTTTTTTCTGCGAAGGAAGATATAATATCTTCGTAATCTAAGCTACTTGCAATATTGTGCTCTATTGATATTAGTGTCAATCTGCTCAAACGTTGTTGTGTCTTACTCTAACGTAGGTAGTTTTCAATTATTTTGAGCTTAGAAAAGCTTCTTTTCCTTAAGTTTGATTTTGAAACAGCTTTCTAATCATTATTTTTATTAAGTATATCATACCACAAAAATATACATACTAAAAAACAAAAGTTTTATTTTTTTTTTGCTTAATTATCTACTTCATTTCTGACTGTAGAATCGTACGCAATATTTTCAGATATCTCTACTAAAACATGATAAATGTCTCTAATTTGATATTTTACAGCTTGAGTCGAATCAATTCGACTTTCCCAGCGTGTGTCGCTTAGGGGCTTTAGTGTCAGGATTGTCACTTTCTTCTTTAGTAAGGACCATCTCTGGGTTGAAGCTGAGAAGAAAACGTATAGCTTTAACGGCTACTTATGCGTTAAGTTAAAGTAAGTAACAAGTGAAATAAAATCAGAAGTTTGTTTTTAAATAGAAATTATCGGTCAATTGGCCGCCCCGGGCGCCTGTCCGGCGTTGCGCAACGAAAACGTGAACTATCTGCTCTGTGATTTTGACAATTACTAAATGAGAATAATTAAAGCAACCATGACATGATGCACACCTTCTAGATACTCCATTGCACGAGTGCTGAGACGAAATTGCTAGAGTCATTAGTTTGGTTCTGAGAATAAAGTTTTCAGTCATATTTGAACCTCTCTCATATTATTTTCAAAATTATTATACCATACAGTATTTTTACCAACCCAAAAATAAAAACTTAGTGTCACGAAAGCAAACTTCTGCAACTGTGCAGATCTGACCTTTTCACTCCTCTTAATGAAAGGTAAGAGAAGAAAATTTATAAGACGAATAAATAAAAGAATCAATTTGAGCGCCTTATAGGTCCATCAATAATTTATAAACATGTCCTATCGGGGGTTATGTTTTGATAAGTGTTCTATTTAAATGAACCGATCCATTTCGTGACCTTGAAGGCTGCGCGGCTAGTCCTGTCTTAGCAAAGGGGCCCGCAGCCCTGTAAATAATGGGTCTGTGTGACTTACTACGGGGGGGCATGCGAGTTTCCGCCCCAGGAGGCCGTATTCATTTCCAATCACCACTGGATACTGACTAAATCCGTTTTAATTTTCTATAAAGAATTATTGTTTTATAACACTTTGTTCGCTAATCGGCAAAATAATTGTTTAGCTTGGCCAGTAATTAATAACATCGCTTAATTGTTTCGTTTTACGGCGGCCTTCGAACTCCGACAAGGGCTAGGACGTCTTATTGGTACCTTTAGATTACTTGCTAATGATGTTGATATCTACAAGGTGTACTCCAAGAACCTCTATATTGCCATTAAATTAAACACACAAAGAAGATTGTTAACTAGCTGTTTGTTAAATGTTATGTTATGACATAAATACGTAATGAATGTATGCTTATTTTAATTAACCGACATCCTGCCCTACAAGTATATAAGTTAATTGGCAATTCATATTCTTTAATATAACAGAGCGAAAAAAGTGGGAAGTTTGGGGCTTCTGAAGATGGACGGTAAAAGGATGCATGAGAGTGACACTTTGTGTCGCTCTATTCACAACTGCTAAGGGAATTAAATTAGCTACGTTACAAGTGGTTAGCCACTTGTGACGTAGACGCTTTTCGCGGGAAAGTTTTTTATTTGAATTTGAAATGCTTGTAACTCTGTTATAGAATTTCCCTATAAAAAACATAGTTGGCAGAAGCGTTATTTAAGTATAAAGGGTTATTTTTAGCTAATAAAAAATTATGTACAAGGAGCGTATTGCGGCTACAGCCATTAGTTTGGATTTAAAAATAAAATTTTGGCATCCAGATATCCTACAACTCATCAAAAGGGCAAAAAGAGAATTTTTTCTTGTAAGATTGGGGTCATTATTAAGGCGGGCGGTTCTTTTTTGATTGAAATCAACAATGCTAAGAGTTGTGGGAGACTTTATTCCCCAGATATGTTAGCAGTATTCCAAGCAGGGTCTGAATCGTGTTACATACAGAGTATACAGAAAAGGGAAGAAATACTTTTTGACTCAGAACTTTTTGGAAGCTTGTGGCTACGGATATAATGGGTTTTTGCAAATAACAATAATTCTTGAAAGTAACACAGATAAATTTAAATGACCTTATTCTACAGAACTAGCCGGCTGGTCGAGTATTTTGCCAGTTTTTTTCGCGACATCGAACGAGATTTAAACTTAAACTGGAAAAAAAATTTGGTACCCAAATAATATTCAAAATACCTGTTAAAGAAAACCTGTTTTCTGCGCTTGTTTAGAGAAGAACTTAAGAAATTGAATATTGAAGCGAAGGGCACCATCATTAGCAAAACTATAAATCTGATTAATCGTGAAAGAGTTGTAAAGATGACACTGAGTTGGTTCCAGTATTAAGTTCTGAGGTACCTTATCATTAATTTGGTGAAACCTAGAAGATTGACCATCTTTAATAATAGATACTTATACGTCGATTTGAAGCAAGCTGCAGAGCCAAGTACAAAGTTTAGGTGAAAGACCGAAGGAAGGAAGTTACTAAAGAAGCGCTTTATGCCAGACCTGATCGAAAGCTTTAGATATGTCAAGAGCAACAATCTGGTATTTCCAAAAATTCAAAGGACTTAAATAGGATGTGCTGAGAATCTTTTGTGACAGAATCCATGCTGTCATCTGCCATCGATAATTTTAAAATTTAGGACTTGACGTATTCTTGCATTACCTTGCAAATAACTGAGAGAAGGGATACAATTTTATTTTTAGAAGGCAGCCTTTGGAAGCAGTAAATTGTATAATAAGCTTGTCTTATGCATTGGCCCTTACTTGTTATTTTGGTTAATAAATCAAGAAGTATATGTGTATCTGGTATCTATTTCTTAGTACCTTATAATCCTGATAATTCGAAATTTTAGCTTTCTTATCCTAAAAAAATATATTTTCAACAAACTGATTAAATATATGTTTTTAAATGTTGAGCCCTTAAAAGTCCATATCCGCCGAGTGTCACTATTTTGGAAAAAAACAGACAGGCGGAAGTAAGAAGGATCTTACAAATAGTCTTTTTTTTCCTCTTAAAGTACGGAACCCCTTAAAGTGAAGCTGATATAATAATAGCACCATGTTTTCTATTTAAAATAATGTTATTAAGGGAACCCATAATTTTCCAATAAAAATCTGCAATTATTAAACATATTTGAGTCAGGTCAACGAAGTTTTATAGTCTCATGTCGGGCTGTTAAAGTATCAACAATAAAACATCTAATGGTAGACCTTATGTCTGGGTGACCCGAGGGCCAGTCGCACAAAATAACTTTTTGTGATTAAATCACAATTAATTTTCTAAGACATTTCGAAAATTACATATAATTTAACAAATTCTTAATTGCTATATTCCCAGAACCGCACCGTTGACCCTTGTCAAAATTTGGCCGCTGGTCACACCATGTTATTATCGTGTCACACATGTTTTACCTTTTCAGAGAACTATCTGTGCCTCGACAAAAATAAGACAAAACTGTTTTGTAGATACAAAATAAATGTCCAATCAAAAATGACATTTTTAGGAGCGGCGTTAGTTCTTAGATAGAAATAAATAAAGTATCTTAACCAGCGTTATTTAAATGAAAAAATCACCTGTAAAATACAAGGTGCGTTCAAATATGACCCGAAATTTTATCATCAAAACCAAATAAATAATACTAGTCGCAATTCATCTTAGCATTTTTGCTATGGGGTATCTAGAAAGCGCGCATTATGCCATAGTCACTGCAATTGTTTTCATTTAATAATTGTCAAAATGACAGGGTAGGTAGTTCATGTTTTCGTTGCGCAACGCATAATATTTTGTAAGACTTCAAGCAAACACCTTGTCAAAAACCTAGAAGTTTAATTGCTGAAAGAACTTTGACAACACAAACCAGATAAACTACCTTATTCTTGCCAATAGAAAAATTTCTGTCCTTAAAATATCGGCAATATTACAAATTCGTTTTGGTAACGCACGAAGTATAAAAATAATGATTGATTCTTGTTTTCGTACACTCGCGTTTCGTACACTTAAGAAATTCACCTGAAATATTCTCGTTTTGTACACTGAATTATTTAACCAATTTTATTCTTCTCGTTTCGTACACCGACCATTGTGACGATCCAAATAACCAGTCAAATAAATTAGTCTTGTCAAAAAGAGTGTTTTCTGCGAAAAATAGTTAGAAGTCTTCGAAAAATATGAGCAATAGCTCATGCGACGCGGAACTGAGAAAGGCGTTTTGGGGATTTTTTCTGCCAATGAAAATTGCCATTGTTATTAACAAAAAACGAGATAAAAAAACCATTTCGATTTTTGATGATAACTCAATAACCATAAGAAATAGCGGAAATTGCAAAAAAGATCCTTAAAGAAGAGAAAATTTCCGATAAACAAGTCCCAACTTCCAAGTTCTATCTACATTATTTATAATTTTAATTTAACCGGTACAAAACACTAGATAATTTTTTTAGGGTAATAAATATTAATTTAAAAAAAAATAATGGTTTATTCAAAACACTTCAATAAACTTATTCTCGTTAAAAAATTCACTTAAAGTTAGTTTTTCAACAAGTTAGACAATTGTCAATTAACAAAATTGTTTCGAACTTCCGTCCTCATTGTACTGGGTCGGGTGTCCAAATAAGAAAGGACGCCGGCTGTATCTCAGAAAATGTTTATCGCACAGCGTTGGGAAAAAATATTTTTGGTAAAAGTGGTCAGGAGAAATAGCTGGAAATTATTTTCAAGTTTCTGAAATGGCCGCTAGGGGGCGTAACTGCAATCTTTAATGTAAAAAAGTGACGTTTCTGTGGATTTTGCTATATTAACATAACAAAAAAATACCTGATTTTTGAGTCGAGGTTAATTTGAACCCTTTTTGTTTGATAATTTTTGCTGTATCTCTAAAAATAACGTAGGGGGCATTTAAAGGTTTCCGGAAAAAACATTTTGTATCTTCAAAACGGCTAAGCCAATTGTAACAAGGTTAGGCTAGTTCACAAGAGATTTTCTTGGGCTATAAATGTTATATTATTTGAAGCTTGGTTAGTTTCAAATGTCGCCGCTTTAGGGCTTATTTCGATATTCCGACAGAAATAGTTAATTTTCACAAAAACATTGAATGTATTGGTATATTTTTTTTAAAAAGTAGCTAAATAATGCCAAAACAAGCTCGCGAAAACCGTTTCTCGATATCTTGTTCATTACCTAAAATTTAGGCCAAAGAAAATTTTATACGTCAATATCTCAACAACTATAAAACCTACAAGAAATTTTATAGGACATTTGATTGATTGATTGATTGATAAACTAAATACACAAGTTGAGGTTTTGTCCGCCTCGACACTGCAGCCTACAGGGCTTGTTGTATCTCTTGTGTATTTGTTTCAGTTAAAAAGGTTTGACACCTTAGACAGGTGTAGTAGCCCTTTTACTGTTCTTTTCTGGTCTCCAGCCTCCTGGTGGTTAGTGTCCACCATGAGGTTTTGATTTGTTCTCCAGTATGTAAGTGCAGGGCACTCATATATGATGTAAGAGGCTGTCTCTTCCTCTTCGTCACATAGCCTGCAAATGGGTTCTTCTCTATAGATGCCCATAGTGTGCATATGTTTTCTTAGGGTGCAGTGTCCGGTTATTAATCCTGTCACTATTCTAATCTGATTCCTATTTAGTTTTAGTAGTTCACTTGTCAATGCTTTCGATGGTGAGTCCAACATTGATTTAGTGTGATTTTGCCTTGGAATGTGGTTCCAGTATGACTGATGTTGTGTTTGAATCCACCGAGTCAAGTAGCCACGAACCGAGGCTTTTGGTATTCCAAAAACAGGTTCAGGACCCACAAACATTGCTGCGGAGCCTCGCCTGGCCAGGGAGTCTGCATTTTCATTGCCCTGTATTCCCCTGTGTCCTGGCACCCAGGAAAGTGTAACTTGTTGTGGTTAGCCAGGTTTAGGAGCATTGCAGACAGTTCCAAACCAACCTTGAGTTGACTTGTTGAGATGCCAAAGCTTTTATGGCCGCTTGACTATCAGAGAAGATAGTAATGTCCCTGCTCTTATATCTCCTCCTCAAGTTCTCTCGCAGACAAAGTTCAATGGCATATATTTCCGCCTGGAAAACAGTGGCATATTTCCCCAGGAAAGCATAAGCATTAAACCTAGGGGTCATACCATGTATTCCTGCGCCGGCTCCATTGTCCGTCTTGGATCCATCGGTATACCAAACCAAATTCCGATACTGACCAGGAGATCGCTCACTACCGCCCCAGGTAAGCTAGGACATTAATTATGCATTTTTAAGAAACCTTAAATTTAGGTTATATAATCATTTCCTCTAAATGCAATACTTTACGAGTTATAATAAAAAAAATGAATTCCAGGGGTATACCTTAAAAAAATCCTGAAAATTCGATTTATTGATTATAATTCGTAAAGTATTGCATTTAGGCAAAAAGATTATATAACTTAAATTAAAGGTTTCGTAAAAATACATAATTTATGTTATAAAAATTTCTTGTAGATTTTATAGTTTTTGAGATATTAACGTATAAAATTTTCTTTGGCCTAAATTTTACGTAAGGCACAAGATATCGAGATACGGTTTTTACGAGCTTGTTTAGGCATTATTTAGCTACTTTTTTAGACAAAAAAATTATACCAATGCATTTAATTTTTTGAGAAAATTAACCATTTCTGTCGGAATATCGAAAAAAGCCCTCTAGCGGCGACATGTGAAACTAACAAAACTTTAAATATTATAACATTTATAGCCCTAGAAAAGCTCTTGTAAACTAGCCTAAGCTTGTTAAAATCGGCTTAGCCGTTTTGAAGATATAGTGTGTTTTTTCCGGAAACCTTTAAATACCCCCACCACTTCATTTTTAGAGATACAGCAAAAATTGTCAAACAAAAAAGGTTCAAATTATCCTCGATTTAAAAATCAGGTATTTTTTTGTTAGGTTAATATAGCAAAATTCACAGAAACATCACTTTTTTAGATTCAAGATTGCAGTTACGCCCCCTAGCGGCCATTTCAGAAACTTAATAATAATTTCCAGCTATTTCTCTTGACTACTTTTACTAAAAATATTTTTTCCTCAACGCTGTGCGATAAACATTTTCTGAGATACAGCCGGAGTCCTTTCTTATTTGGACACCCGGTACATTAAAAAAAATGCTTAAATAACTGTCGTTTCAATTTTTCGCTTCAAGAAGCCCTTTTTATATACATACTCAACAAGACAACGCCACAAAAGTTTAAAATTTTGTTAATTAACAATTGCCTAGCTTATTGAAAAATAACTTTAAGTTAAATTTTCAACGGGAATACATTTTTTGAAGTGTTTTAAATAAACCATAATTTTTTAAAAATTTTCAGTAAATATCAAATACCTTAAAAAAATATTTGGTGTGACGTACTCGGGTTTGAACCGAGCGCTCAACCAAAAATGTCGCACGGAGGACCATTTTCAGCGTTAAATTAAAGTTATAAATAATGGAGATAGAACGTCCGGAGTTGGTACTATTTATCGGAAATTTCCTTCTCTTCAAGGATCTTTTTTTTGGTGATAACAATTGAAATTTTTATTGGCAGAAAAAATTCTCAAAACGCCTTTCTCAGATTTGCATTTCCGAGGCCTTCTAACTATTTTTCGCAGGAAAGACAATTTTCGACTAGGCTAATTTATTTAAATATATTGGTTATTTGGGTCGTCACAATGGTCGGTGTAGGAAATGAGAAGCATAAAAATGAATAAATAATTTAGTGTACAAAATGAGAATATTTTAGGTAAATTTCCGAAGTGTACGGGAAGTATTATCTCTGTCTATTGGACTTTAATAAATACAACTATTTATTAAATAGAATTATATTATTAATAAACTAAATGAAAAGTCTAAAATAAATTATTGTACATTTTTTTAATGAAAACAGAATATTTTACTTTAATAATAATAGATACTAACAAATATATTCGAAAATAAACGAAATTATACGACTAAGTAAAAAATCATTATCAAATTCAATTATTTATCAATAAAGTTATTTTCAGTAGTTACAATTACAAAATTAATGTGGAAAAAAATGTACTTTTAATCATTTACAAATAATTTTGAGGTTACTTACTTTCGGTGCTTTGAATAATGTTTTTTTTCACTACCTTTTAAACCACTTATGCACCCAGACATTGCACAGCATCGTCCCATTTTAAAATTAATTACCTAAAAATTCGGAAACAAATACCAATTATTTTTTAGATTAATCAACCACATCGGTATGCATTTTTAAGGAGTAATAATAATAATAATAGGAACGGTACGTCTGACGCCACGAGTGACAAAAAAGTGTACTATAATCTGGTTTTATTTTTATATACACAAACACGAAGTATAAATGTTTTCACATTAATTTTGTAATTGTAACTACTGAAAAATGTAATTGTAAGTTTTTCATTGACAAATAATTGAATTTGATAATGATGGTTTACTTAGTCGTATAATTTCGTTTATTTTCAAATATATTTGTTAGTATCTAGTATTATTAAAGTAAAACATTCTGTTTTTATTTTTTTAAAATGTAGAATTATATATTAAATACTTTTCATTTAGTTTATCAATAATATAATTCTATTTAATAAATAACTGTATTTATTAACGTCCAAGAAACAAAGATAATACTTTCCGCGCGACACTTTAAATGAGTACGTCCTCTGCCGACAAGAGTTCTGCCCCATAATTCGTGTACACAAATTTCGTTAAAAAACCTATACCGTTTGGACTCCTGGGTTATAACTAGGGTTGTAACGGAACTCCACCTCCGCCTCCGTTACTGCGGAACTTCCGCAAAGAATCGACCTCCACCTCCGCATCCGCCTCCGCAAAATTTATGCGGAGTTTTAACGGAAGTTTATTTACGATAAAATACAATGCGCAAGGAACGACGCTGGGCGACGCGGCCGCTCGGCTTTTGACTTTAATAAATCATGAATTTCTATTTTTTCCACTTCAAATTTCACCTCCGCCTCCGTTAACCTCTGCATCCGCGGAGGCGAACCTCTGTGCCTCCGCTAAGAAGGCCTCCGTTACAACCCTGGTCATAACTTCGTGTGGTAGCGTCAAGAAAATAATCTATTCTCATCTGCATTACCGCATTGCTGGCTATGAAACAAAAACAGCAACGTGTTAAAGGAAATACTGAGCTTCTCAAGCGATACTAAGATAAGGATGATGCATTTTTAAATTCCTTACTCACTTGTGACGAAACCGGCATATTATAAAAGCAAAAAGTAAAGGTTGTGCTACACGGTAGGTAATTTTCGCCTTTTAGGACAGCGAGAAAGTCCTCTTGACCGAGTTTTTGATAAAGAGGCTTATCAATTTTGTCTTTTATTATTCTGACTCGTTCCAAAAGTAAAAACTGCATTTCGTTTAAAAAGAAGAAACCGTTTAATCAAACGGCCATTCTGTTGGACTATTACACCAGACCTTATACTGCTCGATTGACCACAATGTTTTGAAAAAAATGCAATGGAAGTGGTGGTTTTTTGTGTAACGCCCCTGATGGCACTGCCGCGTTCTCTAAAAGGTGCCGAGAAATAAAATGTTTAGGTACTTGGACATCATTAACGGCACCTACGGTACTTTACTTTAGGCTTTACACAAATTACAAGTAAGGTACGAATATTTTATCTCTTAGGAACAATTTTTCCAACATTTTAATTTAATTTTTAATCGATTCATCATTGCATATAAAAACTCGAACCCTATCTAGAACAATTACTTTTTATTAGACAGCAGCAACATGATCGTACATAGTTAATAATATACTTACAATTCTGATTACTTAAAAAATCTCCCCTTTCGGTTAAGTTGTACACGATTCAAGTTCAGATAAAACGTTTAGCCTGAGGCAGAGGGACAGACACGCTTTGTCGCTGGTTCTATTAAAATAATCATGAAAAGCCCAATAAATTTCAAGAGATAACATCGTCATTTCAACTTGTCAACAATTAGCATTACCGTGACTTGGCTGATATATTTTTAATTAGTTTGGGGTTGTAAATAGCACCTTAATGGATTATTTGAATTTTATTCGTATTTTTTATTAAAGAAATACTAAACACCATCAAAATCAAGTATTTTTTAATCGCTTTTCGGTTTCTTAAATAACACAGGCTGCTTACAAGCAACGATTGTCAGCACATTCCAAAGATGATTCCATCTTTGCTCTTAACCGGACATTAAAAGAACTCTCGACCAAAACTGCGGCTCCTTAAAAAATGTAATGTGTAAATATGACGCACTACCCTATTAGAAATAAAATTTTTACATCCCATACGAAGGTGTCTTAACGCAGAGACCACTTATGTTTTGCCATGCCACGCCACGCAACGCAATAGAGAATAAAAGAATATAAAAAACATATAGCAATCACTTAGAACACTACTTTTACGCTATGCCACACCATGCTAAGCATTAGGATGCAACGTAATGAAATCTGGACAGTGTGGAATCAATAGGCGTGGTATCGCGTGGCATGGCATGACGTGGTATAGCATCGCGTTGCGACATACAAATTGGGATCCTTTCTTTATTTTTGGTTTACATTTATGATTCTCTTAAATTTCAATACACACATATAACTAAAGATACACCTGTGATAACCTATTATGCATTTTTTTAATCTTTATGACAGCCCACGAAGGCTGGTATAAAGCCTAAGTACAAGGTACCGAAGGTACCAGGTTTTTAGATGTTTTACCCATAATTTACAAGTTTCGTCAACGTTGTCCAAGTACCGAAATGCAGATACTGCCTTTCACGGCACCTTGTAGATAACGGGGTAGTGCTACCACAGGTGTTATACTTCTAAACTAGCCCCCATTAACGTCTAGGTAATGTCATCCAGACGCAGGGTTGCCAGATCTGCCGACTTTTCGGTAGATCTACGATAATACTGATTTCGTAAAAATTCTATCAATCTACCGAGCCAAACTAAAAATCTACCGAAAGAGTAAAACCTGACTCGTAGTTGTGTGTAACATAAGTAATGTTTAAAATCATCACGTTACGTCAAACAAAAATAAAAAAGTGTACCATTACTTGTTGCTATTGTGCAACGCAAATCGCCCGCTAAGGCGTATTCATGCAAAAATTTCCCGTAATGCATATCCCCGATCTACCCTGGTCAGCGTTTTTGGCTAGCATTACCTTTTAGGTCGGATTTAGTCCTCGACCAAAGATCAGCGTTGACGTCGATCAAACGTAGCTATATTAATAAAACTGTATGATCTTGTATACTGTAGAGCGCGTAGCAGTCTATTAGCTTTGCACTGTAGTTGTTCATACATTTTTATTGATGTAGCTACGTTCGACCGATGTCAGCGCTGACCATCGGCCAAGCACTAAATCCAGCCTTAAATAATAGACGTTCCATATTTTTTTAAATATGTTTGAGTTCGATCAGTCCCATACCAACAATAGTGAGGAGAGCGGCAGTAAAGAACGTATTCTAAGTTAAAAAAAAAAGATAAAATATTCTTAACGCTATGAAGAAGAATGAGAGCATAGATAATAGGTTAGTTGAATAGGAGCAACTGGTCTATGGAAAGGGATGGTTAACTTAAAGCAAAAAAAGGAGCATTATTTGCCAAATGTCACCAGTAATACAAAGATTTGAACATTTTAGGTGGAAAGAAAGCTTTAATTAAAAATGCACAAACTTTGGTACAAACCCTCATTCGCCACAAAGTAAATCTTACCGTTTTTTTTTGCGAAACTACCGAATTTGTTCGACTCTCCTACGAATTCTTTACTACTCGACCTGGCAATCCTGTCCAAACGGATCCTGCAGTTTAACGTGGATTCCGAACCACAGTCAACAGCACTGGCAGTCAACCATCTAGTTACTGACCGTGCCCAGGTGGCATTATGTAATTGTGCTATGTATTGTTGAAAAAACTTGTGTACATATTTATATGGGGTGACACTCTGACTTTATTATTACTCTTTAATTTTATCCATAATATTTTTTTAAATAGTATAATTCGAGCTTTTTTTCTGATTAATTGTTTTTTTTTATTTTGCTAATAAATTCATAAGCTTTGTAAACAATATTTTTGGCCCTTATATTCGAACTGATGCACGATTAAATCACGTAAATAGATAAATTTTCCTGCATTTTTTTATTTTCCAAGAACGTAGTCCCACCCGAACCTAATGGAAAACACCTGACACATTGTTATGTTTTCCTTTATGTGGACATAAAACATGCAACAGTATTATTTAACGGTGGTGGCTGTTTAAAAACCATACCGATTTGAGATCATAAAGTTTCAATTACCTTTAATTTGCATAAATATTTCCCTGAAGGAAAAACAGAAAAGATATGGTTTGCATGTGAAAAACCAGATAGAATTAGTGTCTTTAATCTATTAGATGCGGTTAATTAGACAATTATGTAACATATGAGTGAGAAAATCCATCTATCGTACAAATCGCAGGCAATTTTAGCTTAAAATGTCACGTTTTACATTAACGTTGCTAATTTGGCCACTACTACTGCCTTTTCGTGACACAGTTAAACGTAATTGGGATCGAAATCCACCATCTATATAGTATTTGTTATTTTGGAATACACCGTTGTCCAAATTTACCATTCGCTATTATCTTACTAAATTACACGAATTATTATATAGAGTGTTTGAAATAAATGCGTCTTTAAAAAATAAAATTGAAAATTTGACTTAACATCCAATACATTTTAAATTTAAACATAATAATTTTCATTTTTTTAAGTAGAGTTAAGCACATTGTTCCTCTTTCACTAAAATCTTAATAGATTTATTGTCGTTTTATGCTGTTTTAAAGTGTCGGACTTTTTAAGTAGATTCCATAAACATGACACGGGCTCTTCTTTGGACCATGTCAGTTTTGACTATTCCTCTCCGGGCCTTACAAACCTGCATGCCGCCTCACATTGGCACCACACATGTTCAAGAGTTTCTTCCTCTTTCTGACAAAACCTAAATAGGTTGTCTCTCAAACTCATTCTTTTCATGTGTTTATTTATCCTGTAATACCCAACCGCTGTGTTCACACGTCGTTGTCGTGGTTGGGCCCAGAAGGATCTTTTGGAACATGGGCTAGAGATGCTGGTTATCGGCAACTCTTTTGGCTAGCGTATGGAACGGGATCCGAAGCTAAGATGAACACAAGGCTTAACTCAAGGTGTTAGCATACCGTGCTGATGAGTGTATGACATCCTGTGCCCTAAACAGGTGTCTCTAACGGTGCCTTTGAGATACAGGGCGATCTCTCAGAGTATCTAGCCTTACTGCGGTAATGCGGGGCTCTGCCGTGCTGGACTATTACTTCCCTAGCTCCAAACAGAAAGCGGACAGAACCGCTTTTATAGGAAAAAAGTGACAAAGGTGCGCTGACCGAAACGAATAAATGCGTTTCGACAGGTGCCACTCAAGGTCACAAGCAGACAAGGGTGCGCCGACCGAAACGGGTGAATCCGTTTCGAAAGGTGCCTCTGAAGTCACCGGCGCCTGTTTCACGGGGAAGGGCTAATCCATCCCGAACAAACAGGTGCTTAGGAAGGGATCCCTGAATCCAAACAGAAGGCGGACAGAACCGTCTTTATAGTGAAAAGGGTTCCCTGGCTTTAATCAGAAAGTCGGAAAGGACCGTTTTCATAGGCCAGGGTAAGGCCGGAGATGCGGCCTCAGAAAGAACATCTGGTTCCTAATGAGGACCTGGTAGCTACCCACGTCACTAGACCGGGAGAGGAGGCATGACGGATCTAACCGTCTGCTCGTCATACTCTCCAGGAGACAGGGACACCAGAAAACATCAGAACACATTGTGCTCGTGTCCGGTAGCGACACGAGTGAGAGGAGATGTAAGAACTCTCTCCCAATCTGGTATCGGATTCATTGGAAGTCTGATCCTATTGGGAGAAATATAAAGAGGTGTGAGCCACAATAGACCGAGCGGTCGCAGTGGAGGGCGTAAAAACTCCACTCACTTTAAACCTACCTACCTAGCCTGTAATAAGTTGATCTGCCACTAACCTTACTGGCTTGCGGCTGTGGTCCTACGTTAATTTTACAAAATATTTTATCAATTTTTTTGCTTGCATTTGCCCTAGTGTTTGTAACGACCAGCTACGGTGTTCGCGTATATCCTGTTTTTGGTAGAAAATGGAAAAACTGCAAAAAATCCCGCAAAAACTACTCCAAAATCTCATTGTTTATGCCTTCTTTGGCTAATCTGCAGCCCTGTTGGCCTCCTTATTGCCTGAACTGCCTTTAAGGTCTGAGACCCAGAGTACAGTCAGCTGGTTGTAGAGCCTTTAACGGTTAATAGTACAGCGTCCTGCTGGCAGTCCAAAAACAACACATTTGAGTACGATACAAAATTGATAATTAAAAAACCTTGGGGACCTCTGGCAGGAATCTATATTTATTAAAACTACTAAAAAGCAACCTTGCAAAAACACTTGACTAAATTCTAAACATTTAGTAAAATAACTTATACAGGCATCTGCACACGAATTTAACGCTAAATTTTACGGCAATTATAATAACTAGGTAGTGTTATAATAAATTTGCGACACGGTGTTAATGATCGGCCTTTAGATAAGCCAGGTGCCCCGGAAGTGACTCGGGGTAGTGGCACGGTTCAATCCCCAATTTAACCCCCTACGCAACGTGTGTGCATGTAAACACAATTTGTCCGATTTTACAGATAGCGTCACCCCGTCGTTTGTTATTTTTGGTGACATTAAAAAATCTTTAGAAAACAGACGTCAATTTTTGTCGTTTTTTAAGTAGGTATGTTCTGGATTATTTTTGCGGATTAATTTATTAAAAAGCCCTCGTTGCCATAATGAGATTTTATTTAGTGGGTCCGTTTAGGTCCTGGTAGGAGAGACTGAGCCTGCTCAGTCCTATTGACTGAACTAGCAGATCGCCTAAAAAAAGGAAATCCTCTCTTAGAAAAAACCCAAAAAATATAAATACTTATCTACCTTCGGTGGCAAGTCTGCCACCGTTTTCAAGATCAATGTTTAAGAAAAATAAAGCATAAAAACTTAATTAAATATTACATAATAATTTAAAATAAAAGTTTTAAAATTTTGATCAAAACTATAGATACTCTGGGATAATTTTTTAAAAGTTTTTTTTGACGTTATGTCATACATAACAATGATCTATTGTAACTGGTATATTTTGTATTTTAAAACATAAAAAAAAGATTGTGTGTTAGTTGATTTTAGATTTTTCTTAAATTATATGGGTGAAACTTCCAGACCATTGGACAAACGCTTAAAAGAACATCGAACACACTTTAAAATCACAAAATTCCATAAATAAAAAATCTGTTAACACGGATTTGTAACAACCACATAAAAAACTTGTTCAAAAAAACTTAAAATAAAGAGTATATATAGTATATATATATATATATATATATATATATATATATATATATATATATATATATATATATATATATATATATATATATATATATATATATATATATATATATATATATTTATATATATATATATATATATATATATATATATATATATATATATATATATATATATATATATATATATAATATATATACAGGTGCTAAAAGTATGATGCTCATCATTTTAATGGGCGATAGTAAAGCTCAAAACCAGTCGAAAAAGCCAAGAACATATGGGTCAAAAGATAATCGTTTTCGAAATATGACCTTTCAAAGTTTAAAAAAGTTGGCAACATCGCGCCTGTTTCATCGAATGCAAGTCGACCGTCATACGTTTTTTTTTGCGATGCTTTGCATATTTACTTTTTTTAAGGCGATGTTCATTTACATACAAATAATAAAAATTGCTTCTTGCAATTTATTTTAATATTTAATTTGATATTAAATTTAAGTAAAAAATAACAAATAATTATTGTTTGGTTTTTATTTGTTATTAAAAAATAGTTGTACTTACCAAAAGAATAGGCTATATCAATTTTAAGAACATAAATTATTATGTTTTAAAGCAGCACTTTTTTATTTTGCTTAAAGAATAAGATTTCTCGGTTGCACACATTCCGTTTTCAAAAATCTTTGGTACATTTGCACTACGTTTGTGGTAAATTTAAAACCTATCGGCATATTTTCCCGATTTAAAGACAAACAAAAATATCATGGCTGGACCGGTGAGCAATATCTACAACTGACTTTACTTCAGGCATAAGGATTCTAGGTAGATCTGTTGCCAATTGTTTTTTAACTTTTTATCTAGGGGAAATATTATTTATATATTTTTTTATTTGTAGATTGAAAAAAAATATGTCAAGTTTAACACATATGGCATATAAACTTTTTGACTAGTTTATTCTTAAGTGTAATGAAAATCTAGCCTATACAGTATGTTCACGGAAAAGGTGTTGAAGAGGAAAAACTTTTTTATTTTTGATTTTATCGAAAAAAGCTACTCTTAATAAAAAATTTTGCTACTTCTTAGAGTAAGATTGGGATAGAAACATTTAACATATTTTATACGCGGTGTTTAGAAAATTGAAAAAACTTAAAATGGTACAAGAGTAAAGTGCATTTATTTGAGAAGATATGGAAATAAGTTACTGCTGGGCAAGGATGTATATATATATATATATATATATATATATATATATATATATATATATATATATATATATATATATATATATATATATATATATATATATATATATATATATATATATATATATATATATATATATATATATATATATATATATATATATATATATATATATATATATATATATATATATATATATATATATATATATATATATATATATATATATATATATATATATTTTCCATATCTCACATTTAAATCATGAGCATCATACTTTTTACACCCTGTATATATGAGCGGTTTTTCTTTTTTCTGTTATAGGCGATCTGCCAGTTTATAGGACTGAGCAGGCTCATTTTGCTATACCCTGAGACCTGGACCGAAGTGGTCTCATTTTCTAGAGATATCAAGGCTAGTAATCCCAACGGGAACATACTTAAACATAAATCCGCCACAAAACTATAGAACATATTTAAAGGTAACTGTGTAGCACCAATATCAGTTAGAATAAATGATACATTTTGCACCTTTGCTTGATGCTGAAGTAATTTCTGGTAGTTTTAAAACCAACTAACACATCACTCTTTTGTATTTTTTAAAATAAAAAATATACCAGTTACAACAGATTGATGTCATGTATGACATTACGTCAAAAATTTCAGAAAAACTGTCTCAGAATATCTTTAATTGTAATTAAAATTTTACAACATTAAATTTTAATTATGATGTAGTATTCCGTTAAGTTTTTATACTTTATTTTTATTTTTAAAACGGTGACAGACACAAGTCAAACCACCAAAACGTAGATAAGTAGTTCTATTTTTTTCTTTTTTCTTTTTGATAGGTTTTTCATTTTTCTGTTTTAGGCGATCTGCTAGTTCAGAGGGGTCAATAGGACTAAGCAGGCTTAGTCTCTATACCCCGAGACCAGACCGAAGCGGTCCCATTCCTTAAAATTTCTGTTTGGCGTGTAACCTATAAGTACTTTTCTTTTTTTGGGTATTATGCTTCTAGAAGCATATTAAGTATTCCCTTAATGTTTAGAAATTAGTTCTGAAACACTCTGCATGGCGGTTCCTATTTAGCTCCGCATAGCCGACACACAAAATACAAAATATTATTAGTCAAGAATTAATAAGTTACACCATTAAATAATGTAAACCAACTAATTTTAAAAAATTAACAAACTTACAATTAATAAATACCATATTATGGCTCCCGCCTTTAACTTTTGCCTAACTCCTTTATCTACACGCACCCGCTTAAAACACCGTTTAAACTCGGGGAATGTCAGACTCGTGTTTTGGCACATCGGTTGTCGCCGCATTTTGTGCGGCCTTTGGAGGTTTAACGATTACTTATTTTATTATTCTTGAATCGACAATATCGACCACATGATATAGATAATAACCGAAAGATTCGTTAAAGTCAATACTGTTAAATACACGTTAATTTTGTCTAAGGAGTCATCCACAAACCACGCAACTCTCTTTACAGGGGGGAGGGGTATTCTCTCATGTTATGTGCTTTTACGTGGTGCGACCGATGTCACGTAACGCTGAGAAATATCTTTTTTTATACTTTTTAATTTATCGCACTGGCTAGAATACTTAATCTAGTCTTTTAATTAAATAAAATTTATTTAAAAAAAGTTGATTTATTAAAAAGTACTCATAACTATGTTAATAGTGCGACTAGTTTAATAATTTTTTGAGCTTGAATGTTATGTAACACACCATATTTAGGGCGGGGGTCTACGAAATTCTACATAACGATAGGTACATGGAGGGGGGTGCAAAGAATGCGCGAAGAAAAAAAAATAAAAATTTAAATATTTTTTGATCATATAAAAATTATCATGTAAGCGAAATGAAAGAAAAACCAGTTCAGCTATTTTCACGACTATTTATTGTTAGCGAGTCGAGAAATCTAGATTTAGATGAATATGTTAAACATGAAAAACAACAATTCTCTCCATAAATGTTAATAAATGGTTACCTGCGATCGGGAAATAAAGCTAATTTAAGCAAAATTTTGAAAAAATTTCCGGAGGCAGAGGGTGAAGAGTGTCCTACAGTTTGTAATAGTATTGTCTATGACAAAACTTTAAAAAAAAAATTATATTTGGATATTATTCAACATATAAAAGGCCAGACATATTACTTCAAATCAAACAGAATAGATGTAGTTTGGGATTTGTATAAAGATGACGGCATTAAAAAAATGTAGAAATAAAAGAAGGAGCGGAATTCCAGTACCACAAGGTACATCTAATATTTAGTATAAACATGTTATTTTAATTATTATAACTGTTTTCTAGGACCTACACTCAAATAGAGTGGCTTTTAAGTCAATACTACTAATAAGCAAAAATTCTTTGAATTTTGTGGTAAACTCCTAATAGAGGAAAAATTAACGTCAAAGTTTTAACAAACGTTGATTATGTAATCTAATAAGGTAGCTTTATCAATGGGACAGAGCCAGTATTATTTAGAACAGTTGATACTGACGTTGTTGTACTATCAGTTTTATTTTTATAAGCTTAAAAATAGGGATATAAGGAAAATTTGCGTACTATTCGGAACTGGAAAAAAAACGTCGATACATTTTCATTCATAATATTGCGACGGCACTGGTAGCAAGAAATGTACAGCCCCAAGAGGCTTTCAGGCCTTTACAGGTGGCGACAGCGTTTTCTTTTTTGTCGTTGTTGTTCTTTTTTGCCTGGAAGACTTTGGATGGGGTGAGAAGAAATCACTGAGGCACTTAACTACATATCGTGCTTAAATGATACTTGCTTAATACCATGATTAAATTGCTAGAGCAGTATATCTGTAAATTGTATTACTTCCCTACAAAAACAACAGACGTAAATAAATTAGGAAAAGATCTTTTTTTGCAAAGAAAACAAACCTATTCACTTAATATCACAACTTCTGCTGCGTTATTAGAGCACTCACTGCGTGATGCTTGCTTACCAAGCAGGTCAAATTTGTCCATAGAGATCTTATAGTACACAATTTCTTCACCTAGTATTTGAGGGTAAATAAAAGAAAACTTGAAAACTTTTTGGTCCATCCCCATCAACTTGGGATGCATGTAGAGAGTTGGAGAAATGCAACTGCATAACTGGTTGCTTATCACAGCCTTGTAGGGAGGTAAATCTACTCTGTATCCTGCAGTGCAAGTGTGGACAGACGTGCAGCAATAAAAGGCAAAAGGAAAAAGAAAAAATATAACTAGGGTGAAATTAACCATTTTTTTATGGTCATTCATTAGATAAGATTAGTGTTACTACTTAATGGAGCACTACTGATAAGCACAAATTATTGAGTTATGGTAATTATGTTTTATATTATATGTTTGGACTACAATTGTTTTATAACCATAAACTACCTCTCATTATTTTAAAAAAATAAAAGCCTTATCGCAAGATGCGTTGTTTTTAAAATTTATTTAAGTTAATCGTTGCAAATGGATCACCCTGTAGAAAAATATTAATTATTGGGAAATTTTTACTAAAAGCTATTATTAATATTATTAAATTCTATGCCTTCATAATAGCCAAAAATGACTCGTGGTTTGTTAAAATCGGACATTAAATAACAAATGGATAATAAATATCTCAGAAGCATCAGAATTGAGGGTGTTGCGGGTAAAATTACCTAAACAAGTGTGCAAAATTTTGTGCTTCTATCACAATATGTCACGTTTTCCCCTTTTTCGTCCACCAAAACTAACCGCGACTACTATGGGGAAAGTACCAAATCGACGCTTTTTAGATACGGTTAGTAATTATTTTTTTATAAAATAATTTCAAGAACAGCGATTTCTGTTAACTGATCCTAAAAAAATACCAAAGAGAGGTAAACCCTCTAACATTAAATCATTAAAACTAAAACCTATTGTTTTTCATAGGATTCTTGGTCGGTGAACTAACGACTCCTTATATAATAATAATAATCACCTCCTATTTGTTATTAACACTGTAATTGCCGTGCATGTCCCACCTACCGGCAATAATGAGCGTTTTTGATTGGCTTTTGTCTAAAACTGAAAGCACTTCTCATCAATTTTATTCTAAAAGAAAATAAAATGAATTCTTTTGTCAAATGTTCTACCTCGGCCTGACAATGATTAAATGTTGTCTGGCCTTTTTAAACATCTTTGCCGTTTTATACAGCGTGTGTAAAAATAAAGTGAAAATTAACAGCTATCAAGCTACAGGTTGTTTTGAACATTTAAAGTAAATGGCATGTATTTTGTATTTTATTTTTTGTCAAATCTTCTCTCTAAAAAATATCTACTGGGTTGTTCAATAAGTTTTGTCGTTCGATAAGAAAAACACGATTTTATGGTTATATAGAAATACATTTTATTATTTAATATTGTTATTGTTAATATTATTAAAATTGTATGTCCATACAGATCAAGCGTATTTTTTCTTCTCTTAATACTAAAAAATCGTCTGGGCTGGATCAAGGGTGGTAAACTTAACAAGGAGTGCTCGATTTTTGCTATTTGTCCGCAGATATAGGTTATGTTTGGACGTCATCCGTTTGCCCATTTTGCCAAGAAGGTAGATTTATTTTATTAATTTATGTTAAATATTCAACTTTTAAATACTACTTTGGATATGAACTTACTATTAAAACTGTAATGTATAACATTTTAAAAAATTAAGACTTTATATCACTTGTAAACAAAACAAACAGGCAAACGGATTACGTCACAAACACCGAATTGACATTTAAATTGGTGTATATGGGCTTAAATGGGATCGAGCACTCCTTGTTAAGTTTATTACCCTTGGGGCTGGATGGCATACCAGCAATCGTCTTAAAAAAATGTGCTCCCAAGCTTGCACCCATCCTAACTCGCCTCTTTCGAATCTCTTACGACACGGGCATTTTCCCGGAGAGTTGGAAAGCTGCACGTGTGCAACCTGTCCCCAAAAAAGAATGCAAATCTCTCCCTTCTAACTATAGACCTATATCTTTTCTTTCAGTTGATTGCAAAGTAATGGAAAAATTCATTAATTCCCAAATCTTAAAGTATCTGGAAAAACATAAGATCTTACATGATAGAAAATATGGATTCCGTCACAGTAGATCCACAGCTGATCTTCTTTTCTTTGTCTCACACAACTGGAACAAGTCCCTTGAGTTTCTTGGTGAATCCCAGATCGTTGCTCTTGACTATTCAAAGCTTTCGATCAGGTCTGGCATGATGGGCTTCTTAACAAACTTCCTTCTTACGGTCTTCCACCTAAGCTTTGCTCTTGGTTTTCCAGTTTTCTTTCTAATCGACGTATATCAGTTAGTGTAGATGGTCATTCCTCCAGCTTCTACCAAATTAATGCTGGGGTGCCTCAGGCCAGTGCTGGCACCCACGCTGTTTCTTCTACACATTAACGATCTTCTCTCTTTCACAATCAATCCCATTCATAGTTTTGCTGACGATAGTACCCTTCACTCTAGTATTCAATTTTTTAAGCCACTATGTAATTCTGATTTGGAAAACAAGCGCAGGTCAATGCAGATATCACTTTCACCAGACCTCAAACTTATCTTGGATTGGAGCGCCAAAAATCTTGTTCAGTTTAATGCCTCGAAAACACAGTCATGTTCAAGAAACAAAGAGTCGTTTAATCTTGTCGGCGTTACTTTTGAGAATAAGCTCAACTGGCACAAACACATTTCATCCATAGCCTCGGCAGCTTCAAAAAAGCTTGGATTCCTCTTCCGAGCCAGAAAATAATTTTCTTCTTCCAATCTGTACACTCTGTATATATCCCAAATCAGACCCTCCTTAGAATATTGTTCTCATGTCTGGGGAATAGCGTTCCCTACAACACTTAGCATTCTGGACTCCATTCAAAGAAGAGCCGTTCATCTTATTAATGATCCAACGCTCACAGAAAGGCTTCCTCTTCTTGCCCACCGTCGAGCTGTAGGGGATCCGTCGCTCTTCTATAGGTATTTTCACGGCTTCTGCTCAGAGGAATTGGCCAGTATAATTTCTTCTCTGGCAGCTCCCAACAGACCAACACATAGTGCAACTTTTATGCATCCTTTTACAGTTCAGTTAAAGAGGCCCCGAACTTCCCGCTTTTTTCGTTCCTTCATTCCTAGAGTGTCAAGATTATGGAACCTGCTGCCCGGAGAAGTTTTTCCCTTTCCTCCCAATCTCCAATTATTTAAGTTCCGTGTGAACAAACTACCTCTCACCACACTTAAGACACCCACGGTACGTTAGTACTTAGGCATCAGCCTTCGTGGACTGTCCCAAGATAAAAACAAAGTTGTTTCAGTGATGTTTTTATTTATGGATTCCAACTTGAAAGTAAGAATCCAAAAGATTGTCAAAAAACGCTTTACAGCTGCTACTATCTCTTCAGAACAGCCAGAAATATGTGATCTGGCGAATAATTTAAATTTTGCAACAATTCATGCTTTAATCCACTGGCTTTTGTGATGGTTTTTCTTGAGCTGTGTGACGGGTCCATTGTCTTGATGAAAAATATTTTTTATTCCGTATACCAAAACTTTTTTAACGAGTTTTTACATTTGGCTGGTTCAAAAGGTTACAATAATAATCTAAGTTTAGTGTGTTATCAGTCTGGTTGGTCCTGGCATGGACTTCCGGGTCTCAGACACTCGAAGGCCTTCATAAGCCCACCGAACCAACAATGTACTGTCAAACTACTGGAGCAATCAAGGGTACACCTTAAAACTCTAGTGGGACTGTGCACCACATACACAAGATCGGCCTGGCGGAAGACGCCGAATGCCGCATGTGCATGAAGGGGGATGAATCGGCAGAACACATCCTGTGTTCGTGCCCAGCAATGGCACGACTAAAATTCGCAATCCTCGGCAATGACACCTTGTTGCCGGGGGAGATGAAGGTCACTTTAAACCTACCTACCTACCTATCAGTATGGAGGTAATTTACGTACCAAAATTCTTTTTAAGTCTTAAAAAGCTGATGCTGACAACTTTTTGCCTGATTTCCGGACCCTAACTCGGGTTTTACACCATTCCTTAGCCTCTTGTTTTGATTAAGAATCATGGTGGTAGATCCAAGTCTTATCTATAGTGATGAAACTCCTCCCAAAATTCTTTCTTAAACGCTTCAAATGTTGCTGAAAAAGTCGTATTCAAATGTGTTTTTGTTCCTTTGTTAGCAAATGCGGCACCCATTGTGCACATAGCTTTTTGAAACCCAAAAATTTAGCCCATACTGCCTAATAAAATCGCAAGGGCTTCTACTACATCTCTCTCGGTTAATCGACAATCTTCCAAAACCATATCCTGTATTTTGCTACGATTTCTGGTGCTGATGCACTCTTTAGAAGTACTTTACCTAGATCGTCTTCAAGACATGTTCGTTCACGAAATAAATTTAGAGACCTGTTTCTACTCTTCTTACTAAAGGTAATGAGATACACTTTGTTGGACAATCGTTTATAAATTTATTTTGGTGCTACATCATTTAAAAACAAAAATTTTATTACAGCACGATATTATTTTTTTTCCAATGTAAAAAAATACTATTTCTTGTCAACAGTTTTAAAAGAACGAATAGGTTGATATATTTTTATGAAACTTCACACGTGTTCATAAAAAATATACTACCATTTTTAGCAAAATAAATAACGCCATCTCTCATCGAAAGCCAAACTTATTGAACAACCAGCTTAGTTTTTATTGACTAAAACAGCTGCGGATTCTCTTTTAAAACCCTTTGCAAATTTTGAACAATTATTTTGATAGATTTACATTTTTATAATTATTCTAATTAATATGATTATAACTTTAAAAAATGAGATGCTAGCTAAGCTTCAATGTTTGTGCTGAATGTTCAATAACAAGGTTTTAAACTTGTTTCAAATAAAAATAAAATGAATTAACACATTCCGATATGAGCAACAACGTTGATGTCGCACTTGAATCCATACTCTTTTATAGCAATAATGTATAACTACTACAGATCCTCTTTTATTTGCTTGACATAATTGGCAAATTCCACACCTTTGACAGGTCTAAGGCGCTTTTGATCAGTTCTGGCATAATGCGCTGATAAACTTCGTTTTTTTCTAAAATTTTTCTCCTAAACTTTGTTCTTATCTCTGCCGTTTTCTTTCTTTTTGACGTGTATTACTTATTGTAGGTAATCACTTTTTTACTTTTTACCAAATAAATGTTGGAGTACCATAGGGATCTGTACTGGTACCAATTCTATTTCTTCTCCACATCAACGATCTTCTCTCTTCCACAATCAATCCAAAGTTTTTCTGACGCAAGTACTTTTTACTTTAATTGGCAGCTTCTCAAATTAGTCTTTAAGTAAGATTTACAAAATAAGCGCAGGTTAATGCAAATATCTCTTTAACAGGGCCTTCAATTAATATTGGATCAGGGGACCAAAAACCTGGTCAAGTTTAAAGCCTTAAACACACAATTAATTGTGTTTACTGCCGAAAAAAGTTTGTCTATTCTCATAATTTACTTATGAGCGGCCAAGTTTAGTACAAATACAATATATTTCTCTCTTTATAATTTACATGCTCTTTAGGCATCTTAAATTAGACCCTGCTGGGAATATTGTTCCCATGTCTGGAGAATTGCGTCTTCCACAACAACATTCTTGGTTTCATCCAAAAAAGCTTCGTTACACTTTTATTACCCCACTCTTACAAGAAAGCCGCCTACCCACGACCTGTACAGGAATCCTAGCTTTTTTATAGTGAGTAATTGCCCAATATTATTCCTGCCCTAGCAGCTTTTGACAGGGCAACATACATTTCTTAACAGACCATCTGGAAAAGTCCCGAACTTCCCGCTTTGTCCGCTCCTTTATCCCTAGAGTGTCTTGACAGTGAAAACTGCTGCCTGCAGAGGTATGTTTCATTGTCAGTCAAGGAAGTTTAAAGGTTTATGGAAGGCCAATGCTGTAGAACAAAATTGTCCAGGCGTGCAGGGCAGCGGGAATGGGGGAATCGGCCCCGCGGAGTTTTCACAATGAATCGTAGGTCAGGTCCGGACTTTCATAATTCTTTGTAACCATGTATAAAGTTGACATCATCAATTAATGTCAAATTCAGACTAACTATACGTTCACTGTTTTTTTTGGGAGTTTTTTATTTTTACCAAAAATTTTAATAAAATAATTGACAACACGATTTTTTAAAATAAATTTCAAGCATTGTATGATAGTTTCATGTACTTATCACGAATTTTGTGATAAAAGAAGGGCAAGATAGTGTAAATAAGTTTAATCTAATTATCATATTTAAGGATCGATATCTGAAAAATAAAACGTTGACGAAAAACACTTACCTACTTTAGATTTGTAATCAACGCCTCTGTATGCAAAAAATCATCGAAATCGGCAAGGGTCAAGAAAAGTAAAAACTTACCATAATTTGGACTGGCTGTTTGTGTTTTAGGGTAATACAATATTTTATAAATTTATAATTTGTATAAAAGTACAATAAAATAGTGTTACCTCATGCAGATAACATAAACAAATTTAACAAGAAGGATATAATTTTTTACATAAGAATTTTTTTTATATCGTTAGACAGTCCGCCAAGGCTGAGGCTTCAATACTAACGTACCGTTAAGTGTGGTAAAGGGGAGTTAGCTACACCAGACCTAAATATACACTCTGGGGATGATGAAACAAAGAAAATGGGAAGTTCGGGGCCTCTTAAGTTGGACTGAAAAAGGATGCATAAAAGTGGCACTACGTGTTGCTCTGATGGTAGCTGTCAGAGGAATTATACTTGCCAACTCCTCGGAGCAGAAGCCGTGAAAATACCTATAAAAATGCAACATATTTCCTCCAGCCCGTCGGTGGGAAAGAGAAGGAAGCATTTCTGTAAGCGGGGGATCATGATTAAGACGAACAGATATTTTTTTAAATGGAATCAAGAATGATAAGAGTTGTAGAAAATACCATTGCCCAGACATGAGAACAATATTCTAAAGATGATCTAATAAGAATACATACAGAGTATACAGATAAGACAGATAGAAATACTTACTGGCTCAAAAGAGGAATCCAAGCTTTTTTAAAGCAGCTGAGGCTTTGGATGTAATGTGTTTGTGTCAGTTAAGGTTGTTCTCAAAAGTAACGCCAAAATTATTAAATAACGACACCGATCATGACTGTGTCTTGGAGCATAAAACTAGACAAGATTTTTGACGCCATAATTTAAGATTAGTTTTTGTTCTTGTGAAAGTGATATTTGAATTAACCTGCCCTTGTTTTCCTAATCAGGGGTATTCTGGGTCTGTTACCCTTGGATTTGCAAGACAAAACCATACAACTTTCAGGCATTTTGTTACGATATTGTAAGTAACAAACAATAAACATAAAATTATAGTCACAATTAAATTAACCAATAATCACTAAAATATAAAGGTTTTTATCAATCCAAAAAACCCAATACGGCGCTTGGAAGGTTGATAAGAAAACACCACAGCGCGGGTATGGTTTCATAAACACCGCGCCGTCGCACACAAAAATGGGACTCCGGCTCTGTCAAAAGATAATGTGTTGCCTACCTACAAACTCTGTGTAGGTAGGCATCACATTACAATAATTTGGGGAATTTTGTTACTGCGCAAAATCGAGGGGGCCTCTCATGACACTTATTTTCATAGTGGGCCGGACTTTTTTTGATCAAATAGGCCATAGTATTGGGCTTCCATTAACCTTCAAACTTTTTTGGTATCAGTACGCACTGAACTAGACCATCTGATATACATTACAGATTAGGTACTTAACGTAATGAAACGACCTTAAAAGTCTTGTTATCCAGGGCCGTTTAAAAAAAAAACTTTACGATGTACAACGTGAGAAGTTATTAACAACTAATGTATCGTTTTGTGAATAACAATAAATTATAATTGATTTCGTCTGCTAAAAAAATTAAAAGATACGATTTTATACTAAATGACATAAAATTATGAAAACTTTAAGTAAAATCGAGATGAAAACCAGCTCATCACGTATAATTTAACAAAATCTAATCGCACAGTAAAACAAAATCCCAGGCCAAAACATCGTTTATGCGAATAATAAAGTGACTAAAAATTATGTATCATTGAGTTATAATCGACAGCGATTGGCTGTGCAAAACGTTTGTAACTGATGCAATTAAATATAAGTCTTTTTGTTTAATCCGTAATTGTATGGGAACCACGCGAAGTTTGTCGGTGAGTGCGACTCGACATAGTTATTTAGAAAATAATAATAGATTATTTACCGGGTCTTAAATATAATTAATGCCTCAACGGTGCATGCGTAAAATTTGCAAATTGTTTGCAATTTTACACGACATCGCATTTGCATTTTGTTGAATGAATATCTAAAATTTTGTAGTTTCGTCAAAATTGGCTGTTTTTACTAAATTTGCAAGTGAAATTATATTCAAAAATCAGACAACTTCCAAAATATTCATCCCAAAGCCTATTTTAATTTATGTTTTCTAATACAGGCAAAAATAGTGTATTTGTAAGGCGAAATGTCATTCGCCATTTTTTTATTTTAAGACAGTTTACGAAGGGTTAGTACTAGCGTCAATGGCGGCTCTAGGATTTTTATTTTTTTTATTTAAAAAGTGAGACATGGGACCCACACCAAATAAACTCACCGACAAAAAAAAACCAGCACCTAATTTTTTTAACAATTTTAATATGGCATAACTATTTATATATATTTTTGCTTTTATTGCAATGAGTTTTTCGCTAAACGATAGATCAATTGATTAAGATTGTGCTGCAGTTTGTCTTGATGAATTTTTGGTTTTCAGAATGTTTATATACCGGGGTAAGTCAAATTGATGTTTTAGTCGTAAGTTTAAAACACCCTGTGGAAAAAACACGCCTAACAATCTTGTTCAAATATGATTTACGATAAAGCTGGATGTGTTCCAAGCATTTTGTTTCTTAAATCATTTGGCTATCTAATTTCTTTTACGAGCTATGCATTTTTAAATAAAACGCTGCATTTAAAAATATTTTTTATCTTAAACATTTAAAATAAAATTAAAAGTTATTACCGAATGTGTTCACCTCTTGCTGCAATGACAGCCGCAGTCTTCGTAGCATCGAATGAATTGGACTGATTTTTTTTTCGTGAGGAATAGCTTCATATCTTTTATTTAATGCTAACCTGAGCTTCGCTAAATTTGTAGACTTTATGAGACGATAACGAACGCGTCTTTTTAATTCATTTAAGATATGCTCAATTGGGTTAAGATCTGGGCTGCAGGGTGGCCATTCCAACCTCCGAATTTCAACTTCATCCAAAAACTCATTTACTACATGCACAACATTCGGTCTGGCATTGATTTGCATAAGTGTAAACTCTTCTCACACGAAAGAGCCAAACAGAATGACAGCTTCCTGTAGTATATCTTTAATATATATGTGGACATTAGGGTAACATATTCCACAAATAATACATTTGTACGTCCTTCTATGAAAATTCCCGCTTAAATCATCACAGATCCGCCATGGAACGCCTTTGGTAAACCCGCTTACGCCTATCTGGCAATCGAAGACAAACTCTTGATTCATCCGTGAACAATACGTTTTGTCACTTTTATTCGGTCCAATTAACATGCTGGCTAGCAAATCGTAGACCATTCTGACGATGGTAAAGAAGTAATTGAGGCGCTACAGCAGGTCTACGGGAATTAAGCACAGCTTCCTTTAACCGTCTTCCTATGTTACTACACTAACCTTTTTTTTTCACGTACCTGTTGTAGGTCGTGTTTAAGTGAACAGGCAGTAGCTTTTTAATCCCTTAATGATTTTAGCAATATGAAAATAAGCTAACTTAATTATTTTACGCAATAATTTTTATTGACATTGAAAAAATGTTGTGTTTTATTTAAAAATGCATAGCTCGTAAAAGAAAAGAGATAGCTAGATAAATAAAAAAAAAAACAAAATACTCGGAACACCTCCAGCTTCATTGCTAATCATATTTAAACAAGATTTTTAGGCGTGTTTTTTCCACAGGGTGTTTTAAATTTACGACTAAAAACATCATTTTGACTTACCCTGGTATATAAACATTCAGGCAACCAAAAAATCATTGGAACAAACTGCAGCGCAATCCTAATGAATTGATCTATTGTGCAGCGAAAAAATCATTGCAATAAAAGCAAAAATAAAAAAGTTATGAGATATTGAAATTCTTTAAAAAATTTAGGTGCCGGTTTTTTTTGTCGTTGAGTATATATACTAGATGCTATAAGCCTCAAGGGGAACACTTTGTTAAAAAAAAAATTAAAATTCGTAAAAAAAAGTTAATTTTTTTGGGAGTCCCCAGAGAAATATCGGACTTTCAAAAGCAAATATTTTATTTGTATTTTTTTTGTGACTGATCAAACTTAATCGTCAAAACCCAAATTTCGCAAAATTATCTACGTTTTTCTAAAAACCATAGCCAGTTAAAATTTTTTCACTTAACAATTTTCTTATGCAAATATTTCAGATGCCTCTAATTTCTCTTAAAAAATTTTGAAAATCCTATAGCCGCCACTGACGTAGATTGGAGGTCTTAAGAAAAGTAAGAGGCAACTTAACAATACGCAGACTTGGTTTTCTATTCATACGCCATTCTATCGACCACCGACTCCACAGCTCATCTATTGTGATATAAAGCCAAAAGAGATAGATATAGAAGTGGGATTAGCCGAAGAGTACACTTGCTACAACTTACGCCAAGCAAGCCATCTGACAGTGAAAGGCCCAATATTATAATAGAGAAAATATTCATTTTTATGCCCGAGCAACATATGCCAAACGTATTTCCCTCATGATCATTTGTCACGTGAAATTGGACTGTTGGCTGTCTTTAAAAGGGGCATACAATAGAAACCTAATGTTGTGTTTTAAAAAAATATATTAACATACAAAGTTACTGTTTTTTTTTTGTGAACAAGAGTATTAAAAGATGTTTGGTTCAACCAAAAAAAAACCTCTTGTTGACACATTGCTAAATATTATATAATATTGTTCTTGACCAACGGTTAACTTTTGTGACAAAAAATAATTAACTTTGATCTAAGGTGAAGTTTAAAAAAACATAATCAAAATTTGGTAATTTCTCGAAAAATATTTTTACGGCTTGATTTACTCTGCAATGAACGGCTACGAATTTGATATTTAAAAAGTTGCAAGCAAACTATATATGTATAAATAAGATTATTTATTATTACAAAAAATTTTACTTTTTGATTTTAAGTAGTTTAAAATAAACAAATCACGTTTTGTTCTTTATTTACGTACTAAAAAAATAACATATCTTTTACTTCCTAGTATTTCTCCCATTGTTAATGTGAACAAATAAACAGTTTTTTTTGTTTTTAAAAAGATATATGTTAAGTTTGTATTGTTTATGCGACTAAAATTTAATAAGCCGACGAATTTAGATTGCCGCCCATATGCTCCTTTGGAAAGACTACATTTGGCAATCCGTCTGTCTCAAAAACCTATCTAATTGCCAGTGTCAAACCTGTGTTGGCAAATATTTATCACGGGAAAACAAATGTACTGACTGGTTTCAATTGCTAGCAAACAGTTTTAATAAAAATAAAAGTGTCTGTATTCTTATACATCTTTGGGCCATTTATTAACACAGGACTTAAAGATTTGGAAAAAACACACACAGCAGGTTTCACAGTCGGGCGAACATAGTGTTGTCCTATTGGCAGATGCTGAGCAAGGAATTACACTGGCTAGTTCTCTAGAGCAGAAGCAGTGGAAATATTTATAAAAGAGGAATATGTTTTCTATAGCTCGAAGATTGATGGTTAGAATGGGGGTCATTATTAAGGCTTATTTTTGGATGGAATACAAAATGCCATGAGTTGTGGGGAAATAATTCTTTAGATTGTTTAGTTTTTTAAGAGTCTAATTAGGGATATAGACAGAGTGTATAAGTTAAAAGGGAGTACTTTTGGGCTCAAAATCCAACATATTTTGATGGTAACTTTGACAAAAAGCATACGATTAATGACATAATAAGAAAAGACAATTAAACACGCAGCGGCTAATACAAATATTGTTGGGTTATAATTGGTTCCACATAGTTCAAAAAATGTTTGCCTAATATTTCGAAACAGTCTGTATATCTAAAGTAAATTTAAAAAAATATATATGGAGATTTCAAATAAACGAAAATAATTATGATATATCTAAAAAGTAGATGTGATGGGGAGTCTTAAACAGGAACCTTTGGCATCGATACGTCATCTGATAAACCGCAATTCCATATTTCATGTGCGGGCGATAGTGAGTTATTGATGAAAGTATATCTATATGTATTACGAACTTTGTTCGGCCGCTTTTTCTACATTTTCCTTTCATTGTTTCGCACCCTCCTTGTCGCGAATTCTCTGGAGGATTTGCTCTATTGTCCAAATGTAGCAAAGTTTGAAAAATAATACATAATTTGACGAATCACTTTTACAGGTTTAAGTTTTTTTTTTCATCAATCATTTTTTTTTAAGTCAAAATACCTTAAAAAATCTACATCTGTTAATAAAATATGCCAATCATTTTTTTTTAATAACGCGTACAGGGTGTTTAAAAAACATGAGACAACGGTTAATTGGAGATCTTTGGTCCAAAATAAAACAAAAGTGTTATATAAATATGGCTCCAAAACAGCCCAATTTTTAAGATACAGGATGTAGAAGAAAAATATTTCAAAACTGGGATTGGTTCTTTATTTGTAAATTAAGATTTTTGATTTGAATGAAACTATTATGGACAAGTGACGTAGTTTGGGCCAATTCTATTCATTTTTTTACCATTATTTTGTAATAACTTTTTTGGTATTAATTTTATTGATAATTTAATTCCCGGTACTTATTCTTAGCTTAGTTTCACATAAAAAAGGTAGTCTTGACTCAACTCGATATACTTAACACTTTTGAGATATTTTAATTTTAATCTTGCGTGGTACGAAAAGAGAAACATTTAAAATTAAAGGCGATAGTAATTTTTACAAAAAATAAGTACTAAGTAAAAATTGAAATTGTTACTAATTTTAAGTATTACTCTTTTCCTATTACGCAAGTTTAAAATTAAAATATCTCGAAAATCGTTAGGTTTATCAAGTTAATTCAAGTACTTCTTATATGTAGAACTAAGCAGAGAATAAAACCACGTTCCTGTGAATGGGGTTGGAAAACTAAGAAAAATGTCGGCAAGTTTTTGAGCACAATACCGGGTATCTACATAATGAAAAACCCAGGTTTTTAATTGATGCTAGAAATTTAAAGAAACTTGTACAATTGTCAAAAATTTTCCACAGGTCAAAACAACACAAACCCACTTTGACCTGATAAACGTCCATTTCTTTTTAGACTTCCAAATCTATAAGTATCATATTAATAAACTGCCTACTACGTAACGTTAGTACGCTTTAAGCCTTCATAAACTTATCATCAGATAAAAAATCTTAATTTACTAAAAATTTCTATCAATATTTTTTTTTTATTTTTGGTTTAAAAGTTAGTGTGAGGGACACGTTGTCAACGACGTAAAGGGTTTCTACGTCATTGCTAAGGCACCCACAAAATACGCGAAAAAAGTGTTTTTATTCTGTTTTTAATGAGAAAAAATATTCTGTTTGATAAAATTTGAGTTTTGTGTTAATGAAAAGTATTATTGCTAAATTTTATGGTAGCTAATCAACAAATGTCCTAATGATACTAAAGCTGTAAATCTAAACTAAACAGAGATTTTACTTTAACTTAGATAGATAAACAATGAATATTCTAATAACCATGCAGGCGAAAAAGGCGCTTTCATGTAAGGTATTTTCACAAAAACAATATATTTTGACAAAGGACAAGGACTTAACAAAATCCCCGTTTTCAGCGCTGTCACTTCAAATTTCTTATTCCCTTCTTGCAGAAACTGGACGACGAATCGAAAAAACTGTTCCCTTAGGATGAATAAAAATGTAAAAGCTAAAGCCCGAAGGAAATACTTACTGACCTTTTATTTCTGGAATCCTCATGCTTTTCCCGAAATTGCAAAATGTATTTTCAATCCTTTAAAAGCCACTGTCCGTGTTATTAAATGTCAAACAGGCAGTTTGTTTACATACTGATATACCTGAAAATGGTGTTTTTATGTGACAAAGTCTTAAATTTTATAAGAATACTAAAGAGACGGTATATTGACCTTGACCTTTATTTTAATTTTTAATTACACACAATACATTTTTATTAAAATAGCAACTAACAAAAACATTACATGTCTTAATAAAAATGTGCTCTGAAACTTTTACATTATAGGAAATAACTCATTCGTATATTTACAGCTGTTCAAAGTTGATGTGTCAGTAATTTTTTTACAATAGAAAAAACTGAATATCAAGCAATGATAAAATTCTTATTTTGTCTAGATATTTGACTTTCCGATGAAACAGTAAAAAGATAAGTGGCTGAATTGAAACATGGTCGTACAAGTCTTGAAGACGATCCACATGAAAGACGTCCAAAAAGTGTATCGACACCAGAAATCGAACATCGTTTGGAATATCGTCGATTAACCAAGGAAGATTTAGTAGAAGTCTCAAGGATTTTATTAGACAGTGTAAGCAATATTTTGGCTGAAGTTTGGAGCTTTAAAAAAATACATTTAGAGTTTTTTAGAAAAATGAAAATGGATATTGTGCAACCATCCTAATTCAAAACAAGAGGCTAAGGAGCTGTATGAATCCAGTACTTTGATCAAAGGGGTGTTACCATCAGTTATTTGAATGCCAAAGGAATTTTGCTTGTGGATTACCTTTAAGCAATACACTCAAATTATTATTGTAACCGTCTGAACCGGCTGGACATAAAAATTCGTAAAGAAAAATCTGGTGCACAGACGAAAAAAAATATTTTCCATTAACACAACGCATCTTCTCATATAGCTCGAAAAACATTTTTTTTTTATCTTGGGACAGTCCACGAAGGCTGGTGCCTAAGTACTAACGTACCGTGGGTGTCTTCAGTGTGTTGAGAGGGAGTTTGTTCATACGGGACTTAAATTTTTAGAGATTGGGAGGAGAAGGAAAAACTTCTCCGGGCAGCAGGTTCCATAGTCTTGACACTCTAGGGATGAAGGAACGAAGAAAGCGGGAAGTTTGGGGCCTCTCTAACTGAACTGTAAAAGGATGTATAAAAGTTGCACTACGTGTTGCTCTGTTGGGAGCTGCCAGAGAAGGAATTATACTGGCCAACTCGTCTGAGCAGAAGCCGTGAAAATACCTATAGAAGAGCGACAGATCCCCTACAGCTCGACGGTGGGCAAGAAGAGGAAGCCTTTCTGTGAGCGTTGGATCATTAATAAGACGAACGGCTCTTCTTTGAATGGAGTCCAGAATGCTAAGTGTTGTAGGGGACACCATTCCCCAGATATGAGAACAATATTCTAAAGAGGGTCTGATTTGGGATACATACAGAGTATACAAATTGGAAGAAGAGAAATATTTTCTGGCTCGGAAGAGAAATCCAATCTTTTTTGAAGCTGCCGAAGCTATGGATAAAATGTGTTTGTGCCAGTTGAGGTTATTCTCAAAAGTAACGCCGACAAGATTAAACGACTCTTTGTTCTGCAGAACTTGGCCGCTCATATGTAAGGGATGGGCATTTGCAGACTTTTTTCGCGACAGGGAACATGACTGTGTTTTCGAGGCATTAAACTGAACAAGATTTTTGGCGCCCCAATCCAAGATAAGTTTGAAGTCTTGCGAAAGAGATATCTGCATTGACCTGCGCTTGTTTTCGAAATCAAGATTACACGGTGGCTTAAGAAATTGAATACTAGAGTGGAGGGTACTATCGTCAGCAAAACTATGAATGGGATTGATTGTGGAAGAGAGAAGATCGATAACGACGATCAGTGAACTTAAGTACGAATTATTGCAACATCCACCCTATTTATCAGATTTAGGTCCCTCTGTTTTCCAGCTTTTTCCACATCTCACAAAAATTATGCATGAAATTCATTTTTATCGAAATAAAAGGTAATAGCAGTCGTGACAGGATATTTCGACATTCTTTCGGATACTCACTCCAGAGTTGGAATCCACAAATTGTTCGTGTCAAATTTATAATGTCAATATGGCATAAATAAATAGCTATTTTCGACAATCCTTTATAAATATTATTAGCGAATATAAAATATTTTATTAATAGCCCTCAAAAATGCACGATTTTTTATTACTAAGCCAACTAAAAATACACAAAACAAACATTGAGTCTTTTTATAACCTTGCCATTCGCATACCAACCATTAAAATATCCGACAAGTTGGTTACCTAAAACCGAAATACACCCCAAAAGAACAACTGAGAAAAATATTGATCTCCACAATTTATTAACAAAACGATCATCGAAAAAATTAATTAAATTAAGACCCTTGTTTGATAAAGTGCTATTTTTGTTACGTAGTTTCATTATTGTTTTTCTTTAAATTTTATTTTATGTAGCACGAGCTGACGGTCTGTATATGTGTAAAAAATACACTAGGTTCCAGTATACAATTAAAATTTTAATATATCTAAATACGTTTAGGGTTCGGTTACGGCTAGAACTCCTGTTTGGGTCGGACACTAATTGTAACTAACTAGGGCAGCAATGGACGATTAACGATCTCAACCTTAAATGTCTTTGATCATTATTATTAGATTAGATTAGATTAGATTAGATTATTTGAGCGGAGATGGCAAAAATGACCTCCACCACTGCAACCTTACCAGATTTATTGTGGATTCTCCTATCGTTCTTTAGAGTACCTTGTCCAGGCCCGTCTTCTTAACTAGACTCCAGAGTCTTGACACTGGCCACTCCATATATCTTGCCGGTTTTGGCTTTTCCTCACCAAGCCTAGTAAACCTAAGCCTACATAGTGCTTCACAGTGGCACCACACATGTACGACTGTTTCTTCAGCCTCCTGGCAGAACCTACACAGGCTATCCTCCAGCAGGCCTATTCTTTCCAGGTGCTTGTTGAGTTTGCAATTTCCTGTTAGTTGACCTACCGTTATCCTTACGACCTTACGACTGTGGCTCAGTAGGTCCGAGGTAAACTTGGCCGAGCAGGTCTTAATGAACTGCTTTGCCTGTCGTTGTCCTGGTGTTTGTACCCACCAGCTTTGAAACTCTCTGTCTACTGAGCTCTTAATAGATGCTTTAAAGAGGCCTGCCGAGATTCCACAGAATGGCTCAGGGCATATCATTTCCATGGCTGATCCTCTTTTGGCTAGGTCGTTGGCCTCTTCGTTACCTGGATGGCCCTCGTGGCCTGGTACCCAGGCTACCGTAAGTTTGTTTGCCAAGCCTACTTTTTCCAGGGCGTGTATATAGTTCCCCACTAGTTTGGAATTAACTTTTGGAGAACTGATGGCCTTCAGGGCCGCTTGGCTGTCTGAGTAAATGACGATGTGTTTTCCTTTACTCCCTTTTTCTTTAATCATCACTGCACAATACATTATTGCGGCGATTCCCGCTTGAAAAACCGTGGTGTGCTGACCAAGACTTAAGGTTATCTTTTCTCTAGGCTTGTCTCCATAGATGCCAACTCCTACTCCCTTGTTGGTCTTGGACCATCTGTATACCAGATATGATCGGCTTTGATTGGAGGTCCTTTGATGTCCTATAATTGGACTTTGACCTCGTTTGAGTCTATAGAGTACCGCCTTTACTTCTCCCTGTATGTAAATGTGGAGTGGCGGCAGGTTTAGCAGCACTTCCAGGGCTGCGGTTGGGGTTGTTCTCATAGCTCCCGTGATGCATACGCATGCTAGCCTTTGCACACTTTGAAGTTGTCTGGTTGCTACGGTCTGCGTGACCCTTGCCCCCCAGGCAACTGAGCCGTAGGTTATCATGGGTCTTATTACCATTTAATACAACCCCAGGTTCATCTTTGGGTTAAGTCCCCAGCTTTTTCCACAAAGCCTGCGACATCTCCCGAGGGCGATTTTTGCCTTCTGAACAACTTTGTTGAGGTGTGGTCCCCAGTTCATCTTTTTTTTAGATAGCTATTTTAAGTTACTGATGGTCAGTGTTTATTGAAAAGATAAGTATGAATCACGCTGTATAGCTTCATTTTTGATACACGCTGTAGTTCTTTACCAATGTGTAAGTATTTATTTATTTTCGTTCGTTATCAGAATATAAAATATTGAAGATAAAGTGTGGAAGTTTTTGTGGAAAATAAAAGGACAGCACGGTACTAAATACCCTGACGCAACCTAGATAACGTGTATTATCTATATAAATTATAAGTAAGACTTTATGGCCAGTAAATAACCACTTGTCGTCCTGCTAAGACCGAGTGCTTTGCTACGGAAGTGCCAGATATCATCTCTACTAAAGTCCAGTGTCTCTGCGTGAAATATGGCCCCATATATCACACCAACTGATGACATCGAATACAGCTTTTGCTACGCTGTTATCGCGCTATCAATATATATTACCTCTAAAATTTAATTCATAGAGTTTTGCGAAAATATTTTGTTTAGTTTCTTGTATTGCTTTTCTGTGATGAAGTGGTTAATAGTCCATATTTTAGGCTTCTGTTTCTCAAAAGTAAAAAAAGGATAATGTAACTGGTTTTTCAATAAGTTTTGTCGTTCGATAAGATATGTCGCTATTAAGTTCGTCGTTTTATTTTTCTAAAATGGTAATACTTTTTTATGAACACATGTAAACTTCCGTTTAGATCTGAAATTCGTATATTTCTTCATATTAGCCGTGTCACAATATTTTTTTACAATGGAAAAAATTGAATATCAAGCAGTGATAAAATTCTTATTTTTGGAATCAAAACAACTGTTAAACGTTAGTAAGGATTTTTTACCTTTAATTAAAACAGCAGAAAGATACAAATTTTGAAGACGATCGGCTAAAGGACATACAGAAGTGCATTAACACCAAAAATCGTAAAAAAAACAGAGTATATGGTTTTGAAGATCATCGATTACCCAGGAAAGATTCAGTAAAGGCTCTAGGAATTTGTTTAGTCAGTGTACGCAAAATTTTGACTAGGGTTTTGGGTTTCAAAAAGCTGTGTGCACAATGGGTATCGCATTTGCAAGTTTCTCAGCAACGCTTGGAAAGTTTAAGAAAGAATAAAAAGGATTATGTGCATTGGTTCATCACTATGATGAGACCGGGATTTACTACCATAATTCTGAATCAAAACAAGAGGCTAAGGAATGGTGTGAACCCAGTACTTCGGCTTCGACGCAAATTAGGGTCTAAAACTTGACCAAAAAACATAATTTTTTTAGGATGCAAAAGAAATTTTGTTCGCATTAACCGCAAACTGGTCAAACAATACACTCAAACTGTTATTGTAACCTTTTGGACTGAATGGACTGTGTGAGATAAGAAAGAAAAGATCTGGTTTACAGAAGAAAAAATAAGACAACGCACCCTCTCACACAGCTTAAAAACCAATGTGAAAATAAGTGAATTAAAATACAAATTGTTATAACATTGCCAAATTTAGCTTCTTCCCATTTCTGGCCTTTCTCACATTTCAAAAAAAAATATATGCCTGAGAAACTATTTTTATCAAACGAAAAGTATTAGTCTTCCGGATACGAATTTCAGGCTTTGTGAGTTTTAAATGAAAAACCATGTATTAGGCACGTTAAATGATTAATATTTATTATGCTACTAAAAAATTGGTTAAATATATTCTTTCCAATTATTTCTTGTAATCAATTTGGGACTTTAAACCCACACAAGACTACCTAGTGTTGTCCATGTACCTGCCTTTCAAGCAATAATACGATGAATATTTTCAGTAACTACCGAATACCTTGCGTAATTATTTCTCTAATTTCAAAGAAATACACTACATTTCATCCGAACCGAAACCTCTTTGTTATTCAAGCGTCAACAAAAAGGTTATGACATGTTCGTTTGCCCGTAAAATATGAATACGTAAAGATCTCTTAAGCCTATTTAATAACAATTGCTACTGGACCACCAAAGCAGATTCATGCTTAACTCTATGTTTATGTTATCCCTTAAAAATAGCCTCATAATATTGCTAAACAGTAGTCCACAATGCCATTTCTATGGACATGATTTTATTGTGTAAATTATGCCAATGCACGGTCATGTAAGGTATCGGTATGTTTTATTTTATTATAAGTTATCAGGAAAGCATCGTGCTTATTATATTGAAGACAATACTAGAGCAGTGCGAAGACAAACATACTTCAGCACAAGCTACAAAAATAGAGATTTTATTGCAACATTCATTAAAAAAACCTTTAATTAACTTTTTTTTGAATAAGGGTGTTTAAAGATAACGGTTATACAACGTACATTAATGGTATTTACATATTTTTTGAAATAGGCATGATGACAACAACCAAAAATTACTAATATTTTGTATTTATTACATGAAATGAGATTTATGGATAAATTTGAATAAAAGTCCAAAATACAGTAGTCCGCCATGATAAGTGTAATTGTCATATTTTGTTGTTTGTATTTCAACAATCTCTTCACTGTTTATTTTTTCAAATATTTTGTGCTTTCCAGCGATCAATTGCCTAGTTTTAAGTTACCAAAATTCCAAATTTTAAATTATGGAACAAAGATTTACTAAAGCAAATGGGTCTAATTTGCCAAGAGTTGATTTATTGATGCTGCGAAAGATTCTTGCATCGAACAAAGACCAGTTCAGCAGAATTTAGAAATGTCAAAACTTTTATGTAAGTACATTTATAATACATGTCAACATGTGATCTACGCGGAAACGCCGAAAGCGGCTAGGTGTTATTAGGGTTTTTGGTGTCGCTAATTATAATAAGAAGGTCGATTAACCTCCACAACGTCAAGTTTAAGGTCACTTGAAGGTCAAGTGCAGAAAAACACCATCGGAAAAATCTGGAAAAATTCATGCATATGTTTTCGAGGTCGCTAAATGGGAATCCGGTGTTTATTTACAGAATTTTCCTATGCGTTTTTCTTAATTTGACCGTCAAATGACCTTGAATCTGACCTTATGGAGGTTAACTGACGTCAAATTCCGATTCGCCGACTTCGAAAACATACGTACGAATTTTAAAAGATTTTTCGAATCGTACTTAACATTTTCATCCCATAAACACTTTAAAATAATCTTGAAATGACCTTGAGTGACCCCTAGGATAGATGTAAATAAACGCCAGATTTGGATTTAGCGACCTCGAAAACATATGCATGAATTTTTCCGATGTTTTTTTTTCACTTTACCTTTAAATGACCTTAATCCTGGCATGATGGGGGGTTAACGAACCCTCTCATCGTAATCAGCGACCCCAAAAACCCTAGTAGCACCTAACCGCTTCCGGGGTTTTTGCGTAGATCAAATGTTGATCCGTGTAATCATTAAAACCCGATAGTTTTGATTAAGACGAAAATTTGTAAAATCGTCTTTCTTTAAAATATATTTATTTCAGAATGTTAAACCTAAAGGTTATGTTATTAAAATTTATTTTTACTTTATTGTAACATTAGGATTTGCACCTAAAACAGGGTAATGATGCACATCACACTACTTTAAAATTTATGAAATAAAGTAATAACTTACATTAAAATGATCTTCAAAGAAATAAATTGGAGGATTTAAACACATACATTTTGGATCTTGCCATGCAAGATTCAGCCACATTAAGGGACCGCAGACCACTTACACACTTTTACTACAATTTATTGTTTAAATAAAATACAAAATAATGAAATATTTGTTAGTTTACTGCTTACTGTTTGCAGAGACGTGACGTCACAAGCGATGCCATACCACACGTAAGCGTTTTGGAGAGAATTTTAAACTTAAAATTAAATAGTAGTTTTTCCCACCAAACCTTTATTTTTTGCTAATACAATATATTTTTTGGAAATAGCAGATACTTCTGAACATTGTAGAACAGTTTTTAAAACCAGTCATCATGCCTATTAATTGGACTAAAAGAAAGATTCTTAAAGACCTAACGTGGTGTTAAAATGGAAAAAATATAAAAAATAATAAAGAAATAACACAAAAAGAAAAAAATAAGATCTAAATTCCTACGTCAGGTCTGTGTACATGTACACCGTTGTAGTACCGAAGCCTATTTTAATTTATCTTGATTTTTTATAATTATACAAATATTATAAATAGTTAGTAACACCATGAATAAAATAAAACTGGAGACCAACTTTAAAACTCAACCAGGCATATCTTTAAATTTATAAAGCAGAATAAACTAATTTGTTAATATTATCCCAAGAATTGTTATGTGAAGCATAGCTTTAATTATAAAATAAAATTTGCGGAAATACTACTAAAATTAAATCCATTGCCTAGCTCCAAGGGTGGTCTTGTTTAAGACCAAAGTTAACAGGCTTACAAAGTTACCCCTTTCATGTATTTACACCACAGTGGGCATGTCAGCTTCCATAATGGACATTTGCTAAAATATTTTCCACTATATGGGCAATAATAGAGCTACTTTTAGACTAGATACCGTTTGGACAAAATGTAGGTTATTTAATAAATATTCTTTTTATCTTTTGGTTTGTATTATATTAACATCTAGGGATGTGTTTTCCTGGGGTAAAAATGAGTTCTAAAAAAGACAAACTATATAATATATATATATATATATATATATATATATATATATATATATATATATATATATATATATATATATATATATATATATATATATATATATATATATATATATATATATATAATATATATATATATATATATATATATATATATATATATATATATATATATATATATATATATATATATATAATATATATATATATATATACAATTAACCTGAAACTGTTGCTACTTGCGTTTTGATAAAAAACACTTTTTTATAAAAGGAAAATTATAGACAAAAAAGACTTAGAGACAAAGAAGAATATTTAAGTTGTGAAAAACGTATGCTAAATTTGTATCTTAATTAACTGACAAAATATATCTAAATACCAGCATAAAGGATCGAAATACTGGTCCTATATTCAATAAAAAATATTAACCAATTTTTCATTACTATTAATCAATAAAAATTGTTTATTTTACTTTAAATTATTTTATTGGAATGATTTCTTATGTCAGAGGTGACAAGTCGCCACTGTTGTCAAATTTTGATTTTTACCCCAGAGAAACAAAACAAAATGTTTAAATAACTTCTAAAACTTAAGAAATAAAATTAAATTTTATACAAAAATCAAAACACGATTAAAAATCATCGTAGTCAGAACAGTTTCAGACAATAACCCGAGCACAATGGACATTCAGAAGGAGTGAGTCTATAGAGCTATAGATCATTAGATCACTTTGAGCTACTGACGCGATTTACATAGGTCATCTATCATGATATTTTGACGTGTAAAAAACTGATGGTGGATATATTAATGCTGCTTTGAGCTTTTATAAATGACACACGAAACGGAGTCACCAAATATGTATTCGAATGGACCACGTAATGAATCTGTGGATTAAAAAATTCCTTATCATTATTTTTTTACAGTGTTTTATTATACAGTAGGGTAGAGCGGAAAATAATATTTTTAAAATTTGGCAAGACGCGGTGCGTCAAAAGTTATTTTAGGTAGAGAATATTAATTAGCCAAAACTTAATAAAAAAAACATTCAATAATACTTAAATCTTTAACTTTACTTGTTAATTGATACACAACGTTTCGGTTAGTAATGTATCTCCAATTGTTTTCAAGTGATAACTAGTAAGCTTAAACCAGGTTTTCCGGTAGCCTCTAAATAGTTCAGTTATCACTTGAAAACGGTTGGAGATACATCACTATCTGAAACGTTGTGTATCAATTAACAAGTAAAGACAATGGAATTTCAAGATTAAAGTGTAATTGAAACCATAACATTGTCTAACACATTCCAAAAAAAAGACTTCTTTTCACTTAAGGCGATATCGCTCAAAAACAATAGGTGGCTTACACTTTTTATACATAAACCAAATTTAAAATTAAAATCTCATTTCATTTGGGAGTTACGGCGCGAACAGACGGACAGGCACTAACAGTCAGAGAAGGCAAACTATGATTCTAGCAATCTAGAGACTCCAAAATGTAAGGATTTCTAAAAAACCATAAGATGCGAGTTTTTCCCGATAACTGATGACGACCTTCGATATGCTATAAAAAGTCGAAACCTTCTGGGCCCCCTTTAAAAAAAATCGCAATTCAAATTATGTTTGCTGTCGAGAATTTTTTTTTAGTTCTTATCGCCTATTTTTTATAGGCGAAATCGTAAAGAACAAATAATTTAATTATTTGGCTCAATGGCATTACTTTTTAATGGCATAAACACAAAAATCCATATCCGTAGTAGCTGCCAGAAAGTTTCAATGTCGCTTTTAAGCCAGAAGGCTATTTCGTTCTTTAACTTGTACACTCTGGATTTATCTCCAGTTATCATTTTTGATTTCACCCAAAGAATAATTAAAATTTTACTAGAAAGCTTGCTCCTCTTGTCCACCAACAAAAAACTTTAAGGAGCTATTTCTTTGTGCCATAACAATTTTTACGACCTAGCTCTGAAGAATTGACCAGTATAATATCTCCCCTAGCACTGCCCTTTAGGCAACACGGGAGTGCCACTCTAATGCATGTTTTTCATCTGGAGAACCTCCGAACATTTCACTTTTTCCGGTCGGTTGTTTTTATAGGGTATACAAACAATGTCCAAGCAACCTGCTAAAGAACAATGAAAAAAAGGGTCCATTTTGAGGAATGTGCTTAAAAAACTTGACCCCATGACTAAAACAGATGGCAATAAAGTTTTATAAACGTCTTTCTTTTCAGATCCATCAAAGCCAAGGTAAATATTTAATATTAATTTTTAGTAATAACTTATTTTCAGAAAAAATCCATTTACCAGAGAAACCATTAGTCTTTAAAAAATATGAGCCAGTCTTTTATAACCGTTTAATAAAATAAACAAAACGTCGTCTATATCGATATTACTCGTATATATCATTATAAGAAATGACAAATAAATTTTATAAAAGAATCAATGTCTCTCGGCTATTTCTCAGTGTCAGATGGTCGTTTTGTGGGTTTACGGATAAGAATGGACCTAAATCCCATACACCTTTATTATTGTGTCATAAATACTGTTCTTCTAGATGATAGACATTACCGTCCTTTACATGTGAAAAAACCGTTTTTTGGTAGCTGCAGAGGTGATCATTTTTCAATGTTGTCTTATTTTAAATTTAAGATTTGTTGGAAAAAATCATTGTTTAAGTTAACCAATAAGTTCCCAAATGGTAAAATTTACTGTGAAATAAATAGTCCAAAATGTTTTGACATGTCTCGTTTTTTAAAAGATTAAATAGTAAATAGATTACCAAAAAATACTAATGAACTTTTAGCGACCCTTTCCCTTTTTATGAAAACGTACAAAATTGGGTAATGTTGTTTATTAAATCTAAAAGACGGATTTCTGTATCTATATCAGAAAATCTCAATATAATTCTTTAAATGATATTTTAAGATTGTAGAGTTGGTATAAAGGACATATATTAGACATTAACAGAAATCTTTACGACACATGACTTAATTCGATTTGGATACCAAATTTCTCGTTTTAACAAAGATGGTGATTTTGTAAAATATGTTGACGTCAGGAATGAAACCTGGCTGCTTTTTTTGCGACGCAGTAATAATTAATAAATTTATAAAAATAACCACTCTTTCTTCTCTATTAACTAAGTTTGGTGAGCGGAAACCCGCGGAAAAGAGCTCGCTTTAGTTGTTTAAAATTATCTCTTCATCTGTGGCCATTTTAACAAAGATGGAGATTTCTCAAATCGTGTTTTTACCATGGGTGATACCTAATTGTGTTTAAAGGACCCAGAGATAAAACAATATTTAAAGTATAAAACACTTGGATTCTACGGAAAAATCCTCAATTTTTTTGAGATGTCTCTTCCATCTGTACCTGTTTTGACGATAATAATGATTTCTTAAGCCCTGTTTTTACCATTGATGAAAATGGACTGGATTTCTGTGACTAAAGGATAAAATAACAGGTAATAAAATCAAGCCCCCTGGTTCTTTAAGACCTAAGAAACTGTGGATGCTGGAATCTGCGTATACGTTTTGCTTCAGTTTTTTTAAATGATTCTCCTTCTATGCCCGTCTTGACAAAAAATGGCGATTTCTTAAATTGTTTTTTATCATCGTCTCTATATATAAAAAAAATCACTTTTATTTTTTTTTTCATAGCAGATGTTAAATATTCATCGTAATTAACGTATACAAAATCATCCAATAATAGCTCTTATTAATGTATGATTTTTTTAATAATAAGCGGTTAAAGTATAGGCAACTTAATATTTACAAAATATTGTTTGACCTGTACTTAACATTACCTTGCCATTCGAGTACCACATAAAAATGTTTGCCAAATTGATTAAATAAAACCAAAATATAATTAAAAATAAAAAATATGGTTTCCAAAACTAAATAACAAATATATATATATATATATATATATATATATATATATATATATATATATATATATATATATATATATATATATATATATATATATATATATATATATATATATATATATATATATATTAAATAGACGATTAATGATTTTAGCCCTTAACGCGCTTGCTACTCTCCCGTTAAATAGACTCAATCATTTATCGCCCTAATTAATACTCTTGTTTTCTAAAAACCTATTAGTTTTTTCTGATTTTTTTTGAACGATTATGATTTAATTAAATGCTTGACAGTGTCCCTTTTTCTACTTAACCAAATAAAGCCAACCATAAAAAGGTTAATATTTTTTTGATAATCCAGGTTCGCAATTCAAATTTTAACGTCTCTATCTAATTGAGCAGAAAAAGTGTTAATGTAAAACCTAATTTCTTTTTGTAATCGTTTAAACTGAAGATGAAAAATTAAAAAACTCCAAAATCGATAGTAGGGATACACACTTTATCAATGCTCTGATTACGTAAATGGTTTTCTGAATCAATTAGATAATATTTACATTACCCAAAATATCTAAAGAATTCATTGTATTCCTGAAATCTGTGTTCTAACAAAGTGTTTAAGACAAGTCTAAATCAGCATGACTGCGTCAAAGAAATTTTCCTGCAAGGCTTGTATTCTCATCCTTAGAAATGCAGCCGCTTATACATGTTTTGTCATTTTCCTGCTTTATCTTCCTGCTAAATATGGCCTATTGAATCTTCGTTTTTATGAAAATGAATATTTATGAAGTGCACGTCATTAAAATATACACGGTTTATTCGAAAACTGCCGACGATACTTCCTTGGATGAATGATTTAATTGTGCCCGAGGATCACAACTCAAGAGTTAACCGAAAATGTAAATGAGAATTGGGGGATAGCCACTAAATAAACCTTTACTCTGACCACAAGATGAATCGTTTTTGAATAACGTACAGTCACTGCAATACTTTCGAGTATTGGCTCTCCACGCGAATGGATAAGGGTTGCAAATGTAACGACAAATCCATTCCCCCTTTTATCTTGGTCTTTTATTTATTTGCATTTGAATACGGCCTTCGCATTAGCATTTTCAGTAAATTTTCCGGTTAAACATATTGCAAGACAACGTTTTAGGGAAATTGAACACTGTCCGTTTATTTAACATTTCCGATACAAAGTAATTCTATTAAGAAACAGGCTAACTTTTACGATGTTTTTTTAAACCTGTGTTGAAAATATTACAGGAAAATAAATGGTGCGGGCTTAATGGATGTTACACAAATTCATGAGAACGGGGATTAAATCAGGAATCTATTTATTTGGAGTATGGCCTAGTATCACTCTAGCCATCGGTATCGGCCTGTATGACTGTTGAACGGTAGTTGCCTAAACTTTAGCCGGCAAAGAGAATGAAAAAAATTAAAAAATGTTGGTTATTCTTAATTTTTTTATGTTTTAAATACTTTTAAACGGTGTATTTTTTATCTTTATGCGGCCCACCAAGGCTTGTATGAAGTATATGTACTAGGTAGCGCGAAATGTTTTACCCATTTTTCCCCAGTTTCGGCAACATTGTAGTCTGAGAGCCCATGACACGTATTTCATAATAGTCTAAGAGCCAGTAAACAGCAGATGATACATAATTTAAGAAAGTCTCAAATGTCCTCAGTTAGTCCGTTATACTTACCGTCCATGAGATGGAGGTCAGTTAAGCCCAGTCGCAGTTGGTTCACTGTCAATCAAGTGTGACAAGTGCTAAAATTTGGCAAACTAAAAAAGTATTTTAAGAAAGCTGCCAAAACGTTGACATTGATGCATGAAGTGAACACATAAGCTTACGAAATATTGATAAATAATATTGTATTTTGTTGACTTAGGTTGACTATTTCACTATTCCAGTGTTTTACACTGGTACAATGTCGTAGCAACGACCTGTTTTCTACTGGCAAAACTCAAAACTTTTTGAAAAGTCATTATATTTCAAGCATTTGGAAAAACGCTTTTTAAAAACAACCAACAACGTTGGACCAACTTCATTATGGTTGGATGGAGCAAGCAAGCTCCTTCATATTTAAATTGTTCGAAAGAGATCAATTGCCATATCTCGTCAGCGATTTAATTGAAAATTCTTTAGGTAACTATATAGCTACAGAATTTAAATATGACACTCGATTTGCTAATTTTAATTTTAATTTTCAGAAACCGATAAAGCCGGTGACGACATTCTTTTCCACGATGAAGACAACGATTCAGAAGATGATGACACAGAAATATGAAGAGAAAATATAAATATTATTTGTTTTTATTTTTAATATTGTTTACAATAAATATTTTTAGTCTTAAATTATATTTTGCTTTAAAGAATTAAAAAATAAAAATATTAATGCCATTTATATATATTCATTATACCATTATTATATTTTACCAATAAACGCGGGTTTTTAATGGTCCATTTTATCCATAATCCATTTAAAGACAGTAAGTATGATTATTTATATTATTTATATTATTTCTTATATTCATAGTAGTTTATAAAATAGTTAGCACATTGCATTAATTAAAAAGAAGTTCTATATGCAGGGTGTCCGGATAAGGTCGTCCTTCGGCGATAGTTCGAGAACCCTTTATCGCATAGCTTTCGGAAAAAAAATTTATGGTAAAATCAGCCTCGAGAAAATGCTGAAAATTATTATGAAGTTCCTAATTCCACCGCTAGAGGGCGTTTAACTAAAAACAAAATTGAAAACACGGATTATTTATAAATAGTCCAAATTACCTTATGTTGATAGTTTTTTCACACACTATGTAAAATAAGGAAACTTTTTTCTTTTAAGCGTTTTTTCCCAACCCGTTAAATAAAGAGAGGGGGGAGAAGCAAACGTACAAAAAATTAAATAAACTATTTTTCGGCTTAAGCGGTCTTGTTTAAAAAAGCTTTCACCAGGGCTTAAGATAAAATATTTGTATAATTAATTTATTTTTCTGTTTTATCCCTAGAGACTGATTTGTGTCAAAGTTATAAATTTTGTCAATTTACATGGATTTACCTTCTATATTATACCAAGAAGGATTTTATCCTCGATCGATAAAAAAAGTAATTTTAAGTAAAAAAAAAAAATTCTTTGCATTTTTTTCGTGAAACTAATATTTTTTGAGTTATTTGCGATTAAAAGTAACAGTTTTTGACGAAAAAATCGACCTTTTTAATGGATTTTTCGCGAATAACTCGAAAAATATGCTTTTTATAAAAAAAACTGTAGAGAGCAAATTTGTGGCTTATAAAAAAAGGAAAAAAACTCCTTTTTCCTAATTTCTGTATAGCCAATACGGACCGAGCTACGGTTGCTAAATTTGAAAGATTTAAAGCAAATAGCGAGAAAGCTTTGCATTTTTTGAGAAAAACTTATAAACTCTTTTTTAAGGTATGAAATTGGATATTTCTTTAAAAAAAAGTCTCTAGCATGAAAATTGAGCGAGTTATGATAAAAATAAGGTCGGTCCCTACATGTTTCTAAGGAAAAATCAGTGACCGACTCTATTTTTATCATTTACCTCCTAATAAAAATTGATCTTTCCCCTTCTGCGATTCTATTCATATATGTATTATTAATATATCCTTGAAGTTTGACCAATTTAAAATGCCTAATTTTAGAAAAATTGGAGCTTAAAGTGAAAAACGATTTTCCGCGATTTTGTAAAAATAACTCCAAAAATACTGGAGATACGAAAAAATGCTAAAGTACCGAATTGTAGCTTTTTTGATTACAAAGATTCTCCTTTGCCTAGATTTTTCAGTACAATAAAAATTTGGCGCGATATGGCCATTTAAAGCCTCTATTTACGAACGAATACCACCTTCTTCGAGCCCTTTAAACTCACTCCATTTCAAAAGTAAGGGATTTAAGGAGATTTAATTTAGTTAGCTTTGTAGCTTTTAAAAAACCCTACAAAATCATTTTTGAAAAACTTTCTATCATTAAAAATGAAGGAGCTATGTTTAAAAAACCAATAATTTTTTTCGAAAAATTCGAATAGCCCACTTCGGAGCATAATAATCTACATAACCTGTATACTTCGCAGTCCTCGTGCGCTACACGTTTGAACTGTTGAAAACGAGCCAACGGAAAAAACCAACAGATTGGGGGTGAAGAACTTCTCAAAATGATTTTTTGTCAATACAAAAAAGGGTGCGGCATTTCATGTGGCTGCAGAAAAGTCGGATTTTATTGCAATTTGACTTATTCTGGGTGCTCTGGTGAGGATTGTAATAATAGTGCACCAATAGTAGAAAAGGATGATGATGACGTCGACCACGACGACATTTAACAAACTTATTTTTATGGGTGTATAAATTTTATTTTCGTATGTAAATATGCAGTGTGTTTTTGTGTAAATAAATTTTTGTATGTAATTCTACTTTTTTTCTTATTTATATCTATTAAATAGGTTTATAAGAATTGTCATGTTGTAAGGGGCGGTTTTTAAGGATTGGAAATTTGCAAAATAATGAAATTGATAATATTTTAGGCAGTTACATTTTTAATTAATAACTCTGTGAAGCTATTAACTTTTTTTAATTAAGCTTTAATAGGGGTTGATTTATGAGGGTTAAAAGTTGCGAAATGAAACATACATACTTAAAGCAACAGCATATTAAAATTAAATCAGTATGATAAATTATTAATTTTTTGGGGTAAATATTTTTTTTTACTTTAAAGTCTAGCAAGGGTTAAAATATTTTGAAATTTTATTCCAAAGCATAAAACAATCATTATTCAACTAATCCAAACCAAATTTTACCCATCTTAACGTTTAAAATGTTATTTCATAAGTTTTGACAATTAGGGGTAGTTTTCACCCTTTAAAAATAAACAGCGCCCATCGGCATGATATAGAATTTGAAGTAGAGGGTAAGATAAGCATAATTTCAAATTTTTATGCAAATCGATCCAGGACGAAAAAAATGCGAGGTTTAGCCATTTTTTGAGCTTTATTTCCTGGACTATTTGCCTGCTTAACAAAATGGAGTGTATTTGAATTTCTGATTTATATTTTTAGTTCCTTGGTTACCTGCTGCATCGTTAGTATAAACAAGAAATAGAGTTGGTGCTATTAGTAAGACTCTTTCGCATTAATTTACTGAAACCTAGATGAGTGACCAATTATAATAACATATATACTTACGTGGATTAAAAAGGAAACTGGAGATACAAGCATGTTTCGATACTTCTTCAACGTTGACCAAAATGGGAAAAATGGGTTAAATATCTAAAAAATTGGCACCTACAGTACCTAGTAATTAGGCTTCTTACAAGCCTTTGTTGGCTGTAATAAAGATATTAAACCTCTGGGGGATGACTAGAAGTGTATTCAAGACCGCATCATGCCAGATCTGGTCAAAGGCATTAGTTATGTCAATAGCAAAGAACTGAGATTAGCTAAAAAAGTAAAGAGCATTGTTTTACTGATGTAAAACGAAAGAAGAGCTGCTTGGATCTTTGGTGACAAAATTCGTTTTGTCTGGGCCTTGTAGAATTATTCCATTAGCTGGTACTCATTTCGTTCAGAAGCGTTGGGGCAAACAGGTAGCCGGTGACAGTGAGATCGACAGACCGACAAACAGACAAACAGACAAACCCACAGACACACCAACGTACAGATTGACTGACAGACGAATGTTGGAAACATTTTTTTTTCGTAACCTAGGGAGTAAAAATATGCAAAACAAAAATACGCATCACGAGGGAAGGAATAAAAAGGTAATTTAAAAAAAATAAAACGACTTCTAAATAAATTAACGTAAAATTATGAAATAACGTTTTTTGTATATACAATAAATTAACCAACAAAAACGAAATCAATTGTAGGCTCCCAATTTGATTCGTAACTCCATATGATTTCGTTTTTGTTGGTTAATTTAGTATATATGATAGGAACAAAGCATAATATTATCCAGTACTGACATTGTACAGAATTTTTTGTACAAAGTCAACATTGTATCTCGTCTCTGTACATAGTACAAATATGGATATCTTTGATGTACTTTGTACAGTACACTGTCAGCACCGCACAGGGCCACATGCCCAAAGTTGTTATTAATAATAAAGTTAGGTTAGCTAAATAAATAATAAAACTTAACATCATTTTAAAGCATTCATCATTTTATAATTTTGAGTTAATTTGTTTTAAAATCAAATTAATGTTTTAAAATTACCTTTTTATTTCGTAGTTTTTAGTTTTAGGTAAAAAAAGCGGAATTATAATTTGTTGTTATAAGTAGTAAGAGTTTTGTTGAAAATATTTAAGGAATTTGCTGTAAACATTTGGAGTTTAGTTTCTGCTATTTTGATTTTTTTACATGCACTTGAATTTGACCAGGGTTTTAACATATTTTCCCTTTGACACCATTTCGAATCAATAAGCCAGGACGTTACACTTACACGTATTAGTCCATATCATAAAAACTACTAAACCGATTTTGATAAAATCTTTACTGTTTTCTTGGTTGAAGTAAATGTAAGCCAATAAAGAAAAAATGGTCACAATCCAAATAATAGTTCCGGAGAAATGCGTAGTCATAGATACAAACATACATACAAACATAGATACAAACACACATACAAAGATATACAAACATACATACAAATATACATAAAAACATATATACAAACATATATACAAACATACATACACAAATTAAAAAAAATGGAAGCCCTTATCATATGTAAATTTCTTACATTTCCAATAATATTACATACATACGTGTCCAATTGATAACCTCCCTTTTTTTAAAGTCGGTTAAAATATGATAAAAAAACTCCTTTGCTGTTATTGTTCCTTTTCCTAATGTTTTAATACATACTGATAACTGACAAAACAAAAGTCAATAAAAGTGCAACGGGTAACCCCCAATGTAATCGATGGTTTGGCTAACTTCGACAATTTGTCAGCATATTGCACTACATGTGTTACAAATTCTTTTACATACATCATACATGCGAGTTAACTGTGGGTATATAGATGTGTTGTGCTGGCATAGCATATACCTACACACCGTTCGAAACTTTGGCACGCTAATTACACTTATCTGCAGATGGCATCTGTGCATGCAAAACCCCGTAACTTCTATCTGATCACGCTATTCCTATTTGTAGACTGAAATAAATTACAATCGTAGGTACGTACTTTATACGAGGAATTACATATACCTGTGTGCCACATAATTACAGCACGTTCAAAAACAAATCACAACCCTCTGAAACCGTCACTGGCACGCACTTGCTTTAATTTCGGTTTTGCTTAACTTCAAGGACAAAATTTGATTAAAATAAAAATTTTGCAATTTTGATGCGAAATTATGGTACACTGTAAAAAATGCATATAGTGCGAGTCTATAATTGGAATGAAAGTTGTTTTAAGAGTATTTTTAAGCGCCTATCAAGTTATACATAACTGCCAAATTTTAAATTTTTTGTTGTGTCATTTGCGAGATATTAAATAACAAAATTTTACTAAAAAAAACATATTTTATCAACATTGATAATATTTCTTTTATGCATGCTGAAAATTTGGGCTAAGGGTTTTTTTAGACCCTCGCGAATCGAACGAAATGTCCTAATATCGAAATAAAAAAAAAATCTAAACTTCTTTATGACACACCCTGTATATTCAAAAGTCACGCTGAAATTTTTTTTTGATATCGGCATCCTAAACAATCGTAACAGGATTAGAGTTATCAAATTTTCGTATGCACTAAAGAAACATTATCAGTTCGAAAAAAATATGGTAATTTTTTAAAGTAAAATTTTGTTATTTATTATTTAGCAAACGACATAACACGAAAGACAAATCTGAAATTGGGCAATTAGGTATAAATTATTATGTGCTTTTAAAATACTCATAAAAAATTCTTGTGTTCCGATTAAAAAAAATCAATAACGTCATATCGCAAATTTGGGACATAGTGTCTATACAGGGTAAGTCTGTGAAGTGGGACCCCCCATTTATTGCTTTAAATATTCAAATTGGAAAAAAATGTTTCATACAAAAATATTTTGGTTTTTGCTGCTCTATATTTTGCGAACAACGTCATTTATACAGGGTGTATCAAAAAGCCCGTACAAGGACAAAGTTAGTTTTTTTTAATGACTCCCTATATTTCTTGTTAAATTTTTGTTTTCTACATAAAATTCTAGATATTTTTTATCTGGCATATCATATCCCTATATTCAATTGTTTACGAGATATTCTCATTTAAATACAAATTTAGAATGAAAAAAATCCGCTCATCTCTTAATGTTGTTTTACGTTTCTATGGTTTTAGCGGTTTTTGTAGAGTGACAAAACAGCCATAGTAATAATTAATAAGTAATTAGATATCACACGACGAGTAGAAATAGGTAAAACCTTAAACAAGAAAAAACGATTAAAACAATTTTTTAACAGATTATTAAAACTGTCATTTTGACATTTTTATTAATCTCTATAGCATTTATGGTTATTATGCAACTCTCAAAAATCCGCTGAAACCATAGAAACGTAAAACAACTTTAAAATATGAGCGGATTTTTCCCTTCTAAATTTGTATTTAAATGCGAATATCTCGGAAACACTTAAATATAGGGATATGATATGCTGAATAAAAAATATCTAGAATTTTATGCAGAAAACAAAAATTTAACAAAAAATATAGGGAGTCATTTAAAAAAATGAACTTTGTTCTTGTACGGACTTTTTAATACACCCTGTATACATAACGTTGTTCGCAAAATATAGAGCACCAAAAACCAAAATATTTTTGTAAAAAACATTTTTTCCCAATTTGAGTATTTAAAGCAATAAACGGGGGTCTTACTTCACAGACTTACCCTGTATATTTGTTTTAAAGAAAAAAAAGGCTACTCAATGTACTAATCGACGGTTCCGAACATTTTTCCAGGAAAAAAAATGCTTTTGACTTATTGAATGTATTCCGAGGTAGAGACTCGCACTGTATATTACTAGCTGTAGATTAAAGGCACATATAAAATATTAAGGTCTTTCGTGTTCACGTTTTTCGTTTTTCCCTGTATTATCGTGAAGTAAAATATGTGTGAAAGAGACTACAAATTCAGTTTTCTGGAACCATAAAAAAAATACAATTTTGTACGAAATAATAATAATTGTCCCCAGACATGGAAACAATATTTTAAAGGGGGTACATGCAGAATCTACGTTCCTAAATCAGCTTTAAGATGAGAGCTAAAGCTAAAAGAGCCATATCAGATTCTAGGTCACGTGGTATTCAGACTTGAATAATACGAATCCGACAGGTGACTTTTGGCACGCTTTAAAATATAAGAACAATATTGAAGATGAAGGAGCAAATCGAGTGATTTGCTCCTTCATCAAAAGAGGAATCCGAGCTTTTAAAAGCTGCTGTAACTATGTATCGAAATATGTTTATACCAATTAAGACTACTCTCGAAAGAAAGACGTACAAGTTTAATGAATCTTTGTTTTGTAGAACTTAACCTCTCATAAGTATTGACAGACTTTTTCGCGATAGCAAACATGATTGTTTTTTGAGGCATTAAAATGGACAAGATTATTTGCTTTCTGGATATTAAATTTAAGGTCCTATGAGAGGGATACCTGCATAACCCTGCACTTGATTTTTGAATCAGGCCTAGAGGCTGCCCTAAGAAACTGACCATTAGAGTAAAGAGTACTATCATCAGCACATAAGGGATGACCCACTCAGGGTTCACCCCTTTAACACACACCAGTATGCATACGAGACGGGTAAATCAACAGAATTAGCCCTCAACAACCTGGTGGCAAACATCGCCAGCTCCCTGGAACAAAGGGGAATGGTGGTGGCTGCATTTCTAGATATTGAAGGAACTTTCAACAATGCGTTTCCTGACTTCCTGTGTGAGGCTGCAGCTTCTAGAGGGATCAGTTCGGTCATATGTGACTGGATCAGGACCATGTTAGAAAACAGAAACATAACCACCCATATGCAGGGGGAGATGATCAGATTTAGGGCCGCCAGGGGGTGCCTGCAGAGAGGGGTTCTATTCTCCCTGCTGTGGTCGCTCCTGGTGGATGACCTGCTGGCCATACTCTCTCTCTGGGAGATCGATCTGCAGGCATATGCAGATGATCTAGTCATCCTAATTAAAGGGAACTTTAATGAGATGATTTCAAATATCCTTCAAGAAGTACTAAACAACACACAAAGCTGGTGTCAAAGGGACAATAAACCCTCAAAAAATGGTCATTGTCCCCTTCACCCGAAAGAGAAACCTGGTTAACTTGAGACCACCAACTCTGCAAGGTGAAACAATACCATTTGCGAAAGAAGCAAAATATCTGGGGTTGATCCTAGATAGCACTCTTAGCTGGAATTCGCATCTAGAAAAAGTCACCCGTACGACAGATGTACTGGCTATACGTGACAGCCATAAGACCAATGATCACGTATGGCTCTGTGGCATGGTGGCGCAAGGGGCAGCAGCGGCTGACCCAAGCAAAGCTATCTAGCCTACAGAGACAGGCCCGCCTAATAACCACGGGCGCGCTGCGCTCGACACCAACGGCGGCCATGGAAGCCCTCCTAGGACATCCTCCTCTGCATATTTACTTGAAGAGAGAGGCAAGGTGGGCAACCTACAGACTCCATCAAGCGATCAGTAACGAACCGCAGGCGTGTCATATGGAGAGCACCAGTCAGGAATGTCCTGACCTGTTACAGACTGGGAATGCCCTCAGACATAATGCCTACAGCAACCAATTACAACCGGCCCTACAGTTGGCCCACAAAGGGAGGACTGGAGTCGAAAAACGACCCACCTGCTCCGGGCTGAGATCTGTTGGTACACCGATGGCTGTTGGAGCTGGAATATATGGACAGAGGCCTAGGGCAGAGTTTTCCTTTAGCCTGGGCACTCTCGCAACCATATTTCAAGCGGAGGTATTTGCTATTGAGATGTGTGCTAGATCGCTGGTTGATCGGCCCTGCACACGTAAGACAGTTAAAATATTCTCCGATAGTCAAGGCTCTTGAATCCAGCCGGTGCAATTCGATAACCGTCTGGAAATGCAAGGATGCGCTGACCAAACTGGGTCAAAACAATAAGGTAACACTACTGTGGATACCTGGACACACCGACCTAGAGGGTTATGAATCCGCAGCCCACCTTGCCAAAAGGGGGGAAACAAAATTCACAGGGCCGGAACCGGTCATCGGTAAATCTTATGGAATGGCCAAGCAGTTCATATCAGCTTGGACACAAAGAGAAAATCTTCGGTACTGGCATGGACTTCCGGGTCTCAGACACTCGAAGGCCTTCATAAGCCCACCGAACCAACAATGTACTGTCAAACTACTGGAGCAATCAAGGGTACATCTTAAAACTCTAGTGGGACTGTATACGGGACACTGCAGATTAAAATACCACATGCACAAGATCGGCGAGTGCCGCATGTGCGTGGAGGGGGATGAATCGGCAGAACACATACTGTATTCGTGCCCAGCAATGGCACGACTAAGATTCGCAATCCTCAGCAATGATACCTTGTTGCCGGGGAGGTGAAAGATCTCTCTTCCAACAGGATCATCAGATTTATTATGGGGCTGGACCTGGTGGGAGAAATATTAATGGGTGTGAGCCTCAATAGACCGATCGGTCGCGGTGGAAGGGTGTTATTCCCACTCACTTTAAACCTACCTACCTACTATCATCAGCAAAACCATGGATAGAATTAATCAATGAAATAGAGGAGATCGTTGATCTAAGGAAATCCGAACGCCAGAAACAGTTTAGTTGAAAGACCGTAGGAAGGAAGTTTTTAATAAGAAGCGCATCATGGCAGACATGGTCAACAGCCTTGGATATGTCCATAGCAACAATCTGTGATTTGCCAAGAAAATTAAGGGACTTGTTTCTGTTGTGTGAGACAAAGGAAAGAAGATCCGCTGAAGATTTTTGTGACGAAGTAATATTGTATTTTTCTAAATACTTTACATGGGAATTAGGGGAGTGCTAATATTTGAATTTTCGAATTATTTGATTCGAATTTCAAATTAGATATTCAAATAATTCGAACTATTCGAATAGTTCCAACTATTCGAATAATTCGAACTATTCAAATAATTCGAATAGTTCGAACTATTAATATAATTCGAATAGTTCGAATAATTTAAATTATTTGAATGATTTAAATCTTTTGAATAATTGGAATACCCGAATTATTTGAATATCTGAATACATGTAATGATTCAAATAAAGTTAACTGTCAGGTTTGATGTAAAAAAAGAAAAAATCTTTATCATATTTCCAGTACCCATTTTATTATGTTATTGGAATCAAAAATTATTAATTACAGAAAACAATTTTAATTTTAGTTAAACATAATTTTTTATGCAAAAAAATCAAATGAGAAACATTTTCTGGCGATAAAGAAGTTCGTTTTTGATTTACTATATATATTTCCTGCGGTGGAAAAAGAAGTACATGGGATTGGCAAATACCCTCTCGCAATTAACGACAACTAAAGAAAACTTATACATTTTTTTAACTTTTTTTCTGATTATTCAGAAATAGGAATTGATTTGGGCGGCAATTTTAAAATGTTTGTAATAATTTGAAATTCTCAGTGTATTTGAATGCAACTTATTAATATTGAATTCACAATATTGGAAAGTTGTTGTGGTGGTTACTTATAACATTTATAACATGCTAAAGTATATTAGATTAGTTTTGTCAATTTTGTTTTCTATAATTCTTACCTTTTTAGTTTAGTGTACTAAAAAGGATTTTTATGGAAAGGACTTTGTTTTATTAATTAAAGACGTAACTTTAAATCGAAAGTTTAATCGTTTCTTTTGCATTATTATTTATAAATAGCTACTACGACTCTTATAATTAGCTTATATAAACAATTATTTAAAAAAAATACTATATTTGAATTGTTCGAACTATTCGAATAGTTTGAATTATTCGAATAGTTCAAACTATTTAAATAGTTTGAATCATTCAAATAGTTCGAACTATTCGAACTTTTCGAATAGTTTCGAAATTAGAATCGAATATTCGATTCGACTGATTCGAAAACTATTCACACACCCCTAATGGGAATTAATTAGTTTTAGGGATGGGTAGCACACGTGCAGATTTCCATTTCCCCGGAAAAATGCCCATATCTTAAAAAAATCGAAAAAGTCCAGTTAAGGTGGATGAAAGCTCAAGAGCACATTTTTAAAGCGATTGCTGGTACGTTATTCACGCAAACTATTTTTTGGTATTAAGGAAAGAACGAATAACTGGATCTACTTGGCCCCATTAAAGTTTTTAGGCATTTTATTGGGAACAGAAAAAACTACTAGAAGAGGCTGATTAACGGGTGGTTTAAGGGTAGAATTGGTGGCCAATTATTTTGCCAATAGTTCGGCTTTCTTTGTAATGGTTCTACTTATTTTATAATTTTTCGATAATGCTATTCGGATGCGTCCTAAATAAACTAAAAAAAATAATTTCTAATAAAATATAATAGCTTGATATATTAATTGTTTAGTTGCAGGGGGACTTTTCAAAGAGTTAATTAAACGGTATTTTACCAATGAGTAATCTAAAAAATGGTAAAGGTGTTTTAAAAAGACCATGTGCCCGAAACGGGTTTGTCAGGGCACTAAACAAAAGGCAACGGAGAGAAGACCGCCAATAGGTTCTCATTAGGATGTCTAGAAACGACCATAATTCAACCCTGATGTCAAATGTGGCGCTCGCAAGAATATTATTACTCCGTTTATGGCCTGTCAAATAATGCTCGAATCGCTCTTTTGTGACCTATAATTATTGTTTTTCAAATTTTTTAAAGATTTGTGGCATAATGTTTAAACGATCGATCTCTAAATTTTATATTTTTTCGAAGATTCTACAGCTGTCAGCGTATTTTGATAATAACTGTTTTATTATATTACTTAAGATAAATTCGCCACAGGAATTGGGCTGGAGTACCAAAATTGTTAATCATTATAATTACCCAAGAACATAATCACTTTCAGTGTCGGAAAAAAATCCTGTTAATAGAGACTCATCTTTTACTTCTGCGGAAAAAAACCTGAGTGAGGTGTCTTAAGTAAGGTTAGAGAAAGTTTATTAAAAATAAAATTAAAGATTTGGAGGTTTGGAGGTGTAGGAAAAACCCCTGCAACCAGCAACTGTAGCAGTCTAATCACTCTAGGGGTAAGGGATTAGGAATTTAGGGGCCTCTTCAGAGTGATTGCTTTGTGTCGTTTTATTGGACGCTGCTAGAGAAGAAATTGGCTAATTTCTTGGAGCAGAAGTGGTGATAAATACTTACAAAATTGCGACATCTCCCACAGCACGTCGGTGGACAAAAAAATGAAGCCAGCCTGTAATAGTGGGTTTATTAATAAGGCAAACAGCTCTTCTTTGGATGAAATCAAGAATGCTGTAAGAGACGCTATTTCCCAGAGACATGGAAACAATATTCAACGAGGGTCTGATTTCAAATCTGGGTATACAGATTAAAAAAGTTGGCTCGAAAGAGAAATTCGAGCTTTTTTGTAGCGGCCGTTGCTATGGATATAATGTATTTATGCCAATTAAGGTTATTCTTTAAAGTAATGCTCACAGGGTTAAATGACTCTTTTATAGAACCTGGCAGCGCATAAGTAAAGGATAAGTCCTGGTAGACTTTATTTACGACATCGAAGATGATTGTGTTTTTAAAGCAGTAAACTGGGCAAAGCTTTTAGCGTCCCAATCCAATATTATTTTTAGAACCTAAATTATCTGCCTTACTCTACGCTCGCTTTCCAAATTACGCAGACTGGCTTTGAGAAACTGAATATTAGAGTATAGGGATACTATCGTCAGAAATACTATCGTGGCTAAGAAAAGATCGTTAATATAAAGAAGAAATAGCATTGGTGCTAGAACGCCAGGATTGACTGCTGAAGGATAGAAAAGTTACCATCATTAATGTATACGCCGATTAGAAGAGAATTTGGAGAGCCAAGAACAACGTTTAGGTGGAACACCCTAGGAAGAAAGTTTATCAAGGAGAGCAACAATCCAGGATTTGCCAAGAAACCTTAACCCGTGTATTTAAAGTATGATAAGCGTTTTGAATACTTTTTAAAGTAGATTTTTCAAAACAATGCAATATAATTTATGTAAATACAATCTCATTAAAAACGCTTATGTAAAATAAGGGCCAAGCTCCTATCCAAAAATCTCGGTCCCTTAAAGTACTGGGATCTAAAATTAGACCAATTTATGTTAACAATTTTGTTCCACTCTTTTTGACTTGGTAAATTTTTTGCTGATCTGTCTATTATAATACATAATCTTTTTTCATTAATACAGAATTTTTTTTTCATTAATATAGACAGATCAGTTAAAAACTTGCCAAACCAAAAGGAGAGGGTTTTAATTTTAGATTTTAGTATTTTAAGAGGCCTAGATTTCTAAATACGAACTTGGTCCTTATTTTACGTAAATGCTTTTGGTGATATCTAATCCCTTTTTTTCAGTATACCTTTCTCTATAGGTAGAGTCCTAACTTTGGACTGAATACGAAGTGCGTTTGGTTTGGGGTCTGATAGATAAATGTGGCAATTTTCTTTGTTTACTGAATAAAATTCTGCCTAAATTTTAAATCCTAAGACAATTATGACCTCAAATTCTAAAACACCTTCTAAATATACGGTATTAGGACCCTGTTTCAGGGCGTTCCATGTAAAAATGTGCATTTTTCAGAATTGTTTTTTTACTTGTGTCTTTAAACCTAGGAAGTTTAAAGGTGTATGGGAGCCCAATACTGTAGAACAAAATTGTCCAGGCATGCAGGGCAGCGTCAATAGGGGGATTGGCCCCGCGGAGTTTGCGCAATGAATAGTAGGTCAGAGCCGGACTTCCATAATTCTTTGTTACTATCTATAAAGTTGACATCATTAAATGTCAAATTCAAGCATTTACTGTTTTTTATTTTTTGCACAAAATTGTTGGTTATTAAACGATACTACCATAGAATATTTAAAATTATTGTGTAATATTGGATTTTATATCATCTGATATAATATGGAAAGAAGCCTTCTATTTAAATGGTCGATATTTTTGTGAGTTTTGTATTTTTACCAGAAATCTTTGTAAATAAATAAAAACACGATTTTTTAAAATATATTTTAAACATTGTATGATAGTTTCATGTACTTATCACCAATTTTGTGATAAAAGAAGGGCAAGATAGTGTAAATGAGTTTAATCTAATCCTAAGATTCTGGTTGTACATTAAAAAGTGAAAATTTTTATAACTGCTTTTTAGGCATATATTTTTCACTAATAACAAACATTTATGAGACAGAACAACAGTGGTTAAAAAAGTTTAGTAACCTTTGGTACCTAGGTATCCATTGTAACAGTATCCGTTAAATATTATGTTTCTACAGTATGTCGAGCTTAAAAACTTGATAATGTAAGTTTAAGAAACTAAAAATCTAATTTTTTTTAAACAAATACAGAAAAAGCGAAAAAGGAACTTTATCATAAAATTGTACTTTCTTTTATTCAATTAGAGGGACCTGTATATATTAAAATTTGCCTGGTCTGCCCAGTAATTAATAATTTTGATCCTTTAAAAGAATGTACTAAATTATTAAATAAAATAAAAGTACCTAAATGTAAACCTTATTTATTTTTATTAATCCACAGAAATACACAAACATTGTGGAAATCATCTAAAAGATAGTTAAGATATCTTACTTTTCTCACTGCTATTTCCTATGAAATTTTCATTTTTCTATTATTCATAATTGATATATTATTATTTTACCTAACGTTACTTCCCATAAGAAGCACCTAATTTAAATATAAGAAATACTTACCTAAAGTAAAAAATGTCGGGTATGTTACCCTTGGATTCGCAAGACAAAACCATACAACCTCTAATCATTTTGTTACGATATTATAAGTAACAAACAATAAACACAAAATTATAGTCACAATTTAATAAACACTAATCACTAAAATAAGAAGGTTTTTATCAATCCAAAAAACTTCTGCAACCACAAAATATGGGTATTCACACAAAGCAAAACAATCAAAACTAATACGGCGCAAAGGGCACAAACCACAACGAAAATGACGAATGATGAGACGACGACGGTTGGCGGTACAGCGCGGATATAGTATCATACGCGCGCGCGCCCTTGCACCAAAAATCTTAGACAACCTTAGACCAAAAACGGTACTACGGCTCTCATAAAAGTATAATGTGTTGCCTAACTACACACTGATTTATCAGTGTGTAAGTAGAGAACCCATTAAATTATTTCGTGGAATTTTGTTATTGCGCAGAATCGGCGGGGCCAACTCTGACAGTTATTTTCATACTGGGCTGGACATTTTTTGATCGAATGGGCCATAGCATTGTGCTTCCATACACCTTTAAACTTCCTTGCTTTAAACCTACTTAAATACCAAATTTTATGTTTCTACTCCCTTGAGAAGTGCCCCATAATTTTGGTGAGTCAATGAGTCAGTCAGTAGTAAAATGGACGATTTTTAAAATCAAATATCTCAGAGATCACTTAATACAACTTCATCACTTTTTTTGCTGGTATGTCAATTTACATATCAAATCTCGTACCTTTATGTGGAGCGAGACCGAAGTTATAATAGAGGGAAAAATAGGAGAAAAAATTTTGTCTAATATACACACATTCACATGAGGTAGGCCGGAACTTAGCCTGGCGCACTACCGTGTGCCTAGATAGAGTCGTCTGCAACAAGTCATTTACAAATTAGCCACCAGGAAATTGTGTAAAAATATTGCAATGCATTGTTGAAACACTCTTTTTTTTAAAGGCAATTAATAGGGGAACTGTTTTAAGTAGATACCCATATAAAGATAATTGTTTTAAAATATGCTGGTGTAAAATTTTTGACGGGATACACACTATTAAGTTAATTTCTTTACGTGATACGCATAATACAAGGCTTTAAACCTACAGTATATTAAATTATCTTTCAATTTTTTAGTAATAAATAACTTTTCGCGTTATAGGAAACTTGCTAAAAGGGGAAATTAATAAAAATTCAAAGTGAATTTTAATACGATCCAAATCAGATGCGCGTTTATCTAGACGTAAAAGCCATGTAATAATAACTTTTTATAAGGACACTTTACACGCTAAGACATTAAAATAATGCGCGGTCAGGCTACGAACAGCCGGTTAATAACTATCACGACGCAGATGCCCGTGGCCAAAAGGGAACACGCGATTTAGTTGAAATTTGGGAAATTATAGGTTCATAATGCTTGAGACATATTGATGATGGCAACCCCCCAATATAATACGTTTATACCTACCTAAACCAGCCGTAGCCCTCTCAATATTCAAGCTATTTTACATAGTTTCGCCTTCAATCTAATGTCTACTTGGTTATTATTTTAACTAACCTTCTATAAATAACTTAATGTCAGATTTTTATCCTCTTTTCTACCCATCTTACATCTTCTTTCATAAAAATATAAACACTTGCTGACCAACAAGTAATGGAAACATTTCCTTTATTAATTTTATAAAAACAAACTAGCAACGTTAACTTTTTAACAAAGTTTCTTCTTACGGTCTTCCACCTAAACCTTGTTTTTGGTTCTCCAGTTTTTTTTTCTAAATAATGTATCTCTTTTAAAGAAGATTTCTGCTCTTCCAGCTTCTATCAGATAAATACTGAGGATCCCCATCAACGATCTTCTCTTTGTTACGATTAATTTCATTCATTGTTTTGCGAATGATAGTACCTTTCACTCTAATACTTAGTTTTTCAAGCTAATTTCTAAAAGTGATTTAAAAACCAAACGCAAGGTAATGCAGCTATCCCTTTCAAAAGATATTTAGAACAAAAATTAATATAATCTTGTGGTGATTACTTTTAAGAATGAACTTAACTGGCATAAAACAGATTATTTCCTTACTTACAGTAGCTTCCAAAAAAAACTGGGATTCATCTTTCAAGCCAGAAATTATTTCTAACCTTCTAACCTGCATCTGTGTGTATCTGTAGGTGCCCTAAATCCTGCTTGGAATACTGTTACCATACCTAGGGATTGGGTTTATTTACAACCTCTTTCCATCAAAAGAAAAGCCGCTCGCTCAAATAATGATCACACTCTTACAAGAAAGCTTCCTTCTTTAGCCCACCAACAATCTGTAGGAGACCTGCACAGCACCAGCCCTTCTTCTTCTTCTTCTTCTTCCTGGGAGCCATCTTGATTCACTACCGGAGGCAGCGCAGCTCTTGGGCTTTTTGTGCCTAATCTTCCATTATCTTTTATACCAATCCTCCCATTAGTCTTGTTCCTTCTACAAGTCTGTATAACCCCGAGACTGGTTGGTTGATATATTCCTGTGGGCTCATTTTCGGTTGCCCAAATAGTGCCTGTCTTTTGTAATTCAACGCTTTACATTGGCACAGTATATGGTAGGCTGTTTCTTCCCCTCATCGCACATTCTGCAACTTGGGTCCCCATTGTATGAACCTATCTTGTGTAGGTGTCCTCTTAGGTTATCGTGCCCTGCTAACAACCCTACTGTTATGCGAAGTCTTTTTCTACTTTGTCTGAGTAGTTCTTCCCTCGATCTTTTGGATGGGCCCCTTATGTCCTTTTTGGCATTTCCATTCCAGCCTGGACGTTACCTTAGGGTTTGCTAGTGCCCCTAGTGACGCCTGGCTGTCTGTTATTATGCAGATCCGCTTGTTTGTATAAGCCCTCCTGTTATTTTCTTTCGCACAGTGCAGTAAAGCATATATTTCTGTTTGAAATACAGAACTGTGTGTTCCTAGTGGAATGGAGAATTGTGAATTCCTTATTTCACTGTAGACGCCCGCTCCAGGTCCCTGCTCGGTTTTGGAACCATCCGTATACCGGGTGAAGTCTGCAACCGTACCGGGGAGATCGAGTTGCTGCCACTCACTTCGATCTGGAATTTTTTCCTCGAAGTTTTTGTTGAATGAGTATTGGGGAATCATCTGGTCTGTTCTCTTGTCCAGGATGTTGCCGCATACTTGACTTTTTATGTTGTTGTGTCCCAAACTAGCGTAGAGACCAGTTGGTTTTTGTTGCAGTCGGAAGTAGCTCATTCTTGCCTCTCCCATCACTATGAGGTTAAGTAGTGGAAGGTATAAGAGACACTCCATGGCTGCTGTTGGGGTCGTTTTAATTGCTCCTGTTATAGCTAAACACGCAAGTCTCTGTACCTTGGCCAGTTCTGTAACAGCAGTTCTTTGTATCATTTTTGTCCACCATACCAGTTATGCGTATGTTATCATAGGCCTTACAACCATGGTGTATAACCAATAAACCATTTTTGTTTTTAGGCCCCATGTTTTCCCATGAGCGCGTTTGATTGACATAAGAGTCATCTCCGCTTTCTTTCTTGTTTTCTGAAGATGTTGGTTCCAGGTAAGTTTAGAGTCTAGGATGACACCCAAATATTTTACCTCTCCCACAATCTTGATTGTTTCACCGCGTAGGTTCAGGGGTCCTAAGCCCTCTAGATTTATCCTTATGGTGAAGGCAACTATGGCTGATTTGGAGGGGTTTATGTTTAGTCCCTCTTTTCTCGTCAATCTGGTAACTGCGTTTTTTTTATCTTTATCTTTATGACAACTCACGAAGGATTATTATATAGATATTATATCTACGGATTATATATACATATATAAACCTAAGTACCAAAGTACCGTGAGTGTCGGGTTTTCCGGTGTTTAACCCATTTCTTCCCCAGTTGTTCCGTCAACGTTGTCCAAGCACTGAAACATGCAAATGTTGCATTTCACAGCACCTTTTAGACAACGCGGTAGTGCCACCACGGACGTTATTTTAAATAACTACTACCTAAATTTGTCTGCTCGGCGGGGCTGGGATTCGAACCCGGATCGCCGTAGCGGCGAGCCAAGGCTCTGACCACTACGCTACCGGACAGACAATTTTAGGGTCCGTTGCATTTTATCCCTAACAGTGTTGCTAAATTCTCCTTGAGCCAGTTAAAGGACATTTAGTAGGTCGTCCATGACAAGGTTCCATAGCAGTGGGGACAAAACTCCCCCTTGCATCCTCGCTCAACCCGAGCTACAAGGGTTTCTTCAAGAATTGAAGTATATACTGATCTGCTCTTAAGCATGCGGTCTATCCACGTGCAGCTTGTTGCCTCGATCCCTCTGCGCCTCGCGCGTTTGACATAGATATAAGGGACGTGTTATCAAACGCTCCTTCTATATTTAGGAAGGCACACATTAGTACCTCCTTGGGCCCCAGCCCTTGATCAGGGTAGAGCGAGATTTTCTTTCAGCGCCCAATCAAATTTTCAAAAATCATCTTTTATTTCCAACATCAACACTAAGTTAAATTAAATTAAGCAGATCTAATTCTTATACTCCAGCTTCCAAAAGGCGCAATCGCAGAATTTTTTTTTCGCATTTGGTTATTTGGCGCCCCTAGCCACTGGGCGCCTAGAGCGACTGCCACACTCGCTCAACCCCAAGGTCGGCGCTGGACCTGTCCCCCATTATAAATATTTCCACAGCTTCTGTTTTGAAGAATTAGCCAATATACAGTCCATCTGAAAAATCCCCAAACTTTACACATGGAAGAGAGAGCAGGTATACTGTTCTCTGTTTTAAGAACGAATTAAAATGCTTTTTGCATTTAACCACTTTGTAACGCTAGAGCTGCTTTAACTTTTTCTCTTTGCTTTACAACGTTCGTCAACCTCGTGGCCCTACTGAACCTTATTAGGATGAAAGGAGTCGACGGATAGGTCATCAAAAGAAAAGAAAACATAACTTTTTACTTTGAAAAAGTAACATTTTTGGTTTTTGAAAATGTATTATATACTTGTCGATAATAAATACCGACCGCCAATTGATGCCAGGTGTTACTTCCTAGCGCAAAGTAATATAATTTGCGTTCTAAATAGATGTTTTCTGTAATATTCACTGTACACTTGGTACTGACGATTCCTCTGAGGCGGGCGAAACGCATCTGGGTAGAGGGTCTCTCTCAATATTCCAGGTTTCTAAAGGTAAAATATTAATATTGTTAAAGTAAAAAAATAACAGGAAAACTGCCACTTTTTGTTACTGGTTTTATAGTTAGTAAAAAAATATTAAAAAAAATGTAAGTACCTTTGCGTTTTTGAACAAATGAACGAAACACTTAAATGGCATACCAGCCATAAGTATGCGCATAATTAGGTAAATTTTATATACGTTGGCAGTCCACTGTAAGAAATATGTAAATCAAATAAGCGATTCTTCGAAAAATTGTAAGAGACAACTACAGGGTGGCAAAAAAGTATGGATTTTTTGTTACATACGAAGTTTAATTTTTATTTTCTTGAATAATCATATATAAATATATATATATATATATATATATATATATATATATATATATATATATATATATATATATATATATATATATATATAATATATCTACTCTAGAGAAACAAGCTGACTCTGGCTTGGGTCTCAGGCCATGAAAGCCACCCAGGAAATGAGGAGGCGGAAAGATTAGTCAAAGAAGGCTTAAACATATCTGGCGTTCTTTTAACAAACATCCAACAAAAACTAAATAGATCGAGAATCCCGTAGCTGATGGTTACAAAAACTAGGGCAATGACCATCGAAAAAGTTTGTTAAATGCTTTTCGTCGACATTTACCTCAGCCTACTGAACCACAGCCGCAAGGCAAAAAAGGTAGTAATGGTTCAACTTGATTCAACTAAAAAGTAGATTCTGAGAGAAAATAACCGACACAAATTATGTCAGGAGGAGGAAGCAACACCTGACCATGGGTGGGGCTAATGTACAGAGCTATGGAGGCTGCAGCGATAGAGTTTGCGTTGTATAATTCTAATTAAAGACCAATTTGGCTAAAACGTCACTATAAAGTTTTTTAAAGAAAAGTTAATCCGCTGCTGCGTCATTATTAATTTATCGTCTAAAATGTCATGGCAACTAAAACTGTGAAAATCGACAAAATTGAGTCTTGAGGTTTAGAGTAGTAAAATATTGACGAAGTCATGTTTTAAGTCCTTTCAGCAACCATAATAAGTCAGCTCTGTTTTAATAGTATTACTATACAATTTAGGGAAAGAAATTACATTGTCTTTTTAAACCCATAAAAATGTTGAACTTGTTGAATTTACGGAAAAGGAATTTATTTACCGCGAAAAATTAGCGGTAGGTGTCTTTTTCGCAGAACCATTCCCCTGTACTCAACTCGAATGGCAGGATTTAAAAGTTTAAATTTGTAAACTTCCTCCGTATTTACCAGACTGGGCACCCTTGAACTACTGCTTATGTTTTTTAATAGGCAAAATATAACAAAGGCTTTGTTCTATTTTGTCTATTAAATATAGATCAATAGTTAAAGTAAACATTTAAGTCGACTCAACTGGGAAAAATCCATTATTTTTATATGATTTATCTAGTCGAACGCTGGTAGTGCACCAGGCCAAGATTCGGCCTGACGCATGCAGTGTGTATTTACACGAAACATTTTAGCATGATTTTCTTCCTATCATAAATCTTTATCGTTTCACACAGAGGTATGACATTTGGTATGTGAATTCACATAAGTATTCTGAATACGTGTGAAATAATTGAAAAAGTTATGTCAAGTGGTTTCTGAAATATTCGATTTTAAAAATCGCCCATTTTATTACAGACTGACTGACTGACTCATTGACTTATCAAGTAGATTTTAGGGCATAAGTCAAGGCAAAATTCTAAAAACTAAACATTTTTACTTGGAACGCACTGAAATAGGGGCGGTAATACCCTATATTTATGGATTATTTTAGAAGTTTGCGATGTGATTGAACCTGAGTTTCTAAGGCCATAATTGTTTTAGAATTTTTATTGCAGACAGTATTTTATTTACTAAACAAAGCAAATTGCTAAGTTTTACCTATCAGGTCCCAAACCTCATTCTACTCGGGAACAATAATTTAAAATCCAGGATTATAGAGCTTGCCTACCTCTATAAATAAAACTGTTAAAAAATCATTTTGGAAAAGAATTATCACTTCTCCTCAACCATTTTTTTCATTTATTGAACATAGAAAAAAGAAAAGAGATCCCACCAAAAACACTTATTGATTTATTTAAAATAAGGCCCAAGTTTCTATTTAAAAATCTCGGCCGCTTAAAGTAGTAAGATCTAAAATAGTCTAAGTTGAAAAATCTCAGACATCCAACGTGCCAAATAAATTAATAAGTCCTGAAAGAGGGCAACCATCCGCTATGGAAACCCTCCGAATTTTAAAGTAAAGGAAAGTAATCAGCTGTTACATGTCCGCTGGATCACCCGATATCGTATTTTGTCATTTTCAGTGAATTTCTTTCTCTACTGTAGACTAACGACTTATCAAGTAAATATCCCGTGTATTACAAAGGACATTTCATCAAAAGGGCAATGCCTCCACGATTGCAAAATGCCGGTTATCTATCTTCTACCTCCACTAAAAAAAATCATTAAAAACCAACATAATTAATATACACAAAACATTTTCTCATCACTGTGTATAAAATCCCGCATAGTAAAAGACAATTGTGATGGTAGAGGCGTGGTTAATTCTTAGCGCCGTTTGCCGACCGGCCATCAGGTATATACCTAGAATGCCGCTCACCTGACGGCTTGTGATCTATTCCACAACGTTAATGGCCCCAAGTTCATTTGGTCCACGCATAGCGCTTCACAGCAATAACCATAGGCGTACCATAAGCAATAAAACATCTTTGTTTATTAAACAGATGAATAAAATTGCGTATTTTTTTTTGTTTGCACACAAGAGCAAATGTATTCTTTTACTTCCGTTACGACCTTTAAGATATACCCATTTTTTTTGTTACCTTTACTTCTGTGATATTTAAAATTTAGTGCGTTTTTATGTTGGGACAGTACTTAAAGGCCTAAACCTTAAGACTCTCACTCAGTCACTGCGAGGCTCTTAACTAAAGTAAAAGGCAGTTTATTGGTTCGGAACTTACAGACTTGGAGGTTTGGAGAAAAAAATAAGACCTCTGTAGGCAGCCGGTTTTACAGTCTAGACACTCTAGGAAAGAAGGAACGGAGAAAGTGGAGAGTTTAGAGCCTCTTTATTTGGTATGTAAAGAGATGCCTGAAAGTGACACTTCGTGTGTCAATGCCCCCGCAACTCATTTGGGCAAGAGAAAGAACATTTCTTACAGGAGTGGGGTCATTAGTAAGGCGAACGGCTCTTCAATCATTGGAGTCCAAAATTGTTAAGAGTTGCGGTAGACGCTATTTCCCAAATATGGAAACAGTATTTCAAGCAGGGGTAGGCTTTCTGTGTAAAGAATATAGATATAAATTAAAAATATCTAAGTGGAAAAGAAATAAAGCAAAACATATCGTCTCATTGCCGCGTTTATTCATTTATTACTGGTATGAAATGTTTTTTTTTTTAATTTAATTGATTTGGACTGCCAGTAGTAGGAGGTAGCCGCGTCACAAAGAACACACCCCTTGCTTGACCGGCAACATTGAGCACTGGCTTTCCTGCTTCGATATGCAATAAAATGTTTTTATTCTCACGCCCTCAATAAACCGTAGACTCAAGGTCCTCATGAATCTCTATACAGAATATACGGATTAGAAGGGGAAAAAATTCCTTTTTGACTCGAAAAAAAAATCAAAGCTTTTTTAAAGCTAATCTGGGTCTAAATATAATGTGTTTGTGCCAATTAGCGTAAGTAATGCCCACAAGATTAAATGGCTGAACTTTTTAAGAAGATTCCATAAACATAACACAAACTCCTTTATGTACCTTGTTGGGTTGGGCATTTCCTCGCCTTTTGTTGCAAACCTAAGCCTGCATCACGTCTTACATAGGCGCCATACATGCTCAGGTATTTTTTCCTTATCCTAACAGAACCTACATAGGTTATCTCCTGTTAGTAGTGGCGTATATTAACTACAAAAAGTTGGGGAGGGGAGCAACTGTTAAATTTAAAAATTTAATTATAAAAATTTACCGAAAAATTAATTTTACGTTGCCACTTGTCTCAACAAGAGAACATAAATGAAGTATTACCTGTTTTTACAACTGTTTTTAATAAAATTTACGTAAATAAAAGTAGGAAAGGAAACAGTTACCTTTTTAGTTACTTTTAATTTTGCTTTAAACTTACTACGCTACTGATAAATGGACTTGAAGTCGCTGCCGCAAGCTGATTGTCCTTTGTTTAATTCCGCGTTTTCTCTATTGAAGAATTTAATTGAACTTCTTCATGTAAAAATGGATAGTTTCATTTGCTGGACTTCCCTAGAAAGCTATCTCTTTTATTAAAAAAAAATTGTTAGGAGCTTTACAGGGTAAACTGTGTTCAAAGTGTTAGGTTTTTTTTATAACCACAGTTTAGGGCCGGCAATGATTAGATAGTGGTCCCTTAATTACTCTAGATAATCAAATTTCATACTTATCGACGTTTCGACCTTTAAAAATTCCTCCTGAAGGTTCTAAAAGTTTCAAAGATTAGGTTCAAGTATTTATTTGCGTCTTTAGGTATTCGGCTAATTCTGTAAATTTTACATAGGTGTGAATGTTTTTAAGTATTTCTTTATACGTGATTATTTGGTTTTTTTTTTGTCAAAGTGGACTACCAAAAATTGGAATTTTTGAGAATTTCCTGCGCTCGAATCACCTATATAAACTACTTTAAGTTCGTAGAAGACAAAAAAATAAAAAAAATTAAAATAATATTAGTAACTTTTCCGTAAAGGGTGATTTTTTGTGACCGCGAAAAGTGGTCCCCCGGCAAGAGCGGTAAACCTAACAAGGAGTGTTCGATCCCATTTAAGCCCATATAGGCCAAATTTAAATGTCAATTCGATATTGGTGACGTAATCGTTTTACCTATTGTTTTGTTTACAAGTAGTATAATGTCTTAATTTTAAGACATTATACTACTTAAGTGGTATACAATACAGATGTAATAGTAGGTGTACATCCAAATTATTTTTTAAAAGTTGAATATTTAACAAAAAATAATAAAATAAATCTATCTTCTGGGCAAAACAGTCACGTCAAAACATAACCCATATCTGCGGACATCTAGTAAAAATTCAGCACTCCTTGTTAAATTTACCACCCTTGGTCCCCCGGTAGGCTACCGAAAAATATATAGTTGGATCAATATAAAAATGAAAATTCGGTTCTCTTTGAAAGGAAAAAAACATAAAAAGTAGCCGAAAAGATTTAATTTGAACTAGCGACCGCCTTTGCTTTTTATAATGTGCCGCTTCCCGCACGTGTCTGTAATAATAGACCATATAAAAAGCCGACAATAAAAATTAAAACTTTTTGCTACTTTTTATGTTTTTTTTTCTCTTTAAAGGGCACCGAATTTACATTTTAAAAATGATCCGACTATATGTATGTGCTTAAAAAATTCTGGGAAATCATCGCACAGTCACGGTTTTTTTACTAAATGTTTTGTAATAAAATAAGCTTTTAGAATTTGCCCAGGATGTATTACTACAACGCCTACTTAAAAAGTTATGTTTTTTCAAAACCGGGCGATTTTTTGAATTTTTTGCGACATTTCCTAGGAAAATTTCTAAATCCGTCTAATGACAAAAATAATTAAACTTTTTTTACTATAGAACATAAAATTTGTTTTATATGTCTTTTAGTATTTTTTCTTTATTTTTGATACAAATGGTAATTTAAAACCGAAAATAGTTTGTGAATAATATTATATAAAATAAAATATAATCCATTTGATGGTGGCGTCTGCCATCTAGCGCCCATTTGGTAAGTTACACACACGAGTGCCATCTAAGTTCGTGTTAGCTAACTATTAAAGACAACAAGGCAAATCTTTATTGATAGATGGCAAGGGTGTGCTGTAGTAGACTTCTGCAAATCAATTTTTAAATATCGAAATCGTAAAAACCATAAATATCGATTACCGCCCCCTTATAGCGTATTCCATCGATAAAAATAGTGTAGGTTAACTGTAATAACACCTTTCTCTCTCGAGAAGAATGTATAACCTGCTTGGTTCGCTGATTGGCCGTACCCCTCCCCGCTGAAAAAAGCAGGCGAAGCGAGAGCGAAAGATTATGTTACAGGTAGCCTACACTATTTTTATCGATGGAATATGCTATGAGGGGCGGCAATCAATGTTTGTGCTTTTTACGATTTCGGTATTTAAAAATGGATTTGCAGAAATCTACTACAGCACGTACTTGCATTCCATCAATAAAGATCTACCTTGTTGTTTTTCATCTTTCTTTATTATTATGGAGGGTAGAAAGATAAGGAGCACCATCTCTTTTGGCTAGTGGCACAGAATTTGGCCCAGAATAGCATTAAATAAAGAGGCGCTGGTGTAGCTGGAAGTATGGTGTGAAACAACCCAGATAGCCAGTGTTACTGAACAAAAAGTTACCGATTAGTAGTTACCAATTTGACGTTAAGTTGACGACAATTCCTTACTGAGTCAAGTTTGCCTACAAGTTGTTAACAATCTACCACCGCAAATGGCAAGGAAATTGTCAGCAACACTTGTAGTCAAATACCGTACAATTTACCTACAATAACTTTGTGTAGTCAAGTTGTCCTCAAGTTGTAAGAAATAAACTGCCAATTTTGCTACAATTTTTACTTGACAACTTTTCCGACAAATTGACTACAATTTGCGGGGGTAGATTCCCGGCTAATTGCCTTCCGCGATGGCTATCTGCACAAAATACGAAAGGAAAAAGCTATCTGGAAATGAGAACCAATGACCTTGACCGCAATATATAAAGTGAAGTTTAAAACAACGAGGTTGGAACACCAGAGCCATCTTAATTTACTGCAATTTCAGGGCCATTTTTGTAACACAAAGATGGTGATCCTGCATGGTAGAAATTCATGTTTATAATGTTTATACACCCTTTCTTCTTTCTTCTTCGCACGCATGTTTGTGTTAGACTCATGTGCCGAAATCGCCCATTCGCCGAAATAAATACTCAGTTCGCGAAATGATCAAAGCCAAATGATCAATTGCCGAACATAGTTCCTATTTCGGTATCTGTTTAAACTGGTTTACACATTTTGCGAACTGAGCTATCCGGAGTTGCTCAAATGCCGAATAAGATATATTTCGGCAGATTATCATCAACTGGTCGCTCGAACATGAAAAAAATATATATATATGTTGTGGCCAAACCCCGTTCTGGTCGTCCAAAAACAGATTTTGTGCGTGTTTCAAAATAAAAAGCCGCTTTGCTTACCAGAACTAACCATGACCGACTAGAACTTAGGGCTTTTGAATTTGTCTTAATTATTTGCAGAAGTTATAAACAAAATTTTAACAACGTATTGGAAAAAACCCGGGAAATATATAATTACACTTTTTAAAAAAATTATAACTTCTATCATATCAAAAATTGTAAAAATTTTGTTAATAACTACCTAGTCGGTCATGGTTAGTTCTGGTAAGCAAAGCGGCTTTTTATTTTGAAACACGCGTTCAGGTCTACCTTAAACGGCCAAAAAGCAACATTGAAAGTATTTTTTTTCATGTTCAAGCGACGAGCTGATGATAATACGCCGAAATATATCTTATTCGGCATTTGAACAACTCCGGATAGCTCAGTTCGCGAAATGTGTAAATCAGTTTAAACACCTACCGAAATAGGAACTATATTCGGCAATCGATCATTTGGCTTTGATCATTTCGCGAACTGAGTATTTTTTTCGGCGAATGGGCGAATTCGGCATATGAGTCTAACATTTGCACGACACGGCCAAGCGGCAAGGCTGTGCTTCTTAGGCGGCGGTTACACTGGATAAGAATTCGTACGAAGTTCAGTGTGTTTCGAAAAAATATAACTCAGATATCGGATTCATTGACCAATATATGGGTGTTGAGAACTAACCTACCTTACATCGCACAGAATGTCCCGCATCCAGTGTAAACAGTTTGGTAGTATACTGTCATATGAATGAAATAGTACGAATTTGTACAAACAAATTTTCGTACGATTTCTTATCCAGTGTAACCATCGCCTTAGAAATATGCTTGGCGACTCAATTTATCTATGGAATTTCTGCGCATTTGCAAAAATCCCGGTTGATGGTTGCCAAAGTCTTAGAATTACCTCAGTTTTAGGTACTTTACTTGCTTTAATGAATTTTACATTGCCCACAAAATTGTTACTTTACAGAGTAAAAAGATAGTTTACAAAGGAAATAGATTTAGGTATTGCAAATATAAGAGGGACCGATTTGCTTGCATTACAAATGCAATAAATACTAACAACAACAAAAAATATTGATGATTTTGAGAAACTCAGCGACAACACCGCCTTGTCAGTTTAGTTGTTTCCTTGTTGTTATTGTGAACATCATTTCATCTGTCCTACGCAAAAAATTGTATCAAAACAGTCAATAAAGCTCGTAAGTATCAGTTTTTTTTGCGCAATAACTAATTAACATGAAAGAATAACGCACAAATAGTTTGCAGCTACGCAGTTAAATAATTATAAATTATATCATTGCGAAAGTTCCATATATTTCGTCATTATTACCGCGTAAAGCAGTAACCAAAATAAGATGTCGTCGTTTTGTCCGGGTCTTAAAATACCTTAAATACAAGTGCGTAAATTATTTTGTCTAATTCCCTGTGCTAATGAATGACACGCCAGTTTTATTTTTGGCAAATTGCGATACTTTCTACCTTTTTTAAGTAACTATTTTGTTTTCTACCCTTCTTTGTCCAGGTAAGAACCACCATTTTGAGTGAGAACCCAAAGGTCCATCTTATTCCTTTAAATGGAATATTTTATTTTCATATAATTTTGGAGTAAATGCCTCTACTCTTTATCTAGATAAAGGAACAGTAAATTTACTATTTAGATACCTATGACATAGCTTTTAGTAGATTTTACACACATTTCGTAAAATACATTTATTTCTGCCTGTTGAATTTACTATTAGGAGCTGATTTTTCTTTTGTAATTCAGTTAGTTTTAATTAAGTTTTTTTTTTTAATTATACTTTTAAATCTTTTTGCTTTATCGAAAATAATTTAAACTGTATGTTAGGTAAAACTAGCTATCATTTTTTTCTTGTGATTATTTATTAAAGATAAACTTCCTTAATTAAATAGTTATTTACTATAGGGATGTTGTCCAATCTTTTTTCCTATTTGCTGTTATCTCAAATACATTAAAGAAATTAATTTAAAAGTAAATTCATAAAGAAAGTCTACTTTTATTTGAACCCAAAAACATAAAAATACTTTCTCACCCTTCCTTATCAATTGATGATCTTTAGGCCACAGGTTATAAAATTATTTAACACTCTCATGAGAAGTAAAAAATCCCTGGATACATTAAAATTAATATTAATTAATCAAATATTTAAAAGCATTTATGCTTACTCAGCACAGTATAGCTTAATATGTCTTCTTTTTTTATATAAATAGTAACATTCTTCATAGTAGTAGTTTTCTTCTGAATTGTCAAAACACTATACATTTACAGAACATGATAGCTTGGTATCTCCCCTTTTTAACAGTGATAACAGTAGTGTACTGTCATAAAATTAATATGTTATATTTATATACACCTATTTGTTTTTTAGAAGTATGGATGAAGATACAGACTTGACAAACTGGGTTTTGGTGGATGAAATTGACTGCACTGAAGAGGCAGATACTTTAAACCCTCCAGTCACTAGTGTTCCAGCTGCCTCAGACTCTGATCAAGAATCTGATGGCAGCATCAGCATTATTAGTGATCACCCTACAGACACCAATTCAGAAGAAGAAACTGAGACTTTTAAACAAAATGTTAATATAACTCATAAAACTATGCCTATTATCAAAATTGACTCCGAAATTGAGACTGATGTAAATGAGGAAATTGAAAGTCCGGTTCATGAAATTGAGCCCTTGGAAATTCAGGATAAATCTGAAGATAAAACTCAGCTTGAAGTTGATGCTGAAGAGGCGCATTCTAATCATGAGACAAGGGTAGGTATGAAATATAATAATTTTTTTGTAGTAACCTCTTTAAGTTTTATTCGTGTTACTCCTACGATCAGGTTTTCTTTGGTTTTTTTTTACGAGGTTGCCAATAAGATAGTTTTTGACTGAGCAGACCTATTTCTTTAGATATCTTAAATATCTTCGTATAAGGATGCAAACTTTATAATTTACATTTGTTGTAAATGGAGTTTGCCGTAAATAATTATTATCTTCAACTATGGTGCACAATATTTTAAACACTTTTTGGACAAAATGGTGAGTGTTAAATAATTGTTTTATATCCAAACTTTTTAGAAAAAACTACCGTGTTGTTAAAAAAAACAGACAATATAAATTTTGAGTTTTTATAGAATACACATTGCAATATATAATGCACTTAATTAATGATTGCAGAATAAGTTTTAACAATATATAAAGAAAAGCATTGCAAAACATCCATGTAGAAATATATTTATAATATTTGAAGAGCCATTTGTCTAACCACAATTTGTTTTCCCATTCAAAAACTAATAAAAAAATTGTTAATGGAAAATTTAAAGGAATTGCTACACATTTTTTTTTAAATCAAACTCAATGATATAAAATAAATGTTTCAATTACAGAATGATGAGAAACCTTCTACCTCAGCATCAAATAATCAGTGGACTTATGTTGACGCTAAATCAAAACTTGAGCAAGAAATGCCTAATCAGCCATTTTTTCTAGATTGTTCCCAAGAACCGATTTTAGAAGTGACTCCAAATGACACAGATATTGATAATACTGAAAGTACCACTAGTTCCATAGATTGTCATGCCATTGTCAAAAAGGAAAAGATACCCTTTTCTAACTTATCTAATAGAGAGATAGAGAGAGCAAGAGAATTAATTATAAATCGCGTATCATTTGGATTTTTCATTTCTATGTTGATATTGGCGAGTGCACATATGATAAGAGAGTATTTGGACTACACTGATGATAATCATTACACTTCAGGTTCCAGTTTCTTAAATAGTATAGCAGATAATGAAAAAGCCAGGCCAATTCTGGATTTTTGCTTTGATAAACACAAAGAAAGTGGTGATGAGTATTTTGAGCAAGCAGTAGAAAAATGTGTTATTAAAAGGTTAAGGAAAAAAAATCGAGAAGAGGCAATGAAAAAAACTGAAACATATCTGCAAATGAAAGAGCAAATTTTGGAACTAAAAGAAAAGGAGCTGGCTGAAAAGGAAAGGGAGATAGTAAAAAAATGGAGAAAGAGGATATATAATAATGATAAAATTGAGGAGGAAAAAAAGAGAAAAAAGTGTGACAAAAAACATAAAAACAATATAGATATTTCTAAAACTTTCAAGCAATTTGACAAAAAGTTAAAGAAAAAACCAGATCATACAAAAAGAAACAGTCGTGAACAACAATATGATTCTCCAAAGGACAAACAAAAAACATGGAAAATTGATGACATTAAAGGCAAAATAAAGACATTTCGGGAGAAAGGTTCTTGGGCTTTTGAAAACACCAAAGATAGTACTAACTGGAACCATCAGAAGTTTTCACAAGAGGACTTCAGTGACAATACAAGGTATAAAAAACCTACTAAAGATAAAGAGGAAATCTTGAAAGGTATTAAAGACCAAGTTAAGAAAGACTTTGAGAAGAAAGGTAAATCCAAACAGAAGTTAAAAAATCTAAAAGGCGATAGGAAAGAAGACCCAAATGAAGAATGGTACATTAAATATAATCCAGTAAAGAACACAATTGAACTTATCAACATTACAACACTTCCAGAGCAGGACTCACTGTTAATTAGGAATGGCAATAAGACCATCAATGGACAGTGGTATTTTAGTCTTTATGGGTCTTCTAGGTCCAGTATTAGGAATAAAGAAAAAGCTGCCGAATGGTATTTTAAAAGGGGCCATTTTAGGGAAAATAAGAGAGATAAAGCTAAGTGGTATTTTGATTATATGTCTGCACGTGATAACACTAGGTATTTTTATTAATTATCTAATTGGTTTCCTAAGAATTGATGTCAATATGTATTTTTTTTATTAAAATACATGTTTGAATTTGGTTTGATTATTATAAAACGCTACATAGTATCTGAAGTACTGTTTAAAGACAAGGAATCGTTTGTGAAAGAGTGTATCACAAACATTCATTGATTTAAAAGTGCTCATTTTGACTAGAAATAATCAGGTATTTTTGTATACAAATAAGAAAATCAATTCTTTTGATTTTATTAAGAGTGTGATATAAATATAAAGTATTTTTAAAAAGATATTTGTGTGTTTACTAGGTTAAGAAAAAAATGTTACAGATATTTTGAATAGTTCAAGCCAAGCCATTTAATTGTAGGTAAACAACTGGAATGATCGCACAAACCAGCTAGGTGAGTGAAAGCAAGCCTTAATGTTAAGATATTTTTACAGTTAAAAGTTTTCTTGCATAAAATTTTAAATGTAATTTTTTTTAAAATGTTTGTTATCCCTGCAATTCTTGACAATATGGTGTACCTACCTACTTACTGATATTTGTAAACAACTTATTTAATCATTTCTAATATTCTTAAGTATAAAATTAATGCGCCAAAGCATTTTTCAGTTATTATAAATTTAAAAAACACTTGGCGCTCTTTCAGAATCAGTTAGTTGTATATTGGCAAAATATAGTTGTAGAAAGAAATCTTACAAACTGTAAAAAAACCTTAAGAATGCAAATGATGAAATTCACAGTATATATATCACAGTTATAGGAGTACACTGTTTTTAAACACTTTGCTTGTAAAGTTCTAAATAAATACAAAGAAAAGAGTAACTTGTATTGCTTATGGTTATATACAGTGTGTAGATGTATTGCTATCTCGTTAACTATACAAGATGGAGAAATGTTTAAATAAGGAAAGTTTTAGAAGATTAAATGCTGATTTTAACTGTGCAGTTAATTTTTTTCTTAAAAATTTAGTTCTGAAGATATTAGGGAAACGGTGAAAATCGTCGATTTTAATTTTTTACTTGTGATTCATTTGTTTTAATTTTAAATTTTTTTAAACTATGACATTATGAGGACACTTTGGTGACAAAAATTTTGCATCCAATTTTTAATCCGAGCGTCTTTTGTTTTTTAGTTACTAAACAAAACCATCGATTTTTATATGGGTTCATCTTTTATTTTTCGATATTTAATTCACTCTTTAAATTTTTTTTCAACAATACCCGACCTGACATAAAACAGTTTAGAATTTTTTTTTAACAATTTGTAATAATACATTTTGCCAACGCTGGCCCGACGCCTCATTAATGCACTTTGTGTCAATTTTACCTTATAAAGGTATGAGATAAATGTGTATTTTTTAAACAAAAGGGATAATATTTTTAAAACCTATTTGTTTTTTCCTTAAAAAATATTTAGTCAATACCAAATCTAAGCAGTATTAAAAAAAAAACAGCATTTCGATAAGAAGATTAGGCGTACTAACAAAAATGTTTGTATTTCTTACAAGCTTCTGTTTTGCTAACTGGTAATTTACCTATACTCAATGAACCTTTGATTTCAAGCCTTAGATTTTATGGTATTTATTTTATTTATTAATCACACCAATAACCTAAATCATTTTTTCATACAAAAACAATTTTTCTTGCCAATATGGCTACCTGAAATTCTTCAAAGTAGTGATACCGAAACATTCTTGTATTTATGTAATTATCTAAAATCTGTAAATGCAAATATTTAATATAATTACCCTAACCTTTGTTTTTTACCCAAATGTATGTTCCTAAAAAATGTGCTTATCTGTAAAGTCACCCTGATCTACCCCTGGGCGTGAAATGTGTGACCCAGTCAATATATCCTATTGTCAGTATAAAAGTATTTCCGTGGCTAAAGCACTCGTTTGCAAGGCCAAAAGAAAAAAAATATATGTATTTACAACAGACAATTTTTTGCATTTTGTGCAATTTTAACAAAAACAGTTTTATCTCCGATGATTATTTTCTTTTTAAAGACTGAAGATCTAATGAAACACTTTTGTAAAATAATTAGGGTAAGAAACTGACACATTTCAAAGAAAAAGATACCGCTAATAAGTTAAACTGTATTTTTTTAAATTCCACAAAATGCGAAAAAATAGATCCACAGCTTTAGATTTGGTTTTGTCAATTTTTTTTTACTGGGATACAAATATTTCTTAAATTATTGTCGCTTTTGTTTACAAAATACACATTTATGTCATACCTTTATAAGGAAAATTCACACGAAGCGCATTGATGAGGCGTCGGGCCGGCGTTGCCAAATGTATTATAAAAAATTATTTCTTTAAAATATTTTTCAACTATTTAGTGGCAAGTGAGGTATCGTTGAAAAGGATATTTAGTGTTTATAATATCAAAAAATTAAAGATGGCCGCCATATAATAATCGGCAGTTTTGGTTAATAACTGAAAAACCAAAGACGACCGGAAAAAAAAATTCGTGGCAAAATGTTCGTCGCCAAAAAGGGTCCTAATAATTTCATAGTTTAAAACATGTCAAAATTAAAACAAATTAATTACAAGCAAAAATTAGAATAGACCGTTTTCACTTTTTTGCTAATATCTTCAGTACTAAATTTGCACAAAAAAATTAAACTGCACAGTCAAAAGCAGAAATAAATCCTCTAAAACTTTCCCCATTTAAACGTTTCTCTCTCTTGTATATTAAACGAGATAGCAATACATGTGGGCCGAATTTGGGACACATTGTAATTGTGTGGAGACCAAATCACAAAATTCACTAATTGAGCTAAAAATTGGTATTACATATTACCCCTAGGGGTTTTGTAGGGGTTGAAGGCGATAGCAGTGCATATTTTATTTAGTGTTCCCGGCTATTATCTACTTTAATAACCTAGTTTATTATTACTTAAAGGACTTTTTGTACATATTAGTTATATATTATAAAATTAGATCATTTAAACAGATATTCTTTAATTTTTGGTTCTTATAGAACTTAATTTAATAAAATAAAATATATGTTCTTTTTACCGTCTATATGTGTATACTGTGTACAAGACAGATAGCAAAATCCATCATTTGTAGCGTTCTCTTTCTAACATTGAAGGCAGTTCTGTTACAGTCGCGAAGTTGTTTACTTATAATTTATTGGTTTAAGCACAAATTTTAATGTCATTTTAGGCATAGAATGTGATTTTAAAATTTTGAGACTGAGGGTTGTAATAGGGTTCCTAGGTGATAAGGCACTGCCAGAAATGACAATTAAAAATGTTTGAAAACTATGGACCTTATCTGTAATGAGTTTGTGTCATGTTACCTGTCTATAAAAAATAAAATTGTATAAAAAATTAATTTAATGGTTTGATTTCGTTTTTATAATTCGCCCCATTTGATAATAGTTTAGCTCTGCTTAAGAGTTAATAGCCCTTCTTAGAAAATTAAGTTTTTTTGGTCACTTTAAAGATCTTGGGATAACTGTTTTTTTCTGTAGATGTTTATCAAATTATAAGGAAGAGATTTATGAAAACAGAAAACAGGGTTTTACAAAGATAGGTTTAAAAGTAATGCCAGCCTCGTGAATTTTCTCTAAATTTTATTATCTAATTCATAGTCACTTGCTCCCATGGTGATGCATTTATATAAAATTTGGTGAATGAAAGGTTTTGTAAATTGAGGATTGTATAGCTTAAAAAAAGAATGTGATGACATATTTGTTTTGCATGTTTATATTTTCGAAAAAATCGCGAGCTTTCTGTAAATCTTCACATTTTGGAATCTGTAGCTAACATGACACATGGTTTTCCAGGATTGCACTTTGAGCTTGCTCTTAACTTAAAAAGTGCCCATTCGAAAGTTTAAGCACAAGAATTGTACATATGTTTTATATTGTTGTGGCGGATTCATGTATTGAAAAGTCTTTGTTGGGTACTCGCCAAATACTCTTTACAGTGGGATCGCTCTGTACCCCTAGACCAGAACGGAAGCAGTCCCATTGGCAAGTACCCTACAAGGACCTTTTAATCTAAGTATGGAGTTAGCACTTTACTTTTGAACCTATAACTTTCACATTGCTTTGTCAAAAAAGGTCATTTTCTTGATTTAATGTTAAATGTTGTCTGAAAATATACATTAAAAAAAACAGTATTAACTAAAGTGTCTAAAGTTAATTAAAAAACTAGTGCAAACATTGCGGGAAGCAAATGAAAGCTTTTAATTTTTGAAAATTACACTTAATTTTTTGGTTAAACTAGCTCTAGGTAGTAATTTTATCATAATTTTAGAATTAAAAAGTTATGTAATAGGGATACAACAAACTTTCAGTTCAGTAAAATAATTTATTAATTAATAAGTTGTTTATAAAAATGCAGTTAAAAAAAACACCCATCTGCACCTTTAACATTATTTGCTCCTAATATGTAATTTTGAAGGACTATAGGTAACAAATTTTGTTACAATTAAGAGATTAAAATTCAATATTCATAAAAATGTGCTGTTTATAAAAAATTACATCCAGCAGCTGCACTGGCTTAGAGAATCTTTTTGGTAACAAAATTTATAATTGAAAATATGTGCAGTTTATAAAAAAATACATCCAGCTGCACTTGCGTTGAAAATCTTTTTGGCAAAAAAAAATAATCAAAATAAATCAAAAATTTACAAAGGTCTGCATAAATAGAATTAAAGTATGTCAATAACAGAAAGCCAAACTAAAAGGATGTTTTTCTTAAAAAACTTGGTGTCCATCTGGACACTTTACTCTTTTCTTGTTCTCTTTTTGCTGCGGCCTGAGCTTCTAGCTCATCAATAAGCCTTTTTTGTTTCTCTCTAAATGCCATTACAGGATCATCACAATTCGCCCCATTTAATAATAGTTTAGCACTGCTTAAGAGTTAATAGCCCTTCTTAGAAAATTAAGTTTTTTTGGTCACTTTTAAGATCTTGGGATAACTGATTTTTTTTTCTCTAGATGTTTATCAAATTATAAGGAAAAAATTTATGAAAACAGAAAACAGGGTTTTACAAAGATAAGTTTAAAAGTAATGCCAGCTTCGTGAATTTTCTTTAAATTTTATTATCTAATTCATAGACTGATGACTCAGTTCACATTATCAAGTCACTTGCTCCCCTGGTGATGCATTTATATAAAATTTGGTGTATGAAAGGTTTTGTAAATTGAGGATTGTATAGCTTAAAAAAAGAATGTGATTAATGGTGATGACATATTTGTTTTGCATGTTTATATTTTCGAAAAAATCGCGAGCTTTCTGCAAATCTTCACATTTTGGGATCTGTAGCTAACATGACACATGGTTTTCCATGATTGCACTTTGAGCTTGCTCTCAGAGCTGTCAAAGTACTCTTAAAGAGTACTTCAAGTACAAGTACCAAGTTTTTAATTTTTTAAAAATTACTTCAAGTACAAGTACCAAGTATTCATTAAAATGTACTTGCATTTTCAAGTAAATTGAAAAAGTACTTGAAGTACCACCCAAGTATTTTACTTGAAGTAAATCCAAGTACTTGAAGTAAAACAAAGTACTTGAAGTAAAAAAAGTACTTGAAGTACACCAAAGTACTTGAAGTAAACCAAAGTACTTGAAGTACATAAAAGTACTTGAAGTAATTAGAAGCACTTCAAGTAAAACAAATTATACTTAAGTAGTATTTTTTGTAAGGAAGTAAGAGGGTTTATTCCTCAAAACGGGGTTTTCCAACAACTCCTAAAAGATTTAAGGACTAAGCGCTACGTCATTGGAAAGTAGGCCAGTCGTTAAAAACTATAGTTAGGAAAACAAGTAGGGTTGCTAAGTGTCCCGTTTTAAGTCGGGATCTTATGCATCCGATGTCCGAAATAATGTAAAATTTCGTATGTAAATGTATGGCAACAGTCCTACAATGCCGTTCTCGGGTGAGCGCTTGGGCCTTAAACTATTATAGGGAATATTGGTTTTCCCAAAATTATTTTTTCCTGTGGTTGCCAACGGGTTGGCGTTGGCACCCGTTGGCATCCGATACATCTGTCAAAAGAGAGTGTTTTCATATGGGTGCCTACAGCAGGTTGGCACCCAAAACCTTTTCTTGGGAAATATTTTAATTTCCCATCAACACAAAATCGAGTCAGAACAACCTAACTTTAATTTTGATGTCGTTTCCGTTTTATTAGTGGAAATTTTTGTTTAAGTTGCCTATTAAAATACAGGGGTTTTCGTACAAATGTAGGTAATAAGGAACGCATTCACAATACGAAATAGTTGGGGAACCGCTCCATCAAACGTCAAATCGCACCAATAGAATATTCTTGAACTGTCACGTTTTTGACATTTTCGGTAGTAATTTGGAGACTGTTTCGTACCCTGAATGCGTTCGATAATAAAATTGTCATGAAAAATGGCTGTTAGTAATCATTATTAAATACAACAAATTGGGTATCAAAATAAAGGATTTTTTATAAGGATCTATTTCGAAAAAAGAACAAAAAGTCTAATTCTAAGTAATAGTTACACCTGTCTTGCTGTTGGATCCAATTCAAATGAGCGCTGTAATGCAATACAATAGAAACAGCAGCGGTTGCGCAAATTTCTTGTTTTAACTTGTTTGTACGATTATCTAAGGCGTATAAATTCAAGTACTTGGTTCATTTTTTACTTCAAGTACTTTTTATTTACTTGAAGTACTTTCTTTAGTTAAAGTACTTTTTTTTACTTGAAGTACTTTTTTTTACTTCAAGTCAAGTACATCGTAATACTTCAAGTACTTAAATAAATACTTCAAGTAATTTACTTGGTCAAATCAAGTAAAAATCCAAGTATCTTCATAAAAACTAATCAAGTACAAGTACCTCCTAATATAAAGTACTTGAAGTAAAATACTTGAAGTACTAAAAAGTACTTCAAGTAAAATTTTACTTGAAGTACTTCAAGTTTTGACAGCTCTCCTTGCTCTTAACTTAAAAAGTGCCCATTCAAAAGTTTAAGCACAAGAATTGTACATATGTTTTATATTGTTGTGGCGGATTCATGCATTGAAAAGTCTTTGTTGGGTACTTGCCAAATACTCTTTACAATGGGATCGCTCTGTACCACGAGACCAGAACGGAAGCAGTCCCATTGGCAAGTACCTTACAAGGACTTTTTAATCTAAGTATGGAGTTAGCACTTTACTTTTGAACCTATAACTTTCACATTGCTTTGTCAAAAAAGGTCATTTTTCGAGTTAAATGTTACCTGAAAATATACATTTTTTTAAAATAAAAACAGTATTAACTAAAGTGTCTAAGGTAAATTAAAAAACTAGTGCAAACATTGCAAGAAGCAAATGAAAGCTTCTAATTTTTGAAAATTACACTTATTTTTTTTGGTTAAGCTCTAGGTAGTTATTTTATTATAATTTTAGAATTAAAAAGTTATGTAATAAGGATCCAACAAACTTTTAGTTCAGTCAAATCATTTATTAATGAATAAGTTGTTTATAAAAATGCAGTTAAAAAAACACCCATCTGCACCTTTAACATTATTTATATAATATTTAACATATTTATATAATATTTAATTTTGAAAGACTATAGGTAACAAATTTTGTTACAATTAAGAGATTAAAATTCAATATTCATTAAAATGTGCAGTTTATAAAAAATTACATCCAGCAGCTGCACTGGCTTAGAGAATCTTTTTGATAACAAAATTTATAATTGAAAATATGTGCAGTTTATAAAAAATTACATCCAGCTGCACTTGCGTTGAAAATCTTTTTGACAAAAAAAATTTAATCAAAATAAATCAAAAATTTACAAAGGTCTGCATAAATAGTATTGAAGTTCGTCAATAAGAGAAAGCCAAACTAAAAGGATGTTCTTCTTAAAAAACTTGGTGTCCATCTGGACACTTTACTCTTTTCTTGTTCTCTTTTTGCTGCTGCCTGAGCTTCTAGCTCATCAATAAGCCTTTTTTGTTTCTCTCTAAATGCCATTACAGGATCATCATATTTACTATAGACTTTTAATACTTCTCTAACATCTTCTATGTCATTATCAGCAATAGCTAAAAATACAGTATTAAAATATTATGTTACCACTATTAAACCTGTCTAAGGTTACCTTTTAAAAAACTAACTAGATCCAGGAGGGAGGTGTCATCATCATTACCCGTCCACCTTTTGATGCAGAATAAATTGTCTTGGTTAAATTTAACATTATGGCAATTCCAGTCAATACATATAACTTTGCTAAGGTCTCGGTTTAAATTATTTAAGCTTTTAACATGATGTCCTCCAGTGAAATGTGTCGCATCTCTGACTAACTTATAGGCTATATAATTCTTAGGATCTATTGCATCAATTAAGGGAAAAACTGTCATTCCCTGTTCTGCTGTGTAGATCACTATTTCATACTGATCTTTTAGGGATTCAAGAAAGTAGTCCAACACTTAAAGAAAAGATAAGGTTAGATAATAATGTAATACAATAAGACATGTACTGATAAGTTAGTTTTAGTCAAACAGAATGCCTTTCAAACTTTAGATAAAATAACACCTACAAGGCCTCTTCTTAAATCTCCAACCAGTATTGTATGTCCAGTCAGGATGTACTAAAACGTCAGTAAGCTCTAAGACAAGAGTATATTTTGGTTGCATATAAGGATATTGTAAAGGATCTGGTAACAGTTTTTCTCTAGATGGTTCTTTAATAAGCTAAAACAAAATGGAAACCTAACTTTTAACTCGCAACAGATTGAATTCATATTTGAACTAAAATATCAGCAATTAAGAAAGTACTATTTGTTCTTGAAAGTAAATTAGGGAAAATAATCAGCACACCTTACGATAATATTCAAGTTCTCTGTAAGTTCTCATTAAATAAGCCTTAAAGATTGAATAATCTGAAAATTCATCTCGAATAGGTATTCCATCTTCATCTTTTTCAGGAGCACCAAGTGTTACAACTAAATATGTTCCCATGCAAGTAAAACTAATACCGAAAAACAAGAGGGTAAGTTTCATTGTTCTCCATGATTGTTCTCGTTGTTTTTTGGTTTCTTCTTCATCTACTTTTTCGGTATTTCCTTCACTTTGATCTTTGGTGTTACTTAATAAGTTTCCTAAGGGGGTTTTGTATTTTGGATCTAAAATGCATGGGTTTAAAAGGACTATCTACCTTAATTTTATTTATCGAAACTTTACCGTTGGAGTAACATCTAGCCTGAAAGATATTCCGGTGAATTTTTACTATCGCTCGGTAGTTACGATCATGTATTAATATGCAGGGCTTCTGTTTTATGATATTGTTAAGAATACCTATTGATCTAAGAGAAAATCTCAACATTTTCTTTCTGATGTTTAAATTCTAACCCTATTTCGCCACACTTCTGTCAAAATCAATTCTAACCTTTTTTTCAGTCTACAATGTCTGGAGGTTGGTTTCACGAAGTAGAAACTTTTAAATTAAATTTCCGTCTAAATCGGACAAGTAATTTACTGGTCCGTAAAAATACACGTATTTTTTTTTCAGCCGGATTAAGACAAAATAATATTTTACTTTAATGGAAAAAACGAACACTCCCAACATTTAAAAGTAAGATCTGATACAAACCTTCGCGGGCTGTTCTACAAAATAAAAAAAGCTTGTTGCTTAATGGCCATTTGCACCAACAATTTTAGGGAACCCTTAGCACAAGGTAATCCTTAAAATGGCCAAACAAGAAATGTGATTGGCTACATTGGAAATTTAAGAAATACTTAACGCTAAGGGTTTCTTAAAATTGTTGATACAACCGGCCCTAAAACCTATAGGTTTTAAATTCATAACCAAAACTAACCACAAGGGAAATTTTAATTTGGATGGGATAAAAATATGAATTAAAAAAAAAACACTTTAATTAAAATACATATATAATTTTATTTATAAAATCAAGACGTACATTCATAAAAAAACTTAAGTAATATTGCGAATATAATCAACTTGACTAAACTCTATTTCTAAGTTTGAGCCAAAGTCGACAAAGACGTTGTTTTTAAAATACCTTTAAAACAACTTTTATAAACTAAAGTTCGGATACAGAGAGCTATCTTAGGCTAAATAACTAATATCAAATTGGAGAGAGTACAATTGACTACATAGGTTGTACAAATTTATGAAATAAATTATAAAATAAAACATTTACAAATACAATCTCTTTAAGTCAGATCAGTACCACGTAGAAACAAAATTAAAATTTACTCTTGATGGATATAAACTGAAGAACTGTACCTCAAAAGTATTTAAAAATAAAATTTTGATTTAGCAGCCATTTTTAAAAAATAGCTTCATTAAAGATTTAAAGAAGTAGATATAAAGCATAGGTCAGGTACGTTTATTTAATGTTTATATTTTTAAATGTCCAGGTAAATTATTATATTTAAAACCCATGTTGAGAAAGAAAACACTTTAATTCAGATTTTTTAACATGTTTCGCAAGGGCAAAGAAAGTAGAGAATGATTATATTATTTAAAAATTATGTTTATTATCATTGGAAAATTCTGGCGTAAAATTAAAGCTTTATTATTGTCTGTTGTTAAAGTTAACAAAAAAGACCAAAACTATTATAATTTGAAGCATAAACCACTCCACTACTTTAAGAAGCAAGTTCTATTTAAGTAAGCTTAAGGTTTGTTCCAAACCGCGGTTTTTGAACCGCCTTAAGACGGTTTCGAAACTGTTTGAATCAATCAAACCCGCAAATGTCGACTTTGCACGGTTTTATGTCCGTACAAAAACGACGAAGACGATTTTTGTATAAAGGGTTCTTGCCACGTTCTTGCTTTTCTTGGGGAATGAAATGACCTTTCGAAAACGGTTCAGGAACGATCACAAGTATAGTTGGAACAGTAAAGGGATCGTGTGATAGACCGTCACCCATCGGTTGGAGTGGGTTAATTTGACTGGGCTTACGCGTGACAGTACAATAAACGTTTTTTTGCGGGGTTGGGGTAAACCTTTAATAAACAATAATTATTGATATTTAATTTGTCGTTTAAATTAAATCATTTATTCTTAAGTTTCGAAGATCCTAATAGTAAAAATTGTTAAGCATTATCGCATGTAAGATTTCAAAGTCTTTATTGAGAAACATTTTTTTTTTTCAAAAACGTGGATTGCACGGTTTCAAATAATTTTTTGATTAAAAAAAATAGTTTTATGGTAGGAGACTAGACTCATAGAAAAAAGTTTAGCTACCAAGCTACGTTTGAGAAAGTAGCAAGCTGTTAAACATGTTACTACACGTTGTTACTAAATTAGTAAAAAATCTAAAATAAATTGTCCTCAGATTGGTTTTAAATATGAATTTTCATCGAGTAACGGTGAATTTGATTATGCATTTACCATATTTTAATTAACATTTGAAAAAAAAAATTGTTAAACTTAATGGAATGTTTTAAAGATACTGAGACCTTTGACATAAAGTCAATCTGTTCTGTCACGGACATCCTTAGACAAATTAAAACAGAACATATAAACCTTATGATAAAAGTCACTAAAAATTAACCTTTTGAAGTCCTTGATAGCTTGTAAAGAAAAAATGGAGATTTCAAATGGTTGGTAAATTTTACCCTTGTGTATACCCTTCATTTTTTCTTTTAAGTCGCTAGTTCTTATCACAACACCCATATCAGTGTCTTTTTCTCTACGTCATGACACACTATATACAAGTCAATAAAAACCTATAAAGCTATATACAAAGAAATTGATCCCTTTAAAATTCCTGTCCCACAAAATACATAAACTCAAAGTTCTGTATATACTGTGTTTGCTCATATCATTAAAACATACATATCTTAATTTTGAGATCATTTATGGGCGACCATAGATATCTATAGATATTACAACAGATCCATACACATTCTGGCCTACTTGAATTTAAGAGAATTTTCCGCTGTTTTATTTTTTTACCATTTTTTTCAGCTTATTTACGATAAATAATAATAAATTTAAGAACATTTATTCGGCATTGCGTTTGCATAATAAGTGCCATTTTTTTTTGTGAAAGCGTTCCTGTAACAAAAACTTCTTTTTTCCTCTATAATTATTTTAAATAAACTGAAAATATAGGACAAAAATAACAAAAAGGAAACAACATCTCTTAAAATTAAACAATATTGCCAAAAAAGTAAATGAATCTTACGTAAAATATTAAAAGTATATTTTTAAGAATAAAGGCACCGACAAAACAAAAGCGCACTTAAAAAATTGACTATTGGAAACCTAACAACAAAACGCATGATCAATTTTAAAGTACCTTGATAACCCGCTTAAAAGAGTTTTTTCAAATTATTTTGTCTTCTATTTTACAAACTATTTAAATTAAGAATTCAGCATTTTATGGTAATTCTGATCAGTTAAAGCTAGTAATTAAAAATTGAACAAAGCAAGACGATCAGTTTTTTTGCAAAAGCTCTTAAACTGAACAAATATATAAATTTGGGTATAACTGTACAAGTATTTTACAAAAAAAATAAGAGGAAATATATGGGTATCGTAAATATAAAACTTGTGATTTTGTCAAATAATTAGTAGCTATTTTGCGGCCAGCAACTAGTATTGCCTATAAAGGATGTTTTGGGCGGATAAGTGCGAAATTTATTTGCGAAATTATTAATGGTTTAAGAGTTTAAGAAAAAACTCCTAAGATTTAGACTAATGATAAGTGGGACTATGAGTTTAGAAAATATCTATTTTTCACTCAACAAATAAAAGGTTTTTTACAAATACGCTAGCGTACTATCTGAGACAGATAAAGAGTCATAGACTAGACAGAGGCAAATAAAAATGACTGCTGTGATCAGAAGGAATTTTTTCTTTATATAGGCATATAACATAGAACATTTAGTCAATAAATTAATTTTCTATTAAATGTAACCCAACATTTACAGATCTGGTTCGTAATTAATTAGCTCATTTTTAAAGTTTTAAATAAAAGGCAAAATAAAGAGAAAACAATAATAAAACGGGCACCAGTTTTGTCGGTGAACCAAGAAAATAAAATACACAATAATTTCTTAAAAACAATAATAAAAACATTGCCACCAATTAATAAGTGTAAAAATTTAACAGATACATTGAATGCGTTGACCATGTCAATCTAATAAAAAAATAAAAACAAGCTAACAATAACTTAATTTGAATATAAAAATCGATAAAAAGTAATTAGAAAATCAACATTTCTACTATAAACAATATAATAAAGTTCTAGGCATTGCTCCTAACGCTTAAAAACAATCACAACAATAATTGGAATGATAAGTACGTAAGACACTAATATCAATTGGTTTTTTTTTGTATATTTAGTGGTCCATAAGTTCCACAAATGTTATATCATATAAGTCTTCATCAACGGCTTTGAGCTCCAGCAAGAACAGATCTTCATTGCAGTAGTATGCTACCATATCATCATCAATCTTGGCCGTAATGCTAGAAAGAAATAGGAAAGGTGTTAACTTGTCCATATTTAAAGAAGAAAGTTTTTTTCTTAGTTTAATCGACAAATAAGGGATGTCCCCAAATGTTACATATTTGAGGTGCATCCCCTAGAATATACTGACAACAAAATTTTTTTCTTAGAATACCTTGTAGGTCTTATTATAACTCATAATAAAATAAAATCTAAAATTACGATTATTTTAAGCTTTAAAACTAAAATCTATTTTGCAATGATAAAATGTTTTATAGCTATTTAAGAAATATCGTACGAAAAGAAAAAACCAGAAACGTAAAGTGAAACATCGGACCCACGTTGGGCGCCGTCTAACATAGTCTAATTATATTATTATTTAAAGCAACTTTCTGTTAGTTAACAAGTTTGAACAAATAAAAAAAAATAGTGTCTCACAATCCTACACGAATATTATCATCTAGTTTTTTTTTAAATACAATATTATCTTTAACTATAACTAAGTATAAAAATTTTGTAAAAACTGGAAAAATTGTTTTAAAATTAAAATTTGAAAAACTTTAACTTTTTTTTAATTTACCATGTTGGGAACTATTTTGTCACCAGGCTGACTTATACCTATAATCCTAACAGCTAGTTGTTATAAAAAATAATAAAATGTTTTTTTTTCTTAAGTAGGGATAAACCAAACCAAAACCGTCAAAATAGCCATCTGTAGATAACTGGATATGATATAAAACTAAACATATTATATTACGTTCTGTAGGTCACAATTTAACGTTCAATAATATAACATATCCAGAATACCTAAAGAGTTAGTGTAATAACCGATAGATGGCCACACTATTTCGTTGCTCACGGATTTCCCTGAAATTATATTACTTATGTGGCGTCTTATTTTAATTAGAAATGTTAAATTAAGTGCGTTCTACGAATGTCCACGGTGTATTTTATATCTGGTATAAATAAAGTTTCGTATTTTGAACCTATAATAAATCAGTTATATGATACAAGGACTGTATAATATACAAATTAAAATGATGCGATTTATTAAGAGACCCTTAAGGAGTTTTATTTATTATTATTTTTCGGTGACATGTTCTTATTCTATATGATTTATGATAGGATATGTTTAAAATTTTAGTTGTCAGTATTTGTTCCAACTTTGCCAATGTATGTTTTTACTCGGATCTTACTGGAGTTAGTAAAATGCGAACTGTTAGTGCTTATGCCGAGTTTTATAGGTTTGGTTTAAAATTCAAAGTTACAGTTAGTCAAGGACCAATAACCGGTGCCATTTCACCAGTTAACCTTAAGGTTGAAGATTAATGTAACCTATAATACTGGGCCTTAGACCATTAGTGTCCAGTTCACTTCTTTACAACTACTCCGTAAAATATTTTCAAAAGATTTCCTCTAAAAACTTACCCTTTTTTGTTTTTGCGATACACGTTATTTATGCTCGAAGCGCTAATTTTGTACTTATTCTCAATCTGCAAAATAAGGAAAACAGAATTAATTTTCCAAAAGCAATTACTCTAAAAATTTCTGTCTTTCTTGATTTGGCATAGATTTAGAAGAAGTACTGAGCTTTTGCTTAAAAGATTTAGAACGATTCAAGAAATCGTGGACGTGGAGGTCGAAAAAGTGAACTGATCCCACGTTGGTGACACAAAATAATATTATGACCCAAATACTCCTCAAAGTTAGGAATAAGCTAACGCTAAACCGACAGTCATAAGCATTTGCCAATTATTTTTGTTCCGAAGGCCATGACAAGTTAGACCCCCTATTTTTTTGAGTTTGTAAATTATTCGAAATCATTTTAAAACATGTTTGTTTTTACCTACTATTACCAACTAACTTATTTAATTATATTATTATTTTCCTTTGTATTATCTGCATAAACTAAATTGGCCGAATCTTAGGACCGTTCTTTACGGAACCGTATTTCCCAACTAGAAGAAGACTCCTGATATATACTTACATTAAGGAACTGAGCTCAAAATCAATATTAATCGAACAAACCTATAAAAAAGGCTGAAAAAGATATATATTTTCGAATTTAAAGAGTAGTTTAGCGATCGTCATGGCTTACTGAATCAAAATCCGGTTGACACTCGCTTACAACTAACATTTCGGCGTTTGCTTATCCTTAAACTTAACCAGAATTTGAGCCATCGATGTTAATTACTCAAACATGCCGTTTTTAGTTTTGTTATTTAACCGTGTATATGAGATGTGTAAAAGCCCAGTACGTCCAGGTCCATGCACTTAAGCACAGGGCTTCCAGAATTAAAACATTTACGTTTTTTATTACTGCACTCTTTTTTCTATTACTTTTTGGCATATCATTATATCATATAGTTTGTTTACAATTTATACTGTATAAAAAATAAAAGAAATGCGTTTTTGTTATTTTAAGTTTCAAAATATAGTTAACCAAAAATCAGAGTTAGTGCCGTTCATAAAAAACGGTGTCACTGGAAGCCTTGTAAGCAATTAAAGCTAAAGCGTTAAACCTATAGCACTTGTACTACTTACAGCATTTAATAATCCCGACGTAGTAGGAGGGACTACGTGCAGAGGAGTATACACTTCTTCATTTTCCTGCCGGACGTAAAGCATAACTCTTTCGTTGAGAGGTGGAGGTCCTGAGCTTCCTTGTCCCATAATTTTAGATCTCTTTAAAGGTGGTGAAAACACCGACCCATCTGTCGTCAGACTTGCATCAAGAATACTGTCCTTTTTGTCGGCATCAGGTGGAAAATGGTTGTGGAATTTGAGGGTGGGCGTCGTAGGGGGCTTTGAAGCGGTGTGGAGTAAAAAGGGGGAACCAGACTTCACATGATCCACAGGACCAGATAGGGAGCCTTCCGGATCGTGAGCATAGAACCCTTGAAGTTCCATTGAGGTAAGCTGGAAAATAATTACGGTCCCTTAATGATTTTGTATATCGTGTCGTTTTAAATTATGTGTTTTATAAATCGGTCAGATTTTGCTCTATACAATTAGTTCACGATTGATTTTTGAGGTGTACTTTTAATTTTACATTAAAAATTTATTTGTTAGAGTCCAATGTACTTACTTTATCGATGTCTTCCGCTGGAGAAAACAGAACAGGAGGTTTTGTGAGGTCACTCATCGTGTAAAATTCGGACCGTTCACACACGGGGTGATACAATTCATCCAGTTTTTTCCTTCCAGTTGCCGTCATTTTTCTTTTTGCTGCCCTTCGTTCTTCATCGCGAGTTTTTCTTTCAGCTCCCTGTAAATGTGTGGTGTCAGGTATAAATATTTGAGAGAAGAACCAATTAAGGGATAAAGGTTTGCTTTTAAGATATATTGGTACATATTCATATTTTTTGCTTTTGTAGAGTCTGAATGCTCAAAAATAAACTAACACGAAATGTTTTATTACTAACCTTATCACAGAACACTTTGATTTGGCAGTATCCTCGATGGAATAAATTGCTATCCCTAGGGTCTTCGTATGTATCAATCTGTAAATGTAGAGGTAGACCTTTTACGCCCTTTTGGCTGCTAAAATCTGTACTTAGGCATTGGACTGCTATATTTATCTGAAAAAAAATGTATAACTTTTACTATAGAGTTATTCGGACGGATTCAGAGTGAGTCAGTGGAATTGGTGGTGGAAATTTTGGGTAAGTACGATAGAGTAAATCTAAGTTGTCATACCAATAACTTTTTTAAATTGTTTATTTTGTGATGCTTTTAAAACCGTAATATAGTATTAGTAAGTATAATTAAATAAGTATTACGGAAAAACATGTTTAGTATTACTATTGCGTTGAGAGAATGGTGAGAATTAAGCTTACTTTTGCTGGACTTTCCATGGGATTCCAGTATATTGCTATGGCGTTGTGAGATACTTCTTCTATGCATCCTACTAATCCAACACTGTTTTTTGTATCTGAAACAAAAATAAGTACATTAAAAATAATGATTTCTGTGACGTAAAAAAATCTTATTTTGGTGAGACTTACCAAATAAATTCCTTATGTACGCGTGAAAAAGAAAAAAGTAAGGTCGGATCAAAGTATTTTTTACAAAATAATATGCAATCTGGGTTTAACGTATAACAAGCCGTCATGTGCTGTTATAAAGAAAAAAATATATATTAATGTCTCAAAAATTGAAAATGCGATAACAGAATTTTCTAAAACTTTCCCTATTTATCTGTTCTCCTAGCTCTGATACTTTTAGAGATCTCAATACATCCATCACCTACTTGATACACTGTATATTACATAGTAACAAGGTCTTAAATAAGTAAGTAAATATATTATGCTTCTTGGATGTTTGTAAATAAATCAGACAAGCCAAACATTTAATTTGATTCCATTAATATAATATCTGAAATTTAATGTGGTATTTTTAAGGTCAGTGATTTGAAATATATAGTAATTTACGGCAAATTCTAAAGAATAATAAATGTTAATAGAAAACATATATATTTAATATGTATGTAGTTAAAATGTGTTTTTAAATATCTTTGTAGGCGTTGGTATGACCTTTCGTTAATCGGCATTTCTATCTAAATTAACATATATTTATTTGGCTATAAACCGCCAAAATGAACTTATACGAATAGCTTTAGTAATATTTTTATATTTTCGTACTACTCGAAGAATAAAGTTAAGCACTTTATTGCACATATCACCCGACGCAACAGTTTATTTTCTATTTTATATCGAATTAGTATCTTGTCCAAGGAAAAAAATACGAATACAATTGTAATATGTAACAGTGGGTTTTGCATTAGCGATAATAAAGGAAACCAAGACTGTAACAGTATCAATGTGGGTACCTAATATCTTTTAACATTTTCAGTTATAGAGAATTTAGAACGTGGGCAGCACCCGTGGGTTGTATCGATACTATTTTGTTCTTCCATATGTGTGGGGTTATTTATAAAATGACATTATTCATTTTACTAAATTTATATCCATATAAATTGTCATACGGATACCTACTACTGCATTCGATGACAATGTACGATAAATTTTAGAAACAAATTACACAGACTTTAGAACAAATGTTAGAAAGCTTATTTTGCTTATGCCTTTATTGCATTAACGCTGATAAGCATACATGGACATATACAATTGTAACAATTATTCTTCCATACTATGTTTTATATGTTATACAGCGTGAGACTAATATATTTTTATAGATTTTAATAATTTTATTTTTTTATTTTAGGGTCCTTCGACTCGCATAACCTGTCTATATAGTCAGATTTGATTAAAAGTCATATTACAGTATTGGTGTCGCATTTTTGCATTCACACAATTTTTAGTAAAAAGCCACAAACAACTTATTATGTTATGTATAAATCTCATGTCTAATATGAATTAATATATGCAATGGGCATATGTACAGTGGAAACCGTAACATGGCTTTTTAATAATACCTGACGACATAGTCAATTTGTGCGGGCCCTAAAATAATTTATTGATAGTAAGATTAATAAATTTAAGAGCGGGTATTCTGTTAATACACTATATTACTATATGCTTCCCCTCTACCTGCTTTAAGTTGTCAAAAATGTCAAGTCAAAAACCTTTTTTAATGATAGTATTATATCAGGATTCCTTGTTAACACCAGTATGATGTTCTACCATCTATTCTACCCAACCGCTGTGTTCACACATCGTCGTTGTGGTTGGGCCCAGTAGGATCTTTTGGAACATGCGCTAGAGTTGCTGGTTATCGGCAACTCTCTTGGCTAGCGTATCGAACGGGATCCGAAGCTAAGATGAACACAAGGCTTTAACTCAAGGTGTTAGCATACTGTGATGATGAGTGAATGACATCCTGTGCTTAAACAGGTGTCTCCAACGGTGCCTCTGAGATACGGGGCGACCTCTCAGAGTCTCTAGCCTTACTGCGGTAATGCGGGGCTCTGCCGTGGTGGACTATTACTTCCCTAGCTCCAAACATAGGAAAAAGGTGACAAAGGTGCGCTGACCGAAACGGATAAATCCGTTTCGAGAGGTGCCACTCAAGGTCACAAGCAGACAAAGGTGCGCCGACCGAAACGGGTGAATCCGTTTCGTAAGGTGCCCTTGAAGTCACCGGCGCCTGGTTCACGGGGAGGGACTAATCCATCCCGAACAAACAGGTGCTTAGGGAGGGTTCCCTGAATCCAAACAGAAGGCAGACAGAACCTGGTGGCTACCCACGTCACTAGACCGGGAAAGGAGGGCACGAAAGATCTAATCGTCTGCTCGTCATACTCTCCAGGAGACGGGGACTTCAGAACACATTGTGCTCGTGTCCGGTAGCGACACGAGTAAGAGGAGATGTAAAAACTCTCTCCCAATCTGGTATCGGATTCATTAGAAAAAGGTGTGAGCCACAACAGACCGAGCGGTCGCAGTGGAGGGCGTAAAAAGTCCACTTCATTTCAAACCTACCTACCTACCATCTATTCTAGTTTAAATACTTTTCTTTTAAGGTTTTTCTTTAAAAGAAAATGTTTTACTTTTAAAAATGTCCGGTGTTACCTATGAAGAATGTTATCTCGTTTAAAATAAAACCGGATACTTGTAATATTAAACAGCTAACAGTAAAGCATATTTGAAATATTATGTCAAAAATTTTGTTATTTTGTCTGTTTTTTATATAATATATATATATATATATATATATATATATATATATATATATATATATATATATATATATATTTTATATATATATATATATATATATATAGAAAAAATCTGAAACAGAGTAGTGGAAATGCAGTCAATTGAAAAGGCCACTTTAAATAATTAACTCTTTATTGAAAAAGTCGAGCTTTCGGAAAAACTTTTTCCCATCATCAGGACAATCATATGTGAGTTGAAAACATGAAACAGGTTTAATACCAATGAAGAACAAAACTTCATTCACATTCCTCCTTAAACTACATTGACTTTAACCTAGTTTTTAGCACGTGGATCGTTGCCACCATGTCACTCCGTAAAAGTCTTGTTAGTAACATGGTGGCAACGATCCACGTGCTAAAAGCTAGGTTAAAGTCAATGTAGTTTAAGGAGGAATGTGAATGAAGTTTTGTTCTTCATTGGTATTAAACCTGTTTCATGTTTTCAACTCACATATGATTGTCCTGATGATGGGAAAAGTTTTTCCGAAAGCTCGACGTTTTCAATAAAGAGTTAATTATTTAAAGTGGCCTTTTCAACTGACTGCATTTCACTTATATATATATATATATATATATATAATATATAAATTTTTTTTATATATTATATATATATTATATATATATATATATAATATATATATATATATATATATATATATATATATATATATATATATATATATATATATATATAATATATATATATATATATATATATATATATATATATATATATATATATATATATATATATATATATATATATATATATATATATATATATATATATATATATATATATATATATATTTGTTAATAACTAGAGACATTTACCAAGCCTAAATGTATTTTTGTAAGTGACTCTTCCTCCCCTTCTTGAAGGTTTACTACTAAAATTAGAATGGTTTCATACTCATTTTCCTCTTTAGCTTTTATTTCTTAGTTTGTAAGCTAGAACTGCACGAAGAAAATTGAGTTGAGTTGGGAATTTTCGCACAAGAAATCGAGCAAATTCTTTGTCAAAAAATTACTGTTATGCACAATTTATTATGCTTTGAATTACATGTTCCCAAATTTCTTAATAAGTTTTTGTTAGTTGACAGTGTGACCAAGTATTTATTTATTTTTTTTTAAATCGAAATGGCGAAATTTTTCTATTTAATATTCCAGTAATTTCGAAAAATACAGAGAAAGTAAACAAAAATAAACATTTTTACCAATTTCTTACGCAATAACTTTGCTCGTCTAAAACTAGCTTTAGAGTTTGACAATATTTTTTAAGAGCAATATTTAAAGAAATTTTTTCTTCAAACCAGCAATAAATAAAAATATTATTTAAACTTATTAAATATGCATGGTGATCATTTGCGTAGGCGAGGGGTATAGAGAAACAATTTTCTTACAGGCAATTATAATAATTTGAATATATAATGGCACTATTTAATATTTATATGCCATGTGTATAATATATAGCGACAGTAAAAATGATTTTAATTGTTATTAAATGTAATTGGAAGGTACATTGTATTTAAATGCTTCATAACGTTTCGTATGGCATCAAAGTTGATTTAATTAAATAGAATGATATATGTAACATTAAAAAAAATGTACAGAATTTGATCATACATAAATTACGTTTTATTTTGTACTGACGTGAGATATTAATAAATCCAATTCAATAAAATATAAGGGTCAATACCTTGTGAGTACTTCATATCATTTAGGCTTTATTTACAATTGATAAGATGCGAAATCGTCTAAACATTACTGATGGTGACAAAAAAGTTTAATAGGCCGAAACTCAATTGGCATAAATCATACAAGCAGGAGAACAACATTTCGATCACTATAATAGCTAAAGTTAAAGAAGTACTTTGATTTATATTAGATAAAAAGATATTTACAAACTTATTTTTTAATAAAAATTATATGCTTTTTGATTTAATTTTATAAAGAAAAATTCCTCGTGCTTCGCCATTTGTTAACTTACAGTGGACCAGTTTTCAGAGGCGCACATAGTATATTTTTATTACGATTTTCGCAGCTTCTTATGCTATGTGGAATAACCCTGTAGAGTTTGTTCTTTAATTGACAAAAACATTTTAATTTTATTTAAAGATTGAACAAAATGTAAAATAAAACAATATTTAATTCAAAAAGGTGTAATTAAAAATGCAAATTTAACAGACGCAAAGAAAAAGAATGAATCTCTCGCGATTTCCCTTTGTTCGGGCCAAACAATGACGATGTTTAAATCGCAGGAAGCATCGCAGAAACAAAAACCAATCGAAAAGAAAACAAAAGAAAAATAAAAAGAAAGCCAGGCCTACCTGCGTCCAAAATTCGCTGTTTTATCGAGTGTTGCCGACCGTGCCAAAACTGCCAAGCTTTTATTTCATCCTCTGGGCTTTTCTCTTCTCTGAACATCAGCATAACAATACTCTGCAAAAAAAGAAACAATATAAAAATGGCGGAATGATTTTATTAAACACGTGATTCTCTATTACCTTTTACGGGGTGTCGCATAATTAATGGACCGCAATACATTAGTAGATACTAGACATTAAGTTATACATTGGGTCATATAATGTTTTTTTAAAGATTTTTTTGGCATATCTCGTACATTTCTTTTAAATTTGCCGCACAGTATACCAATACCCATAAAATCACTTTGATACTTTCTAGAAACTTCTACAGGGTGTTAATTTTTGCAGGTCCTTGACATTTTTAACTAGAAATAGCTTATGCCGTTTGCTGAAATAAGGGACACCCAGCAGGACTATTTACAGGATATTAAGGTTCTATTTTAGATATTGGCTAAAAAAGAATGTCTGCCAAATTTGATTGATGTATCTTTAGAAATGTATAAGGTGTATCAGGAAAGCAAAAGATATCAATACATTTTGAGACAAGATTTGTTAAGAATAAATATATACAGGGTGTAAAAAGTATGATTTTAATGAGCGATAGTGGAGCTCAAAAAAAAGTCGAAAAGTTTATATAACATATGTGTCAAAACTTGACAGATTTTTGTCTAAACGATGTCAAAGTTACGAACCTAAAAAGCAGTTATTTCTGAAAACTTTAACAACTGGAAACTTTTGTTTTAATGGCTTATCAGTAGATTCATTTGTATATAAAATAAACTAAGTTTTAAATGTTTTAGTCTAAAAATTTAAAAAAAAAATCAATATTTTTTCTTTCAGTTAAAAATTTAAAAAATAGTTAGCAACAGAGCTGCCCAAAAGCATTGTGCGTGAAGTAGTCAGTTGTACATTGTGCTCACTGGCCTGGCCGCCATATTTTTGTTTGTTTTTAAATCGGGAAAATATGCCGATATGTTTAGAATTTAGGACAACCGTAGTAAAAGTATACCAAATAGTTATAAAAACGGAATGTGTGCAACAGAGAAATCTTATTTTTTAAGCAAAATAAAAGAGTGCTGTTTTAAATTATAAATAAACATCTCTTTATTTCGAAAACAATTAACTTTTGACTCATATGTTCTTGGCTTTTTCGATTTGTTTTAAGCTCCATTATCGCACATTAAATTCATAAGCATCATACTTTTTACACCCTGTATATTTTTCTCTTTTTAAATTTAAAACATTAAGTTCATATAACTTTTTTCGTAAAGGCCTTCTCTTCGCAGAATTGGCATCCGAAGAGTTCCGATAAAATCAAGTTTTTTAGACATAATTATTGAACCACCAGGTATATTTATTTTTTTTTTTTTTTGATAAGACATAATACCAAGTAAAACTCTTTTATTACGATTAAAGTGAGTCTTGTGAATTACTTACAGCTGCGGGGACGGACTATCTGTGGCACTTATGACCCCCTTTTTTGACGTTGTATTGACCAGAACTTCAGAGAACGTTGTTTACAAACCTTTAAATATTGACTAAAAATTAGGTACTCTTCATGTATATCGCTAATCCTAATCTTTAAAAAAAAAGTCACTTATGCTGTCAGTCCTCTAAGTTCTGTCGGGTTGAATATAAAAAAGACCAAAAAAACCAACACAATAGTTCCAATAAAACGTGTTGTGAAGTCTGACACATTCGCGAATAAGACGAATTGAGAAAATTCCCCCTAGACGAAAAAAGTTTATATGAACTTGTAGTATTCTTTTTAGGTGTTTTTTTTTAATCCGGGAGATTCCCACATTTTCCCGGAACCCTGTATATAAATATTTATAAATACTAAACTAAGATCACAATACAGAAAAAAGTTTCTGTATTTTATTTTGTACATTATTAATAAGACAGAATTGTAAACAATTCAAAGATTGCACATATCTAAGAAAGAGATCAAAGATTTATCGTTTATGATGGTGACATGTCTTGCTTTTAGTATCCATTTTTGATTACATCTAAATATCTGCTTGTATTAACCTTACATACAAACTCACATAGAAAAGTTGATAGTACCATAACAAGGTGTTTCTTATTTTTATTTTTCTAAATACAGAAAGCCATGATAAAAGAACTACAGAAATTAGCGGGACTGAATACATTTGTATACTGGAAATTTATTTTTATTGTCGATACTACATAAATGGTTTTAATTTTATTTTATTACATATTTTTCTGTAAAAACTTTAATTAATTTTAATATGTTTTCACGTAAAATGACATGTTTATATCAGATCATTAATTGGAAATGTGATACTTTTAATAAGAAAATACTGACAATAACAGTTATTGCTTCTCCAATTATATCTACTTTTTACGTTATATCGTTAAATGTTGGAGTATAACTTATTAACCCAAGTCTACATTGGAAATGATGCTGCAGAAAAATGTTCAACTATACATGGTAGATACATGCAGCAGCTTATAATTCTTGATTTAAATGCATCTAAATATATTTTAATAAACAGATCAAACCGTAAATATTGCACTTTTAAAATGTTATCATTGTTTATAATTAAATTTAATGTTAAAAATATTTTGGTTAAAATACATTGTTGGGAAAATTCATCTTGCCATACAAATGAATTTAAATTAGTTTATAATGAGAACAACAAAATTATTCTTTTTATTAACGAAAATAAACTTGTAAGCTAACAATAATAAGAGCAGGATTAATGATATTAAGTGCGTGATAAACTAGAAAAAATATTTTTATTTAAATACGCGTCGATATACACAGGGTGATTCAACAAACATATTTCATTGCTTAATGGGAGATTCGTTGGCCAGAAATAAGAAAAAAAATGTTACATGGCTCCAAAAAGGTAAAAGAAAATTTTTTAGAATTGGGATTTTTCCTTTTATTTTCAAATTGGATTTTCAGATTTGAATAAAACTTGTTGTTTGGCCAAAATACACTATCTGATGATAAACTTTTGTTACTATTATGGACCCATGGCGTTGGTACATCATACTTATTTTCTTCTTCTACAAGGTAATTTTAAATTAACTCTATAAACTTAGCGGTTTTTGACATAATTTAATTTAAGATTTACGTGGTGCGAAAATAGTAACATTTTAAATTAAATATATAAGTAATTTTTACACAAAATGTTCAAATTTTTTATTTCGTTAATTTTTTTGGTACTAATTGGAATTGTTATTAAGTTATTTTATTCCTTTCGTACCACGCAAGTTTAAAATTAGAATATCTTAAAAATCGTTCTGTAAATCGAGTTATTTTATCTTTTTTATTTAAAACTAAGCAGGAAATAATTAATGATAGATAAATACCAAAAATTATTAAGAAATAATGGCAAAAAAAAAAGAATTGTCAGTAATAAACGTTTATAATCAGAAGGAATATTGCGGTCAATGTATTAACTGTACCAAGTTTTATTTAAGTTTAAAAAGTCGATTTGAAAATGAAGGAAAATTCTCAAATCTGAAAATTTTTCTTTCACACCCTGTATCTTAAAAACGGAGCCGTTTTGAAGCTATGTTTATATAACATTTTTGTCTTTTTTATGGCCAATTGGAATCTCCCATTAAGCGATGGCATATATTTTTTAAATCTCCCTGTATAATAAAAGTTAATTGAATTATTTTGTTTTTATCTGCAGTTTGATCTAATGTTGGTAATTGACAACTTTGAATTTAAGGTTTAGATTTGGTGGTATAAAATTAATTTTTAATTTATAAAAGAAAATTTAATTGATTCCTTTTCGCAATAAGAAATTGCCCTTATTGTTATATTATAAGTCCCGGTATGATCTTGGCTTCCTTTTAAGTTTTGTGGCAAAATAATTACAAGTTTTTATGGCTACTCATTGCGATACTCTGTCATAATTTTTCTGAAACAAAAACTAATCCTTTTAAGATTTAAGTTAAAACTAAAAAAGGAAAGCTCAATAAACTTATTCGAAAAAAGTTAGCGGTGGTCATCGGTATGTATGGGATGGCCGTATTTTTATGAAATTATGAAGAATTAGCAGCTAAGCATTTCATGTTGGAAGCCAATTACTGATCGAGAATCTGACCAAAAAACTAGCTTGGTTGATATTCGAATCCAGTTATGGGCATGAGTAATGATCAGTCTTCTCTCTCCTATGACAAAATGCAGCAGTTCTAATGAAGACAATTTACAATTATGTACCTACTCGGTCATTAAGACTCTGTCCAATGGAATTACCGGTAATTATACCAATTAATACGAAAGTTTATAGACGGTTCTTAATTAACTTTAATAATATATATTAATAAGTTTGCGATAAGTTGGCAATGCGACTACAAAATAAATAAAATTCCAATCTCACCTAAAAGATAATTATTAAATCAAAAAAACATATTTTTATAATTAAAACCTCATAAAAACTTGTTTTTGATTTTATTAACCATCAGAAACAAATATTGGTAATATTTATTTATTTTCAATTGAATGTCTTTACCACAGCGGTGGTGCATTACTACATATTGGAAAAGAAAAAAAATCAATGAACCACAACACTTGCCTGACTAATATTGCTATTTAGAACACCAGTATTTTTTAAGCAAAATCAATGTTTATTAATTAATAGTAATTGATTGGTTTTGTATTTAACGAATCGAGGATTATTTAAATTTTCACGCGTAGGCTGTTTGAATAACGGTTAAAACCTAATTTGACCAATTATTTAGCCATATCGATCATAGTCGAATACATAAATATTGTTACGTGTCAAATTTGAGCAAGGCATTTTTTTAAGCCTATATCTTGTAAAAAATACTTTTAAATACTGATTTGCAATAGAAATAGGTTCGTAATACGTACATTTTAAACTGTCTGATTAGTCACTTTCCATTTTGTAGAAAATTTTGTTGTTTAGTATAATTTTTACCTATGTCGTTGTTTGAATCTCCACGATGTAATTCATTATTTTAGCAAAACTACATATAAAAATCCCTAAAACGGGTTTTTGTATAAAAAAAGGAATCTTTATTTTGCAATATTTTTTAGGGTATAATACTTTTTTTTTACTTTTTCGTGGTCATATATTCCAATATTGTAACTCTTAAGATGTTTTTGATAGTCGCAAGTCATAAAACTTAAAATTATGACTTTTTTAATTTTGTAAAACAAATTAAAAGATGGTTATCAAAACTTTGTTTCAGTATATATGTACATTCATAAATTTAGGTATCGATATTGTTGAACGCATGAGTCGCTCCTGAAGAGTATAAATGTTATAATAAAAATTAAATGGCAATTCATATTCTCCTTATAAATGATCACTTTCGAGAAATAGGGAGCATAAGAATCTTTTAAAACACATGTAAATATTAACTTGTTTTACGTAGTTATAAAACATAAAATGTAATTTGCAAGCAGGAGGGAATATGTTATCACATTTTTACATAGAAGTGATATAATATTACGTATAATATTTATAATAAAAAGCTTAAATATTAGACTTAAATCTATAAAACAACATACAGAGTGAAAAAAAGTTTGTCTTTAAATTCGGAAACGTATTTTCTTAATTGTAATGATTATTTTGTTTCACTTACCTTTACAGTTTGTGACTTCAGTTGCTTATCAGGATCTGGAATATATTCCAAAGTTATTCCATAAAATTGTCCTTTGTTAATATATGTAATTCTGTCATCTTCTCTTCTTTGTGATGTCGATATTGGTGATTCTAGGTGATATTTGAAACCGTATGGTGAATATCTGAAAGGAAATATTACGGTATAACAGATATACTAGCTTCCATTTTAATATTGTTTTGATATTATTAAGAGACGCGAAAGAAAAGTTATGAATAAATATACATGTAAATAAATTGGGGCAATAATATGAGAAACACACATATACATAGTTTTTAGTAAAATATTTAAAGTAATTTAAAAAAAAAAAGAAATTTAATTGCTTGTCAGAATGTAAAGTGTTACAGTTAAGAATTTATAAAAACATTACGGAACATAAAAGATAACTTGTTTTATGTTTAAGGTAAAAGACACAAAGACAGGTGGAAGAGTCGAATGCACGTGACCTGTTGACCCGAGTTGGACATTAGGTAGAACGATGTAATGGCACTTGACACTTGTAACGAATTTTAAAATGTGGAAACGCTAGTAAATGTACAATGCACCGCTTGAATCATCCAAACTAGTTTCTTAGCTGTTTCTGATTGTGGTACAAGAGTTTTGCGGGAAATGACATAAGGTACTTGATATAAAATGACACCGGTCGGATCAAGTTTGTCCACTTTACGCGTCGTACTATATCGCGAGGTCACAACACATTTCGTCCGTTTATTTTTAATGTTTTTCCTTCTCCATGCATAACTAGCTTATGATATTTAGTTCACTTCCGAGAAGCTTATAAACAAGTTCCCACAATTTAAAAAGGAACTTGACATATGGTAAGGTATGTATATGTGTCTTATGGTTTCGTTTTTTCGTAGGAAATTTCTCATTCTCACATTTTGATAGCTATAAAAAAAGACACTTTATTGAATGACCTTTGCCCGCGGTCGCAGACAGAAGTAATAATACTTATATCTCTAAAACATAATGCAGTAACTCACTCGTACTTACATTTTTGGTATTTGTATTTTGTCTGCGTCATTCTGTCGTCCAAAATCATGCCAGGGTCTGCTTCGACTACTCGCTTGTGATCCAGGAGATTGCGAGCTACTATTACTTCTTTGAGAAAGCGATAATGGGTCCAGCAGGGTAGAGTTTGTTTGGCACAGTTCTGTGTAGTCAAATGACTGAAAAAAATGTCGTGATTAGCAATAAACAAGACGGCCAGGGCTAAGTTGGAGAGTGTCATGGCTACAAGTGATACGGTCGAAATTATGGTTTGGTGATTAGTAAACATTAGTTATGATTAGCATAATTTGATCGTTAACTCGTGCACCACTTGTCTGTACTCAACCTATTAGTTAGCCACACTTAAAATGTCTTGTAACACAAAAAATATTTATATGGATCATATAGACATATTTGTGACATGTGTGGATAATTAATGGTGGAGTAAAATAGCTGGGTGTAGGTTTGTGTCTAGGGCTCACCTGCTGCAGCGTGTTCTGGTCGCGAGGAGTGATGGCATCGGCCCCGATACCACTATCAGGACTGGGTAGATCGACAGTAAGGCCAGCGGCAGCAATGACGCCTTTTCCATGATATTGAGCTTGACGGACATACCTTTCTACAAAGCTAGCAGTAGCTCCTCCACTAGCTACCTCCTCCCCGTAAGCAAGTTGCCCTTGCCTTAGCTGGCTAGAATAAACGGGTTCAGGGGTGCCTGCCCCTGAAGCTACAGTAGTAAAGTATTCACGATAATAGGGGTCGGCCGACACTGAGAAAGCGCCAGAACTGCTCGGCCTTCCAGAGGTCGAGTAGATCGCTGCGTTGGATCCCACTGGGCCACCCCCCATTGTGCTTTGTGTATACTGAGCTACGTGATCGTTATAGGGAGTTGGAGAGGGCGTTCCGCTGCCGCTGTGCCCCGCACTGCTCATGGAGGCGAATATCTGCGTTGTGTACATCGCTGGTTTGAGTCCATCCGCAGAGATAAATTCGATAGGCCCCGTGTTGGACCCGTCTGCCAGGAGACTACTGTGTGTTGAAGTTGGTGTTCCGTTAATCGATCGGGAACCGTGTTGAGGGGAGTGAAGGCCTCGATGGCTCTCGTCCTTGATTGAGTTCACATCCACTACCAAGTCCGCAGGATGGCTTCCACCGCCTGAGGATACGAGTACGACCTATAACCACGAAGGGATTGGTGTTACATGAAGGATTTGGCACTTATGCATAGCATGCTGCTCTAGGTGGCCCTAGGACTAACCTACTGCAAAAATCTACCAGCTTTAACATGCACTAAACTACGGAAAAATAGGAGCAGTGAAGAGCAAAACTATAAGCACAGATCCCTATTGGAGAATGCCCAAAGTAATAGTAATATCATTCTCCCAAAGGGTTGAATAAGTTAAAAGGCACACAATATATTATTCCACATATATCCTCACATGGTCACATCTTTCACTCAAAAGTCACGCACGAAATAGCCCCAAAGAAAATTCACCAACTAACAACTCAAATCACAGTTATCACTTTAATAATCACCTTCGGTCGAGATTGCTTCGAAATAATAATTGACCCGTCCAAACTTCCGGAACTGGGCGAGCTACAGTCCAACTTCCGGTGGTGGCTTAGGTCTTCGGGTTCTCTTTTTACGATCTGCAAATTTTGTCCGCCCGTACCCGCAGGCTGTGCGTACCCAACGTGTTGGTTAATAAATAAACCTTGCAACTCTTGGGAGCTCAATTGACCGCCGCTACTCAGGGGCGGAGTCGGCAATTCTAGTCCCGCCCCACTCACTAATCCATTGGTCGCCTTCAGTTGCGACGTTAGGATGCCTCCGGCCTGGGAACTCGGCCTGTAACAAATATATTACGTCATACACTATACGCGCTTCAAATGGAGGGGCTGAATACATTTTAATTTACATACGATTTTATTACACTTTTGACATTTTACCTATGCTCGTCATTAGCACCTCGACAAGTATTTATTGCCATGAGTCATTAAATTACCGTAAATCCCAAATTTTAATCTTTTAGCATCATTTAATATACATAGTTTATAATTATTTGTGGCTAGCCAAGGCAGCATATATATAAATATACGTAAAATTTCAAAAATAATAAATAAGGCTACAAAAAGTACACTACCAATAATATCCACTTTCAAGCAATTTTACATACATATATATAGGTACTGAATTTCTCTAACACTTTCTACTGGGGAAAATAAAATTTTTTGAAAGTTATATTAAACATAACAAAACCCGTAAAATTTAATAATGAAATTGACTTTTGGTAAGAAAGACAGTTTAAAAAAAGAGGAGTTTTTTTGTTCAGGGTATTTTTTAGCACTAATTTTTTTTCAAACAGGCAAAGCCACAATCATAGAATAATAAAATAGAAATGTGGCCAATACACCAGTTTGTAAGGCCATCAGACCAAAAAAGAAAAAAAATAACTTTGGCATACTCCTCCAGATAGTGGCAGATTTAGGTTTCTAGCAGTAGTTTACTTAAATATATCGTTTATGTGGTTCCCCGTACCCTGCCTATATAAAACCATATTATTCCATATTTTAATATTTTTACAAATAATGAATTAAATACCTAAATAGTGAACGACAAATCTATTACCCTGTGTGACAGCTAGGGTGCATTAGCTTTAGCACCGAAGAAAAACAAAAAAAGCGTCTATTTGAGAAAAAATATGACTTAAATAAAAAATATGTCGCCTTTGGGTAGGGGGAGGGATGTGGCCCGGCAGCCCCCCTTCCTGAATACGGCTATGCCCCGTACAAAAAAAATCAAACAAATAGTCCGACCCATTTATAAACTTTTTATATTCTCTGTATAGTTAATTTAATAATACCAACCCTAATTTTCCTAATCATCATACAATTTTTACATTTATAGGCACTAAGATTTTGAGCAGGTTACTTGCTACTCTAATTAATTAATTGATTTGTTAATCGACCCGTGATGCATAAGGCCTTCTTTGGAAATTTAATCGGGAGCCGGTTATTTTGAAAAAATTGGGGTGAAAGTAAATTGCACCAAGTCTTCATTAGTTAATTTAAATGCTAATGTAAATTAAATTGAATTTAAATGTATTGTTACTTTCTAATTATAATTATGTACTTCAATATATGTGACGTAGAAGTACTGACTAGTAGTCTCAAACCTATTAAAATACAGACACAAACAAAAATTGTTGCAACTTCATGGCAATTGATTTATAGGAAGTTTATGGTATGTTCCAGTTAAATGACGAACTAAAGAGGTACTAGACGGTAAACTGGTCACGTGTTCGTGCAGAACAGCGCGTGGTTTGCGCGGCGGCATTGTGAAGGTGACCCGGTGTGCAGGTCGCAGTAATCACGATTAGCGCCGCCGAATGAACCAGTCTATGTTAGATTCTAACGTCAGATTAAGGCTAGGAAGTCGCTTCCAGTATTTAGTATTCGATCAAATGCTTTTATTGTGTCCCATAGTAACTAATTATATGTTAAAGTTCTAATTCATCACTTCCAGACAGTAAATGAATTAAAAATATAGGTGAAGTGACTGATAAAAACTTACATTTAATAACTATATCTATGATGTTTCCCTAGAAACTTGGGGATTTATCATAAGGTCAATTTTCAACTTCTAATTTTTTCGGTGTGAATTAGTCAAATAAAATCTGATTTTTTCCGTGATTTTTAAATAAAAGTTTTACCTTATATTAAAACATTATTATTATACTTAAAATAATATGATTACTCAAAAATTCACTTAACCAATATATATATATATATATATATATATATATATATATATATATATATATATATATATATATATATATATATATATATATATATATATATATATATATATATATATATATATATATATATATATATATATATATATATATATATATATATATAGATTTAAATTTCTTAAATTTATGTAATAAATATATAACTTTAAATACCTACTTTAAGTAACTTTAAGAAATGTTCATTTAAAGAACGTATTTTTCTTCCCAATCCAATTCCACGAATTTGGAGTAAAACTACTTAGGGTATCTCGAGTAATCAAAGACAACACATCGGAACTAATATTGATTGGGCGTGGTTTAAACTAAAAATCGTACGTCGTCCTCAAAAGAGGTAATGTTACCTTTGATTCTCAACATTATCCTCGGTTTTGAAGAAAAGGGTTTCCGTTCTAATCGACTGTTAATATTGATTGGATAGCTTTTTGTTTTTCCCTTTTAATTAGAGAAGACTGTGCTAATCATATGCATTGTAAATAAAAATAAAACTAGTGTCAAAATAACAAAACAATCTATAATATTTGATTTTAACTTGAATAGATTTTTTGGCTCTGCCGACAAAGATATCAAAACATACTTTAATAAGACTGACCATTTACCAAGAGAATTTTTAGGCTGCCTTTATCATATAATATTATACATTTATATTAGCAATTCTCTAAAAAGTACCCTTTGTAAAAGTACAACAGTTCTTTAGTAATCAAAACTAAAAATTTAATTAGAGAAAAATAAGACGAGTGAGACACATTCATTAATTTTTGCTTGGTCATCGCACAGTCATTCGCAGACGCCTTTTTATCAATTTATTTAACAGATTCGTCATATCTAGCTGTTAGATTTACTGATGGCTACATTATTTATATGCCAGATTCAATCTTGACGTGTATAATTTGTCTATGTTAAAGGTTTCCTTGCATGTAATCTCTTAGATTTTCTTTATATCAAAATTTACATAATCCCAGATATTAATACCACTTTGTTTCATTTAATAAATCATTTAATATCGCGTGATGATTAACTTTGTATTTATGCCTATATATTACGATAATTGTCTATTGAATTTGCCTGTAAAATAACCGTGAAAATATAAATATGAAGTAAAGGTATCTGAAGAATTAAGGAAGTGTTTCGTTTTATTACTAATATCGTAATATTTTTAAGATACTTTAATTGTTCTGGTTAGAGTTTCTAAATGGTTGTTTATTTAGGGGAAACCAAACAGAACATATACAGGGTGGTTGACACCTTTCTGATTACTTAGCATGGTATATGTAGTGAATTTGCGTTATTGTGTTTCGTATTTATTTTATTTAGTTTCAATTGTGTTTAATTTTTTTAAATTTCAATTTTTTTTGATTAAATGTCTTTAATATGGCATATGCTTACACCATCAAAGAATAAGTGGACATTATGTGACTTAAACACGTGCGACTTGTATGGAACAGGTTCTCATGAAAGATGGTTTTTCTCACTAGAGTAGACACAGTTTGCTGAAATTAGATAAGTCGAGCACAAATGTGCTTACAGGCCAGACAACATTCTGAGCATTTGTTATAATACTTGAAATTACGTCGATCCTGTTCTATTAAGATTTTAAATCCTGCGTACCTAAAACAAATTGCTATGCTTGTATTTTTATTTACAAATACAATCTTTCTCGGTTCATTACTTGTCAAACCGTAGTAGCCCAATTTCATTAAATGTTATGGGCCTTTGGTACCATATGAAGTATGACCTTTTACTTTTAAGGATAAATTCTGAATTACTTCTGAATTTACGTACTGACGAGATGGAAAGAAAAACACAGGAGAAAATAATCTCCAGGTGTAACGTAATGTTCATATTTTAGCTGTCTTGTAAATAAAAAGTGTAATCGAAGGCGAAACGTCGAAACGAGATTTCATTTTTTTATCATGGGAGAGTCCACGATAGCTAGTAGCGTACTGTGAATGTCTTAAGTAAAATAAAGAGGCAGTTTATTGATACGAGACCTAAAGATTTGGGCACTTAAAAAGGAAGGAAAGATCTCTACAAAAAAAGTAGGTTTACAGCCAAGACACTCTAGGGAGGAAAGATCGAACAAACTGGAAAGTTCGAAGCCTATCCAGTTGTAGAGGGATGCATAAACATGGCACTCTATTGAAAGCCGTAGAAATATCTCACCCACAGCTCATCGGTTTGCAAGAAAAGAAAGCTTTCTTGTAAGAGTAGGATCAGGTGAACGGCCCTTCTTCTAATGGAGTGAAGAATGCTAAGAGTCGTGGGAGATGCCATTTCCCAGACATGGCAACAATACTTCAAGCAGGATCTGTTTTAAGAACATACATAGCATACTGATTAAAAGAGGAGATATTACTTTCTGGCTCGAATTAAAAATCCGACCATTATTTTGCAGTACTTGGCCGCTCATAAGTAAAAAAATGAGACTTTTTTTGGGACAACAAACATGTGTTACGAGGCATAATCGTCAAAATTTTTGGTGCCCCAATTACAATAATTTGGACTCATTTAACGTTCAAAGCTTTTAAGACAACAACACCACAACAAAGGTATCATTTCATGACAGACTTATTTTGGGCAGACAAAACGTACCTATGTTTGGTTCTTAATACTTTTTTGTACATTATAATAACGTTATAATTATTTCAAAACCTCTTTACTGCCTGAAGCAAGATAAAAATAAAGGAGACACGATTGTACGGAGATCCTTAATATAAGGAGCGGATAGAAACCAATTGAAAATACAAAAATAAATCCGTACAAATTATGCAAACGTCTTAGATACGGCAGCCGCTATTCAGACGGATTTTTTTGCTTTAAGCCTATTGTGTACATCGTAATATATGGTTCAATGATACAACCCGAATAGCTATAAATTCTCCGCGGGGACGTTTTTATTTTAAAAAAGATTCGCATATATTTTATGCCTATTTTTATCTAACCGTTTCGGTCTCTTCTATATTTTTAAAGGCATTTACTAAGGGAGTTTGATAATTTATAATAAATGTGGGAGTTTTAAAATTTAAGATCTAGCAGATTAACTTAAAAAAGTGATCTGTATAATACTTTTTATCGTAGAGTCTGAATATGACATCGTTAAAATGAAAAAAGTGGTCTTAAAATCGGAAGGAGCCGATTTGCAAAGGAGTGCAAGTCAAAAATGTGGTTAAATACTTCAAAAAAAATCTACCAACTTTGAAAAGGTATTAGTGAAATAGGCATCACCGCTATACATTCTTGACAAATTTTAAATGCTCATTTTATTGCAAATCGATTGCAAATCATGACTATACGATTTTTCTCTCTCTTTAACAGTCTCTTTCTCTTTTTCTTTCTCTCCCTGGAAGTCTGTCGCGACAAAACTTTTGTCGGTCAAAAAAATAATCCAGAAAGTTACTTTAGTTTGGGAGTCCACGAAGGGTTATATCCTAAGACATAACTTACCCTGGGTGTCCCAAGTGGAGTAAGATGCAGTTTATTTACAAGAGATTTAAAATTTTAGAGGGAAAAGATTCTTCAGCAGAAAGTTCAGACTAGACACTCTAGGAATGAAAGAACAAACAAAGTTTGAAGTTTGGGGCCTCTCCAGTCCTGTAAAAGGTTGCATAAAAGTGTGCACTTCCTGTGACTCTGTTGAGACTTGCTAGGGGAGTAATAATATTATCTAATTCCTGGGAGCAGAATCATGGAAAAAAACACATAGAAAAGCGGAAGATCTTCCACAGTTCGTCGGTGGGCAAGAAAAGAAAGCTTTCTTGTAAGAGTGGAGTCATTCATAAGGCAAAGGGTTCTTCTTTGAATGGAATCAAAATTGTTAAGCGTTGTGTGAGACGCCATTCCCCACCCATAGGAACAATATTCCAAGCAGGATCTAATTTGGGATACATATAAGATTAGATGACTCAAAAGAAAAATCCGAGCTTTTTCGAAGCTGCTATCGCTACCGATATAATATACTTGTGTCAATTAGGATTGTTCTAAAAAAAAGTTATTTAAATACTAATATAGGTATTTTTTGTTTCCTACGACCTTAAAATATATCGTGGTTTGATTGCAATATTAGAGACTATTTATTCTGAGATTTTTAAGTACACCTGAACATTCTAAAAAAAAAAACGTATTGGATAGTCACTTTAAAAAGTGTTCATTTTTTACTTTTTACTTTATCACAACCTATTGCGCAAGAAATTTTCCGAAAAAGAAAGCTTTTCCGCACGCTTGCAAACAATATAACAAAGAATACTGTAGTAACACAATAATATAAATAAAAGAATCACATCAGACACTTATAGTACATTCAATCAAGCAGAAAGGAAGCAATAAGTGATAATGTATTCATATTGATCTCGCACATCCGTTGTTACGATATTTCACACATTCATCATCCATATACGTGAATATGTAAAGAGTTTCATCTCGAAATCTGGGTTTCTTATTTACATTTTGCCCCTTTCCGGTCAATAAATTTAATATATCGAAGAGTTAGTATAAATCCGCTTCTATCCTCATCCTCGAATGAATATTTAAATTTAAAACTAACATACGTGTATAAATCTCACGTCTGGAGGTCTATATAATTTGTAAGGGTTTCACTTGATACTATCAGTATCGAGTTACTATGCAGATTCAAGATAAGTATTTTAATAAAAGGGATTAAAATTACATATGTAGGATATTGTCCCGAAAGCCAAGCAAGGAGACGGTTCAGCCCCTCTGGGAAGAAGGTACATCGTAAACAGAGATTTAAATTTAACCATTACGGTCTTTTGAGTCATTTTGATTTATCGCTGGATAAAAACTGTGCTGTATTTTTTTTACCTTTAGTAGGATTACAAATGTGTACCCAAAACAAATTAAAAACGGAAGTTAACTGTAGCAAATAGATTTTCTCACATATGAGTGCATGTAGACAAGACAAAATTGAGTTTTTATTTTATAACAAAGTTATTTAAAAATTGCCTTTATTATTCCACAATTTTTTGACGTAACATGTTGGAAAATATTTTAAAAATCGACCAAATTTGAACGTATAATTTGTGAAGTAGACATCGCAGTAGTACGTTCTAGACTACTTACAGGCGATTGTAAAAAACACAGGACTTTCCGATTTATCATATCATGTTGTTTAATAATTTTTGTCGTTCGATAAATAAAGCATGATTTTATGGTTTTTTTCTTATTCAATGTAATCTTGCTGTACTTTAACAAACTTGTTCCAGTGATCTTTTATTTTTTGGATTCCATTCCTGAAGTAGAATCCGAAAGACTGTCGAAATACGCCTCCACGGCTGCTATTATCTTTTCGTTTATTAAAAATCGTTTCCCATACATGCCTTTTTTAGGATGTGAGAAGAGCGCCAGGAGTCAAAGGAAGCTAAATCTGGCGAATAGGGTAAATGCAGTAATTCGTACGTCAATTTGCTGATTTTCGAAATGACTCTTCTAGCTGTGTAAGACAGTTCGTTGACTTGATGCAAACTAGTTTTTTCCTTTTATAAACCAGATCTTTTCTTATAAATTTTTACATCCAACTGGTCCAAAAGGTTACAGTAATTATCCAATTAATAATCTTATGATTTTTCTAGTTTAAAGGTAATACCCGAAGATAATTTCTTTTGCATCCCACCATTCCTTAGCCTTTTGTTTTAATTCTGAATCATGGTGATAGACTCAAGTCTAATCCATAGTAATAAAACCATGCACAAAATTCTTTTTATTTTTTATAAAATGCTCCAAATATTATAGAGAAAAAAGCATTTGAATGTGTTTTCGTTTCATTTTTAGCAGATTGTCACCCATTTAGCAGATTGTCACCCCTCAGCTTTCTGAAATCCAAAATATTGCGCACATTGATTAATGAAATCCCTAGGGCTTATATTAAATATCTTTTAGTTAATTGACGATAGTTTTCAAAACTTTTACGACCACGTTTCAATAGACACACATTTTTCTACTGGCCTAATTAAGTGTAAAGTCCCTGAATTTGTTTTGCTGCGAATCCTTTCAGAAATTAGAATTTTATCTCTGCACGAAATTCAATTTTTTATTTAAAAAACATCAGGTTTGTTCCAACCCACGGTTTTTGTACCGCCGTGGAAATGTTTCGAAACTGTTAAAATTGACTAAACGCGCAAGTGTCGACTTTGCACGGTTTTTTGTCAGTACAAAAACGACGAAGTTGGAACGCGCAAAGGGTTTCTGCTTTTCATCGGAATCAAAATGACCGTTCGGAAACGGTTCACGAACGATCACAAGTTTGGTTGGAACAGTAAACGGATCGTGTAATACACCGTCACCAATCGGCTCGAATGGATTTATTTGACTGGGATTGCGCGTGACCGTACAATAAACCGTATTTTGCAGGGTTGGAACAAACCTTTTGTGACACGTCAACCTTAAACAGCTGTTAATATATCGTAAAGTTAACAGGTCTATATTGAACTTCAAACGTGTTCATACACTACCATTTATAGAAAAATAAAACGACGAACCCAATAACGCCATCTCTTATCGAACGACAAAAAATATTCCACAAACTATTTATTATTGTTTTCCCTTGTCAGTAGCGCATATAATTATATTTTCTGAAAAAGTAATTTAGAAAAATCTACTTTACAAATTCTACAAAAATTCACACGCATTGCCTCTTACATGACATGGTAGGTGGTGTAAATTTGTGATCTAAGTTTTAATGTTTATGTTTTGGGTTCTATAGTAATTTGTCCGCTTTAGCAGTGCATGTGTTTTAAGTGTCTTTTTGTTTATTTAGTTTTTTTTTGTATTAAAAGTCGTCAAAAAGAACCCGTCTGTTTTTCTTTATTAATCCCCAGATTTCGATACCTTACTCATTCAAAGATAAAACGTCAAAAACTTTTATATATTTAGATTAGTAACAAAACTAAAAACAGAAGATTTATACGGCACAGAGAGAGACTGATTAGTTAAATGGGGCGAAAAAACGCGAGAGGTAAAATTCAGGGCGGGATACATTTAGTTGGGTTAATGACTTGAATAAGATCATGCGACCTAAGTTTAGCCATAAATTACGCTCAACTCGAGGCCAAATACAGAGAGCAAAATGCAACTGGATAAAAATAATATTACAGTGTCACGCGAGATGAAAACCCGAGGAGCACACGTCACGCAATGCTCTATTAAACTAACTCGAGATCTTTAACAGTTTGTCAGGTAACATTAGAAATGGTTTTGTAGAGATTGAAGGCCTTCCGACATTCCAGTACTGACACCATTTGAAAATTTCTCGGACACATTTTTAATATCGTCTTGATTTTTTTATATTGGCTGCGCTGATTTATTATAATGCAAAAAAATCGATGAAATAAAAAGTGTAAACTTACTCTATTAAGATAATGAATATCCCTTAAAGATAAGTACATTGCTAATATTCTCACTTCAGAAGAAAAGTGGCATAAACCGAAAAATGCAATTTTTGAGTTATATGCAAAAAAATCAAATAAAATACGACAGGGAATACCATAGAAAAGTCACAGCTTAAATAGCTTTCTCAATCCAATTACAAAATAATTTTCAGGACAAAATTCGACAGCTTAAGACAAAATTTGACATATAATCATATAAGGCTTTTTATAAGAAAAGTGACTCTTTTGTGGCTTTTTTGTGTAAGTTTTAACTAGCCTACTCATCAGCAGGTAAAAGGAAAAACGACATAACTATAAAGGTGACCTCATTAATCTGTGTTAATTTAATTTCAGGAAAAGTGACATAAGACAAAGAAATACATAAAATTTCTTTTTTTAGCTTAAAATCAAAATGTTTCAAAAATTCTAATATGAAATCAGTAGGGTTTACCACTCCTTAATTGATGTAAATAAATATTTTATGAATGTTAATTTACCGTTTACGTAGTGATAATCATTTTTTTTTGTTGCCCATTTTCTTAAATGTAAGTTTTGTGAGTGAAGTTACTTAAAATTAAATTTATATATATGATATATATATATATATATATATATATATATATATATATATATATATATATATATATATATATATATATATATATATATATATATATATATATATATATATATATATATATATATATATATATATATATATATATATATATATATATATATATATATATATATATATATATATATATATATATATATATATATATATATATATATATATATATATATATATATATATATGAAGAATCGTTACAAAAGCACTACAAACAAAACTCCATTAACTTACGGCCATAGATCCGCTAATTTATCTTTAGTATCAGCCGGTAAAGAAGGTAATTTGTAGTATTCGTAGATCAACCCCATTGTGGCCGTTTGGTCCTCAGCACCTCCACCTATATTGAGCATGGCGGTGGTGGCAGCTGTAAGAGGGTGTTCGTAATAAGCTCTCCAAGTCTGTTGGTCCTCAGGAGGAGTTGCCCCCTCGGGCAGCTCTGCCATACCCCGTGGGCCGACCACTGGTAAATCAACGTTGCCTCCTTGCGAAGATGAATCGGCGTTGTCTTTTCTTTTTCTGAAAAAAATAGAGAAAACATGTTGTAGGTTGATGTGTACAATACGACAAACAGTATATAATAATAACTAACAAAGTTGTTAGATCATCACATTGATAGAATTCCTCTATTTTCTAATAAGAGCACAACATTCACATAAGCAAGCAACCTTACACTTTTAAAGACTATGGGGAACATCTAGTAATTGCGTGAGCTTAAAATAGAGGGAGGGGTCCAGCCAAACAGATCCCATATAAAGGGAGGGTTATTGAAAATCTTAAGTCAACTTTTAATTTAAAGAATATACATTACTATAGACAATTAAAAAACAACTTTTAAAAATTTTTTTTAGTGTCTTATTTTGTGCGCTAACAAAAATATTTATGGCTGCTAAATATTATCATGATTTCGAAAATAAATAATAAATAACGTAAAAAAAGTAAGAATCTAAGCTCTTGTAATAAAATAGCAAAATGCATGTAAATAAATGTAATTATTTAAAAATTATAAAGTAACTCTCATACAAGGGAAGGGGGAGGGACGGGTTCAAATTAAAAGAACACCTCACGTAATTCAGGATGTTTCCTATGCATGCTATGAAATTTCATATTATTGTAAGAATTTTATTTTTTTATAGTATGTCCGCTCGTCATTTGTATTTCTTGCGGAATTTTGCAGACCTTTTACTCAAGAAGCGAATGTTCCAGGTAAAATAAAATTATGTGTATTTATGACATAAACGAAAGGGTACTTTAGGACACGATCAATAAGGAAAATGGCATTTTAATACTTAAAAAGTCAGAAGCCTAATGAATACATTTTAAACAGTAATTTAACCCACTGCCATGTTGCATAAAATGATGATAAATCGGTTATTTAGCATATTTGCATTTAAAAGTCATTTCAATAATGGAGGCATTATCTATGGGACGCGGCAATCTAAAATTCCTTAGCGCAGGAGTCTTATAATACTTAAAGTTACTTCTTACAAAACAGATAAATTAACAAAATGAATGCCTTAATTAATTTTTTAAAAAGAAAACATACTGGGTGGTTCAATAAGTTTTATCGTTGGATAAGAAAAACATAATTTTATAGTTTAAAATACATTCCATTGAAAAAATGTGTAACACGTTAACTCTGAACACTTGTAAATATACAAATGAATTGACAGATATATAAAACTTCACACATGATCATAAAGAAGTACTACCATTTTAAGGAAAATAAAACGACGAAACTAATAGCGCCATCTCTTACAGAGCTTGCTGAACAAGTAGTATTATTATTAAAATTAAAATTTGCAAAACAGAAGTTTTATAGATAATTAAATTATTCTGATCTTTAAAAACAGTCAACGATAACATAAACTCAATCAGGGTTCCGTACCAATCTGCGTGGAAAATATAACCTTCTTCGGTAAAGCCAGTAGGTAGTTAGGGCCTTAAAAGTTAAAATTTATTTTTATTAAGGTGCAAACCATGTAAAGATCGAACGCTGTTAGAATAACACCGATACGTCACGGTTTATACGGGTTTGCCATAAGACCGTGACGTATCGGTGTTGTTCTTACAGCGTTCGATCTCTACATGGACTATTGAATACATAATTAATTTCTAGGTTAGGACAAGCCCCAATTGCTTGCAAAAATGAGCCAAAACAACAGGGCGACAAAACCAAGTTTTTCGTGATCTATTAACCACAAAACTTGAAGATCTGCAAAAGCATTCAGGTGCAATTTTTCTTTCTTGGAAGAAATAAAAATTGGTAAACTACGAAATAGACTTTTATAAATGCTCAGGTTTTTGTGATTAATAATTATTACTCCAAACACAATAGTAAAGATTTAAAAAATTACGTGGATCTTACATCAAATTTTTAAAAATCAACAAAAACAATCTATTACCGCAGAAGAAACCAACTAATCCATGACTGGTCTTTACGTTTTCCGATGAATAAAAAATATGCCTTTCCAAGTTTAAAAGGTTCAACAGAAAACCTGCTTCATTCATACGATTACCGTAGTCAAACTCGTTTATAAGTTCATTCAAAAGTTCTTATAGTTTCTGAACATAGTAGTATACTATTTACTTTGATGTAATAATTATATGGTAAATATAATGCTATTTCATTACATTTCTTTCTCGGTGGCACTGTTATAAACTAGTACTATAATAAAATTTAAAAACAACTATTAAATCACAAATAAAAATGTTACAAAACTTGTTGCTACTATAATTAGCGTTATTTTTATTATTTACATGTATTTTTTTCATGTAGCCATCATTTTTATGGCTGTTACAGTTCTGTCTTTAATTGCATTTTATATGTACTTTTCGCGAACTCTTTTGGTTTTATACCTTGCCATCGCCTACTTTTTCACTATCGCATCCTCGATTTTAGTTTTAAAAATAATGTTTTGCAATTTTTTTATGATGTGAAATGGTCAGTAAAATAGATAAAATTTTAGTATACGTTTTACATAAAAAAATTAATTTATGGTGTGCTCATTTTAAATGGAAAATTTAAAATTCTTTATTTTAATATTTCGTTATATTACTTGTTATTTTGATATTTGGCAAAAGTAATATTATGTCAGTTTTCCCATATCAATTGTTTGATCAAAAAAGTTTGATTTAATCTTAATTGTGATCGTGTAATTTTGATAATTTTAAAGAATAAATTATTATAACACTCATTATTATTATTATCTTAAAAAATCAAAATTAATAACTTTATGTCTTAAAAATTTTTTAGTGGCCCATATAATATTATGCAAATTTTTAACGGTTACAAATTTTGGTGGACCTTGGTGTCATTATTGTAACAAAGCAAAAAAGGTATAATCAACTTAAGGCCAAATAAAATGAACTCTTTCGAAATAATTTTGCAATTTATTTCGCTTGAGCAAAAAATTAAATAAATTGCCTGTAATTTTAAAGGGGGGCAAAAACTGTTAAACGTGATGTGAAATTTAATGAAATGTATGTTTAAAAATTTTAAGGTCTTGACATTGATTGATTGAACTTAATGACTCTTTAACCCTAAAAGGTTCTACCCTTTTGAAATGGGTTAGAAAATACACCCTATTCGTTATATATTTTTACATTTTTGGTATCATTTATGTGCCAATATTATTGCCGACTTTACTTTAAATAAATTATTTTAGACAAAACTGGTATTTTTTTAAAGTATTTTACCAAAAAAAAACTTCCAAAGACCTATAAGAATCTATTTACATTAAAACTCTTGCCAACGCTGGTTTGACACTGGCAACAGCGCACTAAACCCATAACTTTTCGATAACACACTAATCGAAGTGTCGGATGAATACCAGTTTTGCCAAATGTAGCAGTTCCAAACAAAAACAACAGTGGCAAACTTAATTCGCCTTATTATTTAATTTTGGTCACTTTACAATATAGAATTTAAACTATAAAGAAATTTTTAAATAAAAAACTGTTCACTTGCTTTCTTCAAATAATAGAAAAAAATCCCAGGATTTGTTTACTAGAAAAACGGCTTTTAATTTAAAAATAATATAAAAACGTTATTAATTTAAGAGAAAATACAGGCGGTCCAGACTATTAGAGAAGGCAAAAAAATCAAAAAGCTATTGATTAAAATTTTTAAAATAAATACTAGGAATCTTTCAGCCATCAGAATTTGTCACAATTCTTCTGACTACATGTAAAAGCAAACAAAATCCAGTACCGTTAAAATGCCGAACAAGTAAATATTATTTAAGATAGAAATTATGAACACGATAAAAATTTCCAATATTGCCATACAGTTTGCGGCTTATTACAATCTCAGTGTCCGTCATTATAAAAATAAAATGAAAACTTGACGCAGTAAAAACAGGAGTTATGGCTAACGAGATAAAAAAAGCCTTGCTTATCTTTTTACTTGTGTTTTCCAATTAAAAAGACCATTTCTCATGGCATTTTAATCCGTTTGAAAAACATTTAATTGTATCTAATTAATTTAAGCAAAGACAAACACGTAGTTAACAATCGACGCGAGGTAAAGCTCATAAAAAAATAATTGTAAAGTATCTGTACATAAGACGATAATTTTAAAGGAGCTAGCTTTCTCTATTAAAAATCTTGATATGTCCAGTGTTAGCTACGTGAATCGAATATATTTACATTTAACTTGTCTTTATTTTTCTCCAGTTGTGGTCACATTCCTACAAATCATAGTCTTTTCTATTATGGTATATAAATGAAAAAATTATATAATGTTTAGATTATATATATATATATATATATATATATATATATATATATATATATATATATATATATATATATATATATATATATATATATATATGTTTGTATAATTAATTACAAATGATAAATTTGGCTTTTACCCGCGGACTTGGAAACTGAAACCTTAAAATAAATTAAGTATAATAGATTTATTATAAAATTTACATGTATTTTACGATGTATCATAGTTTTTTCTGACACTCCTTAAAAATTAAAATTTATAGTGGTTTTCAAATTATTATTTAATATGTTCGTCAAATAATTTTTAGTTACCAAAAGTATGATATATTCTATATAATTGGTTGTTGTCAATTTTACAAATAAATATATAAATTTATAACACATTAAATAATGTGGTGTTTAACGTTTAAAATAAAGATCCCTGAAGATTCCATTTTGCCTTGGTCTCAGCCCCACGAACATAATCTTTTAAAGCAATATATACCACGTTAAAAGACCGCAAAGTACCGCAGGTACTTTATAATGTACTTCACATATCTATTTGGATCTTAATTTCTTATTTAAGAAAACTCATCAACACCAATTTTCTATAAAAACAAAATGTACTTTAAAATAAATTTTCGGTCATATCTGGGGTACTAAAAGATATTTTTGGTCATATCTGGGGTACTTTAGACTTCAGTACTGGCACCATCTCTATTTCTTCCTTTTATGAAGATTTTTTTCTTTTACGACTAACCTCATTCATAATTTTTCTGGCGATGGTATTTTACCCTTATTTGGAAAAAAGCGCAGGGTAAAAAATCTTGTCCAGTTTAATGTCTTAAAGACAAACTCATTGTCGCAAAAAATCTGCCAGTACCAATCCCTTCCAAAAAACCATTTTAGGGCATTACTTTTAAGAGTGACCTCGAATGGCATAAGCACATTATATCCATAGCCACAGCAGCTTTCAGTAAGCTTAGATTCCTCTTTCGAGCCTCAAAATATTTTCCCCTTTTCATATTTTAGGTTTTTAAAATTAGATCTTGCTTATTGTTTCTATTTATATCCGAAGAAAAGCTCTTCGTCTTATTAATGACACTGCTCTTATCCATCGACAAGCTGCGTCAGAGACCTATGCCTCTTCTATAGGTGTTTTCATGGCTATGGCTCTGAAAAAGTAGCCCCTTTTTTAACAGTCCTTAACAAGAAAAAACAAAGTGCCACTTTTATGCATCCTTTTACAGTCTATCTAGAGAAGCTCCAAACAACCACTTAACGAACTCTAACTGCTCTTTCGGTTCCAAAAGTTGTTAAAGCTACGACTTGGAAGTAAAACCGTTACAAGAAGCCATATGTAATTTTAGAAATGCCGTGCTAGTTTACAAATCGATCACATTATTCGTGTTACGAAATCCGTTCGTGGAACTATTTAGTTTTAATTAAAACCAATCAACTGTTTAGGTTCAATTTTAAAAGGAATTATAAATAAAATTGACGGTTATTTTTTTTGTTCTGAAAAAGAATCTTTATCTTAATGACGGCGACCGGATGTACCATTGGGATTCTCACAGCTTAAAATGCTTTAACGATCGAGAAAGATAATATTTCAGTTAAAATATTTAAAGCTTTATATACCTACTTAGTTTAATTATAAGGACAGTTTTTTCTTATCTGGATAGACATTTTCCTGTACCGTTATATAGCACATATCGTGGTTCATCAATAAATTTACTTAACAAAAATTTATACATTATACAGCGTATGGGTAATTTGATGTCATATTAATTATTAATAATGGTTAAATTATTCTAAAATTGTTTTAAAACAGCCTATGGCTTCAGTTAATCATGGCCTTTATATTTATTCTAGGTTGATTAATGTTATTAAAATATTTTTAATCCGGTGAAAATAAAACAAAATTAAAGTTTCACGATGACCACCACGCATCGCTTAGGCAAATTACCTAATTACCATGATATTAATCATAAAACAAAAATGTTTATACTTAACTTAATAATGTTTATCATTAAAAATATATTAAAAACAATGGAAAAACCATAATTTAAGCACCTTTAATGAAAGTGCCAAGAACGTTACTGGTATTAAAAACTAAAAACAGGTAATACCCGTAGCCCAGACCTATTATTTCATATAAAATTCACTAAGTATATATATATATATATATATATATATATATATATATATATATATATATATATATATATATATATATATATATTATATTTTATATATATATATATATATATATATATATATATATATATATATATATATATATATATATATATATGCCTGATGAAGACTTGGTCAAATTAGTGATTTTGAGAGGAGGCGAATTATGGGCTTGGATACATTAGGAAAAACAAATCGATCTACCTCCCATAACCATATTTTTTGAGGCATGGATTCAAGAAGACCGAGGAAATAGAACTAGGGGCACTAAATGTCGTAGAGAACAAGGAAAACAACAGTGCGTCAAGATCGCCAACTAAAAATTTTAGCTTTTAGAGATCACTTTAGTTCGACTTTTCAACTCTCGACAAGTCAGTGCTTTTAATAACACTGAGGGGTAGTGTCTCGCCAAATAAGACTTTCCCATTAGGGAAACCATATGTCCTATCATATCTTAAAACCCCATTTTTCAACAGAACAACGCCAGACCACATCTGACCAGAGTAACCGTAGAACTTATAAATCAATACCACATTAACCGGACCAAACATGTGTAGGACATTCTAGGTTGCAGATTGTTGAACTTACAGCACGCCCCTTAGACTCCAGCAGGACTTCGACATGAGTTAGTGGTAGGGTGGAATAAGATACCCCAAGAGAATATAGACCACCTCATCAGATCAAAACTAAACGTGTCGATAAGTGTGTAAGAAATCGAAGATCTTTAACACATTATTACATTGTTGTTGATTATCCGATTTGGCTGAAAACTTAATCATTTATTAACTATTGTCAGCTATATATTTGAGCATAAAATTAATAAAATAATTTTTTATAAATAGGTGTTTTCTCTTTGTCACGCAGTATATACTAAAAGCAATGGAAAACCCATAATTTAAGCACCTATAATAAAAGCGCCAAGAACATTACCGGAATTAAAAACTAAAACACATCTATTAAGACGTAATAGCTGTAGCCAACACCTATATTTTCATATAAATTAACATATTTATGAAAACCAAATATATCAATTTGGTTGGAGATTTAAATTAGATCAGTTGACATTTTAAACGATTAAACAGATTACCGTTTAGATCCTATAGAATGTGTTTTAGATATAGTAGGGAAAGTTGACTTCAAAATGACAAATGGCCATATACTATAGCGAAATAAATCGCATTCTAAAATTAAACCACACAACCACACCCTGGCCATTACAAAAATACTGCTCCTGTGTATTTCGTATCCTACCAGGAAAGAATACCAATAGAATATACAGTGGTTATTTAAAGTAACTTTCTGTATAAATGTGCGTAAATGTTCTCATACATTTCTGTTATATTTACATCGTGACCCACGGAAATAGATAGTTGTTCGTTTCCATTAAGCAATAAAACTGCCTTTAGACTTGTCTTCGAAAAGTCAATAAACTGTCGCCATTCAGTAAATTTACAGGAAAGGTCAAAATATGTTGTTGATTTTCTCTTGATTTTAAAGGTGATACGACTATTCACATGTCAGTTTTACAGGTTACATGGGTTAAAATTATCGAAAGAACATATTAGTTTGGCTGGAAGAAATTCCATGCAAAACAGTGTTGTTAAAATTTAAAATACCCCTTTTAATTAACTTACCAAAAGCCTCTAAGTTATCTAATACATTTGTACTATAAATAAACATTAATAAGGTTTTCCTCTAGAATTAATAGGGAAGCCAATATTGAATCTGATTTACTATGTCCAGCCCAAAGCTGCAACACTCAATACACACTTGTTAAATGTGTATCGAGGAAAGGCATTAACGCATCCCAAAAGTTGTTTCAACAATCTTGGATGGTGTCAAAACGTAATGTGTTCAACAAGATGAAACGAAGAAATACAAAGTATCTGTTCATAGGGAACATTCCTCTTAAAAGAGTAACAAAAGGGTTATATTCTTGCTGTGTGTATATAAATCTGCATCCAAAAGGTGTAGGGTCTTTGTGCTTGTGCAAAAAGCGCAGGTAAATTCGTTCGGAAGCTGCATAGTGCACGACACTTACCCCTCAACGTACTTTAATATATCAATCATATTATGTACGCATATCAGTTACTTCTTTTGTAGTTTTGAGATTTTGATGACTTAATGACAGGCAGGTATACATGCGAATGTTGTTAAAGTATCCGCAGATTATCCTATAAAATTATTAAACAGTTAATTTTTCTCCACTAGTTACCTGATTGAATAGAAGATATTTCTTGGACTTGTGTTGTCCTAATTTATATAAAATACAACTTTTCGATATGTAAATATTTCCAGTCGCCTTAAGGTGACACTGAATAAGTAACAAGGTCTTTTTTTTAAGGTTTTTTCATGAATTGCCAAATAAACTCGGTTTCTGTTTAAATCATACTGTATGTCTCTCAAGAAAATACAATAAAACATTGCAAGGTGAACAAAGAAATTCTTTAAAATATTTTTGTAAGTGCAGCTGTATAGATTGATATACTACACTTTCAATACAAAAAGAAAAAATATATATATAGCAGCTTATTGATCTTATGCAACAATTAAATTGTGAGCAAAAGCACTTTATCATTTTTGAAAAACATTACAATAATAATTGCAAAACCAATTGAAATAATTATATAGTTTACAATATTGTAAACTTGCAATATTAGAGGCTATTTATATAGAACGACAACGGTAGGTAGTACTAAAAGCTTCATAAATTTCACAACGCAGAAAAATGTGGAAATAGTATTAAAGTTATTAGCAATTTGTACTTTTAAATACGAAGTACTTATTACAGTAACAATAATTAATTAAAACATTGTAAGCACCGCTCCAATCGGGAGCTGGTAAAAAAGAAAAAATGTTTAACACATTATTGCAATCAGAGAAAGGTAGAATTTCTTATTTTTGTGTTGCAGACGTAGATTTAGTGCTTCCAAATTGTGTAAACGTATTATATTTATTTAAACAAACAATAATTTTATTTCTGTTTATATAATGTATGTATATTTTTTTTCGTTCCAACATTTCGGTAAGATTTTTAGTTAAAAAAAGATAAATGATTTTGAGTTTTGAGGTCATCTAGAAAATAAAAAGGTAGTTAGATAAGTCACACAAATAAAAAGATTATAGGACCAGATCACTCTGCGAGATTTCTGGTAGTAGTTTTAAAACATTTAAGAACTGGAGGTCCTGGGAGAATACAACAGTGTAACTCTCCTGTGGGTACCAGGACATTCGGGAATAGAACCAAAACCACAGCACGAGGGCAAACCAGGGAGTGGATCCGAAACAAACACGAGGAATACTGGAAAAACCTCAGTAGGTTAAGACATGGAAAAAGCTTCATAAGGGGCCCATCCAAAAGAACGAAGGAAGAACTACTAAGACAAAGTAGAAAAAGACTTCGCATAACAGTAGAGTTGCCAACAGGGCTCGATAACCTTAGAGGACACCTACACAAGATAGGCTCATACAATGGGGACCCAAGTTGCAGAATGTGCGACGAGGGGGAAGAAACAGCCTACCACATACTTCGTGAATGTGAAGCATTAAATCACAAAAGACAGGCATTATTTGGGCAACCGAAAATGAGTCCACAGGAACATACACACCAACTAGTCTCGGGGTTATACAGACTTGTAGAAGGAACAAGACTAATGGGAGGATTGGTATAAAAGACAATGGGAGGTACAAAAAGCCCAAGAGGCTGCGCTACCTCCGGTAGTGAAAGACGGCTCCCAGGAAGAAGAAGAAGAAGAAAAAGAAAACATTTATTAACAATGGATATAGCTAGTGGCTACTAGGACATAATCTCAAAATTATCCAAAAAAATTACCTAGATATTACTATTAAGTATTATAAGTCAGAAAATTACATGTGTTTTTATAGATGAAACGATATTTGGAGCTGCAGCAAACCAATTACAAGTTATTTTATAGCACACAGGGCTGGAAGCTGACTGAATAAAACAATTTATAACACGGTTTTGCAATTGGAAATCTGAGATTTATGCTTTATGTATATTTTATATTCCATGCTTGGTTAAAACGCTATAAAACGTTCCGTGACCAAAATATATCCATTTATCAAATCAGGATTTTTATTCACAAAAAATATAGGTAAAGCTCCCACCTTGAATTTATTTTCTACCTGAACTTTTACGGAACATGCAACAGGACACCTTTATTATTTTTTATCTTTTAGTTATTATCGCGCGTCACCAGACTAAATTTATGTTCGAGTATGGCAAAAATTTAAATTTCTAATTTTTTTATACTCTTTTATATATATTTTTAAAAATAGCTTGATTACTAAATAGTTATTAAATAACTTTTTCAACGAAAAAAGTGACAATTAGTTTGATTAACTATCTAGCAGTTTCTAATCTATCTTCGTGAACCAGAGAATTATTAGTGGATAATTATTTTGATTAGTTTTAATAAGGGATATCATGTTTATATATTTTTTTCATTATTTAAGAAGTATTTAACTTGATTTTTAAATTTTAAAATATTTAGGTTTATTAACACACTTTACATTACATCATGTATACAAAAAAGTGCGAATGAAAAATTTAAATAATTTATTGTTTTGCAGCTTATAATAAAAAAGAATAATCAGACTTTTTGTGCCAGCAAACATGTATTTAAGGTAATAAACTAAACATTTGGTGCCTTAATCTAATATAACTTAGTCCTGTGTGAACTAAGGATGAATAGGTACGCGTACTTATTACTATTAAGTAACAAATAATAAAATATATTAATACATAATTTTGAGAATTCTTATTGTATAATAGAAAGTATATTGAAACCGTAGTAAAAAGTCTGATACATGGTTCACAGATTGCCCTGTGATTGATCGTTATACTATTATCTAGATTTCTGTATGTAACACTTTTTTAGAGATAAGGTGGTTTAAAAGTTCTGTTCTGTTTCAAGTCAAGTTTAAAAAAATATAGTATATCTTTCGTTTAATCAAACGATTATTATAACGTACCTATTAGAGCCGATCCATAGTTAGTTATTTAAATCACGAATAATATCACAGAGCAAGTTGATTAAATTTTCATCTTAATTAGACTAAATGTGCAGAAGCGATAGAAATTTAATTATTTCAAACTATTTATCAGTACTTTCTGTACTTGAATATATTTATTACCACGGATATACCTACCTTAGGGTATCTATGGTAATTAGTAATTACATTGTAACATGGATATTTGATACATGTTTATTCTATGTATATCCACAGTTACAAGCCGATGAGTTCAATTCCCACAGTTAACCAGGCAATTAAGTAACCAGTTTTTAAAATAGAGCGATAGATACTTTTGTAGTGAAAAATAATCAGGAACTTAATTAGTATTATTATTATAAATATATTCTTTTGCTGATATTCCTTTAATTATTTGAGAAGGAAGTATAGAGCAATGCTACTAAGCTGGATATACTAATTATGTAATAGGCTAAATAAATAGACAAGACGGAAAACTTTACGATCTTACAATTAGTGATTTATAGGTTTAGACTTTCAGACGTTCCTTCTTGGATTTCACGTTACATTTTTTATATGAGGTGGAAGTAAGACCTTAAACTCATTAAACAGCTTTTCAGAGAACAATACTTATTACCCTGTTTTGCATGAAAATTGTCCTTACAAAACTGTGTTATTTCGATATTACCTGTGTAACCCTTACACTGACCTGTAAGATGTCGTATGACATACGAGTTCAAATTCTAGAGAACATTAACAACGTATTTCGGCTATTGTGGTCCTATAAATTTTGTTAAAGCGTTAAATGAAAAAGGATTTTTTTATTTAGAAAGAAAATGCACGCGTGTAAAGAAGTTAAAGCTTAAAGAGGGAATTTTCGTTTTGCCGCATATACGTGAACTTTTTAAGAATGAAAATTTTACACGACGCATTTACTTAAGGAGGCAACGTCCTCATTTTTTTTTTAATCGACGTTTATAGTTTCCAAGCAAATTATTACCATTACAACGTAATCATATGTAATTATACCGGAATGCTTTTTATCTATTTTACAATACACAAACATCTAGCAAAAAATACCTGTATACCATCTCTGATTCCAAGAGAATCTATATTTGGCAAAGGCTAAACGATTATCGAGGTGTAATTATTTTAAATTAGTTGTAACGAATTAAAACCAACGGTATTTTATCGTTTAAAAAACGTATTAAGCTTTGAGATGATCTGAAACTAAGCAAGTCAAAAAATCATAAATAATTATTTTGTCATGTGAAACCAAATACATCAATGACTTGTCTTAGTTTAGGATCACATTTCTTGTGGTTAATTCTAACATATTTTCAAGCCTATTAGGCAATAGTCAAAAACTGTTGGTAATTGGTTTCATCATAAATTACATTAAAATATATAAGGCTGTGTATATGTATGTACAGGGTGACGCCTTTTCGATGGATTTTTATGGTAGTGGGAAAACCACAATAGAGATAGAGCAAATCTAATAGCACGTTCATTTTAAAATCGCTGTTTGGGGTAAGACTGGATCCTTAGAAAAAAGACAATTGTGGTAAAGTTTACAGTTTTAAGTAAAATTGAAAAGGTTATGCAGCCGTGTCAACTACATAATTTTGTTAAAAAAAATACAAAATCGTAGAGATTAACTCCTTGACTGACCCTAAAGGTAGTAATTATTACTAGTAGGTTATTACTATTACTATTAAAATGTTTTGTACAATCGAAGGTAAAAAATATATGTAGTAATTTTGAGGCATTATAAGAAAGCACGTTTTTATTAACGGATTTATTTAAAACTGGGATTAATATTTATAATTAATAATATACGACTATCATGTGTATAGATGAGTAAAATATTAAAATGCTAACATATATGTACAGGATGTTTACTAAATGAGTTTAAATATGTCCCTTGGCTAATTATAAATATAAAATATAATAACGGACAAAGCCGTTATTTAGCCCTGATTTAATTATGAAATGTTTCGGTTTTTAAACAATTAAATTAAACAAGATTAATTGCAATGTAGTATTGCTGTAAATAGAAATCCATGTGCAGTTAAAATATGAAATTGTAGCTTTCAAAAACAAGAGAATTTAGCATAAGGAAGCTTGGTCCGTTAAATGGCCGACTTATTTTTAATTTTTCTTTTTTTCGTTAAAATCCAGAGACTTTAATAACTGAATATTCGCTAAATCTACCTGTGATATACAGTAAACAGGATATTGCTAGACAAAAAAGCATCTCTACTTCACTCTTTAATTTTAGCTACCGACTTATAATAGAATTGAAATCATAAATATGAAACACTTCCTGGGGGCATAGCTTTGTCTAATATAGTAAAAAATATTTTTAATATCATACGAAAGAGTTTTATTGGCCTTTAATAGATCTTCATAATTTTTGGGTCTGAATGCCGTTAGTTATTTAGATATATCAGAGTATATTTCAGGAAACTATAAAATATTATTAATTTGCATTATAAAATATTTGAATCTTAAATGGTTTTTAATTTTTTTTAATTGATTATTTATATTAAATGTATTCTATGATCTTAAAAAGCTAAATCTGTAGTTAAAAGATTCCAAGAATAACACATAAAGTGTTACGAATTATCTCACGTATAGTTTGTAAAAATTATCGTGTTTTTCGAAATGGCTTTTTCATTGTTATGGAGTACATATTGGTATTACTTTGTTGGTATAGTTATACATGTACTTACTCTAGACACATTTCAGTGTGGTCTAGTTTGATGAGGTCTGGTTAGTTAAGTTTATTTTAGAGTAGTTAGTTTTAGGTTTCGGTTTCGGACAAGATAGTTTAGTTAAAATTATATAAACACGGCTTACTACGCAGAATTAAAGTTTAAATTTTAAAAGTTCGTTTATGGACTAATAATGTAAAAAAACTATTAGGTATTATATATTTTTAAAAGCTAATTATATATTATTTTATTTAAACATTTAAAACATACAGGGTGTTCCATAGGAAAAATTTTATGTTTGGTTCATATATCAAAAAATATTGCTTGAGGGAACATGAAAGAAGAGTGCTGTTCTTGAAGGAACAGTGGTTCCTAGAGGAGGAAGAGTATTTCTAAGAAAACATAGTGTTTTTAAGAAAACACTAATGTGCGCAAGAATATTCCTGTTTTAAAACTTACCCGGTATGAAGCTTATTAGTAAGTAAGAAGTTATATTTGAAGTTGTTTTGCATTTAAAAGTGACGGTGAAATATAAATCGTTAGCGAAACGTCAAAAACTCCCTGCTGCCCTTAAGTCATCCACGGTACGTTAGTACTTAGGCATCAAGCCTTCGTAGACTTTTGCCAGATCAAATAAGTTACTTATAAAAGCCAAATTTTCTACCTCAATGACGTAGTTACAGGGTAATATCAAAGTATTTAAAAAAATGCGTTGTATCTTTACTTTACCCACTTAAATTTTAAAATTGCGATAATAGCAGTCCAAAAACTTTAATTAAATTTTTCTTTAAACATATCCGAGTAAATATTTGGTAAGCCTTATCTAGAGACCCATAAGGATACCTCAAGAAAGACGACTATTGCCAACTATTTTGATATTAATATTCTTTATGACTGCGTTTTAATTATCCCTAATATCATGAAAATGCCCAAGGATATTCAATGCTAGGTGGCTATATTTTAGTAAATGACCGCTATAAAGTAGGTTGCTACAACTTCAATGGACCATAAGCTTTTAAATGGCTAGCCGGAGTTATAAATTGATAAATTTTTATGAGCTTAATTCATTTCGAGTAAGTAAATTAAAAGATTTGAAAAAGGTAAAAGGAAGAAAAAAGTCATCTTTATCTATTGTAAAATATGAAGTTATTTTATTTAAAAAAAGCAATGTTTAAATGTGTGTTCCAAAATTCATTTTTGTATTGTTTTCAAAGTGTGTTTATTGTAATATTATCGTGTACCTATAAAACCTAAAAAATTTGAGTAACAAAATAAATTTCAGAGTGTATTTTTTTACAGTTAAAATGCTTGTCGCGTGCAAAAAAGTAACAAAAGTAAATATATTAATATATTACATTTTTTTTATCTGTCTCAATGTGACTACATTTTAAGCGGTGTAACATTATATCATAAATTATAATGGCATTGTTATAAGTACCAATTAAAGAAAGATAATAATTACTTGTATTATATTTTTTGTCATACGGTTTGTCAGGTTTTGTCGATGACTGTTGGGAAAAACGAATAAGAATGCCGCTCATATTTAATTAATGCTGAGGCAATTAATTAGAGATTAAAAAATTACAAGTTTAATGGCGACATAAAATATATATGTTACTAAAATAATGATTGTATAAATAATAACCAACAAAACAAAACCCCATACTAATAAATAAGCGTATGGTATTAAATTATTCTCAGTAATTCTTATTTATATATGCAGTAATGATTCCTATTAAACATGGTGCAAATACCAAACGTTTTGACTGTAAAAAACGTTTAATATATGGCTCTATATTTCCATACAAAACTATGCATTATATTTAGAAAATCAAAAATATAATACATGCAAGAAATTAAATTGTTGTACTCGGCAAGCTTGCTGAATAATAATTGTAATACAGGGTGTAAAAAGTATGATGCTCATGATTTTAATGAGCGATAGAGTATTTTCAAAATGATTTTTCAAAAAACCAGTTAAGAACATATGTGTCAAAAAGTTAATTGTTTCAGAAATATGCCCTTTCAGAGTTTAAAAAACTTGGCAACACCCCTTTTCAAAGCTTGACGGTCTCCTTCGAACGTTGTTGTGAGTTTTTTGCACTGTTTACACTTTTTTTAAGGAGATGTTCATTCATTTACATACAAATAATAAAAATTACTTCCTGCAACTTATTTTAATATTAAATTTAAGTAAAAAACCATCCATAATTGTTTGGTTTTTATTTGTAATTAAAAAATAATTGTACTTACCATAAGAATAAGCTTAATATCCATTTTAAGAACACAACTTATTATGGTTTAAAACAGCACTTTTTTGTTTTGCTTAAAGAATAAGATTTCTCGGTCGCACACATTCCGTTTTCATCAGTCTTTAGTAGGTACACTTGCAATACGTTTGTCTTGAATTTAAAACATACCGGCATATTTTTCCCGATTCAAAAACAAACAAAAATATCGTGGCCGGATCGGGAAGCCTCTTTGTACGACTGACTTCGCACAAAGGTATGGCTCTGTTGCCAATTGTTTTTTTAATTTTTAACTGGAAGAACAATTGTTAAAAAATCATTAATTTTTTTTTATTTGTAGACTAAAACATTTAAAATTAAGTTTATTTTATTATCAAATGAATCTACTGATAAGCGATTAGGACAAAAGTTTCCAGTTGTTACGGTTTACAGAAATAACTGCTTTCAAAGTGCATGACTTTAACATCGTTTAGACAAAAATCTGTCAAGTTTTGACACATATGTCATATAAACTTTTCGACTTATTTTGAGCTCCACGATCGTCCATTAAAATGATGAGCATCATACTTTTTACACCCTGTATAACTGGCCAAATTTTTATACAAAAAAAATGTCACAATAGCTGTTTTCTTTTATTGTTTATGCCCAACCATTTTTTTTCTACAACTAGATTATTTTCCTCTCTAAACTTTAAACACATGTTTTAACAACAAATTAGTCATAACAATATATTTTTAAAACCGTTTCAGTACCAAAAATAATTTAGGATGTTTTAATATAAAGCTATTTCGATTTTCACATATTTAAAAAACTAATGTACACACAACTGCAAAATGGCCAACTTGCAGCATATTTAGTAAAAATGGTGTTACGTAAGTCACATCCATGAGAGAATTTTTGCAACTCACACAATTACGATATAAACAACTTTAAATTTAAGTGTTTAATGTATGTGTGTAACTAATGCAAATGAATTTGTATATTTGTAAAAAGATTAAAATAAAATCATAGAGAACCAAAAAATATAAACAGACAAAACTCAAGCGTGTCCAATATTCCAAGAAAACTTTTTGGGTAGATTAGCATTACCAAAGCAAATTTGATTATAGTAACCGGTAATTCCAGTTGACATAATAAAGAACTACTGCAGATTTGATAACAATATATCGCTCTGAAACCGCTATATAAGGATATTTGATTTTATATGAGAACCGGTATTTTATATGAGTATTAATTCAAGCTATTATTTGCGGTGCTTTTCAGACGTTTAAATTATATGATCGGTAACATAAAAGTAATATATGTTTGTTAAAGCATTTTAATACCAGACGGCTCATTGAAAATGTTATAGAATTACTGCTCATATTTTAGGGGAAAAGAAAACGTAGTTCCTGACGTCCTTGTTGCTCTTTTTATGTTTTACCATAGAAATTTTGATTATTGGGCTTTTAAAAAGGTTAAAGATCGTCACAAGAGGAGGATAAAATGTAAATAGAAATTATAATGAAATATATTTATATCAGCCGTACCTAGAAAGAAATAAGTGTAATTATTAAAACCTTTGTTGACATGGTTTAAATAGGTTGCAAAATTATTCAAAATTAACGCATATGTGTAATGTGTATGTGTATGTATGCAGGGCCGTATTTAGGCTGTGGTGAGATAGGCGTCCGCCAAGGGGGCAGCTACCTGGGGGGCGCAAAATCGGCCATGAAAAATATTTTTTTTAATCAGTTTTTACTACAGTAGTCATATTATTATTATTATTGGCAAAATTAATCAAATAAATGAATTACAGCAGAACATTTTTATAACAAATTTTTAACTTAGATACTTAATTAATTTATTTTTAATATATTAAGTCTGAAAAAATATGAATTATTAATAATATATCAATTTATCCTGATACCTACAGCGAGAATGTAAGCATTTGATTTTTTTACTATTTAAGCTGCTGAACAGATTATGTACCATATACAACTATACTGCTAGCACGGACTAAAGTTATAATGTATTTTTATGGTAATTTCTGTAATAATCAATGCATCATCAGTTTAATTTTGCTGTGTCATATACTCTTAAAAATAAAACATTTAATTCATTTATTTGAAAGCTATTTTATATATATATATATATATATATATATATATATATATATATATATATATATATATATATATATATATATATATATATATATATATATATATATATATATATATATATATATATTAATTTTTATTTTATTATTATATATGTTTATATATTTATATTATATATATATATATAAATAACATTTAAGCATTTTTAAATTTTTTCATTGATTTTAAGTTCATCAGTAATATGTTTATTATAATTAAATCAATTTTAATCAAAACACTCATTTTTTTATAGTAAAATTTAGAATTAAAAGTAAACACATCCCAAATAACACAATTTTATTAATTTATTTACTTTAATCTAATATAAAAAGTTGTTTATAAATTTAAATTATTATTAAAATAACTAATATTGATAAAGAAAATATATAATTTGAAAAATATAAAATTATTATAAGTAAATTCAATCAAAAATTATATTATTATATATATATATATATATATATATATATATATATATATATATATATATATATATATATTATATATATATATATATATATATATATATATATATATATATATATATATATATATATATATATATTTTATATATATATATATATATATATATATTATATATAAATCATTTTACATGTTTCATACCAAGATTTTAAATACATGTAATATAAGTTTTAATCAAATATTTTGTTAAAATTATTTAATTTATTAAGGTATAAATGTTAAGTTTAGGCCTGCTAGGCACAGTACTTTTGTTACTACACTTTTATTGTTGAGAAAATTAATTTTAAGTTTAATCATCCGCAAATAAGGAATTAATTTACGTTCTACTTCTAAAAGTCAGATAGAAACAGTTGTTTTATGTAAATTATGTCATTTTCAAATAGTAGGCTAATATTTTCGTATAAAGAAAATATATAATTTGACACAAATTCCATCACAAAACTGGTATTTTTAAGAAACGAAATTCTCGAATCAAAAAACTTTAAACCTACAACTTTGTACTTTAATTTCGTAAAATTTCCGGGGAAAAAACCCCGGAATCCCCGATTTCGTTGGAGGGTATTTCATAGTCTCCCAGTCCCCCAGTGTGAGCGGAGAGGGGGGGGCGCAAATGTTAAGCCCCACCAAGTGCGAGGCCATACCTAGATACGGCCCTGTATGTATGTAAGTATAGATAGTTGCGAGGCCAAGAAACAATATCCAGCAAAAAGAAACATATGCGAATGGGCCAAGCATCAATATCCACCAAAAAAAAAAAAAACAAATGCGAATGGGCCAAGCAACAATATACAACAAGTCATATGTGAATGGGTTAATAACGATTTGTTTTACCATACAAATTTTGACCATTAGTTGTTTAAAAATATAAATATCGTACCAGGGAAAGGACAAAATATAAAAATAAATTATGATGAAATATAAGCATACCAACCCTACCTAGAAAAAAAGTTTAATTAATTAAAACCTTATTTGATGCGCAGAATTAACCAAAAATTGATACAAATGTGTATGTGTGTTAATATATGGAAAATTGCGGGGCCCAGCAACAGTATCCAGCAAAAAAACCATATGCGAATGGGCCAAGCAACAATATCCACCCAAAAAAACAAATGCGAATGGGCCAAGCAACAATATCCACCCACAAAAGTCATATGTGAATGGGTTAATAACGATATGTTTTACCATACAAATTTTGACCATTAGTTGTTTAAAAATATAATTATCGTACCAGGAAAAGAACAAAATATAAAAATAAATTATGATGAAATATAAGCATACCAACCCTACCTAGAAGAAAAAGAGTTTAATTAATTAAAACCTTATTTGATGAGCAGAATTAACCAAAAATTTATGCAAATGTGTATGTGTGCTAATATATGGGTAATTGCGGGGCCCAGCAACAGTATCCAGCAAAAAACCATAAGCGAATGGGCCAAGCAACAATATCCACCCAAAAAAAAGCCAACTGCGAATGGGCCAGTCAAAAATATCCACCCACAAAAGCCATATGCGAATGTTAATTTGGTGATCAAAAATTGACGCAAATGTGTATGTGTGTATATATAATGGTAATTGCAAGACCAAGAAACAATATCTAGCAAAAAAACCATATGCGAATGGGCCAAGAAACAATATCCACCCCAAAAATGTCATCTGCGAATGGGCCAAGCGAAAATATCCACCCACAAAAGCCATGTGCAAATGTGAATTTTTTAATCAAAATTGACAAAAATGTGTATGTGTGTGTACAAATATTGGTAATTTCGGGCCAAGAAACAATATCCAGCAAAAAAACCATATGCAAATGGACCAAGCAAAAATATCCACCCAAAAAAGCCATATGCGAATGGGCACATAACGACAAATATATCCATTGCACAACAGACTATAAAAATAGTTTCGTGTATTGAAAATTACATAAAGTACCAAAGCCGCTAAAATGTTAGATCCTCAGAGAATTGTGCTGCAAAAAATGTGAAAGCTATCTTGTCGGTTGTTCTTAACTATTTCTCACCAAAGAATATGGTAGGTTTTCAATGAAAACGTGAAAACGGTTTAAAGAAAAACAATATAGAAGCGGTAAGGTATAGGCTAGGTACAGTGATATCTAAAATACCTTCACATAATTCTGAAAATTGTCCGAAATGTTTTCATTTTGTTTTTTGCAATAACATGAGTCGAATATTTAGTTATTAAACTTCAAAGTATATTAGTAAATGTAATTTATTCCAACAGAGCCAACAATCAACAATTTTAGCACCACAAAAATCTAAGAGATCCTTTAAGATTTTGACCTAGAAAATACATTAAAGAACACCTAAAACACCCCATACTCAAAAAATACGAGTCGCCAATGGTCTTAGCTAAATATGATATCCATAGGCAAAAGAAAAATCAGCAGATATTTTAAGGTACCCAAACACAATCCGGACATCCTCAGAGAAAAAATTGCGCAGGCCGGGCCTGTGGCGTGCACTGTTCGCTAAAACAAATACGTTCTCATACACACACACTCCGAAAATCCCTAAGGCCGGGCCTGCGCAGTTTTTCCTCAGATGATTTCCGGAATGTGTGTGGCTAGCATAATACAAAACGTTATGAACTGATAAAAGGATTCTCTCTTAGTACAACAATGTTATATCCTTAAATGTAATCCTACAAAATATTGGGGAAATCCTTAGCATAAATAAACAATAAAACAAAATTTATATCCTCTGTAAAGTCACCTTTGACACTAAATTATATGAACGTATGCTTACTAATTCTCCTCGCCAGTAATGGTAGTTATTTGATTTAAAATTTTTACATAAATAGCATTTATTTCCCTAACAAAAGAGAGTTTATTCTCTCTATTTTCTTGAATACGTAGGTGTGCCATGACTTAATCCTCATAAATGTCTATTAGTTAGTTATCTCTTATCTTCTCTTACATGCATGACTGTTATAAAATAATTTATAATATACAACGTTTAAATGAATTTTTCCCATGAGTTCTTTTTATTGACTATAAACAGTTAACGGTTAGGTATTCTGTTGATTCGATGAAGATAACTAAATTTCTTGCGTTTGGTAACATAGTAACAAAATGGATTTCTATACCAATAAGATACGGATCATAAATATTGATACTTTTTTTTCGAAATTTTTTTATTTATGAGTAGTATAATTTATACAAAATCATCCAATAATAGCCTCATTAATACATTAATTTCTATTAAAAGACGATTTTAATATAGACAAATAAATAAACACATTTATTGTTTTAATTTAAAAATTTGTAATTTGACATTTATCAGGTTGATTGGCCAAAACCGAAATACATCCCAAAAAAAGAGTTTCAGGAAACTTATGATTTCCAATATTGTAAGTTACTCAGGTATATATTCTCGATAAATGATCTTAACCCTTAATTGACATAAACACATTTTATCTATAGCCACTGCAATTTAAACGCTCCGATTTCTTTGTCGAGCCAGAAAGTATTACTCCCCTTTCAATCTGTATAACTATATATGTATCCCAATTATTTAGAAGATCCACGCGGAACGAAACGTCGGATACGGATTTAAAAATGGTTTCTAATCATTAGTCGAAAATTACTTATGTTCTTTTGCAATACAGAAAAATCGTGAAAATCATCAAAAATGTCTATCTTCTGACTCTTCAAAATAGGACCGCTTCGGTTCTGGTCCCGGGGTATAGGACTGAATGTGCTCAGAGCTATTGACCCCTAAGATCGCCTGAAACAAAATAAAGAAAAACACCAAAAAAAACAAGGTTTTCAAGATAAAATTAACCCAAATAAATTATCTTAAAATTAAATAACATTTAATTTTAATAGGAATCATAATTTTTAATCAACCTTTTAAAACGTTGCCAAATATCGGCTACGTTGTAACTTTAACAGGTTTAAGTATATGAACGGTAAGCAGGATATAACAGATACTCTATATAATTATTAAAGATTCCGACTGATAACCTGGCGACTAATAAAAATATTAAGCGATACCAAAAACCAATCTATTGGTACCCGGATAAAAATCTATGTGTGGTGTAATTCTGATTAAAACTCAGCTACTTCATTACTCTGTATTATTAAAATAATACTTGGGTAGTATGCAATTAGCCTGAAAACTATTTAGTCTTTTAATTGAGAATATATATCAAGTCTACCCATTATTTTTCTCAACCGGATGGCTGCTAATAGGCCTTTTTTAACTCCTTTTACCTCTTTTTATCTTTAAGAATATTGAAAATTCTAATTTATTGTTAATACGTTGTTGCTTCTTCCTTAGTTAGCGATCTCGAGCAAAAAACTATATCGCTAAATCGACTACATTTACAATTTATTTTATTGACATAGGAAATCTGCTAATATAAGACAACCACTTTATATCTGCGGGAAATTACAATTTGTATGAAAATTTATACAAATTCACTTGCACTTTTATGCTCGTCAGAGGTTGTTTGCATAAAATACTTAATTTTAATGCAAAACACATTGTTTTTTTTTACACGTCTTCAATTTTCACTTTAAATATTACTGGAAATTAACTAATAGCTTTCAATATTTTTGGTAATGACAATAAAAAATGTTCAATTTAAAGATAAGATATTTCAACATTGTAGTATTTTAATTTAGTTACTAATAACCGAGTTAAGCAAAATAAATTTATACATTTTTTCGTCGTTACTTGAACTTGTTAGGTGATGCAAATAGATAAGCACACCACATATTTTCCAGTTTTTGTATGATACTGGCAAATTAGGCATTGCTGACAAACAAACTGATAGCAAACAAACATTTTTAAAGGACCTCATTGGAGGCATAATAAACGCAGCCTCTTAAGAACCTAAAAATCAATTAAAATAAAAAGCTAAATAAACCCCATCAGTTTTGCAGCTAGCATACTAGCTTGGTTTCTCGGAGTTCTAAATACTAACGTGCCATGGATGAAGTAAGGTAAGGGGTAGTCTTAAAATGAAATGGAGGGTTGGAGAAAAGTAAAGCAAAACCCGTTGCTGGAAGAAAAGAGTTAATTAAAATAATTATTAGTTTTTATGTCTTATTAGGACCAATTATAAAGCGTAGTTTTTCCAAAAAAGCTTAGGAAATATATATAGAAAAGGGATAGATTACCTTCCGTTTATCGGTGGTAATCGTAATAGTAAATAGTATATTTGGCTTTAAAAACATTTTTATTAGTTTATGTAATTGAATTACAATTAAAAGGGTTAAAACATTAAAGATTGTTCAACATGAACGGTAATTTCAAATTTTGCATATGTGTGTAATAAAAAATTATAAAAGAAATCGTTATTTAAAACACCACTCTTGAACATTTCTTCGGCTTTATTTTTATTGAAATTCAAATTAAATACTGATTATGGTTTTAAAAGAAATGTGTCAATTAAAAGAATAAGTAAGCTGTAGAAGTTAAATGACGTGCAGGCACTTCTTGGTAAGCTTAATAATTTGCACGATTGCGTGTTTATTTTCGGCAATAAATTATATTTTACTTGTACTTGTCAAACGCGTGTGTGCTATTGAATTAATAACCACAGAGTGTGAAAAAAATCTCATTCAGCAAAGCAAACATCTGATTTAAACAATTTTCAATTAAATTAAGACAATTAAGGCAACAATAAAAAAAATAGTCAGTTTTGCTTGGTAAACCGGTAGAAAGAGTTAAATATTTTAAGGAATATTAGTTTCTTCTGATTTTTTTTTAAATGTACTAAAGATTTAAAAAAGATCCAAAATACATGCAGTTGCCCGATAAAAACATTTGGGTTGTCATAACGCTGATGATCTAGAAGATAAGACGAAATGGGTACTGATGACGTCACTTTTATAAACTTCCCCTTTTTTACAGCCGATTACTATAACACTATAAAACGCCATTTTATAGTGTCTGACCATAAATATATCAAAAAGCATTAAAATCAATTGGCACCTTTTTGAAAAAAATTAGGAATAACCAATATTTCTTAAAATTTTTGACGCCCTTTCTTGTCTATATGAAAGAACTTCAGTTAGAACTAAGTTAAGTTGGCTTAAACGGACCTATTTTGACGTAAAGAGTCTGTTATAAAACTATGAACAGATATTTTTTGTACATAAAAAAACTATTTTACGAATGTAACCTAAATTATTTTACTGAATGTACTTGTGAACTTTAGGTCCAAGGTTTAAACGCCTAAAAGATCAGGCATCCACGGTACCTACCACCTTGGGTTTATACCAAAGTTCTTGGGCTTTTGTAAAGATAATAAAGAATTAAGCACAATATTTTTCTGTAAGCGCGAAAAAAATAATTTTGGTATTCTGCATACACATAAACAGCCTTTAACTTTAGAAACCCTAAATAGAAGCATACAAAAGACTCTAATAATGCAAAATTCACACAATAGAGTCCAAAAAGAGCCTGATGACGATTGCGACATACATTGGTAATTAAAATTAAAAAAGGGTTGCAGCCTTTTCTTAAAAACAACGTGAACTCCGTTGGATATTTGGGTCTAGCCAGGTAGTGGACCGGCTAGTAAATGCGTGTATGGACAGGGGAATCTAATATTATTAGGCCCTTTTTTAATGCCAGGGTTGTCCAAAATTACATTACTTATAACTATCAAAAAAGTAACATATTAAGTTACAGTTAGCTTTTTGTGATATGAGAAGCCTAGTTTATTTGAGATATTGAAAGCAAACAAAAAAATCAATGGATATTAACCCTGCAAGGAATAAAAAAGTAATTTTATATGTCTTTATATAAAAAGGAAAAATTAAGGATTTACAACACAAGAAAAAATCTGACCGCCTTAAGGCTAAGAAGAAAACGTGTCAAAAAAACAAGATTGCAAGAATTAATTCTTCTATCACAAGACCACAAATACAAGCACTTCTAGTTGCTAGGAATTCCCCTTTAATCCTTAGGGACCAAAACAATCGTATTCTTCCGTGCTAGTATTTATAATCTCCCAAACTGGTCGAATGATGATTGAAATGGAACCAATTTTAAGAACCTTACATATTAAATCCATTTATAAAATGATTAATTGAGCTTAGATACAACATAAAACTGCACGTCTCCTGAACTGTCGTGGTATAAATAAATTGAAAATATTTACCTTTTTTTAACTCGAACTAGAACTCTCTAGGAGTTCTTTAACAGAAGGTATAATTCTTTTCCAGGTCCATGTTTAATTTATGACAGAAAAACACGGAACCGTACATGAATTTTTAAAGCTATTCTTTAGGGCGTGGCAGAACAACTTAATATATTATGTTTCGAGAAGCTGTTTTTAACGTAAGTAGATAAACATTTATTTTATTTTTAATAAAAAAAAATGGGTTTAAGGTGGGCTGTGCCTCGCAATCAGGTATCATAGGAAATCACTAACACTGGAAATGTCAAGGATAAAATTAAAAGCTTTAATAAGCTCCATATGGCGTACCAAAAATTAATTATTTAATTTTTAACATAATTAAAGAACAAGCTGTCGCATCTCAAAGAGTAAAAACATATTTTTTTTATTTTGAGCACCTTGTATATGAGCGTTAATTGAACTTTAAGTTCGTAAGAAATATCACTTTTTTTGAATAAACATTTAAATTTAAGTAAACTCAATGCAAAATTGCATCTTTTTTGGCAAAGCCGTATTTGAGGTAAAGCGCCAAAAAGACGAATGAGTGACAAACTGGCAGACAGACCGACGCACTAAGGAAACCATATTTTTTGTGACCTAGGAACCCCAAAATGTGAATATCTACAAAAATTTCTTGGTGCAATTTTTTCACGATTACAATACTTCTCTCTTGAGAGAGAAGTATAAATGTTTCGCTAAATTGAAATTTACATTCCAACCAAAACTTGTTTAAAGCCGAAAAGAGGCAAAGAGCTTCACATTAGTTAATTCTTAATTAAAAATAAAAAGGCCAGAAAGTCAAGAATTCAGTAAAAACTATATTTTTTAGGATGGTCAACGCATTAATGCAAAGAAGGATTTAAATTACTTTGGACAACCCTGAATGGCTCTGTAAAGGTATTTTTAAGCCGCAGGTCATTTTGATACTTGATTATAATAACCCCTTACCATACTGCTTTGAGACCGTATCTTGGTACGTTTTTTAAAACCATATACTGGGTATACACTTAGGATTTCTGACTATTAGACCACTACACCAGGAATTAGGCTGGGTTTATAAACCAGAATTTAATTTTAGTATAAGGATTAAAATCAGTATTAGTGTTATTTTAAGGACTTAAGAAAATGATGTTTTAAAACGTTTTTAACTGATTTGAATTTTGCCATTTTTACTTTATTTGAGCGCGTCATATGGTATTGTTGAACAATATGTTTTAGTGTTTTTAAATGATTAAAAAGTTAAAATGAAGTTGAGGAAAAAAGTTACTGGTTATAAGCCTCTCAACATTTTTTTCAATAAGCAGCATAATTGCTATAAAATCGCAAAGAATTCGGAGATTTAAAATGAGGACAATAAATGAAAGTAAAAACAGAGACTAAATCATGGAAAATTTAATTTAAAGAATTAATGCCGTGGAATATGATAAATAACAATATTTTGAGTACACGAGGATTAAATCAAATCTTAAATAACTTATTGTCGAAAAAGTATTGTAAAAAAAAACAAATAATTTTCTGATAACTGAAAAATACTTAAACAAGCGGATATCAAGTAGTAGGAGCGGCCTCCTTTTTTTAAACATTATTATCTAAATTGTCATAAATAAACAGAAATTTACCTACACAATTTTTAACAGTATTAGACATACATTAAAACACCCATTATAATAAATATCTATTTCATCGGTATTTCTTTTAAGTAGCTATATTACACTGCTGCTAAATATGTACTTTCCTCTCCTCTCTAGGCGTTTTAACAGTCGAATGTTGTTGAAGCTTGACCATTTCTTGGTTAAACATTTGCTTTACATCCATATTTTTTGACTGTTTGGTGAGTTATTTTTACCGAAAATCAAACAAGGCCTGGGCAAACAGTGTAAATGGCTTAATAACAAAAAATCTGTTTGAGGAACCAAAGCTAACATAACGCTTTTTACGAAATGGTACCCTAGTGGGCACTTAGGTATCTTTTTACACATTTTTGTAATTCTAAATTATCATTGTGACTTCTTTTTTTAATTTTGTATTTTGTATATTTTTACTTGTGAGTCGTAAGCTTGAACAACTTAAAAAAATGCATATAGTTTTAAGTATTGCGTTGCAACGCCATGCTACGCTAACAAATGCGATCAACATCCGAACAGAAAGTCTGCATTAGATTAAACAAGCTTTGCTGTCGCTACGCAATGCCACAGCAAGCCACGCATAAGCTGTCACATGACATAAATTGGCACACTCCCATTCTATGGTGCGTTTAGTGGCATAGCCTAGCGTGGCATGGCAACCCATAAGTGTGTCCGTGCCTTTAGTTATACGCTTTGGTAAGTGTTTGTTTATATAGTTTCCCTTTGGTATAACTAGTGACTGTTAAGTATAATTTTGCAATGAAAAACGTCACTGGTATGTCTATAAAAACTAGTCAGTTAAAAACGGATGAGCCAGTCATCGGGGATATTGTTTGTGTTGTTTTTTTATAAAAACTATGTTAAAACACAGGGATTGTAACACGTCATTACACTCCAATATAGGAAAAATAGTATATTATGGCATCTAAATTAAATTTTCAACTAACTTTTCTGCAAACAGTACCAAGCCTGTGATTTTGCTAAATAATGATTAATGATTAATTTTGTGGTAGCGCTAAAAACTAGTGTTTTTTGCCTCTTTCTCAATGAAGGATGGTAATTTAAACTATACAGTCAGGCGTTGCTAACTTGGGCGCATATAAGTGTCAGTTGAGTACGCACAGAAAATTATACGTTTATACATGTATGGGCTATGATATGGGAAATTGCTTGATACGTAATTATCTTATTACTTTTTTTGCTTTTTTGTTGATGCCACAACGTTTAATTTAAGGTAAAGATGATATTTTACGTGGCCTGTTTTTATTTAATGTCTTTTACAGTTAATAACAATTTTTAAAATAAAATCGATTAAATAGAGTCTTAAATAAATAGTCTAACCACACTTTATACAGGAATAGTCTAAAATCCAGTTTCAAATTTAAATATTAAATATCTGGGAGCTCTGAAAAGTATTAGAATCTTTTAACCTAACATTATATTCTTTTTCTGAAATACGTAAATCGATTTCAAATATTTACGATTGTGTCAGCATTTTAAACATAAATATAAATACCCTTAAAAATCACAAACTTAAGTACATGATTAAATTAAAATTTAATACAATGGCGGATAGGTGACATTTTCTTACTTATCAATCGTCAGTGTGTGAAACATATTATTAAGATTTTTTTTAAGTTTTGCCTTCGCCGTTCTAATTTTTAAGTTATATTTATAGCGTATTTTGTTTTTTATAAAATTTAAGTCAAAAATACTAATTGTATTTATTTTATGAACCTACGCAAAACCTAAAAATTTATCTTAGGAATAGGAAAGAGCCCTAGGGGACATTTATTTATGGGACACTTAGTGTGCCCTTTATATAAATATATATATATATATATATATATATATATATATATATATATATATATATATATATATATATATATATATATATATATATATATATATATATATATATATATATATATATATATATATATATATATATATATATATAGAGAGAGAGAGAGAGAGAGAGAGAGAGAAAGATGTATTTTAGTGCTTAGAATGACGAATAGTAAGCTGTTGCTAAGGAAAAAATCATATAAAAAATTTTAATGGTCCAATTTTGTAACTGCTATAAAATAATTAAATCTAAAACTCTGAATTTTTATCACCACACCAAGTATAATTTATTTATACAATTATGTTTTCGTTGTTGAAAATATAACAATTTATTTAACGATTAACATAACTTATTTGCATACACTTTAAATAAAATTTTTAATTAACATCCTTCAAGGTCTTCGTTTCATATTTCCTATACCATCGAAATTTTAAATTTCCATATGTTTAATGGTGCCATTTAATATTAGGAATCGTTAAATTTTTCGGTGCGACGCGTTAAATTTTGAATGTATACAATTTTTCAATTTTCGATGGTCAATGGGAGATTGGATTCGGTAAAATTGCCGTGGAAAATTTATAGTGAAGCTTTAAATTTAGTCGAGAATTTAGTGTTTTGTATTTTTTTTAAAAGATATTTTACGCAATACATTTAAATAAAATCCAGAGACCATAATACTATTAGAGTTATTTATTTCTGTACGAAACCGTAATAAAATGTGTATCCATAGACATGCCCTTTAATTTTTCGTTAAACTCGATGCTAAAGTTCTAGTTTGATTTTTGTCTAAAAACCCACTTGATACGGATTAAAAATTGCACAAGATGATATTGAAACCTAAATATTTTTCCTTAAAAGCTACTTTTAGGGCACAAAACTAATCCATAAATCTGTTTTGTTTAAAATTTCCAACAGCTGCAATATTAAAATAACCACATCAAATATTTTAAAAATAGTAGGTATATGTTAGGTGCGTTGTATTAAAAATATATTTGAGATTTATTTATTGTAGAAAACTTTAACGTGTTTAAAAATTGAGTATCTGATGATGTAAGAAAGACGATTTTTGTGTTTTATTTAAATCGTAAACTTGCACACACATACCGAGATTTAATCCTTTATTATGAATAATAATATTATTAAAAATATTTATTTAATAAATGTAACTATTCCAATATATTTAATATTAAAGTTTAAATTTTTTAATAAAAAAATATATACGGTTGCGACTAAAAATACAGAAGAAGTACCTTTGCAGAATTAGATGATTGAATTTGACGTAAAATAACATTAATGTGCTCAAAAACTGTCGGAAAGCAAAGTTAACAATATATTTCCCTTTAATTCGTGATAAAAATATAACGACGGTACGGTATAAAAATACAAGTATATCTTTTTAGTATAAAACCAATGCAAAGTTATTTTAAACACGAAAGATATCCCTTAGAATAATCCTTACTTATTTAAAATAAAATAATAGGTAGGTAATAAACAACATTCAAACCGCTGTTTAAATTAAGAAAAATTGGTCCTGCGAGCCGGCTACATAACAATACCCGTAAACAAACTTGTCAAACAAAATTTAATAACAAATTATAAAAAACAGAGTTTTGCACCTTTTCGTAAAAAAATATATTAGGCTTGACACTGTTTTAATACACCACCCAAAAATATTTTATCACTCGTTAAAAAAATTTCGATCAAAAATTTTTATAATTAATTACTTTAAAACATTGTTTATAACTAACACTTTAAAATAAGGCAAGAAAACTTTTCCAATACAAGGTTTTTCAGCCGGCTATATAAAAATACTCGTTACCCAAAACTATTATTTATTTACCTTAAAATGCGATGACTTAAACTGAACCCAAGATATCCTTAAAATCACGAAAAGTGTCACAATCAAGCACTATCACCAAAACATTCACACATTGTATCACAAGAAATAAGCCGCATGTCAACTTTCCGAAAATTGTTTAAATGACCTTCTATAGTTAAGTGTATGTGCTTATGTTGGTGACTATGGTCAGACTGAACGAGTGGCCAGGTAACTTCTTGCCGGGCCAACTTGTGAACAGGTTGGTACGGGGCACTATGGTCATTTCACGCATGCGTTTGTATTTTTTTAAGTTTTTTTAAGATCGGGATGTCATTTCCTAAAAAACTTTTGCATAATGGGACGTCCCGAAAATATAGGGCTTCCGAAAATTGACCCCTTTACTAAAGTGAACCTTTTTGGACCACCGGTCATCTGTCTATTGTCTGGTATAGACGATTTTTTGAATCTGAGTACCTGTGTCCAGTCGGATGTATTGTTAGGGACTCAGGTATATTTTCCGATGTGTTATATGTTTATCATTCAAATTAGATAAGACAAAATAATGAGGACATTCCGGCCGTGTCTGTTGATCTAAATTTCATTTTACAGTCTATGAAATGATGAATTTACATGTGTTTGTGAGTTTTAGAGTTTTAAGGAAGTAATTATTTTAAACTTGTAAAAAATTAGACCTGATATGTACCTAATGTAATTAATTAAATGTAAAAGCTTTTTTAATATACAGAGCCTTAAAAAAAGAGTAAAAAAAGATTTAAATAAAAATTTTATATATATATATATATATATATATATATATATATATATATATATATATATATATATATATAAAAATATATATATATATATATATATATATATATAATATATATATATATATATATATATATATTTATATATATATATATATTATATATATATTTATATATATATATATATATAAATATATATATATATATTATATATATATATATATATATATATATATTTATAAAAAACCCCCGAAAGTATTTTTTTTATGACGTTTTTTAAAAATTTCGATTTTAACCCTTTCCCCCTTAAAAACCTTTTAAAAAATTGAAGATTTTCATTTGTTTCTGGGTAATTTAAATTTTGTTAGGCGGGGTTAGTCCCTTATTTTTAAAATATCGAAAAATTTTATGGGGATAAATTTTCAAATTCTTTTGGCTATTGTAAAAATTTTAAATTTGGGTAAAAAAAAAATTTTGGCTTTTTTCCATAAAAATTTTTTGTTTAAAAATTTTTCTTTTTTAAAAAACAGGTTTCAGACCCAAATAAGCCGGGAAATTTTTTTTACTTTTTAAAAAAGTCCTTTTTTTTTGAAAATTAAAAAAAAAAAATTTTTAAACCCCATTTCACATTTTTTTAAAACCGTAACTCCAATTTAAATATTAATTTTTTTTTGGATTAAAAATTATTACATTGAATCGTTTAAATGGTAAAAAATTTAAAATTTAAAATTTTTGCCCCCCGTGAGATCAGCGAAGTTAAGCAATGATGGTCATAGTTAGTAAACCGGAGTTTAATGTGGAGGAGTAGTTAAGAGGTAATAGTTATTTGTATAACGTCCGTGGAGGCACTATTTTCAGATATAACTAAGTTGCCATAAATCGCCCCATTTTGACGCCAGGAGTTTGTACATTCTCTGGACACCCTGTATACACGTTATTGTTTATTAATTCTTACACAAAAATATAATAAAGATGCCAATCGGGCCATTTGATGAATTCTCCTTGAAAAGACGATTATTTTTTAGTTTTAAAACAAAGTTATTTTAAAAATAAGATACAGAAGACTTTAAAGTACTTCTTTTGTTTAAAAAAACAATGATTTTGAACTGATATACGGTTTAAAGCCATCTCGTATGACAACTCAGTATCAGGTTGCCGTTTTTAAAATGTTTTCAAAAAATTTTTTTTTAAAATTTTAATTACATTTTTTTAAAACGGTTTAGTTTTTTAAATTACCTTTTTATTTTTTATTTTAGTTTTAAGTAAAAAATTTGTTTTTTTGGAAAATAAAAAGGGTTTTTTTAAATATTTTAAATTTTGTTATAATTTTTAAAAATTTTAAAAATTTTTAATTTTAATTTTTTTTAAAAATATATTTTTATTAAAAATATTAAATATTATATTTTATAAATATAAACTGACTTCATAAATTTGCTGTTTCTTAGTTAAAGTAAAAAAAAATCAGTAAAAAAAAAATGGTCACAATCCGATTAATAGTTTCGGAGAAATGCGTGGACAAACATCCATACATACATACAAACAGACATACAAAATACACCTATAAAATTTTGTATATTTACGTGGTCCCCCTTATAGATTATCATATAAAAAAAGAGTTCCCATAATATTTAAACTGTCAATTTTCCTTTTTTTAAAGCCGGTTTAAAATCGGTTGTCGAGTCACAAACTATCGAAACGTCTAGTTTAATGTCCACTCACGTTGAAAAAGGTTTTTAATTTATTTTTTGCTTTTTAAAAGCAGTTAAAAGTCTATAGTATTTAATTGAGAATTTATTTTAAAATATCCCTGAAACAACACACCATTTGCTTATATTTTCAATGTGTTCTTTTTCCGGTGTACCACAATTACACAATAATATTCATAAAATAGGGTAACAATTAAAGTACTATTTATAGCGAAAAAAAAAAAACTAAATACTTTAAAAAGAAATTTTCAAATTTCAAAATTTTTTTTAAAAATACGGTTTACTCAATAAAGTATTATAACTTTCCCTTGTCTATTGGATTTAAATTAACTAACATAATTTTAAAAAGATGATATATAGAGATAATAATTTTCATAACCATTACAACAGCGCTTTTACAACAAAGTTATATCTAAAGAAAAGAAAAATACGTTTTAAAGTAGAAAATATTTCATAGTTATGTTAAGTGCTACGGGGCGCCTTTAATATTTCCTATCTCGAAACCAATCTAAGTAACGAGGCGAGTATTGTGACAATGCAATAAAGATGATTATTAAATTTTAATTGTAATTGTATAGATAACGCTAATGTCTTATACCATACCATTTACTTTGTCACAATTACATTAAGGTAAAAGTCCACTTTCAAGAACTTTTTTACAAGTAAATAGTCATACGTAACATTACTTTAATCTAAGGGCTATTTCTTCGGAGCAAAGGTATGGCCTCCTACAGATCGATGGTGGGCAAGAGGATTAATATTCTAAGTAATATTTTATTTGAAATATGTAGAGTATATTACCAATATGTCTGTTAAGTTCAACCTTTACTTCATAAAGATGAATCTTTACATCCTTGTTCGACAGTTTATTGTCTAGATTAGTTATCTTTATTCGGAACAAACCGAGCAATGTTAAAAATTAAACTAATGGCTGAATAAAAAGATGATTGTCCTTTAAAGTAGAAGACGTTTGGGACAGTCCATGAAGGTCATAAGACTAAGTACCAACGTACCAATAAGTTCTGCAAAGTCCAGATATTTTACCAATAAAGGGGTGAACACTAAAAAGTTTTAAGCTTTAGCTCATTCTTTGGAGCTAAAGCAGCGAAAAAAGGGGGGACGGGTCCAATTCATCTCGTCGGTAGGCAAAAATAGAAAGCATCTTTTAAGAGTGGGATCGTTAATAAGGGTAACGTATTTGGATAGAAATAAGAATGCTAAGGGTTGTGCAAGACGCCCCAGACATGGAATTAGATTCTGGCTTAAAATACGTTGGTCATGCATTTGATAGAGAAGCCTGCATTATCCTGTGCTTGTTTTCTGGATGTAAATAGTACTATCACCAGCAAAACCCTAAATTGGACTTTAAGTAGTAGAGAAAAGACCATTGATGTAAAAAAAGAAGAGTTAGTGCCAATTCTGAGCCCTAACAGAGAGACTTCGATTAAAACAAAAAATGGAACGCTACAAAGAAAAAACCCATGTTAAGAAGACCTGAAATCTTTATTGTTATTGACAATTTTCTTTGTTTTTTGGTAAACTTTTAATTTTAAAGAAGGATGAATCTTGCAACCAACTGGAAGAAGATGGTGCTTCAATATCATTAACAAGATATTCTACAAGCAAACAAGAATCCTATTATTAAAAATGTAGCATATTTTTAATACCCTGTATAGGAGGCACTATATTATAACATAAATAAAAAGCATAGTGGACTTGTATCAATATATTTTGTAACAGTACACTCCAATTACGATCTTTTGTACTGATTCTATTCAGTGTATACACACATACACAGAAAATATTTAATATTGAATGTCGGCGTTATTTTATTTGCCAACCGCGACCAGTTTAATATTTTATCTTGGTATAATATTGTCAACACCAAAGAAGTACCAGTTGTGTACTCACCGTACATAAGTACTGTACACTTTGTAATTCTTATTTATGCGGGGTATAACTTTGGTGATTTTTTACAAAATCCTTACAAGGTTCCAGCGATTGTACTTTTTTGTAATAATTTATTACCTTGTGCTTCAATCAACTTTGTTTAAATTTCTGTACAAGCGCTGAAATAAATAATATTTTATAATACAATAGTTTTTGGCAAACTATTTTTTAAATATAACTGTTGATTGCCTAAAATAATATTGACATATTTTCAGTACCAAAACTATTGCATTCAAAACCGCCTGATAATCTTAAAATTTTCAACATCAAAGAAGAGCACAGAGTGTAGATCAATATTTTAATTACTATTCTACGGGACTTTTGGACATGTTTTCAGGACATCCATAAAAAATTTAATGGACTAAGAAATCGGTAGCTGATGGTTGTAATTACCAGGGCAAAGACAAGCAAAAACTTCATCAAATGCATTTCATCGAAGTTTACCCCAGACATGCTGAGCCACAGCCACAAGGCAGTGGGGATAATGGTAGGTCAGCTTGCTGGCAACATTGTGGGCTAAATAAGCACATGAAGAGAATAAGTTTATTAAAAAAGAACCTATGAAGACTTTGTCAAGCTAACAGTGGAAGAGGACCAATTATCAATATCAGGTTTGTTGCTCAAGTCTAGTAAAAAAAAAGAGACAAAACAAAAGCAAAAAATCCACACAAAATCTGCGAAGGTTGTTAACGCAAAAAGGTCTTTTGCCCAACAACAGATGTAAATGTAATTAACTTACTGTTGTCACTATCCACACGTATCCCCATTAGATGCACATAAAATGTTTACTTCATAATTTTTAAATTAGGATCTTTACCTCGAAATTTGAGGATTAATTAAAATAAAATTAATTTATATGTCTGGGTAAGAGTCAAACATTTAAGAATTTATTACTAAAAACTGACCTTCAAAGCATAATTAACACAACAATTTTTTTAATTCGAACTTGAAATTAGTATATGGGTGAAAACAATGTCATACTTAATTTATTTTAGTTTTTACAACAGAAAGCGATCGTCATTTTAAGGCTGTTTTCTGTAAAATGTCCTATGTTAAAAGGCGTTTTCCTCCGAAAGTTAATACCTCAAAAAATCTATTACTTAGGCTAACTTGTAAATTAAACTATAGTTAAAAGTTTTAGAACGCTAAAGCTGTAAACTGTATATACATTTAATGAAAAAAAATTATATATATATATATATATATATATATATATATATATATATATATATATATATATATATATATATATATATATATATATATATATATATATATATATATATATATATATAAAAAAAAAAAAAAAAAAAAAAAAAAAAAAAAAAAAAATTTTTTTTTTTTTTTTTTTTTTTTTATATAAAAACATAAGCCTTAAATAAGATACTCAAGAAAATATTACTTTTTATTTGAATCATCTCTATGTATCCCAAATTAAACAATCTTTATTCCCATGTCTTCTACACTTTTGGCAACACATAGTACCCTTACACTCTGTCTGGAAAAACCCCAAACTTTGTTCATTTCTTCATAATTAGACTGTCTAAACAGTGAAACCGTCTACCTGTAGAGGCTTTTCCTTCCATAAATACAGGCGTTCGTTAAAAATAATTTAAATTGTTAAAACGATATGACGGTATTATTTTATTTCGCTTATAATATATTTTTCAGTAATAGACCCCTTGCACATATTTTTTTATTGGTTAAAAATAACCCTCATTTCCTAATTAAATTCTGCCAAATATTTTTTATATACAAAATTCTGTGACAACATTACAAGCATTTAAAATTAAAATATAAAACTTTCCCGTGAAAAGAGAATCTACGTCACAAGTGCCTAACCACACGTGTTTACAACGCCTGATCAACAGAGGTGACAGGGGTTAAGTTCCAATATTACATCTCTGATAAAAACGAAGTAAATTAAAAACCGAGCGAACTAATCCGGATATTGAAACACTTTTGATTTTTAATTAGTGGATAAATGCCATTTTTATTTGTTTATTTAAATGTAGAATACTATAATCTGTTTATTTTCGTTTGACAAAAATACATTAAAAGAAAACGTATTGCATTGGTTTAAAAAGTTAGTGACTATGGTTACAACAATAAAAAAATGTATTGCATTGGTTCAAAAAGTCGGTAATCAGGTGTTTTTTCAAATCATAATAAACGTTTTTAGAGTTTTAACCAGTTATTTGTAAAATAATTTTTTTTGGGGCAATTGCGATGGTTTTGGACCCTTCCTTTTTTTTTAATGTAATAAATATGGCTTTATGGTTTGACGTCAAATTTAAAGGGTCAGATGTGAACTTTAAATCGTAATTACGCCGAATTATGCAATAAGCTGTCACTTGATTATTTTTTCAGATAAAAACAATATTTTTCGTGCGTGTTAAAAAAATAAATAAATAGCATTGCTGTGGAATAAAAATTCAACAATAAAAAATAACACAAGTCACTGTCTGAAGAACGACTTGACTTTAAAAACGCATTGTACACTCCATGTATTCGTCGAAAATAAGTGATTCATCTCCTATTATGATAACGGTTAATCATGATCTTGCAATTTTAACCGCATAAGTATTTTTAAATTCAGTAATGTGGTGCTAAATAACGCACTTAGGCTTTTTAGAAGCCAGTCTTTTAGCCTTTAGTTTGATCCCGACTAGAATTGTTTAAGTTCTAGATAGATTAAGTTAATGCAACCCTCGATTGGGGTTAGTATCTAATCAGTAGTTTTCAATGGTTACAGATAATATATTATTAGTGTAGTTTTACATGACTCTTTTTTTAGACCGTTTCTACCCTTTCGTGGTTGTTCTCAGAGAGGCTATAATGTTTCCACGCCGAATCACAACCGTTGTGTTATAAGAAGCATATATCGCCAATGTAATGAAATTTGCTTTAATTAATTTTTGTTTGTTAATCCATGTTGATTCCCTGCAGCATTACTGATGATAACACTAATGTGGCAACATTCGCCTAAGGAGCGAGCATGGACAATAAATAATTTTGTTTGAATATAAGGAATTAGTTAAGAACAATTTGAATACAGACTTGTATGATACGCACTTATTTTTTTCATTTTTTTTTCTTTTAATTTTAAAATATATTTAGAAAAACAAAAAGTGTTGCATAACTGTGCGTAGGTAGGAAATTTATACTTAGATCGTTTTTATAGCCATTTTTTTTGAAATAAATTTCCGTAACAGTCTAAATTTGGTAGCCCGTAAGCTTTACACCTTGTACTTTGCGATCTACTGCGTTTTTTACTGCGCGTTTCCTGGTTGCTTGCATATGTTTTATTATCAAAGTAATTATTCCATATTAGTCACAGCATAGCTTATGATATTTATTCAAAAGTAATAAAGAGATTGATGAAAAAATGTAATGAATTATTTAATTAATTTAAACTAATAGGGGGAAGTACACACCTAAAAGATTTTTTTTTATTTGCATTAATCACGTTATACATATTTATAAATCTTTTTCTTTTCTGTTATTTCATTAGTAAGTAGATTTACTGCAATGTGTCGGTTACGCGTGCTTGACTTCTTTATCATGGTGTAAACAGCTTTATTTTTAAAAACAATTACATGTATAAGAATATAATTTAAAGAAAATACAGTTTTTAAAGAGAGATAAGATTTCAATATTATCACGCTAAGAGGTTTTGGGGTAATATGTAACCGAAAAATTACCGCGTTGCCGTTCATACTTGCCGTATTTATTTTTTCGGTAATTCGTGTTAACCCATCAGACCATTCTTACTAATAAACCCAACTCCTACAAGATAAGTTTTTTCCCGTTTAATAAATGTCACATATTTATCAGAGGCAAATTGGGATTAGATTTAAAAGTACTGCTACGGCACCCTTGCTTTCCCTTGACATTTTTTTTAATTGTACGTTAAAGTATTTTACCATAAGCTAAGCTAATTACAAATATTTCGTAATCATACTGAAAATACAAAATCCTTATGTTTCAGTTAATACAGTTCTTATATAAATGATGTGAGAACTGATTGATACAATTTATCAGCGCTGCTAAACGACCGAGATTGGGATAACTGTAACGTTATCAGTGAGTGTATCGAGGCTACAAAAAAGGAAAATATTTTAAATTTGTAAATGAGACCAATTAACCTTTAAAAATTTTCGTTTATGCAATCCAGACAAGCCGTTTATTAAAACTGTTACAGTTTCGACATAATTTGCGTTATTATTGTCCATCCGAAAAGATACACTTTTGGGTGACAGCAGTGGCGCACCTTTAATTGTTATTAATTTTAAGAATCAAAACAAAAATATTTTATAGAAAAATAACACACATGTAGTTTCATGTACATTTTTTAGCTTATTTGTATATTTACAGCAGTTCAAATTTGACCGGTCACAGTTTTTTTTTAAATTTTATTTTTTCTTAATTTCGGAAAATGTAGCACCAAAACACATTCATGAAAGGTTGTTAGACGTGTATAAGGACTCTTCACCTTTAATCAGAACAGTACAAAGATGTGTTGCGTGGTCTTACAATTCTTAAAAACGATCCATGTAAAGGACGTCCAAACAGACCAAAAATCCTAAGATATGGTTCTGGAAGATCGTCAATTAAACGCGAAAGATTTGGTGGAAGCTCTATGTATTTTATTAGGTGACTTTTTCAGTAACATTTGGAGCGTTTTAGAAAGAACCAAAAACATTTTGTAAGTTATTTCCCTACTCCGCTTGAGACTTGGGTCTACTACCATAAACAAAAACAAGATGCAAAAGAGTGGTGTGATGTGGTGTGAGTCCAGAAATCGACTAAGAAGGCGTTAGCATTAGTTTTTCGGGATGTAAAAAAAATTTTGTTTGCGGAATATTACCAAAATGGTAGAATAATAAACTTAGAATATTATTGTAACCTTTTTGATCAGCTGCAGATGTGCGTAAGAATAGATCTGATTAACAAGAAAAAAAATCATTTTTCATCAAGACAACACACCCTCTCGAGATGTGTGCTAGATCGCTGGTTGATCGGCACTGCACACGTAAGACAATTAAAATATTCTTCGATAGTCAAGCAGCTCTTAAGGCTCTTGAATCCAGCCGGTGCAATTCGAAAACCGTCTGGAATTGTAAGGATGTGCTGACCAAACTGGGTCAAAACAATAAGGTTACACTACTGTGGATACCTGGACACACCGGCCTAGAGGGTAATGAATCCGCAGACCTCCTTGCCAAAAGGGGGGCGGAGACAAAATTCACAGGGCCGGAACCGGTCATCGGTATATCTTATGGAACGGCCAAGCAGTTCATATCAGCTTGGACACAAAGAGAAAATCTTCGGTACTGGCATGGACTTCCAGGTCTCAGACACTCGAAGGCCTTCATAAGCCCACCGAACCAACAATGTACTGTCAAACTACTTAAGCAATCAAGGGTACACCTTAAAACTCTAGTGGGACTGTACACGGGACACTGCAGATTAAAACACCACATGCACAAGATCGGCCTAGCGGAAGACGCCGAATGCCGCATGTGCATGGAGGGGGATGAATCGGTAGAACACATACTGTGCTCGTGCCCAGCAATGGCGCGACTAAGATTCGCAATCCTCGGCAATGACACCTTGTTGCCGGGGGAGGTGAAAGATCTCTTTCCCAACAGGATCATCAGATTTATTAGGAGTCTGGACCTGGTGGGAGAAATATAAAAAGATGTGAGCCACAATAGACCGATCGGTCGCGGTGGAAGGGTGTTATACCCACTCACTTTGAACCTACCTACCTACCTACCTACACACCCTCTTACGCGGTAGAAAAAACAATCGCAAAAATCAGTGCAGTAACAACTGAAAAAAATTACGAGTCTATCCAAAGTAAAGTGTTTGACAAATTAAAAAACTTCATTAAAACAAAAATGACAATACCGCGTAAAATACTTGATTTACTCACTCTTAAAATAAGTATTTGACAACATTTCATGTACAATCTAAAATTACCGGTACTATTTATTTATATGCAATAATTGCATGATTCTGCACTTAGAAATCATTCACGATACAGTAGGAAAATAGTATATTTTTGGTACTTATGCACTATATATTATACAAGCCTTCATAGGATGTTTCAAAGATTTTTTAAAAAACATCACTTACTAAAAAGTTTGGGTGACGCCCCTGTTACCTTGTGACATACAAGAGATTAAAGATAAATGGGAGCACTGTAGTTACATAACAATGTAAAATTTAAAAACAGGTTGAACTTTAAAAAAGATAATGGGCGTTTCTCCACTGTTTAAGCACGCATAAATCAGATATTAAAAATAATATCCGAATACGCGATTCTTTAAAAGCCTTTTGAAATATTCCGTTACGATATGGACGTATCATTTTAACCCATTTTATTGATAAGTTCGAAATAATTGTTTTGGTAAAGTGCATTCAATGGAGAAAGTTATAATGGGTAAAACATGCGCAACAGGGTTTCAAGTTGGAAAGGTGAACAAAGAAAAGTATTTTTACTTGCAAACAAAATATCATTAAATAAATAGGAAATTAAACGGTTTTTAAATTTATTTTTACAATTTAAGGTAATACGACATTTTTTTATTAAATTTTATATTATCGTGTGTGCCAGATTTTTAGATGTTACACCCACTTTTTTTTCCAGTTGCGTCAACAGTGTCCAAGTAACGAAATACACAGATATTGCAGCTTTTAGACAACGCTATAGTGCTACCACGAAGGTTATACAAATAACTACTAGCTCTGAACTACCTCTCATTAACGTCTGGATAACATCATACAAATGAGACCTTCTACTACCTACCAATCTAAGGTCACCCATTAAACTACTAACCACCACCGAAGTTGCTTAACTTCGCTGATCTGACGAAAAGCGTTGTTTTAGCGTTCCCAGGCGTTTTTATTCCAGACAATAAATGTACTAACCAACTACTACTAACCAAGTAGATAATGCCTATAATTGACAAGAGGAAAGAGCTCTTGAGTAGTCCATTAACCTCGCTAAAGAATTTGTTTTTCTCCTTTACCAAGAAAACAATCTAGAAAGTTGTGTTATCTTTATCATTGGATGAATTGTGTAAGACGTACATTAAATTTATTGCATCAGACGTTTCAAGGCTCCCGTTATATGATGAGGTAATGACATCAACTGGCCACCCAGGTCCCATGTTCTGCCTCCGCTGGATTTTTTTGCGGTGATACGTCAAATCTCGAGGCTATACCGACAAACTACAGCGATTGCCGCCATAAAGGCTAAAAGTACTTTCATCAGTGGGAAAACTGAGCAATTTTTTTCCGAAAATGTCGTCGAAAATTGGATTTCCAGGATCCAAACACCCAGCAAAGCCCCTGTAGATTTTTTGGATCTTTTTTTATAATAAAATTGTTTTTTTTTAATATTTGGGGACATAAACATTCCTTACAAAAATTGTCACTAAGTATCTTTATCATGCTAAAACCTGCACGGACAATGAAGCCATCATAAAGGCAATCAGCTCCCATAAAATCAGTTCTACACTGGCTAAAGACTGCATATTTTTCATGGGTAAAGTTGGTCTCTTTAAAAAATGCAATGTATAACCAAAACTAACCTTGGTTCCAAACCATAAACTTTACCCAGATAGTTCGGAAATTTCGCTCCTAGTGGATACAAAAAAACAGGATAACCCCATTAAAACCGGAACTAATAACATTTCTTTTGTGAGTGTGTACCTGTAACCTGTCCTCTTAGAAAAAAAAAGAGTCATGACAGTGAACAATATATGTTCTGTGAGGCGGTGGACACCATATTTACGACACCAAACCCTAAAACCGTGTAGAGCAACCCAAATAAATCTATTAGGAATGCAAGAGTAGAGGAGTAAAATGCCCAACTTTATTCAACGAATTTAATTACCTTTGGCAGCAAAAAATCTACCTTTATCCAATACTCGTGTGGCCTCGCCCAAAGCCGGCCCTGAGTACTCTCATTGTGCAAAGTGCATTTCAATTACAAGTTTGATTATGTGACTTTGGCCAATATATCTTTCGGACATACATTCTCTCCGCGTATGTAGGGCAACGAAAGAAAAATTCGAATGCATCCGCACCATAAGATTATTTCGTCTGGTTAAAGTTACAAAACAACGTTTTTCGATGTTCACGATTTCAATGTACTTTGTTTAAAATTATTGCACTCGCCTGATAATTAGCTCGATTGCATGATACCGCATCGGTCATTTTTAAAATAATGTTATTACACTTATTTTTTAATTTTTTTAAGTACCGTCTACAATGATTGTTTCCCTTCACTTGTTGCGTATATTTAAGGTACTTTAATTAACTTTTTCAATCTAAATTACTGTTTTTAGTTAAATTCGAACAATACCGTGGTTGCCGGACTGCCACTTATTTTGTCCTGAAATAATAACTGACTGACCTTAAAATATTTATGAAATGTCAACATCAATCGATCAATAAAAACAAACAAACATTTAAAACTTTATTATAAATACACAATACTTTTAATTATGATCATCTCACATAAAGTAAATTTGTAAAAATCAAATATACAGTATGATATAAAACTATTCCTAAAAGTTAGAGATCAAGCACAAAAAAGTGCCTACTTAGGAAACGTATTTTTTTCGGTAAATTGTAAGTTTTATAAAACCGGCATCATCAAGTGAGGAATTTTGTATCAGGATTGTTGTCTTTCAGTGCTCCTTTAAGTGGCCCAAAATGATAGAAATTGCAGGGTAATAAGTCTAGCATATTTTGGCTAAGAAACAAGCAATATTTTGTATGAGAATTACATATTGCCATGTATTCGTCTTCTTATATTTTAATTTAAATAAAATTGAGTTTGAAACGTTCAGAACATATAATATTGAATGTTATATTAAGAGCGGGAAAAAAAGTGAAAATGCTTTACAGATGTATTTCGAGGATACCCAGTAAGAAGGCAAGCAATAGGGATGCGACATCGAAGCCAAACATCGATGTTAAACATCGATGGCAACATCGAAACCTGACCATCGATGGTAACGATATATCGAACATACATTATCGATGTTTTTCTAACATCGATGCTGCGGTGCGATGGTTCGTTCATGGTATTAGCATTATTAGCAATAATGCTACCAATATTACTAAAGACAGCTTTATTTTAAAAATACAAGAAATAAAACATGTTTTTAAACTAAAATGAAACTCTTAGTAAAAAAAAATTAAAAACACTAAAAACATTATTTTATATAAAAAAATTTTAGATCCCAATAAGATTTTTTAATGCTTTTTTAAAAAGGTAATTACGATAATAATTTTCCCTTTATCCTGTTTTGCTGCTGAGTTACTGGTTGCCCTGCTTTTGATAACAGACGCTCTGATGGAACCGAAGTTGCAATAACAGACAAAAACTTCGATGCAATTGTGGCTAGACTGGGATATGTAGAAGCGTTTTTCTGCCACCAGCTAAAGGGATTAACATTTGTATATATTTATGTTTAAAATTTTTGTACTTTTTTAAAAAGACTTCTTAAATCTTATATAACATGTAATTATTATTTATTTATAAATAAATGGGCAAAACGTTTATGTCTTTAATAAACTTTACATAACAAAGAAAGACATCATAAAAAATTTTAGTATATTTCTAAGATTATTTGTTTTTAAAACATTGTTACTTTTTTTACCTTTGCAAAAAATATCAATGTTAGAAGGCAACATCGATGTTATCATCGATGTTTTCGATACCCGACCATCGATGGCAAACCATCGATGAACATCGCGCATCCCTAGCAAGCAATCATTAATACTTTTAAGACTAGATGAAAACTTAGTTGCCTATGAGTTGTTTAACAAAACAATTGAAAATAAATAAATAAATCATAAATAAATGGTATACACACAAGAAGTGCTGAATTTAAATACTGTGCTCAGGTTTTTGATTTTTTTTTTCATAGATTTCGTTTTTCTTTTAAATACCTATTTTTTGAAAATAAAGTACCTAGCATCAATAATAAGGTAATTTTATTCTGAAACGAATAGTAAAATATTATGCAGGCTGACCAATTTAAAAAAGCAACTTTGCATTATATCTTTAAAACTGTGACCGATAAAAAAACCTGAGCACACCACTGAATTTTACGTAAAATTCTACAAAAATCTGCTTTTTACTTTTTTTTAAATTTTACTAACAAGCGAAATACAAAGGTATGCTGATATCGTCAAAATTTGAAAAACACCCTGTACCTTGGAGACCTTCCACCACTTAACCTCATAGTGATGGGAGAGGCAAGAATGAGCTACTTCCGACTGCAACAAAAACCAACTGGTGTCTACGCTAGTTTGGGACACAACAACATAAAAAGTCAGGTTGGCGGCAACATCCTGGACGAAAGAACAGACCATATGATTCCCCAATACTCATTCAACAAAAACTTCGAGGTAAAAATTCCAGATCGAAGTGAGTGGCAGCAACCCGATCTCCCCGGCACGGTTGGAGACATCATCTGGTATACGGATGGTTCGAAAACCGAGCAGGGAACTGGAGCGGGCGTGTACAGTGAAATGAGGAATTCACAATTCTTCATTCCACTAGGAACACACAGTTCTGTATTTCAAACAGAAATATATGCTTTACTGCACTGTGCAAGAGAAAATAACAGGAGGGCTTACAAAAATAAGCGGATCTGCAAATAACAGATAGCCAAGCGTCACTAGGGGCACTAAAGGTGACGTCCAAGGTGACATGGGAATGCCAAAAAGAACTGGAGGTCCTGGGAGAACGCAACAGAGTAACTCTCCTGTGGGTACCAGGACATTCGGGAATAGAAGGCAACGAAAAAGCGGATGAGCTAGCGAGACATGGATCATCCACACCATACTTTGGACCAGAACCTGCCCTTGGAGTGACCAAAACCACAGCACGAGGGCAAACAAGGAAATGGATCCGAAACAAACACAAGGAATACTGGGAGAACCTCGGTAGAATAAGACATGGAAAGGGCTTCATAAGGGGCCCATCCAAAAGAACTAAGGAAGAACTACTCAGACAAAGTAGGAAAAGACTTCGCATAACAGTAGGGTTGCTAACAGGGCACGATAACCTAAGAGGACACCTACACAAGATAGGGTCATACAATGGGGACCCAAGTTGCAGAATGTGCGACGAGGGGGAAGAAACAGCCTACCACATACTGTGTGAATGTGAAACGTTAAATCACAAAAGACAGGCATTATTTGGGCAACCGAAAATGAGCCCACAGGAATATATCAACCAACCAGTCTCGGAGTTATACAGACTTGTAGAAGGAACAAGACTAATGGGAGGATTGGTATAAAAGACAATGGGAGATTAGGCACAAAAAGCCCAAGAGGCTGCGCTGCCCCCGGTAATGAAAGACGGCTCCCAGGAAGAAGAAGAAGAAAAAGAAGTACCTCGGAGACAAATCAAGATAGCTGCGATCTGTTTTTTCCGTTGCAGTTGTTTCAAATCGTACTCGAGAATGTGCCATCAGATTTGCTCTACCTCTTGCAGTTTTCCCAATACCCTAAAAATCGATCAAAAAGGCGCCACCCTGTACTTTAGTAAAAATACTTAATGAAAGCCGGACTTTTTTTGACCTTTAATATTAACATTTATGCAATACTTGTGTGTTTATTCATCAAAGTAGTTCGCTACCAACCATTTAAACAACAATAAATCTAAAGAACTTTTATCTGATCGAAACAAAAAGACCTGCCCAGCTTCTGTTGATTTCCGTGATCTCTTTTTTTCTTTATTGCAGAAAGCTACTTTTTCTGCTCCAAAAAACTAGTTTTATTACCATTTAAATTTGACATTTAATTATTCGGATTGTTTGATAACATGATAATGTCTCTTGTTGCGATATTCTTAGAAAGATTAAATACCTACTTACGTTTCGTTATGTAAACCTACTGTTTTCTAATCGAGATTAACATTTGACGAATCATTTACTCAAAATGCTAATTTTATTTTGAACAGCTGTTGGTGGATATTTTTCGTAAGTCAAAAAGATTGACTTTATGCCTCTCTAATTTTATTATGGATGATTCTCTGCAGCTAAACCATAAACATTTACAAAAATTGTCTTCAATCAACGTTAATTTATATAACAAAATAAAAGGTATATGGTTATCTAGCAAAGAATGAAGTGGGCCATATTTCGTCCGTCTCCTGACATAGTGACGTAACTCAGTTTTTACAACTTTTCAGGAGAGCAAAAAACAAAAATTTACTATGTTTTAATCTGTTATAGTGCAGAGTATATTAACACAACTACAAATTTTATTTGGGAAACGAAATGTTTATGCTTGATTTAAGAGAATAAAAAGTTTTAAAAGTTAGCTAGTTTTTTTAGAAAAAAAAATACATAAATTGAAGATACGCCACCCCATAAAAAACTAAATCCTATTATTTTGAGTTACACCAAACTAAATAATAACAATACACTTTCCGTAATGATTTTGATGTTAAAGAAATAGGTACTTTATTAAAAAAATATATATTTGTCTCAAAAAACACATTTTGTTACTTTATTAATACGCACAACAGGAGTTTGTCCTCCGAAAAGAAATATTAGGTCATCATACTTTTTTTTTTAATTTTAATTCTTCCTAAACTTAAATAATTAACTTGAGAAGATCCGCCACGTATTTTTAAGGAAATGTTATCATAGTTTTTTTCGCTAGGGCTACACTTAAACACAATAGACAATGATTCTTCGTGTTTAACCATTAGATCCATTATTTTGTTCCATAAGTCTTTTGAAGTCACTATCTCTCAGACAAAATTATAACTTCTGGAAAAAAATTTGTAAGTTAAGAAAGTCTTTGTAACTCATTGGTATGACGTTATAAGGCACATTGTACTACGGAATATAGTTGGAAAGGAGTAAAAAGATCACCAGAATATGACAACTCATAGCCAACAGCGCTATGCGCGCCATCGCCTTTATTTTGGCCATGGCTGGTTTCAAAAAATATTAAGCAAATTTCTTTAATATTATTGTAAATATTCAATAAGTAAAGTAACATAGACACCACAATGAAGTTCTTTTTTGGTTACGAGTAATGAGATACGCCTCAAGGAAATTACAGAAATATTTTTTTGTTCTGACGTAGAAGCGTTAAATTGACATACGCCCCAAAAATGTTGAAATGGTGTTTTTTTTATTTTCACGTAAAGACGTTGGTCAGATTACGTCGCAACGTACGACACTTTGTCTATTTTGATGAGATACGTCAAACTTTTAATTTTTAATTACAGAAAAGGTATTAAAGATAAAGATAAACTATTTAGTTAGATAAGGGAGCACGCAAAAATATAAATATAGGCGGTGGTCCTCAATTTTATACTTTTTTGAAACGCCAGAAAGAGACATTTTTTAGTGTTATTTCCGAAGAATCCCTAAGAGCACTTAAAAAGATGATTTGAATTGAAATAAAAGAGACAGAATATAAAATTAACATTTTCTTAATGATGCATCATTTTCATTGGTTTGTCTTTGAAAGCAAGAAAGAAATAAATTACATTTAATTTAATAAAAATGACTTTACGTTAATTGAAATTTGCCATTTAAATTAGACAACAGAAAAAGCAACAATAAAAACCTTAAATGATAAAACACAAAAACGCAATATTCTCGCAAATCCTAGTGATTATTACTACTATTAAAATATACTGTTAAAAAAACAAATATATAAATTGATTTAATTTTTACTAAGAATAAATACAACATCGCTTTTCTGAAACGTATAAAAAAAAACGAAACGCTTTCAAAAACCTCGTTTTGTTCTCGTTGGATGACCCTGTACATTTTCGTTAGCAAAAATTAATACGCCTATTAGAATCAGCTAAATTTAGAGTATTACGTCGCCAACCAAAGTTTAAAATAATAGCTTAATTAAAATTTAATTTAAACTTTTAATTTAAAATTAACATACGATATACAGTATGTCACAAATTGGTAAGTAATGTATGTATTCGGGCCTCGGGACAAGATTTACTAAAACCTTTCCCGTTTATTAACGGCAAGATGTCTAATTAGAAAATATTTTTCAAGGTTTCGGTAAACAAAATAATTATTTTTAAATTAATATAATTGCCATTAATTTTATATTTGTGAGCTTTACCATTAATACATTTTTTAGTTGCATACCTGGCTATGTGCGCAGGACAAAATGCGTACACTCTCTTATAAACGCAGAATTCTCCAAAACAACTACACCCAAATATATGCCTTATGAGGCCTTAAACAATGTGGTCCATTTATTTATCTATTGTCATTATTAATGTCATTTCGTGTTTCTTGCGAAGTTCTTATTATTATGACATCGACTTAGGGTTCCATGTCCAGATTTTAAGCAAAAAGCATTTCCAAAATACCTTTTACTGGTTGTATTCCTTTACATATAATTTTGCTCAAATAACTTAAAGCCCGACACACACGGTACTTGTTCTGGGTTTAGCTTAAGTCTTTAAGAGTTGTAAAAAAATATGTTTTTAAAGCTCATATTTAACAAGCTGGTGATAGGCATTATTTCGCATTTGACAATTTGTATTTAAAGTAGGATAATAAATAAAAAATTAGGTTCACAAACGAAACATTTCAACTTATCACTAAAACTGCCTCCCTTAGTCCCTCAAATCGCAGTTTTATCATCATCATCATCATCCTCATTTAATTTTGTAAGCTTTCCTTGCGAGAAAACCTTTAAATGACATAAATACATTAGATCCATAACTCCAGCAGCTTTCAGAAAGCTTGTATTTTTTCAAATAATTTTTTTATAGATCCCAAATTGGGCTCCATTTTGCAATACTGTTCCAATGTTTTAGGAAAGACTACTCCTACTCCCACAATACATGGCATGCTTAAATCAATTCCAAGAAAAGTCGTTCACTGCTCCATTTTACCCTAAATGTTTATTCTCTTGCCCACCGATGAGCTGTATCAGACCTGTACCTTTTCCATAGAAATTTATATGGCTTTGATTCTAAAGAATTAGCCAGTATAATTTTTCTCTCTGCAAAACATCAAACTAAACATATAACTTTTTTACTATTTACGTGCGTTGATTCAATATGTGGCAGTCCTGACTGCTTAGAGATAGTTTATAATTTTTTTATTAAAAGATTGAATACATTATTTTTTGTCGCCTTAATTCAATTTTTTTATTGAATGTCAACTATACATTTATGCAAGTTCAATTTTTTTTTAATACTGATCAACAATCTTAAAACGAAATCAGTTCGCTGTATAATAACTAATAAATGAATTGATTTTATTTTTTACAATAGTTACACCTACTGTTTATTTGTTCAAATATGTCAGTGCCCTAATATATTTGGGATTAACAATACAAACAATTTTTATTTAAATTTATTCGAACTAATACTAATGACGCCTACCGGATATACAGGGTGCGGCAATATACTATAATAGGCAACATTTTGATAAATTGGTTCTTATTTGCAATTCATAAGATATGTAGGTAATGATTACGTTTCCATGCAAAATTTAACAAGTATTTTATTACCATAAAAATTATATTAAAACGGTACCAAGTGTTTGATATTAATCCTAGAAAAATCTTAATTTGATCCACCACAAATACACAACTTATAATTCCACACCTAAAACTTAATTCCTAATCCCCAACTTAAATTTTGTATTAAGAAAACACATTTATGTCACACAAAGCCGATAAAAAAGCGTTTTAAAGTTTCTTTGTCAGTGTATAACATAATAATTTTTCGACTTACATGGAGTCTTAACGAATATAATTTAAATTTGATTTATGGTATTATACAGTATGTTTTAGAAAAAAACCTAAAAAAAGTTCTTAGCGAAATTATACGAATAGCTTAAGTTATTCGTTACCAAGGTACAGATCCACCAGGGCTTAAAGCCTAAACTCTAGCGTTTTGTGGGTGTCTTAAGTAAAGTAAGAGAGAGTTTATTACCATGCAACTTAAAGATTTGGAGATTTAGAGGAAAAAAACCTCTGCCGGCTCCAGGTCTCATAGTCTAGACATGCTAGGGATGAAGAAACAAACAAAGTGGGAAGTTCGAATTGCCTCCAGATGGACTGTTAAGAGATGCATACAAGTGGCGTTACGGGTTGCTCTATTGAGAGCTGCTAAAGGAGAAATTATATAGGCTAATTCCTCGAAGCAAAATTCGTGGAAATAACTCTAAAAGATCGACAATAACTCTACAGCTCGGTGGGTAAGAAAAAGAAGTTTGCCTGTAAGAGTTCTTCTTTAGATGAAAACAAGGTTGCTAAAAGTTGTAGAAGATGTCATTCCTTAGACATGGGAACCATTTTACAAAGAGGGTCTAATTTGGGATGCACAGTATATAGATTAAAAGGAAAGGAATGCTTTCTATTTCGAAATAGGAATTTGAGCTTTTTTGCAGTTGCTACGGCTATGGATAAAATGTGTTTATGCAAATTAAGGTTATTCTCAAAAGTAATGCCTGCAATGCCAAATGACTCTAAGTAAAGGATGAGTACCGGAAGAATTTTTCCTCGACAGTGAATATGACTGTGTTTTTGAGACATTAAACTAAACACGATTTTTGGCACCCCAATTCAATAAAGATTTGGGATCCTATAAAACAGATGTCCGCATTACCCTGCGATTGATTCCAGTTTAGGCTTAGAAAAAGGTTTAAAAAACTGAATATTAAAGTGAAGTCAGTAAAACTATAGATGGGATTGATTCTGGAAGAGAAAAGATCGTTGATGCGAATTAGAAATAGAGTTGGTGCCAGAACTGATTCATGGGGCACCCCAGCATTAACCTTAAATCAAAACTGAAGAGCCAGAAACAAAGTTTAGGTAAAAGAACGTAGAAATAAAGTTTGTTAGGTAGTGTCAGGTCTGGTCAAAAGCCTTGGATATGTCAAGAGCAACGATCTCGGGTTCACTAAGGACAGGAATATGGTTTTTATGTTTGGAAACTGACTTCGGCCGCAACACTTAGCAATATATATTTTATTCAAAGAAGAACCGTTCACCTCAAGCCTAAACACCTAAGTCTTTTCTTGCCCTCGAACGAGTTGTCGGGAACATGCCTCTGTTTTATTGGTATTTACACAAATTCCGCTCTAAAGAATTAACCAGCACAATTCCTTCCCTGCTAATAAAGCGAAACAAAGCACCATTTTCATACATCCCTTTGCAGTCTCGTGTTAATAAACGACCTCTTACTTTACTTTAGACAGCCACGATCTTCAGATAACAAAAAATAGGATGAAAAAAGTATACATGGTGTAATTTAAAGTCTTAAAGAAACACTTCCGGTAAAACGATAAAAAATATTATTTATTTGTTCATAACTTTATATACAAATGTGCATCTTATTAAACTATTAAGTCAACCAGAATTTTATACATGTTGTAAACACATAAAAATCTTGAGGTAATCCGGTATATGAAATATTGCATGTTCGACTGGTATTAAAACAGATTGTTTCTCTTCTCTAAAGAAATGTTGTGGGTTAAGAAGTAATTGTACTAACAAACAACAATAAACAAACGGGAGTAACAGATTTATCAGTACGAGCAAGAATCTTAGACCAGTAGTGGGTGTAGTGATGGAAGGGGTCTGCAAGTCAGACAGCCGACCACTTCTGACCTTGCAAAGGTTAAGGCAGTTCTAGGTCCTATTAGCTAATAGTGGCGCAAACATAATAGACTGTCGTGTACCGAGAAATATTAATATTAAATATTCTAAATAGGGTTTTTCTGATATATGCAAGTCGGAAAATAAGTAGTTTCGGAGAAAGTGGGTATATTTTAAATTCTTAATAATCAAAGACCCAATATTTGATACTTTTTAGAATAATATACAACATAAAAGAATTGGAACTATTAGATTTTTTATGAGTTGAGGAAGCTGAATGGAATGGTCTAAGAGATTTTCTTGCCACCTACCTTGAGAGGCTTCCTGCTTTTCTTCTTACGATCGCTTTGAAATATGTATGTCCAAAAATCTTCAAAACAATTCAACATTCGGACCTATGTTTCCCATAATAAAAATGACTCCAATTCTTCAAATAATTAATCGTGGTGTTTTAGGGTTCCAAGTTGATAATAAGTTTCTTAAACTTCTCGTGCAGAAAATCGATAAGCCAGCATCGATACAAGAAACCAATACAATGAAACTTTCTCACAGGCTAAACATTTTTTAATAATGGCAGAAATAAATAAGGTACTGTCTTCTTTGAATGAAAGGATTTTTTTTTGCTTCTTTGCCAAAACATCGGTCCAAACTTTAGTACTAATTCTTTTTCAAGCATCACATATAAGGTCGAAATAATTTTTACCTCCTCTCTGGATCCTTCAATTAATTTTTCTTTTCCAAAAATTGCTTTTGTTTCTAAATCATATTTAGGATTAAACAAATTAAGTGCTTCTTATCCCCAAAAAAGGATTTAAAACTTTAGATATAGATCCAATTTTTTTATCGTTTGCAAAGAAATGAAGTATTTTAATAAATCCTTACTTTCAAATTATTTGAAAAAGCACAAAATAATGCACGACAGACAGTACGGGTTCCGGCACGAAAGATCCACAGCAAATATTTTATTTGTTCACATACCTGCTACAAGTATCTTGAGTTACGTTTTACTGTCGATAAAAAACTTACTTAGCTTTCACCAAACTGATGCATAGTTTTACTGATGCCCTGGACGCTTTACTCCAATATTCAGTTTCTCAAGCCAGAATCATAGAGGTAATCCAATTTCAGGGTCTTCAATTAATCAATATTAATTAAAGATCCTGTGATTGGTTGGGTTCTTTGGGACACAAAAAATCTTGCCGAATTTTATGCCAAATTCTGCAGAGTAGTCACATTTAACATTCAACAATAACCTTTACTGGCACAGACACACAGCAGCTTTAAAAAAGCTTAGATTTCTCTTTCGAGCCAGAAATAATTTCCCATCTTCTAATTTGTATACTATGTATGTAACACAAATCAGGTTGGCTTTGAGTACATTACTCTGGAATGATCCCTCCCACAATTTGTAACAGTTTTGATTCCATCCCAAGAGAAGCCGTCTGTCTTATTAATGATTCCAATCTTACAAGAAAGCCTAAAAGATCCTGTCCCTGTTTTATAGGTATGTTTAGGGTGGCTCCAAAGGATTAACCAATATAATTTTCTATCCAACAGCTATCACTAGAGCGCGACAGAGCACAAAGTGACATTTTTATTCATCCCTTCACAGTCTATCTGTAGAAGCCACTAACTTCATTTTGCTTATTCCTTCATCCCTAAAGTATCTAACTATGAGACTTGCTTTGTGGACTATCCAAAGGATTATACTAAGATTCAAATAAAATTGTTTTTTATGATCACCGAATCTTTCTAAATAATTTTTAAAATAAATTAAAATTTATGTATTTTTAAATATTTCGTAAGCGCAGGTATCTAAAAATTGGAAAAACCTATTTCTTTTTGTTTAATTTTAATGTAATTTATAAAAACAAAACAAATTTATATCTATTGTTTTATATGGTTACATAAAAATTGGTAATTTTGTTATTCCGTTAAAAGACAATAAATTATACACATATTAAAGTGAATTTACATTTTTAAATAAAATTAATTTAATTAAATCGGATTTGTTAAGCTGGTTTATATTGCAATAAATTATCTGAAGTTAATCATGGCAGCTTTAAAATTTATTTTATAGATTCCTTTAGAGCTATGTTGCCTAATTGGCCATGATTTAAAGATTCTACGAATTCGTTCTCTTATTTTTTTTAAAGCATCAATAGTACTGGAAACAAAACTTTTTAGTAAGATTCTCTTCCAGTAGTTTTTGCTGTTTAAATTTCAGTCAAAACTGATGTGATAAGACTGATGTACGAATTGGTTTTTTAAAAGTACTTCTCTATAAAAGAAAATCCCTTACAAGACAGCACAAATAAAACTGATTAAGAAAAAAAGGATTCAGCAATTTTTTCATATACTGAATTAAATGCAAATTTGCATTAAAAGTGAACCCTAAAAATCTTAGCGGCCTACTATTGGACCCTCAAACGTAAACCGATCCCTTTAAATACTAACAAAAAAAGACAGCAAACTAATTTTTTAAATTGTCTTATCCTTTTTTTATACAAAATAACGTATATTTTGTAAAAAAAAAATAATTTAGCTTTTTTTAAATCTCTAAAAATTTAGTAGATTGCTTATGATTTGGGTCTTTGAATTCAGTACATTGCAATAAATGCAAAAAACTAAAAAAAAATCAGAAACCAACTTAAAAACTTTAAATTGCAAAACAATTTATATTCACATTTTATTATTTTAAAACAACAAAATTAGCATATTTGCGTTCTCCAACAACAGACAGAACGCGGACATCTCTTAAATAGCAAAGAAAATGTTACACTTGTTAACGAAATATAGGAAATCCGTTAATAATGGCCCATTGAATCATTTATTGTTGTGGTTTGCTAAGAAAATAACAATGTTTGTTCCTGTTTGCATAACTAAGTTTAACAAATCTAATAATAATTATTGTTAATAAAGTGTAATCTTTGTGTGCCACTTTATGTATCGAAGTCATTTCTCTTATCCCATTGTTAATGACTAAGCAATAAATAATAAGATTTTTTCTAAATTAACTACTGAGTTGATTTCGTTAAGGAATGAGAATTATGACAGTGCAAAATAAAAACCTAACTCTGTTTACAACTGAAATGAAATAATAACAATTTATGAGTGAGCGTTGGCTTGAAAATTATTTATTGTTGATAGTTAAAAAAATGTCTTTGCACTGCTCAACCACCACACCTTTAATACGCTTATGAAGAAAATCATTCGATAAGTTATTACAGAAATTACGTACGGATTTTGCATTACTAAATTACTTTTAACAAATCTGTCCTTATTGTACAAGGAAATATGGTTGTACACTTCGATCAACTGTTTGGTAATGTTACGTCATTAATTACTAAATTAACCGTAGACATTAATGAATTCATATTTTTTTTCTAAATTAATTAAAAACACTTCTATGAGCGGGTAAGTTTCAAAACGCAAGTGCACAGAGTAAGTGATAAATTTATATCGTCTTAACACGCCAAACATAAAACAAGATAACTTTTAATTATTAAAATAATGCAACTAATACTTTTTAAAATAAAGGGAAAAATTATTAAAAATATTAACATTAACGATTTAACTAACACACATGCATGCATGCAAGTTGAATTTTTTGATAACTGTTACAAATCGTTTGAAAAAGACCTCGTAAGTAAACTTTGTGTTCTAAAAGCCGTTGTACACACACGATAATTATTTAAGACATTTTTGACATAATTGTGCATTGCAATTCTGTTATGTTTTACACATTTCATAATTCAGACTAAGATTTTTGCAAGAAAAATACTCAACTTGTCTTATGTTTTAACCAAGAAAATTGAAAAAATGCGCGGAAATAGACGCAGACCAATTTTTGGGGTCTATAAAGTCGGTTCAGCTGTTGAGCCTAAGAACATAGTCTTAATTAGATCAAATAGGCTTTCCATTAGTCAAATATGTTATTAAACTCATAAAGTTAATTAAACATTTTAAGAAAAAATGTCTTAAAATATTTAAGATTTTCAGAAACTAAATGATTATCCATAAATTCATGTCCCTTTTAAAACCAACGTATGTCGATGTTTTCTCTCTTTAAATAGGAGAGGTAATATACTCTCTTCCGTTTATTATTATAGCCACATTTTCGTCCATTCTAATCTTCTCATTATCCGATATTTTTTCCATAAAAATAAAACTTAAAAACAACCAACTGTTGCAACACCCAAAAGTAACAACTTCCTTTTATGTGCCTACATCTGACATAATACAAAGATTTTTTTGTTTACAAATTTTCCACAATTCCAGATTATGTCATGCGAATTCATTAAAATTTAATATAACTATCAAACACAAATAAATGTGTTATTACCAAAAATCCTATGAAAATTTTTATCAAAATGTTAGAGATAACTTTCGACATACGTTTTACTAAAATTCTCGCTTGTGTAAAAGGGCTCTTAGCCTTTAATTTTAGGACACAACAAACAGTCCTGTCCATCGCCTGCATGCTTATCACATTTAGTTAACTTACCATAATAATATTACTACGAATGATACAACATTTAAATGTACTTACATTTCTAAAAAACTAAAATGACCTGTTTCTTTTTTCATTTTTCTTTTGTTATATTCGTACTTCATTGTACTTCGTATAACTTTTGGACATAAGTTCATATATGACGAAATAACAATTTAAAAGTGTAACAAAAGAACGGAGAGTTAAAAGATCTCTTTTAAGAAAGATTATGTAAATGAATTGAGGATAAAAGTATAAAGTTCTTCAAAGAAACGTCAAGAAGGATTAAATCTTAAGCCAAGTTGCATAAAAAATTGGATCGGTGAGCTGATATTTACGTTCTTCATTTTTTGTCAGGCTTGTTGAGCAATGGACAACCTTCATGCATTAAAACTAACTAAAAATATTTTATAACTAGTAAAAACAATATCTTCTAAAAGCTAAAAATAAATAAGTACATTTCTGCGATTTTCTTTTTTGAAGACAAACTCTTGGCATCATCCCTGTAAAGAATAACCACGAAATTAAATTTTGTGTAAATTATTCTTTAGGTTGTAAATATCTACCCATTAAAAAATCTCTTTTTAAAACCAATTTTTACACAAATTACTTTTTTTATTAATAGTCTTGACAAAATTATCTAACACTAGAACTAAAAAGTAATGCAAAAATAGGCCCCAAAAGGAAAATCTCCTGTAAATAAGTTAAGAGTACCCAGGATACATTTTTTTTTAACTTGGAACAGTTCACGAAAATTTAAAGCCTAAGTACTGCCATATCGTGGGTGTCTTACGTAAAGTAAGAGGCAGTCTAATACTACAGGACTTAAAGATCTAAAGACTGTTCTGGGAGCGGACAAAGAAAGAACTCGAAAGAAATGCAAACGAGCGGCACTCCGTGTTATTCTAGTCCGAACTGCTAGATGCGGAATTATATCAACAAAAGCAGTAAAAAGACATTTAGAAAAGAGTCAGTGGACAAAAGTATGTTTTAAGAAACCTTTGTTTTTATCAACTTTGGAAAAAACACCAGAACTAAAAAAAGTAGAGCAAAAAATGTTTTTGTAAGAAAAATAACTTATGAACCAGAAGAGAACATCCACGATATAATGAGAAAAAAGGAACTTCTGATCAAAATTTATTCCAGAATCAATAAGTTGATTTGATCTCTTTAATTTTTTTGATTTACTTTTATGCAAAATAGATCTATATGTGTTTAACTGTTTAATTAGAGAATTATACTGCTGAAGAGGCCAAGCCCAAAAACCTTCATTTGATTTTTTTATTTTACCAATGTTAAAAGTCAACGACCTAAAAGATTTCGTAGAATAGAATAAAAAATACTTATAAATATAAATCATAATGATTTAACAAAAGGTTTGCAATATTTAAAATGGATGGCCTTGTAATGAAGTTGTTAATTTGGAAACCATGGTATTATCTGAAGAACTAATATGTTTTATAGAAAAGACATTTAGTTATCTTCTTATCTACATTTTTGGGAAATGTCATGGACGCTATATTTTTAACTTAAGCTCTTAAAAAACGTATCTGTGCATAGACAATACAAGTACCTTCAGAACAAAGTAAAGATATGTGTTTCTTTTCTATATCTACATCTCTGTAACATTGTAGCTATATCTTATATCTTAAAAAAACAAAAGCTGACATATAATGTATTACAACAATTTTTATTAAAATATTATCGAAGCGTCACATCTCTTTGTTCTTTTCCTTTGTATATCTTAAAGTTTAAATTGTTTTTCATTAATTTATTTTAATTTTCTTTTGTTATTAATATTTTTGCTGGACCAGTTCTTTCGTATCAGCCCATAAGAATGCTAAATAATTAATAAAAAATATATAGAATTCATAATGCAGCAACTATGTCATTAAAAAACACACAAAGTGTACGTATTTATAAGAAAGTATCCAAACTGAAAAAGACAACAAATTTACTATGTTTTTAAAAAATTAAACAAACTTCTTTATGTTGCGCGTTCAGATTTTTGACATTCATCAGTTTTTTGTTGGTGACTTAAATAGCCAAATAAATGAACATCGTACTTTGTAAAGTTGTGAATACACGTTGTCTATTGCGTTATCATTATTAATTTTTGGAATATAATTTATAAACTTGAAATGGCGGTTTTCTAATTTCTTACCACTGTAAAACACTTTTGTAAGTTACTTTATGTTTGTCTTTTTTAAAAATTATTAATTTCGGTCGAGTTTTTTTTATAACCGTTGACTTTCTCTTGTTTGATTATACATAGTTTCTAACACAATCTTTTTTGGGTACTGGCCAGATAAGGCTGCTTTAGTCCTAGTCCCCATGTATAGATTCTGCGTAGTTCCCGGGTATCGATTCTGCGCATACATAAAATCGATTGAGCCTTACGAACTTGCAGGTCCCCTGGAAAAAAAAACTAAATAAACAATAACTTTTTAATGATAAAAAAATTTATCAACGCTTCGGTGGAATGTCCAGTATCGTTTTTAAGATAAAATTAATCTAAGAAATTTACCAAAACCTAGATAGTAATTTAAGATATTCCAAGAGATTTTTTTTAAATTATAAGTTAATGTCATATATTTTTTGGATTTTGGGTTTTGGGTGAGTTTGTTTCAGGCGATCTGCAGTTTCGTAAAAGACAATCGATTCGGTAAACATATAAAATCCATACCCAAAAAAGATTTTATGATACGTAAAATCTGTACAAAATATGGAACATACCTAGATAGTTTCTTGTAAAAACTTGCTTTAATTAGTGATAGTTTTTAAAGTCAGTGTGTTTAACTATGGAATGGGGATAATTTTACCTCTGTGGTATAATTTTATGTGAGTGTGTGTGTGTGTGTGTTTTTGTACTATTTCATACAAAAAACATTGAAACATCGAAACATCGACTACTTATCTTTTTCAATAATAAATGGAGAAATCGGGAAGCCCATGGAAAGGCCATCACTTTGTTTATAAGATTAATCTTTTAAGAAATATCTTGTTGTCAATTAGGAATTTTATTAGTATATTTTTGACTTATATATTTTCTATTTAACTAACCACGCCCGTTATATGCATTATAAAAAAATTATTGTACACGTTTTTCAAGGCGGTGTTAAATTTTCCTCCCATTAGAGTGCCTTAAGGTAACGGTATATGAACGTATAAACAATACTTCTGGTTTATACCACTAATTAGCTTTTTTAACAATTTTATTAAAAGTCTGGCCGTACGACGCGACGGCCAAACAATATATTGATTGCTTCTCCGATAAAGCTTGTCCGGGGACCTAAAACAGCATCCAAAGACTTGCGCGATGCATCGTAGACCTGAGCTGCACTATCGATATTTTACATTTCGGAAACTTTTATTCGAAAAAAACATGTTCCTAGAAATACGAGAACTTTCTAGGGGGCGAGGATATATGTAAATCAGAAAAAAGAAAATGTTTTAGTTTTTTTTTAGATTTTAGGTCTTTTTAAGTTTGTTTTAAGCCATCTGCAAGTTCGTAAAAGTCAATCGATTTTGTACACGCAGAGAATCTATACCCTGGGATCAGGACCGGAACGATTCCATCTGGCTAGTACCCAAAAAACATGTTTTAATTCGTAAATCCGCCACAAAAAAAAGAACATACCTACATAGTTTCTGGTTAAATTTTCCTTTAATGGGTGATAATCTTTAAAGTAAGTGTATTTAACTGTGGAATGACGATAATTTTATCTCTGTCGTATAATTCCTTATTTTGTGTGTGTGTGTGTGTGTGTGTGTGTGTGTGTGTGTGTGTGTGTATGTGTGTTTCTGTACTATTTTAAATGCAAAAGACATTGAAACATCGAAACATCGACTACTTATCTTTTCCAATAATAAATGGAGATATCGGAAAGCCCATGGGAAGGCCATCACTTTGTTTAAAGGATTCATCGTTTAAGAAATATCTTGTTGCCAACTAGGACTTTTATTAGTATATTTTTGATTTAAATATTTTCTATTTAACTAACCACACCCGTTATATGCATTATAAGAAAATTATTGTACACGTTTTTCAATGCGGTGTTCAATTTTCCTCCCATTAGAGTGCCTTGAGGTAACGGTACATGAACGTATAAACAATACTTGTAGTTTATACTACTAATTGGCTTTTTTAACAATTTTATTAAAGTCTGGCCGTACGACGCGACGGCCAAACAATATATTTATTGCTTCTCCGTTATAGCTTGTCCGGGGACCTAAAACAGCATCTCAAAGACTTGCGCGATGCTTCGTAGACCTGAACTGCAATGTCGATATTTTACATTTCGAAAACTTTTTACTAGTAATACGAACACTTTTTAGGGGGCGAGGATTTATGTAAATAAAAAAAAAAGAAAATGTTTTCTAAAATTAATTCTCGAATTGGGACCTTTTGGGTCCTTATTGGGACTGGTTCCTTTTTCTTTTTGAAATACTATTATTCCCATTGACAATCCAGGTCTGGTAGCAGGTGAGAAATAAATTAAAAAAAGAATCACCGTCATCTTTCTATCGCCTGATAAGTGCAGTAAAAACTTCAACAAGTCGTTGTTTTTGCTCCAGAGGTAGCAATCAGCAGATGGAAATGGATGATTTTCTTAACAGTACCAACACTAATTGGTAACGTCTGTTAGATTTCTAGAGGAAGCATTTTTCATTGGCAAAAATTAGGTCATTCTTCAAGCCAATGTTGTCTGTTGGTAACAGCATGTCTTATAATACACACATGTTTATACTATCTTTTCTCAGACATTAGGTGATATAAATTTTTTTCGAGCAAACTTTGATAAAACACAAACAGTAACACACATGCATTTCCTTATAAATTAACTATGAAAACTCCGATTTTTTTAAATTACCTAACATATGTATGACTCCATGCATGAATCCAAAAATATCGATACCAACAGCTCGATTATATTCTCAAGCTCTACCTGATGGAGGAATGACCTATACCTGGCCATCCAAAAACAAGTTTCGGAGAAGAGGGTCCAATAAAAGCGAAAAAAACAAAATAAATGATAAATGAAAAAGCAGGCGCAGCCAATGTAATTATACGTAAATATCTACTGTATCTGTTATTGTTTCTGATGCATTACTGCATTTTTCAATTAAATATTTCAAAATGAATTAAGCACTTGGGTCTCTGTATTAAGTAAGTGGTCCATTTTATAATCATTGGCGCACGTAAATTCACTTTGATTTAAAATGTGTGTAGTCGTTGTGGATATTTGAATAATTTGTGCAAGCTTTAAAGGTGTTTTTCTGCAGTTAGCAAGAAAAATTGAAGCAAGAAAACTTTCCTTAGTACATGCAATTTTATTCAAAATTTTTGCTGTTTGAATTATATCGCTGCAATTTGTTTTGACAATGAGTTTTATTAACTTACTGGAATCTGTAAACAACTTATTTAATTTTTTTTAAATTCTCAAGTATAAAATAAATGCACAATTAAATTTTTCAGTTCTTATTTATAAATATATTATAACCAACGCTTGACGCGCTTTTAGGTTACGTTAAATTGTCAAAATATTTTAGGAGTATCACTAAAATATTCACCAAGTAGCCGGACAGCTGCAAGAAAATTAGCGCCAGCGGGATTTTTATTGCATGAAAGAAAAAGTCAGTAAATTTAAAAACTAAAAAGAAGAAAAATTGTGGAAAGAAAAATTTCCCGCAAGAAATTGTCAAACTAAAAAAACATCTTAAGAAACATCGTTAGAACTAAAGACTCATGAGTACGACTTTTAAAAAAATAATATTGGGTACGTCGTTATAAAATATAAACAACTGCCCTAAACAAACGTTTGACAAAATCTTTTAAAGTGTCAATCACTTAATTTACTGCACTATTAAATATTTATTTGAATGATCCATTCTCTTTACCATTGTTAAATAACTATAATATAAAACTTACGAACAAACTGGTCAATTATTTTCATGTTCCCATACGTTACCTGCAAAAAAAGAAAGAAAAAAATTAGTTAAATTTAACCTAAAAATCATTACTAAAAACATTGCTCTTCCGTTATTCAATGTGTTGTAGCACAGATAGCGAATCTTTACTTAATCATTAATCATTTGCAACACCAACTTTTATATGAGAAAAAAATACACTTAAATTTTTAGCGTAGTGACTACGTTTATTCCTTAAAACCTTAATTCGTTTCAAAGAGTGTTAAAATGGAAATTTTAAATTCGTAATAACACTGTCTTGCATGATCTGTCAACGCCAAATCAATGTGTTATTTCGATAATTTCTACCTACGTAACCCTTACACTAACCTGTACATTGTATTACGTACAACATCGAGTAAACATTAACACTATTTTGGCTTTTCTATAAGGGTACCGAGTGGCGACTGTTTATTAATCCTTCGAAGAGAAGTCTAAAGGTAGTTTTATTTATTATGGAAACAAAAATTATCTGTTCTCGCGGGTCATGCTGTATAGAGGAAAAAACTTAAGGGAACATGCTTATATATAACTTTAAAGCATAAAATGTGAAGATCATAAATGGAATATCTGTGCCGCTCTAAAAGTTGTTGCACTACTTACAGGACTGCAAAGTGGCTACAGAGCTGTCGCAATTACTTTTAAAAAGTAATTCAATTATAATTACCAATTTCTCTTCTAAGTATAAGTAAATTACGATTACTAATTACCAGCATGTTTGTTAAAGTAATTCAATTATCAATTAAAACTAAAAGTAATTGAATATTTTAGCAATTACTCACATATATTAAACACGATACACTAAACATACACAATATGCATCATACGCGCACGTCACACCATTTAAACTGCTTTCTTAGCAAGTTTAACATTAAATGACACTAAAATAAAAATTTCTTTTTATCCTACCCCAAATATCAACAGATTTTTTTACAAAAAAAAGTATAAAAACAGTGGCGGTAAGCATCAATCGATAATACTGGCGTTCGATGGATTTAAAGCGGCCCGCCGTGTTTCAAAATGCTCTTTCTGGGTGTCCAAAATTCCGGCAGTTTTTTCATAAAGAAAGGTAATTTAATTTTTGGTAGTAATTTAATTATTTATTAGGTTTTTGAATTAATGTCCAAGTAATTCGATTACTTTATAAGTAAATGAATTACTTTCAAAGTAATTGAATTACTTGGGATCCGTGAAAATCAATTACCAATTACGATTACATTATCCTATAAATTAATAATCAAAATTACCTTTTCCGAAAAGCAATTGAATTAAAGCAATCCAATTACTGAGAAGTAATTGAATACGATTTTTCAATTATTTTAATTCAATTATCGACAGCTCTGAGTGGCTACAACAGATATTGTGGTTTTTAAAGCAAATGGGACATCAGAGCCAGAAACTCACATAATGTGGTTAAAGAATTCCCGTTACGAGAAAACGTTGTGCCCTGTCTAAAAAACAACTTTAATAAACCCTTAGTAGAACAGCTGAAAATTTATTTACCTCCTGTGCACATAAAACAAGGGGCTATATTTTTTTGTTTAAGCCTTAAATAGAGAAAAAAATTCTTTTCTTTATTAAAGTCAGATATTCGCGCGCGTAAGTAAGCTTAAGTTTAAAGAAGGAATTTTCGTTGGCCCGCAAATACGCGAATTTCAAGAGACAAAAATTTGCAATATACTTTCGGCAAAAGAAAACAAGGTGTGTCTTTAACAGTGTATATGGTGTCTTCTTGTTTCGTACACTTCAGAAATTTACCTGAAATATTCTCGTTTCGTACACCGACCATTGTGACGACCCAAATAACCAGTCAGATAAATTAGTCTAGTCAAGAAGTGTGTTTCCTGCAAAAAATAGTTAGAAGACTTTTCGATTTTTGATGATAATTCAAAAACCATAAGAGACAGCGGAAATTTCAAAAAAGATCCTTGAAGAGGAGGACCGATAAAAAAGTACCAACTCCCGGAGTTCTATCTCCATTATTTATAATTTTAATTTAACGCTAAAAATGGGCCTTCGTCACAATAAATAATTTTTTAGGGTATTAAATATTTATTAAAAATTTTTAAAAAATTATGGTTTATTCAGAACACTTTAAAGACTTTATCACCGTTAAAAATTTAACCTGAAGTTAATTTTTCAGTAAGCTAGGCAAATTGTTTCGAACTTTTATCTTCATTGTACATTTAAAAAAATGCTTAAATAATTGTCGTATAAATTTTTTGCGTCGTGGAGCCCTTCTTATAAACATACCTAACAAGATCATGCCATAAAAGTTTAAAATTTTTAATGCTTTGTTAATAATAACTTTATGACTTTAACAATATCACTTTAATTTTTTAATTTTTTGTCAAAGTTATCAAACTATTATAAACAAAGGATTAAATTTTTTATAACTTTAATGGCGTTATCTTGTTAAGTATGTATATAAAAAAGGCTTTACGAAGCGAAAAATTTAAACGACAATTATTTAAGCATTTTTTTTAATGTACAATGAGGACAAAAGTTTGAAACAATTTTGTTAATTGACAATTGTCTAACTTGTTGAAAAACTAACTTTGAGTTAATTGTTCAACGGGAATTAATGCTTTGAAGTGTTCTGAATACATCGTATTTTTTTAAATTTCATTTAATATTTAATACCCTAAAAAAATATTTAGTGTGACGTACTCGGATTTGACGCCGAGCGCGCAACCAAAAATGTCTCACGGAGGCCCATTTTTAACGTTAAATTAAAATTATAAATAATGGAGAACTCCGAGGGTTGCGACTTTTTTTTGTAATCCTCCTCTGCAGCTAACCACAACTAACCACAACTTTCTAGGTAATAAGAAATCGAAAAACTACACAGATCTAGTTGAAGAATCGATTAAATATTAAAAGACTTTAGTTTACAACATGTCACCTAAGTTATATTTTCTCTATTTCCATTTAGAATTCTTTCATAACAACTTAGGTGCAGTTGAGACGAACACGGCGAAAGATTTTACCAGCAAAGTTTTCAAATGAAGAAGCGGTATAGTAGGAAATGGACCCTAAACATTTTTGCGGACTACTGTTAGATCCTCAAACGTAAAACTGATCCCTTTGAACACGAACGAAAGGAGAGAACAAACTAATTTAAATTAATTAAAATTTCTTTGGTAGTCTTGTACTTTTTTCATTAAAGTATTTTGTAAAAAGTAATATAGTTTTGATGTTTGGGTTTCCTATATTTTATATTCTTCTCCACTTTTCCAAAAGCTTATGGGTGAAAAGTATTAACCGAGCTCATATCTGATTTTAGCACATCACAGTAAATACAAAAAACCCCAAAACATATCAGGGAGCGACAAAAAGTTTCAAAAAGCATAACAGTGTAATTTGAGTATTAAATATGTCAAAACCATAATCATGTTTACTATTACATTATACCACGCAAGGTTGCAGTGGTGGAGGTCATTTTTGCCATCTCCGCTCAAATAATCTAATCTAATCTATTACATTATACCATAAATATGTAATACATTTCAGTGACGTCACGTATTTACAGTAAAATATGTAATGTTGGGAAGTATTAAATAACACCGAAAACATGAACAGCATTGGAACTCACCCTTTACTTTTTTCTAACTTGGCTATTCATCGGCCTAACAGTACGCAACTGAAATTTATTTTGATAACAGGCAGCAAAAGCCTTAGGTTTGTTCATTTGCGAAAGAAACTTAGTGAAGTTATACTTAAAACCTTTTTGGCTTTAGGCAGGCAATTTACAATTATCATTATTATTACTTTTTGTTTATTATTTTTGTTGCTTAAACAATACACTGTAATTGGATTTGACTCCGTTTATTATTTGAATTCCTAGGCTTATAATCGGAGAGCCCATAACACATTGAAGTGTTTGATTAAGGTAGAAATTTCACATAGTTGTTTCGATAGCATAGATGAGTAAGTAATCGACTGATTGCCTGACCTACCTGGGTACACCAGGTACTGCGCATACAGAAAGTCCGTGCAACTTTTATTTTTATGATTGCCAATTGTTAATATATACACATATATATATATATATATATATATATATATATATATATATATATATATATATATATATATATATATATATATATATATATATATATATATAACTAAGACGCTATTAAAATTTCAGTGTGACTCAAACACTTGTTATTGTTTTGAAATACAATTTTGGGGTGGTTTGCTTTAAAATAAACCCCCTCCAAAGTGATTGGTTTTTTTAGTTTTTATTTTAAACCAAGTTAACTTTTGAATGGTCTTGGTTGGCTTTTAAATGGACTATTATCGGCAAAAGATTTTTTACACCTTTTTTTGTATACGCAGTAGCTGGTGTGCCCAGGTCCCATCTATCCTATCTAGACATCATTTATATCTTTGCATCCTGGCTTTTAAATGTGTAATACTCCCCGTGTATTTTATTGATACTAAATTCTCGTCAGGTAAAAAACCTTTGTGGCGATAATTAAAAATATTTATGCATGGGCTCTTTTTATTGTTTATTTAGTGACCCTTCTAAAACTTCGGTACACTTGACAAATTATAGCTAACGTAAATTCAAACACAGATATTTGCTTTGCAATTTTTTTATAGCTCTTTTTAAAGGGGGACTTTCTTCGTATCATGGGAGAGCATTGCTAGATCATCTCGAACCATTTATTAAGTATTTGATTGAACATGTTTTAAGTTTATATACCGTTCTGTGTGCTGAATTTATTTTAGTGTAAATAGTTTTCTTTGTACTACCCTTTACTCTAATATTCAGTTTCTCAGGCCAGTCTCTAAGCCTGATTTGGAAAACAAGAGCAGGATAATGCGGAAATCTGTTTTACATGCCTTAAAAACTTAATCATGTTCGCTGTAGCGCAAAAACTCTACCAGTACTCATTCTTTAATTTTGAGTGGTGAGATTTTCCAGAAAAAAAATAATTTAACCTTATGGACGCTACTTTCGAGAATAACATAAACACAATATATTTATTGCAACAGCAGCTGGGGGGGGGGGGGGGGGGGGGGGGGGGGGGGGGGGGGGGGGGGGGGGAACTCGAGGATAATGCGGAAACTGTTTACATCTTAAAAACTAATCATTTCTGTAGCAAACTCTACAGTACTCTTCTTTAATTTTAGTGGTGAGATTTTCAAAAAAAAATTGTAACCTATGGACGCTACTTCAGAATAACAGTGAAAACAATCAATTTATTGGGAGCAGTACTGGAAGAAGAGAAATTTCAAGAAAGCAGCAGTAGGGGACTGTTTGGAAACCACTTTTAATTAAATGTATTCATTGCATTTAGTTTATGCATTAAAATCCTTGCAGACATGTAGCTTATTTAGTATTCGCATGAAGAGGGCGCGAAATAATTATCAATTGAAACGTTGTGTTCCTTAAATAAATTGATAACGGAAGTCACGTGATTTGCTTTAAATAGTCGCATTTTTGGAAAATTAAATATTCCATAAAAGTTAAAATTTAGATGTTTAACACTAAAAGTTTTGTTCTAGTAATAAAAGGCAACTAATTTGCAGTCAATCTCTGTAAAAATAATTCAGTTTTGAAAAGTATGAACACAGACCAGCATTTTATTTTAAAAAGCTGATGCTAACATGAATATTTAATGTTTTTGTTATTTAAATTTTAATTTGCCGTCTTAAATGTTATTGATAAAAATATGTTTTTTTAAGATATGTTTATTAACACTTATGCAAATAACAAAACTAACTAGAGAATCGTTAAAAACAGTATGATGTCTAAAAAGGTGTGCCGCAGATGTTTATTTAAATATTTACACTCTGCGAGTTCTGATTAGTAAAAATAATTTATTATAAGATCTTGCATCTTTAGTTTGATTTATTTTATCGATCAAACATCGATATAAAAATCAATACGGACCAAATTCAATATAAGGTGAGAGAAAGTCAATCCTAAAAAATTATGAAAGCAATAAATGATGAATATTTTGGGCGAGAGTAATTAAAAGATAATGTAACATCCTTCGCTGTTGCAGAATTGTTCCTTGTTGCCAAAGAACTAATTAAAACAACTATTTTTAATTTTCAACTTTCAGGGACGACTCGTCATATAAAATAAACACTAGTTTATAAATTTTAAAAACCTTAAAACTAAATGTGTATAAAAATGCAGTCTGAAAAATTTGTCTACAAAATTTTATAACAGGCTCCTGACGATCGATTTTACAAAAAATTTTTGTTTAGCCGGAAGAGAATTTCCAGAGTTCTTAATATTATTGGTTTTTCCTAAATTTTTCAAAAACGTGTTAGCTGAATCTAATGTTTTTTGATATATTGATGATTTATAATTTTTTCAAAAAATGGTCAATTTTAGCAGTTTTTCTGACTTCTTGCTTGTAAAAGATGGACCAATAATGACAAAACTATTTAATTTGTTTTTTGATTCGTCACAAAGTCTATTGACAGTATTGTGATTAACTTAAAATTCAATTTTTTAGGTCTTTTTTTAATGGGTTTTTCCATAAAAAAAAATTAAATTTTGTACACATTTGGGTTTTTTGGATCTACGACAATTCGACGCAGACAATTGGTCGCGGCACATATGGCGCGACGGCAATTCGTCACAGCGACAATTCGACGCGGTCAAATACGACGCATTAAGAATTCGACGCAGACACAATTGGTCGCAGAGACTTGGCGCGTTATTTAAAAAGTAGGCTTTTTTTAAATAATGCATTTAATGTAAAAAAAGCAAATTATGGGTCTTTTCTAATACGTCTCTGCATTTTTACGTCTGATATATAATTGGGGAAAATAAAAGCCGCTTTGCTTACCAGAACTAACCATGACCGACTAGAACTTAGGGCTTTTGAATTTGTCTAAATTATCCCCACATAGTATTTATTTGATATTTTCTATAAATATTGTAATTGCACTAATCTTCTTTTAGGTATCTTTATCTTTTCGTAATATCGTTTGTTTTTTGAAATGGAACTTTCTGTATATTATTTAGCCGTTGATAGATATTGCTGAATACTATACAGGGTGTTTCCGATCTTGGGGCACAAATTTTACAACGATATTTCTGAATATCACAACGATATTTCTCATTGTCAGCGTCGAATTCTGCTGCGTCGAATTGCGATGCGACGGATTGTCGTATGCGACGAATTGTCGCATGCGACGAATTGTCGTACGTCGAATTGACCGCGTCGAATTGCCACGCGTCGAATTTGCCGCGACGTATTGACGTAACACCGGTTTTTTTATAATCTATGCAACACTTTTCAAAAGATTTTTAGGTACCTATTAAATATCTGCAAATTGTGCTAGTATTTTAATGGTACAGTGATTAGCTATAAAAAAGTGAGAGTTTATAAAAGCGAGTTCCGTAGTAAACATTTCTTCTGATTTTCCCTATCATCAACGTTATGACACCCTAAATATTTATATATAGTATGTAAATATTTTGAAGTATTTTTTTTTTTAAAGCTATTACAAAGAAAACATTGTTTAACAAATTAATACAACATATACACTCATATTTAAAAAATCAATTGAAACGTAGCTAATGTCTTAGAATTATTAAAATGGTTGCCTGCAATTACTACAATTCATTGGAGTTTTGTAAACTTTTTTTAAGGAGGGCTTCACATAAAGAAGTAACACATATTTAAATCTGGAGAACATGGTGATCATATTGGTGCATCATATAGCTGTGCCCAGTTTTCATAATGCGCAAAAATATTATTTTGCTTCTAGTAGCATATCTTCCAATTTCTAGGGTTATGTTCTAAATTACACTACATATAAACTAGCCAAACAAGAATTGATAATTATTTAAAAAAATTTAATATATTTAAAACTAAATCCGGTTTTGCAGTCGACAATTTTAACTATTACACATAATAAAAAAATTTGAAAAAGTTTACCTGGAAAGATTATTATCTTTACCATTTTCACATAAATGCGTTACCTATTAAAATTAAAATGACATTTTCGGCGTTAATTAGGCGGGTGTACTTGAAACTGGATAATTAGCTGTTGATTTAATTACTTTTTAACATTTAAATTTTCGTCATCGTAAAATACACGTTTCTTTTATTGGGCAAAGACATAATTTCCTGAAGTGTTTTTTACGTTTTTCGTACTTAAAGAGACAAAACTTCGATCCTTTGGCACGGCACGCACTTTGTCTGAAATTGTCCACTGAAGCATATAAAGCAAGGTTAAATTTTAATATCAATTATACACAAGGACGTAGCAGAAAATACCCAACTAAAAAGGATTAATTTTTAAATATTTATAAGCATACAGAGTGTACAAAAAATTTGTAAAGTACCGTTTGTTTTGCAGTATTTTACTTGTAAATAGCTTAAAAGCTATTTAAGATATCATAATTTTTATTATATTTTAATTATACAGGTTCAATAAATACATAGATTTAAAAATAAAAAAGAAAACACCTAAAAACAATATTATTAGTTACCATTCTTTTGCCTTTAGCTTTTGTTGCCAGTTTTGTTGTTATGCTTTACTAACATAAGGATATTCTGCCCTTCAGAAAAAAATACTCAGAGTGATAGGTTGTTTTGAATATAAATCTAATGTAAAACCCAAGTTTATATACAAGAATATATTTATTTATTATTAATAGATGTAAAACTAAATGTGAAGTAAAAGCTAACAAATAAGAATTTGCTTCTGGCGTACATTGATTCTTCTGTTAATTTGTTTTTTTTTTAACTGTTGCTTTAGTCCTCATAAAATATCCAAAACCACCTTTAAAGTTTAATACTAAGAGTTCCTCTGAGTTGGATGACATGCCAGCAATGGCTTCTAAACTTGCACCTATCTTAACTCGCACAAATGCAACACATCCCCAAAAAAAGATTCAAAATTATTCAGTTGCAAGATAATGGAAAAATAAATTTATTTACAACTTTAAAGTATTTGGAAAAACACAAAATTTACAGTACTGATTTCGTCACAGAAGTTGCTTAGCAGATCTTTTTTCATTTGTCTTACATAACTGGAATAAGTTCCTTTACTTTTTTGGTAAATCCCAAATTCTGGCTCTTGACATATCTAAGGCTTTTGACCAGCTCTGGCATGGTCCGCTTCTAAAAAACTTCTTTCCTTCGCTCCATCAGCTTAACTTTGGCTTTCCAGATTCCTTTTTGATTAACGTATATTAGTTACTGTAGATGGTAACTCTTCTAACTTCCACCAGATTAATGTTGAGACACCCCAGGGCTCAGTACTAGCGCCAACTCTATTTCTTCTTTACAATAAAGTGTTTCTCTTTCTCTTACAATTCTACGAATGTTTCCATCCATAGTTATGCTGACGATGGTAAGCTTCACTCTAACCGGATAATGCAGGTAGCTTCACTGAACCCCTTTCTATATCGTATTGGGGCACCAAAAATCTTGTCCAGCATGAAAAACGCAATCACGTTTGCTGCCACGAAAAAGTTTCAAGTGAATTAATTTTGGTATTTTGTACAATGATTAGTGTAATAGTGATGGGAGAGGCAAGAATGAGCTACTTCCGACTGCAACAGAAACCAACTGGTGTCTACGCTAGTTTGGAACACAACAATATAAAAAGTCAGGTTGGCGGTAACATCCTGAACGAGAGAACAGACCAGATGATTCCCCAATACTCATTCAACAAAAACTTTGGGGTAAAAATTCCAGATCGAAGTGAGTGGCAGCAACCCTATCTCCCCGGCACGGTTGGAGACATCATCTGATATACGGATGGTTCCAAAACCGAGCAGGGAACTGGAGCGGGCGTATACAGTGAAATGAGGAATTCACAATTCTCCATTCCACTAGGAACACACAGTTCTGTATTTCAAACGAAAATATATGCTTTACTGCACTGTGCAAAAGAAAATAACAGGAGGGCTTATAAAAACAAGCGGATCTGCATAATAACAGACAGCCAAGCGTCACTGGGGGCACTAGTAAACCCCAAGGTAGCGTCCTGGGAGAACGCAACAGAGTAACTCTCTTATGGGTACCAGGACATTCGGGAATAGAAGGCAACGAAAAAGCGGATGAGCTAGCGAGACAGGGATCATCCACACCATACTTTGGGCCAGAACCTGCCCTTGGAGTGACCAAAACCACAGCACAAAGGGGAAAACCAGGAAATGGATCCGAAACAAACACGAAGAATACTGGGGAAACCTCAGTAGAATAAAACATGGAAAAAGCTTCATAAGAGGCCCATCCAAAAGAACGAAGGAAGAACTACTCAGACAAAGTAGGAAAATACTTCGCATAACAGTAGGGTTGCTAACAGGGCATGATAACCTAAGAGGACACCTACACAAGATAGGTTTATACAATGGGGACCCAAGTTGCAGAATGTGCGACGAGGGAAGAAACAGCCTACCATATCCTGTGCGAATGTAAAGCATTGAATCACAAAAGACAGGCATTATTTGGGCAACCGGAAATGAGCCCACAGGAATATATTTTATCAACCAACCAGTCTCGGGGTTATACAGACTTGTAGAAGGAACAAGACTAATGGGAGGATTGATATAAAAGACAATGGGAGATTAGGCAGACGCTCCCAGGGAAGAAAAAGAAGAAGAAGTGTAATAGTGTAACATACGAAGCATCATTTTACTTTACTTAATTTAAAAATTATTCGTATTTTAAATTTGTTGTACTTAAGAGTGATGGTGTCGATTGAATATTGGTTTAAATGTTCTATTAGTTTAAAGATCATTTAAACTAACAGAAACTACTTAATACCAGACGTGTGTAAAGTTTTATATCAAAACAAGAAATAAAGTCGATTTAATTTAATCTTATTATGTCCCAATTAAAACACCTTTTTAAAACTAAAAAAGTCCGTATTAATATACAAAAAGAACACAATTTGTCCAGGGTTTAATTTTTATTCTACGTAATCTTATCGGTCCAAAATCATTTATTATCAGGGCAAAACCGTGCATTAAAAACTTTCACAAATTTTTTAAACATATACGGCAATTTATAATTGTCACATTTAAGGTGGACAGTTTTTATTGCCTTAGTTTTTGCAGTAAGAGCATGTTAAGCAATAATGAAACAGTTTAAAAAGCGAGTTACATACATATGTGATAATAATTTTAACTTTTAGAACGTTTTCTTATTGTTTTAGCACTTATGCCCGTTATTTATTGCCGCAAAAAGTACTTTAATCACAAAAAACATCGTGTTCCATTTCATTCGGTCTGTTTGTCGCAAGCTTAAAAATAATTTCGCAGATATAAGGAAAAATAGGATTTTGCAAGCAGAATTTTCTTTCTGGCTAGACACTAAAGATTTGTCCATTGCAACGCATAAGATAAAAATGGTTTTTATGTGTTAGAAATGTTTTTTGGTATTTAAGAAGTCCAGGAAGGCTAAAACCCACTGCGTGAAGTGAAAGACAGTCTTTTAATGCGAAACGGATTTAAAACATTTAGTAACTCTAGGGATAAATAAGTGAACAAAATAGGAAAGTTTGGGGCCTCTGCAGAAGAACTGTAAAGGGATGCATAAGAGTAGCACTTCGCGTGGCGAGCTGCTATATATTGGCTCATTCCTCGGAGATGAAGCGGTAAAAATACATGTAAAAAAGAGACTGATCCCCTACAGCTTGTCAGAGGAAAGTTTTTATATAAAAAAGGTGCCATTATTAAGGCATTTGAATGGAATTAAGAATACTAGAAGTTATGGGAGACGGCGTTCTCTGCAATAAGAACAATATTCCAACGAGCTTTTTCAAAGCTAATGTGACTATAAAAATAATGTGTATATATCAGTTAAGGTTATTTTCTAAAGTAACGCCTGAAAGGCTAAATGCCTCTTTGTTGTGCCGCTTATAACTAAAGGATGAGGAATGGCAGACAATTTTTGCGACAGCTAACATGATTGTGCTATTGAGGCATTAAACTCAAACAGCAAATTGTTGTCGAACACCAGCATTAAATTGGTAAAACCTAGGAGGGTAATTATCTACTATAACTGCGTGATAAACGTTGATTGGAAAGGAAACTGGAGAGCCAAAAACAAGGTTTTGGAGAAAGACCGTAGAAAGAAAGTTTGTTGACCGCAACATGCCAGACCTAGTCAACACCAACGATCTGGCACTTGCCAAGTAACTCAAGGGACTTGTGAAACAATGGAAAAAATATATGCTGTGCGTCTTTTGTTACAAAATCCGCACTACCCATATATAATTTTGTGTTACTGACCAAAACTGATTAAACAAAAAAAAACTGTGAACATAACATGCATTAAGAAAAGAAAACAAATAAATCCGAACAAAGAAACATTGTAAGTAGTAGTAGCTCGCAAATTCACAATAAGTACCATGTCATGTAATCGGCAATGAGGCACAAGAGCCTTTACGTTTAAACTTTTTAAATTTAAATTTATAAGCAGTGTCGGCGAAATAATTAAGGTAAAATTAGTCAAGTACCTTCTTCTTATAAATCCGTTTTTTAAAAATATTTTTAAATTTGTTTTAGCTAATATAGTTATTTATGGCTAATATCTCCCAAATGATTTAAATCAGCCTGTTTAACATTTAGTCATAAAATTAAAAGCATCACACATAGTTTACAGTATTTTTGCTTCAAATCTGTAAGTAATTTCTAATTACGATCTCAAATATATATATATATATATATATATATATATATATATATATATATATATATATATATATATATATATATATATATATATATATATATTAATCATATAAGTATCAGGAAAAGCAGTTTCTAATAAGCGAAATCAAAAAAGTACCGAAAGTACGCTATGAATAAAAACAGGCTTGTAAAGTGCGTAAAATTATCCAAAACAAATAATTAAAATGCATTAAAAGGATGAAACAAGTTTCAAGTGTGGGTGCAGATTTGTAGCGGCTTTTTTAATGTTGATTTTCCAGTTGTGTAAGTTAAGGACACCCCAGCTAGTGCAGTAGCCAGTTATTGGTAAACGAAACCTACCTCAACATGTTTTTTATGAAGACTCTATTATAACTGGTTTTTTCTCTCGTAGCTAGTTTTGGACCTAGTTGCTATCATTTAATAATAAATCAGGTTTTTGTGCGTACTTGCTTTTACAGTTGTCATTTATTTACAGAGTAACGTTCCTACACTTGATCACAAAATATTTGAACAGGTTCGTTAGAATGCATATAAACAAGTTGGTTTATTATTATCGTTTTAAGTTGTTTTATTTTTTAATTAGAACTCAGTTTATTTCTAAATATGACGATACAGAAACTCAGTTATAAAAAAGTTCTTTATGTAGAAACTTATTTTCTTACTTATAATTTATCCGGTAATTAAAACTAAAAAAAAAACAATTCGTGCCGATTCGGTGTATAAACTAAGTGACAAAAATAAGTAAACACCCATTTATATTCAATATATTTTAATGATTTTATGCTTTATTAAATGATTAGATGTTCAGCCAAATTAGATTACTAATAACATAATTAAGTTTAATATTGTGTGAGACCCTGAATTTCTTATAACTTATTCACCAGTCTGGGTCTGATAAAGGTGTCTAGAACACACACCCTAGCTCTAACTAATGCCCAAGAACTGCCTGCGCCTGAGCAACGTGCTGTTTAGCAATCTGCGCCCTATGCTGTCCCACATATGTTTGATCCAAGGGAGAACAGGCGATCTTGGCGGCGCGGCGGTGGTAAGCGGAGAGTACTGTGTTACGGTGACTCTGGCCACATATGGCCTGGTGTTGGCTTGTTCAGGAATGGAGTTTTCGATTGTCTCAAGATATAGAAGGCCATGTGGTTCCACTACTTCCTGATTGTACCAACGGGGCGTCATGTTGCCTCTAATAACGACTAGAAGTGTCCTGCTAACATATTTAATAGCAGCTCATACCATTACACCCGTGGTGTAATGAACATGTCTTTATATATCAAACTGTGGATTACATGTTTTACCACGTGCCCTGCTTACCATTGCCGGACCATCATGCATACTCAAACAAAAGAGTAACTTATCACTAAAGATCACCCGGTTTCATTCCTCATCCTACAAAAGTTCGTTGCTGCACCACTCCAGTCGGTGGCATCGATGCCCAGGAATCAGTGGCAACAGCAAATGGGAACGGCAAGAAAAAAGCCCAGAACTTCTTATTTTGCCATACCCTGTACACCAAACCACTAATTCGCCATTGCCAGATCTTGACTCTATGTTCTTCTCCTACGACGGCCGGTACCCCTAGCTTTGTTTCCACGACCTTCTTGGTTCTGTACCTGGCATTATCACAAAAAGGTACCTAAAAAATCATTAGTTCTTCTCCAAATTCTCTAACTGACCCGCCTCTCAAAGTCACGAAGCTAGGGAATATGACCAAGTCTTCGCACTCAAGGCATATTTTCTGATAAATTAAAGCATTTCAAAATAAATTATTTCAATTCTAAACCACAAATGTAACCAAATTCATGCAATTCGTATTGCCGTATGCCGATTGAAAATTGAACCATTTGCAAGCCGTGGCTCCTATTTGCTTCGGTAGTTTCATTATCAGTAAGCCTAGTGTATAAGTGTAAAACTAAAGCTAATTTTTAAACTGCTAATATTACAAAGCATGCAAACAGTTTAAAAAAAAGTTACATTTCCAAATGTATTCCAATATTATATCACACCAAAATCTAAAGCTCATTGACTCGATGAATTTTCGTTAGAGAAAATCAAAAAAAGTAAAAAAACCTAAAGAATAGCATATTTTAACACTGAAATAGAAAGGTATACTTTTAGTTTTTTTGTCAAAGTATTTGGAGCGCTAAGCGCATACATACGTTGATTTGGCGGTTAAAGTTTATATTTTTTAACACTGTAAAACAACGGGTAAAATACGGATCTGTGTGGGACGTCGGTGGCCTGCAGGCAACATTGAATAACTTCAGCCTTGGAAAGTTCGCGAAAGGTCAAAGATTACCTTTATACCGTAAGATATAAAATCAAACATAAAAGTAAAGTGTTAGATTTTTATTTATATTGACCGTCCTCTTGTGGTCCTTTAATTTCTATTGCTTAATATCTTTATTGAGCATTATAAAGGCAAAAACACTTGAATTTAGTTGCTTTTGCTTGTATATGGTTATTTTAAGACAGTTAATTTTTATCATTTTTAATACAAAATTAAATCTGCATAGTTATAAAACAATATATCTTTCACACATTTCAATTGGTAACTAAATTATTTATTAACTGCAAAAATGACGATTTTTCTTTACAAACTTTCATCCCTAATTCAAGGAATGTTATTTCAAAAATGTTAAATTATATCATTTTTAATCGAAACTAATCACCCCCCAATCTTTCCCTTTAAGAAAGGAGTTTTCTAAAATACCGTCTTAGCGGAAGTCTCCTACTTATAATCTACCTCCGTGCCACATTTCATCTTCATAGGTCAAGTAGTTTTCGAGATTTCGTGATATAGTCAGTGATTGTATAAATGTATGAATATATGTTTTTTACTCCTCAGCTTAATGTAAATCAAAATTTTAATTTTAATACATCTAGTACCCTAAGGATGGCTTAAAAAAAGAAAACCTTAAACAAAAGAAAACGTCCAATATTTTATTTAGAACTGATCCAACAAAAACATTGCAAATTACCATCTAGGGCCTTAAACATCCTAAAAAAAATAAGACAAACGTTTATTTTAAAATTGCTATTTATAATATGGCATGACCTTTAAAAAATCCCAAGACATGTAACCTTTATTTTAAATAAATTTAAATTTAAATAGATTTAGACTTAAAAAAATAACATGTCATGAAAAGCTGACCAGCATTCCGTTTAAATTGTTTATTTTCATTGTATTTAAATGTCAAACTATTACTTTTATGACATTTATGTTGAGACTGTTTAGATTTAGCTAAATATATAAATTTGTTTTTTAGAAAAGGCGAGGTAAGTCGGTAAATTTAATTACGTTTATAATCAATATACCAAATAATAAAGTCATTTAAAATAAAACTGTTTACAAAAGCGTTATATGCTGCCTACAGTGACAATTAATTAATTGTACATTAAAATTTTATACCAATAAAAATTGCCCCAAACTTACTAATATACTTATATTGCCCGTTTCATATTTGAGTCTTTCATAGTTTGGTCACCAAACTTTACGATGATTTCATTATACAAAGAATGTTCAAATTAAAATATATATATATATATATATATATATATATATATATATATATATATATATATATATATATATATATATATATATATATATATTATATATATATATATATATATATATATATATATATATATATATATATATATATATATATATATATATATATATTTCATAATGAAAGCGTGATATGTTTTGGGCACAAACTCTTTAACCTAATCGAAAATTTATTTACCTTGAGCTTTATTTTTAAGTTTTGAAGCCTAATTTTTTAGCCTAGTCGTAGATTATTTTTTAGCTTCACTCTCAAATTGAAGCTGGAATTTTTTTGATTCAACTTCAAGTTTTATAATTCAGCTTTAATATTTAGGCTTAAGCTTCAATTTCTAATCATATGTTTTAGTTTATGATTTTTAGTTTTGTACTGTGCTTTAAATATAATTTTTTGCTTTGGGCACCAAATTTTGAGCTTTTGCTATAATTTTTGAGATTTATTATTTTTTTATCTTGGGACAGATTACGAAGGCCAAAAGCCTAAGTAAAGTACTTTTGTTCAATGAGTGTCTTAGGTAAGGAAAGTGGGAGTTTACCAACACAAGACGTTTTAAGGGAAAGGTAAGACCTCTGCAGGTAGCAGGTTCCATTGTCTAATTCTAGGGGTGAAGGAGTAAAAAAAGTGGAAGTTTTGAGGCCTTTCCAGATGGACTGTAAGAAATACATGAAAGTGGTATTCTCGTATTGCTCTATTGGAAGCTACAGGGGAAGAAATTATATTGGCCTATTCCTTGCAGCATTAACTGTGAAAATACCTACAGTGGGCCCCCTACATTTTGATGATGCTTAAAAGAATAAAGCTTTCTTGTAAGAGTGGGGACATTAATAAGGCAAACCGCTCTTCTTTGGACAAAATAAACAATCTAAAAAAAGGTTAGGGACAATTTAGAAACAATCCCTAAACTCTGTGACCTTTAGCTTCAATGTTTGTGATACAGCTTAAATCTTAACATTAAAATTTTGTTTTTTAACTTGAGCTAAAATAAGTAGTTAAGCTTTAGTTTCAAATTTAGTTTTTCAACTTTAGCAGTTTTAAAGTAAAAATTTTTGATCCTAAATGCAGTTTATGTTTTTAAGCTTAAGTTTAGCTTAACAGAGTGAACAAGGCCAAGCATGGTATTTTTCTTGCAAAAAATAACTCGACTCAGGAAATGAATACAAAATAATAGTCAGAGTCTGTATTGTTAGTACTTTTCTCCAAACCTTCCTAGGTCTAGGTCTACTAGCACTTTACTCCTTTCATATATGTAAGTATTACCTACCTGATTCATGACTACTAAGGCAAATAGTGTAAAAATTATATTATATTTCTCAAAATACTGATTTACCAGTGGTACAACCTAACAATAAAAATAAATTCGTTGAGAAAAAAAGCGTTAACTTTTTTCAGAACAAAGCATGTTTTAATAGTACTATTAGTTCTAGTAATTCTGGCTTTTTGTACACTATATCATCGCGAATTACCGAAGCGTGTCCACAATAATTAAAGTCTTCTTTATAAATAGCTTGAAGCAAAAAAATGTAAACAATTCTTCATTGTGTTAGTAGGATACAATTCTTCTGTTGAAGTATGACTAGCTCTTATAAAGACTTTATAGAATTAATTGTATGGTTAATTTACTGATTTAGTGTTATTATTTTGAAGATGTTACTTTTTTGTGTCAAAATTTATACAGTATAATTTCTTTCATTGAGCTCAGGGGGGAGCTACCCTAACAGGGCAACAAGAAGTGCCAGCATCGTGTATCTTATGATAGTCCATCTGAGGAAGCCCCAAACTTTCCACTTCTTCCGTGCCTTCATTCTTAATTTTTTTTGTCTAGATCCCTTAGATTTTTTAAATTGTATTCATATCTTAATCATAAAAAATGATAATATTAGTTATATTACCCATTTTAAGGTTTATTACTATTAATTAAGGAATTTATATAATAAGGTTTCTACTGTAATTGGATGATATATGTAAAATAACTGCTCGTAGTGTTATATTAGAAGATACTGTGGACCAAATAGATACACCCTTTTTAGAGAAAGTCATTTAGTAATAATGACATTATCATTTATAACCATATGTGTAATGCCAAGTTTTACGAGAAGTTACTGTCTGCTTAAAATTATTGCAAAATCTCGAAATAATAATTTAACAGGTACAGGAGGGGCAAAATAATAAAATATTGGTATAAAACGCTTGTACATATATGCAAACATGTACGTAACATTTATGGGGAATAATATACGTAAGTTAAGATGTGTTCGAGCCATTCTAAGAAATTTTAATAACACGTAAATGGTATAAATCCCTCTATAACTTGTAACTTAAGACTGCTTATTAAATCCGTTTATACATTGTATCCATCTCTGGAATCTACGTTTATTATCGTTTAGATAAAATCTGTTCTACGAGGTGATTCAAAAGTGATCCCTTAAAAACTGAAGGTGACAATATGCTACGAATAATAAAACGAATTATATTTTTGCGCACCTCTGAAAACGGTAAATTGTGATTCGCGGAAAATTGATCCCACAAATTAAAACACCACGATAGGGAACATAGGAACCAATGCGACCTTTTTGTATCTTTGAGACAGCCTACAAATATCGGTATGTTAGTACCCAAGAGCGCCGTTCCCAGCTCTTTTTTGTACAGTCTTTTTACTGTATATGTATATATATATATATATATATATATATATTATATTATATAAAGATTAATATATTTAAATACGGCCCTCGATTGTTTATTGCATTTATTTGAAGTAGTTTTAATCCCAATTACAATTATGTAAAACACTTAATATTTTTCTTTTAAATAAACCTTATTTTCATGGGAGATAATAAGTTAGACAAGAAGCGCACATGATTTGTTATAGGAGCGTTCCATATTTGTTAAATAAATTTTAGGTGTTATACATGTTTGTTATTGGAATAATAAGAGGTTCAAAAAGTTAAATAAAAAATCCAGGGCCCCTTTTAAAAATATAAAGTTGATGATGGTTTAACGAAAACGTAAAAAAATTTTGACTTCACCAATACATAAAGCGCAAAAAGTTCCATTGAGAATGAAATTTTTCTAACTTTTGAAATAAACTAGTAACAAAATAGAAACAAAAACCAAAAATTTTAGTTTTTTCGCTTATTTTCCAAAGTACAGAAGATAACTTTTTTATTGGGCTCCCTATTATATATATATATATATATATATATATATATATATATATATATATATATATATATATATATATATATATATATATATATATATATATATATATATATATATATATATATATATATATATATATATATATATATATATATATATATATATATATATATATATTTATATATATATATATATATATATATATATATATATATATATATATATATATATATATAGATATATATATATATATATATTTATACATAAAAAGGAGAGAGAGAGAGAGAGAAAGAAAAGGGGAGAGAGAGAGAGTATAATGGTAAGCACAAAATGTGTGAAAAGGCTTCCTACTTTTGTCAATCCCTGTATATATGTAATGTGCTTTAAGTAATAAAATTACCATAAAGTTTCGTGTTGGGTTGTAATTAAAAAATAAATAAAAGGACACTTAATTGGGTTGTAAAAAATTTCGAAAGAAAACCTATAAAATTTTTAGGATCCCTTAACAAAATTTTTGGTTTTATTGAACATCATTTTTGCTCCCACATAATGTGTAGTTGCAGATAATACAAAAATTCACATGCCAAGTCTTCGCCACTTGATTTATATACAATTAAAATTTTTTATCTTTATGTTGTAAATGTTTACAGCTTTAAGTAAAAGAACACAGAGTACTGACGCAAAAGGTTTCTTCTATTAAAAGTTCATATCTTTTAAATACCCAGTATGTTCAAGAAGGTAAATTACTGGATTGTTTAATAGGTTTTGTCGCTTGATAAAAAAAAAACTCATTTTAATGGTTTAAAATACTTTGAATAATTTAACATAATCTTCCTGAGCTCCAATACACTTGGTACAGTAATCTTTTTTTGGTTTATAGATTTCATTCCAGAATGGGAATTGAGAAGACTGTCGAAATATGCTTTCACAGCTGCTCTTCGTTCAGTAAAAATCGTTGCCCACGCATCAACTTTTAAAATGTAAAAACAATTAGAAGTCGAACAAAGGCAAATCTGACGAGCAAGGTGAATGTTCCCACAATTAGACTCACTTCACTCAGTTTTTCGAGGTTTTTTTAGTTATGTAAGAGGGCGCATTGTCTTGATGAAAAATAATTTTTACATCCAGCTGGTCCAAAACATTGCACACCTTGGCCTTTTGGATCCTAACTGGCTTTAAAGCCGAAGTACTAGGTTAAGACCTCTCCTTAGGCTCTCGTTTTGATTTAGGATCATGGTGGTAGACACGCACAAGACACTTTTTATGCGTTTTAATACGCTTTAAATGATGCTAAGAAAGTTTCATTCTTATATGTTTTTGTTCAATTGTTAGCAAATGCAGCACCCATTGCGTACACAAGTTTCGAAATTCCAAAACTTTAGGCAACATATTGCTTACTCTGCCTAATAAAACTCCCAAGGCTTCCAAAACCTTATTTTGTATCTTTGTTACAGTTTCAGGTGTTAATGCATTTTTTGGACGTTCTTCATGTGGATTGTGTTAAGACTCGTACAACTACGTTTCGATTCATCAACCTATCTTTTTACTGTTCTAATTGAAGTTAAAGGATGCCTATTCACTCTTAACAATTGTTCATAAATTTGTTTTGGTGCCACACCCTTAAAAAAAATATCACTGCACCCTATTCACACACTTTTAAGAATAATTTCCCTGTAGTAGGTTATACCAAGGTAATCACAAATCCGTTCAGAAATGCGATTGGTAACGTCCATGACGTCATTTTTTATCGTTCAGAAATAAAAATAGAAATCGCCCAAGCTGTTCCCAATTGACTACGCAAAAAAGTACCGGTAATTATTTCCCCGACATGCGCGTTTAGCCAAGTGATAAAAATGTGATTGCCGATGATCGACAGGTGGCGTGATCCAAGATCTACTTTTCGTATTTTGTGTCCAAGATCGCCAAGATCCACAAAAAAATGGAGTGTGATTCTCTTTTTCATCTTAATCAAACAGATTATATTTTCCTTTTACATAAAAAAGGCAATCCATTGATGGAGGGAAACCAGGTGTATCTATTTTCCGATTTCCTTCCCTTTACGGCCAGTTTCTAAACGCGCCCCTGCTAAAAAAATATTACCAATAATAAAAAAATAAAACAAAAAACCCAATATTACCTGTTATTGAACGACACAACTTATTAAATACTCAGTAAAAAGCCGTAATCTTACCTCATATATAAAATTTGCATAACAAAGTGTTCCGATAAGACAAGTTACATTTAAATTTTGCAAAAAGTCTTAAAATAATAACACAAGAATTAAAAAAAATTATTCTAAAAAAGGCAGAAATCAATTTATATATATATATATATATATATATATATATATATATATATATATATATATATATATATATATATATATATATATATATATATATATATATATATATATAGTATTCTTTATTTCTTAACTTAATTGTTAATATTCATTAGCAGCACAATTTAAATTAATGCTGGCATTTAAATGCAATTAAGGAATTCCCAAAAATTCCAAAATTGGACACAAACAAAAATCATTATTGTCTTTTAAGTAGCTCGTTTTGGAAGGAAATATACAGGTTTTACTTTTTTTATTGACTTACACATATACGTTGTTCGATATGTATCTTGGATCATTAAGTTACATTTAATCGGTTTTATAAATTAGGAATAATATTTAACTTTTTTTTTATCTTTTATCTGTCTTAAGTTAAAAAGGAGGTAGTTTAATAATTGAGAGAAAATAAAACTTAAAGCGAAAGAAAGACCTTCGCAAAAAGCAGGTTTCATAGTTTCTAGGGATAAAGTGGGGGGTTGCTTCAAGTAGACTGTAAAGAGATGCATGAAAGTCGCAGAACGTGTTGCTCTAATGGGTGCTGTTAGGGAAAAAATTATACTTATACCAATTTTTCAAAGCAGGTAATGGTAAAAGTTGGGCGAGACGAAATTTCTCAGATATAGGAACAATACCTTCTCGGTATATGTTATAAACTTTTCATCTGTAATATTGCCCGCCTTTGCGGCTCTATCGTCAAATTAAGGCTATAATTTAATATTCAACAAATAAATTTAGTAATATAACAATAATTAATGTCCAATGTATAATATTCTCTTCTTCCTCAGTAAACACTTTAAGACGTATTAAAAATTTCATAGTTTATCATCTGTTTATCTTAAATATCTTTACCTGAGGCTCTAACCTTGAAATGGAGTTCAATTAATCAATTTTTAAACCCCTGTCAAATTGACAAGATCTTCTCCTAGTGGCATCTGACACGATGACATATTAAGAACATTCTTCCAGCGTGAGAAATGTCTCCTTATCAATGTATTATTTTGCAGATTAAAAAATAATTAATTATTTCCAGCTACTTTGATTTTTTTCTTATAACCATAGTACATCCCATAACATCTTTATTAAAATATGATATTAGGGTTATTTTTTGTCACTGTGTATCTTTATCATTCAAACGGTTTGCATCATTAAAATATGCCTGATGTTGCAAAATGCTAATTTGTGATTGGTTAATATATTTTTATGGTGAAATACGTTATACTGGTATAGAACAGCTTTCGTACTTTATTCCAATTTACTAGTTTAATCTATTATATACAGTGAGAAGCAAAAACTTTGCCACATGTTAAAAAATAAATAAAATGGAAAATAATGGACCATGTGAATTATTCCCAAAATGGATTTAATAAAAATGAAAGATACTAGAGTTTTAAAATATTATATTTTTATAACTTGGGATAGACCAAAAAGGCTTCAGGCGTAAGTGCTAATATACCGTTGATGTCTTAAGATAAGTAAGAAGCAGTTTATTTAAATCTGACTTAAAGATTTAAATGTTTGAAAAAAAAAAGGAAAGACCTTTGCAGGAAGGAAGTTCCACAGGCTAGACGGGCTAGGGATAAAGAAAAGAACAATGTGAGAGAGACACTCCTTGTTGCTCTGTTAAGATCCGCGATGAAGGAAATTATTTTGGCTAGGTCCTTGTGGTAAAGGCCATGGAAATATTTATATATAGCCAGAGAACCCCTATAGCTTGTCGGTGGGCAAGATAGTCTTTCTGGTAATAGTCTGGTCATTATTAAGGTGCACGGCTCTTCTTTGGATGGAATCAAGGTGTGGAGTTGTGGGGGACGAAATTTCCCAGGCATAAGAACAGTATTTCAAGCAGGGTCTAAATTCAAATATATACAAAGTATTAAAAACAACAAGATGTCAATTCTCTAGTTTTGTTAAAGAGATATCGGCAATTCTCTGCGCTTGTTTGCCAAATTAGCCTTAGAGGCTGGCTTAAAAAAACTGAATATTAGAAGGAAGAGTACTATTGTCAGCAAAACTATAGATTAGGTTGTTAGTGCACGAAAGAAAATTTTTGATGTTAAGAAGAAAATTAATGCCAATACTGAGATCTGGATCACATAAGCGTTATCTTGTTAAAAGCTAGAAGAGTGACAATCTTCAATAACTGATAAACGTCAATTAGAAAGGCCACTGGAAAGTCAAGAAAGTTTAACTGGAAGACCATAGGAAGGACGTTTGTTTAGGAGCGCATCATGAATAGCTTTAGATATGCCAAAAGTAACGATTTGGGATTCGCTAAGGAATTCAAGGAACGTATCTGAATCAAATAACAGCAGATCTGCAGTGGATTTTATGCGACAAAATCCGTTACTACTTGTCCTGTATAATTTTCTTTTCCTCCAAATACTTTAAAATTTGGAAATTATTAAATATTTTATTGCCTTGCAACAACTGAGAAAAAAAATATAGCTGTATGATTAAGAAAAGAGTTTAAAATCCTTGGCTGGGTTGAACACTTGCAGCCATCCAGCTCTTGGCAAAAATGCCTTTGTCATGAGAAATCCGAAAGAGTGCAAGTTTAGGAAAAAGAGAGGAAGAGGGAGAGAGAGAGAGACCAGACATGACGAGAGACGAGAATCTCTTGTCTCGGCGGCATCACTAGAGGCGAGTTCGAATGCTCCTGAATCTGCATGAGGTGCAGGTTCAGAAGCAAATTTTTTCAGACGATTGCTGGTATGCCATCCAGACCAACGATTTTTTTGATATTAAAAGAGAAAAGATTGCGCTTGATGTGGCCTTAAATATAAATATGATTTCTGGCAATTTATGAGGAAAAGACGCAACTACTGAAAGAGGCAAATTAACAGAAGCAGGAGTAGAATAGGCAGCTAATTGTTTGAGAGTTTGTCTTTTTCTTTATAGGTAGAAATAACTTCCTCTTTAAATGTCAGAAACAAAATAGAATAAGTAATTGAACTAATGTTTTGGCAAAGGACCAAAAACATAAACTGCCATTCAAGTCATTCAAATAAGTCGTCCTGACGCATTTCAAAATGTAAAGTCCTCATCCATTTGTGTTTGTTGGACCATTTTATAGAATATAATATCTTTTAAAATGTCTTATTGATTAATTATGCTGTTATGTTAACTTTCTCAATATTACACTTCCTGAAAACTAAATAAGATGGAAAATCATAAGGTTAAATATGTAATGCCAAATACTTAACGCATCCTTGATCATTCATTCAAGTGGCTAACACATACGTCACTTAAACTTAGTTCATTTTATTTCTAGCACAAAATGAAACAAGCAACCTTGAACCTGGTGTTTTTACAATGTTTGTTAAAATCGCTCTTGGGTAGAAAATATTTTTAAAATTATTGTGTGTTTTGTGTGTCAAGAAAATGAAATAATGAGCCGTTTCATACCGTATATTATTACAAGTACAGGTTATTATTATAATTTTTATAGGCGCTGCCGCGCCAGTAGGAAATCCTTGCAAAAGTAATACACGTCAACCATAGTTTTACCTAAAAAATGGTAACACAAGTACAGTTTAAGTTAATTCTATAATTAAGTAAGCTACATTTAGAGCCTTAAATTTGAAATATAAATAATTTTCTTTTGCTCAGCAAAACACTTTTCTACAGCAGCAATAAAGATAGAAGTCCAAGGGCGTCAAATCGGGGCAATAGAGGAAGCTCGTTTTAACAATTTGTAATTCAGATCACTCAATTTTCTCATTGCCAAAACTTATCTGCATAAGTGCATTATCCTGATGAAAAATCACTTTTTTCTATAGACCAGCCCCTTTTTACGATTTTTTTATCCAGTTAAAAACAAACGTTGTTGCACACAGGTAAAACAAGTATTTTTGTCAAATTTAAAGTATATATACATATATATATATATATATATATATATATATATATATATATATATATATATATATATATATATATATATATATATATATATATATATATATATATATACAGGGTGATTCACGTTGAGTGTCCTATTAAAAGTTCTGGGAAACCAAGAAAAAGAACTTTTTGAAATTTGGCACATGGCCATAACAGGTAATAAGCTACATTTTAAAAATATTTTGGCAAGTGCAGTGTTGCCAGATCTAACCGAAACCAACGGCAACATTGTAATTTTAAATGGAAGACCCTGTTTTTTATTACATATTCGGTTTCTACATAAAATTCTAAGTAAGTTTTATTAACATCTTCCTATACCTATATCTTACCGTTTTTAAGAAAACAATTAATTACTATTTTTTTAAGGAAAATCACCATGTTAAAAAGGTTTAATATTTAGGTGCCTAACCGCGCTGGATACTAGAAATTTTTTATGGGGTTAGACAATGCATGTATTTAAAAGATCTACATGCTATTATAGCAATATATCTTACAGGGTGTCCCAAAAAAATGCATTTTTACCGATAATAAATAATGATTAAAACTCAGTTTTTTCAAATACAACATACTGTATTTTATCCCATTTTTAAATAGACCAATAATTTACCTACAAAATGTCCATACATGTTTCTATACCCATCTGCCACCGTTTTTTAAATACAAACGAATTTTAATTTTTTCCCTGTTTTTAAATACTATCTACAGTAAACCACCGCCGCGCCGGCTTAATTTACAATTTACCTAGGTAGGCCATGAAAGTTTGTATTTTAAATTGTCCTGACAACTATTTGACATATAAGGTAAAAATAATTAATTTTGTTTGATTAATAAGGAATAAATGCTTAAAAAATTAAAATTTGCTTATATTTAAAAAACGGTGGCAGATGGGTATAGAAAGATGTAAGGACATTTTGTAGGTAAATTATTGGTCTATTTAAAAATGGAATAAAATACAGTATGTTGTATTTTAAAAAATTGAGTTTTAATCATTATTTAATATCGGTAAAAATGCAAATTTTTGGGACACCCTGTAGGATATATTGCTACAATAGCATGTAGATCTTTTAAATACATGCATTGTCTAACCCCAAAAAAAATTTCTAGAATCCAGCTCGGTTAGGCATGTAAATATTAAACCTTTTAAACATTATGATTTTCCTTAAAAAAAATAGTGATTAATTATTTTCTTAAAAACGGTAAGATATAGGTATAGGAATATGTTAATAAAACTTTTCGGCACCGGCTTCCTCTTATCAAAATAAGAAAAAACGTTCTTGGTGCCACCAAGATGAGTTTTTACGTACATTTTTACAAAAAAAAGTATACAGACGTCTTTCCATTCAATTCCTATACGAATTTGATGCAGATCTAAATAAAGGTGGAAACAATGCAAATATCCAGATGTCTTACAGAAATTGGGATCTATACCATCTTCCTATAGCCTTCGAAAAACTTTGTCACATAGTTGGGCTGTTTGAAAGTTTAAAAAAAAACCTCATAATTTTGTTTCAAAACAATAACAATATAACAATAAAGAAGTAGATGCAACTCAATTCACTTCTGCAAATCTAAGTGATGTTGGACTTGATCTTAACTTGACAGTATACCCTTACTGAAGATGCAACTTTAATTTTTCGAAAAACCTCCATGCTTTAGCCTATTATAGTCATGAGAGTTATAATACCTCAAATAACTTAGTAATTTGTTTCGAAAATATTTTTTTTAACAAAAACTAGAAAAAAGTTGCACCAAAATTACTTCTAAGCTATAAATAGGTCGTTGATTCTATATATTGATTAGTGTATCCTTTATTAAACGTAAATAATTTTCCTCGAATAAAACTTCAGAGCTCTTACTCATTATTTCAAGTACCTCTTATAATTTTTGTAAGGCAAATTTTACTCATAAAAAATTATGTTTCATTTGCTCAAAAAAATACTGCACGAGCAACACCACAGAACAATACTTATGTTTAGAATTAAAGGCAATGAAAAAACTATAAATATTGGGTTGATGAACAGACAACTTATGATTCCTATATCTGACATTGTCGAACGGGAAACTGTTGGCAATCGTTTTACCTTGGATTGCAAGATATCTTAAGAGTTATTTTTCAACACAGTTTCCTTATTTTTAGAAATAAGTATTTCTTAAGATGAAATTAAAGACTAACGTCGGAACATACATTTGTTTTGCGGCGATCAAAACTTGAGAAGGAATTGACCTATTTTCTTCTAAATTTAAAAACGTTTGCCAGTTAACTTTGAAACGCTAACAGTCAAATAAGTAAGTAACCTTTGTGCAAAAAAGATTTAAAACAATTTTTTAGTTCTTGAATTTATTTAGATTAAAAATTTTCCGTAAAATTAAAGAACACAACTTTATTAGTAACATTTAAGAAGTTTTAAAAAAGATAATATAATTTTATGCGCCGTTTTATACCTATGGATTAGACTTCGATTAATTATCACAATCCTGAATCAAAACAAGAAGCCTAAAAGTTGTAAGAACCCAGTACTTCGGTCTGAAGCGAGTCAGGATCCAGAAATCCGCCAAGAAGTTGTTAGCATCAGGTTTTTGGAATTTTGTTCGTGGATTACCTCCAAATTGGTAAAATAATAGAATCAGATCATTATTGTAATCTTTTAAACAAAATAGGTGTAAAAATTCATAAGCAAAGCTATAGCGAAAAAATTATTGAATTAAAGTACGAATTGTTAAAAAATCCACCCTATTCTATAGAGTTAGCTTCTGACTGCTCTCATATTTCAAAAAAATTATTCGTAGAAAACGAAGGCAAAGTAATAGCAGCCGTCGAAACGTATTTCAACATTTCTTAGGTTTCTCACTATAGAGTTGGAATTAAAAATTAGTAGATTACTGAAGTAACTGTATTGAAGTTAAGGGATATTATATTATTTTTCTGATCAAACAACAAAACTTATATAATAATCTTGTATAACGAGTTATCGCATCACATGATAACACTTATTATTAAATTTTTTGTATATTTTAATTAACAATTTTAGGCAGTCGGTATGCGTTTCAGTGATAATTCCTTTAACAATAAAGATTATTTTAAAAATAACTTGTTTACATCTTAAACAACACTTTTAATGTCTATAACGCAATATTAAATTGAACATAAAAATTGTTTATTTTGTCTAACGGAAAGTAATTGAAAAGTAAACCCGGAATCTGCATTTACCGAGTTAACACATTTAACTTAGAACTTATTTTAATGGTGAGTTAGTTTTAAAGAAACCCAAAATTTTTAATAAAATTAGTCTTGTGTATAATTAAAATAATACCAGGTTGTTCAGTCAGTTTTGTCGTTTAATTAAAAAAACAAAATTTTATGGTTTGAAATACAATAATTTTTGTCGTTCAATTACAAAAACACGATCTTATGGGTTTAAATACATTTTATTATTCAATATAATCTCCCCAAACTTCAATACACTTGTTCCTCTAATTCCTCTAATTTATGGATTGCATCCTTCAAGTGAGAATCCTGAAACCTCTCAAAATCCGCTTTCACGACTGCAATTACCTTTTTGTTCGATAAAAATCGTTTCTCAGCATGAACTTTTTGAAATGTGACACGAGCCAAAAGTCGAAGGAAACTAAATCTCGGGAATGGGGTGGATGTTGCAACAGTCCGTACTTTATTTCACTGACTTTCAGGAAGCGTGTGAGAGCATGCGTTCTTTGAAAAATAATTTTTTTGCTCGGTAAACCACATCTATTCTCATAAATTTTTACATCCAGCTACTCTAGAAGGTTACAGTATTGTTTCTTTTAATGTTTTACCGGTTTAAAAGTAATCTCCGAACAAAATTCCTTTTGCATCACAAAAAACTGATGCTAACACCTTCTTGGCTGATTCTGGACCATAACTCGCTTCGGAGCCAAAGTACTGGGTTCACACTAGTGATGTGACTCAAATAGGATTTTGTGACTCGAGTCACTCGAGCAATTTTACTACCTCACTTGAGTTATACTCGAGTTTTCGAGTCACTCACTTCAGTTGCAAGTTTGCAATTCAAGTGAGATTTCTCTTAGCAATTTTAAAGAAATACCTTTATTATTTTATAATTTCTTACTAAAGTGCGGCGAACAACGAGATACATCACTAGTTCACACTACTCCTTAGCATGTTGATTCAGGATCATAGCCATCATAGTGGTAAAGCCAATTCTCATCCATAGTGTATCTAAAACACTCCAAATGTTGCTGAGAAAGTTACATTTGAATTCGTTTCTGTTTTACTGTTAGCAAATGCGATACCTATCGTGCACACAGCTTTCCGAAACCAAAACTTTAACCAAAATATTGCTCACACTACCTAATAAAGTCCATAGGGCATCTATTAAATCTCCTTTAGTTAATAGATGATCTTCCAAAATTTTATTCTGCATTTTTGTTACAATTTCTGGGTTTGTAGCACAGCAACCGATCTTTCTACTGTTCTTAATAAAGATAAAAAGTCCTTATACAATTTTAACAATTGTTCAGGAATTTGCATTATTGCTACAATTGCCAAAAATATGAATTTTTTACTGCCCGATGTTTAAAATTCTCCATTGTAAAAAATACTGTGCCATCTTATTTTTAAGCAGTTGTAAAGACATGAAAGGGTTAACAGGTCTACATGTTTATATAAAAAGTGCTATTGTTTTTAAGAAAATAGCACGACTAACCTAATAACGCAATCTCTTATCAAACGAAAAAAACTTTTTAAACATTAAGTTAATTGTAGTTAGAAACAATTAATAAACCACTTTAATAATTTTATTAAAAAAAAGGAGGGTGGAGACACTTGTTGACCAAAGACGAAGAACAAAAAACTAAAAGATAATTAAGAAATGGTAATGTGATTCATTTCCGATGATCCATTTATAATGTGTATACCAAAACGATCGGTATAAGAAACGGAAAATTATTTTATTTTTCAGTTCTTATACAGTGGTAATTGGTAATTAACTTTCCTTTTACACTTATTTGTATGCAGAAATGCGTTCATTGGAATTATTGATTTATTAGGTAATAATGTAGTGCTCTATATAATATAAACTTTATTTATTACTCCAACTACCTAGCTTATATCTGAGCTCTTTAACTTTATTTTATTATTTCAGTTATTTCCTTTTTATTTTTGTATTAGTCATTATTAAATGTACCAAAAAAAATGTAAATTAGAAAAGAAATAAGAACTACGTGATTTGGATTTTATTATCAGAATATTTTGTGCTTTTCTAAATGAAGTAAAAAATACCCACAAAATTCGCTTTTTTTTAACCGACTTTAAAAAAGAAGGTTATCAAATCGACACGTATGTAACATTTTTGGATCTGAGCTATATTTACATGGGGTAATCTATTAGGGCTTCCAAACAAATATACAAAATTTTATAGGTGTATGTACGTTTGTCCACGCATTTATCCGAAACCATTAATTGGATTGTGGCCATTCTTTTTTTATTGTCTTACACTTACTTTAACTTAGAAAACAGTAAAGATTTCATTAAAATCAGTTAAGTTTTTTTATGATATGGACCAATACGTATAAGCGAAACGGCCTAGCTTATTGATACAAGCCACGGTTGTGGTATAATGGGGAAAATATCTGAAGGCTTTGGTAATATATATATATATATATATATATATATATATATATATATATATATATATATATATATATATATATATATATATATAATTTTTTTTTTTGTAATAAGTAGTAAGAATTTTGTTGTAAATGTTTCAGATTTTTTGTTAACGATTTTTCTGACTTACCTACACTAGAATTTTACCAAAGCCTTCAGATATTTTCCCCATTATACCACAACCGTGGCTTGTATCAATAAGCTAGGCCGTTTCGCTATACGATTGGTCCCATATCATAAAAAACTTAACTGATTTTAATGAAATCTTTACTGTTTCTAAGTTAAAGTAAGTGTAAGGCAATAAAAAGAATGGCCAAATCCAATTAATGGTTTCGGATAAATGCGTGACAAACGTACATACACCTATAAAATTTTGTATATTTGTTTGGAAGCCCTAATAGATTACCCCATGTAAATATAGCTCAGATCCAAAATTTTCATACGTGTCGATTTGATAACCTTCTTTTAAAGTCGGTTAAAAAAGCGAATTTTGTGGGTATTTTTACTTCATTTAGAAAAGCACAAAATATTCTGATAATAAAATCCAAATCACGTAGTTCTTATTTCTTTTCTAATTTACATTTTTTTGGTACATTTAATAATGACTAATACAAAAATAAAAACAAAATAACTGAAATAATAAAATAAAGTTAAAGAGCTCAGGTATAAGCTAGGTAGTTGGAGTAATAAATAAAGTTTATATTATATAGAGCACTACATTATTACCTAATAAATCAATAATTCCAATGAACGCATTTCTGCATACAAATAAGTGTAAAAGGAAAGTTAATTGCCAATTACCACTGTATAAGAACTGAAAAATAAAATAATTTTCCGTTTCTTATACCGATCGTTTTGGTATACACATTATAAATGGATCATCGGAAATGAATCACATTACCATTTCTTAATTATCTTTTAGTTTTTTGTTCTTCGTCTTTGGTCAACAAGTGTCTCCACCCTCCTTTTTTTTAATAAAATTATTAAAGTGGTTTATTTATTGTTTCTAACTACAATTAATTTAATGTTTAAAAAGTTTTTTTCGTTTGATAAGAGATTGCGTTATTAGGTTAGTCGTGCTATTTTCTTAAAAACAATAGCACTTTTTTTATAAACATGTATAAAATTCCATGTAGACCTGTTAACCCTTTCATGTCTTTACAACTGCTTAAAAATAAGATGGCACAGTATTTTTTACAATGGAGAATTTTAAATATCGGGCAGTAAAAAATTCATATTTTTGGCAATTGTAGCAATAATGCAAATTCCTGAATTTTAAATTGTATATATATATATGTATATATATATATATATATATATATATATATATATATATATATATATATATATATATATATATATATATATATATATATATATATATATATATATATATATATATATATATATTATATATGAATATATATATATATATATATATATATATATATATATATACTACAATGGGAAAATGATTTTATCATACAGTCAATGCAAAACATAAAATCGAACAGGAGCAAACAGTTTTTTTGGCCTTTTAACGTGAAATAATAAATAAAAAACATGCTCCAAATTTACTTTTTAACCTGATTCCGAACTTACTGAAGAAAATTTGATTTTAGAAAAAAATTAAAAAATTAACATTTTTGCAAGTACGCATTTTACTACTTTTACTTGAATAATACCTTTACATTACTAAACATTAATAAAAATAATTATACAATGGAAAAACTGTAAAATGTAAAAAAATGTGAATGAAATGCGTACTTGCAAAAATGTTGATTTTTTTTTATTTTTGGTAAATTCAAATTTTTTTTAGTAAGTTCAGAATCAAGATTATAAATAAATTTGGAGTAACTTTTTTATTTATCATTTTACGATAAAAGGCTAAAATATCACTGTTTGCTTTTGTTCGATTTTATGTTTTTGCATTTTTGAGACGCCCTGTACGATAACAATCTTTTTTCTCATTGCAGTTCATACTGTTTTGAGAAGCAGAATTTTTTATTAAAAATGACTTTTTTTCGTATCTTTCAATTTTTGGTCCATTTGTCCTCTTGTTAACCGCATCCGCGGACATACTGTATATATACTTAAAAGGTGTTTTTCTTGATCCATTTATAATATATTCTTTTATATTTTTTTGGGCATAGTGGTTCTTGTTATTTTTTTAATTACCAAATAAAAACAGTTTTCATTTCGTTTTGAATTTATTTACAAACGTTTCGGCTTGTTTGGCCTTTCTCAATGTCCATAAGAGGATAATCCATTTAAAATAAAAACATATATGTGTCACAACAATTTAAAATTTACATGTCAAAATTTAAAACTATTTAGAAAGACAACACACAATCTGTACATACATATACGGTTAAAATATTACTATTCAATAGTAATATTTAAATATATATTATAGTATATATATATATATATATATATATATATATAATATATATATATATATATATTATATATATATATATATATATATATATATATATATATATATATATATATATTACAGCAACAAATAGCGGGAATGCGGTCTGTTATGGGTTAAATGATCAGAAAAACATTTAATTCTTTTCCTCTATATTCAATTTGTTCATTTTAAGACATGGCTAAAACAACAATTCACGTTAACAAAAAATCTCCTAAATATAAAATACACAAAACAAAATTTACTTACAATTATTGTTATTTAAATACGACAACATCACAAAACAAACTTTCGAGACACGTTCGATTTAGTTTTAACACTATGGATTACTTTAAGATTAAAATGAACACGAGAGCTAAATTCTGAAAATGTAAAAAATCTTTACTATTTTTATTTCCTAAAATATTATTTTAGGAAATAAAAAAAAAAATAGTAAAGATTATTTTACATTTCAAATAGCTCGTTCATTTTCTGAAATTAATCCATATGTAAACTAAATCGACGTCTAAAATTCTTTTGTGTGTGTGGTTTTATCTAGTATAGTATTAAAGTAAATTTTATGTTTATTAATATTTTATGGAATATTTTTATATATATTTTATATATATATATATATATATATATATATATATATATATATATATATATATATATATATATATATATATATATATATATATATTATCAGATTGATATTGGGGTGCCCACTTCTCAGTTTTGGTACTTACTCTATTTTTTATCACATGAAAGATTCTCTTTTGTTCCGATTAATCTTATTTATAGTTTTACTGACAATTATTCTCGTCACTAAAATATTTATTTTTCACGCCTGTTTCCAAGCTTGATTTAAATGCAATACTCTTGAAATACTGTTCTCATATCTGGGAAATGGCTTTTCCTACAACTCATAGCATTCTTGATCTAAATCAAGGAGCAGCCGTTCGCATTCCACTCTTAGAAACAATATACTTGCTCTTGCTTCCTGACGAGCTGTAGATACCTGTCTCTCTTTTAAAGGCAGTTGGACGGCTTCTGTTCTAAAGTCTTTATCAGTATTTATTTCTTAGCAGCTTCCAATAGGGCAACCAGAACTTTCTACTTTACTTTTTAGAAAAGATTTATCTTCAGCTCTCTCTTACTTATTACATCTTAAAGCAAATTAATTGATATGTTATCATTCATTTTTGTTTCAATGGGCTTATAAAAATCGTAATAAAAAATCCATGTTTTGGAAAACAGGTTGACGAAGACCTATTTCTGGATTCCAATATAAATGGTACAATGCTTTGTTGGTTGAAAAGGTGCCATAATAAGGGGTTTATGGTGTTTACGGATCAGTAAAAATAAGAACTAGAAACCTAAAATTGTCTGTATTATTATCTTCAAAAAATAAAACAAAAACAATAAAGGCAGAGACACACTTTTATCTTGCCAAACCACGTCACGCCATGACACGCAACGCGACATGGAACGGGAAGGTACATATTTATGCCATGTGACAACTTAAAATGTATTAAAATAGCTTTTAATTGTGAAGATATGCATGCTTGAACTTGTTACGTCGTGGTCTGAAGATGAATAGAATGCAATGTGGAGAACAGGAATATGGATCAACAAGTATATCTATGTGTGTAGGTGAGAGTGTCATATATTGGTAAATTAACTAGAGAGGAACAAGTGCAACGAAAGTTTCCATATGTATTTCTGAATAAATGAAAGCCGACCTTAAAAAAATAAAATGTCATTCATATTTATCTCGATAGCGTCTTCTAGTAGATACCCAAAACGCCTAAAATTTGCACACTATTTGACGCCATGCCATACCATGCTGAGTGTTATGTTGCAATGTAATAAAATTGGGATAGTGTGGATCCTAGAAACGCGTGGCATGGAATGGTATCGCGTGGCGCGGCATAGTATCGCGTGGCGTGGCATGTCAGCGCGTAGCGACACACAAATGTGATATTGACTCACTTTTTCTAATGAAAGTTTATGCTCTGCTGCTGATTAAATTGAATAGCGCCACGTGGCGTTGCATCTTCGTAACAATTTAACCTTTACAATAGTAGTTTTTTCGCTGATTCCATAAATAGACACAAAATACCAACATTTGTTAACACTAGTTTCATTAAAATTAAAATTTTAAGCCAAAATAATCTTTTATTTTCTGAATTTCGAATAAATCTTATAAATAATTACATTCATATGTATATCATAAGTAATAATTCGTGTTTTACGCAAAGAAAAGTATTTATGTATAAATTATGCACAACGCGACGTAAAAAGTGTGTAATTTCAAATTTTGCTAAGTAAATGGTGGATACTACTCGATACAAAAACATTGGCATACCTTAAGTCACGAAGTTAATGAAAAATAAGCATACCATTTTTGGTATGTCTGCCCTTGAGCTATCCACAGTCCAATCATGAAGAATCTTTAATATGTGGTTGTGCACTCTCTTTAATATCACAAGACTTTAGTTACTTTTAAGAACACTGTTATTTTGATCTTATATTTATTGCTACGTAGGCCATTATGCACATGTCACAGAAAATTTGCATATTATTTTACGAAAATTTTATCGAGATTTCGTACCACTTATCATGGTCGTTTATTTTTTATACGAGGACTTATTTATAAGTTCTTAACGTACAATAAAAAAAATCAAACGCGTTCCTTTTCCAAAGTAACTGTTCTCCATTTCAAAGTAATAAACTTATTACAATAGATTACAGTACAAAAAAGCAAAATCAGAAAAATAAAGAGGAAGATTAAATATTTTGAACATGTATTATCCGCTGAAAAAACAAGAGAGCTTTGGTCAATTTTTGGAGCTTTTCTTCAAAATGTTTTTAATGCAAAGCTGTTACTAAATCTAAAAAGTCGTTGTCAGTTACTGCTTTTTAAATAACTTATTAAGGTCACTTTGCAAGAAAGGCAAATAACTAAATCAGCACACTCCGTTTCATCGACTGCAAATAGTGTTACTCTAGGTGTAACAATTTGCTAATATTACGTCAAAACAGTTACCTATTGATTACTTGATACTCGTTTTTTTAACTTTACTGTCACGACTTTTTGAAAAATTCATTACAAAGCGATGGGCTAACTTTTTATAATAAAACTTTACAGTTATATTTGTTTACCACATGTTTACTTTTTTTAAATATTGGTAGACACTACCCAATAATGTCAAGATAAATCTTTTACATCTATCCTGTACGTTTTTACAGAAGTATGTGTTAAAATTTTGGGACTTTTTATTGAGATCTGAAAAATATAACAATTGCAAAGATTTTTTTTCATATATTCAACCCAAAGACGACGTCTTAGAATACAGACCCAGTATTCTATTCATAGGTTATTCTATCGACCACCGATACCACAGTTTGTCTTTTACGATATAAGAGCAAGAGAGAGAGATAGATAAAGAAATGGCGTTAACACGTGCTACAACTGACGTAAAGCACAGCCATTTGGGGGTGTGACGTCAAATATAAACGGTGTCATATTCGGACCTATGTTGCCAAATTTATCTCCATGATATTTTGTTAAGTAAAATTGTGCTGCTAATTAAAATTCGTCTTAGAAAAAGAAGATAATCAAAACTTTTTTAGTTTTTTGGTAAAACTTCTTGAAACGTTGCTGAGAAGTTGATAAGAATGTCCCAGAAAGTGATTTGTCCTTGACCATAAGTTAAACTTTCGTGATACAAAAAGGAAAATAATTTACCAGTGAGATAAAATTAAAAAAAAAACTGATTCAAAGTTGGTTATTATTTCAAAAAGTACTTTTTACTGCTTTATCTACTGTGGAATGAACGTATACGAGTATATGTTCAGAAAAAACATAACATTAACTGGATATGTACGAACAAAAGTATTTATCATGGCTAAAACAAATTATGTATTATCTTTTTATTAACAGCAGTAAACAAAATACCTTTTGTTCTTTATTTACATATCAACAAAACATTTATTAAATCCTGGGATTGGTACTATTATTCACATAAATAAGTGAACAATTTTTTTATAATAATTTTAAATGATACCCTTATAGATATGCCGCCGTTGTTCTTCTCAAGACTATATATGGCAACATTGGTATAGGCGAGGTGTACATATGCCTCTCAACGTTGCTTCGATTCGGTCTATCTTAAAAAGTTATGTGGTCAGTGCGCTGTTGCCAATGGTAAACTAGTGCTGACAGCTATCCATAAAGAAAAAACAATTGCAATGACTTGTTTAAATATTTCAATCCGATTTAATGTAATTAAAAGAATCTGTATTCTTATACGTCTTTGGTTCATCCTGTGGGTCCTTAAAAATATACAAAAATATATTTATAAAAATAAAGAAAATGCGTATTGATATCCACAGATGTCAAAAGAGAACTGAATACTTACTACGATTTTGACAGACCTGCAAAATCTAGGTTAGCAAGATTGCACAAATACACAAACTATCACGCAAGACAGTCAAAAACTATTAATTTTTTGCAAAAATTTAAACCCACAACAAGATAAAAACACATCACTTCGCCATTTACAAAACTAAATCGACTAAATACTATGACAGTTGACACATATAATGAAGTTTGTCCATAATTGTAGTGTTGCCACTATATGTCCTAGTTATTTTCAAAATTACCTATTTGACTGGCCTTGCACATATGCACATGTGTCATTACACAGGCGCTTATGGGAGTCGGTATTCTAGTTCTTTACACAGTTACACAAAAAAAGTTGGGTATTCTTTTCCTGAGTCGTATGTTTTACCTAGTAAGTTTGCCTCCTTTTTTTAAACCTCAAAAAACTGCTAAAAAATAGGAAAAATTAATGAAAGTTGACTAGAAAAAACTGAAACAAATTTGTTTTTACATCCAACTTTACATTTTTATGTAAAAGGACCCGCTAAATCCAAATTCACGATCAGAATTAATGTAGCACGTATAGTTTTTTTCCTAACCCTAAAAACGAACTAGAAATCACTATTTACAAATCTTTGCGTATCTCGCCCAAATTTCGTATAGAGGTTTCTTTCGGTCAATACGAATCTGAAGTCAGATTCTAAAAATTCAAGAGGGCGGAATCAAAATGGCGGATCAGTTTTTTTACGACGGCAAATATATTTTTTTCAAAATCAACAGATTTAAGACAAATTTTGTATAAGGTGGTTTTTGGGGTTGCTGATTCCAAATCTGACGTTAAGATTTGTAAGGAGCGACCAAAGAAACCCCTATACGAAATTAAGGAAAGATCAGCGAAGATTTAAAATAAGTGATTTCTAGTCAGTTTTTTTAAGACTAAGAAAAGAAATACACGTGCTACCCTAATTCTGGTCGTGGATTTGGATTTAGCAGGTCCTTTTACATACAAATGTAAAGTTGGATGTGAAAAAAAAATTGTTCCAGGTCTCCTAGTTCATTTTCATTAATTTTCCCTATTTTTCAGCAGATCAGAAAGCAAAATTACTACGAAAAACATATGTCTCATAAAAAGTATATCCAACTTTTTGTTTGTGTGACTGTGGCCTGTAATCGCTACCCCACTCAACGTATGTACTCCCTAAAATGCAAAAAACCTATACTTAAAAGCCTCAGCAATGTCTTAAAATCCCACCAGGTTGTTAACATCTTGAATTTAACTTTTAAAAAACCCTAGTTTAACTATGCGTGTAAATAATTTAAATAACAAAATAAAATGCAACATAGTTGCTATCAAATATTGGTTGGCTATAGATTTAATATACTTTCACATAGCGTATGTAATTTAATTGTGTATTTTTTAAGTCATAGATAGTTAGTTATCAAGACTGTCAATGAATTTAATAAGGCTAGTTATTCTGGCAAAAACAAAGTAATTGCGCATTTCATGCACTTAACTTGATTAGATTATCTTCTGCTGCCAGTATTATGCTCGGCAGGGAGTGGAGACAAAAATAAAAGATACTCTTGTCCTTCTTTATCTTTTTGCATTAATATCGAAGGAAGCTACATCGTTAGACTCCTGCGTAGGCTAAAAGTATATTTGAAATATTCTCCGTCTACTTACTGATGGTCATTATCAGTTACATATAAAATGCAAGGTATTAATAATAAATCTTTATTAGCATGTGATGTGAACCAGACTACCCAGTATCTTAATTATGATATAATACTTGGAGTTTAAGAAAAAGAAAATAATTTAAGATATGTATTAATTGTAATAAATAAATAAATGGTCCACAAGTAGGAGAAGCAAGGGCGGTTCGGTACAGGCTTATGCAAGGTCAATCTCCTCTTTTTAAACAATCTGCAAGATCTGGAACAGCATCTTGTTTTTTGTGTTCCTTCCGATAGTAAAGTCCGTCAATCCTGCATAAACAAACACTTTCAAACAACAATACCAAATAGGACATAGTGAAAGAAGAACCTGACTGGGACGATTAAAGAATAAGCTGTCAAATGAGTCGCAGAAATTTTAAAGCATTTATTTAACCATAGATTATCCAAAAGATTGCAGTGTTATGAACAAAGAGACCTGGACAAAGGCAGGCAAAATAAATCATTGTAGAATAATTTTCAACATATATTTCAAGGAAAACAGAACAGTAATCCTCTACACTCAGCAATGAGAAAGGAGATGAACTAGCAAGAGCCGGCTTATCTAAAAGTTTCAGTAACCCAGTGTAAGTCCTTCTACTCTCAAAATAAGCAACGAAAACAACAACAAACAAATGGTCCCGAAAACAACCTTTAAATTGTAGTTATGGCCATCTACTCAAAGACATGTAAAGGCCTCGTTAGATGACCCTTTTATAAAACTAATAGCTAACGTTCTCCATCTAGGCGCATTGAGATACACAAGTAGCATTTAAGAAAACACTAGGCCGTACACTAGGGTCCCCCAACATGCAGTCTTTGGAGGGGGGAGGAAACCGCCCCACATATAATATATAACTGCAAAGCACTGACATATAGAGGACACTTACTTTCTGGTATTATACAGAAAAAAAGAAACCTGTCAGACCTTTTCAGGGAAAGCGGGCTTCTAGAACAAGAAGGGTGAGCACAATAAGCCAAAAGGCTGCAGTGCAAAATATGGGCATATATGACAAATGTCGCTTAAACCAACCAACCAACTTTTTGGACTTTTCTACAAAAACATCCTGTCGATTTCATATGTCCTTTAATTATTTTTAATATGTGCATTATTAAATTTATTTAAAAAGCTATCTTGCAATAGAATAATTAAATGTAAGTAAACTACCGCAAATTTTATCCTTAGAACATTTATAGAATTACACATCATTTGAGTTAATGCTATACGTAAACAAGCCAAGGTTCCCGCTAATAGAGTAATTTTCTATTGCCTAATATTTTTATTGCACAAAATACTTTTCGTAAACAATTTTATTTAATTTTTACTTTAGCAGTTTTTCCTCTCCTCTAAATGTAGCTTTATGTGGAGTAGCCTTCTAATCAATTTAAATTTTCTTTAACTCCACATTTTATTTTAGAGATTTCAATGGTATTTATAGAGATCATATAAATTTTACTCACGCAAGCGCACCCACACAAAACAGTTACCTAGCCTGAAAAATAGTTTGCGATGCACAATTCATCCATTTTCACTTTAACTTTAATTTAAGAAGATAAAGTTTGTAACTTTTTTTGATGTGGATTTACGCAGAGTAAATATAATTTAATTTAACATTTATTCTATTTAGTTTCAGTTAAAACATATATACAAGAAATTTGCAATTTTTTATCTTTTTACATTAAAGTTTAAGTGAAAATGGAATTGCCCATGTGCAAGTTATTCCACAGAACAGATAATTGTTTTGAAGGTTAAAATTCCCCTAACCTAGCAGCAATATCTGTGTCCATACACTTTTATTGTGGAAAATGCCATTCAAATTCTTTAAATTAAAGTTATTAAAAGGTAAAGGTGAATTAAAGGATATTTTTAGAGATGGAGAATTTTAACCATTAAACCATAAGCTTTGCATATAATTATAATAATATATTTTTAAATATCCTTAAAATAATGTGTGTTTATGGTTTTAATTTGGTCATAAATAAAAAAATAAAGATATTTAATTATTTATAGACAGTTTATTATTCGGATAAATTTAAATGGTGGTTATTTTTATGTGTAAAATATATAATGCAACAGCATTTTTTTAAAAGCTGAGTTTCAATTTCTGCTTTGTTGGATAAAAAATGCTTGCATTTTCATACACACTAGAAGTTAAGGTGTATATTTGCCCCTTTTGCACATTAAAAGTGTGAATTCGAGTTCCATTTCGTTATTTATATAAAATTAAGTGATCACATAATAGCTTCTTTTTGAGGTTAAGAACTTTTATGTGTAGTAAATAGCTAGCAAATAGCAAGCAGACAAAGTATTGGGGCTTTTTAAAAAGCTTTCACTTGAATCACTAAGAACCAAATTCGCAACTGTATTCGTTGTTGATTAATTTATGTTTTTTTATATTTTATTGTTATGTTTCTTGTACAATAAATAATACGTTTAAAATTAGCCAATCGGGTGTGTCATATGTCGTTAAAAAGCAAATCTAATGGGACATACAGATACATATCAGCAGATATTTTGTTATATTTCATTAGATTTATGTTAAGATTTATATTATCGATAAGTAGATCAATAGTTATTGTGTATTTTTTAAACTAAATAACGCTCTGAACATAAATCGCAGTATATTGCGGCGCGTATATACCAGTCGCTAATAATAAGTTTGGCATTTTTTAATTAACTTCAGGTACATTATTTATTGCTAATTGCTACTACAATAAATATAGCAAAAATTTACATTTATTATTATTATTGTTTGTAATAATGGCCTCTAGTCGATTTTGCACAGCATTCACTTCGCAGAAGCAATATAAAAATATGAATAATAACCACATACGTACATACCCATAAATGTACAGCCAAAAGATTTGACATAAATTATATTAATAGGTAAAATAAATTGATAAGGGTTTTTTTTTAAATATAAGTGTATTTGTTTTTAAATTTTAGTACTAATAATTTTAAAAAATATATTAATAACGCTAAATGCACAAAATCTCCTCCAAACCTGTCTCCTCCCGAAAGGAGCCCATCACTAAAGCAGTATTACCTCTTTGGATCGCAAGACTTATTTTCTGGGTTATGAAGCTACGAGATTTATCAGAAGAAATTATGCAGGCAATGTCCAGGACCGGCTCTTGGCTTTATCGCCCCAGGGACCGTAAGTCTCGACGGCAAAAGGTACAAAAATATATCGGTCTAAAAAATTCACCATATTTTTTGCGTTTTTTATATTCAGCAAGAATGCAAGCTGCACCTGGTGATTTACATATTCTATGTATATAGGAATTGGCTAAAGTGTGTGAACATGTAGCATCCCAAAGGAGCTGTTTACCACGTCTTCAGAGGATCAAATTTATTTTATCTACACGCTTTTTATTATTGCGACGCACCCCAATAGGCTCCAATAAAGTTGGGTAATTCGCAGAAACCAAAGCACGTTCAAAAATATAATTTTATTTCTTTCTGTCTAAAGGCACGTCCTGCCCTTTTTTCAACTTAGTCCATGAGAGCCGTAAATGTCTACAGTTTTGCTGCAAATGCATGTGTGCTCTCCTGACACAGGTAGACCTTATCTTAGTCCAGTATTGTTATCTTAAAGGTTTCCCAAAGATGGAAGTGCCTTAAGCTATGCACTGCTTTCTGGAGCTTGGTGTGTAAGAAAGCGACTTTTGTCATTATTTGTAAGAAATAAAGATATTAAAAAATTGTAACAATCTTGACAAATTTGAAGATCAAAGAACTTTATTTTATTTAAATTTATAATTAACGAAAGCTTTTTTTCAAACATTTATCAAAATCCAAATCATAAGAAGGTCAGATAGAGGTAAGCAGCACAGAAACATCGCAGACTGATCCCAAAAAGGCGGTTATTAAAAGGGTAACAGTGTCTCGTATTCCAAAACCACCCATTTTAACAGGCCGAATGATTTGTAATCCAGAATTTGATGTTTCTGGCAGTTGGAGATATCTTGAAGAATATTTTAAGTAATTTTTCAACCATTGCTATTCTTAAATACTTTTTAAACAAAATAAGCAACATTTTTGCTGGTATTTTCTCCGAACCCGTGAAATTCTTCGAGTGATTTCCGAAGTCCACAACCTGAAGTTTCTTTCAAATTTAAAAGATTAAAATGGCCCGAGCTTGGATTTCCAGAAAAAATGAGTTTTATTACATTCTTGTTGTTATTTTTCGAAAGGATAGTTAAACAATGAGAAATTATACTTAAATTTTCAGTAACTACTAGGTATTAATTTCGAATTTTAAATTACAAACATCTAAAAGGGCAAAGCATTCAACAGAAGTGCCGTAAGTGCCATTTTCTAACATGTAATTGCAGTATTCCTCTAATGAGTATAGTTTACTTCATTCACAAATTATATATTTCACCGATAAGAAATTTATACCTATTATGTATCTTTAATAGGTATGTAGCACAGTTTATATATTTTTTTTGTTAATTATAATTTAACAGCCAACCAGCAGTACCATCTTGAAGCATAGAACCTAAAAAATCAGAATCCGTACAAAAGTTAGCTTTTCTCTATTTTTTATATAAAAAAACTGTCAAAAATCGTCATTTTTTTTCTAGAGTGAAAAATTTTAATTAAATTGTAATTTAATCGCAATACTGTCAATAGAATTTATGTAAATAATCGAAAAACAAACAAAATGAATTTTTACTTATCCTTATTAGTGCATTTTAGTCCAAAATAATCATTTTCCCGAAGACCAGCTTTTCAGCTTTAAAAGGGTTCAAGAAATATTCATATTTCAAAAAGTTGTCACTGTTAGCGCTTTTTGCGACTTTTCCCTTTTCTATTCTTTACAAAAGTCCTATTGACAGCATCGCGATTAAATTACTATTAAATAAAAAATGTTTCCCTTTTAATGAAAAAATGGCTATTTTTTACAGTTTTTTTCATATAATTGCTAACTTTTGTACGGATTTGGTTTTTAAGTTCTATGCGCCTTTTTTGAAAAGGTGGTACTTGCGGTTTGCTGTTATTTTTATTTTTGCCAAAACAGCTTCTATTTTGCTCTGTGAACTGTATTAATTTTTAAAGTCCTTTTTAAGCGCAACATAGGCTTTCAAAGCCTAATAAAAATTTAACTTTTTTAAATATAGTTAGATAGAGATTCGATTATTTTAAAATTAAAGTATGACACTGAAATGGAAACCATAACTCCCAACTGACTTTACTTTACCAAAAAAGGTGACATTCCTACGCAGATTGAAGCTGTACAAACCTTACACTTAATGTCAATTTAACAGTTCTTATACACATTGGATCATTGAAAAAATTAAAATGTGTTCTTGAATTACTAACTTCTTATGAGCTTTATCGAGAAGAAGTAGCTTTATACAAGATAAGCATCTAGTACAAATTTCTTTTATGGTTTACAATTTTCAAACTGCCTTATCGGCAAAGATGATGTTTTGCATGCAGATTAAGTTAATACGGATATATCATATTTATTTAAAATTTAAACTTAACATTTACTTGGTTTTTAATACACAGCATACGCATAATAAAAATTAAATAACTACTTTACTACACAAACACACATTTGTGTTGCAACGCCACGCCAGGCCGCCATATTCAATGGAATCAACATTAGAATAAAATTTTGCAATAGATAAAACCAGCGCTGATTACATTTTTCTGGTTAGGCCACGGCACGCGCAGAACTAACCAGATCTCTCGATTCCACACTATCCAATTTTCTCACTTAGCATCATAAAGCGAGGCATGGAATGTATAAGAAGTCTGAGCCGTCCTACGTTTAGAATACCTATTAATACACAATTAATTAAAAAGCTCAGGGAGCCCTAATGTTCGTAGTACATGGGCGCTCAACATCTGGGCTATTAATTTTAGGGTTACTAAAGCCATTCTTCCCATTTATCTTCAGACAGCTATGTAGCAAGTTTAATAGTGTCGTTACCTTATAGGTTACCTCGTTTTATACCAAATTTAAGTTGTCGCATGGCATAAATATGTTCACTTACATTATATAATGCGTTGCATGGCAAAGCGTGGCGTGGCATGGCAATACATAAAGGCGTTTCTGCCATTAATGGCAAGAAAATTTCCAAACAGTATTCAAGCTGGGCAATAAAAATATATCCAGCTTAAAATAAAAATAAAATCCTTTTATACATGCCATAAAAAATATGGACTGTCACACAGCAATGTAAGATAATACCATACCATTAGGGTAAAAATAGAAAGAATAAAAAAGAACGATACCTCGGGTCCGATAGTAAACACCACAATAAATTTTAACCAAGACTCTAATTAACGGTTGACAGCTATTTAGAGACCAAGAGTCCGGGCTAAAAATCTCAATTTATTTTTATTTAATCGAGATAACCGCAAACCTTTTTCAAATTTTAATAAAAGCATATGATTGAAAATAATATTAATGGTTCGCTAGAACAGTCTTTAGTTCAGGGAATTGCCTACGTACATCTACTTGGGTGTAATTAAAATAATTAATATTTTCTATATTATGACAAGAATTATTCCATTTTTATTTATACAGGTGTTTACAGTACTACCGCATTAATATTAATTAAATATATATATATATATATATATATATATATATATATATATATATATATATATATATATATATATATATATATATATATATATATATATATATATATATATATATATATATATATATATATATATATATATATATATATATATATATATATATATATATATATATATATATATATATATATATATATATATATATATATATATATATATATATATATATATATATTATATGTATATCGAATAGATACTGCGTACAAATTGTGCAAGCTTACGCACCAACGATCCGCCATTCGGACGAAGAAAATAGAAGAATTCTTCTATTTTTTCGTCGTTGATAGGAGATTTCAATGCTTAGATAGGGAAACAACAATGACAAGAACAACTGCTAGGGAACTTTGGAATTGGGGTACGGAATGATAGAGGGGAAAGACTTGTACAATACGCCCAACAACAGAACCTATTTATTGCTAATACGTTCTTTAAGAAGAACGAAAATAGGAAATGGACATGGCAAGCATTTAATGGAGAAACGAAGAAGGAAATAGATTTCATCCTGACAAACAGGCGAAACACTATAAAGGATGTAAGCGTTCTTAACAAGTTTCAAACTAAGTCTAGTACCAGTAATATACAACATATTCACAAAGATCTTAAACAATAGAATGCACAACATATTAGATGCTGCATAACCACGAGAACAAGCAGGATTTAGAAGTGGCTTCAGCACCATTGACCATATACACACGCTAAGGGAACTCATCAGCGGAACCAAAGAATATGAACTACCACTAGCTCTAGCGTTCATAGATTTTAAGAAAGCCTTCAACTCGATATATCCCAAAGCAATAATAGAAGCCTTAACAAATCAGGGGATCGACAATCTTTATATAGAAACTCTGGCGAACATATATGAAGAAGCCAAAGCCAGAGTTCTGATATACAAGAAACAAACTCCTGAATTCCCCACTAGCAAAGGAGTACGACAAGGAGTGGCAATATCTCCAAAGCTGTTTACAGCAAAACTAGAGGAAGTCTTCCGCAAACTGAACTGGATCACCAAAGGTCTGCATATAGATGGAGAATACCGTAGCCATCTAAGATTCCCAGACGACATAGTTCTAATTGCCAACACCCCTGCCGAACTACAACAACAAATAAATGAACTGAATGCGGCTAGTAACGAAGTAGGTCTCAAAATGAATCTAACAAAAACTAAAATAATGTACAACAAACTGGTAGACGAGCAAGCAATTCTAATAAATGACACAAATCTGGAAATAGTAAAAGAATACATATACCTGGGCCACCTAATACATAAATCAGGATCCACTATCAGAAATCAACCAAAGGATCAAGTTAGCATGGAGTACATATGGAAGAAATTCAGTTATATTCAAATCCAGAATGCCACTACTACCAAAAAAGAAAGCATTTGACCTGTGTATACTACCAGTTATGCATGTGAGACCTGGATACTTAAAACAGATATTAGAAGAAAACTCCAGATAACGCAACGATCAATGGAACGCAACATGCTGGAAATAACGAAAAGAAACCGCAAAAGAATAGCGTGGATACGACAAAGAACCCAGGTGATAGATGTGATCCACAGAATCAAATCTCTTAAATGGCAGTGGGCAGGACACCTAGCAAGAAGAACAGATAAAAGATGGACTACCAAAATTACAACTTGGTACCCACGGGGCATTACTTTTTTGTTTCTTGATATTTTTCCTATTTTTCTGCGTTTGCGATAAAAAAAATAAAACCAATTCATCGCAACTCTCTGGATCCCGCTAAAAAAACCTTAAAAAAATATAAAAATTGCAAAAAAGTCAATGGAGTACAGTTTTTTCCAATTACTTTTTATAAGTTGTCCCCTGAGACGCCACTAGACTTAATACTTTTAATTTAATTAAGCCCTTATTACTAGAAATAGCACTGACAAATTGCAAGAAAATCGGCTACAGGGTATTAAAGAAAACAACAAAAAAACATATTTAAAAGGTTAAACAACCTGTATCTTAGAAAGTATGCATTTTCGGACCAGTACTTATGAAAACTTTTTTAAAATTTTTCAATCACCTCTTGAAATTTGACCGTGCAGTTCAGTATATGTAGTAAAAAAATCTTATTTTTGGAAACAAATTTATAAACAATTGTTAAAAAAATAGTAGAAGCCCTAGGTATATTAGTGTGCGCAATATTTTGACTGAAGTTTTAAGTTTCAGAAAAATGCGTGCACAATGGGTGCCACACTTGCTAACAATGGAACAAAAAGCATTCGAATTCGACTTTCTCAACACCATTTGGACGTTTTAGTAAGAATAAAAGGAATTTTGTGCTTCGTTTCATCACTATCGATATGACTTGGGTCTAGTACCGTGATCATGAATCAAAGCAAGAGAATAAGGAGTTTACAGAAGAAAAATTAGGAAAATGCACCCCTCTCACACAGTTAAAATAAGTTTGTGATGGTTCAGAGTAAATTAAAAGTACGAACTGTTGCAACATCTACCCTATTAGCCAAATTTAGCTTTCCCTGACTTTTGGCTGTTTTCACATCTATGGCTAAAAGAGTATAAACTAGTTATACGAAACTAGCAAACTTCATCTTCTCTTGGCCAAAAACACATTAAAACGGACCACGAAATAGATTTTAACACCTGCAGGTAGGCTCATTCGAGAATCCAATAAACGTACTTAAAGAGGGACGACGCGACGTCTTCCACCTAGCATAAACGTGGAAAATTCTATCATTGATACGTTACACAAGTTGATGCAGTCCTATCACCATACAACCTACAAGCCATACACTACAACCTTTGGTCAAAAAACTATATAAGTAGGACCACAAAGGACAGTTGTTTAGTGAATTTTACATTAATACATTTTTTAATAAAGATAATATTATTTATGTAAGACTTCAATAAAGATGAACGCCACTGTGATGCCGTCTACAAAAACGACTAGAAAATGGACAATAAATGAACGAATAGTTTAAGTAAATAATCTTAAGTTAGCAGTAATTATCATTTATCCTTAGGCAGTTAGAGACTTCGAATACCCATACCCACGAGAGTGAAGTCAGTTAAAGACTAACATTATTTGGCCTTGGAATTTTTGTATGGGCCAACCATTTACAGTGTTGCCTCTTTCATTATGCGCGAGAATATTATTCTCTTTTTGTTTTTCTTTTCGATTAACAGCCGACTTTATGTTTATTATAAAAATGTTTTTAAGCAGGGAGAGGATTTTATCTAAAGTTGTTTATTTTTATTGGCGTTTTACAAAATAAATTTGTAGTTTAAATTTTAATTTCTGTTTAAGCTCCGTGTGATGCACGAATCAAGGTTAACACAATTATTCTTAAATATTTACTGCTCATGGCTATTAAACACAACATTCATGTAAACAAAAATTTTATTTAAACGACCAACAATTAAATTGTTTTAATTGTTTACTTATTTGCTTAATTCAAATTTTTATTAAATAAATAAATAAAATATATATATATATATATATATATATATATATATATATATATATATATATATATATATATATATATATATATATATATATATATATATATATATATATAGTATATACAGTGTGTTAACTTTCCAACAATTGGTAAACTTATTTATTTGTGATTGTTGGTCAAAAAATTGTATTCTTCATAAAAGTTGGTGCATGGTCCCAAACTATATTTACAGTAGTTAGTTTTATCAAAAGTCAAAGGATATACAGGATATGTTAGAAAAATTTTAAACTGCTCAAGAGTAAAGTACTCTTATTTCAAAAAATATACCAAAATATTTAATAGAAACGTGACTCAGAATTAAAAGTTAGGCCCAAATACCAAGTAATGACCTCCTACTCGGATTTTTACTTTTTTTGGAAAATTTTGAATTACTCCTGTAGAATTCACATTTTATTTATTCTGATGAAATACTTTTTTAAAATAGCTACATTCAAATCACTCTTGTCTGACTTTTTTTTAAATTAACGCATATTTAAACATTTTTTCTCTATTTATACTTTTTTAGTAACTTCAAGTTTGTTGCAACGATATTTATGAAAACTAAAATTGCACAAATAATGATCTTTTAAACATGGCAAATATTTTATTACGAAGACTATCTATATAAAATAGTCTTATTTAACATATACAATTTTTTTTCTCTCTCTCTCTCTCTGTCTGTCTCTCTCTCTCTCTCTCTCTTCTGAAAGTGTAGAACTGATAGGTATGCAGTTCGACACATTTATTCGAATTAGAAAAAAATTGTTATGCGTTAATTAAGTCTTTTTTATATGGATAATATAATTAAGTAATTTTTCTTATTAAAAAGATTATTTGTGAAATTTTAGAGTTTTATTAAATATCGTTGCAAAAAACCTGAATTTCGTGGTGAGCTAAAAATATAAAAAAGTTAAACTTTAGAAATACGCAGTAATTTGAAAAAATTAAATCAAAAGTAATTTGGTTACAGTTTTTTTTAATATTACATCAGAATAAATAAAATATTTATTATATAGGGTAATTAAGAATTTGCCAATAAAAGTAAAAATCCGAATAGAAGGCCATGACTGATGTATTTCAGTGTAACTTTTGATTTGTAATAACTTTTTTTAATTTAACATTTTGTTACATTTTTTAAAATAAAAATACTTTACAAACATATCTTTACAGTAGACTAGTTTTGGTTAGTTCTGGTTATCTTAATTAAACTAAAAAAAAGTGGTAGATATTAAATTTTATATTAATTTTGCTTTAAGTATTTTTTTATTTGTTCAAATCATGGCAAAAACCACAACAAAACTTTGACAGAAAGAAAAATATTAAACAAAAAATATAAAATCATTTGAAGTGAATTTAAATACGCCACTGTACAAAACATACACAAAATTCAAAATTGTGCAAACTACTACCCCACCGGGGGTCCGAAAATAAGGTAAACACCATTAATAATACAACGCCCTGGCATTATAACCTTTCGACTCAGGTGCATTATAAAAGTTAAATGACGCAGACAGAATCTTACCTGCTAAGTCCGATGACTGGCACCCCTGTGTCTTCGAAAGAGTACCAGAGCGACGGTTCTACTGCACCTGAGGGTATTAAAAGAGTCTGGGGCCGTTATATTGCAGCACCACAAAAAAGGGGTCTTTCATTTTGGGATATTTTTATATATATATATATATATATATATATATATATATATATATATATATATATATATATATATATATATATATATATATATATATATATATATTTTGTTTTTTCCCAAGTTGTTTACAATATATTGTGATTTCTGAAGTTGGTTAAAACAGGAGTAAAATTGTAAATATAGATGTTCAAGTTGTGTTTGTTACAAATCAGATAAGAATTAATCACTTTTCATTTTAATTAATTAATTTAAACACCGACCAACACAACTCCAAAGTACGGATCTGTTATTTTGTTTTAAGTTTTAACACAATATATTTTAATAAAAACTTTTAAAATGTTTTAGGGTGTTATGTGAGTAGGTCTATTATTTTTAATGCAATTTTACCTATCTTAAATAAAACTTACTTTTTTAGCAATTTGAGAAAGCATATTATCCTTTGCGAGACGTTACAAAATAAATAAAGATTTAACAAAGATTATTTTTGCCAGGGGAGTATTTTTTAAAATGTACAAATTCAGTTTTAAAAATTTATTTCAAATAATTTAAAGTTTTTAAAATTTTAAAAACAGCCGATGTAGCTATAGAAAAATGGGGGCTTCTATATTTATAAATCAATAAAAAAAATGTTAAAATGTAATTATTTTTTGGTTTCAAGCCAGAATTTATGTATCATGAATAATGTTCGAGAAATAATACAACACGGTTTCTACAAGTTCTAATTTACAACCAGATCTCTATCTTTACACAAAACTTTCTTAATAAATACACGATTTTTTCTAAATTATCTTACATACCAAAAAAAAAGGTTGCTAAAAAGAAAAAAGAAACGAATAGATTTCGTTTCACAGTTAACAGCATGTAGAAGCAAAACTCCTATGGTTAGATGACAACAGTCAATTAAAAGAGTAACCTCTTTTTGATAATTTTATTTTAATGTTTCAATGGTGTATACCAGCGAATTTTTGGCCATTTAATTATATTTTTTAATTGTATTTATCACTTTAACAGAAATAAGAATTTTTATCCAAATTCTGTTATTTTCCTTCTCTGAATTTATTAAGGCAAAAATTTAAAAAAAATTAACTTACCTTAATCCAACAACTGGTATGCCTCCTACATCTTCAACCAACTCAGATAGTACCAAAACTGTGGTACCTGGGACCTGCGCCTGAGGGTACTGCAGCAATCCTTGCCCGTTACCTTGTAGTACCACTGAAACAGTTCCTGGAGGACTACCTACTGTTTCACCACTCGAATTCACCATTGTCCCTGAATTTCCATCTATAAGAACGTCTGCGATTTGCTGACTTGTCTGAATTTGGTGTGCGGTTATATTGTTTATAGTGATTTCACCAGTGTTATCTGCGGAGTAGATTTCTAGACCTTTTTGGTCCGGCGTCGTTGTATATATCACTGTTTTGTTACCATCTTCATATATTAAGTCAATAGGAGTGTCATTTTTGTCAGGTATATTTTGAGCATAGAGTTCTCCATCATCTTTTCCATAGAGAACTTCGGTTTTAACCTGAGTGTAAGCGGGATTCCGCGTGATGGCACTGTCCTCTTCCATTTCCTTCTTCAGTTCCATGACATTAACAGGTGTCATGGTGGCAAGCATTGTTGGAGAGTCCGATGTTAGTCGCATTGGCGACCTATCAACAGGTGATGCCTGAGGAGGAGGTGGAGACATTATTCCATTTTCTTCTCCAAGTGGAGATGAGTGAGCTGAGGAGTGGTTCTCAAAATTGCGTCTAGTCATTTTTTAAAGTATATGGCAAGTTTGTATCACAGAAAATAAGTCACTTTTAGCAATATTGCACTTTTGTTACGTATTAAATGTCTATGGTTATGGCACTTGTATGGCTTCTTTTGTTCTGTATTCAGGCACAGTAGCGGACTTGGGAGCGGAGTCTGAAACAAAAATAATTTATCACCAAATGACCTTGCTATATTAAATTAACTTTTTGCGACTGGTGAAGATTTAATTGGTTTAATTTATACAATGCCGTTTTTCCAAATATTTTTGTAAAAGTGAAGTTAATTTTGTAAATTGCGTTAATTAATGTAATAAATTTAATTTAACTTTTATTGTTATATATATATATATATATATATATATATATATATATATATATATATATATATATATATATATATATATATATATATATATATATATATATATATATATATATATATATATATATATATATATATATATATATATATATATATATATATATATATATATATATATATATATATATATATATATATATATATATATATATATATATATATATATATATATATATATATATATATATATATATATATATATATATATATATATATATATATATATATATATAGTCCTAGCTCACCTCCGTCTTATGTAGCTCTATTATTAGTCACTGTAAAATTTTCATATCTTGCAGACGTTACCTTTAACCTCGGTGCATTTTAGAAAAATATTTTTTTATACAGTGTCGCAAAAAAGTGTGACGTCACGATGGTGCATTTTTTAAATGGAACACTGTGTATTTTTTTATATATTTAGGTACCTTGTAGTCAACTATCTTCCTCTAAAATTTTGTCAACATCGGTTCAGTAGTTTCAGAGAAAAAAATAAAAATATAAAAAAAAACTGTTTTGCACCATTGTTTTTAAAAATGAATAAAAATACCCATAGGGCTTGATTCATAGAATTAAACAAGGAACTTATTAAGTAGGGTTATATCAGTCGCTTATGTCATGTTTGGTTAATTCAAACTGTACAGGGTGTCCAAAATTTAGTGTCAAACTCTTCAAATTTGAAAGCACTTTATTTTTCTTATTTTAAATACGAGCCCCTTTATATTTTTAGGTCGTTAGATGTAGAATTAAAAAAACAAACATTTTTCTAATTATAACCCTATCGAAATTCCTAACACATTAAAAGTTATTCGTTGAAAACTCATTTTTGCATGTATTTTAATAGTAATACCATTGAATAAAAATGATAGGTGGCTATGAAAAACAATTTATTGAAATTAGAGTTTCCTAATAACGTTAATTATTACCTAGAAATTGGTTGAAGTTACATAAATGTTAGCCGAAAGTATTAAAAATTAAAAATTAGGTTTATTTAACATTTAAAGGTTTTTTTTAAATTAATTTTATTTCAATTAATAAATAATAATTATTTACTCGAATTTTTATAATATGTCAAACTAAGAGTTTGTAAGTTAAATAAACCCCAATGTCAATAAATTGTTTTACATAGCCACCTATCATTTTTATTCAATGTTATTGCTATTAAAATAGATGCGAAAATGAGTTTTCAACGAATAACTTTTAATGTGTTAGGAATTTCGATAGGGTTGTAATTGGAAAAATGTTTGTTTTTTAATTCTACATCTAACGACCTAAAAATATGCAGGGGCTCGTATTTAAAATAAGAAAAATAAAGTGCTTTCAAATTTGAAGAGTTTGACACTAAATTTTGGACACCCTGTACAGTTCGAATTAACCAAACATGACATAAGCGACTGATATAACCCTACTTAATAAGTTCCTTGTTTAATTCTATTAATCAAGCCCAATGGGTATTTTTATCAATGGCAAATTTCCCAATGAAATAACTTCTCTACTTAAAACTAGTTTCATAACTATATCGTAAGACTTCGTAACTGTCGACGTCGACTGCGATCAAATGACCTCGGTGGTGCGTGAACTGCAATCGGCATTGCTAGGTCAGATGTCAAAACTAAAATGTCATTAGTATAGGATGTAGCCCTCCGAGGCGAATGCGTATGATCAATGGATAACCGGTCGTAACCACCCCCTCGGTCACACGTGAAATTCTTGTTATTGTTTAAAAGAAACGCAGTGATAAAACTGTCGACACACTCGATTTGCAAACATCTGTTGATTAAAAACAAATATAAAAAGACTTATATAAGCGGGTATAGATACGTTTAACTTCTTTATAAGATTCTGTACCAAAAGGAACCCTTGAAGGACCACTTTGACGATTGCCTGTCTGTGAAAACGACGAGACATATGAATATGAAAGTTTTAGCTATGAGGAAAGTTTTAATATAATCAGGATTTAATAGTAACTTTTTAACTGTAATTAGTCTATAATTTTTAGAATATTTCTTTACGTATTCACCCGCTAAGTTCATGCACTTTATCCACTAAAGTTTCATAGGTGGCACAAAATTTTATGGAAGGCGCAAACCCGCAAATCGCTTATGAATAAATAAACTCAGAAAAAGCATTCTCCTCTTAAAATTTTGAGCTACTGCATGCCTCTTTCAGAGACCAAAAAAGATAAAATAAATGTTAAATTTTTTTGCATGTCTAAAGATATTTGTAGTGAGTTGGGCAACATGAGTTCGGGCGTTGACATGAAGCAAAATGACACAAAGGGTTCCTTTTTTTTGTACGAAATACAGGTTTAACATTTTAAATGAAAAATACTGCTGAAATTACAACCTTTGCTTTTTACGGTTTTGAAGACCTTGAGTGACGCCACTGTAAATTTGATATAATTTAATTTTCGTCGCAAGTGAGTAAGGAACTTAGAATTGCATAATGTTCATTTTGGTTTGGCTGAAAAGCTCAATAGAGACTTCATAAAATGTCGCTAATTTTCTTCAACAGTCTGGAGCAAACTTTTTGGTAGATAGAAATTGATGATTTTCTCGATGCTATCACACTAATTTATAATGTTTTTGACATTCTAGGGAGATACACTCTTTTACGGGTAAGAAAAATATTTTTATAAGGGTAACGTAAGCTTAAGTTGTTAAAGTTTTCGGACGCCCCCGCCCCTTTAAAAAATTGTAGAGCGGATCTAGGATATCCAAAAAATTTTGTCTAAAAAGTGGGACATGGGATCCACACCAATTATTTACCAGATGCTATTGGCCTCGAGGGAAACAGTTTGGTAAAATAAATTTTTCATTTGGAATTTACAAAAAAAATTGATTTTTTTGGGTGCTTCCCAAGAAAAAATTGGACTTTTAAAAGCATTTGTATTTTTTCCATAAATTTGATCAAAATTTTTGGTTAAATCCCCAATTTTGCAAATAAATCTACATTTATCTTGAAATTAAAGGCATCTAAAATGTTTGCATAAAAAAGTGAAAAAATTTCAACTGCCTATGGCTTTTAGAAAAGCGTAGATAAGTTTGCAAAATCTGGGACTTGACGATTCGCTTTTAAAATTTAGTTTTTTCTCCACCAAAGTGTTCTCCTTGAGGCAAATAACATCTGGCATATATTTGGTGTAGGTCCACTGGTGTAGGTGTCACTTTTAAAAAATTAAAAATTTGAAAATCCTAGATCCGCTACTGAAAAATTTTCAACCGTTGTATGGTCCTTCTTAAATTCCTAAACCGATTATATACCTACGTTTTGAATAAGGTTAATAACTGGAACTGTGCTTAAAGTCTTTGCAAAATATTACCTTGTCCGGTACCCTCATTTACTAGGAATCACACTATTATGCGTTGCGCAACAAAAATATAAACTATCTGCTTTGTAATTTTAACAATTACTTAATGCCCCATCGTATATCTTTCTAACCAAATTACCAAATATTTTGCAAAAAAAAGTGAATCCTTACGGAAAGCTTTCACACATCCATTAAAGAAATATGTAGATTTCATAGTCTCTAGCTGTCAAAATGTATTCGCGTTTCAAGGACCCGCTGAATTTTAAATTTCTATGTCATGTTATTTTTGTGAAAAACGGCTGTTAGAGACAGACGCAAGATTGATCATATAGGGGTTTCGATCCTTCTTTTAAAATACCAACCACAAAATGATCCATTTTAAAACGTCAGTAGTGCAGACCCAAAATAACTAATATAGTGGTTTTGCCAGCACAATTATTTTAATTTATTATTCCATGTTTTACAAAGATAGAATATACACGTTCGACTGGCATCGGGCGGAAAACCCGGCCTCGGTAAAGAATCGCAACCAAGCTGGTCCCATTGGCACGTGGAGGTTCCGGTTTGCTACCGGTTGCGGCGCCGTAGCATACCTCCTTCTGCAACCCTACGTCTTGTCGAACCGGCCTGCCGCGGTAACTTTGTTCATCTTCAGAATTTTTTTTATCGAAATAATAGAGTGGATCTTTAAACCGGTAACGGTAGTAAGAAAGAGCCGGCTTGTAGTAAATTTCTTTATTCTCCTCGTGCAGACCAATATGACCTGTAATCTTGCAGGTTACTCAGGTTTAGAAATTAGTGAGGCACGAGTCATTTTTTGTGGCTCATCTTAAAACGAGATTTTAAATGCCTTAAAATATACGAGAGGGTAGTGGTATAATTACCTGTTTAAATAATTCCATTTTAAAGGACACATTTAATGGGAGCGCTTAGTTTTTCCAAAAAAAAATTAACAATTTATCCCAATTTTTTCATTTCTTAAAAAGTTTTACAAAAAGCAAAATTTGCAGTAAATTTAAATTTAAGTACAATAAGTAAATGATTTTTAAAATATTTCTCTGCTTATTTACCCTTAAAGTTTATAAACTTTTGCCACCGTTGTGGGAGTTTCGTAAAGCCACTTTTATATATTCTTATTGGTTGGACCCGAAGACACTCATGCAAAGACTCGGCAACATCATCATCGTATTGAAAATTTGAGCCACTCAATTCCTATTTCAGCAATTTGGAGAAATGAAAATCACATGGTGATAAATCCGGAATATAAGGTGGATGTGAAAGAATCTACCAATCCATTTTTTTGAGAACCTTTGTAGTTTACTGAGCAGTATAAGGTTGGGCGTTATCATACAGCAGAATAACACTCTTGACTAAAAAGTTCAAAAGTTCAATTCAGAATTAAAAGGGACATTAATGCAACGTTGTTCTCTTAAACAATTGATCAAGAGAACACCATCGCTGTTTCAAAAGATCGGTGGCCATTGATTTGCCGGCTGAAGGTACAACTTTTATTTTTTTCGATTTTGGAATAAACTTTCTTTTTTTGATCCTGGCGTAAAATGGTAAATCCAGGTCTCGTCGCAGATAAGTATCACCTACACTTCGCTCTTTTTGTTCCCTAGTCAGCAATCTCTTCGCAAACTTGCTGATATGCTGGTCTGCGGCTTGGTCCTTCGTTTTGTTTTAAAAATAAAATTCCTAGTTATATTTGAATACCCCACGTAAATAAAGAAAAACACAGGGTGTCTGAAATAAAGTAAGAGCTAGTTTGTTATTAAGTAATTTAAAGAGGAAGAAAATACCTCTGCATTTCACAGTTTAGAGGTCAAGACGGGAAGGCTAGGAAGTTTGATGCTTTCTTTAGACAGACTATAAAGAGACGCATATAATTGGCACTGTTAGTAAAGACATTATACTGCTTAATTCTCTACAAGCCATGAAAAAACCACAGAAGAAGGATTTTTAAAAAAAGAAAGTGAGAAAAGCTATTTCAAATAAATTTTTATTATTTTTCATTAAAAAAAATTAATAAAATCATAATAGGTTCATCCCTAGTGGTCTCTTAGACACATTTTTAAAGCGATATTTAAATGTTTAATTACAATAGTTGTAATTCCTCGTTTTATGGCATTATTAATTGATTCGAGAAGCAATAAAAGCATTTTCCTATTATTGTTCTTTATTTAACGCCTATTATTTTGCATTAAAATTCAACTATCGTAACGAATCGAGATTGGTCGACGCTTATCGTATCCACTTATTGGACGTACAATCGAATATTTATTTATTCTGGGCGTGTAAATGAAATGAATACTTTGTATTTGGGTATTGGTTATCGACCATTTTTTATAAAATCCTGATCATTAACTGTAATTAAAAGGCTTAATCTGATCAATGGGTCAATGGAAGATCCAACCTTTTTAATTTTGAATTACCTTCATCTTTTGATTACATATCCAATATAGAAAAATGCTACTAAATTAGGCCAAAAATTATTTATTCATCACTTTATGGAGTCGTACTTATTATTATTATCTTAAATTATCTAACAGGCAATCGTAATAGTGATCCTATAAGGGCTTTGTCTTATTAGGAATCCTGAAGATAAACTTAGAAATGACCCTGTAATTAATATCTAAATCGCCTACTAAATATTAGTGTGTGTGCGTGCTGCAAAAAGAAACCTAATTTATTAAAAAATACGTCAACATAATAGTGTTTTGTGTAATTTTTATAATTTGTTTCTAATTATTTGTTCATAACAAAAAATGTTTACACTTTGTACCATTAAATGATCATTAAAAAATATAATTAAATTTGTTTTAAATAAATTAAATTTTAATGCAATATGTATTTTTTTAAATAAATAAAATGTGTTGCATTCTGCTTTTATACGCATAAAAATAATACTACAGTGGTAATTAGGGACTTCTATTTATTCTAGTGAAGTCACAACTTGTTGTGGACCATAAGGTAGCGTTAATTGTTTAAATAAACACTAAAAAAGAAACTATCTTTACAGTGTGTTATCATCTAGCATAAATTAACTTTTAATCATCTAGCATTACTCTTACTTACAACAAAAAATAAAAAAAGTAAAAGGCAGAATTTAATTTATTTATATTTTCCAGAAAAATAGTCCATTTCAAGATTTTTTGCAGACATAACCCCAAAACAATAATTTATTTTAATTAATACAATAAACAACTTTGTTTGTTTACGTTTCCCTCTTTTTTTATTTTAAAACAACTTATCTTAATCTCCTAACTAAAATCTATTTTTTTAAGTGTTTTATTTATAAAAATATGCAAGGTTAGAAAAAGTCTAAAATGTCAATAAAATTTATGTTTGGCAACTATAATTACGTGTTGTTTTCTCGTCTCTTATTTAATTGGCTGGGTCGTATAATTAAGTGAAAAAGAAAACAGTGGACCAAAAAATATATTAAAACTTGCTTTGGTTTTTCTGTTTTTTATCTTTAACTTTTCTCTTGTACTTTTTGTCTAAGTAGTTTGTGTTTATCAACCGAAAGGCGACGAAATGTATGATTTAAAAAAGTATTTTTTTATTACTTCTCATTCACAATTTAACTTAACTTTGTACAAGTTACAAAAAACAATATTTGATGATTTTTCTTCAAGCTTTTAATATAAAATTCTAATGGTCTAAAATATGAATTAAATGAATGTATCAACTACTGCGTTTTAGAATATTTGTCTTTAATTGAGTTAGTTGTGTTGTAAGTCATAAAGCAAAAGATCATATGGTATGTTTATATAGCCTAAAGGAAAAACCGGCGGGCTGTCTAGAGCGAGTGCAAAATATCCGCTCAGGCAAGAGGTAAACTAGTTAGGGCGGCGGACCGACTGAGTCGCCATTCAAGATTGAGTAAGCAATAGTTGATGAACAGGTCTACCAACTTGGGATAACAGGTATTATTGTAATCATTCAATATTGAAAACAACTACTATGTGTGAGTGAGCATGCCGGTCGAACAGCGTCCTAGGCAAATAGACAATTGTTGTTATTTTGGTCGCGTGTGAAAGTGACAGATCTTGATCGTGTTAGTTTCTCTAATGTGTTTGTTGACAAAAATTAAAAAGCGGCATAAGAGTGATGAATAAGCGTTAAAAGCATGCGTGCCAAGTGAGATTTGGGTTATTACCTACGTCTGCGGCCTGCAGTGTGCGAATGAATCCCTTTGTTCGCTTGGACGGTCACAAGAAGGGCAAGGGTGGCATGGTCACGGGGCCGACACTACACGACACGGACTCACTGCCCGGATGACCGAGAGATGCATGCTCTCCTGACCACTGTTTGGCAACATGCATTTACCAATATTAGCCAGGATTCAATATTCAATCACATACTAGCGTCTACAGGTGTTTCGAACTAATACTCTACTAACTGTTCGGTTGCGGCGGCTTACAGCCGATCGCAGGTATATGGCGGCGTGCGCAACATCGGTTCTTGCCGAACCACGGGTTCCTTATATTAGCTAAAGAAAGAACCACAGGTGCGACGGTCGCTGATTGACTCTTAAACCTTTCGCGTTGTCAGAACCGTGCTCAGTACCACGGCACAAACAAATCTCATTGTTTTTATTTACCTTCCATAGGTCATCTTGTTAATTTTTGGTTTATTTTTACATGTTTGCGAGAGACAGGAAATCGCCATATTGCATATTTTGTATCATAAAATATATATTTACCATGTCGTTCAATAAGTTTTGTTTTTCGATAAGAAAAATACACATGTTTTAATATATATTCTATTATTTAAGATCATTTTCCTGAACTTCAATACACTTGTTCCAGTAATCTTTTAATTTATTAATTCTATCTGTAAGGCGATAATCCTGAATACTGTCGAAATACGACTCCAAGGACTAACTCTTTGTTCAAAAAAAATCGTGTCCCATGCTTAGGGTAGATGTGCCAACAATTGGTATACGATATGGTTTTTTAAAGCTGTGTGAGAGGGTCGGTTGTCTTAATAAAAAGTTTTTTTTTAATTCTGTAAACTTGATCTTTTATTACTGCTGGTCCAAAAGGTTACACAAATAATCTGAATTCATTTCTTCCCAGTTAAAAGGATATGCACCTAAAAATTTTCTTTTGCATCCAAAAAACACCTTCTTGGTCGATTTCTGAACCCTAACACACTTAAGATTCTAAGTACTTGCTTAATAAAACTGCTTAACCCCTTATTTTAATTCAGGATCATGGTGGTAGACCCAAGTCTTATCCACTGTGAAGAAACGATGCAAAGAATTTCTTTTACCTTTTTAAAACCATTAAAATGTGGCTGAGAAAGTCGAATTCGCATGTGTTTAGGTTCCGCTGTTAGAAAAGGCGGCACCCATTGTGCACATAGCTTTCGGAAACCCAAAACTTCGGCCAAAGTTTTTTTCACACTTCTTCACACTAAAATCCCTAGGGCTTCTAAATTTCTCTGTTGACGCAATTTTTAGACGCCATTCACGTGAGTCGTCTTCAAGACTTGTACGACCACGTTGTAATTCAGCAACCAATCTTTTTATTATTACAATTAAAGTTTAACAGTTAGTATATATTTTTAACAATCGTTGATAGATATATCTGTTTTGGTACTACACCTTACAAAAATAAGAATTTTATAACTGAACAATATTTAATTTACATCACTGTAAAAAATACTGTGACACGCTAACTTTGAACAGTGGTAAGTAAATGAATGGGTTGTATTGTATTTATTAAAAAGAACTACCATTTTTGGAAAAATACAACGACTCTCTTTCCAGATGCGTTTTCCTAAGCTTTAGGTCTCGTTAATAAAGGTATAAATAACACAGAAAACAAGCCTCTTACTGCTTACCAAAAATATGTTTTACTTATTAAGGGACGAAAAAAAAATTCAACAATTTTTTACAAACTTACATGGGTAGTTTTCTTAGTTAAATATCTCGAAATAAAATGCAGCTATCTAGACGGTGAAAAAAAAATACCTAGGCAACTATAATGCTTTTAATAGGTGCTACAGAATATAAATTAGAATCTGGATGCATATGTAAGAGCAAAAAAAGAGGAGGCCTCAAGGAACAAAAACCTTTTGTTTTTACTTGATCAATAATACGTCCTGAAAAGCACGGAAATTTTCTAAAATAATGATAAAATCAATATTTTAATTTATCTCATTAAAAAATTGTTATGTTTACTAAGTACAGTATAGGAACTATTTAAGTAATAAATATATTATTAAATTTCAGATATTTTTTTTGATCAACCATCAAAAGAAATTTTAGTTAAATAAACCCAAATCGGATCTGTGCGCAGTCCATTTCAACTGGGCCCAATTCGACCCTGAAAAACTAAAGACTGAAGAGTCATTTGTGGTCCAGCGAGAGATACTGATCCTCCCGCAAGTATACAGCATATAAGAGCTAAGAACTTATCTGCCGTAAGAGTGAGGGCAGCACAAGACATCTTATAAAATCATGGCCGCTTTAAGATTTAATCAAGAGAGATGGAAGTATATGTCTGCGTGCGTGTCTGTGTCTGTCTTGCAGGCTCGCAGGAGTCTTTATTGACGTAATACCGGAGAAGAAACGGAGTATGATGATTGGATTTTTGGAGTTTGTCTTTACATCATAGATTTTTATATATTTTATAGATGGAATTAATAATTTATATTAGTTTTTTTTAATATATTTAATTAGCAGCTACTATTAGCATTTTATGGTTCTTATTTGCGAAACAAAAATAAAAATTAAAAGAGCTAACAGCCAGAAACGAATTTGCAAAAGATCAGCATACAGTTCTTTAAGGTTAAAATATAAATTATTCTTGAAAAATGTTTCTATCGCCGTTTTCTGGACTTTACAAACTAGTTTATTTTAAAGTATTATGACTAAAGAAATTAAAATAGCTAGACACTTAATTCTCTCCTTCTACTTATAGCAGAAGTTTTCCAACAGCTAAACAGTTTTAAACTGTTTTTGATAATAAAAAATACACTCTTAAGCCAAGATATGTAATTAAAATAAATGTAATCAAAAACATTAATGACAAAAAAGGGAGAACTTTTCTTTCCTTTACTTTTTTTTACAAAAATAACGAAGATGTAAAACTATGCATTTTAATTTTTATCTGAAAAAAATTTAAAGATACTTGCCTCAGTTTAAATTAAAAACGGATTTAGAAACCTTACGATTTTTAGGTTCCTTAATCACAAAAACAAAAAAAAAATGATCAACAACTTAGCATATTCGAATTTTACGGCTGAATCTTCTCTTCAGCACCCGTTATACGACCCCTTCTTCTGAACAATAACACATATTTTATGAAGTTAGCTCTGGTTTAATTATTAAAACAGAAGAAAAAGTATTAAAATATCACAAAAAATATAAATCTTTACCCCTTACCTTAAATTAATATCGCGGAAAAAAGGCAAGTCCCTTTCCCTTCTTAAGTACTACACCTATAGCACATTTAAAATTAAAATATCATTTGTTCGGGAATTATAGCAGTGGCATTAAAAGACAGACAGGCCGATTAACAGACCGACAGACCGATCGACAAACAGACCCACAGACAGGTTGACAAACAAACATAAATCTTATGCCAATTCGATAAAAAACATTGTAGATACCTAATTCATTTTAACTTTTGTTTAAACAGCTTATTACAAGATAGGATTAAATTTAAGAATTACTTTTCCAAATTGTAATATTATACCTAATATTTGAGAACATAAAATTAGTCGTAAAAAATAAATTAATTTTAAAAAAATGCTTAAAAAGAATAACTGATTTAAACATGAAAATAAAAACATGACTTATCTAAAAACAAAACAGCTGAAATCTGTACTCTATATTTATTTTAACAGCTAGAAAGTTCAAAGGGTTGATAAGGAAAAAAATAAAAAAGCAAAAGATGTTTTGGTATTTTCTAATTAGTATTTTTGTTTTTTAAGGAAAATTATTTCTTTTGTCATATAAAAATATTTTTATAATTTTTAGGGGTTACCTTTCTAATCGACTATTCACATCATCACGCCAATTATGATTTTGTTGCTGTTTTAAAGGCAAAATAAAGGGAGTTTTAGTGACTAAAACCATATTTGGTTAGAATTTATTTTACGAAGCGAATATAATTAAACTTAACCAAAAAAGAGCAATTTAAAATTAAAAAAAAACTGATTAAATCCTTCTTAATAATAAGTGTAAACTGGCCTATGATTTCTAAAAAAATAAACCCAGCAACTTTCTCTAAAAGTCAAATGGCCGCTTAAAATATTGTGAACAACTTCATAAAAGGTTGTTATATGAAATAAATATTATTTTTTTATTTGTCTTAAAGCATCCTTCATCCATCCATCCAAAAAAATAGTTAAATAAAATAAATGACCCTGTATATCTTTAACCTACTAGATTAATACATTTGGTAAAAAAAAAACAAAAAAGTCTTAAAAATGAAAGTCCTTTTTGGTTTTAATTCATTTAGGTCGCAAAAGTCAAAAAAATCGACGAAGCAAGCTCTTGCCGTTGCTACGCCCGGCCTTTTATGGACGACGATTTACTTTCTAACCCAAATATCGCGGTGTAATCGTATTTACAAACCAACATTTGCAGAACTGCTTCATTCCTACTTCTTTTCAAGAAATTGGCATAGCTAGTTTTAGGTGACCCTGTATATACAGATAATATGTCGACATATTATTTTTATTTAACTACGTCATTCAGTACAATTACCTAAAAAAATATAAACCGTTTTTAGGCGCAAATAATAGAATAACATAGGTCAGTTTTACTGGTTATTATTATCTTAAAAATAAAGTGAAATCCATTCCCAAGAAGCAAAGCGATTCAACGGAAAAAAACTGTATAGAAGAAGCAGAGAAGATAACCACTGGGCTTTTAGGTATACTTGTTCATAAAAAAATAATGTAATGGATTTTTTAATCTATATATCTACATAAATATAGATTGCATAATTTTGATAATATATCGTCTATAGTATACTCTCATAGGTTATCCAGGACTTTGAAATTATGGTCGCAGGTTCAAAAGCGCTTTTTAAAGGAGATTGTCTTACCATGTTTGTTTCAACAAACTATATGCTTTAAAGGCCTCTCAAACTGTCTGCTTGGCTAGGCGCAGCGTAAAAATCTTTGATGATAGTACTTTAAAGGAATTTGTTCTATTTATGCAGGATTTAAAGAACTAATAAAAATAAGTGCTGATTTTAAAACAAATTTAAGAAGTTTTCACTAAAAAAAAGGTAGTTAGGGTAAGGTCATAGTACGTTTTTTTTTGCATGAATGCATTACCCATTATACCTTCCTATTTCAGGAATAAGATATAAAATATGTTAATTTTTTTGTTTGATCTCTTTGTGCCAGCATTTTCAATTAAATTTACTTCCAATAGTTACCTATTGTTTTTTTTACTACAGCAAATTGACAATATTTTTATTCTGGCAAAATGACTCCTCAGCCAAGATTCTAAATAATACATTCAGTTACCGAATAAAAATATGTGGCAACCTACAACCAAATGTTTGCTTGTCTGGTATATTTATAATTTTCAAAATAATCATAATAATGATTTTGAAAATTATAAATATACCAATCAAGCAAACGAATATGTCATTTATGACTAAAGGTCATAAATATATTTAAAAAAACTCTTACGGCCGAGTGATGATCGCGTTGTTAAATTTAGCAATGGACTTAGCAATTGTTAAAAGTTAACAACGGTTTAAAATGTTTAACTAAATGTCAGATTTTGACAGGTTGCCTACTAAAATCATTGAATAACAGTGACAATGACGTTTTGTTAAACATTCTAAACCGTTGTCAACTTTTAACAATTGCTAAGTCCATTGCTAAATTTAACAACGCGATCATCACTCGGCCGTTAGAATTGCCAGATGGTAATGATATAGAAAATCAGATGAAATATTTACTGATGACGTCACTCTTATACACTTCCCATTTTTTATAGCCTATCACTCGTATTTTCTGAACCCACTGAGTACAATAAAAAAAAATCCTAGCACAAAACTCTGAGGAAATATAATGTCAATATCATGTTTCTTTAAAATAATACTCAGGATTTTAGGAAATATCCTTCTGATAATTAAGAAACATTACAAACGATAATAATATAATAATTATATTTATATAACTAACATTACAGCCAATTATATGTAAATGGTTTATTTTTCAATAAATAAAATTTCTAAGAAAGATCAAAAAAGTTTCCATTTGCGCATTGTTCCTCATTCAGGTTCAAAAAAAACCTCATTTAGAGAAGCTGCAATCCGAATCTCCATAGATTTCTCCGGAAAAAAACACACTGTGTAATAGGTAAGATATCTTTGCTAGTTCACACATGCAATTAAAAATAGTTCTTTCAAAAAAATTACATAAAACATTTAAAACTGCTACTAAAAAACAATTCTCAGGAGTTGTTTTTTATGTACCGCAGCCATATCCCTTTACATACTTTTTCGGTTTAGATATATAAAATATTTCGAGTAGTAGTTATTTAAAATAACATCCATGGTAACACTACCTCGTTGTCTAAAAGGTGTTGTGAAATGCAATAATTACATGTTTCAGTGCTTGGATAAAGTTGTCGAAACTGGGGAAAAATTGGTTAAACATCCAAAAACCCAGCACCCACGGTATCCTAGTACTTAGGCATCAAGCCTTCGTGGGCTGTCATAAAGATAAAAGAAATTAAGTAAAGTTGCCAATTTGTGTTAATGGACCATTGGATATTTTAAAAATATACATACTTCTCCGAACAGACTTAAAACAATTTAAAAAGAACTGGCATGTAATGAAGTTGGAAAAAAAATCTGCGTTGTCAAAAATATGCTTGTATAACACGAAGATATGATTCATTCCTAGCCTACATGCAACACCCTGTAAAGTATTTTAGGATTTATCTGTTCCACACCCCCACAATTTTACTTGCGCCGCCTACGTTTAACAATGTTCTAAATAAAAAAAAAACCAAACCCGTATACCTTCTTCTGTTCTGCCATAATGTAGATTAAGTTAAGGCATTTCGATAGAAAGATAGTTATTAAAAGCATTGCTAATTTATTTGTGTATCCCCTTAAAACACTTTGCAGATAGTAAGGTACAGTCGTGGCTAAATAAAAAGGTAATTTAAAAAATTAAATCGACTTCAATAAAAATTAATTCAAAATTATCAAACAATATTTTTTTGCATACACTAAATTATTCAACAAAAACAAAATTCAAAAGTGGGTACGAAACAAATTAGGGGCCACGTTTTTATTTTGATTAGGTTTTATATTGGATGGTTTTGCTGGCACCGACCTTAAAAAAATTGTAGGCCCCTAATTTTTTTGATACCTACTTTTAATTTCATTTTTGTTGGTTAATTAAGTGTATTTATAAAACATATTATTGTAGAAATAATAGTTAATTTTTTTTCAAGTCGATTAAATTTTTTAAAATTACCTCGTTATTTAGGCATTTTTAGTTTTAAGTAAAAACTAGAATTTTTGTTGTAAACGTTCAGTTTCGGCCATTTTGATTTTTTTAATTGCACAATGTTTTGAGATGCTTTTCCTTTGATACCACACCCATAGCTTGTATCAATAAGTCATGCCGTTACACTTACTCGATAAGTCCATATCATAAAAACTACTGATTTTTATAAAATCATTTATGCTCCCTTAGTTGAATTAAATGTAAGCGAATAAAAAAATTAGTTTCTGATAAATGCGTGGACAAGCATACGTACATACAAACATACATACAATCATACATGCAAACATACATACAAACATACATACATACATACCCCCATTAAAAATTTATATTTGTTTGAAAGCCCTAATACATTATCATATGTGAATATAATATTGCTGCTTCTCTAATATTACATAAAAACGTGTCCATTTAATAACCTCATTTTTTTGAAGTCACTTAAAAAATGTTATTTTTATACTTTTATGCGTATTAGGTCAAAATACTTATACTGTCATACTGGAAATAAGGAAAATATGACGCATCTCCGCCCATATAGTGTGATAACTCAAAAAAACCAGTATCGCGAAAAAGACGTTTGAAATTAGTTCTTACGCTTCTTGTGTTTTAATTTAAAAACCATCAAAATGAGCACAACAACTACTTCAACAATTTTCAAAGTTTTTGACGCTCTACAAAATGGCGTAACAAGTATTAAGATTAAAAATTTTTTTTTGGAGTTGTGACATTATAAGCATAAAAAAATCAAACAATTTACGAAGATGTGACACTATAAGAATAAGAAATAAAAAAAAATATGAAATATTGTTTATTAAGAATAATTCTAGAAGTGAATAAATATTATCTAGTTTAAAAATATTATAGGATGTCATATATGTCCACTTTTATTGAGCAAATTCACAGACTGTTTTAAATTAAGTAATTACGGTACATTCCACAATAATTCGTTGATGTCTCGTTTTACCTGCTACTGTTAGTTGTAAAACTCAATAAACTTTGGGTACCCGCATGTAGGTTTGGACTTAAAATTTCCTTTATTTATTATTGTACGTACTTTTTGGTTTATTATGTAAGTTAAAGGCAAATTGCAGGTGTTCAATAAAAAGCAGAGTCTTTTCATTTTAGTTCATCAGTCATTTTAAGTTTGTCAAGGTATTTTCGTGTGTGTTATTGAGCATCCAAAATAGCTAACCTAAACTATTGATATTAGTAGGTAATCAGGACTTGTACCCTTTCAAAAGGTGCGGTTGGCTGGCTTTTCCACTGAGGGTTGTCATTTAAATTTTATTGCGGTGGAGAAATCAACGAATTATTGTGGAATGTACCATACATATTATATTGTTATTAAGACACCCACAGCGCGTTAGTACTCGTGGATTGTCCCGAAATAATTAAAAAAAAACTTGATCAACAACACCATTGGCGTCTGTGGGATTGTCAATATTTTTTTATCTAAAAATTAAGACATGGGACACACACCAAATATATACCAGTTGCTATTGTCTCAAAGGAGAACACTTTGGTAAAAAATTATTATAAAATTTACGAAAAAAAGTTAATTTTTTGGGTGCCTCCCTCAGGGAAAAATTGGAGTTTTGAAAGCAAAACCTCCATTTGTATTTTTTTTTCCTGAATTTGATCAAATTTGATTGTCAAATCCCAAATTTTGCAATATCATCCATGATTTTCCAAAAACCATAGCCAGTTAAAATTTTTTCACTCAACAATTTTCTTATGCAAATATTTCAAATGTTTCTAATTTCAAGAAAAGTTTGGAATCTGACAAATAAAATTTTCTCAAATTCACGAAAAAATACAAATAGAGGATTTGTTTTTAAAAGTCCGATTTTTCCTGGGGGCACCCAAAAAAATTAACTTTTTTTCGTAAATTTTAGAATGAATTTTGTTTACTAAAGTGGTCTCCTTGAAGCCAGTACCATCTGGTATATATCTGGTGTGGGTTTCATGTCTCACGTTTTGGATAAAAAATTTTGAAAGTCTAGAAGAGCCAATAAACGACACTTTATATACTTGGATAGAACACCACCTTGCACAACCCGACATGTGACACTGCATATATTTGGTACGTCATTGATTTTGGTTAACGTTTTCATAACACTAGTTATACCTATGCACAAATACTTAAAATATAGACATGAACAAGTAATTTGGGTATTGCTCAAGTCGGTATATTGGGACCTATCTTATCTATTATATTCATAAATGACTTAAGCAATATAACAGAGGGTTCTCAGGCTATGTTAAACTACGCTGATGATACTAAGGTGCTTTTAGGAGGTAATGATGTTGACCAGCTCGTCAATGGGAGTAAACATTTTCTCAGTCAGATAACAAAATGGTTTATGGAAAATCGACCTATTTTAAATAAAGAAAAAACATGTTATTCTCTTTAGAACAAAGCTATCAAAAGTACAAAGACCATGGCGTTAAACAATGATTATTTCTTTTTCTCAAAATACTCAATTTTTGGGTGTACACCTTAATGCATTTTTGGAGTGGTCTTTTCATGTTTAAATCCTCATGAAAAAAATTAATTCTATTTGTTATGGTATAAGAGTCACTGGTACATATATACACTTAAAACTATAAAGCCAAAGTCAAATATGGGCTAATATTACGGGGTAGAAACAGCCAATTTCAAGATATATTTGTAGTACAAAAACGACTGGTCAGAATTATTAAAAAGATAAAGTACAATGAAACGTGCCGTTCTGTTTTTAAGAATATGGGCTTACTGACAATATACGCATTATATATCTATAAGTGTCTCTTTTTTTTGATAGAAATTCCTTTTAAAGCTTTATTGGTCATCAACATGACACAAGAAACATGAAGATTAATTATCCCATACATCGCCTAACCCTTGCTAAAAAATCTCCTTATTATATGTATATACAGCGTGTCCCACGCAGTTCTTGCCATATGGGAAATTTTTTTACTGACAGTCGAAACAAAATCATTTTGATGTAGAAAAGTTCTGCTTATTTAAAAACTAAAAATCCCTACGCAAAAAGTTTAAAAATACCAGCAGTATACAGAGTAGCGACAAAAACGTAAAATTTATCCAAGACTAAAGTACCCTTATTTTGCAATATTCAAAGAAAAGTTATTTAAAGGAATTATTTAGAATTAATTTTTATATCTCATTACGAAATCACAGCCACCTACGAAAAAAAAGGGTATTTTTTATTTTACATTAAAAAATTTTGTCAAAATTTAACAAAGGTAATTATCGGACCTGAACTGTTGGACACATAATGGCAAAATTTAAAGGTAGTGGAAGTGTAGAAAACAGATTCAATAAAAAAAATCAAGTTCAGGTCGAAGATGATAAAAATTTTGACTTGCAAATTATCCAAGCCGTTGTTGAAAATCCCAAGATTTCCTTGAGAAATATGGAAAAAGTACTTCCTGGAAATGAAAGACGCTCAGTCTGTAAATCTACTGCTGGAAGAGTTCTTAAAGCAAATCATTTTCATCCCTATAAACCCATCTTTGTCCACACATTGCATCCTGGAGACTTTGATTTTCGGTTTGATTTTTCAGCTTGGTATCAAGGTATGCATGAAGACGACCCGTATCTTTATAGAAAAATATTTTTTTCTGACGAAGCTTGTTTTACGTCAAATGGAGTTGTTAGCTCCCAGAACTATCGATGGTGGAGTACAGCTAACCCGCGGTTTGTTATCCAGTGTCGGGATCAGTTTTCTTTTAAGACAAATGTGTGGTGCGGAATTTTAGATAATCAATCTTATAGGCCCATTTTTCTTCCGGGGTAATATAACGTTTTGCGTAGGGATTTCTTTTAAATTAAGGCTTTCTGACACAAAACATGAAGATTAATTATCCCATAATGCCTAACCCTTGTAAAAACCTCTAAGTGTATATTTGTAAAAATGTACAACAACTAACCACAACTAATGTATATTGCTTTTTTGTTTAACGGCTTTTGTGTTGTTTGTATTGCAATATTATTTATCATAATTTGAAATTAAGTAAGTGAGTAAGAAACTTTAAAAAATAGAATTTTGTAGTATATTGTGAAACTAATGGTGCAATAAAAACGTTTTTCAATTTGTTTGAGTTATGTACATAGTTTTATTACAGACTCCTGACATCGTAATGGGTCGATTTAAGACAACTTAGACATTCGATTTTTTTTTAAAGAGTGTTAATAAGTGTATTTTGTTAAGGAGTGTATTGCTGCTCTACTGGACCTTACGGCAAGCTGACTGTGGCCTGGGTTCCAGGCCTTAAAGGTTACCCAGGATACGAAGAAGAAAACAGGTTAACCAATGAAAGCTTGAACAAGGAGATGGTAAGACCAGAAAGATTTTGGCGATTTACAACGTTCATTAAAAACTGAATCGACTGAAAATGCTACAGCTGATAGTTATAGCGACAAGCGACAGCCTCAAGTCGGTAAGAAGAATGATAAGCTAAATAACTGGATATTGTAGGCTTAATAAATCATATGAAAAGAATGCGACTAACAGAAGACAACCTATGCAAGTTCTGTCAGGTGGAGAAAGAAACACCTAAGCATCTGTGGTGCTAATGTAAGGCGTTATACAGACTCAGATTTGTAAAGTACGGCGAGGAAAACCCAAAGCCGAAAAGGATCTTAAATAAACCCGTGTCATTTTTATGAAATCTACTAAAAAGACCGGTCTTGACAGAGCACTCTAAAACTGCTTGAAAGAGGACCAGTGTACTCAATTCCATTTGAAAACAATCTAATCTATTCTTTCGTGTAAATTTTACCCTTACCCTATCTTTTACAACCCCTATAGGTTTGGATACAGCATCATGAAGTTAGCCCATTCTGACTGTGAAGAAAAAGTATTTAAATATTACATAAAATCAACACTTATTCCTCTCACTCCTTTACTTTAAAGAGATATCACTCAAAAAAATATCATTTACTCTTTTAAAAAAACATGTACACCAAATTTAAGATTAACCATGATATTTGTAATCTGAAGACCATAATACGTAATGATCTACAAAAGCCTCGAGGTACGATCTTTTTTTTATAATTACAGTACCTATCAAATTTAGTGATGACGTCGAGACGAAAGATTTTCATCTCTTCTCGTTTCTCTCGATATCTCTTGTTTTCTTGACCAGAATTTTAAGGCAAAGTAACAAAAAAATTATAAGCTTATATGAAGATAAGATTTTTAATTCGAGATAAAAATAGTATAGAGTATGTACAATTAAAAATTAGATTAAAAAATATATCAAACAAGACCGGTATATATTTACTTTTTTCTTGTTGGATCTTTAAATATACAGGGTGAACGTAGTCAGGGTCCAAAAATAAACCTAAAGTCTATACAAATATGAGTCCGCAAGGCCTTCGTTTCCGAAATACGATTTTATACAAGTTTTATTTAATTTTTCTATTTTTTAAATAAAATCCATTGTGGAATTTTGGAAAATTAAAAAACCTTTATTTAAAATTAAATACATTCTGTTTAATTATACATTTGGTTTTATTTTTTTTTAATTTTGCTATAATAAAAAATGCGTCGTAATTTTTTTATGTCCAAATATCTCGAAAACGGTTGCTCATATCAACTTTTAACAGGTATACCTTTTTGACGTAAAAATAACAAAACAATTATTTAATTTACTTAAAAATGTAATACAGGGTCGTATAAAAAAGTTGTAATTGTTCAAAATAGTAAAAAGACGTGTAGGTGGCACCCCCTACAAGTAAGAGCCGTATTAAGATTAGATTCGAATCCGTCATACCAAAAAACCCCCGGATACCAATTTTTACTCCAATATGTACATTTTATTTAAAAAAATGGAAAAATTAAATAAAAACTTTAACACCCTGTATATTTGCATAGACTTTTATTTATTTTTGGGCCCTGACTACATACCTGAAGTATTGACATTTCCTCATGAATCAGCCTGTATATACTCTGTATAGTTTTTAGTTTTAATGTATAATTTCATTTTTATGTAAGCTCATTATTTTTGTGTCATTGAGCTTTGACATCCTGGTCAGTGCCGGATTAACCACGTAGCAATTGCTACAGGCCCCGCGCGAAAGGGGACCCGCATACTTAAACACACTCATGTCTACCTGAGCGTAATTTTTTGAGTGAAACTTATTAAGATGTGGTTTATTGAGTTTACTTGATGACACAAAAACGTAAAATGTTACAACTTTACTAAGACAATCCACGTCAGACAATCGGTAACCGACTATTTCCTTGGCGTAAATAAAACACCGAATTTCATACGGTAAACGCACAGGTTCAAAAAAAAAATTGCTTGTATAAACGCATAAAATTTCAGTCTGCTCAATAATCAGCTCTACAAAAAGTTCTGACGTATGCAAGCACTCTTACCCGACACTTTGTGTGGATGTGTACCAGAATTGAAATGGCTCGATTTAAAGTGTTAAATCTATCCATTTATTTGTAAGATTAACAGTCCACATTTTTTTTAGTATAATTTAGTAACCATATACCAGAAACTTATTTTCTAGATTATAAGTATATTGAGTTATAAAAGTTATGTGTAAAAAAAATTACTATGATACATTTCACAATAATTCGTTGATTTCTTGACCGCAATAAAATTTGAATTACAACCCTCAGTGGAAAACCCAGCAATAAATAGGTTGCCTGACAAATATCTATTGTGTAGGCACTGCACCAAAGAATATAAACCTCAATAAGAAGCGACATAAAGTTCCCAATAGCATTGGTTATATGGGAAACAAATTTCTGACGTCACGTTTAGACGGAATGACACTTAAACAGCTTGGGGGTACACTGAGAGAAATATCAACGGTAAAAATTCAGTTTTACACGGGAAAAAATTTATATGTATAACTATACATTGCAGTCCTGGAAAATCGTCCCTTTCAAGGAGTTTTTTGCAGTCTTTTTAGGGTTGGTTATTCTCAAAAAAGATTAGATTATTTTTGAGAAAAATTAGTTTTGGGCAAAGCGATGTTTACAGGGGATTAAATGTTGCAATTTTTCTTAAAAAAATTAATATTATGTAATTTTTGTGTGAACAGATGTAAAATAATTATAAGAAATCGTTATTTTAAAATTGTAATAAAACAATAAGTGGGTAAGTGTTAATATATGGTTTTTGAGGTCTTCGAGTACCTATGCAGAATTAAATTTGTAATCCATTTTACGTCTAACTAATTTGACTGTATAACATTTGGAAAAAAACGAATAGTATACAGTTTTTTGCTTCCGCTAATTACTCTTGATGTACATCTCCCATTTCAAAGAAAAAGAGAAAAAGTTTTAGGGTATGTGATTCTATGGGTTTCTGGGGTCAAAAATTCGGTGATGGGATGTTTTTTTTTGTAAAACGGTACCTATACACCTTAATACTTACCTTTACTATAAATGTATATCCTTACTGTCTCTCTATCTTGTACTGTAAAAAAAAACAGTACAATGTACTTTAGTTTTTTTATTTCATAAACATATTATTTAGCATTTCCTATATTGGTAACAACAACAAAATTTCTTAGTAAGAATATATTAATATACAATCTACAGCATGCTTTAATAAAAAGAGGGTTCCCCATTAAATTAATTAAATTTGAAAGTAGGTTTATAATTTGGAAAAAATCTCAGTAGATATTTTGGAAAGAATAGAGTGGAAGAACTTGATAATCAAAGTGGCTCGAAACATCACTAAAATAAACAATTTTAGTTTTATAAAGGCTAACTGCCAAGGTTAGAGCTTGAATGTTCAAGGTGAGATAGAAAATAGTGACTTTTTAAAAAAAATAGGCAAACAGTTTATCAAAATGACAAAATCTGAAAGTTACATCGACTTGTTACCGTGACTATAAATTGATTATATGAGTGATATAATTTTTAGTTTTCTTATCTTTTGACTGGTACTTTAGATCACGATTGGTATATTTGATCGTATAAAATATTTTAAGCCTAATAAATTATTTTATAATGTACATTTTTGGAAAATCATTGCAGGCATGGGTAAATTTTATTCATTTCATTTCATCTAAGAGTTTATGTGAAACTTCCCGTTTTATACAAATAAATATCTTTAAACTTAGTTTTAAAAGCATGTTCCAAATTATAAACATATTTAATAAACAAATCGGGAGGGTGCTGCAACGCTCCATGAATGTTTTTTGTAGTATCGTAAGCTTTATAATACAGTGTGTATCAGCCAAATGGAATAAATTCAATAATAAATAAACGGGGGCGTGTTCGAAAAAACTCGGACACTTGTATCGGTATTTTTGGTTGCGTTTTTTTTTTCTGTAAATACTTTTTATACATGTAATAGTCGCCAACACTAACTTCCCTAATTTAAATGCAACGCCCTGTATATTAGTCAATTTTTGGATTCTTCATGTACAATGTCTTATACTATTTTTAACTATTTTGGAAATATTAGGTGCTTTTAGATGTATTGTGCTTGCATGCTTGCCACTTTCTTGAAAGTTACTTTTTGTGCATATACCTACTAGAGGCAGCCTTGGGAACAAGCGTGCGAGAGAGAAGCAAGAATAGGTGTATAACCTCTCCCTTTCTTTCTCTCTCTTAATTTGTCGGCGGTGTATACACCCCTTCCGCCAATTCATCAGCACAAGGCGCGAGAGAAATGTTATACAGCTATTCTTCTTACTCTCTCGCACGCTTGTCCGCACAGCCGAGCGGCACGGCAGTTACAATACGGGCCGAAGGAATGATGTTTTTAAAAACAATTTTTCTTGAGAAAAACACTTTTTATTTTTCACTAAACTCGAAAATTGTAACAAATTTATTTTTTTTGAGAGGAACGAGAACGAATACTAAAGTTACAACAGTTTAAGCTTAACTAACAGAAGTTATCCTAAAAATATATTTTCTAGCTATATTTATAACCTTTCTTATGTCTATTTCTAGGAGTGATAAATAATTAATGCTTATAAGGTAATTATACAGGATGTAACTCGGCTGCCTCTAGTAGGTATATGCACAAAAAGTAACCCTCACGAAAGTGGCAAAGATGTAAAGGCAATAGATGGAATAAACCTGAAAGCGCTTAATATTTACTAAACAGTTGAAGATAGGTATGGGACATTGTACATAAAATATGTCTAGAATGCTTTGAAAAAACCCAAAATTGAATAATATACAGGGTGTTGCATTTAAATTAAGAAAGTTGATACTGACCACCGTCACATGACACACCCTGTATTAACAGTTTAAGTTGAAAAAAATGCGCAATTAAAAATACCAATCGATATGTCCGAGCATTTTTTCGAATAAGCCCCTATTTATTTAATATTGAATTTATTCCATTTGGCTGATCCACACTGTACATTAACAAAGAATTAACATCCAAAGATTCGCATTGTGATCTATAATTTTTACAAGTATCACAATTACTATGCACATTTAGTGCTTTGTTTTTTAAAGATATCCACAAAACTGAAAGAAACGAATGAAACAACACATAAAACTCAACAAAGCACTAAACGAAACATGAAATCCCGGACTAATAGCTGCCGGCAGCGGGTTGACAGTTAAACAGCTTTGCCCCCTCCTAAAAATTTTGGGACTTCGAATATTGTCGCTTCTTATTGAGGTTTATATTCTTTGACTGCACCTTTAAAAGGGTACAGGTCCTGATTACCTACTAATATTAATAGTTTAGGTTAGCTATTTTGGATGCTCAATAACACACATGAAATTACTTTGACAAACTCCAAACGACTGATGAACTAACACGAAAAGACTGCTTTATATTCAACAACTGCAATTTGCCTATAACCCACATAATATACCAAAAAGTAGGTACAATACTAAATGAAGAAAATTTTAAGTCCGGACCTACATGCGGGTACCCAAAGTATATTGAGTTTTACGACTAACAGTAGCAGGTAAAACGAGAAATCAACGAATTATTTTGGAACGTACCATACTTTAAGAGTGATTTCCTTCAATTTTATTTCGTAATTCTGACATAGTAAGAGCATTACCAAATGCATAAAGAGAAATGCACAAAAAAACTATTTTCAAAACCAAAGAAGTTTAAATTCCAAGGCGCGAGAGTCTCACGCGTACACTAATAAATATCAATTTTAACATATTTCTAAAAGTTTGCAACAAATTGTTAGAATTGTGGCAAAATACAAGCGATAGCTCATTTGATGTGAAATCTAATTTTAAGAAAGACATTTTTTTCTGGAAATCAAAATTTTAATTTCTATCGATAAACATAAACAAAAAAAGGGCCTAAGCTTTTTGATAATAACTCAATAACCATGAGCGGTATCGAAAATCGCAAAAAATCTTCTTTAAGAGGGGGAATTTTTTTTTAAGTTTTGACTCCCAGAACTCTAGCCCTATAGACAATAATTTTATTTAATATTAAAAATAGGGTTACACGTAGCTGCTGTTGCACGGGCGCGCCTACGTTAGAAGGGTATAACCCGAGAAATATTTTTTTGAGTGTAAAATATTAATATCCAAACACTTTTCCGTTGGGACAAATTTTTTTATTGATTTTTCAAAGAAGTTAAGAGATTATTAATCAACTAATTTTTTTCCTGAACCCTGAACCCAAAGCAGATCAAGGGCCCCTTGATAGAATTTGCTACGGGCCCCGCGTTTGCTTAATCCGGCACTGGTCCTGGTCGAGAGAACAAGATATCTCGAGAAAAGCTAGATGATACGAGACGAGAGAAGAGAATCTCTCGTTTCATTGGCATCACTAATCTTAAATTTACATACAATTTTATTTTTCTGATAAACAACAATCATACTATTTCCATATTTCGCTATAGATGCAAATCACATAACGTTTATATTATTTATTGGGATATTCATATATCACTACCCAGTAATTAAGAGCATTTAACACCCTGTAGGTATTCATATCGGAACCCAATATGCGGACAGCAATTAAAAAAATTTAGAAGAAGGCAAAACAAATTACCATGTGTATTTCGAACACGCAACGACTGTATGTAAAAGCTGTTTACCATATGTTCATTGTATAAAATATATTATCGCAATGGAAACTGTAACATGAAAGTACTTTATAATTTATGTGCATTACTTCCATAGTTTCTTGTTATACATACATGTTGGTAAAATTATTATAGATCGCCCCAAAGCTTTCGACAATATTTTATTTACAACGGCCACCCCACACCTTGTTCCAATTTTCATACTTTTTGACGTATTAAATATATCATTTCCCAATATTAACACATCGTTTGTCAAAAATGTTACAGTCATTTTATTTATTTTTTTGGGAAACTGTTTATATTATAAACTTTACTTATTTTCATTTTTTCTGTCTAATGACGGTCTACAAAGGCTTTTCACACTCAACACCAATGTACCATGGATTTTTTAAGAGAAATAAGAAGCGGATAAAACAGGAACTTTTGGGATTTTCTAGATGGACCGTAAAGGGATACATGAGAGTGTCACTAAAAGTTGCTTTATTAAAAGCTTCGAGGGACTTAAACTGTTGAATTTTTCGAAGAAAAGACTGTTGAAATACCTGTAAAAGAGGGTGGAAGGAGAAAGAAGCTTGATGGCGAGGGTGAGGTCATTAATAGGACAAATAGGTCCTCTGTGGATAAATTCACAAATGCCAAAAGTTGTGGCCATTTCTCAGACATGGGAACGGTATCCCCAGTTGGGTCCACAGATGTCAAAAAAGTACTAAAATACTTACCAGGAATTAAAATTGGAACACTCATGCAAGGCCAGCCAATAAGCGATTATTTTTTTATGATTTTGACCAACCTGAAAATTCTAGGTTGGCAAGACAGCACAATTATACAAAATATCACGCAAGACAGTCAAAAACTATCAATTTTTTTTAACCTAAACCGGCAAGAAGATATAACCATAAAAACACAAACACATCACATTGCCATTTACAATATTAAATCGACCAAATCAATTTAATGATAATTAGCAAATAAAATGAAGTTTTATAGTATTGCCACTACAAGACCGAGTTATTTCCAAAAAAACCTATGCAACTTGCTCCGCATGTGTGTACCATTTTTAGTACATAGGCGCTTATGGAAGTACTCTTTAGAGGACTGTGGTTGGGTTCTGGCAGCTAATGTCACTATGGATTTTATTTGTTTGTGTTATTGAAGATAACTTTCAAAAGTTACATTCCCAAAATTAGATGGTTGTTTGTTCTACAGAACTTGGTGCTCAAATGAAGGGAATAAAAACTGATAGATTCAAAAAATATTTGAGTAAAGCTTTTATGGTCACCAAAAATATAATGGAGGAAGAAAAAAGATGTGAAGAAGAAAAGTTGGTTCTAGAACTGGGTCTTTTAGTACTCCCCCCCAATTTAGTTGTTAAAACCTCCAAGTGTGGTCACCTATCATAACAGATATTCATCGATTAGAACAGAAACTAAAGATCTAAGCACACAGTTTAGATGGAAGACCGTAGGAAGAAAGTGAAAGTTGCAAAATCTTTTGTTGGGATAGATTGCACCGTGCGCCCTTCCAGCTCTCTGAAATAATACCGTTATTATAGAAAATCCGAAAGAGGCAAGTTAGGGTAAGTGCAAGTTCAGAAGCATTTTTTTAAGACCATTGCTAGCCTAAAAGATTTTTGATGTTAAGAGAAAAAAGGATGTGTTGTTGATGTTGCTGTTAAAAAGATCTGCAAACGATTATCGTCCTAGTCTCTAAAATGGTCATGGAAATATTTTAAATCGATAAACATGCTACAGTTCTAACAAATCATACGACATCTTTTACTAAAATACAAATAAAATTGTCTCTTAAACCGTTTCTTAAAATCTTTTCGTTCTTCGGTATAAAAATATCTCTCGACCGTGGACCTCAACTCTTTTATTTTTCAGTCCCATCATATATGATGGGATTCATTAAATATCGAATATAGCCTATCTACCTGTTTATTTTTTATTCGATCGTCTCTCCTTTTTTACCCCGAACATACGATGTTACTATCTCTTTTTCACAGCTTCTTAGTAGTAAACAAGCGGGTCACTATCTTCCATTTTGACTTGACTTTTTATAGCTGGTATCTTAACCCTTTAGTTTTTAGAAAGGTACAGTCCGAGACAAAATAAAACGAGGAATTTTATATCAGGTGTTTCAAGGTAAATTAGTCAACCGGATAAGTAATAAAGAAATATCATTTTATCTCCTGCGTTTTAGGCAATTTATTACAACTAAAATAAACTTAATAAACTTAATCTTCCATTAAAATTAAGTGAAAAAAAGTTTGTACAAAAATGGCCTCTCTTAAAAGCTTTATTTTTAAAACCCAGGGTGTTATGGAAATAGTGTAATATATTAAAATAGGTACTTCTTCAGGCAGTGTAAAGTCACGATCAATTTTTCTTGAGACATTTTTTATTTTAGTAGATGTTTTAAAAATAATATTTTTCAGCTTTCTTATGCCGCCTGGGTTGCTACTGGCCTTAGGGCGCTTTTACAGTAAGATTGTTTGAACAGTAAGAATTACCAACTTACTGAAATTTGTAAACAACCAATTAATTTATATGGTAAAATTCTTAAGTATAAAATGAATACACAAACGATTTTTCTAATTCTTATTTATAATTATATTTTAACTATTGCTTGACGCACTTCTGGGTTAAGTTAATAGTATGGCGTTAAAATAATTCAGGTTTGGTGCCTTAAAAAACCCGAAAGAAAAATCACCAAAATAGCCAGGTTGCTGCAAGATAACTAGCGCCTGCCGCATTCTTATAGCATAAAAGGAAAAGTGCCACTTTTAATTTTTATAAACTAAAGAGTGCGCGTGCGCAAATATTAAAAGTGCTGCAGGAAAAAGTTTTGTTTTAAATTTACATATTTTTTTTTAAACAACCGGATTGATATATCTTGTTGACTTTATGTATGTCACAATAACGTATTTCGATAGCACCATAATAAAAAAGTTTAAAGAATAAGAAAGAAGAAAACAAGATTTAAAAAAATAACTAAAATTTTACATATTTCGAAATGAGAATTTTTACATTTTAATAGTTTCGATGCAATTCTGCCAATTGTAAATTTGTTGTAGTTCACGCCAACAGTGCCATATATGGACTATAAAAAGTGGGGAGGGTCCAATTGCCTTATTTAAAAAATGAACTAAAATAATATAGGTAACAACTTAGGCAATTACCTAAAATTATTTAAATTGTTTTAAAAAGTGGGAGGGCCTGGGCCCTCCCGGGCCTTTCGAAGTATACGCCACTGCACGCAAATAAATTCTCATTTTTTGAAATTTTACGCGACGCAATTACGCAAACACGAAGGCCTTCGTTACCAGGCGCTGGTTCTAATTTCAGTATTTGTGAATCACCTACCTTGCGTGCCTCTACTATCATATACTTTGTTTTCTCTAAATAGTTAGTTTCGTAAGTTCATAATTATATCCTCAGTTATTTTAAAATAACTAAACTCGTTCATTTTGACTAATGTTTCATGTTCCTTTATTTAAAGCAAATTTTGTTGATTTTAAAACGGGTTAAGGGTTTTATACCACATAAACTAGAGGGTAGTATAGAGGACAACCCCACACTCAAACGAAAGTAACAACGCAAAACACAAACCTATCCATGGCAGAAAGACGAATTCCGTCACTAAGGATCCACAGCAGATCTTCTTTTACTTGTTTCACGTGATTGGAACAAGTCCTTTGAGTTCCAGCAGATCCCAGAACGCTGCTCTTGACATATCTAAGGCCTTGGATCCAGTTTGGCATGTTGCCTTTCTTAACAAACTCACTTTCTACGATCTCCCACCTAAATTTTATGCTAAGATCTTCAGTTACTTCTCTAATCGATGTATAACTGTTAGGGTAGATGGTTACCTCATGATGCTGGGGTACTCAAACGCACAGTTTTTTCAACAATTCTTTATCTTTTTCACATTAACGATCTTTTTTCTTCCACGGTTAATTCCATTCATAGTGCTTTATTTTAATATCCATTTCCTTAACCCGTATCAAAGCCTGATATGGGATAATGCGGATACCACTTCTTCGGGGTATTAAATTAATATTGGGTTGGGGAACCAAAAACCTTAAAACTGTTATCCCATTAGAGGCCAACTATCCCAAGACCTTACAAAATCTTATAAGAGTTGGTCTCATTAGTAGTAGTGGTCCTAGAAGTTAGAACAAAAAACATTTGTTTTTCAGCAACTTTCAACACGAAAAAAGCGGTAGTTTTTATGATATCTATGACATTAATACCACCAACTTCAATAATATCGAAATTTTATCTTTAGAAACCCAGAAGACAATAGTGATGGTTAAAGTTAAAATTTTCAAAGCATTAAAAGCTGCTGGTTGTAATTTAGTTTAATAGTGTGTTCCCAGCCGTTAAGACCTTCCCTAATGTCGTTATACCAAGACGCACAACAACTCTCAGAAGGCTAAATTAACCATAAAACTATTATTTCAACTTGTTTGCCACCCATAGTGATAATTGTGTCAATATTGTTATCGTTTCATCAGATCCTGTATATTTTATATATTTGTCTAATGTATCAATCCGATTAATATTTTACAAAAAATGTATATACGTGTTATTTTAAAAACTAAAAATTTTAATTACTTCTGCTCGAAGTATATTTGAATTCATACTTTTACGTTTTCTTTTTAAACGTTCGAGATATGTGAGAAGTTGCAGTAATTATTATTGCTCTTGTATAATTGGTTAAGACTGATTTGGAGTATGTAGGTATGACGATCCTTAACATTGTGACCGCCCATTTGCGACATATTTATTTTTAGCGACTTAAATGAAATAACTACGATGAAGCGAATCAAAAATAAAGTAGATTGAAAGGATCATTGGCGCAGTAACTGACTTGCTATAGAAAATAAATATTTAAAACACCAACAAATATCTTCGTTAATGAAACAAGAATAATTTTCTTTTTGAAGTGTATTTTTTACAAGAAAATACGAGGAGGGATCAAAAATAAACCGGAATTTAGATATAACTTTTTATTCTGCCATCATTCTATAACGCCACTTCTATAAAATATTTTTGGTTGGGAACGAAGCCACTGAAGCACAAACTCCACATCATCATCATCGTCGTCTTAAAATTTTGAAGCGCTCAATTCCTCTTTTAGCTCTCCAAAAAAAATGGAAATCACATGTTGATAATTCGAGACTATACGGTGGTTGTCTCGGAACCTTCCAATTAAAGCTTTGGTATATTTGGTTTTAAAAAGTTTGAGTGGCGCCATTTTAGGCTTGGTCATTTTAATCCTGGTGTAAAATGGTAAACCCAGGCTTCGTCACAGGTGGTAAGGTATTTATAAATATGTCACCTTCTTGTTGGTATCGCCTCAGAAGCTTAATCAAGACTTTAACACATCGTTTTTGTTCATGGGCAACATACCATCTGATAAACTTTAAATACCGAAAGTCTGTAATTAGTAATATTTATAATATTTTAGGACAGCAACGTTTTATTGGCGGGAATAAGGTCCTTTATCAGGTCATTTTTGGGTTTCGTATTATAAAAATTTTCACCTGCGACAATTTTTTACCGTTGTACAGCTCTCCTTGAACTTTACAATAAATAAACTACTGGGTTTTTCACGGGGGGAATTTCTCCTTTTTGTGCGTAAAGTTAAATTACCAGGTTTGACACTTCATTTAAAAAATATTCTTGGTATTGGAAACATGAACGCCTTCTCTTCCATTTTGACAATTATAATAAAAAAAATTTAAATATATGAAAATTACCTGTTTTTAGATACCCCATCGCAAAATTATTAAGACGAAATTGGGCAGGGCTATCTGTTTGTTGTAAGAATAAAATTTCGATTATATTTGAATCCTTCCCTAGAAAGCACATATTCGGCAAAAATATTTGCAAGACTTTTATTGTAAACAATAATATTTGACCAGTAATGGGTAAACAAAGTAAAATACATAGTTAAAGAAATAATAAATATATATATATATATATATATATATATATATATATATATATATATATATATATATATATATATATATATATATATATATATATATATATATATATATATATATATTCTAGGTCGGATGTAAATTGCATTATCTAAGGATACATAGGTATTTAATTTTACGGGCTAATTCTTCAGACCCGAGATTAGATTAATAAATTAGAGTAGAGGGTACTATATTATTAACAAACTTTGCATCGGTTTGATCGTGGAGAACAGATTATTGTCAATGTAAAGAACAAATGAAAAGGGTACAAGTACGGTGAATTTCGTAAAATCCAAAACAGTGACAATCTACCATAAAAGATATACATCACTTATAAAGGAAGCTAATGGCTAAACCTGTATATTCCTCAACTATTTTTTTTTAATACACAAATTCTTCTTTAAGAAAAGTAAAATACAAAATTTATGTCAGACCTTCTATATTACCAGCATAACTTTACAATATAAACAGTTTGTAATCAGCGTATAAGCAGCTGCTAGAAAGCTGAAATGTCTTTTCTAAAGCTAGTAAATTTTATTACCTTTTAAATTAGTACACTCTGTAGGTCATGAAGGCATGCATAATTTTATCCAAAAAACCTTATTAATAACCTAAACTTCTCTAAACTGTCTTCTTTTTTTTTTTGCTTACAGACCAACCATAGAAAAGCATAAGATTCTATTTCAGCAGCTGCGACTTGCAACAGGAGAGGTGTTTTCTGGTTTCGTACACTGCCTTCGTAACTTTAGAAATTTACCTGATATGTTCCCGTTTCATACACTGAATTATTTAATCCATTTTATGGTTCTCGTTTCGTACACCGACCAAAGTGCCGACCCAAATAACCAACCAAATAAATACCATATTGAAAATTATAAAATTTTGTTAATAACTTTTACATAGGATAATTTAGACAAATTCAAAAGCCGTTAGTTCTGGTCGGTCATGTGTTCTAGTTAGTTAAAGCGGCTTTTTATTTTCCTCAATTATATTTCAGAAGTCATAAATCACTAAAAGTAGGAAGAGTAAACTTTTTGGTTTGGGTAGATAGTTAAAACATAGATTAGGTATTATTAGATTACTTTAATATCAGTATTATTTAAATAAATATTTTATTTTTTTGCATTTTTTATGTGAGCAAAGAATATTTTGATATTTAGTTATAAAATTGGGTTTAATTCATTTTACCATATTTTAGGAACCTCAAGACAAGAACCCAACTCAGTATTTGGTGTACGAAAGAGATGTCGGAAACCAAATAATTAATTTTGTATACAAAATAAGAATATTTGGGAAAACTTGATGTACCGAGTGTAGAAACAAAATAATCACAGGAGATACTATCCATGCCAAATTTTTTTTCCTTTTTTAAAATATTTCCTTATAAATAAATATTAATATATAAAATAAAAATATAACATATATATATATAATATATATATATATATGGTTAAAATATTTATCGGTAATTATAGTTATATTATTTGGGGGAAATTCAGTGCATGGAGTGTAAACATATTATATATATATTTCTCAGTATATTTTTTTATTTAATATTATACTTATAAATATTATTTATATATATGTTTATATATATATATAATATATATATATATATATAATATATATATATATATATATATATATATATATATATATATATAATATATATATATGTAATATTGTATCCTAGATATATTATATAAAGTTAGGGAAGCTGAATATTTCTGCAGGCAGCAAATTTGGCATGCGAGTAGTATCTCCTGTGATTTATTCTTGTTTCGTACACTCGCGTACACCTCAAAGATTTCCCCCAAATATTCTTATTTTGTATACAAAATTAATTATTTGGTTTCCGACATCTCGTTTCGTACACCAAATACTGAGGTGGGTTCTTGTCTTTGATGGTTCATAAAATATGGTAAAATGAATTAAACCCAATTTTATAACAAAATATCAAAATATTCTTTGCTCACATAAAAAATGCAAAAAAATAAAATATTTATTTAAATAATATTGATATTAAAATAATCTATTAATACCTAATCTATGTTTTAACTATCTAACCAAACCAAAAAGTTTACTCTTCCTACTTTTAGTGATTTATGACTTCTGAAATATAATTGAGGAAAATAAAAAGCCGCTTTAACTAACCAGAACTAACCATGACCGACCAGAACTAACGGCTTTTGAATTTGTCTAAATTATCCCTATGTAAAAGTTATTAACAAAATTTTTATAATTTTCAATATGGTATTTATTTGGTTGGTTATTTGGGTCGGCACTTTGGTCGGTGTACGAAAGGAGAACCATAAAATGGATTAAATAATTCAGTGTATGAAACGGGAACATATCAGGTAAATTTCTAAAGTGTACGAAAGGCGAGTGTACGAAACCAGAAAACACCTCTCCTGTTACTCAAGTCGCAGCTGCTGAAATAGAATCTTATGCTTTTCTACAGTTGGTCTGTAGGCAAAAAAAAAACAGAGGAGAGTTTAGAGAAGTTTAGGTTATTAATAAGGTTTTTTGGATAAAATTATGCATGCCTTCATGACCCTACAGAGTGTACTAATTTAAAAGGTAATAAAATTTACTAGCTTTAGAAAAGACATTTCAGCTTTCTAGCAGCTGCTTATACGCTGATTACAAACTGTTTATATTGTAAAGTTATGCTGGTAATATAGAAGGTCTGACATACATTTGTATTTTATTTTTCTTAAAGAAGAATTTGTGTATTTAAAAAAAAAATAGTTGAGGAATATACAGGTTTAGCCATTAGCTTCCTTTATAAGTGATGTATATCTTTTATGGTACCCTTTTCATTTGTTCTTTACATTGACAATAATCTGTTCTCCACGATCAAACCGATGCAAAGTTTGTTAATAATATAGTACCCTCTACTCTAATTTATTAATCTAATCTCGGGTCTGAAGAATTAGCCCGTAAAATTAAATACCTATGTATCCTTAGATAATGCAATTTACATCCGACCTAGAATATATATATATATATATATATATATATATATATATATATATATATATATATATATATATATATATATATATATATATATATATATATTTTTATATATATATATATATATTTATTATATTTCTTTAACTATGTATTTTACTTTGTTTACCCATTACTGGTCAAATATTATTGTTTACAATAAAAAGTCTTGCAAAAAATATTTTTGCCGAATATGTGCTTTCTAGGAGAAGGATTCAAATATAATCCGAAATTTTATTCTTACAACCAAACAGATAGCCCTGGCCGCAATTTCGTCTTAATAATTTTGCGATGGGGTATCTAAAAGGCAGGTATATTGTCATACTCATTTAAATTGTTTTTATTTAGTAATTGTTAAAATGGAAGAGAAGGCAGTTCATGTTTCCAATACGCAAGGAATATTTTGTAAATGAAGTGTCAAACCTGGTAATTTAGACTTTACGCACAAAACAGAGAATTCCCCCTGTGAAATACCCAGTAGTTTATTTATTGTAAGAAGTTCAAGGAGAGCTGTACAACGGTAAAAAATTTGTCGCAGGTGAAATTTTGATAATACGAACCAACAATGCCCTGATAAAGGACCTTATTCCTGCCAATAAAACAGTTGCTGTCCCTAAAATATTATAAATATTACTAATTATCATGTACTTTCGGTATTCCTAAAAAGTTTATCCAAGATGGGTAGGGTATCCCGATTGCTTAAATATTAACGTACCTAATTGCCTCACCCAGGATGACAAAACTATATTTAACCATATATGTTATATATTTATATATATATATATATATATATATATATATATATATATATATATATATATATAAATATATATTTTTGATTTTACGAAACTTTACTGTTTCCCGCCACTGCATATGACATTTTATATATAACGTATATTTCTTAATAACTAACTCGCCATAAGAGAAAAAAACATTAAATAAGATTCTTTAATGTGTTCCACGGCTTTTTAATATAAATCTTATAATTACTGACCATTTGCGTGATAAAAATAAGTCTGCTTATAATCTTTCCTTATATCCTTTATTCATTGACTAGCAATTAACTGCCGCTATATCATTTTTAATAGGCTTTTTGATTTTTTTACAGATTAACAAGGTGCGACACTTTTTATGTACTTTGTTATTTTCGTCCTTAAGTTTAATTATTCCTTGTTTTGCCATATTTTATTTGTTATTTTAAGGTCACGAATCAAGCTGAAATTAGTAAAATGTGGAAAGCTATCTGTTAAGGAATTAAAAAATAACAGAATTTTTGATGCTTTTTTAACAAATTAATCCTAGTTCGCAGTATTTACTTTGGTATAATCCTATATTTAAATTTTAGGTAAAAAAGTAAAATGTTTCTTCACTGTTAATGAATTTTATCACAAATAACAGAATTTCATTGCATTTTTTAATAAATTAATCCTAGTTCTGCATGTATCTATACAGTGTGGACATAATCTCTGAAGTACTTTAACTTTTCGGAAAAACCCTTCAACATGTAATTTTTTTTCTCTCCCACATTTTGATGTAATTCATTTGTTTATCTACTGAGATCTATCAAACTTATGACGTCATTGGCATTTTTTTAATGGCAATGTACGGCTCGTGAGCTCTTATCTCATACAGTACGCTTCTAAACTTTGACCCAATTCTGTCAAACCATTTCAAAATGACGTCCATTTAAAAATCTTAAAAAATCCATATTTAACTAACAGTGAATGACTTATTATTCTTTTTTTTTAATTGAAAAGAGGAAACTAGTGACAGCAAAAAAAATTACATGCAATGTCAAATAAGATACCTGATTAAATTAATCCAAAAGATATTGACTAGATGAGGTGGCAGCATAAGATTAAGAATAATACAAATTTTACCTTATTTAATATCCCACAAGATGGAGGAAAAGGTTCTTCATTGCTTCTTTAAAAAAATAAATTAAAACAAAGAATAATTAGTCATTTACTCTCAGTTCACTCAGTTAAATAAGATATTTCATTACTTTTAAATGGGCGCCATTTTGAAATGCCTTGCCAGAATGGTGTCAAAATTTAGTAGCATACTCTATAAGATAACAGCTATGAAATGAAAATTACACCTTTATTAAAAATTTATCTGTAGTTAGTGACAAATATTTAGATGATACAAAAATAATAGAATAGTAGCAATTAAGCAGAAAATTGCCTGGATATAAAGACCTGGTTTTTGGAATCTTTCAAAATAAATATTTACCCAAAAATAGGACCAAACATTATCAATGAAAAGTGGTTACAGTTGTGTGCACGTAAAAATGTAATAGGTAAAAAGGTTTAAATTCTATCCAAAATGTGTATCCTTTAGAGCGCTAGTAGAGCGCTATAATGGCCGAGAAAAGCAGATATTACATTTTACGGCACTTTTTTAGACAACGCTGTAGTGACACCACGGACGTTATACCACAAAACTATTACGTTTAATTTACTTCTCAGAAACGTCTGAGCAATCATTGTCCTATTTGGGGAATGACTTTTCTTAAAACTCATAGCTATTTTGATACCATTTGCTCTATTAATGATCCCAATCTAACAAAAAAGCCATAAAAGACCTTTCACTTCTCTATATTTTTATGGCTACTTCTCTAAAGAATTAGTCTTTTTAATTTAATCAGGCACTCTCCTCGGATAAACAAATATACATAAACAAAAGCAAAAAAAAAATAACTTTAGGAAATGAAGTTTCTCCCAGTTTATAAAAGTGACCTCTAAAGTCGATGCAAAGCACTGTGGTAACACTTTTCAAAATATGTTGTCAATCAATTTTTTTTTAATTATGCTCACACCAGACACAAGATTTTTTCACTCCGACTCTGGCCCTGTAGTCATTAGAATAGGTAATAATTAAATTCCAAGAGTCAAAGCACTTATATACTAATTAAACAAAAATTTCGATACAACAATTTTGTAGAATTCAGTGAATTAATACATATTTGATGGCAGTTTATTACTGTCTGATAGTGCCTTTCACTTACATGCACGATCATCTGTGAAAGTATTTTATTGGTTCAATAATAAAACGGTAATCAAACTTACGGTAATAAGGGAAATCAATTTTCTCTCCTGAATTAACCTTTTTTTTGTCTTTATTACATGCTTAGCTTAATTTATTATTTTTATATTTTAACAAAAACTTCTTCCGTGTTCATTGATTTTAACTTTTCTATATAGGTATGTAGAACGCACTGGTATTGGGAAGGACTGTGTAGGTAGCTTAGTGATTCTTTGTTAATTTTTAAAATGCCAAATATTTACATTGAACAAAAAAAATTTTTTAAAACGCCTTTTGTCTGGCTCGGGCTAAAATTTCGTAAATTGGTTACAAAAAATGTATTTTTACCCAGAATTTTTATTAATTACAAGAAAATGAATCTGTTGTGAGTTAAAAATAAAGAAATCACTACAGTTACTCAATATTTTAAATATTTAATTTCTTTTCACAAATATTACAAGAACTAGACAATAATGTCATAACATCCTACCAGAAAATAAGCAAAGAAAAAAGCATAACTTGTTTTTAATGCTTAAACAAAAAAATAAACAGATGGACAGGCAAAAGAATAAATAGACATGTAGTCTGATACACAGATAGAAAGAAGATGTATAAACAGAAAAGTAGAAAAAACAGACAGACAAATGGAGGGAGAAAGAGACAAACGGGCAAACAGACCAATAGGAAGATAAACAGATGGTAGATAGATAGGAAAACAGATTGACAGATAGACGCATAAATAGACAGATAGGGACAGATAAACAGATATACATATTGAAATAATAGGTAACGTTTTGACAGATATAAAAAAAAGATAAACAGGTAAACAGGCAGACATATGAACATATAGAGAGATAGACAGATAGAGAGATAGACAAATAGATAGAAAGACAGATGGGCAAATAAACATACAAATATATAGACGTTTAGATAGACAAATAGTTAGACAGATGAATATACAGATGAACAGACAAACGAACACGCAGAAAGACCAAGAGATAGACAGATTAGATGGACAGATAGATGGACAGACAGGTGGACAAAAAAATGAATAGTCAGATAGGCAAAAAGATAGATAGACAGATGGCTAACCATGATAGATGATAAATAATAAATGATAGATAAATGGATAATCAGATGCATGGATAAACACATGAATAGACAGATGAATATACAGACAATTAAATAAGAGATGGACAGACAGGGAGATACGCAGATCAACAAATACGTAGAAAAGCTCACTAAAAAAAATAGAGAGACATAGAAACAGGTACACGGAGAGATACAGGCAGAATAATATATATAGACAGACAGATAAACATTTAGATAGTTATACAAAACGCCAGACTGATATATAGATTAATGGAAATTAAAAACATTTTTCTTGTAATGTAGAGACCTTAAAAGTGATGATATAAAGAAAATGAAATCGATTTTCCATTTTGGCTCAGACCAAAACCATCCAGTCCTCTACGAGTAAAACCGCGCCAAAAGAAAAATCAAAACCAAAATTTCCTTTGTATTTTAATTAACGATTTATATACACCCACTAAAACTTAATAATTAATCAAGTAACATAGAAATGACCATAAAATTTATTCATATTAAATAGCAAAGAAAATAATTAAGCAAACAAGGAAAATTGATATAGTTAATAAAGACGCATATAGACAATTTTATTTATTTTGCATATTTTAGAATATATAATTCGCGTAAAGCTGGAGTATTTAAATTAACCTGGCACTTTAAAGCTTGAGGATTTTTTTGAAATATTTTATAGTCTAATAACACCGCATTGAAAACAAATACAACAAAAAAATAAAAGGTGCCAAGAATAATACTTATAATATTTAAACAATCCATGAATGCTAAAATAATTATTTTAGACAGGCGTATAATACCTTAATGCCTGTCTAAGTAAGCCTCGCAATAGAAAATACTCAGTGAGAAAGCTTAATTATTGCTTTAATTAATAATAAATTCAACAAACTATCATTACATCCTTTGCTTTACACTTTAACCACTTAATACATCAACTTGCAGTTGCATAAAAGTTATGTAGTTTTACGCACAATCTTTACTTTGATCTATAATTTTAACATATCATGAGATAAAATCATTAAAGATATAATTTATTATTATTGAAAATTCAATTATAGTAAACAGATTCGGCTCCCAGCTAAGCAAAACGATCATTAAATCCAGGATAATGTGACCTACGCTGTACTATTAAAAAAATCACGAGCAGAAGCTACCCGTTTAATGTTCTTTAAACATGTGAAATTTACATGAAACACATAATAAAATGGATGCATGTTCAAAATAGCTGTCGTCAAAATAATTTTATATATAATGCCGTCTTAATAAAACTTGTTTCACAGAGGTCACCAAATACACACTTGCTTTAGAGAGTTTACACATTTCTTGTAATTTGTGCTAGGACCATAAAATCATGATTAAATCTTTTAATGGTAACTACATAGTGTATGCAGCGATTTACAGTTATACAAAATGGATATACTAAAAAATATAAAAGCCATCATTATCAAGGTACAATTTATTATATTCTAAGTAATTTCCATATGTTTACGGCCGATTATTATTAAAAAAAAATTGTATTGTTTAATAAAAATATTCTAACCATAGGCAGTGGCGTAGATATGGGCAGCTGCAAGGGAAAGTTAAGGACCTTGGGTCCAGATAGTAGCAAAAAAACAGTATTTAAAAAAAACTGTAAAAAAGCTTTATGGTAATAATGGGGTATTGCTTGGGCAAACGGCTTAAAAAACAAGAATGCTAAAAGCTGTGGGAGAAAAAATTATATAAATATTTTAATCGAAAAAATAATTTTTGACGTATGACTTTGTAGCCCCTCACCAGCAAATCTCGAATGATTCGAAGTGAACCCACGAAAGTTTCTCCAAGAAATTTAAAATGTATAGGAAATGCCTCTAAACAAATAATCTTGCACCACAGATCACGATCAGAAGTTTACATATTCTACAGACGCTACAAACAAGAGGCAAACTATGAAAGGCCTTAGATTTTAACTTAGTATGAAATTAACAAGACATTGAAAAAATAATTAGGAACTTATTTGGTTTTAAAATGGAGTATTATTTTAAGCGGCTTGTTTATTAATTATGACAGTACATATCTTAAGTATATTTTCGCACGCATTTCAAAGTAAATTTAATTTTGATTCCCTACAAAATATCTCAAAACAGAGTTACGTTTTTGATATTGCTTTAAGAACTAGGGTTATAACCAGTAACACTCTAAATTTCATATACTCAATTAGATTCCAGGTAATTATTTTATTCGAGATCAATATTAATATTGTAATTTATACATTTCTTTCATTTATTTTCGCAAAGTATGCACAAATATGTCCAAATATGTTAGAACTTACTTTAAGTGCTGCATAATGTTAACATTTACGGTATTCCTGTTACAATGTAGGTTTCCTTAGCTATAAATTGTGTTAATTTTAATTAAATACTATCTACTGCATATTACTGTGTAACGCTAAAAAGGCAAAGTTACTTACCAAGTTTATTGTAACTTGCACATATCCTTAGTAAGGGGTTTGCTTTGTTAGGTCCTGCAGTGGGCGATAAGAGCTTCATCTTAAACGTCTTTGTATGTTTTACTTAATAAAACTTAACCAGTTTAGATGGGGCTCCAATTTCATTTTTGCTCTGGGGCTCTGGATTACGTAGCTAGCCGAGTATTTTATGTTGGGTCTGATTTGGGATACATACAGAATCTAGGGGTAAAGAGGAAAAATCTTTTCTAGATCAAAATCCAAGCTTTCTGGAAGCTGAATATAATGAGTATATACCACTTATGGTCATTCTCAAAAGTAACTACCACTTTGGTAAAAGATTCTAGGAAGAAAGTGTGTTAAGAAGCACAGAATGCCAAATCTGGTCAAAAACATTAGATATGTAAAGGATAGTGGTCTAAGATTAGCTAAAGAACTTAAGAAACTAGTTTTAGTTATGTAAAATAAAATGCAATATGTGCTGTGAATCTCTCGAAATCTGCACTATCTATCGTTGACGAGTTTGTCTGTTTCCAAATACATATATAAAAATTATGAAAATGAATACTTTTTTCCTTTACTTTACAAGAAACTGATGGAAGAGTGATAAGCCCATAATTATAAGGTAGAATTTTAGATCCCTTAGAATAAGTTAGGAGAGGCGTAAGCTCAGAAACACATCCTTTAAGACAATCGCTGGTATGCCATCTCGCTCAGAGGAATTCTTGGTGCTAAAAGAAATGATTGTATACTTAATCTGCTTTACTTTAAATTTGAATTTAAACATTTTATGAGGAACAGAAGCAACTGTTACAAGAGAAAATTTAACAAAAGAATGTGCGCTCTTTTAGCTCTCTAGAAAAATGCCCTTGTTATAAAAATTAGAGAGACGAGCTAAGACGGGTACAAGTTCCTAAGCACATTTTATTAAAACGATTGCTGGTACGCCATTCAAAAAATTACTAGATATTAAAAGGGAAAAAGATGCGTTTGATCTGCTTGACTTTACGATTTAAAATTAGTATAAGGATAGCAATATCTAACATTAAAAATCACAGCTAAATTTAACAAATTTTCGTGGCGGGTTTAGGGGGAGAAGCAGGGGGCGCGTGCCCCCAAAAACGTCCATCAGTTTTTAAAATTTTTGGATTTATATTCGATTACATTACATATTTTTATGGAAATTTTAAAAATTCTTTAATTTGGCTGATTTTTTAACTCTGTCATTAGCTAAATACTTACAAGGTATTGACATCGACATAAATTCAGCCAAATGTTTAATGCAGCTTCAGGCACTAATTCCGTTTAACCTTAATAATATAAAAAAACCATAATCCTCAAAAATAACTTTGAAATTCGGTGCCTGCTCGGAAATCCTTCTTTAACACAATTGCTTGCGAAAATACGGTTATACAAACCGAGAATGGTGATTAAAATGCCCTGGATAGCTTTGCAAAAGCGTGATAAAAAGTATTTCCCAGTAGTTTACTAAATGTTAAAAATTTTGTGCACACTAACTATTTTAGTAGCAACGGCAGAAAAAAGCTCTTTAAGCATAGGGTTAATAAAAAGCTACTAAGAACCACCATGGCAGAAGATCGCCTAAATGGATTAGCATTATTATATATTTATAGAAATATTGAAATAAATATTAAAAATGTAATTAACTGATTTGTCTTGTCTGTCTGCCTTTTTTTACAATCCACAGTTTACTTGGACATACATTAAATATATAAAAATATTTGTGATTCCAGTGGGTCAGATAGATCCCTATATTTTTGTTTCCATTTTAATTATATTTAATATTCTTAATTTAAAATTGTTATGTTTTGATTCTTTAAATATTCCCATAAATATTTTAATGTCCCTTTTTTTTCATTTTATCGTCCTTTAATTTACCTTAGTACGGCCCATCCTGCTTTCCCACTACCAAATCCTATAAAGCTGCCAGAGTCAGTTGACTTGATTTCATGAATATGTATCTTTGAATCTTTGAAAATTGGTAAAAATGTTTAAATTAAACAAGAATTAAATTTTTGTCGTTCTGATTGCAAATTTCGTATATTTTTTAGACTAACGATATTTAAAGTTTTGACTTTTGGCCACCACTGACAATTTTTGGTGCTTTTCTGTAAAAAAAACCAATAAACTGGTGAGTTTTTTCTTATATAACACACCTATTCAGTTTTACACATTAACAATAAAATTATTGTATAAGTATGTTTACAACTAGCTGCAGCCCTATCCATTTTAATCGTAAATTAGAATTAGATCGTGAAACAGAAATAAATAATACCAAATGGCTATCAATGCTGCAAGTAATTCATTATTTCTTTTTTGAAATCGAAGAAGAAATACGGTAACAGTCTTTACAAGTAGCAGAAACATTATTAATTGCCCGAGTTAATCGCTGCCTTATTTTACATGAAATCATGATGAATAGGACATAGTGTGTTTAATTGGCTCTTCAGTTTCGCAGGAAAAATGAACATAAGATTATATTCAGTTGGGATACATAAGTGTATTGCTTTGATAGGCAAAAACTAGTATTTAAAATAGATTAGATAATACAGTGACATAACACTAAATTCCAGACACTTCGATGGTTTCAATGTAGAATGTATTAAATCGTGACATTAGATTAATTAAAGTAATCTTTGACTTTTTTCAAAAGTTCTTGATATATTTTCAAAAACGTATAACGCACAAATGAGTAAGTTGCACATAATACAGGGTGGGCCAATAAAAACGAAACAAGGCCGATTTCTCATATCTATAGTTAGTAGGAATAAATCGCTCGGACCCGTTGATTTTTATTTCGAGGGGGACACATTTTGCGCTTATTTTTAACCCTGTCACATCAACCCTCTAAGGGGGGGAGATTCACTCCTAAATTCTTAAATGGAAAAGGGGGTCGACTGATACCTCATTTTAAAGATCATCGAATCCTCTTTTAAACTCTTCCTAGTTTTTTGAATTTGATGCAGTAGTTTTCGAGAAAATAATTTTTTAATGGCCATTTTTTTTGGGAAAACGTCATTCTTTCTAAGCACAGCTTTTAGTTTTTGGTAAAGGTAACCCTACGAAGGGTGGAAGGGGGATGCTTTAAAATAACGAGAACATTTACATTCAAAACTTTCCTTGTATTTAACTTACTTACTTTTTAATTTTACGAGTATTCAAAATGTTGGCCTCCTGCTTCCATGCAGTCATACAGGTTTTGTTCAAAACGGTTTCGGACGTTCTGAAGCATTTCATGTTCCTACATTCATCAATGATCCGTTGACGTAAATCATTTAGAAATTCTGGTTGAGTTTTATAAATTTTACCCTTTAAGTTTCCCCAGAGGAAAAAATCTAACAGGCTTAAATCTGGTGACCTTGCAGGCCACTCCACTGGTCCTCTTCGTCCGATCCATCTGGTTGAAATGTCAACTCATTCGCATTGTAACGTTCATCATGTTTAACAATTTCTGTCAACGGGATCGACAGTGTCTTCTAACAATTGCAAGTACATTTGTCCTGTTAGATTTCCTGGTAAAAAAAGGACCAACAACACAATCGCCATAAATTCCAGCCCAAACGTTTAATTTCTCAGGATGATGAGTGTGAACTTCATGGAATAAGTGCGGGTTTTCGTCAGACCAATACCAACAATTATGACGATTAACAGTCCCGTTCACAAAAAACGAACACTCATCTGAGAAACAAATGTTAAACAACAAGTTCGGGTTATTTATTATCCGTTCACTAATTATTTCGCAAAATTCTACACGTCTATCAAAGTCATCTTTATTTTATTCTTGCACAAGATGGATTTTATAGGGGTGGAATTTATGGGATATTACAATTCTTCGAATGCTAGTACGGCATATGCCAGAAACTGTAGGTAATTGCCTGGTACTTAACGTAGGATCAATATTCACGTGGCCCAAAACAGCAATTTGCATTGCTTCGTTTCCCACTATTCGATTAGGAGCGATTCATTTTCGATTTGGCACAAATCCTCTCTCCCTAAACTTGGCTACTAGTTCAATAACGTATTTCCGGTTGACATGCTTATCTGGATTTAGTTCATTAAATAACTGTGCTGTACTATTAGCGCACCTACCGTTTTCATAATAAAGTTCAATTATCCTTTCCTCCGTTAAGTAAACCATTTAGAGCAAGAAAAATGATTATAAGCCGAAATAATCACAGACAAAATCCTGTGAGATACTAAATTTACATAAATTTAATGTAAATAAGTTCCAAAAAAAGATAAAAAACTAAATGCATTATTTATAATTTTTTACACAAACATCAAATTTCATAGCAGAAAAACCGGTAACCTTGGACTGATAAGATTCGAAACAAGACACTGCCAATGCTTTTATAATTTTAAAGCGTAAGTAAAAAGTATCCGCATTTTATTGAGTAATAAAAAAGTGACATTTAATGATTCCTTACTTTTTAAGTTGGATAGGACAGGATTTAAAAACAAAAATACTAAATAAAAAACAGTACTAAAAGTGAAAAAGCGTTACTTTCGATTATAGACCGATTATGTTTATATAAAATATTATCTTGAAAAAAACAGGTCTTGTTCCAAAGCGCCATCGCTAACTTACGCTTCATGCAAGAATTTGTGGACTGTCATAAAAATTTAAAAAAATCTAAACTGTAAGTAAGTATTCCAATTATTACTAAATTTAACTTTTTTTTACATAAAATTATTTTCAGTAAACTGTACATCCCTAAGTTAATTGGAATATAGATAAAGTTCTTAGAAGCAACTGCAGTTGATATTTCGATTACTGAGTAGTAAAGCTATCAGCAACATAGGCCAAATAAAAATGTGTAACGGAATTCTACTTTAACAAAAAACATTGTTTATAAATATTCTAAAAAATGGAACAGAAACACGTCTCGAAGATATCGTAAGACTAACGGTTAATTGTCGTTCGAGAGCCACGTTCAATGGCAAATAGCGTAATTTTTCCTTATCTGTCAGTTAAGGTGCGCGAAAAAAGGCATTACTGAATAAATTGTTTTTACCACTTTTGTATCATTACATAAACTATTTTACTGTTATATTAAAAAAACATCTATTGTCGGATGTGATGAATCTACACCACATACTATATGGTTAGTAACCAGAACTAACAGAACCAAAAATATTATATATATATATATATATATATATATATATATATATATATATATATATATATATATATAGATATATATATATATATAATATATATATATATATATATAAAATATATATATATATATATATATATATATATATATATATATATATATATATATATATATATATATATATAAAAATATATATAAAAAAGTGCTCTTTCTATCCAATGTTTCGATTAACATACTGGGCTTTCTAAAGGAGTTTTTCCTGCAATCACAAAAATATACAAAAAGGTAATAATTCTTATCTCGTTTGCATCCGACATACGTGACATTATTTTACACTATCAGCGGAATTTTAACATCAACAAACATAACTCCAAGGTACACATCTCTTTATTTTTACTAAATTTATCACAAAAAGTCATCGGGTACTCGCCAGGATGAGACGGTCTTGGTCACAGGGTGTAGATCAATACCGTAGGACCAGGACATAAATACATAAATTTCCCACAACACTATTAAACATATCTGTAATGTATTTTAACAGTTACTTGTTTTATGTTAATGTGGTATGTGTGTTGTCCATTTTTAAATATGATTTTACATATTTTAACCTAAATTAATTACTGTAGACTTTTTCTGCGACAACGAAAATATTTGTGTTTTTGAGGATCGATGAATATAAACCCAATGATTATCGCATTTTTTCTTAATGTTTTGTTGATGGTTTACCCCCTAAGAGTGGTAAGATTTAATCAAAACTATTAAATAGACTAGGAGGAGTTATCATACGTCCGTTATGCAAAAAAATATTAATACAAGTCTTTTTTATTTCTACGAATTTTCGTTACCTTTTCTTGATAAAGGGTGACTGACTTTACCCTTCGGGGTTTTTTCCTTATCAAAACTAACAAAAAATAGTTTTTTCGTAGTTTTCATGACATGTATATATATTTTTTTTTTAATTTTATAAAACGTGTGATTTATTTTTTAATTTTTGATAATGATTTTACCGCTTTAGAGGGCTTAAGAGTGCATTTTTAACCTTCGTAAATCCTTACCAGCACGAAACTACTTAATTTTCCTTTACCAATGTATATTTATATATATATATATATATATATATATATATATATATATATATATATATATATATATATATATATATATATATATATATATATATATAACAGGGTGTAAAAAGTATAATGCTCAGCATTTTAATGGACGATAGTGGAGCTCAAAATAAGTCGAAAAGTTTATATGACATATGTGTCAAAACTTGACAGATTTTTATCTAAACGATGTTAAAGTCATGCACTTTGAAAGCAGTTATTTCTGTAAACCGTAACAACTGGAAACTTTTGTCTTAATCGCTTATCAGTAGATTCATTTGATAATAAAATAAACTTAATTTTAAATATTTTAGTCTACAAACAAAAAAAAATAATAATTTTTTAACAATTTTTCTCCCAGTTAAAAGTTAAAAAAACAATTGGCAACAGAGCGATACCTTTGTGCGAAAAGTCAGTCGTACAAAGAAGCTTACCGACCCGGCCACGATATTTTTGTGTGTTTTTGAATCTGGAAAAAATATGCCGATATGTTTTAAATTCAAGACAAACGTATTGCAAGTGTACCTACTAAAGACTGATGAAAACGGAATGTGTGCGATCGAGAAATCTTATTCTTTAAGCAAAACAAAAAAGTGCTGTTTTAAAGCATAATAAGTTGTGTTCTTAAAATGGATATTAAGCCTATTCTTATGGTAAGTACAATTATTTTTAATTACAAATAAAACCAAACAATTATTGATTGTTTTTTACTTAAATTTAATATTAGAATAAGTTGCAGGAAGTAATTTTATTATTTGTATGTAGATGAATGAACATCTCCTTAAAAAGTGTAAACAGTGCAAAAACTCACAACAACGTTCGAAGTTGAGACCCGCCGCTTCGACGAAACAGGCGCATGTTGCCAAGTTTTTTAAACTTTAAAAGGGCATATTTCGAAAACAATTAACTTTTGACTCATATGTTCTTGGCTTTTTCGACTTATTTTGAGCTCATCTATTGCCCATTAAAATCATGAGCATCATACTTTTTACACCCTGTATATTTATAAATATATATATATATATATATATATATATATATATATATATATATATATATATATATATATATATATATATATATATATATATATATATATATATATATATATATATATATATATATAATATATATGATGGGAAAAATATCATTGTGCTCAGGCTTGTATTTCGAGAATTTTCAGCCCCTACATACGGGTAATTTTTGAAAAACAAAAGATAATGACCATCTTGGTTTTTAATGACGAGTAATTTGATACTTGTATGATATCTTCATCTTTTTTCCCAGACGAAAAACAGCTTTTTTCGCGGTAACTTTAATCACTTGTATAATTTACTAATTGATATAATATCAAAGGGAAACAAAAAAAATTATTACGTGTTCAAACTGTCTTATCCTTATGTAGAAAAAATGTTAGGAAACCCCACGATGTAGCTAATATTCACACCGCTGTGAATATTACTGTATCTACTAAGGATAATTAGGATCATTAATTAAAGCAATTAGCATGAAACTTAGACGAGGATATTTGTAACGAAAATGATATCATAAATAACAAAAATTGTTTATTGGTTTTCCGAGTAGTTTTCGTTTTGTTTTCCCTGCGTTCGCATGTTACTTGGTGTAAAAACAAGACTAACTTTGCACCAATAATGCGTTAATTAATCTTAGGAGCTTTTCTCTCTTTTTACTGAAAGAGGCAAAAATCAATGCATTATTTTTATTACTTAAAGAAAGACGACGATTTGGCGAATAAATTTAATAAGAACAATTTAAAAACATATTAGCAACAGGATTTTAATTATTATAGGAAGTTTCCTTTTTTTATCTTTGAATACCACGGAGTCCTAAAACCTAAGTACTAACGTACCGTGGGTATCTTAAGTGAAGAAAGAGATAGTTTATTAACACGGGACTTAAAAATATGGATGTTTGGAGGGGAAGGAAAAACCCCTGCAGGTAGCAGGTTCCACAGTCTGGACATTTTAGGTATAAAGGAAAAAGAAAAACCTCTCTGTTAGAGTGGAATTATTAATAGCGCGAACGTATCTTTTATGAATGAAATAAGAATGCTAAGAGTTGTGAGAGATGTCATTCCCCAGACATAGGAACAATATTCCAGAAAAGGTCTGATTTGGGATACATACAGAGTATACAGATTAGATTAGATATAATGTGGTTATGCCAATTAAGGCTATTCTCAAAAGTAACGCCTCAAGATCTAATGACTCATTGTTCTGCAGAATTTGGCTCCTCGTCAGTAGAGGACGAGTACTGGCAAAAGTTTGATTATGTTTTTGATACATTAAACTGAACAATATTTTTGGCGCCCCACTTCAATATTAATTTAACGTCCTATGAAAGAAATATTCGCATTGCTATTCTCTGGTTTTTTTAATCAGGTTTAGAGACTGGCTTAAGAAACTGAATTTTAGAGTGAAGTGATTAGAAGTGACCATTTACAATAACTTATATACGTAGAATGAAAATAAAAGTGGGAAGCAAAGAAGAAAGTTTAGGTACCGCAGAAAGGAAATCTGTTTAGGGGTGCATCGGATGATGTCTCAAGAACAACGGAATTCACCAAGAAACTCGAGGAAATTCTTCCAGGTATGTAAACAAATGAAAGATCTACCGTGGATCTTTTGTGACGATATTTGTACTGTCTGTCATATATAATATCGAGAAATATTATGAAAAGTGACCATCGATTTTTTTAAGTTTTTTGAGATTTCTAAAAACATTTTAAAATAAATATTTTATGTGTGAAATTAACAAAACAGCTGTTTAATAAAACAATTATCATCAAATAAATTGTCGAGCCTTAAGAAAATATCTTGGTAGTTTTGCGCAATAAACCATCAATCAACGTAACTTGCGGATCATCAAAGGAATTTAAACAAATTCTAAATTCTTCTAAAACAATGGTAAAAGAAAAGACTCCTAAATGTCCTTAGTTTGCAACTTACGTCTGGAGTATACAATACGGCTTGTCAATGCGGCGCATTATGTAAGCAGCAACTCTGTACATGTACAGAATACAATTTCAAGAACATTATAAGAAATTGGCAATTCAATTGACCCTTTGGTTTGCCTTCGGTGTCCGAACAATTCTTTTGTCGACAAAGAAGAATGAAGGAATTACACGCAGTACCAATCACTGAAGCCATCTTTGAGGCCCGCACAAAAATAATTCTTTTGTATTCAAAATCTTTATGTTTTTACTTGCAGCATAATACATTTATGTATTCAATTACTTGCAGTATTTTACAAAAATCTTTTTATTTAAGGTTTTTGCACAAATTTTGATTTATTTCTTTTTTATGCTTATTTTCGTTAAAATAATATTTTTTGCAGCAAAATTCTGTCTATATCTTCTCTTACATAGTAGTTGTTATATTTTTTTGAATGTATTAAAATTAGTTAAACTATTTTTAGTAATTATTTTTTTTGTTATATTTAAATGGGTAGTTTTTTATGTAATTATTATTTTTTGTTATTTGCAACTTCACATATTATATCATTATGACTTAGTTAATCACAGCTCATTCGTAAATTAGAAAAGACAACATTTCCATGCGTTCATTAATTTCCTTTTCTTCCATGATTTTGCTAACTCCACTTCAACGTCAGGTTTGAAATAATAAAAAATATCAGCCCCTTCTTACTTTAAATAACATTGGATATATTTAAAAAATAATACGATTTTTGTAATTCCCTCCCTCCAAAACCTTGAAAATAACGTATTAAAATAATTATTATTTTTTTATTATCTTCTCTTTACCCCCATTTTACAACCTCGGTGAGGGCACCAAATGATTTATAAAGTTAGCCGATTTTAATTGTCGAAAATAAAAGAAAAAATTATTAAAACATTACATAATAAAATATCAACCTTCACCTCTTTGTCTTTCTTCCCTTGATTTATATCACTTAAAACAATAGATCATTTATTTTCCCCAAGTATTGCACGTATAATTTAAAATGATTATTTGTTTTCTATAGGGAGTTATGGGGACAACAGATAGCACGATAGACATATGGAAATGGAAAACCATGCATGTGATGATCTGCAAAAGCTTCAAGGGTCACATGCAACAACAAAGAAGTAAAAAGGCTTCGAACTGTAAGTCAATAGGTCAGGTCAGTAATAAACTGTCACACATATCACCAGTGCCTAAATTATTACTGGAAATTTTTTCTACGTCACTAATATTTTAAAAATTATCCCGAGGTGCATTTCCTAATATTAGTTTAAATAACTGGTCCGAAAAAGCAGTTAAATAGTTATTGAGCTTTCTACATTGTTATGCTTTGGAAATGATAATCAAAACGTTATCGGTTAAGAATTTTATCATTTAATTTCTGATAACACTAAAAAATCCAAAGTAAGTATATTAAATTAAACCTCCATGTTAATATTTTGATATTTTAAATGTCAAAAAATTTCCACTGTAATTTTGCCCGAAGTTTGAGCATGATTAATATTTCCGGAACTTTTTGATGTTGTCATAGTAAAAATAAAATATGTATGTTTCTGATTGGTTAAAAAAAGGTACAAAAATTTCTTTGAAATTTAAGCAAAGGCTTTTTAAAATAATGTTAAATCACTAAACTCTCTAAACAAAAATTTTTTTTTTTTTTTTGAAAAACTCATTGTGCTTTACCTGTTCTTAAAAACCTGGAGCTTTAATAAAACAAAATACATTTATAAAGAAAATTCCGTATTGAACTAAATCCTGATGTTCAATGTCTTGATTTTAGCAGATGATAAAAAAAGCTTATTAAAATTTTTTAACACTTTAAATATTTAGAAAATTATAGAACAAATTATCTGACAAAAATATTTAAAACGTTATGTGACTATTTAGATGTCATAACACATTTTTGAAAGATATCACAATTCACAGATTTTATAATGGCAAAATATGTGATAGTCAGGTAATACATTTTTGACGAAGTTATTTGGGTTTGCTTAAAACAAAGTACAAAAGAAATAAATCAGGACAATGCAAGTCCAAAAAAGAACTTTCATTCGAAATAAGTTGTATTATAATATTTTTGATGTTATTCGTTTCCAGTATTTTGTTTACCAGACCCTGTAAAGTTTGCTTTACTTTTGTCAATAAATATTAATTCGTTTTTCTGACGTCATTGCTTTTAAAAACACTTCTAATCTAGTTAAACAATAAACAAAAGAGAAATATGTAAAAAGCTCCGCGATGCGTGAAATTTACCAGCCATGAAAAGAGATAATGATACGGTTTACATGCTTATTTCTCCTAGTTAAACAGATCAGTGCTAAAAGTTTTTTAGTATTTATTTATAAATACAAAGTAGTGTATGCAATTTTGTATGAATAAATGTTTTTGCATTAGTAAACACAACACTTACTTTGTGTGTTTTTTTAATTATACCGTTTAATCAAATATTGATTAAAGGAACAAAATAAAGTGAAGTATTTTTTATTTGTAAAAATAACACAACGTTTCAGATTTATTAGTGGTTTTTTGCAGGTTTAGTGCACTGAAGTAGACACAGTTAATAAGTGGTAAAATTGCCTAAACATTTCTGGTAACACTCTTCAACTTCACTCTTTTTGTCTTTATACAAAAGTTCATACAACCGGAAAACAACATTTCGACCATTATAATCGGTATATATATATATATATATATATATATATATATATATATATATATATATATATATATATATATATATATATATATATATATATATATATATATATATATATATATATATATATATATATATATATACAGGGTGTCCGGAAATAACGTTCGAATAATTCTAGGGATGATTCTACATGTTGAATTATGAAAAAAAAGTTCCTATCAACATAGGTCCGCAAATGCGTCACAAGGTTACTATGGCGATTCAAAGATGGCACCGGGATATAGGGGTTCTATTTTGTATCTATGGTACCATTTTAAATGGTCATCTGAGTATAAAAATTGCTTTTAATAGTAGACACTTTTCAGTGTTTTTACTAAATTATTTTTTTAATCAGGCGCGTGCCGAGAGGGGAGGCCTTGATTTAATTTGTCCACATTTTTATAAAAAGCCATATTTCTGCGGTAAACGAATTTTATATAAGGTTCAAAAATTAAGTTTAATTGATTGTAATTGTGTTAATAACAGTGTAATTAAAATAAATATTGTTCTCGCCTTTCAAAAAATGCCGGAATACTCTTTTGCTTGGGCGACCATGCATGAACTATTTTCTTTGAAGAGTGTTTTCTCCAAAACGGCTAGCCTGACAAGTTTTTAACAAGAATACCTTTTTTATGTTATTTATACCGCGAAATCAGAATTTCTAAAGAAAACTGCAAAAATATGACGTTTAATAAAAATTTTAATAAATTAATTTGAGACCTTCCCTGTGGGCGCGCCCCTGATTAAAATAATAATTTAATTAAAACACTGAAAAGTATCTACTATTAAAAGCAATTCATATGCCCAAACTCAGATGACTATCTGAAACGGTTCCAGAAATATAAAATAAAACCTAAATCCCGGTACCATCTTTGAATCGCCATAGCAACCTTATGAGGCATTTGCGGACCTATGTTGATATAAACTTTTCTTCATAATTTAACAAGTAGAATCACCCCTAGAATTATTTGAACGTTATTTTCAGACACCTCTTATATATATATATATATATATATATATATATATATATATATATATATATATATATATATATATATATATATATATATATATATATATATATATATATATATATATATATATATATATATATTATATATATATATATATATATATATATATATATATATATATATATATATATATATATATATTTATGTATATAGTTGTTTATATTTTGATATAAAAATGTTTTTAATCCCACTTCTTATCATCTTCTGAGTCACCTTGTATACTTAACTTTAATTCCTAATAAAGATAAGAATTAATGGATACATAAAAGCCACATTCGATGCTGCTAAAAGTGTCAAAAAGAAATTTTTTGATTATCCGCGCCAACACCGACTCCTAATCAACTTATAAAAAAATCCCTACCTTACTTTGAATAAACCGGCATATATACAAAAAATATTTTAAAAATCCTCGACTCCAAAAACGTTTAAGGGGGCATAAAATTTACTTACTCTCTTTTTATAACCCTTTGGGTTTGACCACCAAATCTTTAAAAAATATTGACGCATTGGATTGGGGCGCCAAATATCTTGTCTACAATAGTGTTCGCTGTCGCAAAAAAGTCTACCAATAATTATCTTCTACTTATGAGCGGCGAAGTTCTGCTGAATGAAGATTCATTTAATCTTATGAAAGTTACCTTCGAGGACGATCTTAATTGGCATAAACACCATATATCCATAGCCACAGCAGTTTTAAAAAGGCTCGAATTCCGTTTTCGTGCCAGAAAGTATTTTTTCTATAATCTGTATACTCTGTACGTATCTCAAATCAGGCCCTCTTGTTCCCATGTGTAGGTAATGTTATCCTTCACAACTGCTAGCATTCTTGATTCCATTCAAAGAAGAGCCGTTTGCCTTATTAAGGATCCCACTCGTACAGGAACGCTTCTCCTTCTTGCCCATGGACGAGCTGTCGGGAATCTGTCGTTCTATTGTAGTTATTCTTCTCTAATCTTTAACTCATGTGTTAATAAACTACCACTTACTTCACTTAAGAAAATATTTTTATAAGAGGCCGTTTATAAAATACGTTCGCATAACAGGGGGGAGGGGTATCGCTTAGCTATCGCTAGATGACAAGATGTGAGAGAGGGGACGGGGGATCTAAGAAAACGTGACGTTCGCAGTTCATAAAAAATTCTTCCTTATTTTTTTTCTTGATTGTTCATTTGTATGTTTCTGTCACGATAGAAAGCCAGTAAGTGTGCACATATATATTATTATGTAAGTATTTTGATGTATACATTGCCCCTCCCCATACAAATAGCCCTTTCGACTTAATCGAAAGAGGTTTTTTTCAGAAGAGGGAGTCTAGCTTTTGTAATGCAATATTTATAGGGGGTCGCAAAGAGAGTGAGGCGGTGTGATAAAGGGGGGTGGGGGGTGGAAGGGGTCAAAAATGGTGAAATTCAGCGTGACGTAGTTTCTGAACTGCTCCTAAGTTTCAACAATAACATTTTAAATTTTATAAAAGGGAGAAAATACTAACTAAAAAATATTAACACAGGTACAGGTTGGTATATTTACTTCTCAAAAACAACATAGCCACGAAAATTAGAAACCCTATGATTAAAAACAGAAAGTTATAAAACTTTAGCAAATTTTAAATGACCGCCAGTACCTTAAATTGTCAACCAGACGAGGCCCATATAGTTTATTCTAGAATCCGAACGACACAAAACGGCACACGGTGTTCACTAGCGGTCACCTATCGAGTTATTAACAGTGCTCAGTGCTGCTTAACTTAACAATGTTTTAACACGGTTGAACATTTATTACGAACTAAACCAAAAAAACTAGTATGTTAGTACTTAGGCTTTAAGCCTTTGTAGACTGCCCTTAAATAACAAAAAAATTTTGATCGAAAAAGAATAAGAAAAAGGATAAAATATAAAATAAAACACCAACTTCCACCCTTCTTACCCCCTGTTGTTCAAGCGATATGTCTAAAAAGCAATAAGTGGCTTACGCTCCTTAAATATAACAAGTATAACAAACTTAAAGTTAACATTTCATTTCGTTCAGGAGTTGCGGCTCCAACAAACGCAAAATGGGCAACTATATTTTTCTAAGGACCTCAAAAGATAAAGATCTTTATGTTTTATGGTTTTATAACAAGGAAAAATAAACCAACGCGCAAGGTATACCAAAATCCTGAAGATGGCTGTACATTATGAATGCTGAAACGTAGTGATTTAAAAGATTAAAAGTCAATGACAATCTAGAAGAGTCTTCTATGGAATCACACTAACGCTACAGACTGTAAATTTTATCAAAAGCCAGGTAGGTAGCAAAATAAAAAAAAGCGAAACATTGAAACATGCCTTCATTTTAATCGCACATAGACATTACTTACAATCAGTCATAAAACAATAAATCGTATTGTCAGTTGGACCGTATCCATTTGAAATATCTTTAGCGGAAATAGACGATGGTAAAAAAGCAAGTGGACATACGATGGCTGCCCCTATCCATATAAGCACCAAACGACTCTGGCATACAAATCGCCGGTAATGAACGCAGATATAAGTAAAAAGTAGGCGGAGACGACTGCCCGATGGATGTTCAGTTCAGATGGACCAGCGTTTTATTTTTACTTAGTCAGTAGCGGCACTTCAGACAAATTGTGACATACGTGAAAACATAAACTTCTGAGAAAAAAAATTGGCTCAGGTTATTTGTGGGTCAAACATCCCTTTACATTTAGTAAAATATAGGCGTGTTGTTAAATTCATCGATGAATCGTGCGCACTAATCGCTGTTTCATCAAGCCGTTTTTAAATTAATTGATGGAAAAGCGCTAAAGAAAGATGGCCGTGGTTTTAGTAGTATATGGACAAGGATAAAACTAGCGATAATCTAGTTTGACGTCACGATAGATTTCAGCGCTGAACCATCTGATGAATTTAACAACACGCCTTATTATCTGAAATTAGCCATTTAAAAATAACGCCTTATTTTTAAATTTAAAAAGAAAGACCTGTTGGACTTATCTATTTGAAATATTTTTAGTGGAAATGGACGGTGGTACAGAAGCAAGTGCCCCTATTCATATAGACACCAAACCATTCAGGCATACAAATCGTCGGTGATGAACGCAGATATAAGTAAAAGTAGGAGGAGAAGACTGCTGAAATTTTATGTGAAATGGAGTAATTTGAAATAGTGGTTTATTTTTAAACTAGATAAAAAGCCTGTCTCCGCCAGGCGAGAGACAATATTAAATAGCCTCTGTCTCCGTAAGACGCCTTCCGTACGGCTAACGGTAAAAAACACTTTTTTGCTCCTATTTTGTCCCGGGGCGAAATTTAAAAAACGGGCTTCGTTAGGTTCTAGCCACTGCTAAAGACTACCACTGTGCCAAATTTCTTGCTTTTAGCTCAAGCCATAACTTCAGAATCACGTGGACAGACAAATAAATATATATATATATATATATACCTACCTACATATATATATATATATATTATATATATATATATATATATATATATATATATATATATATATATATATTATAATATATATATATATAGATTTAAAGGCCAAAGACCTATACGTATTGCCAATTAAATCGTATCTATTTGAAATATTTTTAGTGGAAATGGATGGTGGTAAAGAAGCAAGTGGACATAGGAGATACGAGAGTTCTCCTGAACACTAATATAAATAAAAATAGGCGGGGACAACCGGCCGATTAAAAACAAAAAGTCCTAAAAAATCCTGGCTAAAATTTTAAACCGATATTTTATATTTAAAATTGCCTATTGATGTTTTTTTCATCAACGAAAGTAGAGGTCCTAAATACTAACGTACCATGGGTATCTTAAGGGAAGTAAGAGGCAGTTTATTATTACATGACTAAAGCTTTAGATGTTTGGAGGGGGTAAAAAGACCAACTACTGGCAGCACGTTTCACAGTTCAGACACTCCAGGAAAGAACAAACGAACAAAGTAAAAAGGGTTAAAGCTTCTACAGATGGACTGCAAAAAGTTGCATGACATTCCATATGCCCTCTTGGGAGCTGCTAGGGAAAGATTTACAAGGTTTAAAATTTTTTAGAGCAGAATCTGTTAACAATAAAAGTATAAAAAAGGTCTCCTAGAACTTGCCGTTGAGCAAACTTTATGATGAAAGTAAGAGCATCAAGAAGACGAAATCCGTTCATCGGACAAGAGAGCATTATTCTCAGCACTGTATGTATTTGACTACAATACGAGAAATAATTTCTGGCTTGACAAAGAAATCCCAGCTTTCTGGGGACTGTTGCTGATCTGGATGTAATATATTCATTGCAATCTTAGATCATTCTGGAAAATATGGCTTACAAGATTAAATAAGTCTTTGCTTCACAAAACTTGACCGCTCTTGCGTAGTGTTTGAGAATTACTTGGATTTTTTCCCAACAGCGAACATACTTTTTTAAGGCATTAAGTTAAGGAAATTTAATAAACAAATATGGTATTCCCATTTCAAACTAATACATTTTTGGTAATGTGTCCATATTTCTGCAAACTTATTAAAAAAATAATCCACCTTGTTCTGCAAACCACTGTTCACGGGTTCTATTACCTCTTTATTCGACGGAACTTTCTCTTTCATAAAAACATTTTTATTTAAGATAAAAGACAATAGTCGAAGGGAGCCAGGTCTGGTGAATAAAGGGGATGTTTAAGGATCTCGAACTTGAATCATGAATTAGGAGACGCGTGTTGTGTTCAAGCGCATTGTCCTGCCAAAACAAGACACTTTGGTCAGTTGCGTATTTCATTTACAATTTTGCGTTGGTAATAAGGTGTAATGGTATTTACAAATTTAATTTAATATTTTATTAGTCAATTTAGAGCCTCGCAAAATATAAAAAAGTTTCGAGAATTATTCTATTTATAAAGTTTGTAATCTTTCATGAAAAATTTTACCAAATTTTGATCTATTTGATCTAATGACTTTTCAAGGAAAACGCGTTTTACATAGGAATTTTTACACATGGATAGGACACCCTTAGGGATTAATTTATAGGAAATTGTGGTTTAGATATTTTAATAATATAAAAAGTCGAAAATTTTCTTTAAAAGTTTGATTACAAAAAATGTCTTGAGAAATAATTTGTCAAGGTTAATGGATTTGCTGAATTTGCCCCAAGTAAAAGAATATAAAGCAGATATCTGATACGCCAGTGTGTGTTAAGAACATTTAGGTGGAGTTCTTTATTATATATCCTGAGACAAAAGCGATAACACTTAATGCTTAAAGTGTTAAAAATCTTTGTTTTAAATAAAGCCTTTTCGTTAAGTTACACAAGCAAATTTTATAATGGCCTGGTGCAATGCAAAGTAATGGGCATATAATACAGATTATTTTTATTTTCTTAGCTTACTGCATATCGATTATTTAAGTATAAAATGAGACTATTCGGGCCCCGGTTGAGAGTATAGACTTGGGCACATACAGTGGATTGACCCTTTCTGTTTTTTTTTTGCTGGCCAGAAATACTATAGAGCAGAGTTAGCACATTACTTCATCTTGATCAGTTTTTCGGGTCTTTTTGCCATTTTCCGAGGACGTAAGGCAAAATATTTTAAAAATCGGCCAACTTGTGAAGTAAGTAGTCTTTTTAGATATTCGTCATAGCTACATTTAAGAATATTATTTTAATACGTATTGATTGGGAAAATACAAAACCATGCGATCTCTCATATTATTTTCACTCCATATTTTTTTACAGGTCTACAATTAAGCCGCCTTTACACCAAAGTCTTCCACTAAGTTTTCCACAAGTTGCGGCGATTTGTTGCTTTTTCTACAAAATACAGCAACTTTTTCTGTCTTCCACTTGTGGAGAGACAAATTTTCCACTAAATTTTGTTTTCCCCCGGAGTGTCGGAAAAGATCAAAGAAAGTTGACAACTAAAAGTGGAAGATTTGTTGCTGCGCTCCTTGGGCAAGCAACTTGTAGAAAACTAGTGAAGAACTACTACCTAAACCTTTCGCCCCAATTCTTTGGCAACAAGTTTTCCACTTGTTTCTCTAAATTTAAGAAGAGCAACTTTTAGTTTTCTTCAAAAAATCTTCCACTTGTTGCTCTAATTTCAGAAGTGCAACTTTTAGTTGACAACTTTTAGTTTTCTACAAACAATCTTTTGTCAACTTTTAGTTGTTAACTTTGGTGTAAACGAGCCTTTTTAAAAGATCAAAAAAAGTGGACAACTAAAAGTGAAGATTTGTTGCTGCACGCTTTGCATAAGCAACTTGTAGAAAACTAGTGGAGAACTGGAGAACTACTTCCTAAACCTTTCGCGCTAATTCTTTGGCAACAAGTTTTTTACTTGTTTCTATAAATGTGAGAAGAGCAACTTTTAGTTTTCTACAAAAAATGTTTCGCTTGTTGCTCTAATTTAAGAAAAGCAACTTTTAGTTGACAACTTTTAGTTTTCTACAAACAATTTGTTGTCAACTTTTAGTTGTCAACTTTGGTGTAAACACGCCTTTAGAATTTGTTGCGATCACAAAAATCACCCTTTGAGGAAAAGTTACTGCAATTAATAAAAAAGAGTAATATTTTTGTTTTCTTCGACTTAAGATTAGTATATCTATGTGATTCAAGCACAATCAGAGATGTTTTTTGAATTTTTTTTTCAAAAATAATCATTTATCGATAGTTAACTTTGACCCAAAAAAAACGCGTAAAAAGAGATACTTAAAAACGTTTAGACTTACGTAAAATTTTTCGTAGAATCCGAATGCGGTATCGTCTAAATAGGAAAAGTGGCCGGAAAACCGGTACGAGCAGGTTTGCGAACGAGTGCGAGTCACCAATCGAATATGAAAAGTTACGAAACCCTATAAATATGCTTTTGCTCTAATGAAAAAAAATATTTAAATATTTCCGAATACAAATTTGCCAAACTACCAGCTGTAAAAATGGAAATAAAAAAGCGGCTTTTTACAAAATAATAATTTCCAAATTACAGGGTAAACTTTACAATGCATGATAAGTGCGAGAAAATACCGTGTAACGTTTTGTATAATTTTGCAGTTAGCTATATTTGCTACGCTATAAATAATTTCGCAAGAAAATCATCTACAGTCATTAAATTTAAAATTATTATGCAAGCTAAATCATTTTAGTAATTTATGACAGTTTACGTCACTGTTATTAATGCCGTAGTTTTGTATAGCCTAAACCGATTATATACCTTCAATAATGGGGCCCCGAAACTAAAAAACGAAAAGAATACACGGCGACCATAGATATAAATTGATACGAAAAATATAAGGGACATAACATAAAGTATAAGGTATTTACCCGGTGTTCAAAAGTAAAAACCAGTTATTTTTATTCTGAAGATGCAATCCGCGCCTTTTGAAATTCACTTGACCATTCTACCCCATTTATCTGTGCCGGACAATCCGTGAGAATAACCCTTTTGCGTATTAAAATGACCCTCAGTTTTCGTAAAGTTTGACCCTTGAACTACCCCTAACGGACTGACCAAAACTGGACATACAGGTTTTTCTGGTGACATAAAGCACTATTTTCGTGAGAACTTAGAAATGTCCGGCCTATTTTGATGACCATAGTTTATTTTTCTACCTTGAGGGGGTTTTTACTTTTTAAAAAATTTTAACCCGGCAGAACTTTCGTGGGACCTTTAACGTATTCCTATACGGGCCATAAAACTAGTTTTTCGCTTCTGTCACCTGTTTAATAATACTCTATTATTTAAAAGACGTTACTCGGCATTTCTATTCATGTAAAATCTTTTTTTTCCTATTATTGTTAACAATTATTTACAGGTGGTTGCGAAACGTATTCGTAAATATTAAATCTAAGAAAATCACTTAAAATCCCTCGAATAAAAGACACACGAGCTTAAGACAAACTTTGAACGGATTTTACATAAATTAAACTATATATAAAAAAATAGCAGAATCAAAACTCAATAAGGCAAACAAACAACTCTGAAACAAAAAATAATGCAAACATTTACAATACTTAATTCCAGTCACTTGCTAAAATCGCATAGGCAGTGTTTGTATTTTTCGATTTCAAGTGCAGCGGCAAAGCTGTTACAGTCACCCAAATAGGTAAAATAATTTAATAAAAAAATAATAACTTCGTTGATAACAAATCAAATTTACGCGAATTTTTTTCTTTATTCACCTTCGAGGACAAAGTATATGTTTTTGTAGCAACATTTTTACACATTTCTATCAACATTAAAAAAAAATTGTGTACCAACGTTAAAAAAATGACTGACTTAATAACAATGGTCAACTAAACCCGCTTAAACGCATTGATAAATACTAATTTCGTTTAGTGACACTGTTTCGCGGGAAAATTCTTCCCGCCAAATTAATGTGTTATAATTTCTACCTACGTAACCCTTACACTAACCCGTAAATTATCGCATCACGTACAAAATCAAGAGAACATTAACAACATATTTTGGCTTTTCTAATAAACCTACCTATCGAGTGGCGACTTTATATTGATACTTCAAAGACAAGTCTAAAGGCACCTTTTTAATTCAATGAAAACATCTGTTTCAGTAGATCATGCTGTAAATATGAAAGAAACGTAGAACAACTTGCGTATATTACTTGAAGGTATAAAGTACGAAGATTATAAATGAAATATCTATGCCGAGCTAAAAAGGTTTTTCACGACTTACAGGACTGCAGCAAGGACAACAAAGCTAGAAACCAATAGTATATTTCTTAATAGAGCAGCAAAAAATGTATTTAGCTTCTCTGCACATAACAGAAAATGCTTTTCTTTATTTAAGATGGAAATTTTGAAACAACTATTTCGGTAAGAAAGTGGAACGTGGACTACCTTTAAAATTATATGAAGCATCTTTCTAGGTAATAAGAAATCGGTGAAATACACAGAACTAGTTAAAAAAACTTATCCAATCTTACAAGAAGTTAGGGTGCAACATGTCAGTTGAAAGAAGTTTACAAGAAGTCATAATATATAAATTTAGCACATTACAGTAGATACAAAAAAAAAACAAAAAAAAAAGTGTTATAATTTGTTTAACGCGTAAAGTCGATTAAATATAAGTTCTGAATCACCCTGTATATAGTTATTCGTTTTGTGTTTTTTCTCAATACTTTAACACTTGTAACACTCAGCAACAAGTGTTCAAAGTTCCGGTCTAACGAAATCATTCAAGTTTCTCAACTTTTTCAGGCGATTTACATGCGATGCATAAAAAATGGGAAAGGGGTATTTTTAATAAAACAAGTATTCAAAAAAACTCGTCTGATTATGTAATAAAACAGGAAGTATTTAGAGAAGATGTTTAAATAAGTGGTGTTTTGAGTTTTTTATTCACTTGTAATAGCGGTAATATAGGTAACTGAGAATATGAGATTTGAATACAAATGTAAAACAAGATTTATGGTTTTAGAATTTTGATTACTTTACTGGGGTGAACAGTTTTTATTTTATTGCCTTTGCATCTTGGGCACGTGTGTTTTAATTTGGTAGTAACAAGTTTCAACCAACATCTTTAGCAATATGTTCTATATTGTTGGGAGGAATTTCTTTATTAAAAAATATTATCTAGGTATCTAGGTTTCTCCCCAAAAATTTAAAAAACATTATTTTGTTTTTTACAAGTTTAATTATTTAAAATAAAATTTTCGCATAAAAAATATTAAATATATTTAGTATTTTTACAAGAAAATTCAGGAAGATCATATCCAGATATTCTGGATAGAGCAGTAATAATTAAAAACATAAATCTACGTAACAATTATAGGAAAAAAAAGCTAAAATCATTAAGAATTTAAAGTAAATTAATGAATATCCTCAAGTCTATATCCCTACTTAAACATACATATATTTTGTATTCATGTTTTTTGTTTTTATTAAGAAGAGCCAATACAGGTCTTTTAGTTCTTTTTTGCAACAACATTTTTGCCCCCTGTAATTTTTCTCCCTCATTATTTATAGGCTATTGATTATCACTATAAGGAGCAAATTTGCAAGAGCAATTATGTAATTGTTTCTAGTGTTTGGGTACCTAAATATGAAAACATTACAAAGTGCTATTAAAATTAGGCTTTTTTGAAAACGGCGTAAATTTGTCAACATTTTAAAAATTCGGAATTATCTCGAAATTTATGCATTTTTAGCAAAAATATGGAAAAAGCTTTTTTGTACAGAATGAAATTTGCTATTAAAATGGCACCTTTTGAAGTTGAATTAAAAACGGAGTGCAAAAAACAAATTTAAAAAAAATCGCATTTTTTTATATTGTCCACAACTTTTTTTGCTGCCAGATAAGTATATGGATTAACTTCATTAAAATTTGACATAGATATGTTTTTTTTTTTTAATTTTACAATTTTCATTAATTTTTGCCGATTTTTCTTTTATATCAGATTATTTTTATTTTTTATTAAAAAAATATGTTTATCCAAAAAACCAGTAACACAATGGAAACAAATATTGAAATTGAAATGATCTACAGATTGTTTCGCCACAGTCTTCCTTTTTCTGATCAAGGATATACTCTTCTAAAGGTAGCCAGTTACTCAGTTGACGTTCTATTGCTAGCTACAAAAATAACCAGCGTTTCCTGAGAGGTGTTAGACAATGTTATGATTTCAATAATACTAAAATCTTGGACTTTTATTGTTAGTCCAAGAAAATAGGTCGTGAAATACGAATTTGAGGTTAAAACTTGAATTTTTGATATAAGTTACTTTGAAGAATCTAAAAACGAACTGTAAATTTTTGTTGAATTCACCCCCGGGAAGAGGTGAAAAAAAAATTTAAAAAGTGTTTTTTAATTTTGAAGAAACGGTAAGTCCTAGAAAAAAAAATTAAATAAAAGTTGTAGAACGTAAAATTCTACATAAAAATGATTATATAATTTTTTTTTCCTAAAATTAAAATTAACTGAGATAGGGTAGCTAGAAACTAGGGATGATAAACAACTTTAAAAATAAATCATTGGAAAATTAAAATCTCATCCTTTTTTAATTATTTTATAATTAACAACTTTAATTCTAGAGATTTTTTTTTCTCTAGAATTAAAGTTGTTAATTATATAAATAATTTTAAAAAACTATGAGTTTTTTAATTTTCCAATAATTTATGATTTTTTAAAGTTGCTGTTAACATCACCTAGCTTTTAGCTACCCTATCTCAGTTAATTTCAATTAGAAAAAAAAGTTATAGAATCATTTTATGTAGAATTTTACGTTCTACAACTTTTATTTAAAACTTTTTTTTTAGGACTTTCCGTTTTCTCAAAATTTCAAAAAAAACCACTTTTTAATTTTTTTTACCCCTTCCTGGGGATGAATTTAAAAAAAAATACAGTTTGTTTTTAGATTCTTCATAGTAACTTATATCAAAAATTTAAGTTTTAACCTCAAATTCGTATTTCACGACCTATTTTCTTGGACTATTGTCTTTATTTGTTAATTGTTACACAAAGTTCCGGTTAGTGATGTATCTTCAACTGTTTTTAGGTGATAACTAAAAACTATTATTAAAAGCTACGACTTATATACTATCCCTTGTTGATCGAAGCTTGACCGTTTTTTCACGGTGCAGCAACGGTTGCCAGATATTCGGAATGTCCATACTACGCTTGCTAAATACATTTTGGTTGTTTACAATTATTACAGCTTTTTTAAATTTTCTTTTTTTTAGTGAGTTTCTTTATGAATAATTTTTGCTTCCGACCATCTATGCGGTGTTGTTTTGACCATGCGTGTTCGGCAACTTCTGACTTTGACGTTTCACCTTGTTCCGTATATTTTTTGTGTTCTTTAACTCTAATTTCGAGTGGTCTTTTTGTTTCCCCAATGTGTAGTCCACCACATTCACAGGGAATTTGGTCGATACAGTCATCTTTTAAAACATGTTGTCCGGTCTCGTCTTAGTAAGAATACTTCTTAGAGTGGTTTGGGATTTAAACGCCGTTTAATTATTATACCTATTCGCGAATATGCGGATTTTTTTCGAAGTTCTTTTAATATATGGAATTAAACAAGGGATAGTGATAGCTTACAAGAATAGTTTTTAGTTATCACTTGAAAACGGTTGGAGATACATCAATAACCGAAACGGTATGTATTAATAAACAAATAGTGACAATGAAAGTCCAAGATTTTAGTATTATTAAAAAATAACCATCTTGTTTAACGCGTCGCAGAACTTTGCGAAATTCAAGACAGATGGAAACATTGCATTTTTTTTTAATTTTGGACATGACATTCTGATTAAATTTCGAGAGAAATTACCCAAAAACAGGGACGCGGAAGATTCCTCTTTTATACCTTAATTTCGGTAGATTTCCGGAATATCGAGAGAGATTGCAACCCTACAAAAAAGTGATCTAAGAGTTCTTTGTGTCATTTTAAAATACAAAACCCTAGAAAAAATGCAAAAACCAAATTTACACTCCTAGAATAAGTGCAAGAAAGTCAAAAATAAAATCCTTGTTCACAACTGCAATGATAGTAAAAAATCGCTATAAAAATAATTAATATTCACCCTTTTTAATGCGAGCATTATCATGTGCATTACCCGCACCCGGCAGTATCTCAAATATAATTCAACAGTTCAAGAAACTTTCAATATGAAAAGGTGTGATGATAATCGACCTCCCTGAAAGAAACAACCCCTTGTTGTCTCAACAAAAGATGTTTAATCTTTTTTATGCATAGACTTAGTTCTTTCGTTTAAATTTTTTCTCAACAGACGCATTCACTCGAAAAAATATCTCTGATTTTAATTTCGGTTTGTTTAGTTTTATTTACTTAGCTACTTGTCTATTTTTGCAGATTATCTTACCCATCTCATGCTAGAAAGATAAATTTTGAATATATTTTCAAGCATTAGGATCATTGCTTTAGGCTGCTGTATATACGACGGATTTAGGATTTTTAAATTTTTTATCTAAAAAGTAAGACATGGGACTCACACCAAATATATACCAGATTCAATCGAGATCAAAGAGAACACTTTGGTAAAAAAATACCTTGAAAATTTACGAAAAAAGTTTTTTATTTATTTTTTATTTTTTTCGTAAATTCGGTTAAATTTAATTGTCGGATCCCAAACTTCGCAAAAATATCTGCATTTTTTTAAATATTTGCATAAAAAATGTTGAGTGAAAAAATTTCAACTGACATGGTTTTTAGAAAAACAGAAGAAATTTAGGATTTTGCAATAAAATTTAATCAAATTCACGAAAAAAATACAAATGAAAAATTTGCTTTTGAAAGTCCGATTTTTCCTTGAGGAAACCCAAAAAATCAACTTTTTTTTGCAAATTTCAGAATTTTTTTTGTACCAAAGGTTTTTTCTTGAAACCCATAGCTTCTGGTGCCTATTTAATGTGGATCCCGTCATTTTCAGGAAAAAAATTGTAAATCCTAGATCGCCACTAGCTTTTAATTTGACAGATGACGAGGAGCAAGAAATTGTTCTCGTAAATTTAGGCAACAGCATAGCTATTTCTTTTAGGTCAGAAAATACAATTTTATTTTTATTTAATAACATTTAAGTTTTAGTTTTCTAAATTTCTCTCTAAGTCTGTTTTACTCTCAAATCAAATATTGCAAAATAACTTAAAGTTACAGGCATAAAGCTCTTTCCTTACTTGTTTGCTGTGGTGTTCTGTCCAATTAGGAAAATGTTTAAGCATGAACTTTGTCGATACTACTACTTTATTTAAACTGGTAAAGTTATTATTATGATAATTCTATGTGAGGAAGTTTTCTTTTCATGCTTTCTATACGGAGTGATCCAAATTAAGGGCTCAGTAAGTAGTGAAATGGTTACAAAGATGTGCGAAAAATACCGTTTCTCGCCCAATCGTTAAAGTTTCTAAAGCTAAAATTGTATTATTATTAGGGTAAGTAGGTATTACCTCATAGATAACAGGCCAACTTCCAGTTGTTTTATGTGCAAGAAACTGGAAAATTAATCGATACGTATCGAGAGTGCGGGTTTCTTCACTAAAGATGAACAGCATTTTTTTATTACTTCACATAACTGGAATTAAGTCACTTGAGTTCTTTGGTGAATTTTAAATCCCACCAAAGACACTTATGTAAAATAAGGGCCAAGTTCCGATTCAAATCCGGCCTCTAAGAGCCAATTTCGCGTCGCGAAAATTGATCCAATTTGGAGGCTTCTGGCATAATGTTTTTCTCATAAACGGTATAAGTTATCGATAATTTTCAAAAAGTATATGAAAGCCAACACTTAAATCTAGGCTTCTGCGTAATAGTTTTTTAAATTCGTTTAGTTTTTAATATTTCCTTAAGTAAATGTCGCCCTAAAATCGGTTATTTTAGATACTATTTTCTCTTAACTCGACTCATATTTCAAAAAATCCGCTACAGTAGAGGCTAGATTATTTCACCTTTAAAATGGTGTATAATTTATGTCATTTAAGTGAAAAATAGTTACGAAAAACATTTCTCCTGTAGGCTTGCAATCGGAAACAAGATCGCATCGATACACCGAATTTGGAAGAAACTAAATAAAATATAATATTTTTAATGCGGCTATACGAAAATTGTGGTGTGGGAATTTTAGCTCCCCCACCGTCCCACGTCCTTTCGCCCGATCCCTGAGGTGTAGCGTAAATGCATTCTTAAAGTACTGAGATCTAAAATTAAACCAAATTCTGTCCACAATTTTATTTTAAATAAATTATATACTCGACACACCCTTCTTGTCTTTGGGATATATAACTGAGTACCCACCTCTACTTATTATGTGTGAACTTTTAGTTTACATAAATCTTATACCTTTATGTGAACGATAACGAAGTTATGATGGAGGGAAAACACGCTAAACTTTTCATGTAATATACACACTGCTACTGACATCTGAGATTTTAAGTTAGTTAACAAGTTTCTTAACAAGCTTCCTTTCTACGCTCTTCCATCAAAAGTTTGCTCTTGAAAATCTTCAGTTTTCTTGCTAATCGGCCTATAACTGTGACTGCAATATTTATTGTCTAATATTGATTTGGAAAAAAAGCGCAGAAAAATACATACCTTTTTTACAAGACCTTCAATTAATATTGAAATGGGGCCTAAAATATTTTTCAGATTATTGCTTCAAAGGTACAATTGTGTTAGCTATCGCAAAAAAAAGTCATTCCCTATTTATGAGCGTCCAAGAAGTAAAACACAAAGCATTATTTAACCTTGTATGCGTTAATTTTGGAGATGACCTTAAATGACATAAACACATTTCATTCATGGGCACAACAACCTCCAAAAAGCTTGGATTTCTCTTTCGTGTCGGAATTTCCCCATTTCTAACCTTACTCTCTGTATGTATTCCAATTTGAAAGCCTATTTGGAATATTGTTCCTATGTCTGAGAAACTCGTTACACCACAATATACTTGATACTCTTGATTCGACTTAACGAAGAGCCCCTTTCCCTATTAAGGACAATAGTCACAAGGAGTTTTCTTGCCCTGAGATGTCCTTTTTTGGTATTTCAGGTTTTGCCTACAGGATAAGCCAGTATAATCCCTCCTTTTACAGCTCCTAATAGAACAACACGATGCGCTACTTTCGTGCATTCCTTTACAGTTCATCTAGAAAAGTCCCGGACTTTCCACTTTGGCCACTTCTTTATTTCTAAGGTGTTTAGACTATGAAACCTGCTGCCTGCAGAGGTCTTTTCTTTATCTATAACTTTTAAATACTGAAGCCTGTATTAATAAACTGCCTCTCACATCACTTAAGACACTAATAGTGCGTTAGTATTTAGGCCTGTAAGATTCTAAGTTTTTAAACAAATAAATGTTTTAAATTAAAAGTATATATTAAATATATTAATATTTTAAAACGCTCTGTGAAAAGTTACCATAACCAAATGCTTTGTTTGGATCACCCTGTACATGTGCTATTCAAAAAATTTCTATATTAATCGTAAAACAGTCATAAAATTATATGAGCGAAAATCTGAATTCTAATTTTATAGTTTTTAACCAAAGTGATGTAGGATTAAGATATTTCTCGATAAGTATACCGCGATATTCTTGTAGAACGAGAGCTGTTCAACAAGATAAACATAAGCAAGGCTGACTTAAGCGACGATTATTTTACCCAGCCACAGGAAATTAGTCATTACAGAGGTTTTAACCAATTACGAAAATTTTTACCTGTCAAGTGTTATTTTTATTTAATTTTTTATTCTTTAGTGTAAGAACGGAAATTGTGATTAAAAATTATGCACTATAACTTTTGATATAAATCCTTAAGGTAGTATCACACTGGGCAATTACGTGATATGCAATGCAGTGAAAAAATAATTGCGCAATTAAAATTGCATTTCTACACACTATGAAATGAAAGTGCTTTTGCAAAACGGAGCACAAGCTAACGAAATAAAAATTAGAAATTGCTTACTTGCTTTTTTAAATAAGTCGAGCTTCCTACAGCCACTTCCTACATCCACTACTAGCACATTCCTGGATAGAGTGAGAATAGAAAGCATTTTAAATAATTTTTGCCGAAGTCTACCTCGGACATGCTAAACCACAGCCGCAAGGCAGTAAGGGGTGAATGGTCAACTTAATCTACGACTAAACAAGCACATGGAACCAAGAGAAGACAATTTATGGGTTTTGTCAGGACGAAGAAACACTTGAGCATGGGGCAACTGTTGAAAGGAGAAAGTTAACAGGAGAATAGAATTGGCAGCAAATTATTTATGACACGCCTTGTATATTCAAAAGTTCCACTCAATAACGTAAAATGTCACTGCGAAAAAAAGGTTCTATGACATTTTTTGATATCGGTATTCTAAACGATCGTAACAAGCTGGCAGCTGTCAAATAGATATCAAAAGATTTTATAGGATCTTTTTGTTAACAATGATGTTTTACATTATCGGGTGTGTCTTTTAAATATACAGGTTGTGTCAAGCAGTTTTGATTTTTTGGAAAATTTGGACCTGCGCGATCGGTTCGCGAGGGTCATAAACCCCTTACCCTAGATATTCAGCAAGTCTTTCAAGAAACATTATAATTGTGAATAAAATATGGTTTATTTTATAAGTAAAATTTTGTTATATATACCGGGTGACACAGCGGACATGTAACAGCACATAACTTTTTTATTTATAAGAATTAATTTTCAAATTTAGGTGATGCACCTGTCATAAGAACACGCTTTTAATGATCAAATAAAACCAACCTTTTTACTTCCGGTTTAACCGGAAGTAACCCTAATTTTTAAATTTTAAATAGCACCCTGTATATATTTTTAGCCTACCTGATCCGCCTCAAAATTCTCTTTTCAACCATATGTCACACTTGTTATTTGATTTCAAAATGGCTGCCAAAATGGATTTTTTCCCAAAATTTTAGTAGGCAGTGACCTGACAATTACAAATTATCAGCATGTAAAAGACGTTGATATGTGGAAAATAAGGCGTAAAAATATTTGTGATTTTGTTACTTTTTATTTAATTAATAAGAGTTAGGAAGAAAGGTTAATATTTAAAATTTTGGAAATAAATTTTCTTAACGCTGAATATCTCAAAATTCAAAAAAGGAAACTCCAATTTTTATTTAATGTAATTTTAGATCAAACATTAACTTTTTCATATAATCTATTAAAAGTAGCATGAAGAACTGATTTTTTTATTATAACGCAAAATTATACATATCTACAATTCTCTATGACAGTTGTTTAGTTCACCTTTGTGTTATAGGTTTAATTATTAATTAAATTTCTTTGATTTGTACCAAAAAATTTTCTTTTTATTTCATAAATCTCTTGATATGCTCAATATTTTTGTTATCCCCATGCTGGGGTATTACACTGCCTACTTGTCGCATTATAGTTACCTGTACTTATACTTATTATAAGGATGTTAGAAAAATAGGACACCTTTATTTCTAACTCTTATCAATTAGATAAAAAGTAACAAAATCACAAATATTTTTACACTTTATTATTCACCTCTCAACGTCTTTTACGCGCTGATAATTTGTAATTGTAACGTCATGGCCTACTAAAGTTTTGGGAAAAAAATCCATTTTGGCAGCCATTTTGAAATCAAATGACAAATGTGACATATGGTTAAATAGAGAATTTTGAGGCAGATGAGGTAGGCTAAAAATATATACAGCTCCCGTCTTATGTAGCTCATTAATTACTTAATGTAAAATTTTCACATTTTGCAGACGTTACCTCTAACCCACGGTGCATTTCAGGAAAATAATTTTGGTTATACAGGGTGTCACAAAAAAGTGTGACGTCACAAAGGTCCATTTTTTTAAATGGAACACTGTGTATTTTTTTGTATATTTAGGTACCTCCTGTGGTTATTTATATTCCTACAAAATTTTATGAAAATCGGTTCATTAATTTCAGAGAAAAAAAATAAAACATAGAAGAAAACTGTTTTGCACCATTGAATTTAAAAATGAATAAAAATACCAATAGTGCTTGATTAATAGAATTAAACAAGGAACTTATTAAGTAACGTAATATAAGTCGCTTAGGGTATGTTTGATTAATTCGAACTGTACAGGGTGTCCAAAATTTAGTGTCAAACTCTTCAAATTTGAAAGCACTTTATTTTTCTTATTTTAAGTATGAGCCCCTGTATATTTTTGGGTCGTTAGATGCAGAATTGAAAAACAAACATTTTTCTAATTATAACCCTATTGAAATTCCTAATACATTAAAAGCTATTCGTTAAAAACTCATTTTGGCATGTATTTTAATAGTAATACCATTGAATAAAAAATGATAGGTGGCTATGAAAAACAATTTATTGACATTAGAGTTTCCTAATAACAGTAACTATTACCTAGAAATTGGTTTTAATATACCTAAATATTAGCCAAAAGTATTAAAAATTAAGAATAAATAATTATTTAACATTTAAAGGTTTTTCTTAAATTGATTTAATTTAATTAATAAATAATAATAATTTACTCGAATTTACGTCAATTTGTCAATACGTCAAAATTGGATTTTGTGAGTTAAATAAACTTCAATGTCAATAAATTATTTTTCATAGCCACCTCACTTTTATTCAACGGTATTACTATTAAAATAGATGCCAAAATGAGTTTTCAACGTATAACTTTTAATGTGTTAGGAATTTCAATAGGGTTATAATTAGAAATATGTTTCTTTTTTAATTCTGCATCTAACGACCTAAAAATATATAGGGGCTCATATTTAAAATAAGAAAAATGAAGTGCTTTCAAATTGAAAGCGTTTGACACTAAATTTTGGACACCCTGTACAGTTCGAATTAACCAAACATAACCTAAGCGACTGATATTACGTTACTTAATAAGTTCCTTGTTTAATTCTATTAATCAAGCACTATTGGTTTTTTTTTTATTCATTTTTAAATTCAATGGTGCGAAAAAAAGTTATATATATATATATATATATATATATATATATATATATATATATATATATATATATATATATATATATATATATATATATATATATATATATATATATATATATATATATATATATATATTTAATTTGAAACGTACTGTATAAATATTTCTTTATATAAGGAAGAGCGCGAGTAAAAATACTAATCGACAGGTCCGAACATTTTTCCAAAAAATAATTTGTTTTTGATTTATTGAATAAGTTACAGACTCGCACTGTATATCTTATATGTAATGCACTTATGCACTTTTAGCCTACTCTTGAGTAATCCGGACGTTTTACTTATTCGGACACACCTCTTGCATTTAATTGTTGAGATAAAAAAAGGTTTACTTTAGGTATTATTACAAAAAAACTAAGCTAACTTCTGCGAATTTATTTCGCCTGTCAGACGTTGCGTTTTAAAAAACTAAATATTGGTAAAGATTTCTTCGAAAAGATCTTGTTTATAGTAAAAGACAGTAGCGAGGCACATTCGATCATTAAAAGCAAATAGCTCTGTTCAGGCAACTATAAAATGATTCAATGCGGCTAATAAAAATGTCTAGATGTTTCTTGGCTTTATTACTGTCATTTACCGTACGAAAGAGTGGCAACAATGTCGATATATCTGGACAGATAATTGTCGCAAGTAGAAGGAAAAATGTTACACAGAAGTAATCTTTAACGAATCATCGAGACCGTGGTATGACGGCCAATTCTGATATTTGCACGAAGACAGAATATCAAATCTGTTCCGTTCGATTTAGGGTACATGGCCGTCATTTTTATTCGGCTGACAATTCCAAGCATTATCTTAAAGAAATAAAAAAATTAACAAGGAAATTTCGCCAAGTCCTTAAACAACATATTTTAGCAATCAGTTTCTGCATAGTTTTGAAAGTGTCGATGTTCTTTTATTTTTAAAACGTTTTTGTCCTGCGTGCTACAAGACGTTAAAGTACTGGTAGAATGTTAAACTCCTTGTGGTGCAAAACTTTCGGAAAATTATTACATGCTTAACAAAATAAAAAATCTACCACGTAAATTACACACAAGGGTCATTTATTTATTCCGAAATAAATATAAAAAGTTTATGTTAAAACTCATTTACTCTGTAATTATAATGGTTAAAAATGTATACAGGGTGATTTGGACTTATCCTTAAAAATTTAAGGGTACATAAAATTAAAAGCGGTTTAATAAAAAAACTTTTTTACAAATTTTGTCTTAATTATTTAGCCGACTATAGTTGTGAACTTGAAATTAGAAAGTTCAACGATTAAATGTCGTACTGTTTTATGAACACGTGTAAAGTTTCGTGTAAATCTGTAAAATTATTTGTATATTTAGAGCTGTTCACAATTAATGTGTCACAGTATTTTTTTACAATGAAAAAAATTAAATATCATGTAGTGATAAAATTAGTACTTTTGGAGGTGCGGCAACAACACAAATTCATGAACGATTGTTCAGTGTATAAGAACTCTTTACCTACAATTAGAACCTTAAATAGACATGTTGCTAAACTGAAAGAAAGCCATACAAGTGTTAAAGACGATCCACGTAAAGGACGTCCAAAAAGGGAATCAGCACCATCGAAGCAAAAACACACGATATGATTTTGGTAAAGTAATTTAGACTGAAGTTATGGGTTTCAGAAAGCGGTGTGCACAATGAATGCCGCATTTGCTAATAAGAACACATATTCAAATGCGACTATCTCAGCCACATTTGGAGCGTTTTAAAAAGGATATAAAGGTTTTTCTGCATTGTTTCGTCACAATGGATGATATTTAGGTATATCACGATGATCCTAAATCAAAAGAAGGGATGTTGGAGTGGTGTAAACCCAGCATTTCAGCTCCGAAGCGAGCTGGGGTCCAGAATCATCCAAGAAGATATTAGATTAGCTTTTTGGGATACAAAAGGAATTTTGTTTGTGGTTTAACTCCAAACTGGCAAAACAATGAACTCAACTCAGTTTATTACTAAAACCTTTTGGACCAGCAGGTTGTAAAATTTCATAAGAAAAGAATTGATGTACCAAAGAAAAATATCATTTTTCATCAAGACAGCGCTTCCTCTCACATAGTTAAAAAGACCTTGCGAATCAATAAGTAATAATCAATAAATTAAAGTACGAATTGGTGTAAAATCCATTCTTTTCGCCAGATTAAGCTCCCTCTAACTTCTGGCCGTTCTTACAGCTCAAAAAATTCAGGCGTAGGAAACGATTTTTATTGAACAAAGAGGTAATAGCAGCAGGGAAAGCATATTTCGACCGACTTCCGGATTTTTACTTGAGGGATGGAATCCATAAATTAGAAGATCACGGAAACAAGTGTATTGATAAGGTGACCATTTTTTTTACAATTAAAAGGAGGACGAAAAAATTTAAGTAAAAAGTGCAACTTAAATAGATGAAACATTTTAATAATTCAAAAGAAAATACACTATTCTTACATCCCTTTAACTTGTTTATTTAAACGAGCATTCTTCCATTAAATGAGTATTTTTTGTCAATATATCATTTTCTAATAATACATTGGAAATTTCGGCGCAAGAAATATCCATTCAGTCTTGGTTTCTCACTTATCTAAAAATCATTACCAATTGAAAATACTCTTTCGACTGCTGCATTAGTCTCAATACACAATATAAATTTAACAAAAATAACTAAATTTTCATATGGCACGTGTTCATTTTTCAAAATGGTTAAATGTTTCCACTAATATTTTATTAATTTTAACATTTTGATTTTCCCATTGTTCTAATTTATGAGAATTTAAATTTTAAAGTCTCTTAATTTCTTCAAACAGACAATTGTCATGAATTTTAATATCCGGCATTTTTTATGATAAAAACTCAACACAATTATCAATATCTGCCCAATTAACCTGCGATGAAGCCAAAAAACACCATTAAAAACTGTTATTTCCCGTGATATTTATTTTAGACCATTCTTCGATATATTGGATACATGTTTGGTAAAAATTCTGCACTTCTCTGGTAAACTGGTATGATTCCTTTAAGTTTGACAATTTCTTTTTATCATTAGGGGTTCAGTTTTTTTGCGGCTGAAACATGTTCACCTTTAATCTTTTAAATCATTTTGTGGAATATAAATGCCTAATTATGTACAAAATTCGTTAATATCTCCGATAATTCACAACTGAAGGAAGATTCCAGAATTTTTGGGACATTTGCCTAAAATTAAAAAATATGAACGAAAAGGCTCAAATAATTGTAAAACACGCTCTATTGCAGATGTTGGAACAAGCCATACAACTCTTAAATATCCCAAAAGTATTTTGTATTCAACATTTGCGTCTTCAAAAAAAATGTTTTAAGGTAGCCACATGCAAACAGTAAAACGACCAAAATACTAAAAAATTGTCATTATTCTTACTTCTACAGCAATTATTGTGTTAATTACATTTGTCACTGTATGTGCAATGTGCATGAGAACCTATTCCTAGTATTTTATTTTAGAGTAAATCTTGTAACTTTACATAGTCACATGAGGCGTTATAGTTCGGCGCGAAATCTCTGAATACAAAGACTCACAGATTAGTTTTAAAATTTCAAAAGAAAGGAGGTGGAAGGACACTTTTAGAGGAAGGACAGACCCTACAAAAAAGACTATCCTCCCTAAAGAAAGACGATTGGTTACCTTAGTACTGAAGTTCAGGGATATTATTTTGAATAATAAAACTTATTGAACAACCTAGTAATACTTCACCGCGTTCCAAGCTTGTTATAAAAAGTTGAGATTTTTTTTAACTTCTAGAATTTATATCTTACCAGCACGATACGTAAAGTTATTAGTGAAACTAGCAATCCGTAAGAAATTTAGATAAGCTATGATATATACGAGCCAAGTCAATACATGAAATATAAATCCGCGTGTAGGCGTTGTTCTCTCTATGTGTTCTTCATTAATTATTGAGGAATTTAAACTACATATTTTACTACGCGTCAAATTTATAAATACTCCCATTACTTATTTTATACTTGAGTAATTTTTGATACCTACATGAAATATGGAAAACTTAGTATAAAAAGTCAAGTAAAAAAATTATTTGATTAATTTTCATCATTTAATATCTTTTGGAAACTGATAAATAAAATAAATGGAAAAAGTTTTTTTTCTCAAAATTACTCACGCTAATACAAAATACAGTTTTAAGTAAATTTCTGTAAATAAAATTTAACCATAAAAATAAAATGTAAAAATGGGCCCACTGTATTGTTTTATAATAATAATAATGAAAACATTATTAACATTTACGTCACAAATTATTAACCCTCCCCGCATTTTGAATAATACTGGATATATTAAAAAATAATATACAACTTAACAAATTCGTATTTTACCCCCTAGTTTCCTTTTAAGCCGCCTTTTTACAACCTCTAAAGGTCTAGTTTCTAAATAATTTATAAAGTAGGCATATTTTAATTGCAAAAATATAAAAAAATATATAATATCACATAGTACTCACAAGTACCAACCTTCCCTCTTCCCTTAAAGGGAATTGCTCAAAAATAGACCGCTTACTCTCTTCAAATATTATACATATAGTTTATTTAAAATTCATATCTTAATTCGTTTGATATTTATGGCATCAACAGATAGGTAGACTAACCAACAGACAGTACAACCAACAGACAGAGAGACCAACCAACAGACAGTAACAGAACAGCCAGACCGGCAGATAAGCAGACAGATAGACAGACCGTTAGTCTAACTAACAGAGATTAGGAAATATGTTTCTTAATCAGGGTAACCCAAAATGTGAAGATCCACAAAACACCAAGTAGCAAATTTTTGCCAACTGTCCCACAGAATATGTATTTTTGACCTTCACAAGATCACGTTGTCAAGTCCAATTAGCAAAAAGAGCGTTATTGACTTGTCGAGTTTAAAAGATGATTTTTTCCGCATCTTCAGCACATTTTCACTTTTCAGTTGCCGAAACTGAAGTAAATTTGTATTAAAATTTAGATTTTTTTATTTTTATTTTATATCATAGACCGGATGACTCATATTGTAGATATAGATGAATCGATGACTTTTTTAGGTAAAACGGAGTCCTTTTGTAAATTTAAATTAAAAATTAGGAGAATATTTTGTAAGTATCGATTTGGATAGTTGCTTGTTTGCTTGCCTGCTATAATTTATTGGCCCGAACTCCTTCAGGATTTATTTCGCCAGCGCATTCGGGTGATAATTTTCAGAGTCTGGCTCTAAACCATAGGAAATTATCCAAAAATAAACAAAAAAATAACAAAAATCCTTGCAATGCACGTTTAGATGCTGCAAAATGCAATTTTAAAACCCAGAAAAAAGGTATAGGAATCGCTCCAGACTTCGAAACTATACCTACTAAACCGCAGTTGAACTTCTCCTTGATCCCTGAGAGTTAAGAACGCCGGATTTGGCTCCTCCAGCCAATTTTCCCAGAAAAATATGTAGTTTTTAACCGAACATCCACAAAAGTCCATCGGTTTGCATAGTTGCAGAGAGAAAATTATGTAAATTCAACGATTTATTCTTGTTTTGTACACTCGCGTTTTGTACACTTCAGAAATTTACCTGAAATATTCTCGTTTCGTACACTAAATTATTAAATCAATTTTATGCATCTCGTTTTGTACACCGACCATTGTGACAACCCAAATAACCAATCAAATTAGTCTAGTCGAGTAGCGAAAAATAGTTAGAAAGGCTTCGAAAAATATGAGCGATAGCTCATTCGACGCGGAATGCAAATCTAAGAATGACGTTTTGAGGATGTTTTTGTTGCAAAACAATAAGAAATAGCAGAAATTGCAAAACATATCCTTAAAGGAGAGGAAATTTCCGATAAAAAGTTCCAACTCCCGGAGTTTTATCTTCATTATTTATAATTTTATTTTAACGCTATAAATGGGCCTCCGTGCGACATTTTTGGTTGCGCGCTCGGCGTCAAAACCGAGGACGTAACACTAAATATTTTTTAGGGTATTAAATATTAATTTAAAATTTTAAAAAATTATGGTTTATTCAAAACCCTTCACAAAATTTATTCCCGCTGAAAATTTAACTTAAAGTTAGTTTTTTAACAAGTTAGACAATTGTCAATTAACAAAATTGTTTCGATCTTTCGTCCTCATTTTACATTAAAAAATGCTTAAATAATTGCTGTTTAAATTTTTCGCTTCGTGAAGCCCTTCTTATATACATACTTAACAAGATAACGTCATAAAAGTTGTAAAAAATAATCCTTTGTTTATAATAATTTGATAACTTTGACAAAAAACGAAAAATCAGAGTATTATTGTCAAAGTTATAAAGTTATTATAAACAAAGCATTAAAAATTTTTAAACTTTTATGGCGAGCTCCACGACGCGAAAAATTTATATGACAATTATTGAAGAATTTTTCTTAATGTACAATGAAGACGAAAGTTCGAAATCATTTTGTTAATTAACAATTGTCTAGCTTATTGAAAAACTAACTTTAAGTTACATTTTCAACGGGAACAAATTCTTTGAAGTGTTCTGATTAAACCATAATTTTTAATTTTTTTTAATAAATATTTAATAGCCTAAAAAAAAATATTTAGTGTGACGTACTAGGTTTTGACGCCGAGCGCACAACCAAAAATGTCGCAGGGAGGTCCTTTTTTAGCGTTAAATTAAAATTATAAATAATGGAGACAGAACTCCGAGAGTTGGGACCTTTTTATTGAAAATTTTCTCCTCTTCAAGGATATTTTTTGCAATTTCCGCTATCTTTTATGGTTTTTGAGTTATCATAAAAAATCAGAATGTGTTTTTTATTTCGTTTTTTGATAATAAAAATTGCAATTTTAATTGACAGAAAAAAACCTTAAAACGCCTCTCTCAGATTTGCATTTCGCGTCGGATGAGCTATTGCTCATATTTTTCAAAGCTTTCTAACTATTTTTTGCAAAAAACACACTTTTCGACTAGACTAATTTATTTGACTAGTTATTTGGGTCGTCACAATGGTCGGTGTACGAAACGAGAAGCATAAAATTGATTAAATAATTTAGTGTACGAAACGAGAATATTTTAGGTCAATTTTCGAAGGGTAAGAAACGCGAGGGTACGAAACAAGAAAACACCAAATTCCTCTTTTAAAAATATTCCAAGACTAATTTTTAAGGCCAATACACCAGTTTGTAAGGCATCAAGCAGGTTTTTACAAGCGTTTTCCTGCGAAAACAAATATTAAAAACCTTTTCATTACTCAATTAAACAAATATTTTTTCTAACTGTCTAAGTAAAAACAAGCTGTTAAGTCGTTTGTATGGTCACTCCGGGAAATGACGACACTATCCAACCAAAATCATGGCTTATACCAATCAAGAGCGAACACCAGCTCTGGCTAATAGCTGACTTGTCTCCAGATCCTGAATAGGAAAAAACTGAAGACTAAATCTAAATGTATATATGTATAAGACTTGAAAATGTAAATAATTTATATAAATAAAGCACTAGTTTGAGATTGAGTTTGAGTTTGTAAGGCCATCATACCAAAAAAAAAACTAATTTTAAATTTTTTAGGTCTAAAATTTTAGTTTTAGTTAAAACATGAGTCACAAAATCCTTCTCGTTGGATCAATGAAGACATGAAACGCCGGGCATACTGCCATTGTAACAAAGAGTGCTGTATTTGCATTCTCCTGATTCCGAGAATACCTCTAATAAAAAAAAGCACTTGGCCAATTTTTTTGACACTTAAGTTGAATATTTGTGTCTCAAACACACTTGCGAAAATTGTAAAGCAAATATGCTAAATATGTTTAGTATTTTACGGAAAAAAATACGATAAAAGACCATTTATATCGTTTTCTCAAAACAAAGATTTTGTAGATACGGCACCTTTTGTTACAAGGGCAGCATAGTCAGTAGTTTGTTAGGTGACCACCGGCGAATAGATGTTGTGTGTTGGTGGGATTTCATAATAAATAAAAATGTTCCGTTTAAATGACATTACCCAGACGTTAATGAGTAGGTCACACATAATTTCATGGTGAATTTTAAAAAAAGCGCCGTAAAAAGCAATTATTAGTTTGGGGACTTAAACTACCTAAAGGTACTATCTAATTATCTTTAGGTATCGCTGGGAACGGTGGTCAATTGGATGGATAACCACTAATGTGTGATTCAAATTTCATAACAGATCTCGCCTGGATGCCAGTAACATCTGGGTGTAGTACAAAGGTGAAATGTTTCGCTACACAACTGACAAACTTGGAGAAAATGGCTTAAACATCTTATTATTTAACACCGACAATATCCAGGGAAAAATCGGACTTTTAAAGCAATTTGTATTTTTTTCGTGAATTTGATTAAATTTTATCGTCAAACTCCAAATTTTACAAAAATATCTGCATTTTTCTTAAAATTAAAAGCATCTAAAAAATATCCATAAAAAAATTGCTGAGTAAAAAAAAATTCAATTGGCTTGGGTTTTTAAAAAAACATAGATAATTTTGCAAAAATGTGATTTGACTTAAATAAAATTGTATCAAATTCTTAAAAAAATACAAATACAGGATTCGCTTTTGAAACTTACATTTTTCTCTGCGGGGGTTCGCACCCAAAAAAATTAACATTTTTCCGCAAACTCCAAAATAAAAATGCTATGGAAGATCATCGATTGACCGAGAGAGATTTAATAGGAGTCATAGGAATTTCTCAGCAACATTTAGATCGTTTTGAAAAGGATAAAAAGAATATTAAGCATTTTTTTATCACTATGAATAACTTAAACCAGTACTTTGGCTCCAAGCGAGTTAGTGTCCAGGAATCGACCAAGAAGGTGTTAGCACCAGTTTTTCGGCATGCAAAAGAGATTTTTTAGTCCGTTTGTTATGGTTAAAAAAATAACTTTCTTTCATCATTTAACCATCTTTTAGTATAGAGTTAAAAATTCTTATACTAATGAAAAGTGGTTTGGGAAGCTAAAAAACCAAAATAAAAATTATTGTTCCTAATTGGACAAACATATTTTGCAACCTTAATTACTAAGTTATCTTGTTTAATTTTTTTGAAGCAATTATCGAGCGATGTTAATTGAATATCCACCATCGTAAATAGCAAAATGACACAATTTTCCCGCATGGGATTGGTTTTTACGATTAATTGGCCAAACTAATAGTTAATCAAAAATTAAAAAACTTAATTATAAGTTATCTATTATTTTTGCCGGACCCACGTTTATGAACTAATAATTGACGTTTTGCATTCTGCATGTAAATTGAAAATAATATTTTGAATTTGTAATGAGATCGTTCGTTGGGAATTCTTAATTAAAATATATCTTAAAAGGAATATTCAAAGATGTACGCAATAAAATAGATGCATATATGAGGTATTTGATAGATATATGAAGAAAACTAATTGAAGTTGTTTAAAATCTGTTAGGCGGGCAGTGGCGTGCCAAATTTTTCTTTTGCCTCCCACCACCGGCAAAGGCTCCTTTTCCTTTATATTTTTTTTAGTCACACTGACCAAACATTTTAAGAAATGTCAAATCTTCAAATACCTGCAAATTGACAAGTCAGTATCGAAGCAAGAAACTAATACAATGAAACTATCTGAGCTATCTTGCTTGAAATCTTTTTGGCTGTTTGTCAGAAACATCAGTAAAATATTTTGTATAATTTCTTTTTCACTCCTAACTTTCAATGATAAAATTATTTTAACCTCTAAAGGAAAAACTGAACTCCTTTACTATGTACTTAAATATCCTCCATTTGCCAGGGCCATATTTTACCTATTGGGGGCCCTGGGCACTTTGGGAGAATGATGGGGCTCCAGTTACAATGATGATAACGGAGGACTATTTTATTAATGCAGGCAAAAATAATAGATGGTGGGTTCGCTTCTGGGTGTAGGTTTCTTTTATATAATCTTATCATAAAAAATCATACATATTCTACTATCATCTGTAATATCGGTTATCCGTTGGTGATCTAACCGGAACTAGGGGGCTCCATAAATCGTTGGGCCCTGGGCACTTGTCCACAGTGCCCAATGGAAAAGACGGACCTGCCATTTTCCCATTTACATTTTTGGTCGCTCTTTTACTCATAATAGACAGAAAAGAGTAAATTTCCGCACGTTCTTTTATAAACTCTGCAATGTTTTCGAGCTAAATCTTTTTCTTCCGAGTAAAAATTGCGAGCTCAGAAAGTTTTTTTCTAATCTAATCTATATTTCATTATTTTGTTGTGTTGTTTATTATTTATGTACAATTTTGTTGGGAAAAATTCATGGAGTCTGTGGCTATTAAGTATCCAGGTGGTTTTAAATGTAGTGTTAATTAATTAATAAACAAGAAAGTTTTAAGAGTTGGGTTGATTAGAAACCTCCTGGACAAGCAAAGTCGATTTTTGTGTTATTTTATTACTTTAACGATTTTGGTGTCAGTAACACGTGACCAAAAATCTGCTTTCTATTGACTCTTATATCGGAGAGAATTTAAAGACGCAGTACTTGCGAAAAAATTTGCTACCAATTCTACTCTTTATCAATCTGTTAATTTTTCTCTTCCAAGAGTTGCGCCTGTTCCCCATAAAATGTCTAAAATTATATGTAGGTTTAGGAAGATCAAGCGCATCCCTTTCTTTTCCTATTACCAATTAATTCTCATCCCCTACATATGATGGGGGCTCCCAGCGGAGCAATGTCTGCGTATCCTACCTGCACAGCACTGTACACAGAAGTATTAAAGATGTTTTAATTACCTGAACCCACTCCTTAGTACCACTATTTGTGTTCTTATTAAAACCATAGAGATATTTCAGTACCTGACATTACATGCTTTGGGCGACACATTCGCTTGAAGTATTGGATTTTAGAGGCATTTGACAATGAAGAAAATCTATGTTATTTTTATAACGGTGAATTTATGGAGATACTACTTGCTTTTCTGTTTACTTTATAGGACTTTTATGTAATAAATATATGATTACTATCTATTGGGCGCCTTCGATGGTCTAAACGCTACTTACAGGTACTCTTGTAAACAAAGAGTATAAAAATGTAAGGGCCACAACTGCGCATAAATTTATATTTAATTTACTGTTGTTTATTTTTAATTTAATATAGAGTCCATAAAATGAAATGTCCTTCTGACATAATTATTTAATTAATCGCATTTTCAGGAAATTTTGTATACTCAGACTTTAACGGATTTTAACTGCATTTGTAAATCGGAGAAAAAAATATAATTAAATACAACTCAAAAACTATAATTTCTAAAATATATCAAAGCTAATCTTATATGTTGTTACCGTTTTGCCTTTAAGCATCCCTCAATATGCGTTTAATTTTTTTTTTCGAAGTCAAAAGTGACTATCGAAAAATCAGGCGTGCACATGTGCACAATTTAGCTTATATCGACTTCCCGGCCCATTTTTGCTATCCGACAATGGCATATTCGGGTTTTACAAAAGTTCTATATAGAAAAAATGCTTTTTATATTTGCTGCAGAATATATAGGGTGTCTCTAAAAAATGCGGAATAAATGGTACCACAAATTCCTGTGGTTAAAATATGACGGTCTAACCGAACTTACCTCAGTCCAAAAGTGGATGATTTCGGAGTGTCAAAAGTTCAATTTGGTTTAATTTTTTATAAATAATTTTGTTATTATTCGGCTAGAGGGGGCCACTTTATATTCAACTTTTAAGTAAAAATTCTTATTCTTTAAGGTCTTTTACCTATAAAAGGTATACGTGGTAAGAGTTAATTTGAAAAGCCGTTTTTGAAATATCTAGCTTTAACAAATTCACTTCGTGTATGGTCGGGTCTAAATTATTGTGTAACAAAATGTTAAAGAATAATTCCAAGGTTTTTTACTAAATAAAAGTATACCTGGTAATAGCTAAGTTGTTGGGCTCCCATATTTTTGGGATATTTGGATGTAAATATCCCAACAAATCTAGATATTTCTAAAACGGTTGCCCAAATCGACTCTTACCACGTATACCTTTTTTAGATAAAGACGTTAAAGAATAAGATTTTTTACTTAAAAGGTGATTAGACAGTGGCTCAACAAAATTATTTTGTTTTAAATGTGCAAAGGTACCGCAAGACGCGCCCTTTAAATTTTCCAATGAAAATGACAGCAGATTTTAATTTTTTACCCCATAACCCTCCCCCAAGCCGAATGTTGTGATAATATACCAATTATTAACAAAATTATTATTAAAAAACGAAAAGCAAATTAAACTTTTGACAGTCTGTATCTCCGAAATCATCCACTTTTGGACTGAAGTGAGTTCAGTTAGATGGTCATGTTTTAGCGTCAGGAATTTGTGGTAGCATTTTTTCGCGACTTTTAGAGACACCCTGTATATATTTATGACTGACTGTATGATTTATAATACATTTATAGGAAATTTCACAAAATTTTTACAAATTGCAGAACACTTAAAAAAACCTTTTATCTTTTGTCCTAAGTATAAACATGTTTAATTACGTAAGAAGAATGTGCAATTGCATTTAAAAGAAAACGATCGGAGGAAAAAGTGCGCGATTCAGCCATTTTTGTCTTAACACGCGTAATAAAATTTCATGATGGAATTCTCTGTAAGACCGCTAAGTACTGTTACTGTAACGTTACATAGTTTAAACTTTTGTGCAATTAGAAGTGTTTTACTAATAAATAAATAAATAATAAATACAGCGAGAGTCTGTTGCTACTGAAAGTACCCTGGGATTTGATATAAATACATTTAATGACAAGATCGTCTAACCTCAGTATTTTGATTTTAAAATATGAAAATCGCCTCACAGTTTTAGAGTTAATAATTAATAAAGTAGATGCAAGTCCACATGTATTCCTGTAATTATCAGAAGACCATAATTAAAAATGAAGAAATAAAATAATTGACAACAGTACCCGCAAAAAATTAAAAATATTTGATTTAAACTCTTAATTCATAATCAGTACAAATTTTATTAGATTTATTAGAAAATGTTCACAGTGCATACCATGCAGAGCTGTCGGTAATTAAATTAAAATAATTTAAAAATCGTATTCAATTACTCCTTAGTAATTGGATTACTTTTATTCCGGAAAATATAATTGTATTTGAATTATCAATCAATAGGATAATGTAATCGTAATTGGTAATTGGTTTTCACCAATCCCAAGTAATTCAAATACTTAGAAAGTAATTCGATTACTTAAAAAGTAATTCGATTACTTAAAAAGTAATTGAATTACTCAGAAAGTTATTTAATTACTACAAAAAATTCAATTACCTTTCTTTATTGAAAAACTGCCGGATTTTGGCCAACCAGAAAGAGTATCTGGAAACACAGCGGGCCACTTTAAATCCGGCGAACGCCGCCTTCGAGCCGATTTAGTATTTTCGATTGATGCTTACCACCACCGTGTTTATACTTTTTTGTGGAAAAATCTGTTGATGTTTGGAGTAGGATAAATAGAAATTTTTAGCAAGAAAGCAGTTTGAATAGTGTGACGTGCGCATATGATGCATATTAGTATAAATATTTTATTTGTTTAGTGTATCGTGTTTAATATGCCTATGCGGTAATTTAAAAGGAGCAATTGCTAAAATATTCAATTACTTCCAGTTTTAATTAATAATTGAATTACTTTTAACAAACATGCTAGTAATTGGTAATCGTAATTTACTACTACTTAGAAGAGTAATTGGTAATTGTAGTTAAATTACTTTTTAAAAGTAATTGCGACAGCTCTAATACCATGTTATGTAAACGGCAATACGGCGCGATATCTTTCGATTTCAAGTTCTCAACTACACCCGGGCAAATAATATAAGTAAAATTTGTAAAAAAATATTATACAGAGTAAGCCAGGTTTTTGATGACCAAATTTGTTATTTGATGTCGGCAAACACTGCAGTCTTGGGATACAGGCTATTTCATTTTTGATAATTACGTTTATGAAAAATTTACAATAAAAATTAAATTATTAAAGTTTAGATTATTAAAGATAGATAAGAGGTATTTAGTTATTATTTTTTAAATTTTAACGAAACCAAATTAAAAATTAACTTTCAAGGTTTTTTACATAAATAATAATTTTTGGTAATTTTGTCTTAACTCAATGAAATGCGCCGTTTTCGGACAAACTGCAAAGAAAAATTTTATTTAAAACATCGTAATACCATACTTATTGTAATATTTTTAACTCAGAACTTTGGGCAATAACAGAATAATAAAAGAAAACGTTAATTTTTTTTTGTGAATACTATTGCTTAACGTTCTGAACTAAAAAAAAATACAAAACCAAGTATCGTATCACTATTTTTAATACGTATTTTTTTTATGGCACTTTATCCGAAAAAAGTCCATTCCATCGATATAAAACAAAATTACCATATTGTAAAAAGTTGGGAAGTTTACTTTTTTATTTAGTTTTAGAAAATCCAATGTAGCATGTAGCCACTACTGATAGCAAAGTCGCGAACTTTATTAAATACGTAAATTTTTTAAAATGTAACTTTAAACGTTTTGAATACATTCAAAAAGCACCATCTTTATGATCTAAAATAAAACGAACTGTATCTCGAAATTAAAATGTTTGCCGACATATTTTTATAGGAAGTTTTTTGGCAAAAAACGGAGTTTTCTCGACTGTCAAAGTTTGTCATCAAAAACCTCTTTCACCCTGTATATTAAGCCGCCTAAAAATTCTTTTAAATTTATATTCATTGGCATAGACCAAATTTTTCGTGGCCAATTTACCCTTAACCTTTTTAAGGATGCGATTTGAATCGCTGATTATTTCGTTTAAGGTCTTACAAAATTTGGGTCCCAAATATTAAAATATATTAGTAGGTACCTAATAACAGCTAGCTGTATCTCCTAACAACATTTTTAAATAAGTAAATATAGTCCTTAAAATCGTTAACTTTATTTTGAAAACATCGGTTAATATAACAACGTATTTTTTAATAAACGAATTTATCCTTTAAAATTATTGATATTACTTTTGAAACACCCTGTAAAATGGTTTTGAAGGGACGTGATAAATTTGCTTTTCCTTAAAACATTATTGTCAAAATTTCAAATAATAATTAGAATACTCTAAATTTTACCTATTATCTTAAAATATTTTATTGTAAAAAAGCGGGCTATAAAACACTCTTAAAAGTCGTTATTAAAAAAAATAGTGTTAAGACCAAGACCTTGACCTTCAGGTTATTTATGTACAATGGTACCTTTACTACAAAATATTTCCAAATAAGAATTACGTAATATATTTGGACATTAAGTTTATTGTGACCATAAATTATAACGTTAACATCGGCGCAAATAATGTGTTTTCGTCTCGAAATATCGAAAACTCATTTAAATAATTTGTCCATTTCTAATATTACCTCCTAAAGTTACAAGCTGCACGATACAACTTTTTATAGCGCGAATAAATTTTTAATGTTAAAAATATCGCCATCCGCCATAAAATACCTACAATCTCAAATAATAGATTTGTATGTATGTCCTCTTTTTAGATTTTAGATACATTAAATTATGCCACGTGCTGCCATCTTTTGCATTTAATACAAATCACCGGCACTCTTATCCTTTTCATAATTTATTCCATTGCAGATTTCTCTAGAACTGTGTATGTTGGGTTTGTATAATCTTTCGAGCATATACCTATAGGGCAGTCTGCCGCTCGGCGGTTGAACGGGTTAAGAGAGAGAAAGAAGAAAAAGTTATTTCTTGTCCGCACGGCCGATTAGGGAGTATATGCTGAAAGTTTCAAAAATGTAGAATTTTGGAAAATATTTGACCTCTGTTTTTAGCACATTTTAATAAAGTTCAATCTTTAATGACTTTTTTTCATTTTAATTTAATTTTCTAAATATTAATCTTTTAGGATTCTTAAGGTAATTGTTTTAAAAAACAAATATAAGCTTTGTAGTCAAAATAATAAGGATCAAGTAGAAAACATTTTCTGGTGGGCAAGAAGGGCTATGTTTCATACTTTTGTAATCTATAAAAAATTTATTAAAACAAACAAGGAAACTAAAAATAGAATTAAAAGTTTTCTCTCCCATAAAAAGTCTTTATACAGGGGAAAATAAGAACTAAAATAAAAATAAAAATTACATTAAAAAGAAAAGGAAAAAAGTCACAAAAAATGATTCTACACCTTTGAGCTATATTTAAAGGAAGCCTTGCTGTCTTTCCCAGAAGCGGGGGAAACGACAGAATAACAAGTAAACCTTTCCTTTCTAGCATTTTAGTGAACATTTGACTACAAGGGGGATTAAAATCCATTCGTTGATTGTCTAGCAAGTCCTTTCGACCAATTAAAACAAAGTTGGAGCGAGAGAGAAAAATTATTTATTTTGATTCATCTTTTTTCTTGTTTTGGTTTGCTTTAACTTGGTTTTAGGTGAAAAAAAGGGAAAGGATTATGCTAAACTTTTTTATTTTATTTTTTTACGCTGAATCTCACAACTGCAAGATCAAATGCTTTAAGAGCATATGGAGAAGACCCAAAAAAGTTTGCCAAAGGGGAAATTAAAGGATCCTAATCCCTTAAGAATTGAAAAATTTTATCGAAAAAAAAAAAGTTTAGGTTTTGTTTTTTTTAATTTTAGAACTTTGCAAAGCACATACATCCTTTAGATTAATGCTCTCAATAAGAAGCAGTTTTTTTGTGCATTTATTTAAATATAATATATTTATTAAAATATATATATATATATATATATATATATATATATATATATATATATATATATATATATATATATATATATATATATATATATATATATATATATATATATATATATATATATATATATATATATATATATATATATATATATAAAATAAAATATTACATGGCCCCAGGAATTGAACCGTAATAACTTAATCTTTGAGCAAGCAAAATCAAACGAGTATCTACATCAATACGCATGCTCGTGGTCTTCAATTTTGCGGAATTCGCAAAATCTTAAATTAAAGTCAATTTTCCCGCTTCTACATTTCAAATATTACGAAACGCACAAAAAGTGACATTATCCTCTTGGACAACTCACATATTTTAAGTCGACCAATAAGAATCCGTCAATTTTCCCGCCCCCCAGATTTTAAATAATGCGAATCGCAAAAACTTAAGAATAAAAGGCTCTACAATTGACACATTTGAAATCGACCAATCAGAACAAGTTTCGCAAATCGCATTTCGCAAGCATATGAACTACGCTTTATCCTTTTCATAATTTATTCCATTGCAGATTTCTCTAGAACTGTGTATGTTGGGTTTTGTATAATCTTTCGAGCATATACCTATAGAGGCAGTCTCGCCGCTCGGCGGTACGAACAGGGTAAGAGAGAGAAAGAAGAACAAAAGTTATTTCTTGTCCGCACGGCCAAGCGGAGGTATATGCTTGAAGTTTCAAAAATCGATATCGAAGTTTTGGACTAACAACATAATTATCGACACATCGATATTTATTACGCATGTCTATTTTAGATAAAAGATTCAAATGACAGTTGGTGACAGTGACATTTTATTTTAACCCTACTTTTTGAATAATTTTCTAAACTAATAATTTTAGGGATTCTTAAGGAATTTATTTAAAGAAAATACGAAAAAATGACAGCAGATTTAATAGTAGACTCACAAATAAGGGTTTGGGTCTTTTTACCCATTGTAGTAATAACATTTCTGGTGGGCATAGTAAGGCATTATGTTTCAATACTTTTGTCAAGTCAGAAAAAAATTGAGACCCAACAGCTACAAGACAGGTAAACTATGTTTGAACAATTGTAATTAATGTTTTGGGGACCCTCATAAGCTGCTCATTTTACAAAAAATAACTTTTTAGCCAGCTGATACTTAGGGCAAGAATTCTACGAGAGAATGCTAAATACATTCCAAAAGAAGCATTTCTTATGAGAAGGCAGGCCTTCAATAGGGAAGAGGATGGGTATTTAACGCAGAAGAGGCCAGCAGTCACTCAAAACATGATGACTGACCCCTCTATGATGACTGATATGGTTAAAGGAAACTTGACAAATGTCTTACCCATGATTATCATTGGTGGATGGATTAACTGGATGTTTTCAGGATTTATAACAAGTAAATCTAAAAATATACAACAAAATTTTAAGACATCATAGTAACATTTGACTACAAGATATTAATATTATTTTTGTTTTTTAGCAAAAGTGCCTTTTCCCTTGACTCTAAGATTTAAATCAATGTTACAGCGTGGTATAGAACTATCTCATTTGGATGCTTCATGGGTATCTTCAGCATCTTGGTATTTTCTGAATGTTTTTGGTTTAAGAAGCATTTATGCATTGGTTCTAGGTGAAAATAATGGTAAGGTCATGTATTCTTATTAGGATTTTCTTGTATTTTAATGATTAATTATTTTTAGCGGCTGATCAGTCTCGTCAAATGCAAGATCAAATGTCAGGAGCAGCAATGGCTATGCCTCAAGACCCAAAAATAGCCTTTAAAGCCGAATGGGAAGCACTTGAAATAGTGGATCACCAGTGGGCCCTTACAGACATTGAAAGCAAGTTACTTGGAGAAAATAAAATTAAAAGTGATTAGTGTTAACTTTAAAGTTAAATTAGTTCCATAATTTTAATAATATTTATTTCTTTGGCATGTTAAGTCATAGTGATATTCATCTAAATAGGATTATTGTTGTGCAAGTGTGTGTAAGAAGCACGTCTGTATTTAGGTGTTCAATTTTATTTAAATGTAATAGTATTCTTTATTTCTGAAAGCATATATGTATGTATGTAAGGTATTAGTGTCTTGTTAATTTACACAAGGTGAATTTAGATGTTCCTTGCATACAACTATTGTTAAAAAGTATTTAGTAAAATAAAATAAAACTGTTTTTGTTAAAAAAAAAATATTATTGTATTTTAACCATACAGGGTGTTTTAGGATTTATCTTTCAAAATTAAAGGGGAAATTGACAATAAATAACCTAATCAATTTTACTAATGGCGAATGCGCAAGTTAAATGATATATGTCTATGTAGGAAGCAACAGATAATAAAATTATAACTTTGCTTGACTGCCTGGTCCTCGTTTTCAACCTTAGAAAATATGTTTTATTTAATACTTTCGAAAAAACCATGTTTTACGTATGCGAAAGGAATCCTTACTGTAAAGCTAAACATAATTTTATTTAATCCATCTTATAATCAAACTTAAAAATACAAAAGCGCTGAACTGGCAAAACAAAAAATATATACCGGGTGTTTTTCAAAGATGGTTCCCTGTAAAATTTTTATATTTAAAAAAATGTATGCAAGTATTTGCCATAAAAGTGCATTGATTAACCCACTCAATTGTTTCTATGGTTTGACTGAAAACGACTAGTACTTTCGAATTTTAAATGGAACCACCAGTATATTTTTTCTTATTTCGATAGAATATGACATTCTGAATACAATGATACCTAATATGTCATTTTTTGATGCTTCTGCTGCAAAATATTTATTTTTTAAATTCAGGCTTCTGTGCCATGAATACGTTAAAACGATTAATTTTAATTTAAATAGTTAGTCAAAAATAAATTTGATCGACTTTTGTTTTTTACGGCTTCTGCGGACGAAATAAAAATCCTATTTATGGTCATGAGTCATAGGTCATTTTTTTTCAAATGGAACGAGGTTGGCTCGCTAGCATAACCTAAAAGAGCATTTTGTTTTAAATAATTTGGTACCACATAGCCAGTATTAAAGATAAGACTGTTTCCAACATGGACCTATTAAATGATAATTCGTTGTAAAACGGTATTAGTATATCATTTTAGTGTCATTTAACCCACCCAGAGAAGCCATAATAACAAAAGACGAATAAATTTGTTTTTCATGACTTCTTGATCTAAAATTAACGAATCTAACGTAGTCAAAGCACTCTAGACTGGAATTAAAAAAAAACTAAATATTATACCGCAGAAGTGTCAAAAAATGACAGACGAGGCGTCATTGTATTTAAAAAGGATATATCCCATCAATCAGAACAAGAGAAAATATACCGGTGGTCTCACTAAAAATTTAAAAGTATTACTTATTTCCGCTCAAACTGAAAGTGATACAAAATAGGGTAAACAATGCATATTTATGTCAAATACTGACGTACCAAATTTTATCATTTAACCTTAACCAATGAAAAAGTTACAAGGGTGGAACCACCTTTGAGAAACACCCGGTATATTAGGGTGGAGTGCTGTTATATAGGTTAAAAATTTATTTTTGTATTAATAATACGTACCTAATAGTGAAAAAAAGATGTCATATAGGTTTATAAAAAAAAAAACAAAATATGTTTTAAATTAAATATCTTCTTCCCTCTACCACTCCATAAACAAAAAAAGAATTGTGCTTTTTTGATAAAAATTTATTAATCAATGTATTTAAATACCTTCTACCAATTATTGCTATTTAACAGAAACATAGATCGAAGCTAAAAATAAAAAAAGAATAATATTTTCAGAAATTTATTTTACCCTATGTTTAAGCGAGCGTAGAAGGCAAGATATCAATTATTTTAAAAATTAAATTAAAAGGTTGTTATTAAATACCACTTATAGCTATTTATAACTATTAGTACTTAAAATAAATATTTTCGAAATTAAAAAGGTTATAAGTATTTTCACTATTAGAACTAAAAATTAAAAGGCTGATATTTTCGCGTGAGACATCGTCAGTACGTGTATTGCCGGCAAATAGCGCAATAGCCTTATTTTATTAGTGTTTAACTGATTATTAATTCATTTCTTGTAATGCTTTAATCCGTTTTAGAAAAACAACGTACCTATCACTTTGGTAATTGTTAAGAATCGCGGCCCCACCTATTTTTGGCCATAAAAAATCGAAAAATTGAGTTATCGACGAGTCTTTTTTTCAAAATATTCTTCTTTTCGGTGTATTGAAGAGTATAACTGAATAAGTATTTAATAATTTAAATTTCTTAGCGTAGTAAATTCACATTTTTTTGTTTTTGCTTAAAATTTTTAATAAAAATATTTTTTTCTTACAAACTCGTATTTTTTTCTTAATATTTATTGAAAATAGAACAACAATATTTTTTTGAAAATATCTATTTTTCGATTTTTTTTAATAATTTTTTAGAAATTTTCAAAATTTACAAATTATTTTTTTTTGAGTTGTTAAATATTTTTATTCTTAAAGTTTATCAAACATAAAATAATTTAAAAACATCAAGAATGTGAAATTTTTCCATTATTTTTTTTTATTTCTTTGAAAATCCAAAAATTGATATTTTTGAAAACTTTTTTTTTAATTATTTCTCTTTACACGTAGAATATGAAACAAATCACTATAAATGCATATTATTGACGAAAGACTTAAAAAATACACATTTTTTTATCTTCAATAAAAAAAAAACATGTGACATGGGACCGCGATTCTAAACAATCACTTTGTTCATTGTTGGCCTAGGCATTAGACGAAATGACTAAATGGTTAGTTCTTGTAGTCAAATGTTTTTACGCTGTTTGCCGGCAATACATGTATTGACTAGCCATCTCAGGGGATGACGGATTTTAGTAATTTGACGCTAATCCATCAATGTAATAAGTAATAAGAAATATTTCTTTTTACCCTCATGATCACTGCTAAAGAGTGACGATCACCGCATGTAAGTGACAGATTATATTACCGAAATAAATTTGTGTTTTTAAATATGTAGATAATAAAACGTTAAAAAAATAATGGACTTTCCGTAAATTTTAATTATTATCAAGTATCAACGACAAGTATTGAAAATGCGACTAGTATGGGCCTCCAACTGTCAAAATTTTACGACATAACGATCATAGGATACACAATAATGGTGAAGGATTTTTTACCTGTGTTATTCTAGGAATAGCTAGGTGTCTACTTGGGACAAAGTATAGGTGACATTTGCTGAAGATCTTTTTGGCTGTCTGATTATTATTTTGTGGCGTTCTTTAGATAACCAAGAAGTTAAAAAGTCAAAATAAGATACTGTTTGAAATTCAGCATCTCGCTATAAAATCACCTGTAAAGATTTGTAGCGCGTGCGCTGCCGTTGTTCTCCCGAGTTCGTTGCACACATATACTTGTTTGTCTTTTAAAACTAACTGAAGCAGATGTGTTCGAGGCAATTTTAATTTTCTTACGATAAAAATGTAAACCATGGAATTTTCGGGGCAAAATTTGAGTGGTGTTTTTGTTGAAATGTTACGGACCGAAGTGTGATAGCCAGTGACTCTGCCGACTAGTGAAAATTTTGAAAATTGGTGACAAATCTAAATCTGCTTGCTGCTTCTTTGGAATTTGGTAGGCGTTATTTCGTTACCTCGAGCTTTGAATGTTAAATTCGTACCTACCTGACGATTTGAATAATTTTCCTAGCTTTGTTGTTTGACCTAAATAATTTGCCGTATTGTTTTCAACAGTTTTATCAAACGCACTCTTGTCTTTTTCATGCAAAACTTATTTTTAGCGATGACAATATTATTTAACTATTATTGCATATTCCCCCAAGCTATTTTGTTAGGTATAAAATTTATTTTCATTAACATAATTTATTTCCAAAAGCTTGTAGTATTTAATAATTAAATAACACTCGCAAATTTGGTAATAAAGCCACCTGTTGCTGAAACGTCCTTGCCCTGTACACTTCTGCAATATCTCGTATTTACGTCGAAATAAAAATGTCAAATATTTGCTTAACTTTATCTTATGGCCTCTAGAGAAAAATCAACATAATATTATATTTAAATAATGTAACTCATTTCTCTTTTAAGAAGTTTAAAACAAGGTTTTTTTTTGGTTAGTGATAACTGATAACTACAAAAAGAAAATTAAAAAAAAAACTAGTGGACATCGCTTAAATATTTCCAAAAATAGGTATAGTCTTTTTGAATGTTCTATCGTTTCAAGTAAAAATTCAGTCCGTAAACCTAGAGTTATAAAAAAACAATTTAATAGACATGTCCGAGGTAACATACTTTGTAAGAAACTTTTTTTGGATCTTTTCAGTAGATACCTAATATTTTTAAACCGAAATGGATAATTGATTGTGCATTAGTGGGGCTCCACCTATTTTTGGCCATAAAAAAACGAAAAATAGAGATATTGACATGTTTTTTTTTTCATTTTGTTCTATATTATGGCGGATTTACGGATCCTTTAAGAAAAACCCAAAACAAAAAAATTTCGGTGTTAATTTTTATTTCGAAAATAAAAAAATGAGTATTTTTCAAGTTTTTTGTCAATAAAATGCATCCATTTAAGTTTAGCAATTTCTAGTGATTTGTTTCATATTCTGCGTGTAAAGACAAATAATTAAAAAAAAAATCTAAAATATCTATTTTTGGTTTTTTCAATTTTTTTTTCAGAAATTTTTTTTTTATCATAGAATTGACAGTTTTGATTTTTTTAATCATTCTATTTCTAATAAACTTTAAGAATAAAAATATTTGACCACTCAAAAAAAATAATCATGTTGATTTTACATCCCCGAAAAATGGAGCCGCGATTCTACACAGTTACCTTACTTGTTTTTAATAACGAAACTTCGCTTCGTACGCCGAAAAGATAAACCTATTCAAAACTTACATTGGCAACATTGTTATTCCAAAATTATTTTTGTAATTTGTAATATCCAAGATATATTTTATTTGAAACAAATTACTGGATTTCATGGTCTGAAAGACATTTTATTTTTTAATGTACTCTCTTCAGTAACTTTGCTCCAGTAATCTTGTGTTTTATGCATTCCGGAAGACTGTCCAAATTCGCTTCCACAGCTGCTATTTCCTCTTTGTTCAAAGAAAATCGTTACCCACGTATTATTTTTTTAAGATTTGAGGACAGCCAGAAATAAGAGGGAGCTAAATCTGGCGAATAGGGTGGATGTTGCAACATGTGGTACTTTAATTCGTTGTTTTTTAAGCTGTGTGAGGGGGTGCGTTTCCTTGAATCTTTTTTCTTTTGTAAACCAAATCTTTGCTCACGAATTTTTACATCCAGCTGCTCCAAAAGGTTATAATAATAATCTTGTATTTATTGTTTTACCCTCGATTTTACCAGTTTGAAGGTAATCCACAAAAAACTGTTTCATCCGAAAAAAAGTGATGTTTACATCTCTTAGCCGATTTCTGGACCAAAACTCGCTTAGGAGCCGAAGTACTGGGTTCACACTACTCATTAGCTTCTTGTTTTGATCCGGATCAGGGTGAAAGATCCAAGTCTCATCCAGTGGCGTATTCAGGACATAAACTATCCTGGTGTTTGTACTCGAATGAACTCTGGGAGGAGGAGGGTTAAACCTAACCCCCTTTTAAATACTGGTCTCATCTCTAGTGATAGAACTCTACACAAAATGCATGTTATTCCTCCTAAAATCCTCCAAATTAAGAAAGTCGCATTGCTGAGAACAGCAAGACATTTTTAAAACTAAATTTTACAAAAATAATTGTGTGTTTTTCCTACATGCATCTACCTATTAAACTAAAAAGTTAAAAATTTGTACCTGTTAGTTGTCTAAATTTTAATTTTATCTTAATTACAAATAAATAGGCAACAAGTTTTATTGTTATAATTTGCTATTCTTTCAAAGAGATAAAAGTATCAGTGTCAGACCATTATGAAATTACATCTTAAGGTAAAATTATCTGTGAAATTACATCCTTGGAAACCTTTTTTGTTCGTTACTACTTTAGAGATAATGGACATGTCTTTCATACCCAATTTAAAATGTTGATAATTATTATTTAATTTCTTTTATACAAATTATTAACTTGTTTTGAAATTGATAGACGCATAAATTATTTTTAATGTTATTTTGACTTATTTTTCAGATCATTTATATGCATAGTGGCAAATTATTTCTTAAAATACGTAGTTAGTCGTATAAAAAATTAATAGTTAGTGATATTTTTATTTAAATTAATTCCTATTTTCTTAGATGTTAATTAATAGTACTATAATCTTGCTTTTCTTTTTGAAATACTTTGGAGTTTGCCACAAAAAAGTGGATTAAGTGGAAGTAAATAGTAAGACATTTTTTGTATTATTTTTACAGGTTAATTAAAAAATAATGTCTTCAAAGAATAAAGCCAGGCTGCCAAAGTTGGATTCTCCGCACTATAAAATGCTATAGTATAATTTATTGTCCTTATTTACATTATTTTTGTTTTAAACAATCATTATTTTGTGCTTTACATGCCTAATAGTTCTAACTTCGCAATAAAAATACTAAACATGTTGTATACTTTAATCAAGGAAATCGAGAAAATGCACGAGAATGGACTCAGAACACTTTTCGGGGTCGGTAATATCGGGTTAGCCTAAGAACATGGTCTTATGGGTCCATTCGCGCCGCGAAAATTGGATCCAATTTGGGGTTCGGGGCCTAATGTTTTTCTCAAAAACGATATAAGTTATCGATAATTTTCAAAAACTATATAAAAGCCAACACTTAAATCTAGGCTTTTGCTGTAATAGTTTTTTAAATTTGGATTTAGTTTTTAATATTTCCTTGAGTGAAAGTCACCCTAAAATCGGTCATGTATAGATACTATTTTTTCTTAACTCGACTCATGTTTCAAAAATCCGTTACAGCAGAGGCATAGATTATTTCCTTACCTTTAAAATGGTGTATAATTTATGTCATTTAAGTGAAAAATAGTTACCGAAAAACGTTATCTCCTGTAGGCTTGCAATCGGAAACAACATCGCATTGATACACCGAATTTGGAAGAACCTAAATAAAATATAATATTTTTAATGCGGCTATACAAAAATTGTGATAGTGGGAGTTTTTAAGTCTCCGCCCACCGTCTCCGCGTTCTTTCGCCCGACCCCTAAGGTGTAGCGTAAATGCACTCTTAAGTAGGTTCTCCATCCGTTAAATTTGTTTTAAACTTTCAGAATTTTATATTCTAAATATGTACATCAGTAACTAACATATTAAGCTATTTAATAATAAAAAAAAGTCTCAAAACATTTAAGACTTACAGTAAATAAATGATTATACATAAATCTTTGTCCCTATTAAAACTAACATATGTATAGTTGGATCCACGGACGTAGCTATAGCTTTGACAAGGGAGGGGTCCCCAAAGAGGAAATTGTTGCCCTACTAGAGAAAAAGCAAGTTGCCAAGGCTAGTAAGATACTCAATCTTAATCCATTCTTAAAGGCTGATCTGTCATTTAACTCGGAACACCCTGCGATTTTGCATTCTCAAAGTCACCTTAACAAATTAGTTATTAATGATGCTCATTCGAAGACCCTATACACGGCGGAAACCAGCTAACATTAGCATACATTCGGCAAATGTACTGGATCGTCAATGGGAAAAGAACAGTTAAAACTAAGATTGGAAAATGCATAAAGTGTATTCGATTCAAGACCCAGACAGCCGAGCAAATAATGGGACAACTTCGGACAACACGAGTTACACCATCACAACCATTTTCCCACTCTGGAGTTGACTACGCTGGACCATTACAAATCAAAACGTCCAAGGGCAGAGGCAATAAAAGTTACAAAGGTCCACATTGTCTTTTGACAAAAGTTCATTGGGCTTTGGTCCCTCTTTCTTAGAAAAAAAAACCTCAAAAGAGGTACCTGATTTTTTCTTTTTTTACTTTTTAAAAGCGACACTTCTTTTTGTATTATAAAAATTGCGCAACGCGAAGAGACAAAATAGACTAGACTAGATGGGGGCGGGGGCAGTAACCATTCCCCCGCTCCCCGCACTGCGGCGGACTAAGCAACTATCGTTTTCTACAATCGGCGCGGTGCATGTAATTTTTTTCTGTTGGACAAGTAAGATGGATATGAATGGGGGGGGTTCGGACCCCCAAACCCCCCCCCCTTATATACGTCCGTGGTTGGATCAGTTATAGAATGAAAATTCGTTTCTCCTTGAAAGGAAAACAAACATAAAAAGTAGCCAAAGATTTTTGATTTAAACTGCGGTCGCCTTTGCTTTTTATAATGTGCCGCTTCCCGCACGTGTCTGTAATAATAGTTTATATAAAAAGCCAAGGCGGCCTCCAGTAAAAATTAAACCTTTTTAGCTACCTTTTATTTTTTTTTTTCTTCTCAAACGGCACCGAATTTTCATTCTAATACTGATCCAACTATATGTCGATCACTAATATTTTCTCCTTTCCATTCTGTTTGTAGTCACTTTTTAGTCCATTTTAATCTTTCTTATTATTTAAACTGTGTTTTTTTACAAAATTAGAACTAAATATAACCAACTGTATCCAAAAGTAAAAACTTCTTTTCATTTGTCTACACATGATATAATTTAAAGAAAACAAATTTTCTACCCTTGCAGGTTATATTATGCTAATTCATTGACATCTATTAACAAAGTTATTGTTATTGCTTATGAGTATCACAGCAGTAGTTTCACTGAATTTTATTATAAGTATTAAACACAAATTAATGCACTATTACCAAAAATCCAATGAAATCTTTTATCAAAATTTTGAAGATAATTCTCGCCATAAATTTCACTAACATTATCGTCTACGTAAAACGGCCCTAAGTTAAATAACCGATAGACAAACAAACCTATATAGACAGACCTACAAAACACAGGCAGACAGATCGACTAAAACATCTTTAGTGAAATCTAACTTTAAAAGTTTAATATTATTTTAATATTAAACTATAAATCTTTCATTTTTATGCAAATTTTTTTATTTATAAAATACGTTTTCCTAATCTTAATATGTTTGTTTTTCTTGGCTGAGCATAAGTCCTATTTATGTTTTAATTTCCTGTAGATGTCCTTTGAGTGTCTAAATTGGTTCTGCACGCCAGGAACTCATACAAGAAAAAATTGTCTTATTTCTCATTAGATAGATTTAAAAATAGCCTCAGTTGAATGACACGTCATTTAAATGTGTGAAAAATACGACATATTCTTGTGAAAACATAAAAAATGACGAAAAAATCTTTTTCAGTTGGATGAATGTCACTTGAGCTTCTTAGAAGTTAAGAGTTTTAAATTTAGAACCGAACGCATATATTTTGATTTATTTCTTTTTAGATTGATGCAGCTGAATTTTGACAAAGCATTGTGGCAGATGTTTGTGTTTCCACTGGGTGTTTTAAAACTAACCTACATTCATTTAAGGGGTATTTATCTTATTAGATTAAGAATAAATATTTATAATAACTCTTTTAATACAAAAAACATTTGCAAAATTAATGTATTTTTTGCTTGCTTGCTATAATTAATTGGCTCGAACTCCTTCAGGATTTATTTCGCCAGAGCATTTAGTTGATAATTTCCAGAGAATCATAGAAAATTATCAAAACATTAACGAAAAAGCAACAAAAATTCTTGCAATGCCCGTGTAGATGCCGCGAAATGCAAAACCAAAATTCATATCCAGATAACCGGTTTCTGTCAGAGCCCTTTTTTGTCCCCACTAGTTTGTACTTTTAGCCACCGCACGGCAACGCCATCACGTGTGATTCTAAAAAAAGGTTTAGGAAACATTTCAGTCTTCAAAATTACACCATCATGGCACTACTAAATGGCAGGTGAATTTCTCCTTGATCCCCGAGAAATAAGAACGCCCGATTTAGCTCCCTTTATCACTTTTCCCGGAAAAACTCTGTAGTTTTCAATCGTACATCCTCACTGGTCGGAGGTCAAACAAAAAGTTCTTTGTGTATTTTTTCACGTAGAATCTTAACAACTAATTGAATCGCCAATACGACATAAAAATAACATTTGCTTAATGAGACACCTTATTTATTGGGTCGTTTTTCTAAGCGTCTCGTTTTTTTATATTCATTTTTAGTAACAACAGAATTATTTAATTTACCTAATTAACACATATGATAAATTTGCGATTTAAATCAGAAATAGAAGAAGGTAACAATAGATCTCTGAAATGCTAAAACACAAGAAGTCAAAGTCTAGTGTTGATTTCAAAATTCCCTTAAAAAAATTATTTAAGATCATAAAACTGTTTTATATAAGTTGTGAGAATGCAAGAGAGACCCGTTGAATACATTATAATGCTAGATTTTGACAGAATATTGCTACCTTTTTCTATTTTCTAATTTAAATCGCAAATTTCTCATATGAATAATTAATTAATTCTGTTGTTACTAAAAATGAGAACGAAATGCTTTTACTATAACGTCGTATCGAAAAAAATATGATGCTTCCGAAAAACGAACCAATAACTAAAGTACTTCATCATGAAAATGTCTATTTTATGTTGTATCTTTTTTGTTTTAATAAAATTATTTTCTTAAGTGTTTTTTGTTAAATATGGGAAAAGCCACAAATATGGCGCTGTTTATTCCTAGTTGGTAGACTCTGTACATAAGAAAGTTTATGTAATTACCTATATTCCTTGACATATATTTAACGAGTGTCAAATATTACATAAATTATATATTTGACATGTATCATACCATAGCCATTTATACTTTCGGGATTCAGTCCGAGAAGTGTAACTCGGATCCGAGTACTCGTAAATGCAAATTCTGCTAATACATTTTTTATACTGAGTAGGGAATTAACCATAAATTAACATAAAAAATGACAAGTTTGACAAAAATAATATTTAAAGTTAGATTTCACGTTTAGGAACTTCAGCATAGTCTTTTTTTATTATGGAAACATATAACGCGTGTTATCTAATCGAGCTTTTCCGATAAAGAGCCTAATACATTCAATAATAGGTCCCAAGCCTTTTATAACGATAAATCATGTGTAAAAATAGGTGTTCAATCGATTATTAAAATTCATCTATGACGATTCAATCATAGAATTAAGAAGTACGCCTTTAAAATGTATTTTTGTTTATACAAATGTTATCTTTATTTTTCTTATTATATTGCAGTGCAAACGAATTCTAACTGAGGTTCAGAATGCCATATTCAAGATATATACCGAATATCTCACCAGTAAGAACCGCCGAAAATGGTAAGTTGTTCATTGCATAACATTTATCATAAAAAAATGCACTTTATTTTATCAGCAAACAAACCGTCGTTTGTAACCCAGTTTGTAACTATTGAAAACACATTTAAATTTATTGTTATGCGATAAGAAATACAATGATGGCTTTTTAAACTTAAGGTTGACATTTGAGTTTCCATTTCTTAATAATAAAGGTCACTAGGGCAGTGGGTACTTCCTACCGTGTTTATTCATACAATCAAGAATAAAATTAAAATAATTGTATTTGATTTAAGTTCGTTTAGGATAATATCAATATTAATTTATAGTTTTATAACTGCCTTGATAATACCTAAGAGGTCTATACGTCTTTTTATTAAGAAAAAATGAATTTTCTTAATAACAAGACGGGGTTTTTTTTTTTGTTGCCTTTAGAGCCACTTTATATGGGGAAACTTTAACGAAATTGCAGCAATTAATATTATAGGCATGTGCAATTCTTGGTTTTTTAAAAACAGCTGATGAAATGCGCAGGCAGTTTATGTTGCAAAGTCGGGATCAAATTTTGTTGCAATGCTGGTACCATTATTCTGATATTTTTAGGAAATTTTTAGTCACCAACTTTTAGCTTTGTTAGTTATTAGGTAATTATTTTTTCTGTGGTTATTATTTTAATAGTATTAAAAGTACAATTAAATATTAAAGTTAAATACAATTGACCACTGTAAAATATCGGATAGATTCAAGTTTTGTTACGTACTTTATAAAATTGCATTACCAGACAATGCCTTATGTAAAGTTGCTGTAAGTTAGTATAGGACTATAGGATTTTTTACCGAATTGTTGCAATTTTAATTGCGCGATTTAAATATATTGAGCAGCTATTGAAATATTTATTTTATATTTTGTGGTGGTGTCGGTTTTAAATTTATTGCATTGCACTAACAGTTGCTTATGACTGTTCTATTGTACTTATGTTTATCATTTTTGGCTCTTTCTTTAGGCGTTAAAAGCTGGCTTTCTAGTTTTGTAATTCAAATAAGTATTTACGTAATTCTCGTGACAAACAATTATGTACAACATATATACCAACCTCATACAAATGATGGTACACACTTTTGCTAAGTTAAATACTAATCTTTGAACAGGACTAGAAGTATAGATATAATATACATATATTCTGAACCTTTTTTGTATTTTGTTTTCGTCGTGAAAAACAATTTAGAGAGGGACTAAAATTCAATGATAAAATAATTAATATAAGATAAAAGTTTTAGATATATCTTAAAGCACTTAATCCTTTTAAATTTTACATTAATTAATAAAAAAGCAATGGCGTACAACTTTCCTCAAGGTTTTTGGTTGCACAAAATCTTACCGGTTTTAGTTTTGCAGAGCAAAGAGATTTGAAGGTATCTTGTGCAATGGAAGCCGAGATGTCGGCGTCCGAAAGTAAGTTCAGTTTGACGCTGCCAAAAATCCTCCCTCGATCACTAAGCCCGGTAACGCTTTCTTTCTATGCGAACGTGTTTACAGTTCTGAATAAAGTTATATCAGCGGCCGCGGAAGTGGTGGGCAGGTAGGGCCAAATGCACCCCCCAAAACGTACGGGTAAAGGCATAGCCCCCCCCAGCCGCTCTTTTTGACTATATAGTAATGTAAGATTTTTTATGCCGTCATTCTACAAAGGGCTTTTTGTCTTAAGAAAAAAAAAATAAAAAATTGCGTTTATCAAGAAAATCGGAAGGACAATCATAATAATATTTACCATGAGGTAGAAGCAGAAGCAATAAAGCCACGATATTGGTCTAATTAACGTTGACGCGCGGTGATGTAGGTTTAATAAAAAAAATACTAACATATTAGTAAACAATCAAAATTTACGCCATTTTTTAAAGATTTCTGATACCAGTGTTTTTCGTTAGTTTTTTATTTATAATTGTTACAATAGGATTTTATTACTTTGAAATTTTGACGTATTAGGTATAAGGATTTGTTAAATTTCTAAAAATCTTAAATTAAATAAAAACTTATAACTATCCGGAGGATGGTTACGTTTGTCGTGAGTCCCTCCCCCGTCAAAAAGTACTTCCACGGTCCCTGCGTTATATAACCCTGCGAGTAGAAAAAGGATTTATTTCAAAGGTAACGGGTTGTTTAATAAGCTTTGTCGTTCGATAAAAAAGACGCTATTAAGTTCGTCGTTTTATTCTTCTAAAAATGGTAGTACTTTTTGATGAACATGTAGATCTATCAACTCATTCGTTTATTGCAGCTGTTCAAATTTGGCGTGTTACAATATTTTACAGTGGAAAAAGTTGAATATTTTTCAGTAATAAAATTCTTATTTTTGGATTCAATTAAAATGGTTGAAGGATAAGTTACTGAATTAAAAGAGTGAAACACAGTCCATGTAAAGGACGTCCCAAAAGTGCATTAACGCCAGAAATCCTAGCAAAAAATATGGGATATGGTTTTGGAAGATCGTCGATTATTCGAAAGAGAAGCTCTAGGGATTTTATTAAGGAAGCGTCCATTAATTACGTGAGGCGAATTTTTAACCCCCTCCCCTCTTGGTGAGATATCGTGAGATTTGGCTCGACTCCCTCCCCCCTAATCTTACGTAAGATTTTTTTAAATGCGTAGTAAAGCTAATCAGCTTATTGTATTAGCTTAAGTAGGATTAGCTATATTTTAGTGCAGATACATGTTTTACTTATTTTAACCCAGTTTTCTGGCAATTTTACACTACGTGATATTTGCCGAGACCCCCTATATGTCTCACGTAATTAATGGACGGTCCCTAAGCAGTGTAAGCAGTATTTTGGCTGAAGTTTTGGATTTCAGAAAGCTGTGGATGGTGCATTTGCTAACAAAGAAACAAAAAACACTTTTAAACGCGACTTTCTCAGCAACATTTGGAGCGTTTTAAAAAGGATAAAAAGGATTTTGTGCGTCATTTCATCATTATGGGTGGAACTTGGATCTAGCACGATGATCCCGAATTAAAACAAGAATCTGAAGTGGTGTGAACCGAGAATTTTGTTTCGTAGCAATTTAGGTTCCAGAAATCGACCAGGAAGGTGTTAACGACAGTTTTTTGAGATGCAAAAGGAATTGGTAAAACAATAAACTCAATTGTTATTGTTACCCTTTGGACTAGCTGAATGTAAAAAAGATCTGGTTTACAAACAAACAAAAAATTCATCAAGACAACGGACCACACAGCTCAAAAAAAAACATCGCCAAATATCAATGAATTAAAGTGCGAATTGTTCCAACATCCACCCTATTCACCAGAATTAGCTTCCTCTGACTTTTAGCTGTTCTCACATCCCAAAAAATTATGCGTGAGTAGAGATTTTCATCAAACAAAGAGGTAATAGCAGCCAAGAAAGCGTATTTCGTCCTCAGGATTCTCACTTCAGGAATGGAACCCATAAATGAGATGATTACTGGAAAAAAGTGCATAACAGTGCAAGGAAATTATATTAAACAATAAAATGTGTTTCAAACCATAAAATCGTATTTTTTTATCAATTAACAAAAGTTATTGAACAGCCTACTATCATAATAATTTACTTTCTGCCAGTTGTTAAAAGAACCTGTGTTTTAATTAGAAACCGTTATGATATCCGATCTTTATGAACTTTTCGTTCTTTTTTAGTTGTAAGCATTCAATCATGAAATCCGTTATTTTCTGCAACACTTAAATATGACAGGGTTTGCCGAGGTATATTTATATGGACTTTTACTATGTTGTTTTTCAAATAATCCACAATCAAATTGGTTTAAGATGAAAAAAACCTTTGAAACAAAACGTATAATATTTAAAGTGATGGAACCCATGGATACGTCAAATATATGCACTGAATTTTCTTTGAAATTTTTGTCCATAGACAAGCAGGTTTAACTTTTTTACCTACTAAACGTACCAAAATTAGGTCGCTTTATTTTGGCCTGTCTCAAAAATTGTAGTTAGTGAGCTATTTTCAAATATCCATAAAATAATACAATTGTACCGACTGGATTATACTGTCGTCAAGAAGTTTTAATTTAAATATCAATATCTGCACATTGCTTTGTGAACGTATGTCCAGACACCACACTTTGAAAATTATTTATCTTAAATTACCAGTAATACTAAAACACAAGTAAACTTTTTAATACATTTTCCACAGTAACACACTGTTTACTACAATAAGTTTCTGTTTTTCTTAAGCCCCTGTATTGTCCCAATACAATGAGTGCTTGTTCTTGACCTCAAAACGTTTACCAAGAACAATACTGAATTGGCATAAAGTTTTTTTTTATTGCCAATATTTCTCACGATCTACAGAATGACACGAACTTTACATCAATATCGTAAATTATTTTTAACACGTTGAGTGCCACGATGAAATCACGTTAACGGCTCTGAGAACCCGGCTCCAACTTTTGGGTTATATACATTTTTTCAGCGTTAAATGCATTTGTTTGGCCTTGTTAACATACTCTGACAATTTTCAAGGTCACCAGTGGCTGTCCAGTAAACTGGACATTGGACTATATAGATGATTTTACCCTAAATGTCCCGATGTCCAGTTAACTGGACATGTAAATATTTATTTAAAAACTACAAATAAGAATAATTTGTTCATTTGCTTTATTCAAAATAAAAAAAAATAAAAACATGTTTAGTAAAATACAGTAAATTAATAGTTCAATTCCAATTTTTGAAACAGGGATATACACATAGATCTGGTTTATCTGGACAAACTGGACAGAAATATCTAGTTTTCTTTTGAACTTTTGTTGCCGTACACTGACGGCATCTCTTCATTGTGCTTTTTTCTTTTTCTGTAGGAGCATTTGGCTCTAGAAAGTGGAATTTATCTGTAGTTTCAACCTCATTTTCCACTTGCAAAATATATGACTGATCCAGGAGTTTCATAATAACCTTTTCTCGAAAGTCTAAGAGTCTCATATTTTTGTTTTGGTGAAGATTATATATATATATATATATATATATATATATATATATATATATATATATATATATATATATATATATATATATATATATATATATATATATATATATATAACAAGCATCCACATACAAAATCAATGAAATGAAAAAATATTTTACGAGGAGTAGAGTAGTATGCCATCATTTGGTCTGATCGGTCAATTCCCGACATATGCTTGTTGTAGTCGATAATGCAAGCAGGTTTTATTTTCTTATTATTAGCTCTCTTGCCTTGAATTTCAACCATCGAATGTTTGTGGACAGTAATATTCATCCTAACATACCTTTTGTCTTTCCAGTTTGTAAGTAAAACCGGCCCCTTTCTCTTCCAAACCGCTTTACCCTTTTTCAGTTTTGCTTTCATAGTTTCCTTATGGTTTTCCTTTTTATTTTCACGAAGAGTTCCTACTAAACCTGTTTTTTTTTGTATGTAAAAATTCAGCCAACGAAACACTGGTGTAAAAATTATCAAGGTATATTGTGTGACCTTTTTCTAAGTAATCTTTTACTAATTCCTTTACCACACTTTCAGCATGTGTACAATCTTGTGAAACTAATGTTCCCTTTCCGGTGTAAACAATAATGTTAAGAACGAACCCATCATCTGTAGTAAGTTCATACAACTTTATCCCATATTTATGGCTCTTATTCGATATATATTGTCGAAATGACAATCTGCCCTTCCAGCCAATCATGACTGGAAGGGCAGCGGCCTTACCTTGGAGTTGCATCATTATCATTTATAGACATCTTGAAAACACCCAATAAACTTCCAAAAGTTTATAATCCAAACACCATAACACCAAAACCAAATGTACACACGTGCTTTGATGTAACGCTGCCCATTACCTAACGATAAGCGCCATTATATCGAGGAAAATTATTCGCCACTGGTACTGCTTGTTTCCACATCGTGCTCGATATTACGACTAAAATCGTACCACTTTTGTTATACTCTTTAACTATATCCCGCACTAGATAGAACCAACCCATTCCCGTAGCCCGAAAATAAATAAATATTTATTAAATCGCTATTTAGAACGGTCCAGTTAACTGGACGCGGGCTATATGTAAAGAACTGGTATGTCCAGTATACTGGACGGTGGCACTCAACGTGTTAAGCATCAGATCAGAAAAACGTTTTTTTTTTTGTAAACTGGTACAATGATAAAAGGAGACTGGTCTGTTATAGCTAAGTTTAACTTTTTTTAAAACTATCTGCTCTTCTCTAAAATGTCTTAAATATATATATACAGTGTGTTCCCAATTCGGCCTACATATATTGCTATCTCGTTTAGTATACAAGGTAGAGACATGGGAAATGGAAATGTTTTGGAGGATTTAATGCTGATTCAGACTGTTGTTAATTTTTTTCTTAAACATTTAGTTCTGAAGTTATAGCTAAAAAAGTGAAAATTGTCAATTTTCATTTTTCCTTGTGATTCATTTGTTTTAATTTTGACATGTTTTAAACTATAACGTTATTAGAACACTTTTTGGCGACGAACATTTTGCCACGATAAAGCACGTGATAACAGAAAATTCAAACAATATTCGATAACTTGTGTTAATTAAAAAAAAAGATTGGCATGCGATTAATCAACGCCTTTTTTTCTGAATCACGTAGCAGCGGGACTTGGCGGATTTCAAAAATACATTTTTTGTCAGGAAAAAGGGCCCAGATAGAAACCGGACATTCCTACCTCACTAATTTTACTTCTGAGTAGGTATATGTGAACGTGAAAAGAAATGCGAGACTTTTTGTTAGTATTTGAATAATTTTTCATGTCTTAGAGTCAGACGATGGAGTCATTCCTGCAATGGTTGCCTGTTGGAATCCCGAGTGATTTAAATAAAAAAGACAAGACTAGATTCTATCAATTATTTTTTACTTCCCCGTATTTAAAAGCAATTTTAACGCCAATTAAAAAATGCCGAAGGCGGGCAACAAATACAATTCCAATGAAAAAAATTCGAGTGATACGCCTATTATCTGCAGAATGGAATACTTAAGCGACTTAACTGACTGAGTGTACGTAGGTGGCTCATAGTTAGAAAGTGTAGAAGCAAAGCATTTAGATTGTTTACAAGTGAGCTTACAAATGTATGTAGATTGTGACTATCAATCCAGCGCTTTGTTAGGTGAGTTTAATCAATTATTCGATTAAATTCATTAAATATCCTACGCAGTTCGTTTTCAATTTTAAATAGTTTAATAGTTTATTCGGGTTTGGATGAGAGCTACACAATTTTAAAGATAAAAACGGTATTTTGCTCTTATTTTTGCTATACAGACAGGGGCACCCTACTAGGTATATAGCAATGGACCGGACGAATTTGCAATCGTCCGCTATTTGTGTATGCATTCTTTTTTGTTCAGTAAGAAACAACAAAGTAACACAATTTTCAGTTTGTTGGGAATTATAAATGTATAAAAATTATTTCGCCTGGCGAATTTAAGGTAAGAACACGTGTGATTTTAAAAAATCCTAACATTTAAAACCTAAAATGGATATTTATCAAATTGAGGAAAAAGTTAAAATGGTTCAGTGGTATTATGGGGCTAATTCTTTGCAGCGGGTAAAAAATATATTTGCTGAGAATTATCCTAATAGGCCACACCCTGCAATTACTACTATTTCAACAATTATAAATAATTTCCAAAAATACGGGTGCGTTTCTCCCAGAAATCATAAAATACAAAACGTCCAAGAAGTTAATGAGAAACGGGAAGCGAAAGAAATTAATTTGTTGGCATTAATTAATGAAAATCCAACTTCGTCAACACGTGCGCTTGCGGATGAGGTTGATTTAAGTACAAGAACGGTGAGGAGAATATTTAAAAAAATAAGTATCGTTCATACAAAGTTCAAAAAACCCACGAAATTTATCCTGAGGACAATATCAGGAGAATGGAGTTTTGTGAAAACATGATGAATAAGGCAAATGAAAATGAAGATTTTATTCGAAACATTGTCTTTACTGATGAGTCCACATTTCCACTCCATGGTAGGCATAATCCCACTCAGACCCGTTATTGGTCTCAGGAAAATTTACATAGGTATTTTGAACTTAGAACTCAGCGTCCTCAAATGGTAAATGTCTGGAGCGGTATTTATGGGGAACATGTTATTGGGTCATACTTCATTGATGGTAACTTAACTGGTTAAAAATATTTGGATCTTTTGCAACAGCAAATAGTTCCAGAAATTAGACGATTGGCAGGTCCTCGATTTAATGAAGTGTGGTTTCAACAAGATGGCTGTCCAGCACATAATACACGTTTGGTTTTGGATTATTTAAATAATACTTTTCCAACCCGTCTTATTGCTGTTGTTTTCTTGATGAATTGCGTTTAAAAATTCGCAATGTTTTTCAAACAATTACCTGTGATGTTAAACAATGTTCGAAGAAGTTTCTATGATCGCTTAGGACTTTGTTTAGCTGAAGGCGGTGGATTGTTTGAATACTTGCTTCATTAATTAATTTATTTAGATTTTTCTTGTTTTTACTTAATTTTTTTATGTAGTAGTAGTATTTAGTTTTTATTTGGGATTTTTTAGAATAACATGTTTTCTTTCCTTAGAATCGAAACAATAATTTTATTATTGTTTTGATTCAAAAAAACTCTTATAAGCAATAGCGAATTTTATCTCCTACATGCGTAAATAATTATAAAAAACATGAAATACGGCAGTACATCCCAACCCGTCCGTGGTTAGAAAGTTACTGAGGATTGAACGAAAGCGCGCCGGTTGGTCGCGCGAACCTCGGCGCAGTGCTTAGAGGGTAATCGCAAATTCGTCCGGTCCATTGCTATATACCTAGTAGGGTGCCCCTGTCTGTATACAGTTTTAAATCTAATAATAATACTTATGAAAAAACAGGAAAAAAATTCATATGTATATTTAATATTAATTTTTTTTGCACTCAAAAGGTTATATCTTTGTTTCCGTATCAGGTGGAATTTTTGTCATAAAAAATTATATACTCTGATACTGACGAAGGTATTTTTATGAACAGTCAAATGTAGCGAGAAATTAAATAAAAATAATGGAAAAGTTTTCTCACTAACGAAAATACGTTCTGTAGATAAGCCATGATCAAGGACATTAACATTAAAGGGGATCAGTTTCTTGCTTCTTTTACTTTATTTTTTCACAAAATAATGCATATGTAAATCAGGGCCAAGTGCAATTTTTATCTGAATCAGTAAAAATTATAAAATATTTAAAACTATAAAAAATAATTGACTCTTTCCAGTATTTTTTTATATTATTCCCAGATTCCTCGTCCTTAGAAACCGTTTCATTTTTGCGAGGATAGGCGGGTTAAACATGGTTAGAATAGTGGGAGAAAGAACTACTATCAACCAGTAGTTAAAAACGGTATGTCGCGAAAAAATCCTTTGTGTTTTCCGTAATCTAGGGACCCCAAAACGAGATCTGTAAAACATTTTAAAATGCAATTTTTTCGCGGTTTCAGTATATCCCTCATAAACATGATACACACATTTTTTTTAAGTGTCTATAATGCCAACCACACAGTGCCAAATACGCAAGAGGCAAATAACCTCTCGCAACCCGGCTTAAAAATGTATTCATCCCCCCTATAGCTTACCCTCTTATTCACCAGATTTGGCATCCTGTGCTTTTAATGTTATATTTATTGATTCATTTTATGTACGTACTGTCTCTTTTGTATGATTAAGCAATGTATAAGAATTCTTAAAAAGATGATCATGCATTTATGTAGTCAGGGAACAATAAAATGAACAAAGTGCATTTGTGAAATAAAAAACGAATGTAGCCATTTTAACTAATGATAAGTTGTAAGTCATTTATAAATAAACTCTGAAACCGGAGAAGCTTGGAAACAAAACGTGAGACTTTTTTGCTGAGGCAATAAAATCTTTTATTACCACAGGACACTAAATATGCTTCTGCTTTTTATTATTTATTTAGATATACTACTTTAGCATTATTATTGTTTGAATATATTTAAGATAAACCGAAAAAAAAGTTAGACTCTGCGCAGTTTTCCTCCAGGGAAACTCCTGAAGTATTTTTGTAAAAGGTATTTTTTAAGAAGCAAAGGATATTTTTGTCATTCACCGATGGAACAATGAACAAACTTTTAAAACATACTTTTCCAAAAATACTTTACCAGGGAACAGAAACGGTTTTAAAAAAATATTGCAAAAAACTCGTTTAGAAGTCCGTTTCAACAAAAATGAGATAAATATATAAATTTATCACTCAAGTGTACATAAATATAAATTGAAAAGCAATTAATCAAATATTAAAAATCAATTATATTGTTTACTAATAACTTTATTACAAGTGCAACAATATAAATTATAATGCTTCCTTGACACTAGGAGTTTGTTAATTAATTAAGAAAAACGCTTTACCTCGTATTTAATTTCTTAAAAATTAATACATTTTCTTTACTTCTACTCTTAAAATGTAAAAAGCATCATCCTCACTAAAAGTTTTGTTTAAAATTTTTGGACATTTGCTACGTAAATTCTTTTGGCAAAGTGGGATACTAGAAATAGTGGCAAAAAATGTGCTTCTAATCTAACTTCTACTCTAACTCGCCTCTTTTCGATTTTTGAATGACATTTTTCGGATAACTGCATAGGCGTATTCATACATTCAGACATGCCCCCCAATTTATTTAAGTAATATTTTTTTCTCATCTAAGCGCTTCACAAAATAATAAAATAATAACTTATAGATTTACGTTCACTATTTATGTTATGTCATTATGGGTAAAAATCTTAAAATAAAGTCTTTTTCGGAATAAAATGGCTTTATATGGGCAATACAAATTTATCTATAAGAGACAGTACGGATTCCGTTTTTTTTTATTAGGTTTTCCTTGTTCCAGGCTATAATACGTGGTACGATGAGTGCAACTGTTGCCCATATGGGTACCACATTGATTTGGACTTTGTGCGGTACTGCGAATCCATCAGCAAAGAGGATAAAAACCGCACGGGGTCCATTAAGAGAAGGAAAGATAGACGGAAACAGCGACAGAGCATGGAAATGTTGCTGGGGTTAACACCACCCGTTTTAGCTATTCTTGATGAGGCATATAGTAAGGTAAGAATAAGTTTATGATCACTTTGGTTAATATGTATACGAGGGTCACTGAAAAACTTTACTACCTAGTTATGAGGGCAACAATTTACAGTTTATTTATTATTTTTATGTTTTTAATATTATATATTTGTTTGCTTTGTTTATTATGTCATTGTTAAGAAAAAAATGTTTTGTTGCCCTTCGTGGAAAAAAATGTTAAGAGATAATTTTTCGTTTGTTTGTAATTCGTAAACATTGCTTACGCAAACATGCAACAGTAAAATTCGTGTCATCCACACCTAAGTTTCTTCAGGTGAGCATAATAAGACGTAAACGAATACTGGATATTTTTAGACGAACTATTCGCAAGAATCGCCAAAAATAATTCAAAAACAAGCACAACAGCCGTCTATGCAGCACTTTAATTTTAACGATGGTTTTGACGATGCCGTTTCGGACTTTGAAAGAGCCTTACAAAGATCTAAAAGCAAATTGTCCAATAATCTGCCAGATGTTACCGCCGTCTCAGGTTTGTATAGTTTCTTTATTTGTATGTGCAAGCATTAGCTTTTAAAACCACTTTTACACGACATTGCGGCAACTACTCGCAAATTTCTTCCTTTTTTCAATGTTCTTAAATTTGTATACTTTGTTTGCGTAGGACAAAGCTTTAAGCTGTAACACCTTTAAACAGCAATACGAGGGCATCAGCAAAATATCTCATCAATTTAAAATATTTTAGGTACATACTAAGCAAGTTTTGCAAGGAAGAACCATTTTAATCCAAATGGTTACTAAATAATATACCCATTTTTTAAAATGTTTGTATAATTTCATTTTTTTTAAAGTTTAATTTTAAGAATGTATTTCCTTGCTGTAAAATTTGAAAATTATAACAAAGGGTTTTTTTTTATCTTGGGACAGTTCATACAGTCCATTAAGTACTAACATACCGTGGGTGTATATAATGGAGTAAGAGGTAGCCTATCAACACGTGACTTAAATATTTGAAGGTTGGAAAAGAAAGAAAAAATCTATGCAGTCAGCAGATTCTAGAGTCACGAAACTCTGTGAATGAAGTAACGAACTCTTCGTGTGGACGGTAAAGGATAAATAAGAGCGGCACTTTATGTTGCTCTATTGGAAGCTGCCAGTGCAGTAATTAATTCTTGGAAGCAGAAGCCGTGAAATACCTATAAAAGGGCGACAGATCGCCAACAACTCGGGGGTGGGCAAGGGAAGGAAGCTTTTCTGTAAGAGAGGAATAATTAATTAGGCGAACAACTGTCTTTTTAATCTCGAAAGTAACGCCCACAAAATGACTCTTTGTTCTGCAGAATTTGGCCGCTTATAGGTGTCATAAGTAAAGGATAAGTATTTGTTTAGGAAATAGGCTATAGGAAAAGTAATAAACCTCATTTAGAATATATTCTTATATTAAAATGCAGTTATGCTTAAAATAACTTTGTCTCGCTACTTTTTTTCTATTATTTAGACCAATTAAAAAGCAAATTGTAAACTTATGAAAATATATTTTTGACACGTCTGTACAGCTGTTGTTTCTATTATTTTTTATTACCAACAAATTGGCGGCATTTACCATACTGACAGTCGCCGACAAAAATAGAAAGCAGATTTGTTAAAGCCATGATTCAGACGAGGTTCTGCTTTCGCCATAATGCTGTCAGCGTTCTTTGTCCCGTCTTTTTACAGAAGTCTCTACGGTTAAGGTTTCTTGAAGTTGTTATATAAACCTAACAAATACAGTTATTATGTAATAAAAGTTTTACCAGTTTTGCTTTTTGATTTTTTTTAATTTACATTTTTGCTTAGTTTAAATTTACCAAAATACTGTTTTATTAAACGGAGTGGGAAAACGTTTTATATGAGATAACATGTAATTTTTTTTTCCTTCTATATATATTTAAATCGGCATTTGGTTTGGCTTTACCAGGGAATTAAATTATTTAAAAAAAAAAAAATAAAGGGATATAGGAAGGTGTAGATAGTTGTTTGTATGTTTTTATTTTGACGACGACTTTAAAATATTATTCATCAACTGATGTGCATCTTATAAACTCTAATTTAGTTTCATACCCCCACTCTGCTTATTCAGTCAATTAGGTACTAAAAGTGCATCGCATTTACAGTAGATCAAATAATTTAGGCATTCTTTTTAAAAAGTTTTTTTTCTGTTAAGCTGTCGATAAAAATATTTTTATTAATATCGACCAAATTGTCCGTGACCAATATTACGAGGAGGGTTCAAATATTGACCAAAACTTGGCTGGAACGTTCATTTAACTGCAATAGGGAACAATTTTTACATTATTTCTTCACGTATTCACCCTCTCTCTAATATAACTTTTATAGAAGTTTTTTGGTTGGGCGCGAAGTCACTTATGCATAAACTTGGCAGTACCCCTTTCAGGCCGACAAAAAATCCGGACTATAAAGTGGATGTGGAAGAACTTACCAGTGCATTTTATTGAGAATATTTATATTCAATTAGGCCGTATAAGATCGGGCGTTATCGAGCAGTAGAATGAAACTCTCGATTAAACGGCCGTCCCTTTTAAACCCCTTTTAAACAAAATGCAGTTTTAACTTGAAAAGTCAGCTAGTCAGAATAATAAAGGGCATTAATGGTACGTCCTTCTCTCAAAAAATCGGTTAAGGCAGTACCCTCACTGTCTTAAAACACGGAAGCCAATATTTTACCTGCCTATGTCAAAATCTTTGCTTTTTTCGGTTTTGGGCATTTTGAGTGTTGCCACTCTAGAGCCAGGGGATGCATCTTTTGTCTAAGTATCTCCTGGGAAGCTCGGTATAGACTTAAACACATCGCTGGTTTTGTTCCATAGTTAGTGTCTTGTGCCAACTTTTCAGCAATGCTGATAAAAATGGATGATTTCCTTGACGCTACCAACACTAATTTAAAATGTGACATTTCCAGGACAAAAAGAAGACCGTTTATCAGGTCAATGTTGGTTTGTATTGTCTAGTTTTTCGGATGTCTCGCAATCGGTAAACGTTCCTCCTTACACTTCTTACACCAATTAAACACCTAGGTTTTCAATAAGGATTCCTCATATTGCGCTTATTTTAAAAATGTCACTAAGTTTGGCACCCTTATTCACCAGAAATCCAGTTCTTATGCGTTGCGCAACGCAAACATGTACTACCTGCTCAGTCATTTTAAAAATTTCCAAATAAAATCAGTTACTGTAATATTATGCACGCCATCGAGATACCCCAATGCAAAAATGTTAAAACGAAATTGCGGCTAAAACAATTCTTTTGATTCTGAGAATAAAATGCCCGGTCATATTAAAAACCCCCTCGTATTTATTCTTCCTATACAGGGGGTCCCAGAAGCAACTGCAGATTCCTTAGGTCGAAATAATGCAATTAACGCAAACTTGCCTGATCTCAATTGATAATAACTAAGATATAGGGTGGTGTCAAACTTTTAATTTTGTTTTCGTTTCTTCGTAATAATTTCTTAACTAAATGACATACCGGTACAAAATTGGGGATTTGGAGGTTCTTTGAGGCGAGAAATTCAAATTCGTCCATGCTTTTGATGTTGCTAGTAGAGAGCGCTAGCTACGGCCTACCGCACTTGTTTTAGATGGTATAACTTTTTTTAAGCTTACTATAATGACCTGTTTTCTTTTTTTGCGTCAAAAATGTATACCTCATTTAGGTCTCTAGGAGCAATTGTTTTCGAGATAAATGTACTTTAAAGGACCCCGAAATTTTCCTATGGAAAAAGGTGTTTGGGCAAATTGTTTTCAAACTTTGCCAAGTAATAGTTTTTAACCTTGTGATCACAAGTCTCCACGGGCACAAAACCCTAAAACCCCTCTAAACCTCGCAAACCTCAAATGTCTCCAAATCCCCAGTGACCTTTAAGGCTGTGGGGGTGTTAGATGGGTTTTTGGGTTTTGTGCCGCGGAGACCTTTGATCAGCGTGCTGAAAACTATTACTTGCAAAGTTTAAAATCAGTTGGCCAAAACCCATTTTTCATAGAAAAATTGCGGGGTCCTTTAAAGTGCGTTTATCTTGAAAACAGTTGCTGCTAGAGACCTAAATGAGGTTCACATTTTTGACGCAGCGGGAATTATAGTAACTTTTTTTAATAAACAGGTTAATATACTGAGCTTAAAAAAGTTATGCCATCTAAAACAAGTGGGGTAGGCCCTAGCTGACGCGCTCTACTAGCAACACCAACAGAATGGACGAATTTGAATTTCTCGCCTAACCCCCGAATCCCCAATTTTGTACCGCTATGTCTTTTAATGAAGAAATTATTACGAAAAAACAAAATTAAAAATCTGACACCCTGTATGTTAGTCATTATGAACATTGAGAAAAGGCAAGTTTACGTAAATTGCATTATTTCGACCTAAGGAATCTGCTGTTCCTCTGTGTCCCATTACTTTTGGGACACCCTGTATATTGCTTTCTTTATATGGGAGTAAAATTACATTATTATTATCCGCGACTCAGAAATGAGATGTTTGCAATAATTTTATAAAGTAGAAATTACTTTACAGAAAAAAATTAAAATCAAATTTAATAAGCCAAAATGAGCGTAATATTTTATAAGATATGGGTACAAATAAACAGAGTGTTTGAAAGAATCTAAAACAGCCTTTGCAAAATTGCTATTAAAGTATAAAGATGTAGTTTTTATTATAATGATTTAACAAAAGTAAAATCAATTGGAAAGTATACGGTGGTTTTTATTTACAGACTAAAGGTCTATATAACTTAAATTAATAACCAGACTGTCAATTGAAACTTATAAACCGTTCATTAAATAAATTTAAATTTAGGAAACAGTCTGTGAGAGCCCCCAACGAACTGCAGTTACAAAGAACAATCGTCGAGCCATGAACTTTCAAACTTTTGTTGCCCACCCGACCTTAACGGTTAAATAATGCGCAAGCTCCCCGATGCTTTATTAAATATACTACTTTCAGTTCGCGATAGTTTTGTGTCGATTTTTTATGAGTTTTGCGGTAAATAAGTTAAAATTCAACAGGTTGAATGGAGCCAAATAAAAATCAATTTGCACGTGTGTTTTTCATTTTCGCGTGGTTTTTCTACGCGGCGCTGCGAAAGATTATTTTATTTGTTGATAACATTATCTATATCAATACTACGCGAAATGAATTACAGTTAGATGATAATGCATTTGAATATCATCGTTCCCAGTGTTATCAAGATTTTTTAATATGTTTAGAAAACTTGCGGAGGGTTCCGTCGATTTCCTCCATATCGTCTGCTTCTGGATTACTGACAGTGTTGCCAAATAACCAGGATGGACCTTTAAAACCCGAATTTGATGCGGCCAGCGTCGAATCTTACGGTTTGTCTCCTATGGCCTTGCAAAATATTAGGGAAGCCCTAGCACTGAGCCTCGAGAGGACAAAGCAGTTAGAAAGTCAAGTCAGAATACTACCGGAGCTACAGGTAGAAATACATAATATTTTTACAATGTTTTCTAAACTAAGTTAGTTTTAGTACAGATAAGTAAAAACACAGGTTTCTTTGTTATCATCTGTCACGGTATATCACATAGTGATATCAAAATATTATTACTTTATTAGCAACAACGACCCTTTATTGGTCGAAGACACTTAGAATAAATACAAGATAAGGTCAAAGAACTCATGTTTAAGAAGTCTCAATTTGAATTGAGATTTTGACTTGAAACCACAACAAACAGATAAATGGATAAGAAATAAATACGTTTTTTTACTGTTCATCTATCCGTTTGTGTGTATCTGTTACTTTCTTTTAATATATATATATATATATATATATATATATATATATATATATATATATATATATATATATATATATATATATATATATATATATATATATATATATATATATATTATATATATTTTTTTTTTTTTTTTTTTGATTGTTAAAACACCGGGAAAAAAATACTACAGGTTTAACCTAAGCAGTATGTTTCCATATATACTTATCAGATAACACATTTGTTCACCTTGTATAAAAAGAAAGTTTCGATTCTTGCAGATTTTGCATAATTTTTGGTTAAATTCGAGAATAGGATTATTTAATATAAAAATGTATATCCTAAATAAACAAAAAGCAGTATTTTTTTGCCTAAAGCTAGTATAAATATTAAAGACCTTTAAGGCTACTCCAAGGCTTGTGCAAAAAGACTTTAGTAGTTGTCTTTTGCCTAGACATGTCTACAATAATTATAACAGTAAAGCCATTCTATTAATCTAAAAACAAATATGAGCAAGTTTAAAGTCAGTATAATATAACAAGTTTAAACGATAAATGTGTGTAATAATAAAAAAAGTTATTTGAAACAAAATATCTTTAAAGAAATTAAGTAGTAAAATTACTGGTTTTTATAAAAAATAACTTTAATTCATTGGTTAGAAAACACATGACGTAACTTCCATACAACATTGTTACAACATGTAAACAACCGTTCATTTTTACATAAATTAGTTAATTTAATTAGTTCTATTGTTAAATAGTTTACACAGTGTGAACCTGACAGATAATTTAAATATTTATTATATTTAAAAAAATATGTTTGAAAGAGAGCTTTTTAAATGAACGATAAGCTTGTATTATGAGTACCTTAGTTATGTGGCCAAAATTATCTCCAAATTTGATTTTTGGTAATAGTACATAAATTTGAGTTTGATATTTGCGCACAAACGCTTATTTTGGAAACAGCTGTCAGCGAATTAGCATAACATAACCCGGAAGGGTATAACATTTATAATTAAAAAAAAGCTTTAAAATTTTTATTAAATTATGTCAGGTTTAGACAGATAAATGAAAGTTATTACTTTTGGCTGTTGCAACAGTTGGTTGTTTTATAGCTCTATATTTATAGGAAAAAAATAAATAATGAGGAAGCGCACAATGGACAAAACAGTGGCTTAAAAAAACGGAAAATTTTATATTAGCTCTTAAATTAAAAAAAAAAAAAAACATAAGTGATCGACAGATGTTTGATTCGGGTTATAAATTTGTCAGTAATCATTTATTTACTGTAAAACATTTTAGGACAATTTTTTAAAAATTATTAAATAGCTTTATGTGTTTAATTACTGGTGTATTTGGAATATAAAATTCTAAAAGTAAATTAAAATTTAAGAAAAAAATTGATGAATGGAACACCTATTTGATTTAATTAACTACCGACCCCAAAAATTGTTCTGCTTAATTCTCACGCATGTTCTCATCTCTCTAGTTAAATTATAGAACATGTTTTGGGTTTTTCTTGGGAAAATTATAGTTAGAATTATTAAACGTGTGAGGCACAAAATAATTATTGTTTAAATTTTAGGAAAAATTATGGAAATAAATAATTTTGGCAATAATTCTCCTACATGTAAAACGGCCCTTAAATGTTGTTTAGTTAATTTTGTCTAATTTCATATTTAAATATCAACTGGAGAATACAATATTCTCAATTTTGATTTAGAAAGAAAGTCTTAAAAACTCATTTGCCATACCTAAAAACTAAACTAAATAAACATTAAAAAAATCTTAAATACAATCGAAACAAAATAAAACAAACAAATTACTTTGAAACTAAAAGTAACGCACAAATTCATAATACTGCTTTAATGTCAGACAATTACTAAAAGCGCATCGGCGTTGCGACGCGACAGTCGTTGAACCATCTGATTTCTAGTTCAAGGGATACAATCGCCCAAACAAGTTAAGTAGTTTTCTTAATTTTCCTGTATTATTTAGATTTTTTAAAATTTATTTTCGTTAAGGCCACTGTATCGTTAAATTTTTTAAGGTAAATTCTAAATCATTTTGTATTAAAACATACTATATTTAGCACTTTGTTAATAAAAACATGGGGGATTGTTTACAGCAAGAATTCATTATCATACAATAAAAGTATTTCTTGCGTAAGTTCAACAATAAAATAACTTCCTGGATATCTCAAGTCTTGGATTTCTTTAAAAAATATTACCTGTCCAATGCCCTTTTAATTAACTATTTAAAATTGTGCCTTTAATGCTTGTACTGAAAAATTAACTTCAATTAATAAGCTACTCATGCAAGAAATCCCTTCTTGTGCCTATAATTAATTTGCCTTATCTGACGCACCGTTTTGTTTGTATTGTTCAGTACGTGCAAATTTTAAATTTCATAAAGACCTTCATTTATTTCAATGAAATTTTGTTTACCTGTATAAATGTGTACTTTTCGAGAGGTTCATGTCCTATCGATCCTTTAAATGTAATAATAGACCTAACAAAGATGCAGATTCATTTTTTGTAAGTATCCTTATATATTTCCTAATTACAAGTGGTATATTTATATTTTTTTGTAAGCTTATAGTTGTTTATACATTTTGGCGCTGTTAAAACTGAAAATACCATAATGGGTACTTGTTAAGTCCAGATTTTTAGGTTATTCTCCCCTTATTGTCTAAATTTAGGGCATCCCTAGTTGTAAATCTGTAACTTACGAGGGGTGGTTGGTTATATATGGAGTTATTTTTGGTTAGACGTTTCGGTTTCAATTTTACGTTTAAGACACATATCCATTAATTGTGATTCATCAAATTAGCTAGAGTGATACACAATATATCTTTAAAAGCAAGTTGACTCAAAAACAAAGTTTTTATTGGCAAATAAGTTTTTTTTAAATGGACCATTTTGCCAACTTTGGACCCTTTATTTAATTCTACATCAAAATGTATAATACACTATACGAGATAAGTAATTAAATTAGTAAATAAATATCTAAAATAAACTAAAATAGCTTACAAACCTATTTTAGTAGTTCTTACAGAGAAAGGTAATTAATTAAATGTTATCATATTATTCGTCACTCTGACAGTGACAGAATTATTTTAAAGTTATTAGAAAGGAAATAGTATTTTCTTAATAAAATTTATCAACAGCAAGCCGATTTACTCACTAGTGGTAAAGAGTGAAGGCATTTTATTAGGAAACTACTATTTCCGTTCTCATTATTTATTAAGTAAACTACCCTAAAATAATTCTGTCACTGTCAGAGTGACAAATAAAATGATAACAATTAATATTCATTTATTACTTTCCATTGTAAGAACCACTTAAATAACTAGGTAAGTTATTTTAGTTTCGTATAAGGTAATAATTTACTTACGTACTTATCTCAAAAACCAGCTATAATTGACATATAGTGTATTAGACCTTTTTAATGAAGAATTAAATGAATAGTCAAAATTTTGCATAATATACAGGGCGTTCTACAACGAAAACCTTGTTTTTGAGCCACCTTGTAGATTTACCGATACTGTCAATAAGATTGGCGTTTACAAAGAAATATTTTTTATTTTAAGTTTATTTTTGTATCATGTACAAGGGCGCTTTTATTTCGTATATAAAAAGAGTTGGGACACCTAGTATATGTATAAATATCTATATTATTGCGATTATGTTTGTGCCAAAAATTTACACAGTAATTATTTTGAGTTTCATTGGTTAATAATAGTTAACATTTTTTTCATAAATACGAAACTTACAAACAACCAATTGTTGCAACACCCAGGAGTAACACCTTCCTTTTATCTACCTGCACCTGATATAATTGAAAGGACAATGAGAGCTTTTTTATATTTATTATATTTTATAAATTATAGCAACAGTTTTACGGAAACTTAATCTAAGTCTCAAACACATATTAATGTACTATTATCAAAAATCATATGAAAAGTTTCATTAAAATTAAGGACATAATTTTTTCCCTAAATTTCACTAGAATAGGCACCTTGCACATATTTTTTTATTGGCTAAAAATAATCCTTTATACCTAAATAACGCTTTTGCCAAATATTTTTTACAATAAATTTTATAACAGTTACAAGCATTTAAAATTACAATATAAAACTTTCCCGTCAAAAGGGTATCTACGTCATAAGTGACTAAACACACGTATTTACAACGCCTGTTCGACAGAGGTGACCGGGGCTAAGTTCCAGTATTACATCTTAGATGAAAGTAGAGCTCATTCGGATTTTGAAACACTTTTGAAAGTGTCATGTTCATTTGTTTATTTAAAAAGTAATATACTCTAATTTGTTCATTTTCGTTTGATGAAGACACATTAAGAAAAAGCGTATTGCATTGGTTTAAAAGGTCCGTAACTATGGTTACAACAATAAAAAATATAGTGCATTGGTTCAGAAAGTCATTAATCATGATTATTTACGAGGTGTTTTGCTCAAACGATCATGAACAGTTTTTAGAACTTCAACCTGTTTTTTTTGCGGAATGTAAGTATTTTTTTTTGGTAATTGCGATGGATTTTGAAAGTGTAATTACCCTTTACGTTTATTATGTTGCATATTTATATTGCATTAAACCGGAATAAAGGAACGCGATTGTTTTTTTCTTTTTGCTCGAATGAAATAAATTAACAAAAAAAACCTATATTGGAACTCGGCAGCACCTGTGTCGTCTCACAGCTTTTTGGTCTAACGCCAAATTTGAAGGGCCAGACGTAAACTTTAAATCGTAATTACGCCGAAACTATTTTTTTCTCGGTAAAGATATTTGGAAGATGGTTCTTTAATAGGCAAAGGAAGAGATTGGACGTATTTTAACATCAAAATAAATTTTATGCAAGGGGCCCATTCGCGTATGTCTAGGTGTATTTTTAGTTTGCACGAATGCATGGCTATTGTTTTTCCTTTACTAATTAGGATACTAGGTAGTGTTTTTTATATTTCTTTTTGAAAAGGTCTGCAATTAATTATTTTTCAATATATCATACATGTTATCCAGCTTTTCCTTGCTATACATTTATTTACCACGCCCTTTTGTGATAGAAATAATGGTTTTTAATTAAAATACTCCTAATAATACCCATTTCGAGTTAAAACCCGCATGTCATTTTTAACCGCATTATTTTGTATCTTTCGATATAAATTTCATTGGAGTACGAACGTTTTATTTTTGTGTATAATTGTCATTAATAAGTTTATTTAAACAACAATTAAAACCAGTTTTTTCACGTATGGGAAGGTTATATCGCGAAAAGTAAATATAATTTTACAATTTCTCTAATTAATTTGGTATTCAAAGCTTCGTAAAATTACATAAAATTTGTTTACAACTATAGTAATAAACTTCTCTCTTCAGTCTAATAAAGACTTTCCAGTGTTAAGTGTAATTTTTTTCCAAAATTTTTGTTGTTCGCTGAAATATGGTTCACGAAAAAATGGTGCGTAATACTACAATTTCTTTTTTAAATTTAAGAGGTAACGCCACATGTATATTTATAAAGTTACAATCACTTTTACTATTAGTAATACAAGTTCTTTCTACAAAGAATAATGACATTTGATGACTCAACCGTCAACCGCCAAATACGATTTAAGAGTTCAGATAAACCTAATTATGGCAGCGCAATCATCACGTAGCTCCGACAATCTACTGTAGACATTAACATTATTTTGTAGATTGTTGAAATAAATTTCATAAAGTTTTTAAAATTTTTTTACTAATTTCATGTAACGAAAAGTATGCAGATTATTCTAATTTATCGATTTTTAAATATATGCAATACTTTTACTATCGTATATTATTGTTCTTATTATACGTCTGAAAGATAAGTCGACCTTAACCTAACTGGTACGTAATTTACTGAGTCATCGACTTTATACAGGGTGTCCCAAAAGTAATGGGACACAGAGCAACAGCAGATTTCTTGGGTCAAAAAAATGCAATTTACGTAAACTTGCCTTATCCGAAAGTTAATAATAACAAAGATACAGGGTGTTAAACTTTTAATTTTGCTTTCGTTTTTTCCTAATAATTATTTAACCAAATGACCTAGCGGTACAAAATTTGGGATCTGGGGTTTTTCGAGGCGAGAAATTTAAATTTGTCCACACTTTTAATGTTGCTACTAGAGGGCCAGCTAGGGCCCTACCTCACTTGTTTAAATGTAACTTTTTAGGCTTAGAATATTGACCTGTTTATTAAAAAATAAGTTACTATAAATCCTTCTGCATCAAAAATGTATACTTTATTTAAGTCTCTAGGAGCAGCCGTTCTCGAGATAAACGCATTTTAAAGGATCTTGCAATTTTTTTATGGAAAATAAATTTTATTCAATTGTTTTTAAACTTTGCATAGTGATAGTTCTAAACACGCTGATCAAAGGTCTTCCAGGGCACAAAACCCAAAAACGCCTCCAACCCCCCCAAAATCACCCTCAAAGGTCACTGGGGATTTGGGGACTTTTGAGGATGATTTTGGGGGGGTTGGAGGCGTTTTTGGGTTTTGTGCCTTGGAAGACCTTTGATCAGCGTGTTTAGAACTATCACTATGCAAAGTTTAAAAACAATTGGATAAAATTTATTTTCCATAAAAAAATTGCAAGATCCTTTAAAGTGCGTTTATCTCGAGAACGGCTGCTCCTAGAGACTTAAATAAAGTATACATTTTTAATGCAGATGGATTTATAGTAACTTATTTTTTAATAAACAGGTCAATATTCTAAGCCTAAAAAAAGTTACGACATTTAAAACAAGTGAGGTAGGCCGTGGCTGGCGCCCTCTAGTAGCTAAATCAAAAGCGTGGACGAATTTAAATTTCTCGCCTCAAATAACCCCCAGATCCCAAATTTTGTACCGCTAAGTCATTTGGTTAAAGAATTATTAAGAAAAAACGAAAGCAAAATTAAAAGTTTAACACCCTGTATCTTTGTTATTATTAACTTTCGGATAAGGCAAGTTTACGTAAATTGCATTATTTTGACCTAAGGAATCTGCTGTTGCTCTGTGCCCCATTACTTTTGGGACACCCTGTATATACTTTTATAGGTATGTACAGGGTGATCAGTTAAGGGTAGCGAGCGGCCATATCTCATGAGATATTGGTCGTACAGATTTGAGAAAAAAATAATCATAATAAAAATCGCCAAGAGAAATTGCTGGAAATTATTTTCGAGTTTGTCAAACGTCCGCTAGAGGACGTAACAACCAACACCAAGTAGAAAAATGGGATTTTTATAGAAATTTGTCTAATGAAAGTATATCGATGATATCATTTTCATATTTACTGACCATTTCCCTACATTTTTTGTCTAAAACGTTTTGTTCTATCTATGAAAATAAAGCGGTGGGGAAAGTTCAATTGTTTTTTTAAACAAACCAAGATTTCTCCCGTTTCTTTTGACCAATTTTAGCAAACTTAGGCTCATATGAAAGAGCATAATTTGCACTACAAAACGCTTATTTGGTTTTGAATTTTTGACTTTTGCTGTCGCCGCTAGATGGCGTTAACTGAAATGGTAGCAAATTTTGAGTTTTTTTCAAAAAAACAAATGTAATGGTATATTAATTTTTATATATTTTAAGAGAGGATAATTTTCTCTATAATTTAATAAAAAATTTATTATTTATCCACCTTTTTGAACAGTTGATATTAACCAAAATATAATTTTATTACACTAAAATGGCACGCCACTGTTTTTATCAAAATAAAAATCAGATTTGTAATCGCTTATTGTTGCTAACAAAGAACCTCTTGACTTTTTTCGTTAGACAAACGGTTTTGGATTGAAAATAAAATAGGTTTACATACTGTTTACAATGATAATAATAAGGTAACAGTATGTAAACCTATTTTATTTTTCCTTTCAAAAACGTTTTTAACGAAAAAAAGTCAAGAGTTCTTTTTGTTAGCAACTAATTAGCGATTACAAAACTGATTTTTATTTTGATAAAAAAAACAGTTTGGCATGCCATTTTTATTTGTAATAAAATTATATTTTGGTCAATATCAACCCGTCAACGGTTCAAAAAAAGGTAGATAATAAATTCTTTTCATTAAATTATAGAGAAATTTATCCTCTTTTAAAATATATAAAAATTAATATAGCATAAAAAACTCAAAAATTTGCTACCATTTCAGTTAACGCCATCTAGAGGCAATAAACAAAAAATGCCAATTATTTCAAAATTATTACCATTTTTCGTTTGTGGGCTTCATTATTTGTTTTTTAATTTTTTGTTTGATTTGGAAGGGTAAGTACTTAACATAAAAAGAGTTTTCTTGTATTTTGGGAAAAACAAATTATACCCGAAATATCACACAAAAACTAAAATGGCGAAGGCGGTCCTGAACAACAATCTAAATTAAATCCGCTCCTCTAAAACTATATTAGGTTCTATTTTTGTCACGATTTCTGGTGTGGATTCATTTTTTGGACATGTTTTACAAGGATCGTCTTCAAGACTTTCTACTGTCCTTATTTAAGGTAAAGAGTCCCTATACACTTTTAAAAACCTTCATGAATTTGTTATGGTGCTAGACCTTCCAAACATAAGAATGTTATCACTGACGCACATTCATTTTTTTCCACTGGAATAAATATTGTAACACGTCAGCTTTAAACAGCTGTAATTATACCATTTTTGGAGAAATTAAGCGACGAAATCAATGGCGCCATTTCTAACGAACGAGAAAACGTATTGAACCATCAGTTAGGGTGGCTCAGTTTAATAGAATGCGAATCTTTCATAAATAATTAACTTTCGATGTGATTCCAAAAGCATTGTAGGAACAAATTTTTTATTTCTATTTTTTCTTATCGTAGGATGAATTGGCATTACTACGCAAAGAAAATAAACGCCTGAACTTAAAAGTAAAATCGGAAGAAAATTCTAAATTGAACACCCTTAATGGAAACTATATTCAGCTTATTCAAACTCATCAACCAAATCGCAAAAGATCACAGAGCTTTACTCATATTGACAGTTTTGAAGACGATGTTAAACGAGATCCACCACCTCCTCCTCCACCTCGAAAAGATTTTGGGGTGATGTGTGGGGTACTTACTCGGAATATTGGGGTTGGTCATCAATACCCCAATACAAGACACGCTTCGACATTGACTACTGAGTTTGCAGACAAGTGGCTTCCTGAAAAAGCAAGATTCTTAAACACTGAGCCTCTCATCAGTCCCAAGATCACTAGTAACAAAGGAACTCAGACACTTTTTGTAAAGGAAAAGCGCGATATGGGCATCCAGTCTTCTCTGCTAGAACCGAAAAAAATTACTGTGATACGCTATTCTCAAACAGATCCTATTTTAAAACCTGAAGTATCCCATGTTGGTTCTCAAGTGGTTTCTCGAATGTCACACATTGGTCTTCAAAAGAACGTCGAATGCTATTCAGTGGGCAGCTCAGATGATACAATAGATGATATAATTTGTGAAAAATGCAACGCATTCAAAAGGTCAATAGGTGTAGGACCGGAGAAAAGTGAGGACATTTATACATCACCAGTATCTTTAGCAGCTTTAAGTAATAGAAGTAAGTCCTTTAATTTAGGAGAGGAAAGACTAGATCTGCAGAAGAGAACTCGGACGGTAGCATCACAGTATGACAACAATTTAAACACTATAAGTAGATCATGCCAAAGTGAGGTCAAAACCAGTTCTAAGTCTTCACAACATGAAATCAAGCTCGCAGAGAAGAACACGCAATATGAGAGCACATCAGTTTCGAAAAACACTGACACTAGAGACTTGAAGTCACCCACTAAATCCATTTCTTGTGAAGCAAAAGAAGAAAAGCCTCAAACTGCAGAGAAAGGTAGCAACACTATTAGTGAAGAAAAAGAAGTATCAGAAGAAAAGATATGTGCCAAATGCGCCAGTAAAGAAATGGAGACTTCTAGAGAATTCAAGAAAGATATGCCTAGCAGTCCTACTCCTAGCAGGATTCCTGTGCCGACAACACCTATTGAAAACAGAAAGTTTAGAAGGCAAGATACATATACCAAGATCTATTCATCCTCACCTACTGATAAGTCGCCACTTGAATCTTTCAAGTAAGTGCTGTTTTTTCTACTATCAAGTTGTGTATTAAGTTTGGATGTCCCCCAGAAAAAAAAATCTAAGTTTTAAAAGAGTATTATTATTTTTTTTTCGTTAATTTTATCGTCAAATCCCAAATTGCGCTAAAATATCTGCATTTTTCTTGAAGTAAGTGGCATCTAAAATATTTGCATAAGATAATTGTTGAGTGAAAAAAATTAAACTGGCTATGGTTAAAAAAAAAACCATAGATAATTTTGCAATTTAACGATAAAATTTGATCAAATTTACGAAAAAATACAAATTAAGGATTAACTTTTAAAACTTAGATTTTCTCTGGGAGGTGGGTAAAAAAACCAACTTTGTTGCGCAAATTCCAAAATGATTTATTTTGCAAAGTGCCTTTGGGGCCAATAGCTTCTGGTATATATTTAATGTGGCTCCCATGTCTCACTTTTTAGATAAAAAAGTTTGAAAATCCTAGCCTAGACAGTGCACCCCCTACCCTTAAAAATCTGCCCTTTATCGGCCGTTTATTAATTTTTTTGTCGCTAAATGCCACCTAAAATATAATACAAATCTGTGATATTTCATTTAAATAACATTTTTCTAGTAATAAAAGCCATTCTCAATACCAACCCTTTAACGAGCCGTAACTCGGAAATGGGGAATTTCCGGACCCATGTTAATAAGACAATTTTTCCAGAACGGTCTGCTCCTTCTGACTGTTAACTGAAATTTACAAAAAGTTAAAGCACAAAAAGGTTTAAATTACAAAACCCCCCGTACCCTCAAAAATGTACCCTTCTTTGGCCCTATATTTATTTATTTTTTATGCAGTTTAATTTTACATCAAATGTAGTATGAATCTGTGAAATTTAATTTAAAAACAATTTTCCTGCAATTAATTAAAACCCGTTTTCATTACTAACCCGTTAACGGCCGTATCTTAAAAACGGGGCATTTCTAGACTCCTGTTAATGGAAACTTTTTTGGTTTTATTTTAGGGAGGGAAAGACGCTGCCGAAAGGTTTAGGTTCACTTTTGAAACATATTGTATATGCTAGCTAAACAATATAGTTAAAAAAACTTTCGATGCAGCAAATAAAAATATGGTTTTATGAACTTTGAATGAAACATTTTTAGAAACAAGTTTTCTTAATCAAAAGAGGTCATCTGACTCTCATATTACCAAAATATATTATATTGTTATCTCAATAGCCCCTGTCATACACTTGTCAACTTGAAAATTAATTTTGTTCGCTGAAGCGAATTTAAAGTTGAGATAAATGATTAATCTTAAAAAGGTTGACTTAAAGATCTTCAGATCGTTAAGAAATATTATATATTTACATTCAGATTGCTTCATTCATTTAATCTGTACTGCAATCGCTGCTGTCAAAAATTAAGAGTGATACAGGTGCATGTTGCGTATTTTTATGAATATATAAGATTTTGAAGTTATAAGAATGCATGGTTATTAAATTTTTGTCATAAATTTGTGTTTAATAAAAATTCTACGAGCCATTTCAAAAAAATAAGGTATATTGAAAAAAAAACATTTTTGCAGTTTTTAGATGCGAATAAAATTAATTTTAAAGCCAATCTTATTTAAAGCCGTTTTCACATATGAGAATTGTTCCAAGAATTATTGACATAATTGTGCCGCAAATTTGAACAATAATATATTATTTTTGTGTTTTACACGTTTAATAATAGTAAATAAAATTTTCCTTAAAGAAATTCGAAACTTCTTCTTTAAATTAGCCAAGGACATTGAGAAAATGCGCGAGAATCAACGCAGAACAATTTTCAGGATCGGTAATGTCGGTTCAGACTAAGAACATAGTCCTAATTAAATCAAATAGATTCTCCATTCGTCAAATTTGTTCCGAAATTTTAATTTACTTTTCAAATTTCATATTTCAGATACATCAATAATTAAAAAAATAAAGAAAATTTAAGATTTGCAGTAAATATATGATTATCCATAAATCTATGGCCCTATTAAAATTGATATGTCTATATATTGATCATTGATGTTTTCTCCCTTAAATGTAGTCACTTTTTTGCCTACTGTAATATTTCTCATTATTTACCATTTTTTCCATAAATATAGAACTTAAAAACAACCAGCTGTTGCAACACCTAAAAGTAACAACTTCCTTTTATCTTCCTACACCGGACACAATTTAAAGAACATAAAAAGCTTTCTTCTATTATAAATTTTCTACATTTCTAGGTTATGTTATGCTAATCCATTGACAGATGTATATAAAATTAGCGTTTGGGCGCATGAGGACACCTAAGTATTAGCAATAGTTTTACTAAAATTTATTATGAGTATCAAACACAAGTTAATGTATTTCTGCTAAAAATTATATAAAAACTGTCATCAAAATTTTCAAGGTAATTTTCGCCATAAATTCCACTAGAATTATCGTATGTGTAAAACGGCTCTAAATTAAATAACCGATAAACAAACAAAGCTGTATAGACAGATATACCAAACACAGACAAACGGAGCGACGAAAACAGAAAACATCGGTAGGAAAATCTCGCCATAAATGTCACTACAATTCTCATATGTGCAAAACAGCTCTAAAACTCTCTTGATATTTCTTATGTTACTTGACCAAAAATAAAGCAATTTGCAAGATTGATGACTTTATTGACATCTAATACTTTTCTTATACTAATTTAAAAAATATGTATTTATTTTAAAATAGAATCATTATTCAAGCACCGACTCTGTCAGTAGATCACACCCCTTTTCCTAAAATATGTTTTTTTAGTATTTCAAACAGGCTAAAAATACAAAAATTGCGTGTCTAAAACAAATAATAATAAACTTTTCGACCAACCCTTATTTTGGGGTAAAATTAAGGTAATATTCGGCGTGGGCTGTTTGTAGCGCGCGAGCGCAACTATCGGATCATTATTGATGAGGCTAAATTTTTCTGTCGCCAACAAAACAATGCGTTCGCTATCGTAGGCGAAAACTGTGCTTTTGCTGCTTTTTTCTTTGCTATGAAAGTTTTTTAACGCGCTTTACCCGAATGTTAAATCCCATGCAAAACTTTAGTCAAAATGCTCATTGTTCGTATATGCACCAACATATCCTTTTAACTAGGTAAATAAGATATTTAATTTACAATTTTATTTTAAAGATTCTGACTGTGGCAACAAATAGGATTTTTGTTTAGTGCCTTTTATACGTTTCTTTTAGTTGCTTTTATTTTTTTTTAAATATTGTAACAGTTGTCTTGAACTATCTGCTTTATTTAACAATTTTAAAGGTTTTAACTCTATAATAGCATTGTTTTTCAGTTTTGTGCTAAATTTAGTTTAGTTTAATTAGAAAGATTATTTGACTTTTCTCCAAAATATCGAAAATATATATTCTTATTTTAAATTCTATAAAAGTTAATTGTTTTGTATATTGTGAAGGGATAATTTACCCTTGTAAAAATATATTAAAAACAATATAAATTATTTATTTTACAACTATGTTTTTTAAAATAAATTTACCTTATAAAAATTAAGAAATTCTGGTTTTAATAATAAAAACTAAGAAACAAAATTTAAATTTACTATTATATATTATTCTTTAATTACTATTATTTTTTTATTACTAAATAATGATGTTAAAAAATATAATTTCTTATTTTTTTTTGGTTAATTTATTTTAAAAAACATAGTTCTAAAATAAAAAATTGCATGATGTGTGATTTTGGACAGATTTTTGCATGGGTAGATGATCACTCCACAATGTATAGTACAATATCACTTGCTACAGAATTTAAAATAATTCTCAAACATTATTTAAGTTGCTAAAAGATCTTTTTGGTGAATTTTATTTTTCCTAAATAGTGTTTAAATAGAACTCTTTAGAACCTGATCAGTAATATTTTAACGCAAAACAGGCAATGTATAAAGTTTTTAGTTATATTAAAAAAAAAGTGTTTTGCGTACTCTTGACACTTCAAACAACAAAAGGATGTTTTAAAAAATATGTTTTGTTTAAAAGTTTACTTACTAAAACAAGTCAAGTATCGTTTTTCATATTATTCTACTTTGCTAATTTTATCTGCTACAATATTGAATAAAATAGCAATAGCTTGAAAACCCGGTAGAAACAATATTACATGAATTATTAGATTTAACATGGAAAACGCTGTATATTAACACAATATTTATTTAGACTTTCAGGCTTAGATTTGTCTCCAAAAGCAGTCTCAACAGAATCAATAAGCCCATTCGATAAAGTAAAGCAAAACCTGAAGCTTGACACATCTGCAAGTGCTTCTAGCGCAAAATCTCAAAACGGTATTAATTTTGCTCCTATAACTAAAGTTCAAATACAGGAAACTATACTGCCAGTTTCTGAATCGACGATATTCCAACCACCAGCTCAAAATAGAAAAAAGTAAGTATTCTACAGGATCTTTAATTGATATTAACTTTTAATAACAAACTTTTACCCGCCAACTCTTATAAAAAAATGGCAAAAATTTTTAAGCAATAATCCTGGCAGGAATTTTTCTTCTTAACCTTTATAAATGTTATCTATCCCAACTCTTAGTTCTACTAGGTTGTATAATAAGTGTTGTCCTTCGATAAGAAAAACACCATTTTGTGGTTGGAAATACATTTTATTATTTAATATAATCTCCCTAAACTTTATTACATTTGTTCCAGTTATCGTCTAATGTAGGGATTCCATCCCTGAAGTTAAATTCAGAAAGTTTCTCGAAATACGCTTCTACGGCAGGCATGAATTTTCTGAGATAATAGCCAGATGTGAAAAGGAGCTAAGTCTGGCGAATAGGGTGGATGTTTCAACAATTCGTACTTTAAGTACGTTACTTTTACGACCATGATTTAGTTCAGCAACCCATATTTCTACTGTTTTAATTGAAGGTCAAGGTCCAAAACTAAGAATTTTATCCCAGCACGATATTCTGTTTCTTCCATTAAAAATAATACTGTGACAGGTCAACAACATGTTTATAAAAAAGTACTATCATGTTTGAAAAACTAAAACAATAGCACTTTTTTAACAACTACTTATTAACCCGAAATAATGGAGGACTGTTTGCTCCTTCTCATGCTCTTAATAAGATATTCTTACACCTTTTGCTATAAAAAATCAAGAAGTCTAATTCCTCCTCCCGGAATTCTGAAAAGAATACTACGACTTTTTCAAGTTGTCTTCTTTTTATCTCTAGTGTTTTTCTTTCCCTCCAAGTTGCCTTATCTATTACCAGACAACATGTTACTTTACTGACTAAACTTTTCCAAATTGTCGCCACAGAAATAAAAGAAAATTCGAAAATATGTTTAATATGTGTGTTAAGTTGAACCGTAAATGGAACAGGTTATTGCTGATTTCGTATATCTTTTACAGAGCAGTTCCGAGCAAAGAAATGCAGGGAGCCATGAAAGTCCTCAACGATTCCCTTCAAAAAAGTCCATCAAAAACAGTCAAAAATCAAAGTGCAATAAACATCGTTCAACAAGAGTGGTTTAAAATCTCAAGTCTTGTCACCGCGAATCCTTTAGACGTAGAAGACTACTTAGATGCGTTCGAAGATATGTCTTCTCTCCTTCTCCAATATATTGTTAACATGACTGATGCAAGTGGGAACACAGCTATGCACTATGCTGTATCCCATGGAAACTTCGATGTAGTCTCTATTCTTCTAGACTCGAAAGTATGCGATATTAACAAGCCCAATAAAGCAGGGTACACCAGTGTGATGCTGGTGTCGTTAGCGGAAGTTAGAAGTCAGACTCACGCTAATGTTGTTAGAAGACTGTTCCAGTTGGCCGATGTTAATATTAGAGCATCACAGGTACGTCAATAAGTAGTTTTTTTATATAAGGTGTTTCAGAACTTATCTCAAAAGACGAAATGTAATACTTAATACAAGGGGCACTATTTGCGTTTTAAGCCTAATAATAATAGAAAAGTAATTTATCATTAAAAATTACTTTATTGTTTTTAAAAATATTCTATATACCGGCTGTCCGGAAACAACATCAGGAAACTTAAGGTAGTCATCCTTCATTTAAAAAAAATGCTAGTAAGTTATGTGAGAAAATGTCGAAATCTCCACCATTACCAAGATACAGGATGTAAAATATCATTTTTTGTTTAATTTTTTTGGCATATTTATTTGATTTTTTAACTGATTAAGTTAATATTTGGTAAAAGAAACAAGTTTGGTTGACTTTACAATTCTAAGAACAAAATTGGTTATTTTTTATTCCTCTAGAGGGCACTTTACCTGAAATATAACATTAATTTCTTTTATAACTTTTCTATTTCATCAGATATCTTTAAAGAGAGTATAACATGTTAGAGGTAATTATAAGCTTGAAAAATAATTTTCTCCTGAAAATCCTTACCGTTCCGCCAGAAAATCGACTTCAAAGTTTTTATGCTATAAAGAAAATTAATGTTATGTTTCAGGTAAAGTGCCCTCTAGCGGAATAAAAAATAACCAATTTGTTCTTAAAATTGTAAAGTCAACCGAACTTGTTTCTTATACCAAATATCAACTTAATCGGTTAAAGAATAAAATAAATATGCCAAAAACAATTAAACAAAAAATTATATTTTACATCCCTGTGTCTTGGTAATGGTGGAGATTTCGACAGGAAATAAGGACCTCTTACATATTCAGATAAAAATAACTTATTTTTAAATATCCACTTCTTCTACAATAGTAAAATTTTTTTAAGCATGGTCAAACAGCATTAATGCTAGCAGTTAGTCACGGTCGCTTGGACATGGTGAAAATGCTTTTAGAAGCTGGTGCAGACATAAACATTCGAGATGAAGACGGTAGCACCGCTCTCATGTGTGCCGCCGAACACGGCCATATTGAAATTGTCAAGCACTTTTTGAGTCAACCTGACTGTGATTCTAGTATTACTGATGTTGTAAGTATCCGCTCCATAAAGTTAAGTACGCGTATCTCATATTTATTAAAAGATATCACATTATTTTAATTTGTTTTGCTTAACTTATTTTTTTTATTTCCGAAGTCGTAAAAAGTTAACAATAATGTTTAGGCGATGTTTTCTAGTAGTTAAAAAATGTGAATAACCATGTTCTGTATGAAAATCCTCCTCTCCAAACTATTGTGTAATTTCGTTAATTTCTAACTATGTACCCTTACACTGACCTGTAAATTGTTGTATGATGTACAAAATTTAAAAAAAAGCATCAACAACATATTTTGATCAATTACAAAGCAGGAATAGCTATCTAAAAGGTGATGCACTACTTACGGGACTGCAGATTGGTTACACAAAGTATTGTTGTTTTTATTGCGAATGGGAAGACATCAGAGCTAGAAACCAACATTATGTCGTTAGAGAATGACCATTCCGGAAAAACATTGTACCCGGTCTAAAAAACGTCCTCAACCCTTAGTAGAACAGCAATCTAAATTTATTTACCTCCCTTGCACATAATACTATGGCTTATAACCAATATTTGTCAATGCCATAAAATGTCTTATTTAAGGCAGGAGTTCGCGCGTGTAAGTGACGCAAAAATTAGAGAAGGAATTTTCGCTGGGCCGCAAAAGGGAGAACTTTCTGAAGACGAAAATTTTGAAAGTACACTTTTGGCAAAACAAAATAGGGCGTGGACTGTCTTCAAAAGGGAGCATCCATTAATTACGTGAGGCTATTAGAAGGTGGAGGGGGTCGAGCCGAATCTTACCTTATCTACGCGGCGAAGAGGGCAAATATCACGTAATTTTTGTTTCCGCAAGAAACAGTGACAAAGCCAGGCTTTTAAAAAACCAAATTTAAATCAATATAATCAAACTATCTCAGAAGCCAAATACCGTTTTAACAATCGGATAACTAATCCTTCGGATCCTTTGCTAAAAATATTAGTCAAAACTTTTGCACAAAATTTTATTCACCCCCAATCTTTAAAGATGAAATTGTTTCTATACCTCTAAAGGAAAAGCCGACCTATTTGCCAAACAGTTTGCTGCCAATTCTACCTTTGATTCTCCCATTAATCTTCGTCTTCCAACAGTTGCCCCTGTTCCTAATAAAATGTCCGATATCATTTTTAAAGTAAGACATATCAAGCGCATCCTTTTTTCTCTTAATACCAAAAAATCATTTGGATTGGTTGGCATACTAATAATCGTCTTAAAAAATGCTCGCGAACTGCACGTGGGAAAACTGCCCCCAAGAAAGAATGCAAAACTCCCCCTTCCAACTATAAACCTATATCTCTTCTTTCTATTGTCTATAAGGTAATGGAAAAATTCATTAATTCCCGAATCCTAAAGTATTTGGAAAAACACAAAATTTTACATGGTAGACAGTATGGAATTCCTCACAGAAGATCTACAGCTGATCTTTTCTTTGTCTCATACAACTGAAACAAGTCTCTTGAGTTTTTGATGTATCCCTGATCATTTTGCTCTCGACATACCCAAAGCTTTCGATCAGGTGTGGCATGATGGGCTTCTTAACAAACTTCCTTCCTAAGGTCTCCACCTAGGTTTTGTTCTTAGTTCTCCAGTTTCCTTTCTAATAGACATATATTTATCAGTTATTGTAGATGGTCATTTTTCCAGCTTCCACCAACTTAGGTAGGTCAATGCAGATATCTATTTCACAAGACCTTAAACTAATCATTTAATTATTAATAATTTTGTTAGAGTAACCTTAACTGACATAAACACATTATATCCAAAGACTCAGTAGATTCAAAAAAGCTTGGATTTCCCTTTCGAGCCAAAAAGCATTTCTCTACTTCTAATCTGTGTACCAAATCAGACCCTCTTTAAAATATTGTTCTCATGTTTAAAAAATGGCGTCTCTTACAACTCTTACCATTTTTGATTTCATTAAAAGAACAGCTGTTTGTCTTATTAATGATCCCACGCTTACAGACAAGCTTCCTCCTCTTGCCCACCGACCGGCTGTAGGGGATCTGTAGCTCTTTTATAGGTATTTTCACGGCTTCTGCTCTGAAGAGTTGGCCAGTATAATTTCTCCTCCACGTACTGCCAGTTCTATAGATCCTTTTACAGTTTAACTAAAGAGGCCCCAAACTTCCCACTTTCTTCGTTCCTTCATCCCTAGAGTATCCAGACTATGGAACCTGCTATCCGCAGAAGCTTTCTCTTTTCCGCAAAATCTCCAAATATTTAAGTCCCATGTGAATAAACTTCCTCTAACCACACTTAATACGCACACGTTACGTTAGTACTTAGGTCGCAACCTTCTTGGACTGTCCCACGATTTAAAAAATGTAAAATTGCGAGAAAACTGGGTTAAAATAGCTAAACCATATTTCTCCGCTAAAACATATAGCTAATTCCACACAAGCTAGTACAATAAGCTAATCTTGCACAATGAGATTTTCTCACTGTGATTCTAGGCTACATTATTAGTAGTTTTAAATATTAGTCTTAATTAAAAATAATTAAGCATTTTTTTAAATAAATCCAACTCACTCAAGAAGAGATTAACGTATTTAAACTAAAAATACGCATTTTGAAAAATGTCACGTAAGATTAGGGGGAGTCGTAACAAATCTCACCAGTTTTCAATAGGGGGAGGGAGGTTCACGTAATTAATGGACGCCCCAGAAGTATAAATAGCCATTTCCTGGGTAACAGGAACTCAAAGGGCTTTACAGATCTAGTTGAAAAATGTATCCATTATTATAAAAAGTTAAGTTGCAACATGTCACTTAAGCTGCGTTTTCTTCATTTTCATTTGAAATTCTTCTCTGACAATTTAGGTACACAGTGTCAGGCGAACGCGGCAAAACATTTTACCAGCAAATTGCTCAAATGTAGGGTATAATGAAAAATTGACCCCAAACATGTTGGAGTACTGTTGGACTCTCAAGCGTGAAACCGATCCCTTTGAATACTAGGAAGAAAAGACAACAAACTTATTTCTTTGATTATCTTATTATACTTCTTTTAATACAAAATTAAGTATATTAAAAAAATATAAATTTTTTTAATCTTTAAAAATTCACTAGATCGCCTATTATTTCGGTTTCTTATATTTTTATATTTTTCTTGCCTTCTCTAAAAGCTAATGGGTGCTAGGTATTAACCGAGCTTATATTAAAATTTAGCACATTACAATAGATACAAAAAACAAAATGCCAGGGAGCGACAAAAAGATTCAAAATGCATAATAATACATGGTAAATAATTTACTTTTTTTACAGGATGGCAGCACAGCATTAAAAATAGCAATGGAAGCCGGCCACAGACACATTGGAGTACTTCTTTACGCTCACGAACGAAATTTTCAGAAATCTCACCCCACTAAACTCAAAAAGACTAAGTCTAACAGTCCCAAAACCCCCTCTTCCCCCCTTCCTATTAGAAGTAGTCACCGTGCCTTAACTGATACAAAAAAATAAGTTTAATCTCCGAAACGTTTACGGTAAAAAACATATAATTACATTTTCTACACTAACAATAAACCTAATATAAAATCATTTGTAAAAAGCAGGTATACCTATTTACAGTGCTTTAAGTTCAAATTAGAACTCTCGGATCTCCGAAAGTATTTCCTAAAATTTTTAAACGCGTATTGTTCAGTCTTTAATTGGACTTTTCCACAATTTAATCGAACCGGTATATGTATTACCTACGTTCCCGAGGTTCCAAACCCAAGAGTTGAGTTTTAAACTCTGTATCCAGATATCTTATATACATCATCTTTATATATTTTTGTCGTAGAAAATGTATTCAATGATAATTTTTATAATTACACACAGTGGCAATCCCTAAACGAAGGTTATTAAAGCGTATCTTTTTAAATAAAGCCAGTGAAATATGAATTCCCAAATTCTTGATAATATTTATTTTAGGTTTCTTATCACCTATTTTCATTGGTAAGTTTTTGACCATACAATTAATGTAAATAAATAAAACATTGAAACCTTTTGTATACCATCGAAAACCAAGTCAAAAGGGACCAATTTATTAGTTATTGAGAATTTTAGATCTCCAGGACAAGCTGTACCAAAGAAATTCAGACCATATCCTTGATTTCCATTATAAAAAGATGGAAAAAATAAATTAAACATTGGTCTTTTAGGAATTATATTTTGCCACTGTTTGTATTTATTTAATCCCAGAGTTTTTTCTAGTAGTTAATTTTGGTGAAAATGCCCCAAAAACTGGCAAAAAAAATTTTTTTGGAGATCCTATTTTTGTTGTTAATTACGACTAATCATCGAATTTTTTATTAAACTTAAAATAATAAATTAATTCTACCTAATAACGGTGTTATTGTTTTAATTTGTATAGTATTATAAGTGTGTCATATAGTCTGTTACTTAATTATTGTTAAATTATTATAAGAATTTTAAAATTAAAAATAAATAAGTTGCCGGTCGAAGGAAATATTTTAGATATAATTTTAACAAGTTTTATGTACTTTTTGTAAATATTTACTCATATAGGTGTTTATCACATCGACTCTTTAAAATATTTCTTTCAATTCGCGTATTATTTTCTGATACTGTAACAACTTTATATGTATATTTTTAAGATTTTTTACTCAGTTTCGTCCATCCCTATCCTTTTAATCAGCTAACTTTTTATATATATATATATATATATATATATATATATATATATATATATATATATATATATATATATATATATATATATATATATATATATATATATATATATATATATATAATATATATATATATATATATATATATATATATATATATATATATAAATATAAATATAAATTATGTCTCAATGATAAAACAAAATTATTGTTAAGGAACCTTTAACATTCCATCATATTTAGTTGTAATACGTTTTTGTAACATATGTATTTTTTGTCAATAATAAAATATTTTAGAGACATTAGTCTATTTGTTATTTAATTATTTACCATCAATATATACACATAAAAATTACACGAATTATTTCTTGAGTATTAAGGTTTAAAGTTAAAACACATATATTTCCTGACGTTAATAGTCCTTTTTTTCTTTTTAATTAGTCAAAGAATGTTTTTTACAACATAGAGTCATTAATGCTAAATTGTAAACCCAAAATACAGGATAATTTACAGGATTAACGCATTAAATTTTTATCAACTAAAAGATAAAACTTAAAAAATTAATGATTCAGAAAGAAACAAGCTTTCAGTTCTCTATGACGAATAATTGCAATTGTTAATAGCAGAAAGGTTTTAAACATATAAGATTTTGCATCTAAATTAATAAACTTCGTAAAAAAATCATTAATACCATGAAACCTTAAGATAGGTAGGGTAATAATTTGTTGCTAATAAGAGAACCAATTGTAAATATGTTCTGTATATTGTTGTGGCGGGTTCATTTATTGAAAAGTCCTTGTTGGGTACAGGCCAATTTTTTTTTTAATTGTATGACGTCAAAAATTCTAAAAATGAGCTCAGAATGTGTATAATTTTTATCAAGATTTTAACAATTTTAATTTTTAATTAAGTTTTTATACTTTATTTGTATCTTAAAAAAGGAGATAAGTAGTTAGCTTTTTTTTGGTTTTTTTGTTTTAGGTGATCTGCTAGTTCAGAGGGGTCAATAGGACTGAGCAGGCTCAGTCCCTATACCCCAGAAACCAGGACCAAAGCGGTCCCATTGTAAAAAAATTCTTTTGGTGTGTACCCCACAAGGACTTTTCAATAAGAGAACTAATCTTTTATTATTCTATTTAGGATATTCTTTATCAGTAAGAGACCGACATCTTAATAAACCACAATATATTTGACTTAGGTTGTCAATGTCTGATTTGGTGTCTATAAAATTGTGTTTTTTTAATTTGAATCATTCTTTTACTGAAAGAACATGATATTTTTTTATCATAATCTATTTTAAAGGTTATTAGGTTGGATAAAGAGACTATATAATTTGCTTCTTTTGATAGGAAATAGCATTCTGTCTAACATGACACCTTCTTTGAATATTAACAAATTTTATATTTTATTTAGCATTAGAGAAATTCTGATTTAACTTTTTTACCAATTTCTAGTCTTCCTTTATCTGACACCTGGAAAAACTTATTACTATAGTGTTTTCTAAATTTATGATAAAATTTAGCTAGTTAAAAAAACTGTTAAATGGAAAAAGGAAGATGCCCTTTGTCTATGCAGTTTTACATCCTAGAATAGTCCTTTCATAAAAATAATCAACACTAAACTAAGAAAAAAAAATAAAAAGAATTTTTACAATTATTCATGGAAAATTACTAAAGGGTAAAAAAATATAAATTATTTTATAAAAAAAAACTTTATTTTTACAAATAACAAAACCAAATAGAATCAATACTATTCTAATAAACAAATTCTTAAAGTTTTCTTTGCTTTCTAGGTCTCGGTCCACTCCATGATACTCTTGTACTATCAGTAATCGAAATTATATTAAGCCCCGACATCTGTAAACCTTTTATTGCAGATATTCTACCAGGACCTAGTCCACGAACTCTTACTCTTACCTAAAATAAATAGTGAAAATAGATTTACCAAGTTAAAAAAATCATTTTATAATTAAACTTATTCAAAATTAATACATTGAGGTATACTAACAGTTTTGATTCCTCTTTCTAAAGCCTTTGTACCAATAGTTATAGCTGTTGCTTGTGCTGCAACATTTGTCCCTTTACGAGTATTTTTAAAGCCTTCCATTCCACACGATCTAATCAATTTGGGAACTCCTTTGGCGTCTGTAAAGCTTATAACTGTATTGTTGTGAGTGACTCTAATATTAAATATCGGAATGTCTTTAAATGGCACACCGTTAAAGAGTTTATTCATAGATTGAGAAGTAGGAAACGTTTCTACTTTGTCATAAATCATTGCATCTATATCTCTGTTTCCTTCGCCCGCTGTCCCCTCATCTGTTGCTGGAACAGACCTTAGCATTTCCCTTCGGTCTGTTACTTCGCGGAAATTTGCGACATTTGTAAAAAATGTTCTTGTAAGGGGAGAAGCTACATTTTCACTTACTGTTAGAGTCTTAAACAGAGCACTTAGGCCATATCGTATCATTTTAGTTTGAGTTTTACTAGAGAATATTTTTCGAAAAAATGGGGTTATGTCAGTGAAAAGTGAGGTTAAATCTGGTTGTCAAAAAAAAGTAGGAATACGTTCGGAAAAACGCTTCGTTTGGGTAATTACCTTCAAGCAATAACCTTATAGAGGCAGCCTCGCCGCTCGGCACCATAACAAGCGTGCAAGAGAGAAAGTGCCAACAACTTTAATTCATAAATGCCTTTCTCTTTTGTTTCCCGTGCTGATTGCTTGGTGGAATTTATACCCTTCGAAAGAGAACGGAATTAGACTTACTGGCGCTTTTTCTCTCGCACGGCCAAGCGGCAAGATTGCCTCTAGAAGATATATGCTCGAAGTTTATTACAGAACAGTCTATATAAAACCCCTTTAAAAAAAAAAGATGACTTACTGATTCGTGTTGATCTTCTAACATATACCTACTTGAGGCAGCCCTGCCACTGGTCAGTACGAACAAGCATGCGAGAGAGAAAGAAAATTTGCTGACTAACCTTCCTCTCTCGCTCTTACGTGCTGATTGATCAGTCAGTTGGAGGGGCACGGAAGGGATATATAGGGTGTTTTTCAACTACAGAGCACAGTGCGCATTAATGCCACATAATGCCGCATTAATTGAAACAGTAAAGTCTGATTATGCGGGGCGTTGCGGTAGTTAAAACACTCAATGCTGAGCATTGTGCCACATAATGCGTGCTGTAATTGAAAAACACCCATAGCCTGCTCTGCGTGCTGATTGGTCGATTCCTCTCCGTTGACCAATTAGCACGTTGAAGCAAGAGGAAAAAGTTAGTGGGCGATTTTTCGTTCTCTCGCACTCTTGTTCTCCTCACCGAGCGGTAGGGCTGCTTCTAGGAGGTATATACTCGAAGGTGTTGATCAATAATGGGTAATTAAACTATGAAAGTTTATAGAAACTTAGGCATTAAATATTTTAAATTAAATTTAAGGCAAGAGGACAAATATTTTGTAATTTGCACTAAAGTAAAATTTTCTGATTTCCAGCATTTGGGTAAAATTAGGGTCCAAAAGATTAAAATGAAGTGTACATAGGAAAATTGTGTTATGTTTGCAAGTGCCACTTGCTGTTCTCGGGCTTTTAAAATGTGTTAACCACTATACCGACGCAGTCGCAGTTAGATTATTTTTTTTATATAACATACATCAACCTATGATAACAACCATGGTCGCAGTTCCAAAATACACAAAGTAAACAAAGAATAAATCTGTAAGACAAAAAAAGTTAAGAAAACCTCTTCATATTCTTATTAACAGCCTTTGTACATAATTTGTTCAACAATAAATTTAAAATTAGGGGTAAGTTTTTAGAACAATACTTAAAAAATATTTGTGGAGAGTCAGTGTGTACATGTGATGATTTTTTTGTTATTTAATATCTTGTTTCTCATTTTTTAGCCACATGGAAGGCTTCGATGCGATATACTACGAAGAAGAAATAGAAAACCATGAAGATACTGAGCCTGCTAATGTATCCCTGGTACCTGACCCTGTAATTATTCGGGGAGCTGGAAATATGACAGTGTAAGCCTTTTTTGCATATCTTATCTAAGATGAATTTAAATCTTAGTCACAGTAGTTGTAAAATAGCTTAACTTTTTATCATGATATGTTCTCTTTTTCTTAAACTTGGGGAAAAATAAACATAAATATAAAATTTTAATAATAAGTACACAGACATTTATAAAATTCTTAATATTTAAAATATTTAAAGGTATTAAGTGCGATCTTTACAATTTGGTACAACAAGGAGATATAAGTATGCAGTTTTAGTATTAAAAATAATCATAACAAATAAAGATATTATTAACACATAAGGTTTTGAGCATTTAATGATCCTAATGTAATTTAATTTTTTTCTTTACTTCTAACACAAGTTTTAAAACTTACATTTTATCTTTTGTCATTAAAATAAGCACATTCATCTGACAATCCACAAATGGCTAACATATACAAAATAGATAATGTATTGTTATTCTTAAATCTTATGAATATTTTTAATATTGAAATTAAATAAACTTTACATGAACCAACCTTTTTTCTACTATATTTGGTGATCTACTCTATTAAAATTATATTTGTATCTTAGACAAAAAACAAATATTTACCTATACATTTTAACCTTATACTTTTTAAGTAACTGAAAGTGTTTTACTGATTCTGTTTCAGATTTGGCTTGAGCAATAGGTTTAGCACAGAATTTCCAAGTGGCTTAGTGTCAAGAGTGGCACCAGAGGAATACAAGGAAACTGTTATGCGAATAAATGGTATTCTTAAGAAGACATTGCCAGTTAATGTAAAGTGGTTATTCTGTGGTTGCCTATGCTGCTGTTGCACATTGGGTTGCTCCTTGTGGCCAGTAATTTGTCTTAGTAAACGAGTAAGTGAATTTTAAGTCCTGTAAATTCCTGTTCTGCTCTCAAAGAAATTTACCATTTCATTATCTCTATGATGTTTTTATTTTTCTAGACGCAACATTCCTTAAATAAGCTGTTAGAATGGGAAAATAGCTATTTGTATAATAAGTTGGGTTTACATTGGAGACTGAGTAAGCAACAGTGTGACTCTTCTTCGATGATGGAATATGTGATACTAATAGAATTTTTGCCGAAGGTACCAATTTATAGACCAGATTAGCAAAAAACTTTGCTTAAAACCTATAAGTTGAATCTCCATTTACTTTGTAAATACGATGTATGTGATAATAGCCATATTGTAATGTCATTCATGTTTTCATTAACTTCATTTATTTGAGTTCGTTATCATTGCACATGTTATGTAGCATCTAATTATTGATTTATATTGTTAATGTTAAGCAGTTGAACTATTAATTTGTAATTTTTTAATTAATTATTCTTTAATAAAAAGAATTGTAGGAACGTATATAGTTTAATAATTATTGTCTGTAATAGATAAGGTGCACGAAAAATATGTTACCAAGATTTAGAAATATGTTTATTAGTTATATATTCAAAAAAAGAAAAAAATAAAATGGTTTTTAATATTAGTAGGGTAAATAAAATTTTATGCCTAAAATTCAATAGAAAGTTTTTTTTGTAAGGTGTGTCTGAAAATGATTAGAAACCTTCCAGAAAGAGTAGTGTCAAAAACTTCTTAGAATTTAGACCTATTGTTCTATTCATATCTCGGTTTTCTCAGTATAAAAGGAAAAGAGATAAATACAGAATTGGATTAACCACAGGATACACATGCTACAACAGACGCCAAACACAGCCATCTGACTTTTAAATGTAAATATATGTGGTGTCACAGCCGAACCTATGGTGTCAAAGTTATACCTATGATCCTTTGTCACGTAAAATTCAATAAGAATTCGTTTTTAAAAAGGGAAAAAAATAAAAACTCAATATTAAATAAAGGTTTTTAAAAAATATAAATATGCTTATTTACGTTTTTTTTTTTTTGTTAAAAACTGCATTTAACAAAATATTGTTATTTTAGAGAACTAGTTAACTACTAGATATTTCGATGTTATTGAGAATATATAGAAGACATTTGTACTTAACCAAAGGATTAAACTTTTATGACACAAAAAGAGTATAATTTACCTTTGTTATGGTAAAATTCTAAAAAACATGATCAAAATATTGCGATTTCTCACAAGTATTGTTTACGGCTTAATATGGTGATGCAATAAACTATAAATTTGATATTCAAAAAAATTACAGCACAAATTTAACTGTATTATGTACAAACAATAGTAATTATATGGTTAGTCATTGAATGTGCAATATATATTCTATTATTGGGTTATTTCTATAGTAATAATACAATTTCAAAAAATTACTTTGGTTTTCTACCTAAAACCTGTCCGCAGGATGCAATATTTAGGTAGGCAACCCAAATTCTAACTAATTCCCATAATTCGGGATCTAAAAAGACGTTTTACTCCAAACTTCTACCGGTATCTTTTGGGGTCCCTCAAGGTTCTATTCTGGGACCGATACTATTTTTAATTTATGTAAGTGAATTGGGTGATCCACTGGGCTAAGATTTTGTTTTTCAGTTTTCCGAAGACACTTCATGTGTCGTAGTTGAGCCCAACATACCAGCTGCCTCAAATAAATCCAGTAAAATGGTATCAAAAATGAATACTTGGTGCAATAATAATTGTTTGAAACTTAATACTTAAAAAACCTGTATAGTGAGTTATAAAAACCAAAATCAGTCAATATGCGTCAACTTAACAGGTAAAACAATCCTTCAGGTGGATAAAACAAAGTTTTATCCACCACTGTACAGTACAGTATTTTGTTTTGGTATAATTCTGTAGATTCTCGGAAAGTGTTCATTTCGCAAAAACGCATAAGATTAATGCTTGGTATTTCTGCTAGGGAGTCATGCAGACCACATTTTAAATCACTACAAATACTACCGGTTCCTTGTTTATATATTTTAAGTATTTGTTGGCGAGAAAGAATTTACATAGATTCTCTAGAAATAAAGATTTTTACAAGAACATGATTACAAGAGGCCACAGCAATCTTAGTATACCCCAACCCAGAACTAGAATGTATAAAAAAGTCCCTACTTTAGTTGAACTAAGATCTTTAATGCACTGCCACATGACATTAAGGTGATCATAAGGGAGAAATTGTTTAAGAATTAAGTAAAGACTTTTTTGTTAGAAAATATTTTTTATTCTCTTGATGAATACTTTCATTTGTGATGTCCTATATATACATATATTGGTTTGTCTTGACTGTTAATTTTAATTTTGTATATATATATATATATATATATATATATATATATATATATATATATATATATATATATATATATATATATATATATATATATATATATATATATATATATATATATATATATATATATATATATATATATATATATATATATATATATATATATATATATATATATATATATATATATATTAAGTATAGATGCAAAACCCGCCAAGTCACTTTCAACAGTTTTTGAGATAATCGAGGAAAAGGTTTAATGAGAAGAGTGTTTAAATTATCAGGTAGAGATCGAACGCTGTTAGAATAACACCGATAAGTCACGGTTTTATACGGGTTTGCCATATGAGACCGTGACGTATCGGTATTGTTCTTACAGCGTTCGATCTCTACCTTCTAGTTTTATAATATACTAGGGTAGTTTCTTAAGAAGAACAGGTATGATTTAAAAATCTAAACCGGTCGGGTGAATTATTATTTGATATTCAAAAGTTGACTTGGCGGATTTTGCATTTGAACTTCAAGAAATTTGAGATACATTTTTAATATAAAACTTTTATTACGCATGTAACAAAAAATATTAGTCTTAATAATGAAGAATTATTTAAAACAAAAATAAGAAACTTCATTTCAAAAGAAAAACCAATTTTATAACCTATTTCAATGATCAATATACAATATATATATTTTTGCCTATTTTATTAATCTAAATTCTTAAATCAAGATCCACTTCAAAAATTGTCTTTATTTTGATAGCAAGCAGTATCACTATCATTTTGTAGCGGCATTTGCATAGCTCTTGGTTCTTGGTTAAATAATTTTCTGTTTCTTTGTAGAATTTTAAATTGGGCAAATCTTTCCACTCATTTCCATAATGATTCCTTAAAATTGCTACATATCTAGCTTCTTGGGGATCTAAAGATCTACCAACTGGCGCATAGTATCAGGATTTAGCATAAATACTGTTTTACAACATTTAATAATGCCTTTTGCAACTCCACAAACGTTACTGTAATTAGCTTTGCCGCAAACGGTAGTTATCTGTTTTTTCTCAAATAAATCTTTTGGCACAATTAAATTGGAAATTGATGAGTTTGGCATAATTTAGTTTCCAGTAAATTCATTATGCATTTTAAAAAATCAAAAAAGCAAATACTTGCACCACAAAACAAAATCTAAACGTTACTGAAACTAAAAAAAAAGACATGTGCAAATTTCAATCATACCATCACCGAAACGTCTCAATACTTTCGGATGCATCTATTGGTTGAAATTGACTTGGCGGAATATGTACTTGAATTACTGGTGGAGTTGGCGGGTTTTGAATTTAACCGTAAATTTGTAAGCGAAATAAATAATGCCTTTTGAGTGTTTTGACAGGAATGACCATTCAAATAGGTGAAAAACGCTTTTAATTGTCTTTAATTGGTAATAACTTATTTTTTGCATTTTTGTGACTTGGCGGGTTTTGCATCTATACGACTCAATTGAACTGAACTTTTACCAAGTAATAAAACCGTATCTATATGGGAAATGTTAAAACATGATATAAGAATTTGCCGTATCTAACAAAATATTTGCATATCCCTAGAATAGACGCGGTATCTTTTCGTTTCCAAGAAAGGACGCCGTAAATCTAAGCGCGCGGTTAAAGATACCGAATCTATTTATAGTAAATACTTAATTTCGCTTTATTTCTTGGTTTTTAGGCGTGAAAAAATGGTCGCGAACAGGTGGCATTCTATTCTTCTCTTTTAGATGAAAATTTTAAAAAGTTAGATTTTCTTTGCAAGAAAGAAATGAAAAAATCTGGACCTCTGCTTCTGTTGAAACTCTTGATAAACTTTACGGATTTTCAAAACAGAAAAAACAAAATTTGTTACAATTAATCAAACCACTCATCCCAGATAATCTGAAACATTTCTGGATGAATCTACCTGAACACGATGAGTAATGTTTTTTTCGGTTATAGTTTTTTCCTGTTTGTATTCTTTTGACAATAATATTTTATTTTTATCATTAAAGAAAATTGTTTTAGTTTTAATTATAAACTCATTTTAAAACTGAAAATGTTTTTCTTTAATCTGTTAGGACAATTTTCGATACCTTATATTTTCTGCAACCTACGTTGCGTTGGTTAATTTTAGAAATTGAATCTGTTTAAAATTCCATGGACAAAATTGATAAAAGTTAAATTATCTGTAAAGAAAGCGGAATCGATAATTTCTATTACATACCGCATTCTTTCTTAGAATATATGCTGATAAAATAATTTTAAAATGCCCTATGTTCCTTTTTTGAAAAACTCTTGTAGCAACAACTAAAAAAACCATTGTGCGAAAATTCCCCAGCCATGTGCCCTATAAATCTACAAAAAAAATATTTAAAATATTTAAAAAGAGTTAGGAAATAAAAAAGCTATTGCAAAAACTTTAAACGCAAATATATATATATATATATATATATATATATATATATATATATATATATATATATATATATATATATATATATATATATATATATATATATATATATATATATATATATATATAATTTTTTTTCTTTGATTTTCGGTTCAACAATAAATTAAAACGAATTTAGTTCCATGTTAATTTTTTTTTTATTTCAGACGTTTTGGCTGATTTCAGCCATGATCAATGATTTTTTTTTTCTAAAAAGGTTATTCCGGACATAAATGTAACATTAATTATTTTAGTCACTTAACATTTAAGATTATTTTTATTAAAAAACTTAAAATTACATGATTAAACAACAACTCTTTTTCTCAACGAAGCCTTGAGTAGAATTAGGACAAACACTTTGTGGCTTTAAAATATTAAACATTTTATGCTAAATTCCTTTTAATTTATTGTTGAACCAAAAATCCCAAGAAAAAAACAGGATATATTGTCAAAGGTTTCAAGAAAATTGAAAAAATAATATATAATATATATATATATATATATATATATATATATATATATATATATATATATATATATATATATATATATATATATATATATATATATATATGCATCTTACTATTCTCCGGGCGTCCATACATTGTGAAATCCCTATCTTCCGAGCGTCCGCTGGAGAGTCCCATCAGGTTATTGCAAAAGTTTGGGCTGGACGCTTTGTGGATAGTAAAATATGTATATTTCGTATATTTTTGTATATTTTTAGTTCAGCGGACTAGCCAGTAGGCGGCAGAGCGCTAGCACGCCGTATATTTAGAATAATATACTTTTTTACAAATTGTCGATTTCGAAGCGTTATTTTAATATTGCCCTTTCTGTATTTAACGGTTTATAGCAGAGGTTATTTTTTTTTAGACGATTTTAAATTTTTATAATTGTCATTTTAATAGTCATCTAAAATTTTATTTCGAAATAATATTTTATTTCGATAAATAATCACTGCTTAACCTTTCCGTAAGCGCTACATATTCTTGCATTCTAGATTCCAATTTTTTTGGCAAGATTTAAAAACAATGGACTTTTATCTTAAAAAGTATTTTTGATTTTATAAAAAGAGTTATATCAATTGTGTACAAATGATTATTTTCTACAGGCTCTATATTATTTGCCAGTTGATCATTGCCTTGCAGCGTAAATTTGTAATCCACAATATTTTACTATATTAATAAGCTTGGGATACACGTTAAAAATTTAAGGGTTAAAGTATTATTAACAAGAAAATATAACATACAAAAATTATCAGTAATATTTTTTTTTGTCGAGCAGCTTATAGCAAATAACCAACCAAATTATAATTTAGAAAACAAGAAAAACAAAAGTTTAATTTAAAAAACATTATAACATAAATAAAAATAATGCAATAAAAATTATTGTTATTAAATAACTCGTATATATCCAGATAATCACACTGACTGTTCAGCCAAAAATAAAAAGTCAGCACTATTTAAACACCTTGTATGTTGATTTTTGTTATAATTACTAAAATAAAAAAAGTAGCAGATATAAAAAATCTGAAAACTTGTTTTTTTTTCAATGGACTACTAAATCACACCATATCATTAAAAAACAGAAGATTTTTTGTAGATTGTCGCTTTTTACAAGTGAACTCTCTTTTACATGCTCTAGAATAAAAACAAAAAAAACTTATTTAAAATTGAAATAGCTGCCTTACTCCAAAAAAGTATTTCTATAAAATACTAAAAACGGCATTTTGTTTTTTTTTTTGATTTTCCATTTGGAATTTACCAAACAGATTCAGTTAAACTGAGCAGAAGTTTAGTGTTTTTCTATTTTCCGTTTGAACCGAACAAGGACTTTTTAAAAAGATCCTCACTTACGGTTTCTGGCCGAAACCCAAATAGGTTCCAAAACATCAACCACCTCCTTTTCCCAGGTTTTCGAACTCATTTCATCCTTTAGACGCCAAGGCGACGTATATGTGTACGTTGGCAAAGGCCTGACGCCTGCTAGAGTTTCTAACCTCGAATCGGGTAGGCCTGACATTTTTTTGACTTAATTAAGAGTAAAATGCCATTAAAGTAACGCTGGGCACGGTTAATAATTGGATGGGTGACCTTCAGTAAACATGTGTAAGTCGCAATATCTGCATGTCTGTCATAAAGAAAAAAGAACGAAAAAAAATGTTTTTTTATTATTTTTTTAAAAACAAGTAAATTGACCGCTAAGTTATTAGTGCAAGTTGTTAAAAATATCAATTGCTATAGATAACCAACATATTAAATTTAGCTACAACGCTTAATATGCCTCCATTTTTAAAACAAATAGCATTTTGTAATATGTCGTCCAAAAGTAAATTTTAATTTCTATCTGACTGCCTTTAAAATTATACGGGATTTTATTTAAAACTTATGACTTAGGTTCACTTTCGACTAAACCGGTTGTATTTGACATTCGATTAATGACGACTTTCCTATTTATACCTTATATATGCATCTTCAAATCCTAAAATTTTGTCTATCGTAGCAAAAGTGTTAAACTGTCTAGCATACTCCCATTGTCACCCTGTATTTGGACGCCTGCAAATTTAAAAATCACATAGGCACACTGGATATCCAGAAATCATCAATTAGATTTCGCTCAAATACAGAAGACACACTGGATATCCAGAAATTAAAAAACATTTTTTTTAAAAAAAGGAGTACAATAACGCTTAGGATAATATTTTTTTAAGAAAATTACCCTGATTAAATTTAAAAGTAAAAAGAAAACAAAAGAAGTCATAATTAACAAAAGTCTATAAACATAAGCATTGTAATATTTTTTTGTTTAATTTATACAATTTTAATATGTCATGTCATGTCATAATAAAAAACTTAAGTTTTCCTTTCGACCTACTAACTTACGATGTATCAAAACAATAAGCACTCCTAAAGAGCATAAAATAATAATTCAACGTTGGGTTAAACCGAGGGGGAACTCACTTCCGTTTTGTGTACATATATTGCGCATTATTTAATAAAAATGCAAATAATGCAAGTAATGCATATTAATGTCAAAATATTTTTATAATGCATATTAATGCCAAAATAATGCGAGGAATGCATATTAATGCCAAAGTAATGCGAGTAATGCATATTAATTTCAAAATAATGCGGGTAATGTATATTAATGCTAAAATAATGCCAGTAGTGCAAATTAATGCCAAAATAATGCGAGTAATGCCTATAAAGTGGTGCATATTAATGCACCACTTTATCTTTCAATATCGATGGAAAGAATTGGAAACAGTAATGGGATAATTCAAAACAATGCACAGTGAACAGACAGTGGAAAGTCTTCCAGCCTCACAGCTATCTGCAGAGAAGTACCTTCAACCCTCACCGAATCTTGGTCACAACAAAACAAAATTTAAACTTCCTGATATCTCAATAATTGAACTAAACGACCTAATGTTCAGCTTAAAAAATAGTAATATTAAAGATCATTACGGTTTAAACAGTAAAGTAATAAAAAGTATTGCTCATAAAATAGTCTGTCCTTTAACGAAACTTCTAAAGTTATGTATTAAAGAAGACATATTTCTAGTCATTTTAATAATTTCTAGGGTAATACCAATTTATAAAAAGGGACCAAAAACAAACTTATCAAATTACAGGCCCATTTCAATAGTTCAATATTTTCTAAGATTTTTGAAAAAGCTATAAAGACCAGATTATCCAAACATCTGGAAAATTCAAACTTTTAAATCACAGACAGTTTGGTTTCAGAAATTTATGCTCAACAACAATGGCCGTAAACAAACTTACAGAAATTATAAATCAGGCTTTTAATGATGGGGCTATTGGGGGAGCATTGTTTTGTGACCTGAGCAAGGCCTTCGATTTTGTCTCTGTGGACCTTCTCCTATCTAACCTAAAATTTTATGATTTACACGATCACACCATTCAACTTATTAGTTCATACTTATCAAACCATAAACAGTATGTGGACTTAAATGGTAAATACTCTGCAGTCAAAAGCATCAGACATGGAGTTCCACAGGGTTTAGTGCTGGGACCGCTTCTCTTTCTCATCTATATCAACGATGTGGAGAGGGGCGATCCTGGTGCTGAATTCATACTCTTTGCGGATGATACAACTGTAGTATTGCAGGATAATGATTTAGATCATCTGAGAGAGAAGGTGGTGGATACACAGATGAGGGTTGCTGATTGGTTCACAGCAAACCTGCTAACCTTAAATGGGGCAAAAACAGAGCATATGTTTTTTACATTAAAAAAACACGCTTGAACCGGTCCGTTTTCTTCACAAACAGTTTCCTTAAATGTTGTCCTAACAGCGTATTACTCATGTTTTGAATCAAAGGCTACATATGCATTGCTTGCTTGGGGCCATGGTCCAAATAGTAAGCGTGTTTTTAGTTTACAACGAAGAGCTATATGTGTCATAAAGGGAGTAGACTACGGGGCTGATTGCAAGCCACTTTTTATGGAATTAAATATACTTACTTTCCCTTGCTTATATATTTTCCATTGTTTACTTTACACAAAAGACAATAACAACAAACTACACAACACATGAAGGCACGCATTCCCATCTTACGCGAAATAGGAAAAATATATATTCCAAATATCACAGAATAAATAAAATTAGGACAGGCATATCATACTATGGTCCTAAATTATTTAATTTCTTGCCACTTTCTATAACTCAGTTTATCCCAAAAATATATATATATATATATATATATATATATATATATATATATATATATATATATATATATATATATTATATATATATATATATATATATTTATATATATATATATATATATATATATATATATATATATTTTATTTTATATATATATATATATATATATATATACATATATATATATATTATATATATATATATATATATATATATATATATATATATATATATATATATATATATATATGTATGATATATATATATATATATATATATATATATATATATATATATATATATATATATATATATATATATATATATTTTAAAATTTGTAATATATATATTATATATAATATAATATATATATTATATATATATATATATATATATATATATATATAATATATATATATATATATATATATATATATATATATATATATATATATATATATATATATATATATATATATATTCCAGAAGGTATATATTTTCCGAAAAAATTGTGTAAATATGTTTTATATTTTATTACCATAAAATAAACAATTATTGAGTTGCAACATTAAAATTTAACTAGTTTATACAAAATATAACAAACTATGCCAATACTTTAGGCACATATTATCACATTTTTAATGTGTATACATCACATTATACATAATACTCCTATTTCTGTTTTATAACAAGTTGAGAAATGGTTTATTTAAATCAAAACTTTTTAAATTTGACAACTTTCAACTAGTATAATAATTATAGCCAATTAAACACAGTAAACAAACAATACCGTTACTATTGAACCAGTGAAGTCAACATAATCATCAGAGGGACACATGGTCCTATTTAATTTTACTGCAAGACAGTAAGGACATAATTCCAAAAAAATTGACCAACAGTTTGCGATGTGCTACTTTTAAAATTTTATACACTATTTTTTTGCAATGGCCTTGTTGTATTGATAATTATCTTCATTTTTTTAAACCAAAATTTGTACAACAATTAAACATAGGTGTAGTTATTTATGAATCAGCAGGCTATTTAAGATTGAACCTGTTTACAAGATCTTCAAAAAAAATCAAATATAATAAATAAGACTTTGAATAATAACCTTCCATTACACTATCTACTAGATTATTCAAAATTAAAATGTAGGTTAGTATTATACAAATTAAATATACTTAGAGGAATATTCTTTGGTTTGACTCAAAAGAAAAAAGAATGTTTTTAAGACATTTTATCTTTAAATGTATAATGCCATGTAAAAATGTCAAAAAAAATCTATTTTGATGTAATACAAACCCAAGAATAATTATTTCTCAGTTGACCAAAGCCATAAAGTTTCCATTTTACAATAAAATAAATATTTTTAGTTCATGTATTAAATATTAATAATATTCCCTGCAAAAGTTTTGATTTTATATACCATAAAAAATTTTATCAAAGAGTATAACATTACTTTTTATAAATTTTTAGGTACATGATTTACAAAATTACTTGGAAACTGCCCAGATCGCCCATCAGATTCACCAAAAAGCCAATCCTGAGATATTTTTTTGGTAACCTTCACTTTCTGTCCAGTTTTTAAACTCAAATCTCCAGGCATTTGTGCAGGAAAGTCATATATTGCCGTAACAATATTTTCTTCATTTTTAAAAGGTATCTGTACATCCACAAAACTTTCTGGAAATATGCCTTCTTTGTCAAGAACTTTACCATAAAGCCAGTCATCATTTATTCTTCTTAGAAGTATAACTACATCACCTGTCTGCAATTAAAAGAAAAGCATGTCTAAGATTCTGCCAAACAACTTCCAAGAGTTTGATATAGCAATAGTTACATAGTATGTATAATAACATAGCAACACTTTTTAGCTTTGTTTTAATTAATTTTTGTAATACAAGAATGTATTAAGTAATATTAACAATAACAAATGTTGGTGATAAAAATTTCATAATAAAATTTACATACTTGTAAAGCGAGGTCACTGGGATGGCTTGCAGGGTAATCAAAGAGGGCAATCCCATATGGAGTATCAACTTCAATTACTTCTTTGGGCGGACTAGGGGGTGGAATGTTGGGCATTGGAGGAGATCCTGACACTGGACTTATATCTTCCGTTTTACTATTTAATTTTCCTTTTGGACGAATGATTGTTGGTCCAAAAAATGAAGGCACATTTAAATTTGTACTATTTCCGATTTTGTACTTGCATAGCTGCTTGCTGGTGTAACATAGCTTTGAAAAGTAGGTGTTCCTTGATTCTGAGACACAACAGAAGTCTGAGGGGGTAGTGGCCATAAATTATTCGTCACTGGAGTCTCAAATTCAAACGACTTTTTACTTGAAGCTAGACTACTTGTGCTGCTGCTAAAGGAGCTGGAGACACTACCACCGAAATGACGAGTCCTATCTGGCTTTGGGGAGTTTGGAGGGCTCCATTCGATGAGATTAACACTTTGGCTCGGTTGATTTAGGTTAAAAGTTGATTTACTTTTGTATTTCGAAAAATTAGGGGGCGGAGGTCGCGGTGGGGGCTTCTTTTTTTGTTTATGCGTTGTAAATGGCATAATCGTATTACTATAAGGCGATGACTAAAATCAAACTGACAACAATAAAATAAAAAGTTTGACGTTTCACCACCGTTCCACTGACACAACTGACAGCCATAAAATCATAACCTTCGAACATATACCCTCTAAAGGCAGCCTTGCCGCTTGGCCTTGCAAACCTTGGAGCATATACCTACAGAAGAAGCCTTGTCGTTCGACAGTGGAACAAGCGTGCGAGATGATTGGTCGGCCCTTTCATGTCGATCAATCAGCACGTTAGAGCGAGAGGCATACATCTATTCTTCTTTGCCCCTCGCACACTTGTTCGCACGGCCATGCGAGGTTGAAATAAACTTTGTGATTTTTCTCAAAGCATTTGGTACATGAGTATAAAGAAACGTACTCGGATCAGCTTTTTACGTAGTCATTATTTTATATGACAATGACGCACTCCGAACCTATAGTAACGTAGAGGCAGCATTGCCGCTTGACCGTGCGAACAAGCGTTCTAAAGAGATAAAGAAGAATGAGTCTATCATCTTTTTCTCTCGCTTATACAGTTATTTTTATTTTTCTTTCCAACCGCTGTTCCTACGGCCAAGTAGTAAAGTTGCCTCTAGGAGGTATGTGGTCGAAGGTACTAACTCAACTTTAGGCCCGTTTGTTATCCATAAATAGGGTGTTCTTGAACTACAGAGAAAGTGCACATTAATGCCGCATTAGCGAGCCTTAATTGAAACAGCCAAGACCGATTATGCGAGGCAGTGCGGTAGCTGAAACACTCGACGTTGAGCATTGTGCGGCATAATGCGGTTTTGTGCGCTAATTGAAAAACACCCATAGTGTACACTGGGTGAACTAGCTTTCACTTAATTACTCTAGCTCTCGAAGTAGTGAAGTTAAATGCATTTTTACTACAAGACTTGAATTTGTTTGTTTATAAACATAAACATAAAGTCATTTTTTGGCTGAATAGTTCTAAAACAAGCTGGGTATAAAAATTAAATACTGAACTTATTTACACTTAGTTCCACTCTTTAGTCCTACACTTTTCTACCCTGTCCTACACTGTACTTGATAACAAACAGACCTTTTTCTGCCTATAAACTACTACTGTGTGAACAGTTTGAACCTTCAAGCCTATACCTTCTAGAGGCAACCTAGTCGCTCAGTCGTGCAATCAAGTTTGCTAGAGAGTAAGAAGAATAATAGTTTGCAAGACTACCTCTAGAAGGTATATGTCTAAAGGTGCAAACTATAGTTTGTGGTTTAGAAAGAAAAAAACGCTTTAAGTTTACCAAGAAAAAACGTTATACAAAAATGACATAACAACGAGTCTGCGCAGTATTATCCAATGTTTTTGTTTTGTTTTGTTTGCGCATGCCAAGTTTTTGACAAATCTGGCAAAAATTAGATTCCCGGGACAACTTGTAGCTAAAATTGGTCTGGTTTTTGGCTAAAAATGTTACTTTAAAGAAAAAAAAAGTAAGTTAGTTATTTAATTTTTTAAAAATGTATATGCCCATTATTTTTATATTAATATTTTTAAATGCACACTAATAGTTTATTGGTGGTGTAGCTGTCCTAAACTTTTTTGTCGTAGTCACTGTTTTTATTTGAATTATTGATGTTCTCATAATTGATCTATTTTACCCTTTAACAACACAACACAATTGTTATTTTGTGCTAAACACTGTCAAGGTAAAATAAAAACAGCTGTACTTTCATCAAAATCAATATTAGACTTTATTAGTGAAAATTTCTCATTTGCATATATTTTTAGGTGTTATTACAGTTAGAACCACAGCATATTATTACTTTCTTCCTTTACTGCCTGGAACATTGCTAACCATCCCTTTCCACCATTATTTACAGATGAATAATAGGTCACTCGGAGGATTCCTTCTGAGTACAAAATTGCTGGTTCATCCTACGGGTAGAGTAAGTAAACTTATAATTTGTATATATAAATTACTTTAAACCAGTTAAAATATGCAAAATTTAGTAATATCTGGTTTAAAATACTTACACAGAATTTGGGTTAGAATAGCTAGATTTAAACTGTTGACACATTTCTTGTCCAACAACTTAGCCCTTGCTAAAGCTAATATTTCCAGAGACCATCTTGCTGTGGCTATCAGCAAAAATTCTTTGTTAAAATTAACTTAGGTTTGTTATCATGTAATTGTTTTGCTTAAAAATTAATATAAAGTTATGCCGATTTTTAGGTGAAATCTTGCACTAAAACCTTAACATATTTATTGTGGTCCCTTCATGCCCCTTTAAAGTGGCATGAAAAAGCGGGTCTTTTAAAGTAAAGTTTATAAAAATGACTCTGGCTTCTGCATGTGCCTTGTCAGTTTTATTTTTTTCTGCTGAGCCTTACAAACCTGGTCTAGCATGGCACCTCACATTTGCACCGCACATGCTCAGGTATTTCTTTCTACTGACCAAACTTTCATAGGTTATATTGTGTTGGACTTAGTGTTTCCGTGTGCCTATGTTGCCTTCAATGTCCCATAGGTTGACCTACCACTCTTGACTGCCTTGACTGTGGTTAGCAGGTCTGAGTTAAATTTCAGGGAAAAGCATTTGGTGAGCTTTTTAGCCTGCCTATGAATTTTTAGTCTATCTGTTTTTTAGTGGATGTTCTAAAATATTCCCAAAAATTCTGCAGAATGGTTTTGGCCTTCTTTGGCTTATCTGTGTGCCTTCTCATTTCCAGCGACCCAGGCCACAGTCAGCTTGCTCTACTCTCTAATATCCTCTGGCTTAACCAGTCTGGAGCTGATTTTATGGGAGGTTACTGCCTTAATGGCCGATTAACTGACCAAAAACAATGTTTTTAAGTTTTTTGTAAATAATTTGAACTTACCGTTGAACAAAACTCATGTTTAGTAGGATCATTATCATTGTATGTTGTTACAACCAGTTTGTTCTTTAAACAAGTACCAACTACCTCAAACTCTGCAAAAAAGTTAGGTCGGTTATCTTCAATAGTTTTATGTATTTTGTAAAAAACATTTACTTTAATTTAAACCATACTTTTAAAAATTGGGTGGGAAGATACACAATTTTTATTGTAAAATACATTTACTTTTACACATTATTTTTTTTTTAATTTTTTTTTTATCTTGGGACAGTCTATAAAGGCTGAGGGCCTAAGTACTAACATACCATGGGTGGCTTATGGTTTTATTTTACAATAACGTAAAAACCTGGTTTAACAATGAATTTTCACTTAAACCCAGTCTAAATTTCCGTAAAAATAAAATTTCTTTAAAATTTTCAGAATGGCTGATGTACTATTTCGTTAGGTTCTGTATATTTACACTTCGCCACCGCATGGCATAATTTGGTTCACATTGGCGAATGGAGAAGAGCATCCAGCCATTTTTGTTTTGATGTTTTAATTGTGTGTTTATTTGTTAATATGTGAAATGGCCTTATAGGAAGCGTAAAATTGTGTTAATTTTATGAAATTTTAATTCTTGTAATTTTTTTTTGAAAAACCTTATTTTACTTGAGATCAGTTTTAAAAAAATTACCTGAAAATTTCAGAGCAACCTTATATCCCTTTGGCACAGTTACATCCCAAGTGCACTCAAGATCCTGCCGATTTGGGTTTGGATACATTGGACTGGTAAATTTGCCCCTAAAATTATACATTTTACCTCCACAACCTTTTCCATTCTCTGATGACATAAATAAGAAGTTAAATTGAGAGAAAAAATTTGTTCCTCTGTGGTTGTATGCTCGAATAAAAAGTTGGTTTGTGTTAGAAAACACTGGATTTGGTGTTCGAAAACCACAAGCTTGTAGTAGTTGGGATCCAGTTGAGTTATTTTCTCTTATCTAAAAATACATAAAGAAAAAAGTGTTTTACGGGGTTTTGGGAAAATTTGTGTATACAATTTTATGACAGACTCCTGAGGTCAAAATGGTTATTAGAGCCAAATTAGTTATATCGGAGCTTGCTTTGTTTAGCCTGAGTATGTTAAACATTTTAAAAAGTATTGTTTAACTTTCAAAAAATTGTTTTTTTATATATCCTTTATTTGGCTTTAAATAACAATGATTGGATTACAGATAAAAATCTGAAATTTCCTTAAATTGCAGTCCCCGTATGTATATGTTTCCTAGAAAATTAAAAAAAAAATGTATGTATTTTACTAAGAAAAAAGTTATAACACCTTAAAAATGATGAAAAATCAGTTTAGAGCAATATTCTTTGGTACCCTAAATATGCTGCTAGAGCTTTCATATTGCACATACATACCTAATTTAATATATTCTAATGCTCTATGTTATTGAAAAAAATGTATAACAATTTATCTGCTAGTTTCATGTTATGCCAGCCTTGGGATCATGTCTGAACATGAAACTATTTTGTTAAGAAAACATCATAGTCCCACTAATAAAAAACTTAAATTTCTTTAATCAACAATTTAAAATAAATACTATTTTTAAAATACTACATGTTAACATATGTGGTATAAACACTAATTTTACAGAATTTTTGTGTTTCTTAGAACAATTTAAAGAAAAATTTGAAATCATTGTCCTCACCAAAACACATGTAATAAAAGATCTACAAATATACAATATTCCTAGGTATTCGACCATTTATAATGAGGGGAGCTTTAACAAGTATGATGGAATATTGGTTTTTGTCAGGGAGTCAATCAGCATGGAATTTGCGTTTTAATTTATTGGAGATGTGAAATGCATTGAACTTCTGATAGGAGAAAATCAAGACAAATTTATTTTGACATGCATATATTGCTCACCATCAATAAATAAAAAAGTGTTTTTGGATTTTTTTTCAGAATATTTAGAAAATCAATTTAGAAAAAAACATATTATTGTCAGAGACATTAATTTAGACCTGCTCAAAGAAAATATGCAGTACATAGATGATTACAAAAGCTTTTTGTCGGCAAATGGTTTTACATCATACATAAATAAACATTTTACAAGACCCCTGTCAAAGACTTGTCTTGACCACATAAATGTAAAGGAAGGGGATAAAAATACATTCAAAAACTCTAAGTCATTTATTTGGGCAACCGGAAATGAGCCCACAGGAATATATCAACCAACCAGTCTCGGGGTTATACAGACTTGTAGAAGGAACAAGACTAATGGGAGGATTGGTATAAAATATAATGGAAGATTAGGCACAAAAAGCCCAAGAGGCTGCGTTGCCTCCAGTAGTTAATCAAGACGGCTCCCAGGGAAGAAGTAGAAGTCATTTATAATAAACTATAAAAATTGGACCACCATTCAATCATACTCACATACGACTGCACAACAGAACAAAAGAAACAAAAAGTATATGTACCAAATCATATACAGATTATAAAAAGTTAAGATTGGTTTTCAAAAATAAGACGTGGGCGTCAGTTTTTTTCTCAGAAAATTTAAATTTTTCAGTTGTAAATTTTTTAAAGATTTTTCAACAAAAAATTTCCCAAAACACAAAAACTATAAAACAAACACAAAAAATGCGAAAAATAAATGGATTACTAAGAGTTTATTAAATAAAATTAAAACAAAAAATTTCATTTTTAATCCAATCCTAAAAGATACCCAAAATGCTCAATTAAAAAGTCAATATAAATTGTATAAAAATTAACTCTCAACAACAATTGCAAAAAATAAAAAAGATTATGCTCAAAACTTAATTTTAAAAAATAAAAGTACATCCCAGGCACTATGGAAATGTGTAAACAAAATATGTGACAAACCTTTACAAAACTCAAAAAATCGAAAAAATTAAACTTTCTAACTCGCAAATTGTCACAAATAACACAGAAATCGTAAATCACTTTAATAACTATTTTTGCGAAATTGGGAAAAAATTGGCAGAACATACTTCTCCAAAAAATTTTACAGAAAAAATCACCTGGTCTGATAAAAGTTTGTATTTTTTGAGAGTACCTGGACCGGACAAAATATGCTGCGAAACACATAAGGAGATTGCGAACAAAATATCGCCTATTTTGACATGTTTAATTTACTTTAGTTTTCATACCGGTGAGTTTCCTGATGCTTTAAAGTTGGGAGAAATCAAACCTTTATCCAAAAGTGGGTGTAAAACTGAAATCGGAAATTTTAGACCAATATCTTTAATTTCCAATATTTCAAAAAAATTTTGGAAAAAATAATAAAACAAAGGGTTGTCTCGTTTTTAGAGAAACAAAACTAATTTCTGCAAAACAATTTGGCTTTAGAGCGGGAAGGTCCACCGAAGATGCAATAATCAGTCTCACAAACGAAATCTATATCGCCTTGGATAAAAGACACTCATTATGCGTCGTTTTTATTGACTTGACCAAAGCTTTTGATACAGTTTGCCATAAAAAGCTCATTCAAAAGCTTGAACATATTGGTATTAGAGGCAGTGTACTTAATTTGTTTAAGAGTTACCTGAGTGAAAGAAACCAGTATGTAAAAATAGGTGATGTGGAGAGTAACCTGAGAGCTGTCACCTGCGGTGTACCGCAGGGGACAGTTCTTGTTCCACTTCTCTTTACAATATACCTAAACAATCTTTTAAAAATAAATTTGCTGGGTACAGTTATCAGTTTTGCTGATGACACGGCCATCTTTTACTTGGGAGACTCCTGGCTTGATGCCAAAAACAAGGCGGAGTCTGACTTAAGTCTGTTATTGTGGACCAACACCTTCGAAGCGATAAACAAATAAACCATACACTTTCAAAAACATAATATCTTATTACTCGGTTTTTCCACCTTAAATATTATCCTAAACCAGAACAACTTAAAAATATATACTTTGCATTGGTTCAATCACAACTCAATTATGGCATTTCTGGATGGGGAAGTGTAAGGGATTGTTATTTAAATAAACTAGAAAAAACACAAAAATGGATCCTTAAAATTATTTTTAATAGAAACAAGAAATATTCTAGTGATCATTTATTTTCTGAGGCGAAAGTATTTATTTGATATCAGACAACTTTACTTTTTTAATATTTTGATGTTAGTGCATAAGCAAAATATTATACTACAGGGTGTTACCCATGAAATAAACACTAGGTATAAAAAAGATTATATGGTGGTTCCTATTAGCAGAAAGGAAATTGGGCACAAATCTATACATTTTTTAGCTCCAAAATTTTTTAATTTGCTACCAAATAACCTTAAAGAAATGATGTTTTCAAAATTATTTAAAAATGAACTAAAAAAATGGCTTTTACAAGTAAATAGAAATAAAATACGATTTTTTTATTTAGGTGTATAATGTGTATCCAAATTTCAATTTAGTACCTGAAAAATTTCTATGTATTAACTGTTTTAAGGCTATTTTATCTGAGCAAAAAGAAACATTAATATAGTGTGGAGACCAAGAGCAATGTACTGACTCACATTTTGGGTCTGTCACCACCATCAAAATTGAGAAAACATCAGACATGTTTTGACAAAATAGTGTTTAGACATGGTCCCAATGCCGGCATAAAAATGTAAGTACAAACCGACCAACAAAATGTTGGCAACACGTTGACTGCTGTGGCCAACATATTTATTGTATACAGCTACTTGTATCTGGAGATATGTTTTCAACATTGTTGCACGTCCAAACCAAACTCAGTGTTGAATTAAAAATGGAAAAGACTTGCTGCTGGTGTTAGTGCTGCTTTTATCATAATAGCTAACCATGCCCAAAAGCGAACAAGAAGGTAGTGGCAGAGAGAGTTTTTAAGAACTAGGACAAGTCATGGAGACATTTTATTGTCTGAATTACTTTTGAATGATGGCAACTCGTTCCGCAATTTTGTGAGATATTTCATCTTCATTCGTTCTAAAATGCGAAGCCATGTTCGACATATCATCGTATTTTTTATTTCTGTCACGGTATTCCTTCGACTTAATTTCCCACAATGCGGGAGCAGCTCTCAGCATTTCAATTATCTCTACCACTAGCTCTTTTGTCGATATCATGTTTACTATAAAAGATAGACTCCGAATTACTACAAAACTAATAAAATATGCGGAAATAAACAACGTACCTACTAACCTATAAAGTTTCACAACCGATTCTACGCTACTTGTTGACAAGTTGAAGTTGACAACACCGTACACGCTGAGAGATGATTTCCATTTGAGATTTGGCCGGTTTGTACTTACCTTAACATGAAACCAGCAGGTGAATTGTTACACAAAACTTGTTTGAACAACATAAAGCATAATAATATATTAAATTAAGTATGAAAGCTCTAGCAGCATTTTTAGTGTGCCAGAAAATATCGCTCTGAATTTATTATTTGTCATTTTTAAGGTGTTATTTATAACTTTTTCTCAGTTCAATATATAAATTTTAGACTTTTATCTCCAACCCAATCAGAGTTATTTTAAGTCACTTTTAAAGTTATGAATGTTTTTATAAACCCTTACAAAATTAGGCGTATATGTGATATGTTTGAGTTAAAAGTTATAAAACAAGTGGTTTGTAAGTCTTGAGATATAGGAAAAACAACCTAAATAGTTTCATTGTTTTTAAAAATGAAACTCTTAAACGTTGTTCCTAAGACAAGCCATTTTTCCAGAAAAAAAATATCGGTACCCTGAGAACATCAATTAATTAATAATAAAAAATAAGTAAATATTGAAAGTACATTTAATTAAAAAAGTTGGTATAAAAATACATTACTTAAGAAAATGTGCAAAATGACTGCTATTAAATGATGTAAAATAAACATCTTGTTCTTCAGATTTAAATACGCGTAACTTCTATTTTTGAAGAGCTCGTAAAAAAGAAGTTTGTCAACCGCCAAGATTTATTAACGTGAATTTTGAATGCAGGTAACTTTTTTAATAATCCAGAAACATTAGATAGAGTCTAGTTTAATTTTTAGGACTGTTAATAAATGTATTCTGCAAAATGAAGGTTCTTTTACACATTTGACTAAGTAATGTTTTCCTTGTACTAACTTTTTTCAATTAAATTTAATTCCAATATTTACTTATTGTTTTATCATTACACATAATTAATGTTCCCAGGTAATTAATAATAATTTTTTCTGGTTGAACGGCTCATCCATCGAAAAATGTTTAAAAGTTAAAAAAAGATTCTAAATATATTTAGTTGCAGATAAAAATATCTGGGTTGTCATAACATTGATAATATAGAACATTAAAAAAAAGTTTACTGATGACGTCATTTTTATAGACTTCCACTTTTTTATACCTTTTTACTATACCACTAAAAAATATCATTTTATAGTGTCTCACTGTATACCAGAAAACATTAAAATTAATTTATAAATTTAGGAGAAACCAATATTTCGTAACATTTTCGACGCTTTCTGCTGGGCAATCGAAACAGTTATGTACATAATTAGGAGTCTATTACAAAATTTTGTGCGCGTATTTTCCGGACTCCCTTTATAATGCAAAAAGTTTTAGAAATATAGGCACTTTTCCAACACCTTTTTTCTCGAAATGTTCAAATAACAGCCTTTTTTACTTCAATCTAAAAGCGTATATGTTCAGCTAAATTTTTTAAATCATACTTGTTTCATTTTTAAAAATATTTGGTTAAGAAAAGGGGCCTTGGCAAGTGATAAATATATACAGTATATACAAGATGATTCAGAACAACATCATAAATAACTTAGTCAATCGATATCAACGAAAATCAATATGAAAGTACTTGTAATTTTTTTTTTACAAATTTTACTTAACTTAAATAATATAATATGATATTTTGTTTATTTATGATTTTTTCAACAATAATCTAACTATAGTTTCAGAATATGAACATAGATAAACAGTAAGACCGCACATGATATTTAGCTCAACATTCGGTGGAACTATGCAGAAGATTATATAAATAAAAATAAGCTTTAATTTTGTACAGTACAAAAACAGACATTAAAAAAAAAAGAAAATCCACCTATTACATACAATAATACCTGTGATAATACTTTAAATACCTTTTTCAACTATAACTATACCAGACACACAGACATCAAAAATAGCATTCTCCATTTTTCTAGATATTTAAATCTATTAATTTTCTAATGTTTTTCCTAGATGAGCTTAGAATAAAACCTATTAGCATTTATTTATACAGTTGATTAGAGTTTAATTTTCTTATTTTCGCAGTCAGGAAATTATACACTCTTTCATTCCTTCTCGTAGCGTCACAACCCTTCGTGGGTCTTAGCTGCATCTACGACTCGTCTCCACCTATCTATGTCCAATACAACCTCCTTCCAGTCCCGTACTCCCAAGATTTTTACATCCTCTCCGATATTGGCTCTTCATCTGAGCCTTGTTCTTCCTAAAGGTCTCTTTCCCACTGGGTTTTCCTCCCATATCCTCTTGATAAGACGCTCATTCGGCGATCTTAGTACGTGTCCGGCCCATCTAAACCTTTGTGCTTTATTTCGTTTACTAAACTCGGTCTTTTGTACATGTTTTTGAGCTCCTCATTCGTTCTTATTCGATATTAACCCATCTACTGTAGGCACAAAGATTTTCCGCAACATAATTCGTTCTGTTTTGTCATTGTCCATATTTTCGAACCGTACATAAAAATTGGTTTGATTACTGCCGAATATATCCGTATTTTAGAGTTCTTAGATATCAGTCGGGACCTAAACAGGTCTTGTAAAGCGAAAAAACAAATTATACACACGAGAGCACAAAAATGGGAGATATCTCTGACCAACGGTTCTTTAAGTCCTCGGAACTCGGAAGTCTATTTTCTTTATACCGCGTCGGGTACTCATGTTGAATACCAAGTTGGAGTGATTTCTTTTTAAAGTGACTCAGTGCCAATTCCTTACAAAACAGCGCATGTCCATCAAACCGGTCTCCACATACAACTCTTTTGTTTGAAACAAATATGTTTTATTATATATTGTTTTGATTAACCATTTTTGGGTAGTCTACAATTTTATCAAATAATTATTTGTTACACCACCCCAGCCTATAATACCATAGGATAAGTGAGACTGGACGAGTGCATAATATAGTTTTTAAGTGTTTTTCATTAAAAACTTGCTTAAAAGATTAAAATATACTTATAAGCCACCTAATTATTTTTATAACATAATTGATATGCTCGTCCCATCGAATATGTCTATCAATGACCACTCCCAAAAATCTTACAGTTTCAGCAGCTTATATAGTCATATTATAATCCTTACCCCTTATATTAAGTTTTGTACAATCAGGAAGACCTCTGGCCTACGAAGTAAATGGTAAAAAGAATGTTTTTTTTTCTAGTTTACTGTTAGTCTAAGATCAACAAAAAAATCCACGAGTGAGCAAAAATCATTCTCAGCTATCGTTTTCAATCTTTCCTAACAAAAGATCACAGTGTCACCAGCAAAGCTGATAATTTCGCTAGACACACAGACATCAAAAATATCATTACCATAGAGACTGAAAAGGAGTGGACCCAAAACAGTACCCTGAGGTACGCCTTAATTGACAACAACTTCGAATGGTCAACAGTGTCAAATGTCTTGGCCAAGGCTATAAAGATGTACAATGCAGGTGTGCTGCTATCCATGGCATTATTTCTTTTGGCACTCAAATAAGCTATTGCATCCTGTGCCATACTGTATACCACTCGAAATACATACTGTCTGTCAGACAAAAGATCAAACCTCCCGATATAGTCCCTCATAGTTTTTTTCTATTTTTTTATTGAGAACATCCTGAACCTTGTCTAAAGCGTCATCGAAAATATCTACGCATTCCCTTGTACGGCCAGGAGTTGGAATAGCTGGTGCACTGCTAGCCTTCTCAGAGGTTCCATTTTCAACTATTTTAGTACCGCCATTCTTTTGTAGATCGTTGTATGTAAAACCTTCACCATTAAGAAAAAGACCTTTGATATAAGCATTGTTATCATCGTTTTGAGCTAATTTTTTTATGCTGTATGAGTACCTTTCTAGTGTTTCTTTTTTCGTTAAGTCTTCAGATATGTTTATAGATAGATAGATTTAATTTCTTGCATTCTCTCAATACTTAAATTTTGGTTAAGTAGGAGATAACATAAATTAATACTGGTTTTACGCCTTTTTTTACTAAGAAATATACACTATTTAGACAACTAACAAGCATGTCAAGAATCCTAATTACAAAGTTGGGCAATGATTCTCCGTTGTTGTATTCAAGTCCGAAAGTTATTATGTTGTTTGTCCTAATAGTTTTGTCCAAATATTGACATATTTCATTAGTCTGTTTTTGGCGTTCCTTCAGTATTTTTCTATACTTATGTTCTGTTACAACTTTTCTTATTATAGTAAACCTATTTTTCAAGCTTGTTATTATTGAGTCTATTTCCTTTTTTAATTCTACAGTCTGTTTTTTTTAAATCCTTTATTAATTTAGCTAATTTGCTGTAGATATAAGTCATAAGCTCCACCGTTCATTTCAAATATAAATGGTATGTTTCGAAGTGTATGGGTTTCCCTAGCACACAATGTTAAATGTTTATTATTAAGAATAATAAACGCAGCCGAAAAACATTTTTGATGTATTTAATAGGTACAACAAACCGCTACATACCTCCAGTCCATAGGCAGAGCAGTTGGTTCTAGAAAACATGATGTAGAAAGACAAAAAGTAGATTGATAAAGTTCGGTTTTTATCTGCTATGATGGTAAAATTGCAGTTATTGTTATCATTGAAATCACTTTGTATTGTTCCTTCATTGGCATAAAGTGTTCTGTTACAACCTAAAAAAAAATAATAAATTCGTTTCAGTTCTTTTGTAGTCGAAAAATTACTCGCAAACGACACGGAAGATAAATTTGAAATTGGGCAGTTATGTATAACTTGATATAAACTTGGGTTTCAGTTTAAAAAAATTAGTGATAACATGTCTCAAATTTGAGAAAACTTGGTCTAATTTTAGATCTTAGTACTTTAAAAGGCCGAGATTTTTGGTTAGAAACTTGGCCCTTATTTAACATAAGTGTTTTTGATGGGATAAACTATACTTTAATATTACATAATTTAAGTTAATCATTAATCATCATTAGTATCAATCTATATGCGAGGGTTTTTTGTGAATTTTATATTAAAAACTAAGTATTTTTCTATCAGTGTTAAGGAAATAAAAAAGGGAGTTTGCTTGTTATAAAGTAAAATTGATTAATATTGATTGAAGTTCTGGTGTATTGATGTGTGCTAAGAAATTGTTTAAACTGTGTTCGTCATGTTAAAAAGTAAAAATAAGTCATTTATTTTAGTGTTGTCGAGAAACGAGACGGAAGAAGCCATTCTTGTCTTGTCCAATGGACTCGAAAGAAACTAACTCTCTCTTCTCGGCAAGAATACGTTCCTCTTGTCGACATACTTTCACTCTTTCTCTCGTCTAGTCTCGTTTTAATCCTAATATTATTTATATAAATACTTACATTTGAGTAATTCTTAAAAGTATAATTTTAGATCTGTCATACTCCCATAATTTTAGAAAATACCCAGAGAGTTGCCAATTTAAAAAAAAACAATACAAACAATACAATACAATACATATCCATGTATTAAATATGAAAATGGAAATTTAAACCATAAATGGTACTTATTTTAAATACACATTTCATATGGATGTCAGAAGAAATAAACTTTAGATTTTTGAATAGGTCAGGGTATATTTTTACCATTCTTGGACAAAGGTTAGTTAACGAAACATAATATTTACAGCCCTCTTGTTAAAAATAAAAATTAAAAATAATGTTTTAATGTAATAAATGACCAGTTACACAATGTTACACAGAATATTATTTAGAGAAGAAAAAGTAAAAATGGTACCTATTTTAAATACATATTTCTTATGGAAGTCAAAAGAAATGAACTTCAGGCTTTTAAATAGGTCAGTGTATATTTTTACCATTCTAGGACAAAAGTTAGTAAACAAAACATATTTAAAGTCCTCAAGTTAAATAGAAAAATAAAAAAATATATAGTTTAATGTAATAATCAATGATCAGTAAGTAACACAATGTTCCACAGAATACTATTTGGCAAAGAAAAAAATAAATAAATTTAAAATTTTAAAGCTAAAGTCATTTGTAGCTCAACAGGAAGCAAAATATAATTACTTATCCAAAAAATGTAGTTTAATATCCTATACATTAGGGTGGGCCGAAAAAATAATTCTGGAAATCTTAGTTGGCATAGTGAAAAAAAGTTGCAGTATGGGTAGACAATCAAACCTACTTTTTTTTTATTTATTTTATTTGAAAGAGCCGCGCCTCAAGGTGTTCAAAAAAAATTTTTTAGGAAATTTATTTTTGATATGGTATAGCATAAAACTAAAAGATATTAGCTCATTTATAATGGGAAAAAAATGGATAAATTATTTTAATATTTAGCCGCGCCCTGGAGCTTTGAAGAATTTGTTTACTACTTTTCAATATTTAGCCGCACAGCCCCTGTGCAATAAATTCCAAGAATGCAATTCTTCGCTTGCTTTGGCGTCCGGAAATACGAATACGATACTAAAACTCGTCCCAAGATAGCGTGATATATGAAAATATTAAATATAATATAATATTTAATATATTAATATTTACTTTGATAGAAAAGATCAAACAATGAAGCTAATTGAAGGCCGCCGTATCAATCAACAAGAGGAACATGTAGCCTTATTAGAAAAGCCGGGAAGCAAATATTTTGGTCACCTATCAATAAATCCACCGGTTAATGCTGTTAACATAGCAAAAAATATCTTATATGAAGGAAAATTTCGTCAACCCAGAAAAGCTAAAAGCAATAGGCTGTGATGGCACCAACGTCAACACTGGCTGAAAGGGCGGTGTAATTAGGATAATTGATGTTCAAGTTGGAAAACCACTTCAATGGTTGTTTGTTTGCTGCATGCTAATGAGTTACCCCTAGTCACTTGCTCCAACAGTTAGATGGACAAACGAAAGGACCAAACTCCTTTTCGGGGCCAATTGGTTTATTGCTAGCATTATGCGAAACCAAACTATCCAAAAGTTTGAGCCATTTGATATCGTGTTACCTGAAGTTGACCAAAATAATCTAAGCACAGTTCAGGGATATCTATATCAGATCCGTTGTGCTATTAAAGATGGTTTCTGTTCTGAAGCTTTGTCTAAAAGAGATCCTGGGAAAATAAATCATGAGCTGTGGTTAACCACAGCCAACCGACTACAGTTTATTATGAAAGTGTACGCACCTATGTGGTTTTAACATAAAATCTCGTCCTTCAATTGAATATGGCTCCATAGATTTATGGGAAACCATAAATAAATCAGGAAACCTTCCTAAAGAAGTAAAAATAATTATAGATAAAGTGATTCAAACTAACGCTTTTTTTGCCCACCCGGAGAATATATTGATAGCTATGATTGCCGACGAGAGAAGTCATATTAGAGAACTTGGTTTTCGACGCATATTAAAGGCTAGAACTAAACTTCAACCAACAGAAAAAGTGCGATTTTTTAAAATCCCTGCTATAAATTGGAATGCCGAGGATTATGCTGAGCTAATTATTTGGAACGAATGCTCCATTAAAGAGCCCCCGCTAACAATAAATATTAAAAATGAAGAATTGTTAGCAGCTATTAAGAATAGATCGTTTATTAATATAAGCAAATTACCAAGTCACACTCAAGCCGTTGAGCGATGTGTGAAGATTGTAACAGAGGCATCTAGCAAGGGCGAGACTAGAGGCAAGACAGAATTTACCTTCGTTTAAGGCTAAAAAGGTAAAAACATCAAATAATAATTGACTTTTACCTTACTATTATTAAATTTAGATTTATTAGATTACATATAAGGGAGGGAGGCGGGTGCAACTCAACATGCAGCCACCTCCTCGTGGTAAGTTGTGTGTTAAATAAATGATGAATATATATATATATATATATATATATATATATATATATATATATATATATATATATATATATATATATATATATATATATTCGAAAACGGTATTAATTATTAGGATATTTTTTTACCTGATGATCCATACTTTATCTTGAAACCTCTACCCTTCTTACTGTAGGGATAGCTTTGAAACGTCAGTGTTACAATGTTTCCAGCGGAATAGAAGTCAAACGGTTTAGTGCCTTTACCACAAAAATCGTATTGATTATAGGCACCACGGTAATGCTAAAAGAAAAAAAAAAGTTGGCAGTATTTTTTAAGTAAAATCTATTTACATCGTATAACTGTGGATTTTATATTAAAAAATTAGGGTAAATATTTAATAGACTGTACAAACTACATTAGGCGCAGATGTCGTCTCGGACTATAATCCATTAGTTGCAAATGTCTACATACGACTCAAAATAATTAATAGGAAAATGATTTCCAGAAAGGACTTAAAACTACTGAAACAAAATAACACCCAGGAATAAAATAGCAGAAAATTACACCAACAACATAGAAGAACAATGGAATGAAATGAAGACATCTATTACCACACTATCAACTGAAAATCCTAAATCAAAAAAGGAAAAGAAACAAGAATGAATAATGGATGAAAAATTGCAGATGATGGAAGAACGACGAAAACTAAAGGATAGAAGTAACAAGAAATGCAAGAAGTAAAATAGTCATGGCTGATTGGAAATTGCGGAAATTGAAACTTTTTAACAAAAACATGATTTCTATATGCACAAAAAGATTAAAGAGATGCAGAAAAATGGTAAACAACGCAACATCGGCATAATTATAGATAACGAAGGCCAGATCTTGATCAGGATTGAAGACAAACTGAGATGATGAAAAGAATATATGCGAGAACTATTCGAAGGTGCAACAAGAGCACCACCCGAAATAAACAATCCCCACGGCCCAGAAATGACATATGAAGAAGTTATAATGGCCATCAAACGACTTAAAGATTCGAAAGCGCCAGGACCTGCATGGAGAAATTTTGAAGCTATTGGAGCCCTCCCAAATCACAGTTCTTAACAAGCTACTCAACAACATATATGAAACTGGAAAATTACCAAAAGACTGGTTGCTATCAATATTTATCCCAATTCCCAAAAAACCCAATGTTTGGAAATGCGAGGATCACAGATTAATTAGTTTAATGAGCCACGCACTTAAGATATTTTTTAATATCATTCACTTTTGCATTCACCCCAAATTAGAAGAACATCTTAGTGAAGCACAATTCGGATTCAAAGCACGCCTTTGAACAAGGGAAGCACTTTTCAGCTTGCAAGTACTAATACAAAGAGCGAGGGTTACCAACTGCGACGTATTTGCATGTTTCATTTATTTTAAAAAAGCATTTGATAAAGAACCACACGAAAAACTAATTGATTTTCTAAAAACATCGGGAATTGATGGTAAGGATATAAGACTAATATTAAACCTATGTCTTCAATAAAAAGCAACAGTACGCCTCGAAAACGAACTGTCCGGTATCTTTGCAGCCGGAAAGGGAGTACGACAGAGATGCATATTGTCACCGGAATCGTTCAATACATATTCCGAAAATCTCTTCAGAGGAGCCTTAAATAAATCAGAAGACGGTATTGCAGTAAATGGTCAACTTATCAATAATATTAGATGTGCAGATGACACCGTAATGCTGGCAGATAGTGCGGGGGGTCTTCAGAGAATAATATATAATATTGTAGAAGCGTGTGTAACAAATATGGACTAAAAAACTAAACTGTAAGAAGACAAAAATAATGATTATTCGCAAGAACATTAACATAAACGCCTAATATACAATAAACGATACACCATTTGAGAGAGCAGAGAAAATATGCTACCTAGGTTGCAATATCAGTGAAACGTGAGATCACAGTTATGAAATAAGAACTCGTATCAAAAAGCTAGAAGCGTTTATATCCGCCCTAAGAAAGTATTTTGTAACCCATCTCTAAACATCAATATAATATGCATAAGAATTCTTAGATGCTACGTCTTTAGTGTTCTCCCCTATGGAGTAGAAAGCTGGAGTCTTACTGGGGCCACCGCCAAACGCTTTTGAAATGTGGTGCTCCAGACGCAAGTTACGAGTCTCATACACACATCATAAAAATAACGTTACAATTCTCGAGAGTCTTAGAAAAGAAAAGAACATTCTTACCACCATAAAAAACAGAAGACTGACTTACTTCGGCCACATTGTGCGTAATGGTAAATACCGACTTGTACAGGGTGTCATATTTTCGTGTGCTTTACGGGGTTTCTCGCTTATAAGTGAAGTTACAAAGATGCGGTTTTCGCGACACCGTGCTATTTTTTTGTCAAACGAAAGATGCCGCAAACAGATTTGTCCTAGCCCCCTTAGTTTCTTCGCTACAGGGTGATTTTAAAAAAGTTGTATTTTCGGTTACATCTCGTATTTCAGGTATCTGATAACTTATCGAAAAGATAAAAACGGGCCCTTATAGAACTTTTTACGCAGAATACAGTGGGGTACTTGAAATTTTCTCGGATTTACTTTCTTTGAGATATTAGCCAAAGTTGCACTTTTTTAAATGGAACACCCCGTATATTTTTTCGTCATATTATTTGCCACACTGAGAGCTTTCTAAAAATATAATATAGTCGAAACTTATTTTTATAAACAGCATGAAAACATGCAATTATTTACTTTTTAACATAGGCGGCTTTGGTTTAAATTAATGACAGTCAAATTAATCAACGTCAAATGCCTTCTCGCACCAAAAAATAATCTAGTAATATAAACATTTATTAACAAGACAACCTAATAGATAAAAATAACAATTTTACGCTAGAATTGTTCTTAGCCTTAAAAGACAAACTTAACTACTAATTTTATAAATACTGTTCGAATTGGTGACCATGATGTCTTATGCATTGTTGGCATAGCATCTGTAGTCTTCTTAAAGCATTTTCAAATATGAAAGAGCGGGCTCGCAACACTCTAAAGGCATTTTCCGTGGCCTCTCTTAATTCCTCAATTGTTTCATACCTACTCGAGTATATTTTACCTTCTAAATATCCCCTCAAAAAATAATCTAAAACTGAGAGGTCCGGAGACCGTGGTGGCCATCGAATAGGTCCATGCGTGGCTATAAATCGATTAGGCAAGTGCTGTTCCAACCAGTGTTGTATCACGAGTGTTGTGAGCCGGAGCTCCATCTTGTTGGAAATAGATGCCATTTACTTGAACCAAGGGAATATCTTCCATAATAGTCATTGCTTTTTCTTGAAGGATTTGTATGTATCTATCAGAATTTAAATTTCTTTGGTAAATACAATATTCAATTCTTCTTCCCAAAATGAAACAAGAAACATTGAATCCAAACCTTCCCTGGCGTTCCCTGGGAAAAATAACGTGTTCATTTTCCTGGATCCAAAACCTTGAGTTATTCCTATTGAGGATACCCGCAATGGTAAAATGGGCTTCGTCCGACCAAATGATCTGCCTTTTAAAATTATTCTGCCTTTCACACATATTGAGAAACCAGTTACAAAACTCCACTCTCCGCTCAGGATCACCAGGATGAAGATTGTGCACAAGTTTATACTTGTAAGGTTTGAATTTATGTCGTTTCAATATTTTTTCGACTTTTGTTTTGGATACTCCGATATTTTCTTCTATTTGCCTGATTGCCTGCAAGATGTCCCTGGGGTATTTTCAACTGATGCCAAAACATTTATTTCAGCTACTTCATTATCTTTACTATAATTTTTCGGCCTAGGTTTATTAAATGACCCTGTCTTCTTTCAGGATATCTATATAGAAATCGAGGAAAAAGTCAAATTTGAAAAAAATATTCGTTCTTCTAACGTACCTATTTAGATAAAGCTCCGCTGCCAAAATGTTCAAAATTTTGGTTTTGTGCCATATTTTTTGGATAAATGATAACGATAATCTAGGAACTGGCATTAAAAAATTCAATAGCAATCATTTGTCGTTGATTAATTTGACTGTCATTAATTTAAACCAAAGCCGCCTATGTTAAAAAGTAAATAATTGCATGTTTTCATGCTGTTTATAAAAATAAGTTTTGACTATATTATATTTTTAGAAAGCTCTTAGTGTGGCAAATAATATGACGAAAAAATATACGGGGTGTTCCATTTAAAAAAGTGCAACTTTGGCTACTATCCCGAAGAAAGTAAATCCAAGAAAAATTTCAAGTACGCCACTGTATTCTGCGTAAAAAGTTCTATAAGGGCCCGTTTTTATCTTTTCGATAAGTTATCAGATACCTGAGATACGAGGGGTAACCGAAAATACAACTTTTTTAAAATCACCCTGTAGCGAAGAAACTAAGGGGGCTAGGACAAATCTGTTTGCGGCATCTTTCGTTTGACAAAAAAGTAGCACGGTGTCGCGAAAACCGCATCTTTGTAACTGCACTCATAAGCGAGAAACCCCGTAAAACACACGAAAATAGGACATCCTGTACAACTGATCCTACAAGACAAGATTCAGGGCAAGCGAGGCCCCGGACGCAGGCGTATAGCCTGGCTGGAAAATCTTAGAAAATGGACTGGCTTAACATTATCTGACCTGTTCCAAGCTGCAGTTAACAGAATAAGGTAGGCCAACGTAGTCGCCAACATCATAAGACAATAGGCACTTTTAGAAGAAGGCACATTACAAGGTACGTCTGTGCTATTTATTTGAAGAATCTTGCTCTGCAAATACCCTGTAGAAATCCGAATTTGTGTATATTTAACTACAAATTCGGTTCTAGAGAGGTTTCTGTAGAGTATTTAACTTCAACAAGCCAACCTCTGAAGTACTAGTGTACCATGGGTATTAAAAAAGGCAGTTTAATATTGCAAGACTTCAAGATTTCACGGTTTTGAGCTGAAGAAAAAGCAGTAGGTTCTACAGTTTGGGCAATCTAGGAAAAAAGAAGCGGATAGAGTGGAAATTTCGGGGCTTATCTAAACGACTTGTTAAGAGAGCGTGACACATTGAATTATAGTGGCGAATTATTCCCATAAGGAAACTCGTATAAAAAGCGACAGGTCTCCTACAGCTCATCGGTGGGCAATTGAAACAAGTTTTTTCTCCTAATAGGGCAAACGGCTCTTCTTTAAATTAAATCAAGATCAAGCCAGACATAAAAACAGCATTCTAAGCAGGGTCTGATCTAAAGGTCATTTTCAGAAGTAACGCCTACTAGGCTAAATCTTGCCCGGAGAAAAGAACTACAAACATATGCAGTACAACAAAATAAATGCAGAGCGACCTTCGTAAATAGTACCTGTAGGTGGAAAGTTTTAATTATGTTTAAAATGTGTAGTTTTAAGTCTGGAAGTAAGTCAATATTTACTATTAAATTAAATTAAGTTTAAGTTTTATTTGTTGCTACATAAGTTCAAACTAATGGTGGTGTTTAAACAAGCTCATGACAATTTATTTACTTACCCTGGCAATTTGATATTTAGCATCGGGACCATATCCTTCAGTAATAATATGCCTGTTAGGATCATCTGTGATCTTCAATGTATCGTCATCACACGTGGTCATCGTCCCATTTGACGAATTATCGAGTAAATCGAAGTCTTCGAAATATAGCATAACTTTTCCATGTGGACTGGGGTTTCGAAGTACCCAGGTACATTTAATTTGATTGGGATAACTGCTCGGGTAATTTGGAGATGTTAATTCGTTTAATTCTTTTGTTACTGTTAATTCGGAGGGACCACATGGTGCTATAAAAAGAAAATAGTACTTTTTTGGCAAGAAAGAAAAATAATTTAAATGGTATACTTTTATCTTTAGATTCGACAAAATACATACATTTATCTAAAATGTTGCAATATTAATGGTTTTGCATTTAATCCCTATTTATTAAATGGGACGAATTACCAAACTTAATGTGGTAAGGCGTAATTCAGCTCGAATTTCCAAGTTACGGTCAACACTTGGGGCCATTCGAATATTATCAGAGGACTGTGCTTTGAGGAATGACCAAACAAAAATATATGTAAGGTTATTTAAAAAGATAACACTACAATTAAACTTTATACTAAACTTACACATCACTGGTTTTAAAGTAAGACTGAAAACATCGTTCTGAGCAACAGCTGAGTATAATCTGAGGTAGGCCGTATTCCAAGACGTTGTATAAGTTCTTTGGGAATTATTATCACTACTGCATAATTTTGACATTTGATCTGCAAAAGGTCCACCGCCATCTCTTACCTATGAAAAATGTGTCAAATTTTTACTACAAATCTCAACAAAAGTATTAAGTAATAGTAACTTCTTTAACACTAAGGACCCAAGAAACGTTTTAATTTAAATATCAGGTGTTTCATCTTGAGGCGGGACATAAGATGTTTTTCTTATTTCCAAATTCGCATGGGATTTCCTCGAAGATGTAACACCCTCCCCTTAAAATTCCAGGTGGGTACTGTACCTCTATAAAAGAACATGTACAAAAGTAAGTATGATTTCTGACAGGATTATTGCAGGAGCCAGAAATTTTTATTTTTGTAAATTCAAGTTGCACTTTATAGTCTCGTGGTGCTATGATTGTCCAGTGACAGTCCATATGTGGCAAATTCTTCGGAGAATTGATGTATTGTGTTTCTGTCAAATTTATCGTACCACCGCAACCTGCTTTTGGACCTAAAATATAAAATTTATACAAGAAAAGTATGTTATATACAAAAGTATTAGATTTTTTAAAAATCTATTACAGTAAGGAGAATAATTTTTACAGGACTAGTAAAAAAGTCGGGGAAAAACAAAGTTTCATTATTTAAAATTCACTGTTTTAAAGATAACTTATTTTTTATTATTACCATAAGTAAAATAGATTTCTCCTCGAAACTTTCCAAGCTGATTGTAGGATCCTGCATTGAATGTAACCAACATATTATTAGAGTGGCTTACTATGGGTTTGGTTTCTTCTTCGATTTTTCCACAAAGTGTAGCCAACTTTTTTGTATGTCGTGGTAACAAGCCTTCGTACACATCCAAGCTTTGAGTTACACAACTGAGTGAAAGAGCCTCATTTAAGTAATTTATACTAAAAAATAATATAGAATCATTACAAAGCAGTTTACTTGGCTACAACAATAACATAAACATTAATATTCCTTCCCTAACTGTTTGTTCATTCGTCGTTTAATTTTTATAGAAATGGTATTTTAGATGAAGACGTACCAAATTTTTAGGGATATTTGTTTAACCCCTGAGCGTTGTTTCATCACTGTTGATGAGGCTTAGGTCTACCACCATGATCCTGAATCAAAACAAGAGGCCAAGGAGTGGCATACTTTGGCTTAATAGTGGTAAAATAATAAACTAAAATTCCAAGGGCTACTTTGGATCACCTGGTTTTACATCCAGATGGTCCAAAAAATTCATAAAAAGAAAATAATTTTTTATCAAGACTAAAAAAAACATCGCGAATGTCAATGAATTAAAGTAGGAATTGTTGCAACATCCACCCTATTTGTCAGATGTAGCTCCCTCTGACTTCTGGCTATTCTTACAGCCCAAAAAATTCATTTGTGGGAAACGATTTTCATCGACCCAAGGGGTTATAGCAGCCATAGAAGCGTATTTCGTCGGTCCTCAGGATTCTGACTTTGGGGATGGAATCCATAAATCAGAGGATCAATGGAACAAGTGTATTAAAGTCTAAGGAGATTACATTCAATAATAAAATGTATTTAAAACCATAAAAACCTATTGAACAACCTATGCAACATAAACATTCATATTCCTCTCATATCTCTACATTCTCTCCGAAAAATGCTATTCACCTAAAGACCGAAACGTTGTGTTTTAAATAAACAGGTAATAAAAGTGCAAAAATAACATTTATATCTTACCTTAAAACAGGAATTTGATCAGTTGGAGCTGTGATATACCAATAACATGAAATTCTGGGTGCATAAAATCGTAGCCTGATGTTTAACGGGTTTTTTTCATCGAACGTTTCGGGAGATTCAATTATAGTTGGCGACGTTATGTTTCCACCACAACCTAAAAATTTTCATAAAGATTTTTTTTTCAAAAAATCCAGTACATATTGAAAGTACTTACTTTCGTCCTTATATACAAGTTTAAAACCAGATGATGGGTTCCAAAATTGTGATCTTACATAAGTAATAACAACGGAACCTTTAAATCTTTGGTTGGGAGGTTTCTTGTTACCACAGTACATTTGTTCGTTGGCATGTATAGCTCGCCCTGATAATGTCCCCGTGATAGTTAGATTGCTATATGAACATTCTGCTAGGCCTACAAAATTAAAATAATAACACTGGAATAAAGGGTAGTTAAGCATATATTGGCTAAAACTAACTTAGTCAATATTAAAAAAAAAAATTGGTTGAAGAGTTGCCGCCTGAAGTACGTCCCTGAACTTGGCTAGCCCAACTCAAAAAAATTCAACAAAATTTAGATCAAAATTAAGGGCTTTTTAAGTGCTATTTAGGTGCGCAATTAATAAATTAGGTGCACTAACGATTTTAGAAATACTGAAAAAAACTAAGACTGCCAGGTTTCGAAAATGTAGCAGACCCATAATCAAAGAATTACTTTTTTAATGATTAAAATAGATATGAATTAAGTGCAAATTGAGTGCTTGTAGAAACTTAATAGAATTTTTGAATATTTCTCTAAATTAATTCAAAATTATATTTCTTTGAGATTTCAACCGGTACAACGGTTATGGCGAATGCGCAAGGATTTTCATTTTGACAAAAATATTTTTTTTATCCTGTCAACCCTGGTCAGGATAGTTATGAGATTATTATATTCTCATATTTTATGGACCCCTGTGCTTTATTGGGATAGTACACAAGGAAGGTAAATATGATATTTCAAAATACGTATGAAGTACCCGAATACACAGATTATCTTATTATCCTCGCAAACGCTTTTTTACTATAATTTAATTATTAAAAAATACTTTTTAGTCCGGTTTGCTATAAAAGTGTGTTTTTTAGTTTTTTTAACTATAATTTATTACTTATAAGGATTCGTATAAGAAGATTTATGATTTTCTTGCATAACAACGACAGAAATTGAAAACAAACTATTCTACAACGGTTCTAATCAAAGTCAAAAATAGTATAAACATTTGCGAGGATACTAAGATAATCTGCGTATTTAGGTACTTCATACATATTTTGAAATATCATATTTACCTTCCTTGTGTACTATCACAGTAAAAATTTGAACACAAATAAAATGAATGCAATGAAATTATTTAAAAAAAAAATTGATTACCAAATTTATAAAATTATATAATTAACAGCTCTTAACAAATAAATACCACTTTGTTGTGCAATTCCCATTTTTTGATTTACTAATAAATACTATTAGCCCAGTCTGTAGATAATTTTCATGACTTTAATTTGTAACAGGTTGAAAGGTGTTAGAAGTTGTAGAGGGGGATTATCTTATTATGACTTTATAGTTTTAGACTCGAAAAAAGTGTGCAGGGGTGGGAGGTGGAGGGTTTAAAATGGTAAAAACGTGTTTTTCGCTTATGCTAGCGCCATTTTTAATTTTAGAGGGATATGTTCAAAATGTTTTTTTAGGTAATTAAAAAACCTATAATTTGAGTCGGCTAAAATTGATTTGGTCAATTCGTTTTTGAAAAAATGCAAAAAAAACGTAAAAAATAGCCATTTTTAAAAATGTTAAAAATTATTGCAAAAATTTTTTTTTATCCATTTTCATCATTACAAAAAAAAGTTTTTTTTAAATTCTGAATTAAATGAAAGGTCAACAGGAAAATCGTATAATTTTTTGCTAAGATAATTGAGTTTTACTTATTTTAGAGCCCTAATCTATTGGGCTATATCTATTTTGCTTATAAATATTTTAGGTCATAAAAACTGTCGTTTGCTTGAGACTTATATTTTACTAATTTGAATCAACTTAATAAAAAAATTAATATTCATTCCTTTGTTTTGAGCCTTAAAAAAGAGGAACTTTATTGTTTATAAACAATTAAAGCTGGAGCGCCCTCTGCCTGAGTTACAAATTTTTAACTTAGAAATATGAAAACCTGCCATCAAAACAAATAGTTTTGAAAAAAAGAAGTCTCTACGATCAGTAGGAACCGAGTTAGCAATTTTTTTAAATTATAACCTTATTGTTTTTAATACAACGCACAATAAAAAGTCGTAATATTTGTTTTTTATTGATAAAAGGTGTGTTTAAAGTTACAGATTCTTTCGAGCGGCGCGAGGGAGTTAGTGGTGGGGATAGAAGCTCTCGAAATGACTTGCCGAGTAAAAAACTGAAATTGAGACTTTAAATTCCGCGGAGCGCAAAAAAAGCCATACATCTGCGAATTATTATTGGATCAAGCTATTTTTTTATCTGAGGTAGCCCAAAAAGTTATAAATAATGATGCATTTAGTTTTTAAAAATTATCATCAATTTTTCTTATAATTTCAATATCTTACACTTTGATTAAATATTAAAGCAATCTAGACATTTTTGTAAGTCATGTTAATGGTACAATATTTATAATAAAAGGGAGTTAAATATAATGGAGGGGTTTTTCAGAAAAACAACATTTGTCAAATTTTTATATTATTTAGTAAATCAACAAAAACATATTTTGACTGATGTGATGAAACTGGGTAAATTTTGAACGCCCATACCATTGAGGTAAGCGATAGTTCTGTAAAAAAAATTCCTCCGAAAAACAGTCTGCTCTGGTCTCCTCACTTCTAAAAACCTGCTTTACTGCTTACCACTACTTTTTACTTTCTTCCATAAAAAAACGTTTATTCTCTACTATATTTGAAATTTTATCGGATTTATATTTAATTCTAAAAATTGGACTAGGCTTAAAAAATTTCAATTGTAAAAAAGTGTAATAAACAATAAAAAAAACTTAGCGTTTTTAGCGATTGAAAATGTGCTGCGACGCATGGACTAAAGTTTAATAAAAAATGATAATAATTTTTTAAAACTAAATGCACCATCATTTATAACTTTTTGCGCTACACCGGATTAAAAAAAGGCTTCATCCGATAAAAATTCACAGAGCCATGGCTCTTTTTGCGCTATCCCCACCACTACCTCTCTCGCGCCGCTCGAAAGTATAAGTAATTTTAAACACACCTTTTATCAATTAAAAACAAATATTACAAATTTTTATTATGGGTTGTATCAAGTTCAAGTATTATACTATCGAATGCCGTTCAAATTAATTCTTAAATAATTACAAACAATTAGGTTATGATTAAAAAAGAAAATACTAACTCGAGTCCTACTGGTCGTTGGGAAATTTTTTTAAAACTATTTGTTTTGATGTCAGCTTTTCATATTTCTAAGTTAAAAATTCGTAACTCATGTAGGGGGCGCTCCAGCTTCAATTGTTTATTAACAAAAAGTACTACAAGGCTCAAAACAAAGCACTGAATATTGCTTTTTTAATAGGTTGATTCAAATTAGTAAAATATAAGTCGCGAAAAAGCAAACGATAGTTTTTATGACCTAAAATATTTATAAACAAAAAAGATATAGCCCAATAGATTAGGGCTCTAAAATCAGTAAAACTACCTAATTTTTTTAACATTTCCCTCCAAAATTAGCAATGGCGCTAGCAGAAGCGAAAAACACATTTTTACCATTTTTAACCCTCCACCCCCCACCCCTGCACACCTTTTTCGAGTCTAAAACTATATAGTCATATTTAGAAAATTCCCCTCTACAACTTCTAACACCTTTCAATCTGTTACAAATTAACGTCGTAAACAGAACTTATTTTTACCTACAGATTGGCCCATATTATATTAAAAAATGTTTGGTGAGAAATGGTATTGTACTTGGACTATTGGAGCTTTTATTAATTTTGAGGGATTTTTTATACAGGAGGTTCGAAGAATAGGTGATTCCTCATTAAAAAATATAAAAAAGGTTTCTATAAATATGGGTCCGAAAATGGGCCCTTATGAAAGAAGTAGCACTGGCAAATTTTAGGAAAATCGGCAGGGTATTTAAGATAATTACAAAAAACTATTTTTTAAAGAGTTTAACACCCTGTATCTTAGAAACGATGCATTTTCGAATCCATGTTAATAGAAGGAATCACTTCCTAAAGGAGGGTCAATAAGGGCGGTTTTTGGCTCTAGTAGAAAATGATTGTAATGGGTTGGAATATATTTTATGGACTGTCAGAAGTAATAAAAAATGAATTCCAGCCTAAACGAAAGCACTTCTCTCTCGCATACACTCTCCAACCTTCACGCCATTTTAATTTTGCACATATATAGGGCAAATGAATATATAAAATAGAAATCAAATCCAACCTAAACAAAAACACTTTCCTCTACGCATATGCTCTAAAATACCTTCAATTAAGCTATTTCAATATCACATGTATATATTTTAAATGAATATACTTCGATATACTGTTGAAATGTAGATAAAATATTGTTAAGGTGTTGATAATTGCACAAGCTGGTACAGAACCACCTATTTTTTTACTGCTTCTTTATTAATATTTTATCAAAACTTTCTTTTCTTCACTTTTTATGATTTTGGCAGGATAAAAAATGAGAAAACTGCATGCTAAATGAACATAGTACATAGAAGTGTGCCATTTATCAAAGCTTTAATCGTATTTTATCTATTTTTCACATGTAAATCTATTCTATATATTCATTTGCACAATATAAGTGCGAAATTGAAATAGTACGTATTTTGAAATATCATATTTACCCTACTTGTGTACTATCTCGGTAAAGCACAGGGGTCAATAAAATATGACAATATAATAATCTCATAACTATCCTGACCAGGAACGACGACATGATAAAAAAATACTTTTTGTCAAAATGAAAAATCCTTGCGCATTCGCCATAACCGTTGTACCGGTTGAAATTTCGAAGAAATATAATTTTTTAATTAATTTGGAGAAATATTTGAAAATTCTATTAAGTTTCTAAAAGCACTCAATTAGCACTTAATTCCTATCTATTTTAATCATTAAAAAAGTAATTATTTGATTATGGGTCTGCTAAATTTTTGAAACCTGGCAGACCCACAGTTTTTTTCAGTATTTCTAAAATCGTTAGTGAAGCTAACTTATCCATTGCGCAACTAAATTACACCTTAAAAGTCCCTAATTTTTATCTTAATTTCGTTGCATTTTTTTGAGTTGGGCTAGCCAGTTTATTATTTTTAATTTTCACGTACTGGAGCAGTAATTTATCTTGATATAAAAGATTTTAATAAAAATTCTAAAGCTTCTAATATTACACAATATCCCAGACAAAATTAGTATAATTTATGCACAAATTTTATTTATAATGACATTATTCTAGAAAATTAAAAATACATACTTTTTGCATACATGCTACTTGCCAGAAAAGGTTTTTTTATCGTCATTGTAAAAATTGTTATAATTATAATAAGAAAAGTCGGTAGAAAAAACAATGGAACTCCATTTTTAGATCAAAATAGGCTAATTAATAGGACATGTAGGTTTAGGTAAGCCGAATCCATTGGCATACTTAGAATTACGAAATATATACACTAACGTAAAACTTTTGGGCGAGCGTAAGTGGAAGAAATGCCGAGGTTTCAGATTTACCGCTGATGTTTTACCCCTCTTGGAATCGCGTGACGACTTGTTGATTCCTGTAGAACTGTTTATTATTTTTAGTAGTGATGTAAATTTCCGTATCCTTTTGATATTCGGATTATACGTATTCGGAATCAAGAGAGATTCGGATTCAATATGTGAATACGTATCCATAAGAAGTCCTTATAACATAGGCAACCGTAAATATAGAGCGCGGAGTCGCGCACAGCTGATGCCGGACGTGCTGCTTCAAATTCCGCTTTATGTTACAAAAAATTTCTCTATTTTCGCTATGCCTATCAAAATGTTTGTTCTGTTAAAAAAATATATAAAATAAACTAAACGGCGATGAGGTAAATAATAGGTTACGGTTAAAAATATATAACAGTATACTTAATTTTATTATTTTATTAATAATTATAGCAAGGCAACATAGAAACAAATATTCGTTTCAACATAGGAACAAAGAATATAAAACAAAAGCTCTGCAAGTCAAATGTAAAAAATATAACTTTCTGAGGTAACCTTTTTTTCCTTCCCTGCATTTTTAATTTATAAGTTTTTGAATTTTTTAAAATGGGTTACGTTAAACTCGAAAGGTAAACAATACTGTTTTTTGCTTGAAGGTCAAGTCTTACTAAAAGTAACGCGGATAAAGTTGATTCTATTTTTTTTTGTTTTATTATCTAGCATATAAAAGAAAGTTCGCGCAACATTTACGTTTCCGTGAGGGAGTGACGAAATTATTAGCGCTTATTTTTTCGCATTAAAAAATAAGTATTTATTTTAAAAAAATAAGTTTTTTACGTATGCCCAAAGTGCTTTAATTAAGGGCAGCGCCATCCAGGGACAAATGGAAAAATCTTTATAAGACAGCTCGTAACGATTACGGATCCGATCCCGTATTCGAGCCCGCGTCGATGCCGATCAACCGGCAGTTGGCTCCCGTTTCGATACCGAATACGTATTCGAATTTACGGACTGATTCCGGAATATACGGATCCGTTTAATATTCGGATTCAACGAAAATTTGGATACGTATTCTTACATCACTAATTTTTAGTTTTAGTAAATCTTTACCGAAGTAGTGATTTATTCTCGAGATAAGTAATTGTCAATGTAATTTTTGAAATAACGACTGACGTGGGTAACAGAAAATCAGCCCAAAAGCAGTAAAAACAATATAAAAAGTCACTAAAGAAAAATAAAATGATATAAATTAGGTAGTATGTAAAAACTGTTCAATAAAATTTACTGTACAAGCCTCGGGTTTTATTAAGGTTATACCAGACAAACTGTGGAATTTCATCCTTTTTTTCTTCTGAAAACAAACAAAACTGCTATTTGAAAAAAACACTTGTTGCTATTAATGTCACAATAGATAATTATATATGTAGCTTGTTGTCGTTTAAATTTTATTCTTTTATTTAGAACGTTCTTTAATCCATCTATATAAGTTCGAAATATAAACAACGCTTTATCTTTTATTACCTATTTGATACATTCATCGTTTTCCCGCCAAACTCTTTAACTGTCATTTTAAAACAATTTGAACACGCTTTGTAGATATTATTAGGTGATAAAAATGACACTACCGCTGCAGCCTTCTACTCAAATATAAGCCATATTTTCGCGTCTTAGACGCGGTGAGGCGCTCACAGCTATGCCTTTTTAGCGAATTAGTCATGACGTCACGCTTACCGCGTCTTACAGCTTTTGTTAGCCGTCTCTAGAGGACGCCAACAAATTTGTAAGCCATGTGGAGGGGCAATTTGACATAAAACACGTTGTGAACTATTTACCAATTTTTGTTTATAATTGTTTAATTAGTTTATTATCACAACACAACATATATTTCAATTTCTTTTGTGCAATTTTATATAACAAACTCCATGACTACTGAGGGCATGAACAATGTAATATGTAGGGCGCAGGTCCACATTCCATCCTATGATGTCATTTTTGACATTGTTGTAAAACATATATTTTTGTGATCAATTTTTCAATGACGTCACGCTGTAAGACGCTTAAAGACACTCCTGTAAGCCGCCTAGTCGCGAAAATATGGCTTTAAATAAATGAAAAATCGCGATTCATATTTTGTAAGTGTCCTAGAAAAAAATCAGGTGCAGGTTTTTTATTTTTTTTTAAAAAAAAAACGAAACCCTATAATTAAATTTGATATTTTTAATGTAAAAACTAAAAATTTATATTTTCGAAAGTATTTACTCTAGCAACTTAAATTTTTACAAGGATATAGTACAATACTTGGCATTAGGCCAGAATTATTTTGCAATTTTAGAGTTAATAATTTTTCCTTAATAAAAAATAATGTCCTATTTTTCAAAAAAACTCATAAAGTTTTAGGCTTGATAAAACAGTTTTAGCTGTTATTAAATTCTTCATATACAAAATTGTAGCTTTGTACCTCGCAGGTTAGTCAATGTAGTTTATCAATCAATAGTTAATGTATCTGCGAGCTCTTAGACTATAAATATAAAAATTCATACCGTTTCTTAAATCAAAATCCAAAAACTTAACATTTACTACCCCTCCATTTTTAGCAACAATTTTATACGTGCAGTTAGCATATTGCTTTAGGCCCGGGTTGGGGTATCCGGGACTCATAAGGTAACGCTCTTTTTTAGTGGCTTCTAGTGTACCACCACAGTGCCAATCCCATTTTGCCTAAAAAAATTAACGGCATTGTGACTATCGCTATAAAGCAGGTTTGAAATAACTTACTTTAAACCCACTTCCTGTTATCTTGTCATTACTCCTAAATAAAACTTGTAGTTGGGTACTGCTGGATATTATTTCTTCTGGCAGAACCCTGCCACATTTCTTTCCGCGAGAAACCCATGTTTCGTCATTCCAGTCAAATATCTTCAAGGAAAAATAAATTTTAAGTGCTTTAATCAACATTTAATTATAAAAGCAGTAAAAAATAAAATTAAAATGTGTCAAACAGTATTAGAAAGGCGAAAATAGCATAATTTTGGCAACCTTTTTTTTAGTTTTTTTGACCTCAAAAGGTTTTAAGCCTTCCAGTAGTTCCAATGAATGCATGATAAGTTTCCTGTAGATCTCTTAACTCATTTGTATATTTACAGGTGTTTAAATTTGACCTGTCATAGTATTTATTAAAATGGGAAAAAATTGAATATGCGCAGTGAACAACATTTTATTTCTGGAAGGTTAAAAGCGCCCAGAAAGTACATCAACATTAGCAATCGAGGCAAAAATACGGAATATGGTTTTGCAAAGAGATTTAGCAGAAGCCCTATGGATTTCATTGGGTAGTGTAGGTAGTATTTTGGCTGTAGTTTTGGGTTTAAGAAAGCTATGTTTACAGGGGTGCCGCATTTGCTAGCAGTTGAACAAAAACACATTCGAATTGGACTTTTTCAGCAATATTTGGGAGCCTGGGTCTACTACCATGATCCTTGAATTAAAAAAGGCTGACTAGTGCTTTGAACCCGGTACTTCAGCTTCCAATCGAGTTAGGCTCCAGAAATCGCGTCAGTTTTTTGGGATACAAAAGGAAATTTGTTCCTGTTTCTGTCTCAAAAAATTCATGGATGGGAAACAATTTTCATCGAATCCAGGAGCGTAATCCATAAATTAGAATATCACTGGAATAATTTTTTTAAAGTTCAGAGAGATTATACTGAATAATAATATGAATTTCACACAAAAAAACATGCTTTTCCTACCTATTAATAAAAGATATTGCATAACCTAGTACAGTTTACCTCAACATAATCTTTAGTACAGTTTTCACTTTCTTCGATGTAAAATCTGTCGAAAAATTGAAGTTTGATCGTGTTTCCATCTTCAGCTCGTATTTCCCATAGGCATTCAACATTATTCGAATAGTCTTTGCTGCCATAATTAGGTGTCTGAATTGTGTCTTTTCGTTGTTGATAAATACCACCGCACCCTAAAATTGCAGTTAATTTTTTCATTTAATCAAAATACTTCTTATACTCGTAATTCTACTTACCGTGAATTTCTGCCTCATAATTCAAACTAAAGCCTTTTGATGACCCATCTCCCCCCTCTTCATATCTGTATTCAATTAAAGCAATGTGTGTTTGGGTGATAATTAAGTCAGGCTTGAAGTTTTTGCAGTATTTTCCAATCCTGGGATTCTGGATTGTTTCTCCATTGTAAATAACTAAATAACTTTTGTCACAATCGTTTCCTAAGTGTAAGGATGTTACATTTATCTTTACTTTGTGTTCAGTATCTAGTTTTATTATCCATGCGCATTCCATGGAAGTTTTTGGGCTGTTAGGGAAATTTGGACTAGAGATAGTGCCCTCGTTTTGGAAGAATCCTCCACATTTGTAACTTTTATAGGAGATAACGAAACTAATATTGCTGAACAAGTTTTGACGTGCCTACGAAAGAAATGTATTTATTAAAACAATCTTCTGTTGCACCGATTCCACTTTATTGGGCATTAGATAACTTGAAATGCTGAAGTATCTTCCCTAAACTTTTGGACACTTTGGGCTATCAGGAGTGACACCTATTATTATTATGAAAAAACTCTAACTTACTATTAAAGTGGTCCTAGGATGTGGTGATCTAAAAATTATGGGCATGTGGTTGGTACTACTACAAATTTTAGCTAAGTACATTGAAGAAAAAATATGGATGCCAGTGCTGGACCTGCGACATGCTGTTCCTATTTTAGTTACGTTTGTTTCCAGGGTGACTTGTATAGCAAGTGTTTCGTTTTTATTTTGTGTACTGTGTTCCCATTCACACTTGTATGGTGTAGAGACGGCCGGCTGAGGAATAACTCCATAAGTTTTATTAAAATCACCAGCACAAACTAAAACGGAAAAAATTAACATGTTGAATTGATAGTTATGTACACACTTGTACGAATATAATATATGTAAGGTTAATTCCATAACAGATCTTTATATACAGTGGTGTGCATAAAAATAGCAGTGGCAACCAAACTTATTGAAATTACATTTTTAATAATATGTTTCTCTTAAAAAACAAGCTAAAACTAGTTATAAACGTATTTTAATGTAAACAAACATAAAAAATGGAAGAGTTCGAGTAAAACTTTTTTGTTTCAAAAAAGTGAACAAACATACTGTTTTCTTTATAAATAGCTGATTCATTACTAGTTAATCGTCTATTCATCTATGAGTGTAAATTAGGTAAGAGTTCTTAAAAATAGTTCAGCGCACTTAAAGTATATTTTCTTGTGAAATTTATTGATAACAATGGATCGCGCAAGGCACTGTACACCAGAGAAAAGAAAAATTATTATTAAATTGTTAAATGAAGGTAAAAGTTATAAATTTATTCAAGAAATCCTCTGCTGTTCGGCAAAAATGATCGCCGATGCAAAAAAGTGGAAACTTTTTTCCGAAAATTGAGGTCAAAAAAGAAAAATCACTTTGAAGGAGGAAAGAAGAATAGTTGCATGTGCAAGTAAAATGCCATTTATTTCTTCTAGTCAAATAAAAAAGAATTTAAATCTTACAATAAGTAGTTCAACAGTTAGAAGGAGGCTGATAAAAGCGGGTTTAAGAGCTAGACGACCAAGAAAAGTTCCCCTATTAAATCAGACGTAAGTAAAAAGGCGATTAAATTTTGCTCAGCAACATGTTTATGGGATCGTACAAAGTGGCGTAATATTTTGTGGAGCGACGAATCAAAAATCGTTTTATTTGACTAGTTCATCCCAGCAATATGTACAAAGACCACCTGGTCAAGAATTTAACCCACGCTTTACAACTAAGACAATAAAACATGGTGGCTCCAATATAATGATTTGGGGTTGTTTCTCCTGGTATGGTGTTGGTCCGTTAAATAAGGTAGAAGGAATTCTTAATGCTGACTGGTACCTTGAGTTCCTGCAGAATATTCTTCTGCCTTATGCTGTGGAAGAAATGCCACTTAGGTGGATATTTATGCAGGATAATGACCCAAAGCACACTTCCCGTAAAGCAAAAACATGGTTTGAAAGGACACAAATCAGGGTTATGGACTGGCCGGCGCAATCATCGGATCTAAATCCTATAGAAAATCTTTGGCAGCAGTTAAAGGAAGCTGTTAGAGCTGCCTAATCAACCAATGTCAATGAATTGTGGGAAATTTGCCAGACAGCATGGAACTCAATTCCTGTTGCCACATGTCAAAAACTGGTTGAATCCATGCCCCACAGATGCCGTGCAGTGATCAAGAACAAGGGTCAAGCTACAAAGTACTGACGTTATTAGACAGTTTTCTTTTACTAGGATATAATTGTACAACATTTTTTTTAATTCTCTGCTATTTTATTGCACAACATATTATATAATGTTAGTTTTTCTTTGTACTAAATAGAGAATATGAATAAATAGTTTAATAAATAATGTTGCTCTTCTGACTTTTTTGCTTTAAGACGAAAATAAAATAGGTATATAAAATTTTGAAATACTGCTATTTTTATGCACACCACTGTATGTCCAAAAAATTCGTGTAAAATTTATGACTTTCGACGTCAAAATTGGTCTCTCATATTTTTTTTAACACCCTAAAAAATATTTATGATGCCAGTTGAAAGACTAGATACAAAATAATAGTAATTACTTGAAGGCTTGTCGGATGTAAAGGTCATCTTAAAACCACGTTTGTTACTTTGGATATATTGCCAAAATAGAATATGCGCTGTATTATCACAAGTTTCATGTGTTTTTCCTGTTTTTATATCATTTGTGGACCCTATTTTGGGCCCTTCTAGTAACCCTTGGAATATAGCTAAATAGGTGTTATCAAAATCAGCGTCATCTACAAATAGGGAAATTCTTCTCCCTTTGGGGACTTTAATCTTCCAGAAACAGTAGCGGTCGCCGTAAATTACGTTCGGGTAACCTGGTGATGTAATGGTTCCAGTTTCTTGAGTAAGGGATCCTCCACACCCTGTAAAGAAAGTTGGTTTAAATAATAGTTTTTACATTTATTTTGTTATAAAATTGGTTAAAAAATTTTACGGTTAAGGCAATTAGGATTTATTAATTATTTTTACATTAAAGTATAATGTATCTCACCCGCTTTCCTCGCTCTAAAATTAAGCGAAAAATAATCTTGATCAGATTTTGATATATAGTTGACAACTACTTCATTGCTCCCAGACGTAAAGATTTCAGTCGTGTTTACTTGACCACAAAATGTACCCATGTCCGTATCTAAAAATTAATATATCATTAAAAAATATATGAGGAGGTGGATGAGGTTCCCCGGTCTTAAACGGTCTGTAGTCAGTGCGCTGTTGTAAGGTATTCAAGTAAAAGGACAGTTATACAGATTGATTTATTGTGAAAAAGTATTATTGTTTGTGATCTTTAAAAACGGTTTGTTGTTCAATAAGTGACGACGCTGTTAGGTTTGCCATTTTATATTTTGTTAAATGTAGTGTACCACTAAAACAAATTTAATAACGATTGTTAAAAGTTCAATTACGATAGTAAAGGACAAGTTGCTGAATTAAAACATAGTCGTTTAAGTCTTGAAGACGATCCACGTGAAGGACGTCCAAATAGTACATCAACATTAGAAATCGTAACAAAAATACTGGATATGGTTTTGGAAGATCGTCGATTAACCTAGGCAGTGTGCGCTATATTATGGCTAAAGTTTTGAATTTCAGAAAACTGTATGCACAATGGGTGCCGCATTTAGTAAGAGTGGAACAAAAAAACAATGTTCTACTGCAATATTTGAAGCGTTTTAGAAATAATCAGAAATATTTTCTGCGTCATTTTATTAGTGTGGCAGAGACTTGGATCTACCACCATCATCCCGAATCAAAACGAAAGGCTAAGGAGTGGTTTGAACCCAGTATTTCGGCTCGGAACGAGTAGGGATTTAGAAACCGGCCAGGTAAGTGTTAGCATTAGTTCTTGGGATGCAATTTTGTTAATAAATTTCCCTCAAACTGCCAAAACCTAAACTTAGATTCAACAGAAGAAAAAAATATTTTTTCAAAAAGACTCCTCAGCCTCTCACACAGCTTAAAAAAATTATGCAAAAATCAGATAATTTTGTTGTTTAGCTAGCTTCCTCTGACGTCTGGCTAGTCACATCTATAAAAATTCGTAAAAATGCTTGCCTCAAAAACGATTTTTATCCAGCAAAAGGGTAATAGCAGCCGTTGAAGCGTAATTCGACAGGGAGGGAAACCACCTAGGGAATTATTTGCTGATGACAAGTGAAGTACGGGGAAATATTAAGAATTACTGAGAACTGTAACAAAGTATAAGGAATTATAAAAAAAAAACTTTTTCTAAATATCCACCACCAATCTAACCTTGAAAACCTACAGAAAAATAAGCAACAAAAACGTTTGAGTAGTTTTTCGCCTCCCAACCTAGGTCCTAACTTAGCAGTATGTAATTAAGCCTTTTAACCAACATTTAAACTTACGTTTAAGTACCAACTACGTTTATTTATTAATTTTTTTTGTTAGTTAATGAATTTTAGGGCATGTTGTATAATTATATAAAAAATAAATTAATATGTCTATTTAAATTGACTGACAAATCGTAGTGTTCCCTGATAAATATTAGAAAAATCCTATTTTAAAATTAAGAAAAGTTACACCAGCAATATTTAAAAAAAAAGTAGGTTTTTTGGGCAAAACCAGCGATAATTATTGTTAATCTAATTTAAGCTGTCCTAGGAAAGGCCTACTGGGATTATATCAGGCCGAAAAATAATACCTGCTATAACAAAATTCCTAAAAAATAGCTCCTTAAAATTTAAATTAATATTTTTACTTTAACTTGTTCTAACATAATTACCCGAAATAAAACTGATTTGTTTGTGAAGCAATAAATTTAAATATTGTCAAAAGTATTGGTAGGAGTATTAGCAGAAGTCAACCTAGTAAAATTTTTAATTTCCTTCAAAAGTTGCTTATTAATCTTATCTTTACCACTAATTGTTACATACATTTGGCAGCTTTTAAATAGGTATTATAAGACAGAGCTTTTAAACTTATAAATTTTTAAAATTCAGCTCAATTGTGTTATTAAAAAAACGATGGAGAATCATGGAAACATTGTTCGCCAAAGTAAAGATTATTACATGATGTCCCCTTCTGTGTATTCTAATTTAAAACATTTTACCCACAAATTATTTTAGGCGTGTAAAAAGGCCAGATTTAAATATTTCATGGGGAATTATTATTGAGAGTTATGGGGAAGTATTGAAAGTACGGAGAACTATTGGCCAGTACGGAGAATTATTGGGAAGCACGGGAGATTATTGAAACTTTGGGGAAATTATTGCGCAGTATGTGGAAAAACTTCTCTAAGAGGCATTTTTTTTTAAATCAACATGGTGGTTTTACCCTCGTTTGACAGTCTTCCTAACTTCTACTTCAGGGATGGAATTCATAAATTAGTTCAGGAAAGTAATATTAAATAATAAAATGTACTTTAACCCTTAAATCGTGTTTTTCTTATTAAGCAACAAAGCTTATGAACAATCTATATATCTGTATATTGGTTTTTAAACTATGGTGTTTCTGTAGAAGAACTGAAGGATTAGTTTAAAAATAACAATAATTTTACTGATTTAAGATAGTCCATGTCTTACCGTTTCCAACCATAGAATTGTGTTCATAAAGATGCACTTTTGAAACGTCATTTCTACTGCAATTCGAAGTATGTGGTGACACGTGGAAAGTTGCAAATGCAACATTAAGATAATAATTCGGTGGTGCTTTTAGGTACCATGTGCAATTGCTGCCTGCTTGTATAGCGTGAGGTACCTTGGTACTTAAAGTTCCTTCGATACTTCTAAGAGTCCCTCCACAATAAGAAACAGAAACCTTAGCTTTAAAACCATTTCTTGGTTCGTCCGAATCAGTGAAAAATTTCATGCGAAGCATGTTGCCTGTAGTAAATTGAGTATTGGGTGCTTCGTAACAGTAGGTTCCTATTAGCGGTGCTAACTCGGTACCACCGTCTCTTAACTCCAAGTAGTCTTTAGCACACCTAAAATCATTGTTAACAGATATACATGGTAATTCAAATCTTATCCCTGAACATAAAAGGAAACTTTTTAATGCACTTTTCCCTCATTTTCGGGGTTCTCAAACTATAAATATAATTTTTTGATTTAATCGATTTATCAATCAATTATCTAAATAGATCAAGTGATTTATGACCATTGTATCCTTTCTTTAAGTCTTCCAGATAAGTTTGGAATTACAGATTTGTAAAAAAATTAAGTAGAAAAAATTTACCCTTGATATCGGGAAATATCAAATCTTTCCTCAAAATCAACTCGTAGTGATTCGCCAGTGGGTGATCTAAAGGTCCAAGTGCACTCCGTATGAACTGGCGGAATGTTTGGATAGTTAGGCGAAGATACTTCAACTGAAGATTCTTCTGAAGATAATTCATAATGCTGACCACATTCGATTGAGACTTCTCTATAATTAATTTTAAATCCCTAGAAATCAAATTGGATTGGTTAGGAGTTATACCACATAGTTTAAAACCAAAGTATGAGAAGGATTTAAATATAAATCGGAATTGGCAGTGTGTTAATAAAAAAAACTAACTAACTTACTAAGAAAACGTGGTGTTGACAGTTCATTAAACAATTTTTCCTTAATTTTTCAATTTTATTTTTCTGTCGTGATAGAAAGTCATTTGTATTAGTTTGTACATATATATATATATATATATATATATATATATATATATATATATATATATATATATATATATATATATATATATATATATATATATATATATATATATATATATATATATTAATTATAAATAAATATTTTAAAATCTTAAAGTTTATTTTATTATTGAATCAAAAGGGGCTATTTTGAGGGGGGTGTTCAGCTTTTGTGACATTATATTTTAAGGGGGGATCGCAAAGAGTGTATCGCGGTGTGAAAAAGGGGGAGGAGGTGGTCAGAGATGGCGAAGTTCAGCGTGACGTAGTTTTTGAACGGCCCCTTTAAGAAGCCCATAGTTTTAGATGGCAACTTGGCACTTATTTTACATCAGTGTTTTTGGTGTGATGTTTTTAAAATGACATTGCGTGCAGACACATTTGTTTGACCCGGAGAATAAATTCTGGTCATATTTAACCCTCTCTTCTACAAGCGCCGGCACTAGCCCTTGATAAGATTCTCTTTTAGCGCATTATGGTCGACGCTTTCATTTTAGGTAAAATTATATTTCGATTTTTTGTTAAATAAATAATAAGTATTAAATTTTCGAAAATTCATTAAATTTAAACATAAAAGATGCATCAAATTTAAATTAAATTAGGTAGCTCTAATTATTATACTCCTGCTTCTTCGACATTAAGAAACTCGCTACTGCTATAAAATTAAATCAGTATTTGGTGTTAATTTTTTTGCCTTTGGCTTTTTGGCGCCCCTTGCCACCTGGCGCCTAGAGCGACCTCTCGCTCTAACCCAAGGCCGGAGCTGTAAGGATTACGCAGTTACAGTTTACCTTGATAATGGTTGTTCCAGTATATTTTAAATAAAGATGATTGCTAGAAGATTCCATATCAGGTGGGGCTTCTTGACTACAGAATTTTCCGTTCCCCAGGAATGGACTGTCAGGAAACTTTCCATTTCTTATTATGAGATAGTTTTTGCAGTTGTTTGAATCGTTTGGACTAAGGTCAAATTTCTCAAAACTTAGTTTTATGGTACGACCAGATCGTACGGTAATGTTCCATTGACACTACAAATAAAAAAGTAAATTTTCAGTAAGAGTCAATTTAATTTTTATAAGGTTTGACATTACCTCATAACTTTGGAATTTAGTGATGTTATAAATTATGGAACCAGAAGGCTCAGTTAGAGTCCCACCACACACTGAAAAAAAAACGGTATAAGTTATACAGTTATTATTTTGGTATCTGGAATATAGGTTTCAGTATCTAGTTAAACTGTTTCGGGCATTGGTACACATATTTCGGAGGAATGGTGAGGCAAAAAGAAGCAGGTGGTAAAGAAATTACGCAACTATCCTGATAAGCTGAATTGTAGGGCCATATTTGCATGGCAGCATGAATTTTGTGATCTCGGATTGTGCGGTATACCACACAATTGCCAGGCCGTGATCTGATCGACCAGAAGGTTATTATTGAAATTCAATATCGAAAAAAATTTATATATTCTACATATCGATCATTGATATCGTGCACTATTATTTAAGTTTTAATTAGAATAGTGGAAAGATGGGTTGGGATCTACGTAAAGGACATTCAACAAGTGCATCAACACCAAAAATCCTAGCAAAATAGAGCATATGAATTTAAAAGATTGTGTATTAACGAAGAGAGAATATGTTAGTGGACGTTTTGGGTTTTAGAAAGCTATGTGCACAATGGGCGCCGCATTTGCTAGCAATGGGACAAAAACACATTCGAATACGACTTTTTAAGCAACATTAGGAGCGTTTTAGAAAGGATTATCGCTATAGATGAGACCTGGGTCTAAAACCATAAATTATAACAAGAGGCTAAGAAGTGGTGTGAACCCATTAGTTTGGCTTCAAAGTGAGTTAGGGTCCAAAATAGGCCAAGAAGGTGTTCGCACTATTTTTTAGGGTGCAAAAGGTAAAACTGTAACTTAAAAGTATTATTGTAACCTATAAAACAAGATCTGGTTTACAGAAGAAAAAATCAATTTTTAAGATAATACAACTAAAGAAACAATTGCGAAAATTAGTGAATTAAAGTACAAATTGTTTCAATTTCCATCTTATTCGCCGAGTTTAGCATCCTTTGACTTCTGGCTGTCGGCGTATGATACAAATCGCTAATGACTAGTTTATTAATACATATTCTTACTTCCAAAGACTTGGGCTTGGAATCCTGAGCCATTTAGGTATTTATTGGTTTGGAATTCCACTTTTACCAAATTGGTGCCGGATACATCGTCATATGTATTCGAATTGTTGCAGATTTCTCTTAGAAGTTCCCAATCTCCATTTTTATCTGGCTTTTGATAAACTTTTATAACATCAGCGAATGCACAGGTACGGAAAGTGGACCAGCTTCCAAAGTTTCTGTCTACAAATCTTACTTTTACGTGGTCCTGTGCCGGCGTTTCAATTATCCATTCGCAGTTTAAATTCGGAGCGTACCCGTTAGGGTACCCTGGTGAACTGATGGTTTGGTTTGCTAAATCTTTTAGTGTGTAGATAAACTGACAATCTGAAAAAGATTCTCGTATAATACAAAAAAACATATTTCATGTGGTGTGCGTTAGGAGAGTTCAGTAGAAAATTCAGTTAAAATTTCTCATATTTAAAAAAAAGTAATTTGTTAAGATTTTTCTGAAAAAGTAAAATATATTGTATTTTAAAGGTATTTGTGAAAATATACCTTAAAATTTTAAAATGTTTATTATTCGATTTTGGTAATACAAAAATCGACGGAAATTTTTTTAAGGTTGTTCATCAAGTTCGTGTTGGTTTAAGTTGTCTAAGTTTTTTTTACAATTATACAGCCCACCCCTCCCTAAACTTTTTACACAAATTAAACATCTTCGTTTTTAATAAGGTGGAATCCACGTATTGAGCTTGAACATACCACTTGGACTTTTACCCTCATTTACAAGAAATCTAAATTTTAAGCGTTGCGCAACGGACACATGCTTTGTCATTTTGACAATTGCTAAATAAAAACAATTGAAGTTACTATAACTTTATGCATAGATACTCTATCGCAAGAATCTTAGGACGAAGTTAAGACTAGGGCATCCATGTAGTTTTAAAAATAAAATTTCAGATCATATTTGAATCTCCCTTATACTCGTACCTTGAAAATTAATATTAAGGTTAAGGAGTAGAAACTTAAAATTTTAGATAGAACTAGCATAAGTGTCAGTACACACCACAGGTTAAAATAAATTTAATATTATCATTTAAGCATTTTTCATAGCATTTTTTTTAACCTGATGTCTTGTTTGCAGTTATATTCTTTTTAACTCCGGTAAGTTCCTTCCACTTCAACAAAAATTTGGTCTCCAGTCGGTTTGAATAGTAGTCAAGGGATATATACACTATGTTGGACGTTGACAAAGTTGGGCCTGGAATTCCATTACCGCAGTCTTCTAATAAAACTTCAGCTTCTGTGTCCATTCCATCATATATCTAAAAGCCGTATCGGAGCAGACATTTTAAAATCTGAATTAAATTTTAAATGCTGCTTTACCTTAAAAGTGCCCATACAGCCATCCTCCATATTGGTTCCCATGAAAAATTCAATAAATGTAATTTCAATCTTGGTATTGGGTTTGGTTGTAATTAACCAAGAGTAAGATCCATATGTTAATATAAAACCTGGATAATGTGGATTGCCTATTAAACCTTCAGGACCGGAGAGTTTGTTGTCCGTTGCTGAAATAAGTAAAATTTTTAGAAGGATCACTAGACTGTAGAATTAAAAAAAAAGATTTTTTGTCTTTTTCAAAAAAAAAAAAAAAAAATATATATATATATATATATATATATATATATATATATATATATATATATATATATATATATATATATATATATATATATATATATATATATATATATATATATATATATATATATATACAGGGATGCGCAAATGTCCGGAATAAAATTAATATCTTTTTAACCAGTAACCTAGGAAAAAACGCTGAAACACGTCAATTGATTTTAAATTGTACGCATTTTTTGGCAATAAAATGAAATATATTTTTTCAACCCCTTTGCTGCAACCCTCCCCAATTTTATTTTTTCAAATGCAATCCTATGTCGTGTATGGGCTCATTGAAAAGCTCGTAAAAAATGGAATCTGACCATACCCTTTCTTTTTTTTTTAACTTATGTGGTTACCAGGAAATGAGAAAAACTCTTTAAAAACAAAAAGTTAGAAATACCTACTTAGTGCTATCTACGGGTGAATTAACTTAACAGATGCTGAAAATGCCCTCCACCCTCTACTTGGCAGGCTCCTAGGCGATGGTAAAACCCGTCTACGGAATTCCGAATGGCCTCAGCCGGTATATTATTTGATTCCACTCTAATTCTGTTTTTTAGATCTTCAATATTAGCCGGCCTATTTTGATAAACCTTGTCTTACAGATATCCCCAAAAAAATAATCTAATGGCGTTAAGTTTGGGGATCGTGGCGGCCATTCAATTGTACCACTTCGTACAATCCAGCGTCCTGCAACCAAAATGTGGGGGAGCGCCGTCCTGTTGGAACCAAAGTGTTTCAGTGGGGATATCTGGATCTGCTTCATTGGGAAACATAACAGCTAAAGCAGGCACTAATTCAAAGCGTAAAAAGTCTAAGTAGCGTGCAGCTGTAAGCTTTCCCTCAAAGAAGTATGGCCCTAATATTCTGTTGTTGATGATGCCTGCCCATACATTTACTTTCTGAGGACGCTGCGTATGAGCTTCGCATATCCAGTGTGGGTTTTCCTGACTCCAGAATCGATAATTGTGCCTGTTAACTACTCCATTTAAATAAAAAGTAGCTTCGTCCGAAAAGAGTACGTTCAGTGGAAACCCATTATTCTCGTCACATCGCCTCATTATTTCCTCACAAAATTGCAAACGCCTGTCATAGTCATCTTCCAAGAGCTCTTCGACAAGATATACCTTATATGGGTGGTATTTTTTTGTTTTCAAAAACCTCCCAATCGTACGTCTAGACGCAGGATTGTTTTGGGCTAATGAAACCGTTGACAAATGTGGATCTTCCTGCAGAGATACGGCAATGTCCAATTTTTGATCTTCGTCTAAAACATGTGGCCGGCCACTTCTGGGCAAGTTTTTCACTGAACCATGTTCTTCAAATTTGTGTAAGATCTTACTCACAGTAGCCTGGGAAATGTGATTTTCCGGATATTTTGCATTAAATAAAGTACAAACTTCACTTCGACTCCGCATTCTATCCCCACATCCCAACAATATCAAGACTTCGATACGCTGCCTCTCTGACAATACCATTTTTGTTTGGCAAATTAAAAAAGAACACTTTAAAGGTACACAATTAATAAACTAAACAGATTTCAATTTTACCCAGAAATGCCACAATTTTAAAACTGAGTCAAAATTTTTTTTTCTTATCAGGACATTAAATTTTGTACAAAAATTTTAACAACCTTTTTCTCTTTTTGAAGTACACTTGCTCACCAATTGCTTGGGATTATAACTAATTTTACGTGTAATTTTTTAAAAAAATAAATTCCAAAAAATGTTGATGCTAGATTACGTTATCAGTTTTACACATAATCAATAAAGTTTGTTGTGCTGCCTGCCCAGGTTGGTCTGTTCTTAAAACTTGTAAACTTTTAGAAACTAGGTACTGATGATCCTTAGCAATTGTTGAGCAGTGTACATCATCAATGCTGAATGCCACTTTAATTGTTTATTTGCAACGTTAATTCACCCGTAGATAGCACTAAGTAGGTATTTCTAACTTTTTTGTTTTTAAAAGAGTTTTTTCTCATTTCCTGGTAACCACATAAGTTTAAAAAAAAAAAGAAAGGATATGGTCAGATTCCATTTTTTACGAGCTTTTTAATGAGCCCATACACGACATAGGTTTGCATTTGAAAAAAAAAGTCGGGAAGGGTTGCAGCTAAGGGGTTGAAAAAAAATATTGCATTTTATTGCCAAAAAATGCGTACAATTTAAAATCAAGTGACGTGTTTTAGCGTTTTTTCCTAAGTTACTGGTTAAAAAGCTTATTAATTGTATTCCGGACTTTTGCGCATCCCTGTTTTTTTTTTTTTTATATATATATATATATATATATATATATATATATATATATATATATATATATATATATATATATATATATATATATATATATATATATATATATATATATATATATATATATTTTTTATATACGTGACAACGAAATCATACCCAGCGCTTTATTTTGAATGAAAACATATGGTTTTCAAATTTTACGATGACATATTATATTATAAGATGCCGATTTTGGATATTATAACATGTGCCTATTACTTCCGGTTTAACCGGAAACGACATCAACTTTGATTTTTTTAATGGAACACCCTATATATTTTTCGAAATTTGGATTCAACGGATTATTTTTGATATAAAATCTATATAATGTTCTATACCTATCTCTGTTAGTTTTTGAGAAAATGGCGATTAAAGATGTCCAAATTACCGCGTATTATGCAGTTTTATGGAAAAACAAATGAATATTATTAAATTTTTTTATCTTTAATTTTATTTTGCTAAGGTTTCATTCCAAAAAGTCTAATTAAACTGACTTCCGGCATCAGTGCTCAAATTGACTTTTATTAAAAAATTTTAATGAACCCCTGTTTTTTTTAAAATTTTGGATTCTAGGGGTATTCCTTTAAAATTTTGTATTGTTAACCTATTTTGTTATTTTTAGAAAAAAAGAAAATTGTTTTTCCCTATAACTACAAAACATTTAACGTTTTTAAAAATAAAAAATAGGTATAATTAATCCCATTTTTAAAAGGGAAAACCCCTAAATAAAATTTTAAAAAATATACGGGGGTTGATTAAATTTTTGGAAAAATTATTAGAAAAGTCAATTTTCGCACACTTCCGGTAAACAAATAGTTTTAATCCCTAAGTAGATTTCGAATAAATTAAATTTCTTAATTTTTTAACATTTATTTTTTTATAAAACCGTTTAATTGGGATTTTGGGACATTTTAATGCCATTTTCTCAAAAACAACAGAGATATATAGGATATATCCCGTAAATTCAAAAAATCAGGGTTTATTAAAAAAAATCAAAATTATTTTTCCGGAAAGGAACGATGGCAATGAAATATAAAACGGATCTTAAATAAATATGTCATCCCATAATTTAAAAGCCATTGTTTTTTTAAGAAAAAAATTATTTTCTTGTCACCTCGGTTTAAATAATTAAAATATAAAATTTTAATTAATAATAAATAACATAAATATAATTATATATATATATATATATATATATATATATATATATATATATATATATATATATATATATATATATATATATATATATATATATATATATATATATATATATATATATATATATATATATATATATATATATATATGGATTTAAAAATTTTCTTTATTTATTTATTTTTTTAAATATTTTAATGACATTTCAAAAAATGTTACATTCTGATTAAAAATGTCTTACTAGAAGCATATTCTGCTTTAAACCTTTATTGGTTCCTGCAACACCTTCATCTACAATACTGGTCTTTAAATATAGGTAAATTGTTCCATCAGCTGTTAAATTTGCAGGCATATTTGTTCCACAGTAGAAAACAACAATCTTCCAGTTGCATTTGTTTCACAAATTTTCCCAGAAAATCTGTATTGCAATGGTCTGATTCGGGTATATCGAAGTTTAGGAAGTTTAGATTGATTTTATTGCCTACAATATAGCTGTTTAGTAAGAAAATATTTTATCAATGGATTAACCCACCAGGTCCCTTTAAAAATGGTCCACGTGCACTGGATATTTTTTGGGATATTTTTTGGGCCACCCCGGTGAGGCAAAGAATCCGTCTTGAGAGTGTAAATCGCCTACATTCTAAAAGAAAAACATATTTTACATACAAACAAATCTGCATCAAGCTGAATAAAAACTTATTTAAAATATTTAGATTGGCCTAACCTAACAGTTAAAAAATTTTTTTTAATTTTTATTTAAAAATCTTTGTTGTTAAAATTCAACAAATCCAATTTTAATTATTGAGTTAAAAAACCAAGGAATTAAGGTTTTTCATCCATTAAAACAGAATATGTTTAAAAAAAACCAGATTGAGGATCTATGTGCAAGAAACCCTGTGACGATTGCTGGGGGGTTTTTAGTTAAATGCTTCCCATTAAAGGGAATCCCAAATGGAGTAAAATTAAACTTTGTTAAAGGGCCAAATGTTACCATCATGGGTTATGGTTAGGTGAATGTTTTTAAAAAAAAAATGACAACTAAAATATCAGCAATCGAAGAAAATATCGTTCTTTTGTGAAAATTTGTGAAAGAGATGTATGATTTATGTATTATTCTTAAAATAAGTTGGTCTATAATTAAAAGGAATAGTTGTAATCTTTTGAGATCACATGCGGGACCTTCCACCTATGCACTAGTCATAGAAAATCTGAAAAGAGAAAGGTAGGACCACATATTTTTTTAAAACGATTGCTGGTATATAATCCAGCTCAGATGATTTTCTAGTATTAAAAGAAGCGCTTGATTTACTTCTTTTTTAAAAATTATTTGGATAATTTTTGAGGATCAGATGTAAAATTGAAGATATCGATACTTTCACAGGCTCACAAATCTCCATAAATTCAAACATTTTTTTAATAGTTATTATTGTTATATTTTAATTAAATATTTACATTTGTCTTGGGCAAGATAGTGTAACTACAATTGTTGCCCCATGTGTTATCTGAGTTGAAATCGAATTCTTTTGGGAAGTTTTATTACAACGCTTCCTGATGTTTTGATAGTAGCCACATGCCTAAAACAGAGACTGATGACATAAGCAAGACCCCCTTTTATACATATTTCCAAGCCAGATAAAGCATTGTTCGCCATCATATAATTTTGCTATCATGTCATCCCCCATAAAATATTTTCAATTGTTTTTTTTTTTTTTTTTTTTATATATTAATGATGAAATACAACCAAATATTTAAAGACGTACCACATCTCTGGAAATATGTTTAATAATTTAGTTTAATTGTTGATAGATCAACACTTTGCATGGCTTAGAAATGTTTAAAAAAAATTTTTCCTTTTTGCTCTGTCAAAATTTTTTTCCCCTTTGAATCAGGTCTAGCCGATGACAAGTAGTCCAAGAAAATGGTATTTAATTAAAAACTTAAATTTTTTGATATTTTTTTAAAAAACAAAAAAAATGTTTTTTTTTATTTCCCCCCGGGGAAAGGGGGGTAAAAAAAAAAATTTTTTTTTTTAATTTTGAAAAAAAACCCCTTTTAAAAAATTTTGAAAAAAATTCCATAAAAAAAATTTTTAAACGTTTTTTTTCCAAAAATTAAAAATTAAGAATACGGGGGAGATAACAAAAATTTTAAAAAAAAATTAAAAAATTTTGGGGAAAATTAAAAAAAACTCATTTTTTTTAATTTTTAAAAATTTAAAACTTTAATTCTAGAAAAAAAATTCCAGAATTGTTGTAAATTATAAAAAAAATTTAAAAAAAAAAAACCATATTTTTTAATTTTAATATTTATTTTTTTAAAGTTGCGTTATCACCTCTACTTCATACCCCTATTAAATTTTTAAAAAAAAATTATATAATTTTTTATGTGAATTTTGTTCACAATTTTAAAAACCCTTTTTTTTTCTGGGATTCCCGTTTTCTAAATGAAAAAAAAACCTTTTTTAAATTTTTGTTCCCTTTCCCGGGGGGGTAATTTAAAAAAAAAAATATTTTACATTTTTTTAGATTCTTCAAAGTAACTTATAAAAAAAATTAATTTTTTCCCCCGTATTTCACCCCCTATTTTCTTGACTATAGATTCACTGTTATATTTTACGATATTTCGGCAGCAATACTTATGGGTTTTGGATATAGGCTCATTTTTAATCAAAATTTTAATGGTTAATATATCAATATTAATTAAAAAGTTAAATATAATATCTCTAATAATCTCAAATTTGGCAAGAAGGGCCTAATCTAGTTCTGATTTAAAGGGACGAATTGCATTACAGGTATACATAATTCCAAATATAGCAGCTCGTTCACTGTTTTATGTTCAAAAAAAAATCAATTTATTTTTTTAAAATATATTTTAATATTCACTAAAATTTTCTTTAATTCACTACACTTGTTTCAGTGATCTTCTTATTTATTTTTCACCCTGAGAACCTAAACTGTCGAAATACGCTTTCACTGCTGCTATCACCCTTTTGTCGATGAAAATCGTTTTTTTCCCCCTTTTTTTTTTGAGATGAAAAACCCAGGTGAGAGTTAAATTTCAAATAGGGGGGTTTTCAAAATTATACTTTAAATCAATGATTTAGAGTTTTTTAAGTCATGTGTCTTGAAAAAAAAAATTTTTTTTTAACCCCAATTAGCCAAATAATTTATTCAAATTTTTACATCCAGCTGGTCTAAAAGGTTCAAAACATCTAATGACATTCCTAGGGGTCTACTAAAAGTTCCGGAATGATGAGCTTGAAACCATATCCTGTGTTTTTCTACGCTTTCGGGTGTTGATGCACTGTGTGAACATCACATATTGATCTTTTTTGACGTAGACCACGTTTCAATTTAAAAAAACATCTTTCTACTTTCCTTTTTAAGAGTGCTTAATACTACAGTCGTTCATCAATTTTTTTGAAAACGCCTTTCAAAAATAGGATTTTTTACGTCAACTTTAAAAGAACAGTTGTAGATATAAATATCTAGTAAAATTACACGTGTTCATAAAAATTTTTTTAAGAACCTAAAAGGAACTTTTTTCAAACGACAAAACTTATTGAATATTTTAATTTTATTTTGTTTTACGTTAAAATTTTTAACTAACTTTTTTTGGATTTGGCTTTAAATCCTTTACTAGTCTTTCGCAGATCAACTCTACGAACAAATTCAAAATGGATTTAATTGTTTTGTTAAGATTTGCATTTCCCTATAGTTTTAAAAAGGGGATGCTTGAGTGGGCCGTCTAAACCTAAAAAATTTTAAAAATTAGAAAAAAATTGCGTGCTTTCCATACCAGCCAAGACTTATATCTTGAATTAAGATACAAGCAATGGTTTGTGCTTCCTTTTCATAGGTCCTATTACAATCACTTTTTTTCAAATCGACGTCTAAAAATTGTAGTTCAAAAGTGATTTTTATCAGTACTTATTAGCCATTCACAGGATTCTTCCTGTTGAAATTTTGGGATAATTGGGAGAATACAAAAACCCAAAGGAGCTGATAGTTCCCACCACAGGCTAAAAAAAAAATAGATTAAATAATCTTTTTTTTAAATTAGGAAAATAGCAAAGTTATTGGGGTTGGGTGAAGCCATTTTTAGTTTTTTTCATAAAATTGTAAAAGAAAAAAAAGGCTTAAGGTTTTTGGTTGGTTGGTTGATTCAAAGGGGTTGGGCGCGTGCCCATGTTTGCACCGCATTTACTGGCTTATTGTGCTCCCCCTTTTTTGGTTGAACCCGCTTTTTTCCCTTTTTTAGGTCTAGTAGGTTTTCAAACATGCAAAAGCGGAGTTCCCCATGTATCCGAAAAGTCTGGGTTTCTGTACGTCCGTGCATTGCAGTCGTATATAACGGGGAGGCTTTTCCTCCCCCAAACTTGCATTTTTGGGACCGTTATGTATCCCCAATTCTAATGTTTTCAAATGGATGGCTTAAATTTTTTCTACTACCTTGGAAAGGTCGGGGTCTGATCTTTAAAGGTGATGCGCCCCCCCTGTTTTTTAGGGATCATCTGTCTATTGTTTTCTCCCTGTATTAATAGTTCAACGACTGGCAGGGGGCCATTGAATTTTTAGTTGACCCCTTTTGCATCTGCTTCTTCATTCCTTCAACCCTTTTCCCAAAACCCCCCCAGGGGGGGTATCGGAAAAATAATTGCATATTTTTTGACATTTGCCCGATCTTTTTAAAAAACTTCAAAATTTTAAAAGATTTTCAAAAAATTTAAAATTTGGGGATATTTTTTTTTTTTGCTCAAAAAAAAAAAGGGGTTTTTTCAAACGGAGAAAAAAAAACCCCGAGGGGGTGGAAAAAAACCCGGGTCGACCCTTTTTAAAACAATGGGATCGATTAGTTTTTAAAAATAGGACCCGAAACCCCGGATTTGAAAAATTTTCCATTTCTCCATTTTAAATGGGTTTAAAATTCCCAAATGTTCCCCTAGCCCAAAAAAACCCCTTTTTGAATCTGGGCAAATGGTTTTTAAAAAAATTTTAAAAAATTTCTTTCACTCACTTTTTTTTTGGAAAAAAGAAAAAGAATTTTCATCTGTTTTTAAAAATTTTTTAAATAAAAAAGCACCTAAATGTTTTTTTGCCCCAAAATATGTTTTTTTCGGACCAAAAAACAAGATTTAAATGAAACATTTTTTTTAACCATGGATGTGGTATCCAAAAGCGCAAAATCTGGCATTGGTTTTAAAAAATTTTTTTTTCGATCTTCAAACTTTTAATATGTTACCCTTGAGATAACCCGGGGTTTAAAAAGGGCATTTTTTTTTTCTTTGGGGGCCGTAAAAAAATTAATAAAAAATTTTTTACTTTTTTAATTAAATTCAATATGTCCTTTTTTTTAATTGCTTAAGGTTATCTTGGTCATATCCTTTTAAAGGGGTGTTATGTTGCCCCAGAAATAACATATTAAAATTTTAAAAAAATATATACCAAAAAAAAAATTTTTGCTAAGAGTTACAGCATTTTAAAATAAGGCTAAAATTATTTTCGCGGTTTTTTCTCGGTCTTTTCATTCGTACGTATTTACCTTTTTAAGTAAAAAAACAAGATGACCCGGGGTTGGGTTTTCGGCAAATGGGAATCGTTTCCCCTGAGTCGTTCCTTTTTCCAAAGGAATCGTGATTCATAGGGGATTCGATTCTTGGGGGATTTTTTAAAAAACCCCCCCACTCTATTGGCATTAGCCTGTAATACTTACTTGTTGATTCTGTATGGTGGGCCCCTTAAAACCAGGTCCTTGGAACTCGAATCCCCCTAAATTGTACATACATGTTGTTACCTGTGCTTGTTATCGTTGTTGGTTTTTTTAAAAAGGGTCGATAAAAGGGGGATGCAATCTTTTGCCATTGTATACAAAATGCTCAAGTTTAGAAAAAAGACTTTTATTTGTTATAAAAGGTTAAAGAATGTTTTTCCAAAAAGGAAAAAATATCGGAAAAACCCCGCTGTTAACAGAGATAACGGAAAAAAGCATCAAAAGCTGGCGGAAAAATTTAAAACACTTAAAAAAGTAATATAGTATTTTACCTTATCTGGTTGTGACATGAAAAGATTTTTTCAAACCAAAATGTATTTTTTTTTTATTTTGGGGCGTCCACGAAGGCTGATGCCTAAGTCCGTGTGGGTGTCTTCAGTGTGGTGGGGGAGTTTGTTCACACGGGTTAAATTTTTTTGGGGGGAAAGGAAAAAACCCGCGGGGAGCAGGTTCCATAGTCTTAACTCTAGGAAAAAGGAACAAAGGGGGAATTGGGGGGCCCCTTTGAACAAAAAAAGAAAAAAATTTCCCCGTGTTGCTCTGTTGGGAGCTGCCAGAAAGGGGAAAATACTGGCCAATTCCTCTGAGCGAAGCCGTGCCTATAAAAGAGCGACAGATCCCCACAGCTCGCGAGGGCAAGAAGGGAACCTTTCTGTGAGGTTGGATCATTAAAAAGACGAACAGCTTTTTTTTGGGGGCTAAAAACCCAAACATGAGAACAAAAAAGAGGGTCTGATTTGGGATCAGAGTGTACAAAAAAATATTTTCGGGGAAAGGGGAAATTTTTTTTTTAAGCTGCCGAAGCTATGGGTGAAATGTTTTGTGCCGGGTTTTCCAAAATAAGGGAAAAATTAAACGACTCTTTGTTCTCAAACCCGTCATAGTGGGATTGGAAAATTTTTTCCCCGGGAAAGGGAAAGACTTTTTTTGAGGCATTAAACTGCCTTTTTGGGGCCCCCCCCCCAAGATAATTTTTGGGGCTTGTGAAAAAATTTTTGCATTAACCTGCGCTTGTTTTCAAAATCAAATTACACGGTGGTTTTAAAAAATTGAAAAGAGTGGAGGACTATCGTCACAAAAAATATGAATGGGATTGATTGTGGAAGAAAAATCGTTAATGTGAGAAGAAACAGGGGGGTGAGCACTGGCCCTGGGGGCCCCCCGCATTAATTTGGTAAAACGGGGAAAACCTTACACAACTGATCGTCGATTAAAAAGAAACAAAACCAAAGCAATTAGGGGGAAGACCAAGAAAAAATTTGTTAAATCTCCAGACCTGATGAAAGCTTTGGGTATGTCGGAAAAAACGATCGGGATTTACCAAAAAACGGGGTTGTTCTAGTTGTGTGAGACGGAAAAAATCAGCTGTGGATCTACTGTGAGGAACCATATTGTCTATCATGAAGATTTTTTTCCAGAAAAGATTTGGGAATTAATAATTTTTTTCCCTTACCTTAAAAAAAACTAAAAGAAAGAATAGGTCTTATTAAAGGGAGACGGACCTTTTTTTTGGGGACAGGTTCCCGGTTAGCTTTCCAACTCGGGGGAAAAAATGCCTGTTGTAAGGTCGAAATAGGCGAGTTAGAGGGTGCAAGCTCGGGAGCACTTTTTTTAAGACGTTGGGGGTATGCCATCCCCCCCAGACTTTTTTTTAGTATTAAGAAAAAAGAATACTTTTGATCTGTTTGACTTTAAAAATTATATCGGACAATGAGAAAGGGGGACAACTGTTGGAAGAGGAAGATTAATGGAGGGTCAAGCGAAAAATTGGCACAAATTGTTTGACAAATAGTTCGGGTTTTCTTGGGGTAGAGACAATTCCATCTTCAGAGTTTTGGAAAAAATTTGTGCAAAGTTCTGACTAATATTTTTAAAGGACCAAAAAGCTTTACTGCCATTTGAGCAAGAAAAATTTTTTTCGATTGTTAAATGTTTTTTGCATCTGAGATTCGATTATACTGATTTCTTGCTTCGATCCCCTTGATTTTGGGGGTTTTGAAAAAACTTTTTTTTGAAGTTTTAAAAATCTGGTTTTTAAAGGTTTAAAAAAAGGTTTGATTTGAAATGGGGTTTTTTTTAGTGGGGAAATAGGTCTCAATGCCTAGTTGTTGTTTGGGTAATTTGTTTACATATTTTAAGGTCGTGAGTAGAAAAGCAGGTAGGATTAAGGGTGCTTGAAAAAAAATTCCAGATCCCATAGCCAATTTAGTGCCAGATGGTTCGTGGCGGTGCTTTCATTTTCCTCAAAATGAGTGGAAAAATGGGGGACCAAACCATGGTCAACGCCCAAAAGGGGGCATTTGGGGATAGAGTTCGGGGGGGAAGTGGGGTCGGGGGGGTTGAATTTTGGGGGGGAACCCTAGGAAAAGGAGGTTAAATTGATTGGTGGGGAGTTCAAATTTGGGAAATTTTTTGTGCCTGGCTTGTGATCGTTTTGGGGTGAATCCTTAAGAACATTAAAACCCCCGAGGAGATTACTTCCAAAAAAGGGAAATAATTTTTCGATTTTTATTGAAAGGAAATAAAGAACTGTTGTGGAATTGTCAGACGGGGACCGGTATATACAGCAGAGAATTTAGAGAAGATCTGAAAGTAAGTTTAAAAAAATCAGGCCACCCGATTCGGGGGTTGAAACCAAAAAAAGCCAGGTCGTTGCGAAGGCACAAACCCCCATGGGGTCGAAAAAATGAAATGAGTTCTAACCAAAAGGAGGGGGTTTTGGGTTCTTTTTTTGGGCTTTTTTTGGGTTTCGGTAAGAAATAGTATGGGGGGTTTTTGGGGATTGAAGATAAGGGTGAACAGAGTTCACGTTAGGTTGCCCACATATTTGTAAACATATCAGACCGATGGGGGGCCCCCCAAAAGTACCCCCCGCCCGGGAACCGAAAAGGGGGGTACTTTTCCCCCGGTCCGCGGGTGTGCCATCTATTATTTCCCCAAATTTTGTAGAGTGGAAAAAAAAAAAGGGAAAAAAAAAAAGAAAAAAAGGAAGAAAAGGAAAAAAAAAAAGAGAAAGAAGGGGGGGAGGAAGAAGGAAAAACACCGCCCAGAATCAAACACTAAAAACCCAAAAGGGCCCCCTTAGGGGGAAGTGGGGGGAGTCGGCGAGGAAACCCCCCAAAACCACCGTTTTTACTTTATTTTTCTTAAAAAAGTTTTTTAAGGTCACCCTTAACTTTTTAGTGCTTCGATGAACGGTTTACTCCCAGGTTCCTTTCCTCCAAAAACACCAATTTTCATCCCCAAAAAAACCCCCCAATAGTTGGCAGTTCAACCGTTCCATAATTGGTTAAGTCCTTCTCTAAATTTCCACCAAATTTGGGCTATAACGAATTTTCCCCGTTAGATAAAAAATTTACCTTAATGCAAAATGCAGGAGCATCTTTTTCCACAACTGTACTGAAAATGATTGTAATACTTTCTCCAAGAGGAACAGTTATTATCCCCAAATTCACTAATACTTGGGGGGGGGTGGTGGGATAATTTGGAACTTGATAATACCCTTTTTTCCGTCAAAAAAGGGCCCCACAATAAAATACTCATACACTGCACACTGTGCAACTTTTTAAAGCCGGAAAAAATTGGGGCCCCTTGGATACAGGGTGAAATAGAAATTTTGTCCTTTTTTGGGGGGAAAAATGTAAGATAGAAAAAAGGTGAAAACGTTAATGTTTTTACGTAGAATCCGGAAAACAACAAAATTTTTTTACAACTCCTTTTGATATATAGCCCAAACTAGTATTTTTTTAAAGGGATTTTTTTTGGCCCAAAAAACCTTTTTTTTTTTTTAAATGATGTATCACACTATGCACTTCGACGTAAAAATTAACCCCCAAAAACGAAAATTAAAAAAAAAAAGTAAGTTGGCCTGGGGTTTTTTAAAAAAAAACAAAAAAAAATTTCAACTTTTTTTAACAATCATACGATCAGCGGGGTTTTTCGGTAAATCATCGGCTTCGGTTGAATTGGTATTCCCAACAGTTAGGTAAATTATTAGATATTAAGAAGAAAATTTAAATTTTTTTGAAAATAGTCATAAGTTAAATGATGGTTTTTTCATTGAATGTCATGAAAACAGTGATCAAGCATCTGATTTAATTTTAACAGGAAAGACCAAGGGAAATTTTAAAAAAAAAAAAATTATTTAAATTAATTTTATTTTAAAAAAATTTTTTTTTAATTTTTAGATTTTAAAAAACCGGCCAAACAAGGGGGGAATTTAAAATTTAAAATTTAATTAATCATGGTTCATTTTCAAAGCAAAGGGCTAAAACGATAATAAACAAATAAGAACAAGGGTATAGTTTATTAGCATGTGTGGGGCCAATCACACCAATTCATGAGGAATGTTGAAAAACTGGGGGGTCCAAAATTAAAAACGCGAAGGATATTAAGAAAATAAAATATAAATTTTTTAAAGAAAATATAGTGCAACAGGCCCCTAAATTTTTTGTAACGGGTATCCCCAAAACCCCCCAAATGCCCCCACCTTCGGTAGCAAATTTATAGGCCCGAGAAGCCTATAAAATTGTAGTTATTTTAATAGGCATAATAATAGGCATGGTATAGGAAAAACCCAAAAAACAAGAGAACGTCAGCAACGGAAAGGGTTGGGGGTTTTGGTCGCTTTTTTTATTTAGGCACAAAGTTTAAAACCATTTACAATAAAATTTAAAGCAGATAGGTATCTAGAAATTTAAAAAAAAACAGGTTATTGGATAACGTGCCCTGGCAAATCTCCACAATATTTATTTTCAGCAGGGGGCCTTCTCCCCACAATCGCAAAATAAGGCCATTTTGCGATCCTGAATTGGTACAAAGGGGTAAGGTGGCCTCATACCCTTATAAACCAAAAGTATATGGGTGGCCTGCTGTCAAAAAGATTTTTTCCCTTTTGGTCTTATTTAAAAAAATAAAATTTACCTGAATCCAGCCAATACTCTGGAGCAGCTACAAAATGCAACCATTTTTAGCCCTTTTGGGAAAATAAAACCATGTTGATGAATGCTCTGAATGAATTGCAGGTATGCCAATTGTGTGTTCGGGAGGGGGCACCATTTTGAACAGTTTTTTTAGTCATGTAGAATTTGTTTATTATTATCATTAAGTTAATCAAATTGAGAGAAAAAAATGAATATTAATTTTTATTTTGCTTAATTTTGCTTGTGGACACTTTAATAACTATAATTCCATGGCCAACTTACGTTTTTTTTTAATATGGTGTTTTTAAGGGTTAGTTTACGTCAGAATGCAATGATTCATCATTTTAAACAGAAAAAAATCGAATTTTTGGACCTAAAAATACAGTGTTTCATTTTAAAATACTAAGTTAGGGCTATAGCTCAAAAAGGGTCCCCTAAAATTTTTTTGACTACAACACTGGTTTCTTAGTAAAATGTATATCTATGGCAGTTTTCACCTTTTTTCTATCTTACCAGGTGTCCGAAATATGATACCACCCCAAAAAGCGTAAAATTTCGGGAACTAAATAAGGTGGCACAATTCTGTTTGCGGCATTTAAATTTTCCCGAAAAACTGATACAGGGTCGCGAAAACCGCAATATGCTATCGAGAAACCCTGTGATTACAAGCAATTTGAGACACAGTGTACACATGTAAAAATAACACTGTTCTGCATTTTGATTTTTCTTGCTCCATAACATTTTTAACCGACTTCAAAAAAAAAAGGTTATCAATTCGTAAGTTTGTAGTAAGTATGTAAATTTATTGAAACTGCAATATATTCACACATGATTATGTATAAGGAATTTAAAACAAATATACAAAACTTTATAGGTGTATGTATGTTTGTATATTGGTATGTTTGTCCACGAATTTCTCCGAAACTATTAAGTGGATTGTGGTCATTTCTTTTTTAATGACCTACATTTACTTCCACTTAGGGAACATTAAAGACTTTATCAAAATCAGGTTAGTAGTTTTTATGATATGAGCTAATGCAAGTAAGGGTAACGGCCTGGCTTATTGATATGGGAGCTACGGGTGTGGTGTCTTAGGAAAATCTTAAAACCTTGAACACATTTTAGTGCATGTAAGAAAATCAAAATGGTCAAGAAAAAAAAATTACACTTTGCTTATACTAAAAATTACGAATAAAAAAAAATTACCTCAAATTTATGAAATAATATTTTTTTATATATACCTTCTAAAATAATCCACAAAAAAGAAATTAATAATTACATTTTTATTTAAGATCGGTGCTAGTAAAGCCATCGAATATAAAACCTAATTAAAATAAAAACAGTGGCTTTGCTGGCACCGACCTCAAAAAAAAAATGTAGGTCTGTAGTTTGTTTCTTACCTACTTTATTTTATTTTTGTTGGTTAATTTAGTGTGTATATAAAAAAAATATTATTTCATAATTTTGAGTGAATTTTTTTTTTGAAGTCGATTAAATATTTTTAAATTACCCTTTTATTTTGGTTTTTTTGTCTTCTGTAATATGCTGAATTCACATATAAGCTTAGAGCTTTTAGAGAAGGGACGAAGAATATAAAATATGAGAAAGCCAAAGCATAAGCAATCCAGTGAATTTTTAAAGATTAAAGAAAATAAATCAATATAAAAATATACTTTATTTAGTATCGAAAAATGTATAAAACAATAAAAAAGAGTTTGTTGTCTTTTTTTTTGTTTGTATTTAAAGGGGTCGGTTTTACGTTTAAGGGTTCAAACAATAGTCTGTTTTGTTCATGTTGGGACACATTTTTCACTGCTCAATTTGAGCAATTGCTGGTGAAGTCTTTCAACTTGTTCATCTTTAACTACATCTACATTGTCAGCAAAAAATTTCAAAGGGGCATGAAAAAAATGTAGTTGCCACCTAACGTTCTCCAATTTTCTGTTAACCTAAAACGTTGCTATATACATTTTTGAAGACAGTCCACGTCCTAATTTTTGCTGAAAGTGTAGTTTCAAATTTTTCTGTATAAAAAGATTCGTGTTTGCGGCTTAATGACAATTCCTTCTTTAAGCTTTGCCTCACTTACATGCGCGAATTTCTGTATCAAATAAAAAAAACATTTTCTTCTCTATTCAAGGCAAAAAAAAATTGGGCCTTACTTTGATAGACAAAGGAGGTAAATAAATTTTATTCTGTTCTACTAAAGGTTCATTGAGGCATTTTTCAGAGGGTACAACGTTGTCACGTAACGGTTATTTTTAAACATTATGTTGGTTTCTGGCTTCACTGTCAGATTCGGAAATGCCACAACTTTAAGAATAGTACAGAAATTCGATTTGCAATCATCGTATTTTATACTTTGAAGTATTATACGTAAATCTTCGTATGTTTCTTTTATATTTACAACATTACCAGAAAAGATGGTTGTTGTATTAAACAATAAAACCTCCTTTAGACTGGTCTTTGAAAGGTCACTAAACAGTCGCCACTCGGTAGGTTTATAGAAAAGGACAAAGTACGCGGTTGGCGTTTTCTCGATTTTGTACGTGATTTGAATATTTACAGATTACTGTAAGCGTTATATAGGTAGATATTATTGAACAAACACAATAGTTTGGCGGGAAAGGTTTTTATACAGAACAGCGTAAATAAATTTTTATTAAACATTGTTTTGGGCTATTGGCCGTCGTTAAAAGTCTGTACCCGCGGGTCACTTAAGTAAATGACCTAAGGACATTTAAATAGCCCAAAAAAAATTAATTCAATTTCCGTATTTAAATGTTTGTATTACCAAATATTCTCCATTCAAGCCTGAATCCTGTGCCCAGTAAAAGACTATCACTAACGAAGTGAATTCTGGCAACGCTTGAATCAAGTGTAATAAGTCCGGGATTGGAATGGCCACAATAACGGCCATATTTCTGGTATTGTGGCTCTTCAAAGTTTGCAATTGTGTTTTCGACACGATATTCAATCTAAACAACAAAATAAAATATAAGCAATAAGTATAATATTATAAATAAGGAAAAACTTTTTTGAAATACGAAGTACACTATTTATATTTTGAGCCTTGGCCACACTAAGTGTTGTCAGGTGCCACATGACGTTTCTACTAGAAAATATCACATTTTTGACCCTTACCATCCTCAGAACGTTTCTTTTTATTTGCGCGCAACGTGTGTTGTTAACAATTACTTAAAAATTGCATACCAGAAAAAAAATGGAATTAACTTGTAAAAATTTTCTTGCAATGGAGTCCATCCATCGACCTACTTCCAGTTTTGGCGATGAAGCCCTATCATTTGCACTGTAAAACGCTGTTATAACGAATTAAGTTGTGGTCGCCGTTCGTTCTTTGACGAAAGTCGTGAAGGTCGTCCAAAATCAGTTATTGTGTTAGAAGACTTTAATGATATGCTCAAACTAATAATGCAAGGTCGTCATGGGAATACTGGGAGATTAAGGCAGCCTTAGGCATTAGTTTGACCAGTATATGTAAAATATTTCACGACCATTAAGCAGTGAAAAAAGTTTGTTTCTGTTGAATCCCACATTATCTGACAAAATCTTTAAAAGAAGCTTCTATCGGTTGGCGCAAAAGAATGTTTAAGAACTATAGTGGTGGTGCTTTAAAAGACTGGATACGATTTAACAGGTGATAAATCATGGATCTCTGCGTATGAATAGAATGTGGCAACAATGCCTTTAGTGAAATGTAGTACGGTCAGTTTTGAATGATACACAACCACTTGTTTAGCCGAAGTCTTCGGCCAAATAAAGAAAACAAACAAGCGCCTTCTGATCATTCTTTATCAAAACAATGCCAGCTGTTTTTTGAACAATCTACTATTTGAGCACTAAAATCGAATTAATGTGTTACCCGCCATACGGTCCTTATTGGGCACCAATTTACTTTTTTTCGGAATATCAAGAATAAATTGCGTGGACGATTTTTGTCGGCAGAAGAAGCCGTTGATGCATTTAAAAGCGCATGTTTTTGCTTGACAAGTGGTTTAAACGCATACAAAAGTGTATATAGTTTTTTAAGGAAAATATTAAAAAAAACAATAGTCATTTTGATTAAAAAAATACAATTCTTTTATTATTAGGTCCAAAATATAAATAGTGTCCCTCGTAGTACACAAATCTTACCTCAACATAGTCAAATTGACAAGTTCGATTTTCAAACGTAGTTGATCTTTCCAAAGCAAAATGGGAGAAAGTTATGTTGATTTTATTTTTTTCAGATACGATAATTTCCCATAAACAGTTTTGATCTTGGGGGTAATCGTTGGGGAAGTTAGGACTTTCGATAACCCCTCCAAAACCTTTGAAGGTGTTGGTGCATATCGCTGAATATTGGATGTTGAAACCCCTTCCTTGAAAACTTACATCTGATCTGAAGCGTACTAACATGACGTTTCCAGTTGATGTGACACCAGTCGTTTGTGGAGAGCAGAATTTTCCCAAAGAATTCGAGTTTATAGTTGGCCCATCTAATAACTAAAAAAGAAATTGACGTCACTAGACAGTTAGCTAGTTACTAGAAGCAAAAAAACACTAATCTTAAATCGGTACCATTCATTGTGAAGCCTCTGAAAATAACTAGAATACTGACCCCCATAAGCGCCTGTTTAATTAAAATGGTATAGTCTGTCTCAGAGTATACCGTGTTAGCTCTTGCCTTCATTTATGGATTATACCTGCCGACAGCAATAAAACTGCGGATCGATAGGTATTAACGGACAGAACATTAGGGACGGACTTTATTAATATAAAGATTTATAATTTATTGTTTATTTAGGTAAGTATAATCTTAAAATTACATTAAGAAATTAAATATATGCAAAGTTTTAATAAATTTATAACTGCATTATCTATACATAATTACATTTTTAATCTAAATATCTAAATCTAATTCTGTTTTACTATCAGAGTCATCATTGAGATTAATTACAATAGGATTTATGTTGTTTTGGATAGAAATGTAAGAGTCCTCAACTTTTATAATGTGCCATGGTGAATTTTTCCAGCTCTCAACTGGTATGTTAGTAATTACATTTTTTATCAAATTTATAACACTGGGACTTAAAGTAGGTGTAACATTTTCTGCTCTGATCTTTGATTTTACTTGGTTCCACAAATGCTCTATGGGGTTAAACATACAGTGATACGGGAGGAAGCCGTAAGACAAATGCCCAGCCTGTTCAGCCAAATTACCACATACAGATTGTTTTTTAATTGCATATGAATTTAGGACTTCCAAAAGATCGTTTTTTAACTGAATTCAAAATAAATATCATTTTCTAACAAATATTCCTGGATTTCATTTTTTGAACTTGACGAAGCTGGTGCTTTGTGTAGCAGACGGCTGTGGTAGCTTGCGTTATCCATGACAATAACACTGTTGTTTGGAATATTGTTTAAAAGATAATTTTGAAACCAGTTTTCAAAAGTTCTGCACTTGTATCCTCATGATAATCCAAGCTAGAACCCTTTTAATATTCTTTGCAGACAACAGCCAGCAGTTTGGGATAAATCCGTCTTCTGAACCAGTGTGTATTATGGTAATGGTTTTCCTTTAATTGAAGGTGCTTTCGTCGGACAGTTTTGACTGGAATCAACCCATCCTTTGGATACTGTGTCGTATGTATCGAACCATGTTTCATCAAAGTAAATTATGGATCTGTTTTTCAACCTATATCTTTTAATTTCTAAAGGTAATTAAATCTCCAAGTACAATCTGTGCGATTCCATTACTACTTGTCTTTGTCTATTTTGCGGTATTTAAATCCCTTTTACAAACAACTCTATGGAGAGTCCTAATATTTATATTGGTTTCCGTCTTCGTCAGCTTCTTTAGTTTACCCAAAGGTAGGAATAACTCCGCTTTCCATAAAGACAATATATTTTCCTTCTGATTAGATCCTGATCACTATTGTTCTATCGGTGAGATTGAAAATCACTACGGTTTTTCTTTTGTTCAATTCTTCACTAATAATAATATCCCTTATCGATTATATTGGAGTTTTTGTAAGTAGACATTTCTTTTTAAAACTTCTTGTTTAATTAGACCCCTACTGATTAAAGTTTCATACATTTATACAACCTGTTTTGCATCTAATGACAAAAAGATTTGACGCGACATAGTTATATTCTAAAACAACTTTTTCGAAACGCACAGTAAAAACGGTTATTTAACACTGCCACTAAAATATTAGTGAAAATATTTATATGCCTAATGGTTAATACTCAAGAAATACCTGGGCCCACCCTGCCCTTATGAACAAATGGGTTTACCCAATAACAATAGGTAATAAAATCGTTAAAGGTTTATTGGGGTTTGTCCGTCAAAAGCCCTAAATATACTTTGAACAGGGGAAAACCATAAACACATAGAGGCTATCGGGATAGGTATTTTTGGAAATATTAGGACTTATAGTGAACCTACAAATATGGATTACCACGGCAAAATAATTGGCTTTTATATATTTTTAAATTTATATATATTATATATATATATATATATATATATATATATATATATATATATATATATATATATATATATATATATATATATATATATATATATATATATATATATATATATATATATATATATTATATTTAAAAAGCCAATCATATATGTATATATATTTAAGACAGTATACCCAGGTAGATCAGGCAATCCCGTCGATTACTTACTCACCTGTCCATCAAAACAACTATGTGAAATTTCTACCTGAATCAAATACTAACCATTTTCATGAGCTCTTGGCTAATAATTTTTGACTGTCTGGAGTGATATTTTGTGTATTTGTGCAGTCTCGCCAACCTAGATTTTTTAAGTTTGCCAAATTATAAAAAAGGTCCCTTTGTGGCTGGCTTCATGAGTGTACCATTTTTAATTTCTAGTAAATATTCTAGTTTTTTTTTGACTCTGGAAGGTAAACTGCATATCGGGGGTATCGCATAGGGTCATATAATTGAACCTTTCGTTATCAAGTTCACGTCGGGATATACAGTTGACCAAATTTTTGATTATAGTTTGTAAAGAGAATGATATGTATATTGAGCCTTTTTAAAAATAATTACTTTTAAATTATTTTTTAATTCAATATGGCCCAGAACTCTTACATTTTAAATTCCGGATCATGCTTTACATCCTTATATATAAAGTAAAGCTTTATTTTTTGCTTAAAATAAAGCTGTGATAGCAGAAATATTTTATTGCCAACTCAAGATATTATATAATAACTTGAATTGGCAATGAAACAGGTTTTTTAAAAAACTCTATCGATTGGAAATGGCGTTAACAGGTCCGTCGTTTAATTTTCTAAAAATGGTAGTTTTTTTTTGAACACTTGTGTGGTTCATAAAAATCTGTCGAAATATTCGTATATTTACAGCTAAAAGTGTCACAGTGTTTTTTCTAGTCGAAAAAATTAAAAAACGTGCTGTAATACATTTTTTCTGTTTGGAAGTTTGTGCACCCAAAACAAATTCATGAACAGAATTAGAAGTGTATACGGACTTTGATCTTCAATTAGAATAGTAAAAAGATGGGTTGCTCAATGGAAATTTTAAAGTCGTACAAGTCTTAAAGACGACCCAGGAGAACGTACAAAAAATGCATTAGCTCCGAAAATTGTAGCAAAAATAGATTTTTTGAAAGATCGCTAATTACCGAGATAGTTTTAGTAAAAGCCGTACCATTTCAATAGGCAGTGTGAGCAATATTTTGACTAAAGTTCACTATGGATGAAGTTTGAATCTACCACCATGATCCTGACTCAAACTTAGAGACGTAGGAGTGGTGTGAACCCAGTATTTTGGGTCCGAACTGAAATCGGCCAAGAAGGCGTTAGCATCAGTTTTGCAATCAGATGCAAAAGGATTTTATTTCGTGGGTAATTTCAAAACTGGTCAAATAATCACTTTAGGTTATTATTGTAACCTTTTGAACCAGCTAGATATAAAAATTCTTAAAAAAAGTCTAGTTAAAAAAAATAGTAAATTAAAGTACGAATTTTTGCATCATCCTCCCTTTTTACTAGATATAGCTCCTTCTGACTTTTGGCTGTTCTCACATTTCAAAAAGTTAATTTGTGGGAAAATATTTTTATCGAACTAAAGAGTAATAGCAGAGATGAAAGCATATTTTGACAGTCTTTCTTATTCTCGCTTCAGGAATATAATCCATATATTAAAAGATTATTATAACAAATGCAATGAACTTTAGGAAGATTATATTAAATAATAAAATGTATTTTAAACCATGAAAGCGCGTTTTTTTTTTATCGAACGACAAAACTTATTAAATACTTTATTAGTTTATTCTAATAAATGATTAGAGTTATCAAATGATTGTAAACTTTCTATAGGCTAGGGCCCAGTTGTACAATCTCAACTTAAGCTATGGTTTAGTTGAACTTCACTCGTACTTGAACCTGCCCATTTAAAATATATTGCTCTTACTTTTGGCATTTACTTGAAAGCAGTGTATTTTTAGTGGACAGATTCAAATACTTGTAGAGTTCAACTGAACCCCAGCTTAAGCTGCTATTGTACAACTGGGGTTAATCTAAAACAACAGTATACCTGAACATAATCTAATCCGCAGGCACTATGTTTTTCCAGGTCTATATCTGCAAAAATTATTTGTATCTTTGAACCAGCGCTGACAACGATTTTCCAAATGCAGTCCGTATTTTTCGCGTAAGGTTCTGGATAATGTGGAGACATTATTGATCCAGATGGACTTGTTAGGGAACCACCACAACCTGAAAAAATATATTTAACGGGTATTGATGAACTTAATGTTATTTACCCGAATAATACACCAGATTATCTGACATAGGTAAAATATATTAGTAAATTATTTTTTAAAATTCCTATTACATCATCCTTCCACTAACATATATACATACCAGTTGCAGCAGAGGACCATTGGATTTTAAACCCATGAGCTGTTCTACTCATATCGGAATGAAACTTGAGATATAATTGGTTGGCATGGGAGGGAATTATTTTGGGAATAGTGGTTCCACAATACCTTCCTATTAACGGAGAGGACGATGTTCCTCCGTTTCTATAAAAAAAAGTCGATAATCAGTATTTTTATGCAAGAAGGTTTTCAGCAATAATTTTCCTGTTTACCTTATTTCTATCCAGTCATATCGGCAACTGGAGTAAGCCTCCAAAACAAAGTCAGTAACATTGAGCATTATTTGATTTCCAGGAGGTACAGTAATAATCCAAACACACTCCCTGTTTGTGGGATAGCTATTTGGATATCCAGGCGATCGGATGACTCCAGCTGGGGTAAAGTAATTTCCACCGCATACTAAAATAAATTTTATATTTAGTTAGAAAAAAGTAGATATTATACTTGCAATAGACTGGTTGTCATTCAGTAAAAATTGCGCTGTTAGGTTCGTTGTTTTTTTTTCTAAAAATGGTAGTTCTTTTTTATGAACACGTGTGAAGTTTTATGTAGATCTGTCAACTATTTAATATATTTACGCTTTATCGGTCAGTGATAAAACTGTTATTTTTAGAAGGTGTACCACCAGAACAAATTATTGAACGATTTTTAAAGTGTATAAGGTCTCTTCACCTTTAATTAGCATAGTTGAAAGATGTTTTGCTTTTTTAAAGACCATCCATGTAAAAAATGTCCAAAAAGTGCATTAACACTACAAAATTTTGGCGAAGTTGCAGAAAATGGTTTTGAAATATCGTCGATTAACCGAGATAGATTTAGTAAAAGCCCTAAGAATCTTATTAGTTTGCTAACAATAAAATCAAAACACATTTAAAGGCGACTTGCTTAGCAACATTTGGAATGTCTTAGAAAGGATAACAAAGTTTAAGTGCGTCGTTTCATCATTATGAATAATAATCTATTACCAAGATCCTAAAACAAAACAAAATGCTAGAAAATGGTGTAAACTCAGTACTTTGGCTCCAAAGCGATTTATAGTCCAGAAATTGGCCAATAAGTTGTCAGCATCAGTTTTTTGGGTGCAAAAAGAATTTTTTTTCGTGAATTACCTTAAAAGTGGTAAAATATTAAACTCAGATTATTATTGCAACCCTAAGGACCAGCTGGATGAAAAAATCTGGAAAAGATGTGTTACAACATATTTTTTATTAAGACAACGCACCCTTTACAACGTCCACCGTATTCGCCAGATTTGTGTCTGTTGTCACGTCTCAAAAAAAGCATGCAGAGGTAATAACAGCCGTGGAAGCGTATTTCGACGTCTTCCGGATACTTACTTTAGGGATAAAATCCATAAATTGGAAGATATTAGAAACGAGTGTTTTAAAGTTCAGGAAGTATATATTGAATAAAAAAGTGTATTTCAAACCATAAAATCGTGTTTTTTGTATCGAACGGTAAAACTTATTGAACAGTCTGGTGAATATCGTACTTGCAATCTATAAGTGTTAAATTTTGATATTGAAATGAAGGAGTTATTAGGTCGCCTCTTAGTAGACAAATATATTTATTCTATTTTGGAATTTAAGTGATAATACAGTTTTTTCTTATGGTTATAAATACTTACTATTCTTCTCTTTAATAAACGTATAAGAAGCTAGAAATCCATCGCCATGTATGGTGGTATCCGATATAAAATCTATAGTCATAACATTAGAAGAAGACAACATTACAGGTGGTAAGGTATATCCACAATACTTTCCCAGAGATCCACCCATACCATCGCCAGTATTATTATCAAAAATTTCAACATGGTCGTATGTGCAGTCATAACTTTGTTCCAGATTAAACGTCATCCAGGTGAGTTGAATTACCTTATCAGATGGTGCCATAATTACCCATCTACAATTCTTGTTAGGTGAATATTTTTCAGTGCCTTTTGGTGGGAAGGAGATGGTATCTAGCTCTTTTTTAAGGAGACCTCCGCATCCTAAAATATATAGAGTACAGTGAACAAAAGGTAGCGAATGATTACATTATTCTGCATGAAAATCTTTCCTGAAAAACTAATATATTATTTCAATAATTTTCTCCTATGTTTTTTTTTATCTTGGGACAGTCCACGAAGGGTGATGCCTAAGTACTAACGTACCGTGGGTGTCTTTAGTGTGGTGAGAGGGAGTTTGTTCACACGGGACTTAAATTTTTGGAGATTGGGAGGAGAAGGAAAAACTTCTGCGGGCAGCAGGTTCCATAGTCTTGACACTCTAGGGATGAAGGAACGAAGAAAGCGGGAAGTTCGGGGCCTCTCTAACTGAACTGTAAAAGGATGCATAAAAGTTGCACTACGTGTTGCTCTGTTGGGAGCTGCCAGAGAAGGAATTATACTGGCCAATTCCTCTGAGCAGAAGCCGTAAAAATACCTATAGAAGAGCGACAGATCCCCTACAGCTCGACGGTGGGCAAGAAGAGGAAGCCTTTCTGTGAGCGTTGGATCATTAATAAGACGAACGGCTCTTCTTTGAATGGAGTCCAGAATGCTAAGTGTTGTAGGTAGGCCATTCCCCAGACATGAGAACAATATTCTAAAGAGGGTCTGATTTGGGATACATACAGAGTGTACAGATTGGAAGAAGGGAAATATTTTCTGGCTCGGAAGGGGAATCCAATCTTTTTTGAAGCTGCCGAAGCTATGGATAAAATGTGTCAGTTGAGGTCATTCTCAAAATTAACGCCGACAAGATTAAACGACTCTTTGTTCTGCAGAACTTGGCCGCTCATATGTAAGGGATGAGCACTTGCAGACTTTTTTCGCAACAGCGAACATAACTGTGTTTTCGAGGCATTAAAATGAACAAGATTTTTGGCGCCCCAATCCAAGATAAGTTTCAGGTCTTGTGAAAGAGATATCTGCATTGACCTGCGCTTGTTTTCGAAATCAGAATTACACGGTGGCTTAAGAAATTGAATACTAGAGTGGAGGGTACTATCGTCTGCGAAACTATGAATGGAATTGATTGTGGAAGAGAGAAGATCGTTAATGTGTAGAAGGAACAGCGTGGGTGCCAGCACTGAGCCCTGGGGCACCCCAGCATTAATTTGGTAGAAGCTGGAGGAATGACCATCTACACTAACTGATATACGTCGATTAGAAAGGAAACTGGAAAGCCAAGAGCAAAGCTTAGGTGGAAGACCGTAAGAAGGAAGTTTGTTAAGAAGCCCATCATGCCAGACCTGATCGAAAGCTTTCGATATGTCAAGAGCAACGATCTGGGATGCACCAAGAAACTCAAGGGACTTGTTCCAGTTGTGTGAGACAAAGGAAAGAAGATCAGCTGTGGATCTACTGTGACGGAATCCATATTGTCTATCATGTAAGATCTTATTTTTTTTCCAGATACTTTAAGATTTGGGAATTAATGAATTTTTCCATTACTTTGCAAACAACTGAAAGAAGAGATATAGGTCTATAGTTAGAAGGGAGACTTTTGGATCCTTTTTTGGGAACAGGTTGCACACGTGCAGCTTTCCAACTCTCCGGGAAAATGCTCGTGTCGTAAGAGATTCGAAAGAGGCGAGTTAAGATGGGTGCAAGCTCGGGAACACATTTTTTAAGACGATTGCTGGTATGCCATCCAGTCCAGACGTATTTTTAGTATTAAGAGAAGAAAGAATCCGCTTGATCTGTTTGACTTTAAAAATTATATCGGACATTTTATGAGAAACAGGGACAACTGTTGGAAGAGGAAGACGTAACCCTTATATTGATCGGTAAATTGTCGTATTATTTAGAACATCGAGTTAACACCAACAACATACTTTGGCCTCTCCTATGAACTTACCAAGCAGCGACTTTTTATTAACTCATAGAATACGAGTCCAAAAGCAGTATTGTTTAATGGAAACAAATCTGACAGCAGAGCTAGAAACCAACATTGTGTCGTTAAAGTAGGGTCGTTAGTTAAAAACACAGTGTCCGGTCTGAACTATGTCATTAATAAATCGTGTGAGCGAGGCAAGACTTAAATAGAAGGAGTTTTTCTTGGACCGCAAAAACTCCTGGCTAAAGATAATAGGGAGTAGACTGCCTGGTATTTATAGCAACTTCCTGGGTATCAAGAAATCGGTAAAATACGTAGATCGAGTTAAAGAACTTATGCAAGATGTTAGGTTGCAAAATGTCAGTGTTGCATTTTCTTGAGTTTCATTTGGAATTCTTCCAACAGATTTTACCATCAAATTGTTTAAAGGAAAAGGGGTATACTGGAAAATGGACCCCAAACCGGTTAGCCTACTATTGTTGGGCCCTCAAACGTGAAACTGATCCTTTTGAATACCAGCGAAACAAGACAATACATTATTTTCTTTGTCTTGTATTTGTAAAAAAAGTAATTATTTTTTTTTAATCTTTGAAAATTTACTAGATTGCTTATGTGTTGGGTTTCTCATATTTTATATTTTTTTCTGCACATTAGAGTAGATATCAAAAATCAAAAAAAAAAAAAAAAAAACAGGAAGCAATGAAACATTTCAAAATAAAGAACAGTGTTATTTTTATTGGACGAAGAGGACGAATTGATCTCCACCAACAGCAAATCCATTACTGACATTTTAGGACTAAGAAGTAGTGCTTTTGCAGCTGGACTGTTGAGAGCAGCTAGATGAATAATTTACGGGCTAATTCCCGAGAGTGAGAGTAGTGTTTAAACTTATAAAATAAAAGAAAGACAAAGACCCACGACTGGTGTTTTGACTTTTAACAAGTAAAATGTATTCTCTTATTGTGTTTGCTATTTGGTTAAAATAGACAAAGTAGGTTGTGCTGGAAACTGTGCCTTCTTCATTTTCAACCTCAGGTTCACTTGTTTAATAGAAATGTCATAAAGGTGTCTAAGTAAATTCCACACTCTATTCACTATGAAAGTGTAAAAGATAATAAACAAAAGAAAGAAAAATTTAAAAAAACAAGTCAAAAATCGGAAAAAAGTAATTGTAAATAAAATAAGCGTACCAAGATCTAGTGTTGTGTATCTGACAGTGGTTCTGCTCATCAATGATACTGCTTTAATCCATAGGTAGTTTGTACGGGATTCAATTTTGTATTTCGTTGTACGGTTACAGTATCTGCCAATTAATGGGGAATTTTCATTGTCTCCATCTCGTACCTGAAACATCAATAAAGCTTGTGTCTTGATACTGTTAGTAAAAATGAAAAAGTACATTAAGTTTGTAAGGAGAAAAAAAGTATCAACACCTAAGCACTTAAGGTCATTTTAAGGTGTTCTATGAACATAGCGCATGCGACAGTGGCAATTCAATTGTTTTTGAATTTGCGAGACGCGTAGGTTATCTCTTTCACGAGACCTTTGGTTGATATTGGATTGGGGTACCAAAAATCTTGCCCAGTTTATTGTATCAAATACTTAACCATATTTGCTGTTGCGAAAAAATCTGCGAATTATTATCATATACACATAATTGACATAAACCCGCCACATTCGTAGCCACAGCATCTTTAAAAAAGGTCGGACTCCTCTTTCGAGCCAGAAAGTATTTCTCCTCTTCTAATCTGCATACTCTGTATGTATTTTAAATCAGACCCTCTTTGAAATATTGTTCCCACCTCTTACAGAAAAGCTTTATTCTCTTGCCTACTAACAAAACGTGTTTCCAAGACTTTTGCTTTGAGAAATTAGTCACTATAATTCCTCCTCTCCCGCTCCCAATAGAGCAACACGTAGTGCCACTCCTATGAATCCCTGGATACTCCATCTAAAGATGCGACGTAGCTCCAACTTGCTGCCTGCGGAAGTTTGCTTCCTCTCTAAACCTCCAAATCTTTAAGTTCCATGTTAATAACGTAATGCCTGTCCTGTGCATCTCTTTGCATTCCATCTGGAGAGGTTTCGAGCTTTCCACATGGTTTGTTCCTTCATGCCTAGAGTGTGTAAACTGTGGATCCTGCTACCTGCTGAGGTCTTTTCTTCCCCTATAAATCTCTAAATTCTTTATTTTTTGTGTTAATTAACTACCTATTACTTCACACCACGGTTTGTTAGTGCATAGAAACATTCAAGGGGCGATATCATTTCAAACACGAACACTTCCAGTTGGCGGGACCAAAATCGCGCCGTCTCCTGTGGTCGTAGGTATCTGTGAGCTACGTGCACTGAATTACTTGGTAATGTAAGCTTTGGGTTTGTTAGACCTTTAATCTAATTTTCTCCTATTCCGTTAGCGATATCCAAGTACCGAAAGATGTAATTATTACATTTCTAGGAACTTTTTAGAGGAAGTGTGTGCCGTCTAAAGGTGCGTATTCATTTAGTGCGGATACACGAAAAGTGGATACCATACTGCTGCGCGCGACAAGGCAAACACTGCCGTGGTGGAACCAGGCTTAGGAAGTCGCTCGCGGCCTCCTCTGGCGGCAAATGGATACGCACATTTAATGGCGGCATCCCACGGGCGTAATTTGCGTGGCGTAACTGTCAAAATTCTATAACCTTATTGGTTTGTTTGGACGTTACGCAAACCAATCATATTTTAGAATTTTGACGCTACGCTTTTACGCCTATTGGACGCCGCCATAAGACGTGACATCACAGTGGCAACTTAATCTATGAAGTACACACATTTCCAGGGTATATCACAGTTTACGTATCAAAATTGAGGCTGGTTTGTTACCTAAAATTTAATAGCACAATACCAGTACAATCTTCTGAAAAGTGGAGCATAGAACGTAAAACAAAAATATGTACAAAGTTTAGCTCTTTCCTGTTGTTTATATGGAATAATGTAAAGTGAAAAATTTGGATTTAATTTTAATGTAATCGCGATACTACCATAGGACTTTTGTAAAGAATCGGAAAACCAACAAAATATTTTTTTATAAAACCTTTCGGTGTGTTTTTCGCAGAGACCAGTCGGAAAAAAACGCCAAAATTGACCATTTTATAAAAAATTATTGTTTATCAGCATTGCATTCCTAAACTCGATATTATTGGCAATTTTAGTCGAAATAGCAGCTACAGTGCTTCACATTCGATTTTTTTGCGACAAAGTTTTGCGTTTGAACTGTGAAAATGGTTGATTTTAGGTTTAAAAAGTAATGCAGATATGCATCTTATTTATGGCGAAGTAAGATGCAATACTAGAGAAGTTGAGCGGCTCTATGCTAAGCGATTCTCTAACCGCCGACATCCTTCTCAACACATTTGCGGCAGTCCATCGCCGATTACAGGAAACAAGCAGTTTTAAATCATCGGGAGAGACCGGACGTCCACAAACTGCACGAACAGTTGCCTTTGAGAAAGAGGTTTTTGAAATAATTGCTGAATAACCTAGCACCAGCACGCGTGCAACAGCGATTCAAATGAATGCTGCCCACCAAACAACGTGGCGAGTACTACTTCACGAGCAGCTATGGCGCCCTTACCACCTTCAAAAAGTGCAGGAACCCCAGCTAGGTTACCAGTTGAAAGTAGATTTTATAATTATTAGGAAGAGTGATGGCAACCTTTCTTCACCTACAGCAAGATCCGCATATCTTCCAAAGGGTACGCGAGTCCATGAGTCGAAGAATCAATTTATGTAACCAAGTTGGAGGTCGTCATTTTAAAATCCTATTATAATTTTCGTATTATTTGTAATTAAAAAAAATAAGATAATACTGACGTTTTTTTTAAATTTAAGAAAGTAATAACAACTTTTGAAGCAAAAATGACTCTGGAGCCAGAACGGCTCATTTTTTCCAGGAGTTTCCATGCAAAAATTGTTCACTACAGTGTCCCCCAATTCAACTCGGACAATTACCGTTATTACGCTGTGTCGTCCAAGATGTCACTGCAAAATATTTAAACAGCAATTTTGAAAACAAAACACTCGTCGGCAGCAGCGTCTTTAGCCTGTTTGAACAACACATTATAAACAATCATTTTTCGAAAGGTCAACTTTTCAACTTTAAAAGGGTACACATTTTTTAAAACATGGTCGTTTTTACCGACTTTCTTTGCGAAAATGCACCGATAAGGTTTTAGAAAAAAACCATTTTGTTTGTTTTTTAATTCTTTCCAGAAGTACTAGTGACACGGTCGCGACTAAATTACTTAAATCACTTTTCGAAAGATACCACTGTTGGTTTGCTGTTTTGGGTATCAAAAAAATCTTCATCAACTAAGCTCATTATAAACGGCACACATCATACCTTTTATAAGCACACTAGTTTATCGAACGCAACTCTGTACTTTTAGTTACCTCTACGTAATATGGTATACATCCTTCGTTGTTAAAATAAGTGCCAATCAATTCTAACTCAAGGGTTATTATGGTACCGGCGGGTTGTTCTATATGGTAAGTACATTCTCTGCTTTCTGAAGTTATCGTAAAGTCCTTTTCAGGCTCAGTAAATCTCTGCGTGCAAACTAAAAGTTTAATAAAATTATTATTAATCAGATTATTTCGTAAATATTTATAGTTAAGATTCCATTCGCGCCGCGAAAATTGGATCCGATTTGGGGTTCGGGGCATAATGTTTTTCTCAAAAACGGCATAAGTTATCGATAATTCTTAAAAACTATATAAAAGCCAACACTTAAATCTAAGCTTCTGCTGTAGTAGTTTTTTAAATTTGGATTTAGTTTTTAATATTTCCTTGAGTGAAAGTCACCCTAAAATCGGTTATGTTTAGATACTATTTTCTCTTAACTTGACTCATATTTCAAAAATCCGTTACAGCAGAGGCATAGATTATTTCTTTACCTTTAAAATGGTGTATAATTTATGCCATTTAAGTGAAAAATAGTTACCGAAAAACGTTACCTCCTGTAGGCTTGCAATCGGAAACAACATCGCAACGATACACCGAATTTGAAAGAACCTAAATAAAATATAATATTTTTGATGCGGCTATACGAAAATTGTGGTAGTGGGAGTTTGTTAGTCTCTGCCCACCGTCTCCGCGTCTTCTTACCCGACCCCTAAGGTGTAGCGTAAATGCACCCTTAATAATTTACCAAAAGCTAACAGATAACTTGGTCGGTCAAATTTGTTTGCGCTTTGTCATATCTAGCAATTTTGCCGCGTTGATAGACTTTTTTAAAATTTTTATGCTGGAAAAACTTAAAATGAAGTTGTATATTGTCAAAGACAATAATAATAATAATATATTGATTTTTATGCTGGAACTCCGCTAATAAACATTTTAATTGTTCAAATATTAACATTTTTAATGACAATTTGGGAAATGGTAGTTATTTGCTTATTTTTATTTATTTTTTGTTAAATCAGCAAAAATAATTTAATATTCGTAAAAATAATACTAGTTAATTGTGCCACTTTTCCCATAAAATTTCTTTTGAAATAAAAAAAAATCATTAGAGAAGCAACTTGTGATTGAACAATAGATTTTTTCAAGAGCAGAGGTTTTTTGTATTTATTTAAAAAAAAATGTTTTCATAATAACGAAATTTACAGAGATTGTAGTGATAACTTTCTGTATTGCATAATTATAGAACTAAGAAACAACCAACTTTTGCAACAACTTCCGTTTATTTACCCACACCTGACATAAATAAGAAAACACAAAAAACTTCTTTGGATTTATAACGGATATAACACCATTCTAAATTATGCTATGCTAATTCAAAGACAGTTAAAAAAAAATAGGCGTTATATGCATAGGTGTTTTGTAAATTAAAGCAATATTTTTACTCTAATTTCTAATGAGTATTAAACACAAATTTATCTTCTATGACCAAAATGTAAATGAAAATCTTCATTAAAATTTTAAAGATAATGTTCGCCATAAATTTTATTTTATAAATTATCCTATGGTTTTTTAGCATTGTAATGCTGCAAATTCCAAAGAATCGAGATGCAAAGTTTTTTTTTCCTATAGTCTAGTCAAAGTCTAGTCGAGAAGTGTTTTTCTGCGAAAAATAGTTAGGAAGCTTCAAAAAATATGAGCGATATTTTATTCGACGCGGAATGCAACTTTGAGAAAGGCGTCACACTAAATATTTTTTTAGGGTATTAAATATTAATTGAAAATTTTTAAAAAATTATAGTGTATTCGGAACACTTCAAAGAATTTATTCCCGTTAAAAATTTAACTTAAAGTTAATTTTTCAACAAGTTAGACAATTGTTAGTTAACAAAATTGTTTCGAACTTTCATCTTTATTGTACATTAAAAAAAAGGTTAAATAATTATCGTATAAATTTTTTGCGTCGTGGATACGTTTTTATATACATACCTAACAAAATCACACAATAAAAGTTTAAAAAATGTTAATGCTTTGTACGAGTATATAATAATTTAATAACTCTGAAAATATTACTGATTTTTCATTTTATGTCAAAATTATAACATTATTATAAACAAAGGATCACATTTTATAAACTTTTATGGCGTTATCTTGTTAAGTATGTATATAAGAAGGGCTCCACGACGCCAAAAATTTGTACTACAATTATTTATACATTTTTTTTTAATGTACAATGAAGACAAAAGTTCGAAACAATCTTATTAATTAAAATTTGTCTAACTTGTTGAAAAATCAACTTTTTTTCATAGGGAATAAATTCTTTAAAGTGTTCTGAATACACCACATTTTTTGTATAATTTTTCAATTAATATTTAATTATAATAAAATATTTATAAAACATTATTTAGTGTGACGCCGAGCGCGCAACCAAAAATGTCACGCGGAGGCCCATTTTTAGCGTTTAATTAAAATTATAAATAATGGAGATAGAACTCCGGGAGTTGGGACTTTTTTATCGGAAATTTCCTTCTCTTCAAGGATCTTTTTTGCAATTTCCGCTATCTGCTATGGTTTTTAAAAAATATTCACAATTTGAAATGGCTTTTTTTTGTTTTCTTTTTTTTTGTTAACAATTGCAATTTTTATTGGCAGAGAAAATCCTTAAAACGCAGGAAATACACTTCTTGACTAGACACTAGGCCAGTCAGAATAGACACAAAAAACATTAGGATTTTATTAAGCGTCGTTATTTTTTGAATAACTTTTATAAAATAATTTTGTTAGTAAATTAAATTAGTATTTTGTTTGTCGAATCTCCATTAAAAAAAATAAAATTTTACCTGTTTCATATTTTATTTTCCAGTGATTTTTGTGATTTATTCTTGAGGTTGATTCTATTAAGACGTTGTTACCAAATGTCGTGATGGTTCCTGGAAGTGTAGTACCACAATATTTTCCGATAAGGCCGGAACTTTGAAATATCTGAAATATTGTTTTTATTATCAGTGTTTTTTTGGTCAAATAATACTAAAAAACGAGTTTTTCATTATCTAATCCTTTACCTAATAAATTGTAGATTAATAAAGATAATACAAAAATCTAAAATTCTTTAAAAAAATCATTCGACTGCACATGTAATTTACAATTTGAATATGTTAAAGAAAAAAATAAAAAAGCCCTTTTTTACGATTTTTACATTTATTTTTCGAGTTTTCTTATTTACAAATCGATCGGTTGCTACTTCGTAATAGCTCATTTTAAGGATTTTTTAAATAGATACAAAAAAAAACCTTTAAAAACCCCGTTTCTTTATCCGCTTCTTATTGAAAATAAAAAACTCTAAATTTGTATGTATGTAATTGTTGTAATCTACATGTTGTCTTAGGAAGTGTTCTGTTCATCATTTTTAGTGTAAGAGCTGGCAGCCACCTTGAATAACGTGCGAGATACAAAGCTACAATTTTGTGTATGAATAATTAAATTTAATATTCAATCACTCACACACAAAATTGTAGCTTTGTACCTCGCCGCACAGTGGGACGATGCGACACTGTGCCACCAAAATTACTCTTAAGCTCATATAGTTCAACCGTTTAGGCTCATTTTTTTCAAGATTCTCATCTTAAATTTGCCTATCGACCCCTTTTTTGGATTTTTAATTTGGGTTTTTATTTTCCGGAAATTTGTCTCCAAACTTTGATTTTCATGATAAAACCACCTTAATAAATGCTAGAAGATCATGTCTGCCGAAATCTAAAAAAAAGTTATAAATCTCTCAAAAACCCTCACTTTTAATCAGCTTTCATTAAACCAACAAGATTTATCCAAGAAAGAAGTAGGGATTTGCGTTCAGAATTGAATAAGCGATCTGGTACAGAAAAATGTCGGTCTATCTAAGTAGTGATTTTAAACACTTTCTGCTTTATAAATTTCTTTCGTCCAGTCACACGTGTTTGAGTAAAAAAATGGTCAATTTATTATTAGTCAACACCTGTTATGAATACGTTTCAAAATTCTTGGCCTTTTTTAAATAGACCCATATTCAGGGACAAATTCTTTGTATCACTTGCATGATCCTAAAGACTTTTTGATCTATTTTTTTTCAAAGCTGACACTTTTTCCGGTAAAATATTGGTCAATTATTTATTGATTCTCGTTTTACAGAACAGGATTTTCTGCACAAAAGTAGGTATATAGTGTCATTCAGGAATATGGGTTCAATCATCAATTTTTTGGAATTTTTGCATAAATTTCAATTTTTTTCTGTCCCTTTTATGAGAAAGAGTCTCTTTTGTGTAAAAAATTTCGGACATTATGGCCGTTTGTGGAAATAATAAAAATGTGTTGCCCCTCTTTTTCACGTAGACAGTCGTTATCTAGAGAAATATTTTGAACGAAAAAATGTATGCCGATACCCAATCTTGCGTCCCCTAAGATCATTTTGGGCCAAAAATTCGTTTTTTTCATAAAAATCAAAGTTTCGAAACAAACTTCCGAAAAATAAATACCCAAATCAAAAATTAAAAAAAGGGATCGATAGGCAAATTCAAGATAAGAATCTTAGAAAAAAAAACTGTTAAACTATATGAGCCGTAAAGTAATTTGGATGACACAGTATCGCTCCAGTTTGTTTTATTTGGGATACTCGCCTTACTACTTTTTTCAAAATGGAATCCCTTCGGTCCAGGTCCCGGGGTATACGAGCTGACCCTGTCCAGCCCTATTGACCCCTATGAACTTGCAGATCGCCTGCAACAAAAAAGAAGAAAACTCCCCAAAAAATCACAAATATTAATCTACGTTTCGGTGGCAAGTCGTCCACTGTTGTTAAGATAGAAACTAAAACAAAAAATTAAACCAAATTTAAAGAATTTTTTGATCCAAAAACTTAAGAAATTCTGATAGCTTTTTTACTTTTTTATGACGTTTTGTCATAAATGACATTAAGTTATTTGACTGGTGTATGTATAGTATTCAAAAAGACAAAAAAGGTGGGTGATATGGTGTTAATTGATTTTAAGTTTACCCGAATTTACTTCAGCATCAAGCATAGGTAACCATGTATAATTTAAATTAACAGATATTGATGCTACACATTTATCTTTATTTAATAAAATAAATGCAGTTTACTTTATTTTACGTTTTTTTTTTTTTGAACAAGTTCCTTTTCTAAAAGGTTAGAAGTATTCCAGTTTATTATGTGGTTATTATCAAATGCGTGTTGACAGATTTTTGATTTCTGGAATTCTGTCTTTCTAATCTATGTTCTATGTTCTTTTATGCGTTGGGCTTATGGTCTGGAAATTTCACCTATTTAAAATTTATTACATTCACAAGGGATCTTATAATTTATATTGTATGGTTTTGTTTTTGTTACTTGGGATCTAATAGTGTTTTGTGTTTTAAAGATAGTGCGAATATTAAATTTATTACCTATTCGATGAATTTTATTTGATAAGCCAGGAATATAAATATGGTAAAAAAAGATTTGTAATAGGTCTATTTTGATTTTGTCTTAAATTTGGTTGTTCAATTTTTAGAAAGCATTGTTTATAAAATCAAAAGGATAATTATTTTGAACTAAAATATCTTTTAAAAATTCTTTTTCGTTTTCTTTGTTTTGATCAGAACAAATTATTTTAATTCTATCAAAAAGACTTTTTACAACTCCTTTTTTTACCATTATTGGGTGATTAGAGTTAAAATTTAATTATCTGTTTGTATGTGTAGGTGTTCCAGGATGATGGTTATTTTTAGATTAATAGTTGTTATTTTTTTGGGGGGTTTTCTTCTTTTTTTTTTGCAGGCGATCTGCAAGTTCATAGGGGTCAATAGAGCTGGATAGGGTCAGCTCGTATACCCCGGGACCTGGACCGAAGGGGTCCCATTTTTTAAAAAGTAGTAAGGCGAGTATCCCAAATAAAATAAACTGAAACATAAATCCGCCATAAAACTATAAAACATGTTTTTACAGTATCGTTCGTCCCACTGTGTGCCGGTTAGTCAAGGTGGCTGCTTACTCTCCGACTGTTCTGGTTGGCGGCAATCACATGTCAAAAATCTATAATCCTAGTATTTGCTAAACTATCTAGAAATATAAAAAAAGAAAATATCCTTAAGCCCAACTTTACCGCGATATTAGTTAAATCGCAATTTTCTTCAAGATTCATGTCTATAATTTCCAATTTTATCGTGGTGTTTACAGGTAATTTTATTTCATACACACAACTCAGGGGACTGGGCATTGAGCTGGTCATTTCTATGGATTGTATGTATCCATCATTATTGGTGTAGGTACCCCCACATCCTGGAATACCTAAAATTAATTAAATGCTTACTATACGTTAGCTAAATTAACGGTATACTATACAGGGTGTCCGCAAAATACTTGTACAAAATTTTATAACAGATTTCTGACTTCAAAATAGGTGGGTTTGGGCCAACTTAGTTATATTGCTTCGTTTGGCCGACAGGAATCATCAAACATTTTAAGAAATATTGTTCTTTGCTGAATTTTTTGTTAACGTGCAACTTAAGGTAAATGTTTTTCGGTGTATAGTCACAGACTATAGAATGACGTCTTTAGCCGACTAAGATTATTAGTTCGAAACGTACGTATGTAACGTTATTCCCCAAACCTGGGAAAACCGGACAGGATAAGGCAAAAGCTCTAAGACCAATAAGTCTGATGTCGCTAGTGCTAAAGACCCTAGAGAAGTTGCTGGATAGGCACATCAGAAAGAATGCACTTACGAACAGGCCTCTACACAAGGACATACATGCATACACAGCAGGTAAGTCCACAGAAACAGCATTACATGAACTTGTAAAACAGGCCGAATATGCTCTCAAATACAAGGAGGTACTAATGTGTGCTTTCCTAGATATAAAAGGAGCATTTGACATCTATCTCAAACGCGTCAAGGCGCAGAGGGATTGACGCAACAAGCTGCAGGTGGATAGACTGCATGCTTAAGAGCAGATTAGTATATACTTCAATTCTTAAAGAAACTCTTGTAACTCTGGTTGAGCTGGGATGTCTGTCCCCACTGCTATGGAACCTTGTCATGGACGACTTACTAAATGTCCTTTTACTTGAAGGGCATCAAACATTGGGGTACGCAGACGATCTCGGCATTATGGCCCAGGGAAAATTTAACAACACTGTTAAGGATAAAATGCAACAGGCCTCAAACGGAGTTGCCAGATGGACGAGAAAGGAGAGACTAAACATAAACCCTTCTAAATCAACCATAGTTGCTTCACCAAAAGAAGAAATCTAGAGGGCTTAGGACCCCTCACCCTACGAGGTAAAACAATTAAGATTGTGGGAGAGGTAAAATATTTGGGTGTTATCCTAGACTCTAAACTTCCTGAAACCAACATCTTCAAAAAATAAGAAAGAAAGCGGAGATGACTCTTATATTAATCAGACGCGCTCATGGGAAAACATGGGGCCTTAAACCAAACTAATTTATTGGTTATACACCATGGTAGTAAGGCATATGGTGGACAAAAATTCGACAAAGAACTGCTGTTACAAAACTGGCAAAGGTACAGAGACTTGCTTGCTTAGCTAAAACAGGAGCAATACAAACAACCCCAACAGCAGCCGCAGGTGAAAGGTCTCTCAAGACCTCCCACTATTTAACTTATATAGACATAGTGATGGGAGAGGCAGGCAATAAGGCTACTTTGTTCCGCAACAGAAAACCAACTGGTGTATACTTTGATTTTGGACACAACAACATAAAAGTCAGGGTTGGTGGCAACATCCTGGACGAGAGAACAGTGACCAGATGATTCCCCCAATACTCACCGTCAACAAGAACTTCGAGGTAAAATTTTCCAGATCGAAGTGAGTGGCAGCAACCTCTATCTCCCAGCACGGTTGGAGACATCATCTGGTATACGGATGGTTCCAAAACCGAGCAGGGAACTGGAGAGGGCGTGTACAGTGAAATGAGCAATTCACAATTCTCCATTTCACTAGGAACACACAGTTCTGTATTTCAATCGGAGATATATGCTTTACTGCACTGTGCAAAAGAAAATAACAGGAGGGCTTATAAAAACAAGCGGATCTGCTAAATAACAGACAGTTAAGCGTCACTGGGGGCACTAGTAAACCCCGAGGTAACGTCCAAGCAAACATGGAAATGCCAAAAAGAACTGGAAGTCCTGGAAGAACGCAACAGAAGTACTCTCTTGTGGGTACCAGGAAATAGAAGGCAATGAAAAAGCGGATGAGCTAGCGAGACAGGGATCATCCACACCATATTTTGGACCAGAACCTGCCCTTGGAGTGACCAAAACCACAGCACGAGGGCAAACCAGGGAATGGATCCGAACCAAACACAAGGACTACTGGGGAAACCTCAGTAGAATTAAACATGGAAAATGCGTCATAAGGAGCCCATCCAAAAGAACGAAGAAAGAACTACCCAGACAAAGTAGGAAAAGACTTCTGCATAACAAAGTAGAGTTACTAACAGGGCACTGATAACTTGAGAGGACACCCTGCACAAGATAGACTCATAATGGGACATCAGTAGCGAATATGCGACGAGGGTGAAGGAAACAGCCTACCATATCCTGTGTGAATGTGAAGCATTAAATCACAAAAAGACAGGCATTATTTGGGCAACCGAAAATGATCCCACAGGGAATACCTATATCCAACCAACCAGATCCTCTCAAGTTATACGAACATGTAGAAGGAACAAGACTAATGGGAGGATTTGGTATAAAGATAATGGGAGATTAAGCACAAAAAGGCCTAGAGTTTGTGCCAAGCTCCGGTAGTGAACAAGACGGCTCCCCAGAGAAGAAAGCAAAGAAGAAGGCATTTAAGAGTAATACGAGTACCTACCAAAAATAAAAGAAATAAAATCATAGGTTGTTAAGTATGTCTGCTCCCACTTCATTTTGTATGTAAGATGTTTCGTTTTTATTTTTGATTAAGTTTTATATTCGATGGATTTGCTGGCACCAAGCTCAAAAAATTGTAGGCTCCCACTTTGTTTCATAACTACTTTGATTTCGTGTTTGCTGGTTAACTTAGAACATGTATGTAATAAATATTAATTTATAATATATATATATATATATATATATATATATATATATATATATTATATATATATATATATATATATATTATTATTATTGGTTGTTATTGGTGCTGTTACATAAAGGAAGGATATATATTATATATATATATATATATATATATATATATACATATATATATATATATAATATATATATATATATTATATATTGCTATATATATTAGCTATATTGCTGAATATTATATATATATATATTATACATATGTTGGCTATTGTTGGCTATTGTATATATATATATATATATATATATATATATATATATAATTTTTTTAGTCGATTTAATTCCTTTAAATTACCTTTATCCGTCGCGTCGTATAGTAATCGGCTATAACAAAGTGGAAGTTTATTAAACTGACGTCATCAGTAAGTATTCCTCTGTTTTTTAAACCCTTAACATTATGACAAAACAGATATGTTACTGGGCCTCATAGTCCAGGGCTGACGCCTTTGAAAATGGTAAAAAGTAAAAAAGAATCATAGTAGGATGAAACCCATTGGAAAAGGAAGATAATATAACAAAAATGAAGGGAAAAATAATTTACACGCAATCTGAGGTCGAGAAGTGGAAGGGGGTGAGTTTTTAAGGGTAAAAAACGGCTATCTCTATTTCCGGCAAAACTGCAAATTTTATGGAAAAAAGTTAAATAGCAAAGTTGTAGATAATAAAAAAAACTACAACTTTTATATTTACACTTTTTTACATAACCTTAAAATTTATGTGAAAAATTCAAATAACCAAGTTTTTGATTTTTTATTTTTATCTTTTCCAAAAAAAAATTACGAAATTTGGTGAAAACTTACCTTTTTATGTCCCAAACACACTGTTATTTTTTTGATTTAATATTCATTTTTTCATATTATTTTGACTTAATATCGAAAAAGCGCCCTAATTTTCAATCGAAAATTCTCCCGTCAAAAAATCTGCTTTTTTAAAAAAGTTGGTGGCCGTTTTGTTCGTTTAATGGTGTAAAAAATGTACATTACTATATGGTACACGTTCTCAGAAAATGCAAACGAAAACGAAAAAAAAAACTCGAATCCGATTATTTTTTAATTATTAGCTTTTTTCGGGTTCGGTAAATTACTGTTCTAGAACCGTCCCGCGCTTGCGCAGTTTAAAATTACCTGTTCGGGTTTTAAAGAACTGTTCTCGGACTTTTTAATTCTGAGTTCGCGTTTTTCTAGGACTACATTGGGACAGTTCTAGAACCGTCCGTATGGGTGGATTATGATTGCGTTCGAGATTTTCAAATGTCTGGATAATCCTGGAACTGTCAGAACAGTTAAAGAAAAGTATTGAGCTACGGCGCATACAAGTTCTGGGCGGTTCTCGGATAGTTCAAGAACCGTTCGTAAAACGAAACCCGAAAACAGCTATTATGTACAATTTTAAGCGATTTATTAAAATTTACACTTTAATTACTCGAAAAACGTTAGATTTCATGGTACATTGATAAAGAAAAAATTTCAAATCGAAATATACTACTATAACAACTAAATGTACATAATAATTAAAAAAAATATTTTCGGATTCGAGTTTTTTTCCTTTCTTTGCATTTTCTGAGAACATTTACCAAAGTAATGTATATTTTTTTACACCATCAGAAAGTAAAGATTAAAACGAACAAAAAGCCCACCGACTTTATTAAAAAAGCAGATATTTTGACGGGAGAATTTTCGATTGAAAATTAGTGTGCTTTTTCGATATAAAGTCAAACTAAGGTAAAAAAAAAATCAGTGTGTTTGAAACATAAAAAGGTAAGTTTTTACCAAATTTCGTGATTTTTAAAAAAATATTTGTAAAAGATAAAAATAAAAAACCAAAAACATGGTTATTTAAATTTTTCAAATAAATTTTTAGGTTATGTGAAAAAAGTGCAAATACAAAAGTTGTAGATCTTTTTATTACCTACAACTTTGCTATTTAACTTTTTTCCATAGGATTTGTAGTTTTGGCGGAAATCGAGATAAACCGTTTTTTATCCCTAAAAACTCACCTCCTTCCACTTCCCGACCTCAGATCGCCCGTAAATTATTTTTTCTTTCATTTTTGTTATATTTTTTTCCGTTTCCAATAGGTTCCATTCTACAATCATTTTTTTTTTTTTGGTTTTAAAAATTATCGACCCTGGTCTACTAATAGATTAATGGCAAGAAAAATTTGTGGTAAATACATTAGAAATTTTTTATAAAGGATTCCTCGCGGACATACTATGTTTTCTTAGAGTACGCCAATGGAATTCGGTTTAAAAAGAATAATTTTTAACTTCTTAATTTATTTGATTGCGGCTTACCATTAACAGTGCTATATCCTATTTGAAATCCAGAGTAAGTATTTTTTTCATTTGACCTGAAATGTATGTATCCTTTATTAAATGTTGAATAAAAAGGTTCGGGAATAGTGGAATTGCAAAAATTCGCAAAACGGTGCGCTTTTCGGAATGGCATATTATATGCACCATATCGATTAAAAACTCCACTGCTGCTATAAAACTACAAAAAAAGAAAATTCATTCATTGTATTATTTATTTTTAAAATGTAAAAAATATTGTTTTATATTAATTTTTAAACTTGCAAAAAATACTTAAATATACCACACTTTAAAATAAATCTCTTAACAACTAGATAAAAAATAAAACGTTTTCTAGTATAATTAAATATTTTAAGCTGTAATTTAACAACCGTAATTGCTAAGCTAAAACCTCTTAACGCCTTAATATGTTTAAGCATGACCTAATGACCTATCGAAAAACATTTGCTTTTATTTACATCAAAACTATTTGACAACAATATCGACCAGTCGGTGCACTTGTTTTCCCTATGTGGATATTTGACAACACTGGTTTGACACAGGCAACAGCGCAACAACCACAGAACTACTTAAAGCGTGGTTTGATACTAATGTTGCCAAATATAACATTGCATATTGGCAAAAAAATTAATATGATAACTTAGTTTTTGGTGGATTTACCAATAGAAACAGAAAATTTAACTAGAAAGGTATTTTTTAAACAATAAAACTGTTTAATTGTTTACTTAAAGAATGAAATAAATTCCAGAATTTAAAAAAAATGTGTTCTTTAAATATGTTAATAAAAAACAAATTATGAACTGCATAAAATAAAAAGTAATATATTTTAACCACCAATACTCTTGTTTAGAAGTATATACATATACCTATGTGACTTTTTGAATATTAAATTTGTAGACGTCCATTGCACATTGAATCGAGCGGTTAAAAATATTTTCTGAGATACCAAGCTTAAATAATGTTTACTAAATTTTTTTATTAAAAAAGGTAAAAATTAAGCTTAGCTCAAAAACAGATCTATTTCTAGAACATTATTATCTGCTTTTTGCAATGTTTAAAGGACGGTTTTTTACGAAAAAAAAAACAAATAAGGACATTTATGTTTTAAATAAATAATTTAAAAATCATATTAGGACCAACACTTTTTTTATATTCCTTTATAACAAGCTCCAAAGTTCTAATAGGTTCCTAGTGCTCTAAAATAACAATTATATTGAATTAAATACACTTTTCCGAAGAAAACAGTTAGTTCGCATCTTAATATATTTTTTAAACCTTTATTTTTAAGTTAATTATATATTTTTGAAATACTAACAGTCTATTTTCACGTGACCCAGGATCAAGGAGGACGTTTGGCCACATAGATTTGACTGTAATACCGATCGTATGTTGCTCAGGCCTAAAAATTAATATTTCCCATATTTTATTATTGGATCTCTTACCGTCATATTACTGTGTTTGGCGAAATTTGTAACATTTGTACCCTGTTGCTAACCCCACTTCTATACTATCCTACTAGGCTTCAGATGCAACTATTTATTAATGCCTATTTATATACTTAACGTTCCTATTTCCCCTCCTGTTGATGTTCCTGTTGGCATGCTAGACTTTGCGCTAAAAACTTGGCCAAGTTTATTGACGTTATCGTTGGCCAACATCCGTTGACTTCTAATAAGATTGCACCCACCGCTGTGTGTGTTTGCACGTCGATGTCGTGGTTGGGCACAGTAGGATCTTTTGTAACATGCGGTGGAATTGCCGGTTATCGGCAACTCCAACCAGCTGGGGTTGCCGGTTATCGGCAACTCCAGCCGCTAGCGTATGGGACGGGCTCCGAAGCTAAGACGAACACAAGGCTTAACTCAAGGTGTTAGCATACCCTGCTGATAAGTGAATGACATCCTTTGCCTTAAACAGGTGTCTCCAACGGTGCCTCTGCGATACAAGGAGACCTCTCGGAGTATCTAGCCTTACTGCGGTAACGCGGGGCTCTGCCGTGGTGGACTATTACTTTCCTAGCTCCAAACAGAAAGCGGACAGAACGGCTTTAATAGGAAAAAAGTGACAAATGTCACAATCAGACAAGGGTGCGCCGATCGAAACGGATGAATCCGTTTTGAAAAGTGCCCCTGAAGTCCCAGGCGCCTGTTTCACGGGAGAGGGTTAATCCATAACGAACAAGCAGGTGTTTAGGAAGGGATCCCTGAATCCAAATAGAAGGCGGACAGAACCGCTGTTATAGGGAAAAGGGTACCCTGGCTTTAAACAGAAAGCGGATAGAACCGTTTTCATAGGGAAAGGCCGGAGATACGGCCTCAGAAGGTACATCTGATTCCTGTAACAAGGACCTGGTAGCTACCCACGTCACTATACTGGGAGAGGAGGGCATGACGGATCTAATCGTCTGCTCCTGTCATACTTTCCAGGAGACAGGGACACCAGAACACATATTGTCCGGTAGCGGCCCGAGTAAAGGGAGGTGAAACAGCTTTCTCCCAGTGTGATATCGAAATCATTAGAAGTCTGATCCTATTGAAAGAAATATAAAAAGTTGTGAGGGACAATTGTGACCGAGCGGTCGCGGTGAAGGGCGTAAAAGGTCCACTCACTTTAAACCTTAACCTAATAAGATTGCATTTTTAAGTTACGCTTTTGGTCATGCACTGTTAATACAGAAGTGGTTATAATCTTAAACCTTCTTGTTTGCATTTTTTGTTTTACTCTAGCAGCAGCAGTAAGGCGTAATAAAGGTCCAAGGGTTAAGGCAGTTTTAGTTTAGTAAATACGGCTATTAAATTAGACACTTTAACACTCTTTCTTACCTCTAAGAAATCGCCTATACAATCAGAATCATGTCCTATATTTAATGCATAGACGTGGAATAAAAGCCTTTTACTGGTTGGAACATTAAAATACCAGTAGCAATCCCTACAAAACACGCAGTTCTTTTAAAAGTTTGTAAATGTCTTTGAAGATGACATGAAACTGTGCAACAACCTCATCAGGCAAAACATCAAATTCACTGAAGACCTTGAAACTTTTGAAGATTGGACAACAAGGGCTCTGTACTACTTATTGGTCAGAATAATAATTAATTCCAAATACCCGGTCTACCTTCATAATTCGATATTTTGGATTTTGATGCAACAAAAAGATCTTGCCATTATGAAAAGAGATGACCTAAGTATCAACGTTTCATACCTACCTATTGTTGGGATAGTTATTTGGCCATCCTGGCGAAACGATCATACCGCTGCCATTTCTTATCGTACCTCCACACTCTAAAAAGATAATTATTTTAAAATAATAATATTATATATATATATATATATATATATATATATATATATATATATATATATATATATATATATATATATATATATATATATATATATATATATACATATATACGAATATATCAATGTATATTGTTAGAGGGTCATTCTGTTAATAACACATACCAGGAAGTTTTGGTTACGTACTTTTGATGCCCATTAGACCTAACCAATGCTTCCATTAATATATATGGATTAGTAACTAATATACCCAGGATCAGTCCAACACAACGCATTGATAAACTGGGCCTAAAGGGTCAGTTTCTCTGTTGTTAATAACACTAAAAAATTAAATGAAAATTAATTCTCACCAGGAAGTTTTGCTACCCAGTTTAATTGAAATTCAGGTACTTTTGAGGTTTGCTCATTAGACCTAAGCCAGAAGTATATAACATTGTGGGTGCTAGTTATGCTTCCATTACTGGGAGCGGTACTACTGCAGAATCTTCCCATAGGTGCAGCTAAAGTATTTTTTCCATCATGAATCTAAAATTTTATATAACTTTATAAACATTAATGACATTAAATAACGGCAGAGATTAATTAAATACAACAAAATCGTAAAATACGGAGAGATATATATATATATATATATATATATATATATATATATATATATATATATATATATATATATATATATATATATATATATATATATATATATATATATATATATATATATATATATATATATATATATATATATATATATATATATATATATATATATATTCCATTGAAAACTAAAGATTTATTTAGCCTAGGATGCTTTTTACTGGTACACAACGACAAAATGGAGTGGAGAAACCATAGGTGAGAAGGCCTTTGGAATAAATTTCTTTAAGAGTGATTTTTTTCCATCATGAATCTAAAATTTTACCTGATGAAGGCCCTTGCCCAAAAGGATCAGGCTGAAATGTGTCGCTATAAAATTGAATGATTAGAAGATAGAAAGTAAGAACCGAAGAGGCCAGATTGCTTAGTAAGCAGAGTGTTGTTTTTATATATTGTTCCAGATGGCTGACCTTATGGCAAACCCCAACAAAATCCAGAAAAATTTGGAAAAGCATAAACATATATATATATATATATATATATATATATATATATATATATATATATATATATATATATATATATATATATATATATATATATATATACTATAGTATCAGTGTATATATGTCCAACATATTTGTTAGTAAGCAACTGTTTTTATATATTGCCTGACCTTATACTATATATATATATATATATATATATATATATATATATATATATATATATATATATATATATATATATATATATATATATATATATATATATATATATACTATATGCAATATCTGCATGTTTCGGTGGTTTGGGCAGCGTTGACAAGGGGACAAAGCATCTGAAAACCCTGCACCTACGGTTTCTAGTACTGTCGCTTCATACAATACTTTGTGGGTTGTCATAAAGATTTAAAAAAGTGCATGATGCTTTATCAAAGATCTTTACTCTCCAAGAGTTTTACAAATGAATATTTTACAGAGTTGGGCACAATCGTGATTTTATTTTAATTTAAAAAATAAAGGGATGAAAGTTATACATTATGGCTGCTCTGCATATATTTTGAATTTACTGTGCAAGGACTTAAGACGTTAAAAAACATGTACCTAGTACAAATTATTAAGCATTTTCGCAAAAATCATCTGGCTAAAGCAAAATTCAGTTAAGCAGGAAAGGCTTTGGTACTTCCAAATGATGTGCGATGGAATATCCTTGCTGATTGCTTAGAAGTTTACGTTACTTAGTGGAACATATTTATGAAAAATCTGCCAGGGAAACAAAAGGGCGCGTCATGCGACCCTTTACCAAAACGTTTTAAATCTTGGGCCCTAATCTACAGCACAAAGATATATTATTATTTTAAACCTATATCAGTTGCTTTTGATACTTTGCATTAAAAAAATGCCACTGTTTCAAATGTTGTAGAGTAGTGTAAACATTTATAATACCTATATATTCGAAGAAGTTGTAGAATTATCTATACAAAAAAAAACTAATTTTAATGTCAATAAAATTAAATACTTAGGCTGTATCATTTAATAGACTACTTATATGTTAAAGCCACAAAAGCAAAACTGTCAGTTAACACCTGATTAAAGGAATCTGGCTTAAAAACACTATTAATGAGTTACATGGCAATACTGGATTGTTATTATTAGCAGTAAAGCATAATGCCCGCAATAGTCCATTTCAACATATTGTCTTCGAACGAACTAATAAAAAACGTAAATGGAATAGAGTGGTGTTTACCACAAAGGGAAAAGCTAAAAATAATAGCTGCCAAAAATAAAATGGTTTCTGTGCGCAACTGCTTCCGCACCGTCAGTAGAACCATTATTCAGTATTTAAATCATTCCGACCTAGATTTTCTAGCTAGACAACTTCGAGATCAATAAAACACCTCGGACAATTTTTGCTGCATCTTAACTACTATGTAAAATAAAAGAATAATACCTGTAACCATTGCGATGAACAGGAACTATCTGATGCTAGGTTAAATTTTGTAAAGTTGATTTGAATAACCATGGATTCGTCAGTAGTTATTGTCCATGCGCAACTTAAAGATGCAAAACCACGAGAAGATGTATAATCCGTTGGTGGATATGAGAGGGTACCATTTGGAAGCTTTAGATTTCCTCCGCAAGCTTAAAAAATAATAATTTTATTACCGTTACAACGGAAATTTTCTTTTTCAATCTTAACTTTATCTAATACCTTGTCGTTCTTGGCTGCATGTCTTTCCAAAAAATCCATTTGGACACTTGCACATAAATTTGCTTCCACGACGTTTTTGACAAGTACCACCGTTTAAGCAAGGATTCGAAGCACATGGATCATCTTGGCGCTCGCAGTAGGTTCCCGAATAATTTTGATCGCAAAAACAAAAGAACCCTTGCGTGGAATTATTTGTTACACAGGTACCATGAATACATGGGTTCGGAGAGCAGGTGGCGGCACTCGTGGAAGATCTAAAGCAACCATTTGGGCCAACACCAGATCCAGTATAGCCTGGAGGGCATAGACATTGCACATATGTTTCACTTATTGCTGTAAAGTGATAAAAGTCAAGTTAAGGTTGTTACATTGTAATTCATTAAGTTTGTACCTGGATTATCTACACATCTTGCCAGAAGATTGCATCCTCCATTATTAACATTACAAATACCTTTGTAAGAGCATGATTTACCATCACCTTGGTAGCCTGGAGGACATGGTCCACATTTACTAGATCCCTAAAATGGTTTATGTTTGATTTTATATTTACTCACTTTAGTTTATAGACTCACCGGTATATTAATGCATTCAACAAATGGAGAGACACTGCATCCACCATTAAAAAGTTGGCACTCGTTAATATCAGCGCAGTAATATCCATTTCCAGTGTATCCTACAAAGAATGTTTTTCTGTAACTGGTTGTTTAGTAAGTTTTGTCGCGTAACATATGGCGCTATTTATTTTTCTAAAAATGGTAGTACTTTTTTACTCGTATATTTATAGCTCTTCAAAGTTGACGTGTAACAATATTTTTTACTATGGAAAAAATTGAATATGGTCCAATGATAATTTTTAAATGATTATTAAAAATTTATAAGGAATCTTCATCTTTAATTTGCACAGGAGAAAGATGGGTTGCTGAATTGAAACGTAGTCGTACAAGTCTTAAAGGCGATCCACGTAAAGGACGTCAAAAAGCGCATCTATATTACAATCGTAGAAGAAATACAGAATTTGGTTTTGAAAGATCGTCGATTAACCTAGGGAAATTTTGTAATACCTTAGGGATTTCGTAAGGCAATGTGAGAAATATTTTAGCTGAAGCTTTAGATTTCAGACAGCTGTGTGCACAATGGGTACCAAATTTATTTACAATGAAACAGAAACACTTTCAAATGCGAGTTTCTTAGCAGTACTTGTAGTGAGTGCGGTCGCTCGACTCAACATGGCCATACTACCACTTCTACCTATGGTTGCCAGATGATAATTTAATAAAGAAGGGCTGATGAGTCTAAAAGAGAGGACTTTTACATCAAACCATATTTTTTTAAAATCTAATTTACTTTATTCAAATTATATTTAGCTGAGCTGCCAATGTTTGCAAGAATATTTTAATTTTTTAACAAATAATTAGAAAAACTAACCAGAACTACCAGAACATTCAGATATAAAAATCTTTACATGACATATTTTTGAAGTTATATTGAACAGGAATCACAGATTTTACTGACTTCACACGTCTATTTCTCTCTTTGCTCCACTGGGTATTAATTAGCCAAAACTTTCTTTCCACATTCGCGTTATGTTCGCTTATACAAAAATAAAATTCGCAGATCTTAAGAAGTTCTAAGAAACATTCAATGTTTTTAGCAATTTTGAAGTAGATTGTCCACTGTTCGTGCAACTTCAAATCATAATATTTATCATCAGGATCACCATCTAATTTCGATTTTACAAATGAAATCAAGTTACAAAACTGATTATGTAGTTTAACATCGTCAATCTCTACATCAAGAACTCAATGCATAAAACTAAATCGTCATATTTTAGGTTTTTTTTTAGCAACGTCATCCACTCGCTTTAAAGACGTATATCAAAAGGAGGACATACGATAGGTAAGGGAGGACGGGATAACAAAATATGGAAAAGGAGGACATATCCTCCTTTTGGCAACCCTACTTCTACCTGGGAAGATCTTTTGTAGATTTCCAGCATTAGTTGATCCCCTTAATTCCAAAACTTTTCGCGAAGTTGGAGGTGTTTCGACGGGCAAGTACTTCAGGAGTCACAAATGCTCTTTTTAGATATTTTAGCCTTTGGCGTGATAATTCCACGCATTCGCATAGTATACAGGATGTCCAGAAAAATGTGGGAAATCTCCCGTATATAAAAAACATGTTCGTATAGGCCTCCTCTTTAAAGATATTGGCTTCCAAGTGCTCCAATGAAATCAAGTTTTTTAGACATATATATTGAAATACCAGGTAAGACTCGTAAAATTATTATTAAAGAAAGTATTGTGAATTAGTCACAGCTGCAGAGCTATGACACTCATGACCTCCATATTTTAAGCCCTGTATTAATAAAAACTTTGGACAACGTGTTTACAAACCTTTAACTATTGACTAAAAATTAAGTACTCTTCATTCATGTCGCAAATCCTATCCGTTTTCAAAAAAAACGTAGTATTCTTTAAACGTGTTTCTTTCATATCCGAAAGATTTCCCACATTTTCTTGGATACGCTGTTTGTTCCGCGGTTTCGCTCTATCTATTACAAAACTTACAGCGTTCATTGTCAATCATTTCCATCTTTTTGTTTGTGACTATTCTGAGTTTGTTTTTTTTAAGTTCTAATAGCTTGTTGGTATACTTAGGCGATTGTGAGATGAATTTCTCCTCTTGTCTTTGGCGTAGGGCTTTGCTCCACTAACTCCCTTTTTGCCTCTTTTCCCAATCTGAGTTCTTCCAATAGATGACCTCTAGTTGTGCCGCAGAAAGGTTCCGGTCCGTAAAAGGGGGCCTGTGCGCCCACTTTAGCTAGTTGGTTTACAATTTCATTGCCTTTAACTCCTTCATGTTCTGGCATCCACATTATAGTAACTTTTTGATTTGTGGCCAGTTGGTTAAGGATTGTCGGCACACCCAGGCGAGCCTTAAGTTAAAGCAGTATGAAGCTAAAGCCTTTAAGGCGGCCTGACTGTCCGATAGGATGTAGATATTTTCTATCCCGTAGGCCCTTCTTGGCAATTTCGGTTACACAGATATCGATTGCAAAGATTTCTGCTTGGAAAATGGTGGAAGATTTTCCTAGGGGCTTGCGAGTCTACATTTGGATCCGTACACTCCTGCCCCAATTCCTTCTTTCATCTTGAATCCGTCTGTATAGCAGATCAGTGAGCCACGTTCCACTTGTAATATCCTTTCCCTTATAGTTTGGCTATTGTGAATTGCCACTTCAAAAGAGCGCCCAAAATCACGCACCACTGGAATTGTGTCTGTGGATTTGGCCAGAGCCTCTGTTTGAATGTTTTTTAATATTCTGGGGTGACTAGTCAGGTTTCTCGACTTTAATTTACTTGTCTGTATTACTCTGGACGCACTAAGTAGGGCTTCTCTCCTTACGCTCAAGTAAAGCGAAAGCAGACCCAACATTGCCTTAGTGGCGGCAGTTGGAGTGGTTCTCATTGTCCCCGTAATTGCTAGACAGACAACCTATGTAGTTTATTTAGCTTTGCTTGTGTCGTTACTTCCTTTATTTTTTGCCACCACATTAGGAAAGCATGGGGGATTATCGGTTTCAACACAGTCATATATGACCAATGGATCATATTAAGATTAAGTCCCAATATTTTTCCAAATAGCCTAGGGCATAACCGCATGACCATAATACCCTTGTGGCTTTTGCAATATTTAAAGCGTTTTAGAAAGGAAAAAAGGGATTTGTGCGTCGTTTCATCACTATGGATGAAACTTGGATTTACCTCGATGATTCCAAATCAAAACAAGAAGCTAAATGTCCAGAAGTCTGCCGAAAAGGTGTTAGCATCAGCTTTTTGGAATGCAAAAGAAATTTTGTTCTTGGATTATCGCCAGACTGGCAAAACAATGTACTCATATTATGATTGTCACTTATGGATCAGCTGGATGTAAAAACTCGTAAGAAACGATTTGGGATTACAGAAGAAAACATGATTTTTCATCAAAACAACGCACCCTTTTACGCAGCTTAAAAAACCGTCGTGAAAATCAGTGAATTAAAGTTCTAATTAACGTAACATCTACCCTATTCGCCAAATTTAGTTCCCTCTAGCTATGCCGGTTCCTACATCTAAAAAAATGTATCCGTGGAGAACGAACAGATGTACGTAACAGCAGTCGTGGAAGCGTATTTCGACAGTCTTACGGATTCTTATTTCAGGAATGGAATCCCTAAATTAGAAGATCACTGCGTGATAGTGTATTGAAGTCCAGAAAGATTATACTTAACAATAAAATGTATTTCAAACCATACAATTGTGTTTTCCTCATCGAACGACAAAACTTATTGAACAACGTCGTACAATTTTACCTAATGATCTAATTTTTATTTTTAAAATACTTATACAGCTTATTTGGAAAAGTGTGTTACTTTACCTGGAGGACAGTGCTGGCATACAAAAGAACCTGGTACATTGGTGCATAAGACCAACGGGTTCGTGGAACATGGCGGATGGTTAAGTTTACATTCATCCACATCAACAGAGCAGGCATTATGGGTTCCATCAGTTGTCCATCCTGGGTCGCAAATACATTTATATCCAGCCTCGTTATTTTGAGGAATACAGGTACCATGTCCGCAAATTTCAGAACCTCCCGAGAGGCAGTCTGTTGGTTTTCGGTTGCAGTGGATACCTACCCAACCGTTTTGACAATAACATCTGCAATATAGTGTTGCAAACTTACAAAGGTACTTCGGGAGGTAGGTGGGAAACTATAGGTCTGTTTGTTATCCAGAAATAGAGTACTTTTTTTTACAGTTTTTTTAAACCGTTTGTTATCGTCAGTGTAAATTAGGACTGGGTGTTTGTTATGAATTCTGGTGTAAACTAGTTTTCACTTAATTACTCTAACTCTCGAAGTAGATGCATTTTTACTATAAGACTTAAAGTTGTTTGTTTATAAACATAAGCAAAAAGCCATTTTTAATTTTTAAAATAAGTCTAAAAGGCGTTTGGTATAAAAATCAAATACGGAACTTATTTACACTTTTTAGTCCAACACTTTTCTACTCTGAACTTGATAACAAATAGACCTTATAACTGCAGCATTTAGTATAAAATGAATATAAATGCGTTTTATAAATAATTACGTTTATAACAACCATAAACGTATATTTTTAACCTTTTTTAGGAAAGCTAATAATTATATTATGTTAACAAAACAATGCCAGTATTTATAACAATATAATTAGATTGAAAGTTTTATATACGAGGGTAAATCAAAGATAAACGAGACTTTATCTATAAAAACGTGTATTTTCTGTAATAAAATAATCCAAACATACATAATCTTCCGTGGACGGGTATTTTCAATTGCACTAATAAACCGCATTGTCTTGAAGTCTTTGTCTTAGTTTTCGTGTACCTTTAACACTTTTACTGCCGGCATCTCTATTAATAAAAAAACTTCCGTAGCCTAGATTGGTCTGTTTCAGTAGAAATGCAACGGACGACTGGTATGTGCATCAAAAATCGCAATGAGAAGAAACTTTTAATAATCATTGAATGTTGTATTGCTCCGCAAAATCGGAACTGCCCTGAATTGATTGACTGAAATGATAAACTAAATACACACCGTCCACCTGACACTGCAGCCTACAGGGCTTTATCTCTTATTTGTTTTAAAAAGTGTTTGACATACCTAGACAGGTGTAGTAGCCCTTTACTGTTCTTTTCTGGTCTCCAGCCTCCTGGTGGTTAGTGTCCACCGGAGGTTTTGATCTCCAGTATGTAAGTTAACTCATATATGATGTGAGAGGCTGTCTCTTCCTCTATCGTCACATAGTTGCAAATGGGTTCTTCTCAGATTTATCATAGTGTGCATATGTTTTCTTGGGGTGATGTCCGGTTATTAATCCTGTCACTATTCTAATCTGATTCCTATTTATCTTTTTAGTAGAAACTTGTCAATGCAATGGTGAGTCCAACATTTAAGTGTTTTTGCCTTGAATGTAGGTTCCAGTATGACTGATGTTGTGTTTGAATCCATCGAATCATGTAGCCACGAACCGAGGCTTTTGTATTCCAAAACAGTTGACCCACAAAAATCGGAACTGCGCCTGGCCTCAGGAACTGCCCTAGTCAATGCAGATACAAAACGCGTGAGGCGCGTTAGTTTCACCGGGGGTAAGGTATACTAAACTCGCCTGGCGTGTTGGAGGAGTTGTACACGTTAAGAGGCCCAAAACGATAAAAATCACGAGGTGATAAATCAGCGCTATAACACGGATGGTCACATGCAGTCCATCTCATTTCCTCAAATTTTGCGCAAGTTGTATGTGCATTATGTCGCCGCGCGTTATTGTGGAGAAGAATGGCGATTGGTTCTCATTCAGCTTAACTTAACTGAAGGTTCTACTCTGTAAGCATGTTCTTCCTTGTGTGTGCTGTTTGCACTTTAGAAACACTTGCCCGATAGCTTTAAACTTACGCGTTTAAAAACAGAAGTCTCGTTTATTTTTGAACCACTGTTAATTAATGGTAACTTACTGGTAAGTTCCAGGTAAATTTTGACAAGTTCCTCCATTTTGACAATCCAAATCGGTCCCTTTAAACCTGTTACATTCATCTATATCTTTTTCACATGTTGGTCCCTTAAAACATAAATAATTGAGATTTTTAACTTTAAACACTTAATAAGGGTTCCTTTCTTTAAAATAAAAAGAAAACGGAACTCTCTTTATAAAGATCTACCTTTGCAGCCAAAAAAATTTAAAAAGTCAGTCACAGTCTAAGCACTCCACTAATTAATTAACCTAACATGAATGTGACGAGTCTAAATTTATTTGACCACAAAAACCATTTTTTATTTTTATTTGACTTTTTACATTTCGCCCGCAAATCTTTATGTGTAAGTATTTGAACCTGATCAGGTGTAGTGCGACGTTGCCCTGGATTTTTTAAGTGTTTTGTGGTGTTTTTAAAAACTATCTGTTAAAACTATTTACAAACTTATATTAAAACTCTAAAATGGTACGTGAATTTTTTGTGTAAGAATTGGACACACAGTTTTGGCCTGTACAGGTAAAATTTGACAGGTATGTTGTTTGTTTTATTATCAAAATTTGTGAGTAGGTTTATAATATTGTGGGAAAAATTATACATTTCTAATTAGTTTCCTTTTTCTATAACAAAACACGGCCTTCAGTTCCACGGAATGTTTTCTATATTCATTATAACTGAAAAGTTTTACCTAGGTAGGCAAGTATGTTAAAAATATGTCCTTAATTAATATACTTATATTTTTTAGCTCTGAAAGCCTTTTATGTAATTAATATGGTCTTACAAAATGTTTCTAAAATATTGCATGTAACGTTAGTTTTCGGAACTTTTCTATTGCATAAATGTTATTTAAATATTGTCGTAATGTTGTCTTGTAATGTTTTATCGGAGCGGTGACGTTATTTGGGAAAAATAAAAGACAATTTTTCATGGCCACTCTACATTTTGTTATAAATAAAAGACCTTACATTTTTTGTTATAATCCCAATTACAACGATGATAACATAAAAGTGAAGATAAGGTGTTTTATTTATAACAAATATAAACTGACTTCGCCCTGAAGACGAACTCAAAAAATTAAATATAGGTAACATTTTAGTAATAAAACGTTTTAATTTTAGTACTAGACCGTTTGGTTGTATAGTGAGTTGTTTGTCAAAGATTTTTTAAACGAAATATATATTTTTAAATGGGGATAACTTAATTTAAAAAAAAATAATAAGTGATAATACAACGTAAAATCAACACGTTGGCTCTAATACCGCTGAGCACACCTAAGAACGACCATTGGCTTATTGATGATTGCTCTGGTTGTCATTAGTTCTTATAAATATAAATGATTGTAGTGTTCTTAGCGTTAACTTCAAGGCAGAGGCGGCCCGTGGCTTAGTACAGTAAGGCCTCGTCAACCGCGGTTTTGATTATCCGCGATTTCGTCTTAAGAAATCTCCTACTCTAAATTTTTAATCGAATAAGCAGTGCGGTGCTTTTTCGTTGCGATTTCGTGCGAAAACTGCTACTCCAATTTTCCAGGAACTGTTTACATATGCATATTTTCAAAAATAAGTACCTTTATAAAATATCAATGCTTTTGTTAGTTATTATTTTTTAATTTTTATTTATTACGTTTGTGACTTACATTTTTGAATGGTTTGTGTGTGGCTGTAACTACCAATTTCTTTAGTTTTAATAGTTCTACAGGGCCGTATCTAGTTATGGCCGCGCCCTTGGCGGGCCCTAAAATTTGCGGCTCCCCCCACACACCTGGGAATTTGGGAAGTATGGAATACCATTCAACGAAAACGGGGATTCCAGGGGTTATTCCCCGAAAATTTTACAAAATTAAAATGTAAACTTGTAGGTTTAAAGTTTTTTGAACCGAGAATTTCGTTTCTTTAAAGTACCAATTTTGTGGTGGTTTTTGTGTCAAATTCTATATTTTCTTTATATGCTACTATGTGAAAGAGACATGATTTACATAAAACAACTGTATCTGACTAAAAGAAGTGGAATATAATTAAACTATACATCCTTATTTGCGGATGATTAAACTTAGAATACATTTTCTTAACAATAAAATCGTAGTTACAAAAATACTGTGTATAGCAAACCTACCAAAACGTAACATTTATACTTTAATAAATTAAATAATATGCAATAAAAAAAAGAACTAGTGCTGCCCCTAATTTATAAAATTTCAATTTATCCGCAGCTTAAATATTAAAAAAATGAGTTGCATTCTTGCTGTAGGTATCAGAATAAATTAATATTTTATTATTACATTTTTTCAATCTTAATATACTAAAAGTATCTAACTTGAAAATTTGCTATAACATCATTTGGTTGTAATTTATTTATTTGATTAATTTTGTCAATAAAAAATAATAATAATAAAACTTCGGTACTGACAACTGATGAAAAAAAAATCATAGACGATTTTGCGCCCCACGGGTATCTGCGCCCTTGGCGGGCGCCCATTTCGCCACCACCTAAATACGGCCCTGTTCTAAGCATGTATTGTAATTCATTTTAACTATATTCTGTTTGCCTATGTAAATTATTGATTAGCTAAAATATTTGCTAAATAAAGAATTTAATAATAATAATATGTATTTACGTTTTTTTGTTTTCTATTTTAATGCAGAATATGTATACATTATACATACGTACATATACCTCGTGGAAGTAAACTTGGTGTAAGACAAAGCAAATAAAATTAATTATTCACACATTATAACATATTCTACATTTTCTTGTAACCGCCATGACAAAAGAGCGCACGTCACCTGTTTTGCACAATCTTTACATCGTTGCGACCAAATGGCCATATCGAACATGTGATAAATAATAAAACAATAAACTGACCATTCAACCTGCGACCTGTGTTTGTTGGCTTACTAAAGTGATTTTTTTGGTTTTTAAAGATAATTCTTGTGATTTTTAATAATATGGATAGTGCAGATACTGAACGGAACCCCGCGGTTGACGAGTATTTAGATTTAGATTTTTTTTGGTTAATTAAATTTTTGCCTTACTGCATATCGGAGGTCTATTTTAAACAAGAACAGTGGGCAATATATTTTCTATTCTTTAGTTTTTTTAATTGTGTTTTTACCGAAAATCAAAATAGAAAAATATACATATTAGAGCAAAGCATTTTCTATGTTCAGTTTTATGTCTTGATAGATCAAAAAAATATTTTTATGTTTAATTTTAAAAATATCAAGCATGTGGATACTACGACAATTTCTTTTTTACGTAAACTTGTCATCCGAAAGTATTCGGATAAAACAATAAAGACGAAAAACAAAATTAGGCGTTTAATGTGTTACAGCCACATATCCATGTATTTTTTTTGTAAACGTCTTTTTTTAAATGCCTTGTATAACAACACGCTAATCAATAGTCTTCCAGCATTTCGTCACTGATTTGGGGAGCTTTGATCCGTCTGAGTAAGATCTAAAAATTTTGCAGAAAAATGTCTACCAAACAGTGCTCCTAGCGTATTTTATATGTACTATGTCACCATTTAAAAAAAATTGTACATTATTTGCCATTTCTTTTATTATTTAAATACGGATCCCAAATTTGCAAGGCAGCAACACCCTGTATAACTCAATAGAGCCACATTATTTCCATGCAACGAATTTTACCCTTAATATTTTAGTTTTAAAATACACCTTAAGGCCGAAGGCAGAAAAATATATCGCCCTCTCGCGTGTTAAATTCTGTATTAAATAGCCTGGGCAATATATTTTCCATTAATACAAAGGTGGGAAAAAAATATGGACGACAATTTCTTTTTTTCAGATTCGGAAAAACAGCTGCAGGTTCAGGCGGTAAACGTCTTTTTTAAATGTCAGGCCAAAAATAATTCCCGCCACGTAAACATTAGTGAAATATATGGCGCCGAAGGCAGAAAAAGAAATATATCGGGAAATTCTGTAAACTGCCAGTGGAAAGGACGAAACAGCTGTCAGGCGGACAGCAAAATTTCCCGGTAACGGGAAATTAATGAAGTTAAAATTAGGATTTTTAATAAATTTTTGGATTGATTGATTTAATACAAAATATCATTTTTGAATTATTGGTTATTTACATTTTGTCTCGAGAGGCTACAGATCTGTAGCCCTCATGGACCAGCCGCCCCTGCTTTAAGGATAGTTTTTATAAGTTTACGGTTTAACTGTAATAATCACAGACATATGTTGATTAAATTTAGATATACCTAAATAATTTTGATGGACTTTTTGTTGATAAACTTGGTTGTTTTATTTTTTTAGATTGTATTGTTTTAGTTACCTCCCAGCCGCTTTGACATTGACATAAAAATCCATTAAAAATATCCAAACATACTCCTCCATTTTTGCACGGATTACTAGCACAGTCGTCTTTCGTTAGCAGCACTTTCAAACTTAAAATATTCCTTTGCAAGGTTGTTAATCTTCTATCAATTCTTCTGAATTTCATGAGAAAGTTTGGATTTGTAATAGTCGACATATTGGTAGTATTTGTAGCAAAGGCACCCATTTTAATATTCATTAGCTGAGTTGACATGTCATCCATTTTGGAGAAGTACTGAGATAAAAACTTTTCGTAGTTGTGTACCGTCTTGGACATATTTTGTGCCTGTAATATTTTAAAAATATATTTATACACTGCGTCTTTAGGTTATAACTGCAATGTAAGGGGTTTTATTATAATAATATTACTATTAATAACAGTCTAATAGCTTTCAGCCATGTTTTTTTTCATAAAGTGCACAGTTTCTTAAAAACGTTGCTTCGCAGCATTATTAAGAATTATACTTTATTTAAATAAAAGTTTACATTATTTTATTCAAAGCATGAGAAGAAGGCGATTTTACTAACGTAGATAAGTAATAAGTAATAAGCAAAAGATTAATTAGTTTACACATAAGGAACTTTTTATAAAGCGGATATTTTTTCGTGAAATAAACAATTGTACCAAGTCAGCATGGTTGATTGGAATTATTTATTAAACAATAAGAAAATGTATCTATTTTAAAAATCAAACACAAATTTATCTTACCGCATTTAATGTCGACAAGAGTTCATGGTCGTTAATAAGGAAGCTTGAGGTGTAAAACTGAACGTTTTTATTATCTGGCAGAGAGATATGCAGATGTCCATCGGTAACATACAGCTTTGGTCTACAAAAGAGATAAAATTAAAATAATTTTTTCTACTCATTTCCTGGTCACTTTTATTTTAGGAAATAGCCCTTTTTCGGCCTAGTCCCAGAAGAGCCCAATTCTTCAACTAGTCCGGAGGAACGCGCAAATAGTCCGGGATGTGAGCTCTTTCTGGACTAACCCGAAAAACAGCTACTTTTTGCGACGCCCGTGTTTCATATAACAATCTTGTTGTACTACCGTTTCCATGTTTTCCTAATCAGTCTTAGACACTGGCTTGAGAAATTAAATATTATAGTAATGAGCACTAGCTTTGGGGTACCCCGGCAATAACTTTGTGAAATATAAAAGAGTTATTATTTCGAATGACTAATATACGTCAATTAAATAAGAAACTGGAGAACCAAGAACAAAGTTTAGGTGTAAGACCGTAGAAGGGAAGTACGTTGAGGGGTGCATCGTGCTAAACCTAGTCAAAAGCGAAAGTTATGTCAAATTCAATGATCTAAGGTTCGCCAAGAACCTTAAGGGACTTGTTTCAGTTATGTTAAACAAATAAACGATCAGCTGTGGATCTTTGTGACGAATCCGTACTGTCTATCATGTATAATTTTGTGTTCTTCCTAGTACTTTGAAAGGACATGGCACACTTTTATGGATTTGAGTCACCGACAGATTTTTTTGAAATTTATGTATTTTATTTTGGAAGTCCAAATAAGCATTTTCTTTCATGGCGCCAACCTTGTAGCTAGACAGGGTGATGCCATAAAATAAAGCTAAAATTTCTTTAAAAATATTTATTGTAGTTATTACAAAATATTGTCTGTTACCATAGACTGATAAAATTGGGTATTTTCTATATAAAAAAAAATACATATTTCATACAAAGTACTTTTTTATCGTGTACAGGGTTTTTATCTGTCATGTCCTATAGGGTGCACGATTTATTAATAAACCAACAAATATACAGTCTAGTCGGACTAAATATAATATATTATGTCAGTTATTATTATAACCTATAGGAATTTCATAGCTTGGCACTCATTCATACATACAGCGTGTCCCTCCAAAAAGTCATTTTTAGATACCGGGTGAACCAAAATTATATGGCGGTTTTATCTATATTTTTTTTCCAGTCATACTGAAACCGCTGTTGTTTTTTTCACCGATCTACACTATAAACATACTGGGTGCATAAGCAGAAGTTTTGAAAAGTGACTTAGTATTAGGTAAAATGTCGCAATTTAATACAAACATGAATAATAATTAATGCATAATATCTTACATTAAAAATACAGATAACGGGTTTTTGAGGTAACCCTTATTCATTTCAAAACAAAAATAAATACTATGGTAAACTTCAAACAGTAACAAGTTAGGTACTGTTTGTAGAGGGACATATTTTTATTAGTAACTCATAACAACAATTAATTAGTATTATTCATTTAAATCAAAGTACGGCCATTGTTTAGCCTTATTAAAAACCTAACAAAAAAATGTTTTTAAAAGTAAACTATACTATTTATAAGAAACAGAGATGAAAAGATCATACTAGTCAAGAACTTGTGGCTCTTCAACTGCTCTAGGTGCAGCGTCCAAAACAGTTGTAAGTAAAACAGTTGTTGGATATTTAACAACCTGTTGATACCTAGCATGTCCCAGGTACCATATTACACTGGCAACGTGGGCACATACGCCAAATGTTCTGGCACCCACTTTGCATGTGCATAGGTACCCGAAATGAGATCACCATTTTCTTGAAATGGAGAAAGCAAATATGAAATGAAAATACTATGCTTAATAGCTTACGTAAGCCTTGAAAATATCTTTGCTCTTATTAAGCCAGATTCAAATCGTTGAACTTGAAAAATAAATTCATTATTTAGTTCCCTTTCAGCGTTATCTTGAATATAAGCGGGAGAAAGCCTCACTCGATAGGTACCAAATGTTTTAGAAATAACATAGTCTATAGACAAAACAGGAAATTCAATACTATTATTTTCCATATTTACACATGCACCACCACCCCGACGTAAGTCAAAATGGCCCAGTTCAATTCTTGTTTGTAGTTGATTTTCCGGATTTCGTGCTATGGCTAGCATTTGTTCAGCAAGCTCTTCGTTGGCATCATGCATATGAATGGGTTCTTTAACTGTATTTATAAGTGTACATGCATTCTTTAAATATTCAGCTAAATGAAAACATTGCTGCATGGAAATACGAGTAAGGTCTCTAAAAAATTTAAAAAGTAATTTTAGATGTCCATTCCCGGTCTCCACTATCCATGTTGTTTTTGTAATTTTTCGTGTCATATTTGCCTGCTCAGTTGTAAACTGCCTTTGATTTCGTGCAAGGGTAGGTGGCATCTCCACGTTTAGGTTTAGATTTTCTAAAAACTCAACAGCGTCTCTATAACCTCTGTCCACAACAAATGCATCGCCATCGTGTACCCATTGACGAATATTTTCGCGGTCCTGTTGCATCCCATTAGGAATAATAGCTGCATCCTTATATCCGAAAATATATTCCGTACATCCACGATGTATCCATCTGGTGCTACAATTAGACCTGCTTTAAATAAAGTATACCTCTTGTGCATTGAAAATGACTGCCTTTAGATATGTGCAGTCGAGGTATAAAATTGCACAATGCCGTTCGGGTTGGGAATTATATAACCGATTTGTAAAGTTGACATGTCTTTGGATGAATCTTTGCCTATTTCTGAATTTCTGCACAAGCAAACCCTTATTTTGCTTTATGGTGCAATATTCTACTAACTAACTTCCGTATGACTGGAAAAAAATATGAATAAAACCGCCATATAATTTTGGTTCACCCGGTATCTAAAAATGACTTTTTTGGAGGGATACCCTGTATGTATAAATGAGTTACTGCCAAGGTACGAAATTCCTATAAGTTATAATGATAATAACTGGGATATTATATTATATTTAGGCCTACTGGACTGTATATTTGTTGGTTCATTAATAAATCGTGCACCCTGTAGGACATGACAGATAAAAAGCCTGTACATGATAAAAAAAGAACTTTGTATGGAATATATATATATATATATATATATATATATATATATATATATATATATATATATATATATATATATATATATATATATATATATATATATATATATATATACAGGGTTACAGGTAAAGTCGACCTATATCCTTTAAGGGCATGTAGTATCCATATATTTCTATACAGATTTCGCTATATGTAACACCCTGAGTCCCAAGCCTAACCGTTTTCTCGATATCCATAAAACTTTTGTAATTTTTTTTTCGTGGGTAAATGCCAGGCCTAAATGCACATTTTAAAAATATTTTGATGTATACAGGGTTGCTACCGATATAAAGCTATTACATTACCCTGTATTTTGATATTTTTGTTAGGCTGGTTATTATTATAACATTTAATTGTTATTGCTACCATCTTCAAATTTAGGAAATATCGTTTATGACCTCAATAAAGCAAAATCAGTACATAAGTTAAATAGATAGGCTCCCATTTTCCTATTTTCGTAGATAATTAAACTTGCTTGTTTAAAAAATTATAATAAATTATATATGGGTCACTTTTTCTATAAAATATGTAGGTTAACAAATGTTCCTAGCAATGAACATCTGTTTTGCAGATGTGCCTAAAACTTTCTATCTTCAAATAAATACGTCTTATCACGCTTCGCTTTTTATCCATTTTCGAGGTATAACAATGTAGGGTATTATTTAAAATTGGAGTAACCATACAAAAAACTTAGTTTCATAAAGCCTACTACGGAACTGTAAAAATACAGGCGCTTCTGAATATCTAAACTTTACAAAATATTAATCCCAAGTTATCAACAGAAAACAATAGGACATAATTTAACCAACTACAAAATAACATTTATTAAACTTTGAAAAAAAATGTACTTATGACTAAATTTCATGTTCAAAAATCCGCCTCTATTCTGTACACATCTGCATTCTTTTACGAGTCCACTATTTACTACACCAGTACCTTAAAGCCTATGCGGGAAATTTCATCCGCCACAGCCGCCGTTATTTTGTCTTTTAATTATTCAACTTTGTAATATTGGACATGGGCTCACTGTATACAAGACTCTTTCATATGCCCCCATACAGTAAAATCCATGGGCGTTAGGTCACAAGACTTTGGCTGGCCATTCAATGGCACCACCTCGTCCAATCCATTTATTGGGATAATTTGTGTCCATTTAAAAATTCCCTGACACTTCTCCTGAAATGTGGCAGGGCAGCCATCTTGCTGAAACCACATGTCTCTAACCAGATCTAAATGGCAAATCATCCAGTAAATCTGTTAAGGTCTCCTCTTAGGAAGTGATTCGTAAATTTCACCATTTAAATTGTCGGGGAGAAAGTATGGCCCAATTAAATTATTAGAAATGATGCCACATCCAAACGTTCACGCTGACCATACTTTGTGACCCCTTTACTCTCTTCTGTTGGGGTTTTTCAGTCTTTTTGGGGCCCAATAGTGCATATTGTGGTAATTAACTGATCCCATTACTTTATAAATTTTGCTTCATCTGTCCACAATATAAGTGATAAGAAAGTTGGGTCTTCTAATATCCGCATAAGCAATGTACTGCAGAAATCCAATCTTTCTCACGGGAAATCCTTCTTCACCTAGTTCTTGGTACCGGCGTGCTATGGTATGGATATATTTGTACTTTCTTGTACGTTCTACCACACTTTCCATTGCGAAGACTCCCAGATCAGTGGCAACAATATTAGCTGGAAGTGGTTGGATCCAATCTGAAATCGTATCACTATATCTATTGTCTTTTTCTTCCGTCGTCACGTATTCATTTACACTTAGGTCTTCCAATGAAGTCTGTACTTTGTCTTAAAAACGGAGCCAGTTTCTTTTAGTCTTCTATAAACCTGTCAACATATTACCATCCGGCACTCTCGACGGCCGGGATAGCGTCTTATGTATTCACAGAGCTTGCATGCTAATAAACAAATTGCAGCAGTATCACGTAGCAAATCAATCATATCAGCGTATTCGTCGTTCCTGAAAAATTCATTTTCAACAGTTCCATCACAAGTGTTAAATCGGAGTCCAGTAATACTAGCACATAAGTCATTAATTAGAAAAAAACTTTGTCCAGAAACGGCCAAGTCGAATAGAAAACAGACAGCAAATTAATATCGCATCTACCATGCACGAATCACATAAGCAGATTAACAACCATATTGCAATATTTTTTTAGACAAACACATTAGGGAAATCCTGCATAACTGTAAGTTGTGTAGCTAGCTTACACGCACCCGCCGTAATGTGAAGGACAATAGGCGGGGACGTTACAATTGCTAAATGAAAGCCTAACAAGATTTTAAAGTTTCATGAATTACCACCATTTGCTGGACACCCTGTATAACCTATACCTCGTTGGATAGCTGAAAAACGTACAAATTTTAGGCATATCAGCTAATTGTGCCATAAGCAAGTTTAATCAATATCCTTTAATAGGAACAATAAACTTATTATTTTTTTTATTAAATCTTTTAACTTTTAATCAACTAATACGAAACTTTGATATTAGCTAACTTATAAAATAATACTATTGGGGCCATATAGCATCTTAGTTTTACTTGCAGAAAAATAACATAATATAATAATACAGCCTCAAATCCATTTAAAATATTCTATAATAGGTATATCGGCACGCATTTTTCATTAACCCTGTAAAACTCAAAATATCTCGAAAACTGTTAAGTTTGGGCCTAGGCTATTTTACGATGGTGAAATTGTCAGAAATAATATACTATACGCCCTTAACGGATCTAGGTCTGACTTTAGCTGTATACCCCCGTATATATATATATTCTTTATATAAAATGTGCCTAATTTTTATTAGTCTGTGGTAACAGACAGTATTTTGTAATAAATAAAATAAATATTTTTAAGAATTTTTGGCTTTATTTTATGGTATCACCCTGTATAGCTACAAGGTTGGCGCAATAAAAGAAAATGCTTATTTGGACTTCCATAATAACACACTAAAATTTCAAAAAAATCTGTCGGTGACTCAAATCCATAAGAAGTGTGCCATGTCCTTTGGGAACTAATAAAATCTATTACCCTGCCCCTTGTCGTCAATAAAATAAGAGATATTAAGTCTATAATTAAAACAAAAACCTTTTTTAAGGATAAGTTGCACACCTTGCACCTTGGGCTTCCAACTTCCCAAAAATGTCCGTCTCATAAGAAGCGCACTTGGGATATATGCAAGTTTGGGTGCACGTTTTATTAAAACGATTATTGATATGCCATTTAACACAAAAAATGTCTTGCTTTTAGGAAAAGACAAAATGCGCTTGATCTGATTGAACTTAAATATGATTTCGGATATTTTATGAGAAACTGAAGCAACGGTTGTAAAAGCTAAATTAATTGGATGATCAAGGATAGAAGTGACAGCAAATTGTTTAGCAAAGAGTATATCCTTTTCTTCAGAGGTTGAGAGTTAGTACAAAAGTTTTGCTTAGTGAAAACATCTCTTTCTATATCCTTTTTTCTCATGATCCGTACCACTAGAGATGATCTCTCCTTTAAATTGTTGTCGATCCAAATAAAACGAAAATACTATTTAAAAAATGTTCCCGCCTTCGACACAGGTCATTATGGTGCAATATTTTGGGGTGTGTAATCAGTCTAATTCTCTTTTAATTTCTATGGACATTTTTTATTTTATAACCTGAAATGTATCAACATGTAGAGATTGAACGCTGTTAGAACAGCACCGATACGTCACGGTCTCATATCTGTTTGCCATATGAGACTGTGACGTATCGGTGTTGTTCTAACAGCGTTCGATCTCTACATTAGATTATTTTTTAAACTTCGGTGTGTGTTTTCAAGGTTTTCAAACTCCGTTTTGCTTTTATATCTAGATGGTTTATTTTGTAGTTATTTTTAATTCATGCATATGATAAGATAAACTTCTAGTCCTTCAACAATACGTTCTTGACATTTTTAAAGTAATAAGATGGTATCTAAGTATACGAGTACATGCTTGTTTTTTTTGGTAATTACTTGTGTAACTGTGATAGCTAATTATTTATAAACTGGTTTGGTTGACGCTTTAAGTATCACATTAACAGAAGTAAAAACACCCTGGTGATATGTGACAGTATTGCCACTGGAATCAACCCTTACGAAAGTTAACATCAAGTTTATAAATTAAGCAATTTACGAACAGCAACGGCAACTGCACAACAACAGTAACGGTAACAAAACATTAAGTTTATAAATTGCCAGTAAGTCAGATTATCTAAGACAATTTGATCGTCTCATTTCAACTAAGTTATTACAGTCACCTGACTCATAGATGTACGAAATCGGTTTTTAAAGTAAATAACACGTACTGTGTAGAATAACAAAAACATATGTTTGAGGTATCATTATGAAGAAAACAATGAAAGAAAATAAACCTGTGAAAAAGCTCGTATTGGTTGGAGACCGCTTCTGTGGTAAAACCTTTTTATTACGTCACATTATGGGGAATGAGTTTGTACCACACGCCTTACCAATTGAATACAAAAACTTTGTAAAAACAATTTCCGTTGACAGTAAAGAAGTGCCTTTAGAATTTTGGGACTGGAGATTGAGTGACGATAAAGATTATGATCGTCTTCGGCCATTGTCATATTACCAAGCGGATATAGTACTACTATGTTTTTCTTTGGATAATCCAGAGTCTCTGGATAACGTTGTATGCAAATGGTATCCAGAAATAAAAAAGTGGGTACCCTATGTTCACTATCTATTGATTGGGACAAAGCTGGACTTAAGGAGTGACCAGTTAAACGACAAAGAGTTGGTAAGCTATGAGGAAGGCTTTAGAGTATCCAAGACAATTCAGGCCTATGGTTATATCGAATGTTCCGCGAAGAATGGATTGGGTATTCAACTTGTTTTGGAAGAAAGTGCTAGGACAGCTTTAAAATCACGTAAAGAACAGTTTTACAGAAAAAAATATTGTACTTTGTTATAATTGGCGCCGGTATGGGAAAATTGGAAAAACTCAAAAAATGTGAAAAATGAGTTAATGTAAATTAAACATTAATTGCAATAATTTTACTTTTCCTTTAAAATTTTTTGGCTATTTTAAAAAATTTTTAATTAAAAAGTTCTCAAAATTGCCAATTTGGTTTAAAGGAAAATTTGAGCTATAATTTTAATTATTGTTTAATTTACATGAACTCATTTTTCCCATTTTTGACTACTTTTTCCATACACGCGCCAATTGAAATATATTGTATCCCCTTTTTTCTTTGGTGTTTTAATATTAGCATTAACTTTAATAATTACTTTAATTTTGGAACAAAAAAAAAATACTGTCACAAGATAAAAATTATTAATGGTGTCTTATATTTATAATTTTTTTGTGCAACAAATAATATTGATACGCAGTACAGTTGATTTTAGATAAACTATAGATTAGAAAGATTAAAAAGGAACGTATTTTAAATATTACCGTTATGTAGGTAACGATATTGTGTATCTAATGACATCATCTACAGAGTGACCTAAAAAAAATTTCACGTCGCGACCCCAGAAAAGAACAAATCGATTGTAAGAAATCTCTTTCTTTCTCTCTCTATACATATATACAGGGTGATTCACATGTTGAGTGAATCCTATTAAAAAGTTCTGGGAACCAAAAAAAGTACTTTTTGAAATTTAAGCACACGGCCATAACAGGTAATAAGCTACTATTTTTTAAATATTTTTAAATATAGTGTTGCCAGACGACTAACGAAATCCAACGGCAACATTGTATATATATATATTCGGATTCTACACACAATTCTAAAGTATTATATTAACACTATACCTATATATACCGTTTTAATAATTAATTACAATTTTTTTTAAGGAAAATTATCATAAAAAGGCTTAATATTTATAACCGAGTTGGATACCAGAAATTTTTTTTTGGGGTTAGACAATGCATGTATTTAAAGATCTCTGCATATTATAGGAATGTATCCTACAGGGTGTCCCAAAAAATTTATTTTTACCGATATTAAATAATATTAAAAACCAATTTTGTCAAATGCAACATACTATATCCCATTTTTGAATAGACCAATAATTTACCTTACAAAATGTCATATACATCTTTCTATACCCATCTGCAAAACCGTTTTTTAAATATAAGCAATTTTTTTAAATTTTTAAAGAATTTATTTCGTATTAACCAAACAAAATAAATATTTTTTACCTTATATGTCAAATATTGTAGAGCAATTTAAAATACAAACTATATGGCCTACCTACCGGTGGTTTACTGTAGATAGTATTTAAAAACAGGGAAAAATCAAAATTCGTTTGTATTAAAAAAAACGGTGGCAAATGGGTATAGAAACATGTATGAACATTTTGTAGGTAAATTATTGGTCTATTCAAAAAATGGGGATAAAATACAGTATGTAAGTATTTGACAAAACGGGTTTTAATCATTATTTAATATCGGTAAAAAGCCGCAAATTTTTTGGGACACCCTGTAGGATATATTGCTATAATAGCATGCAGATTGCATTGTCTAACCCCAAAAAAAATTTCTAGTGTCCAGCTCGGTTAAGGACACGTAAATATGAACCCTTTTAACATGATAATTTTCCTTAAAAAAAATAGTAATTAATTATTTTCTTAAAAACGTAATATAGGGGAAGATGTTAATAAAAAGTTACTTAAATTTGTGTTAGAAGTCCGAATATCCCGGTATAAAAACAGGGTGTCTCCATTTAAAATTACAATGTTGCCGTTGGTTTCGGTTCCCCATCGGCAACGCTGCACTCGCCAAAATATTTTTAAAATGTAGCTTATTACCCGTGTGCCAAATTTCAAAAAGTACTTTTTTTGGTTTCAGAACTTTTAATAGACACTCAACGTGAATCACCCTGTATAATATATATATATATATATATATATATATATATATATATATATATATATATATATATATATATATATATATATATATATATATATATATATATATATATATTATTATAAGAGGTAATAAGCTACATCTTTAAAAAATATTTATAAAGTGTAGCCTTGCCAGGATCTAACCGACCGTTCACGGCAACATTGTATTAAATGGAACACTTTTTTATTACATATCCGGATTATACATAAAAAAATCCTAAGTAAGTTTTATTAACTTCCCCGTATTAAATCTTACCGGGGGAAAATAATTAATCACTATTTTTTTTAAGGGGAAAACCCTATGTTAATGAGGATTAATATTTACGTGCCTAATCGAGCCAGAAATTTTTTTTTTTGGGTTAGACAATTTAGTTTAAAAGATCTACTGTTATTATAGCAATATACCCTACAGGGTGTCCAAAAAAAATTGTATTTTTACTGATATTAAATAACGATTAAAACTCATTTTTTTTAAATACAACATACTGTATTTTATCCCATTTTTTGAATAGACCAATGTTTAAGATATAAAATGTCCATACATCTTTCTATACCCATCTGCCACCGTTTTTCAAATATAAGCAAATTTTAATTTTTTAAACATTTATTCCTTATTAATGAAACAAAATAAATATTTTTTACCTTATGTGTCAAATAGTTGTCAGAGCAATTTGAAATACAAACTTCCATGGCCTACCTAGGTAAATTGTAAATTAAGCCGGTGGTTTACTGTGGATAGTATTTAAAAACAGGGAAAAAATTAAAATTCGTTTGTGTTTAAAAAACGGTGACAGATGGGTATAGAAACATGTATGGACATTTTGTAGGTAAAATATTGGTCTATTTGAAAAAATGGATAAAATACAGTATGTTGTATTTAAAAAATGAATTTAATTCATACATTTAATATCGGTAAAAATGCAAATTTTTAGGGACATCCTGTAGGATATATTGCCATAATAGCATGTAGATCTTTTAAATACATGCATTGTCTAACCCCATAAAAAAATTCTGGTATCCATCGGTTCAAAATTTACGTAAATATTTAAAACCTTTTTAACATGTTGATTTTCCTTAAAAAAATAGTGATTAATTATTTTCTTAAAAACGGTAAGATATAGGTATAGAAAGATGTTTATAAAACTTACTTATTTTGTGTAGAATCTATGCAATAAAAAACAGGGTGTTCCATTTAAAATTACAATGTTGCCGTTGGTTTCGTTAAATCTGCAATCGCTGCACTTGCCAAAAATATGCAAGAATGTAGCTATTACCTCTTATGTCAATGTACAAAATTTTAAAAAGTTCTTTTTTGGTTCCCCAGAACTTTTACACTCAACGTGAACTCACCCTGTATATATATATATATATATATATATATATATATATATATATATATATATATATATATATATATATATATATATATATATATATATATATATATATATATATATATATATATATATATATATATGTATATATATATATGTATATATATATATATATATATATATGTATATATATATATATATATATATATATATATATATATATATATATATATATATATATATATATATATATATATATATATATATATATACAGGGTGTCCCGGAAACAACATGAGGAAACTTAAGGTAGTAAAAAAAATGCTAATAAGTTATGTGAGAAAATGTCGAAATCTCCACCATTACCAAGATACAGGGATGTAAAATATAATTTTTTGTTTAATCTTTTTGGCATATTTATCTTATTCTTTAACCAATTAAATTGATATTTGGTATGAGAAAAAAGTTTGGTTGACTTTACAATTCGAAGAACAAAAAATTAATTTTCTTTTTAACTTTTCTATTTTAACAGAGTATAACATGTTACAGTTAATTATAAACTTAAAAAATAATATTCTCCTGATTTGTGTCGAAAGTCCTTACCGTTCAGCCAGAAAATCGACTTTAAAAGTTTTATGCGTTTGAAATTAGTTAAATACGTAATTTAATTTTACCCGCAATCAAGTCGCCTTGCTTAAAATTAACATTATCAAGGGTTTGTTGTTATACCAAATAATCAACTTAATCGGTTAAAGAATAAAATAAATATGCCAACAAAAAATTATATTTTACATCCCTGTATCTCGGTAATGGTGAACATTTCGACATTTTCTCACATAACTTAATGGCATTTTTTTTCTTTTTCAATATAGAATCACTACCTTAAGTTTCCTGATGTTGTCTCCGGACACCCTGTATATATACACCGGGTGGTGCATCGTTTGGCGGGATCCAGGAAATCCCCGTTAATTTTTAATGGGGTCAATTATTGGCTTCCCTAATTATTTTGGGGAGAAATTCTATTGAAGTTTATTGAAGAGCATGCAAATCTACGTCCATGATAAAAACTTTAGATTTTTCGGTTACACCGTTTGCGTGTTAGAAGCTAATATATTTTTAAAAATTGTTATTTTATTATCGCTTCATATTTATGAACAACAATAAAAATACCAATTGGTTGGGAATTAACTTCGTCATTTTGAAATTTAGTGCTTTATCATTATTATTATTCACAACTCACTGGTATTTTTCTTGTTTATAAATATAAGGCGATAATAAAGTATCAATCTTTAAAAATATATTAGCATCTAACTCGCAAACGGTGTAACCGAAAAATCTAAAGTGTTTACCATGGACCAGAGCCATGGACGTAGATTTGCAGTTGTGGTTACTTCTGATGTGAGGCTGTTTCATTCTCCCCACCAGAGCCTGATGCACATTGTGGGATCGTTGTGTATGCCCCTTTTCTTTTAGTATTTCATTAGATGACAGTGGCCTGTCAGAAGACTTGCTACTTGTCTTATCTGAGTGCGCCCCCGCATAGCCTTTGCATGTCGTTGACCAGATGACGCATGCCAACGATCCAAATGTTGTTTTTGGAACCATCCGTCTATTTTTGTTTTCGTGGACCCTTTTCATATTTTGAGGACTGGCTCTCGGCCGTTAATATACTGGGTATTTATTTTGAAAGAGCCTTTAGGGTTTCGATGGTCTTTAAATTTAAAATGTATGTAGAAAATGAATGTATCAAAAAGATACTGACCTACCTTTTTTTCACCTGAACCATAAATATTTATTTTGTTGGTTTAAAGGTAGATCGTAACTGGGACTATGTCAAAAACTGGCACTAATTATATAAGCATTTCTTACATTCGCTTTGGTACTTATATCCTCTTTAAATAAAAACTAAAAGTTAAATAATAAATGGGAATCTTTGAAATACTGACGGTAACCTACATAGAAATTCCTAACTACCTTTTTAGGGCTTATATAGTCTCCAGATTTGAAATGTGAAGGTAAGGGATCCATTTAGAAAATACTGGACCCATCATTGATTTGTCTGAATCAAAAAATATTTATTTTGTGTGTTTTATTTTAAACAAAGGGATCTTTCTTTAAGAACATAAAAATACACGACATTAAGTTATACATGAAATTAATTTAAAATTTTTCATGTCTTTTGAAGATGATATAAGAAATTGGGATTTCCTTTTAACAAAAATTTATTCAGACGACATGCCTACTTTATAGGGATCCTTGTATATTGTATATGTTATTATAACTAATAAATAAATGAGCTTTGATTGTTCGAACAGCTTTTTTGTTACCCAAGCAGTAAAATGAAATGTTTTCATTTACGAATAACACCTTGTATTTATTGGTTAAATCTATCTTTTTATCAAGGTTGGCCATTTTGTAGGATACGTTATGTGATTGATAAGTTGTTTAAACTAAAAAAGGTAGATATATAAAGGTATATATGTCGTTAAAGATAAGCTTTTTTCTAAAGTAAACATTTGAACTTTTAAATATGTATGACGTTTATTTAAATATTGTTTTATATTACAACTTACGTATATATATTTTAAACAGTATGCTCTTATGTTATACATGGAAGGAGTGGAAGAAAAACTAGTTAAAAAACTCGTAGTGGTCGGCGATGGTGCTTGCGGAAAAACTTGTTTGCTAACAGTATTTGTAACTAATGAATTTCCAGAAACTCATATCCCAACGGTGTTCGATGCGTATATAAAAGAAATTTTGATTGACGACAAACGAATTAAATTGGCCCTTTGGGACACTGCAGGAGAAGAAGACTACGACCGCCTAAGACCTTTGTCTTATTCCAGAACAGACATAGTGCTTATATGTTTTTCATTAGACAATCGTGACTCTCTACAAAACGTAAAATTAAAGTGGTATCCAGAAATTAAACATTTTTTGCCATATGTTAATTATTTTTTGGTTGGCACCAAACTTGACTTAAGAACTGGTAGGTCAAAAAAGGGTGAAGTGGTGACGTATGAAGAAGGTGTTAAAATGTCAAAGCGTATTAGAGCAGACGGTTACATGGAATGCTCTGCCAAGTATAGTTTGGGCGTTCGACATATATTTGAGGAGAGTGCTCGGATATCTTTAAATCCAAAGAAGAAGACATTTTTTAAAGACTGTTTTATTTTATAACGTTATTAAGATCTGTAATATTTTAGTTTTACTTTTAATATATCTGCATATATTTCAGTTGGTAAACTTTATTTTATATCGCCTGACTTTATTTTAAAAGAGGTTCTAAAATGATCTGCAAATTAAATTATTTGGGAAAACATTTACAAATTAAATATTTGACTACATTGACAGTACGTTCTAGGTAAATTAAAAAAGTGTGCTTTATTACGAAACGATTGTAAAAAGCACATCACCGAACAATTTTTACATTGTTGCCACCGCGTGTTTTTCGGGGTCTAAATCAGCGATACAACTTTTCTCGTTCATAAAAAACACTCTTTGCGGGAAAATTGCTGTAGGTATTGAAAACTATTTTTTTTTGTTGTCTATGACCTTAAACAACATAAATTTTAGAGTTAAATTTTTTGAAATTTTTATCACATTTCGGAAAAACCACTACTTTTTTCAAAGTCATTTTTGACCCTAATGAAATAAAACGCGTATTGACGAATCCTTAAAAAAAGCATTTATTTCTATGTAAAATTTACAAGAAAGTTTAAAGGTGTATGGAAGGCCAATGTTGTAGAACAAAATTGTCCAGATGTGCAGGGCAGCGGGAATAGGGGAATCGGCCCCCGGAGTTTGCACAATAAATCGTAAGTTAGGTCCGGACTTCCATAGGTCTTTGTTACTATGTATAAAGTTGACATCATCAAATGTCAAATTCAGACTAACTATACGTTTACTGTTTTTTTTTATTTTTTGCACAACATTGTTGGTTAATAAACGAAACCATTATAGAATATTTAAAATTTTTGTGTAATATTGGAATTTATATCCTATGATTTAACATGAAAAGAGCTGATGGCGACACTTCACAGCCTTCTATTTAAATGATTGATATTTTTGGAAATTTTGTATTTTTACCAAAAATCATAATAAAATAATTGAAAACACGATTTTTTAAAATAAATTTCAAACATTGTATAATAGTTTCATGTACTTATCACAAATTTTGTGATAAAAGACGGGCAAGATGGTGTAAATGAGTTTAATCTAATTATCATATTTAAGGATCGATATCTGAAAAATAAAATGTTGACGAAAAACACTTACTTTAGATTAGTAATTAGCGCCTCTGTATGCAATAAATCATCGAGATCGACAAGGGTCAAGAGAAGTAAAAACTTACCATAATTTAAACTATGGTTGTGTGTGTTTTAGGGTAATATAATATTTTATAATTTGTATAAAAGTACAATAAAATAGTGTTCCCTCATGCAGATAACATAAACAAATTTAAGGAGAAGTATAGAGTTTTTTACATAAGAATTTTTTTTATATCGTCAGACAGTCCACCAAAGCTGAGGCTCAATACTAACGTACCATTAAGTGTGCTAAAGGGAAGTTTATCTACACCAGTCCTAAATATTTGGAGAAGGAAAAACTTCTGTAGGTAGCAGATTCCAGTCTAGACACTCTGGGGGTGATGGAACAAAGGAAGTGGGAAGTTTGGGGCCTCTTAAGTTGGACTGTAAAAGAATGCATAAAAGTGGCACTACGTGTTGCTCTGTTGGAAGCTGTCAGAGGAATTATACTTGCCAACTCCTCGGAGCAGAAGCTGTAAAAACACATATAAAAATGCAACATATCCCCTCCAGCTCTTCGGTGGGAAAGAGAAGGAAGCTTTTCTGTAAGCGTAGGATGATTAATAAAACGAACAGATCTTTTTTGAATGGAATCAAGAATGATAAGAGTTGTAGGAAATACCATTGCCCAGACATGAGAATAATATTCTAAAGATGGTCTGATAAGAATACATCAGAATCTACAGATTAGATGGATAGAAATACTTACTGGCTCAAAAAATGAATTCAAGCTTTTTAAAAGCATCCGAGGCTATGGATGTAATGTGTTTGTGTCAATTAAGGTTGTTTTAAAAAGTAACGCCAAAATGATTAAATAACTTCTTTTCGCGACACCGAACATGACTGTGTCTTGGAGCATTAAACTGGACAAGATTTTTAAAGCCCCAATTCAAGATTAGTTTATGGTCTTCTGAAAGTGATATTTTTTGACCTACGCTTGTTTTCCTAATCAGGAGTATTCCGGCTATATTACCCGCCTTGGATTTGCAAGACAAAACCATACAACTTTCAGGCATTTTGTTACGATATTGTAAGTAATAAACAATAAACACAAAATTATAGGCATAATTAAATATATCCATAATCACTAAAATATAAAGGTTTTCATCAATTCAAAAAACTTTTGCAACCACAAGACAAAATCACACAAAGCAAAACAATCGAAATTACTACGGCGCGGACGATAACAAAACATGCAATTTGCTTGAAAGGGTTTATGAGAAAACGGCACAGCACAATTATGCTTTCATAAACACCACGCCTTCGCGTCGCACACGAAAACGGGACTCTGGCTCTGTTAAAAGATAATGTGTTGCCTACCTACAAACTGTGTGTAGGTAGGCATCATATTACCATATTTTGGGGAATTTTGTTACTGCGCAAACTTCCTTGAAAATTTACCATAGAATCCAAATCTGGCTCCATAGGTGCAATGGGAAGAGGGGGGGAGCCCCAAGCCCCCCCAAATAAGCTAAAACTACTTTAATTTTAAAATAGACCATAAAAATGTGGTTGACAAATATCCGTCTAAAGATAGGAAATTATGTTTATTATAAAAACTGCTAGTTGAGATGTTGGCGAAGCGTCGAAGGCAAGAAATTTTCTACTAAGGGGGCGTTTATAAATTACGTGAGGTGTTCAAGGGAGAGAGGGGGTAAAGCTAAATCTGACTTGGGGAGAGGTGGAGTCTTAACAAATACCACGTAATTTTTGTTCTAGTAGAAAACGGTATTAAATTTCTTGAAAGTAAAGTTAAATTAAAGTAAAAAATGTTTCTAAAATGAAAATATGGCGAAATTTGTCGTATTTGTCCGAACCACACAGAGCAGCACAGTTATAATCCAACGCAATTACAGCCAAAACAAAAATTTTAAAAAAATCTTCGTTGAGGGGGGAGGGAGTTGAGAAAATCTAACGAAATCTGACCAAGGTGGGCGGGGGTTTAAAAAATCCTGAAAAATGCCTCACGTAATTTATGGACGCCCCTAACGAACTGATTGAAAATCAGAAAAATAGCACTGTTTATATATCGTCACACTAAAAAAACTTAGTTTTTAAAGATTGGCGAACCCAAAAATCCAATAGGTTTTCAAGATGTTACTAGGTAAACAGTAATTAAATATTTATGAAAGATCTTTTTATACCAAATGGGAAATGGTTGCCCCAATCGATAGCATATTCCGATTTTTGAATTATTTAAATTTTAAGCTAAAAACACAAACGTTTATGTATTATTTTTAGATTATGTCACTTTTCCTGAAAATAAATTAACTCGAATAAAGTCACTTTTAAAGTTATGTCGTTTTTCTTCTTACATGTTACTCAGTTGGTTAATTAAAACTTATACGCAAAAACAAGCTTCTTATGAAAATCCTTTTATAAATACCGTTAAACTTTGTCTTTAACGAGAAGAGGCCTAAAAATCGGTACTAGCAGATTTGTAAACGACTGCAAGTCAGAAAGGCGGCAAAGTATTAAAAAAATCGCGTAGCTTGTAAAGTGGGCATCGCAGCTGTACGTTCTAGGTAAATTTAAAAAGCTCATTTTATTATAAATCGATAGTAAAAAAGCTCATGACCATACGATTTGTTGTTTTGTTTTAACAGCGTGTTTTTCCGAGATTTACCGTGACACAACTTTTCTTGGTCATATAATAATAATAATAATATATTTCATACAAAAATACACAATAATTTTACAAGACAAAGATGTCCAACATAAGTCACAAAGCGAACTTGTGTGTGACTCAGTTGGAACACAGTACATTCTGATGTGATACGCTTGTTACAATTACTATAATAAAATTACAACAAATTAAAAATACAATTACAATAAGGAAATCACAGTGAAGAAGAAAATGTATTTTTACAGTGGTAGACCAGATCAGACCAAAACTAATAATAATACCAACCCAGATAGGACCGACAACAGAATTACATAATCTTTATATTTATATCACAGTTAATCGAATATCACAATTAGGGATTATCACCTTTGATCACAGCTATGAGAACAAACCCTGCAGTCCCCCCCGAGCACACGAAACCATAAAAAAACTCTTAAGTTTATTCTTAAATAAAGTTACAGAAACGCGATTAGTTATCCACAACATCCTTATATCAGTCGAAAGAAAATTTAACACTTTGGCAGCCATTATAAGAACTGATTTTTGTAATGATGTTTTATTTGTAAATGGTACCTCAAATAAAATTTCCATGTCCGACCTTGTTGTTTTTATGCTTTGAATTATTTTTAGATTTAGAGTTAAAGAGGTATTTTTTTTATACAGAGACATGCACAGAGAAACGCAGCATTGTGTCCTTAGAGTTAAAATATTTAAGTTAGAAAATAGTTCTTGAGAAGGATGGTCTCTGGGCTTGTTACCTATAATACGAATAAGCTGTTTTTGAGAAGTTACAAGTGGTTTCAAGTTTGATTCAAATGTACAACCCCATATCGATATACCATATGACAAAACAGAATGCGCCAGTGAAAAGTAAATCATCCTGAGAGTCGACGGAGGAAGGAATTGTGAGCAATGCTTGATTTTTGCCATTATGTAGAGAAGTTTTTTTCTAGTAATTTCAATATGAAGCTTCCAATTTAAGTTTTCGTCGAATGTTAATACTCTCAGCCTGATTCACCGTCTGGCAAGCACAATCATGCATGGAGCAGCCCAACCTATGATATTTAACTTCATTATCATATTGATAACGGTTTCTTAATGAAAAGTTTATATACTTTGTTTTGTCAACATTTAGAAGCATTCTGTTGGATATAAACCAAGTTTTTAATAGATTCAAATCACTGCATGTCTCTATAGTTCGACTCCTTTGACAACCCCGAGTACAGCAATGCAGTATCATCCGCAAATGTAAATATTTTACCCTTTAAATTCAAATTACACAGGTCGTTTATATAAATTATGAAAAGGATAGGTCCTAAGACTGACCCTTGCGGAACCCCCATATTGATCTTGTGTTTTTTGCTTATATAATTACCAAACCTTACAGCCTCGGTACGATCACTAAATGATCCCTTTCGAAAAAATTACTGCAATTATTAAAAAAGTAATGGCTTTTTCGTTTTCTATGACCTTAAATTAGTTTATTTGACCAATTGCAATGTTTAAGTTGACTTTATTTAAAATTTTGCAAATTTTGAAAAAGTGAACATTTTTCAATGGTCACCTTTGACCCCCCCCCAAAATAGTTAATTGGAATTGTATTACATCTACATTATTTTTGTTTAAAAAAAATAAATAAAGCTTGTTCTCTTTTTAAGATTAATGTTGTGGTCAGATTTATGTACCGAATTTTGTGCAGAGTAGTGTATTTCGTAGTAGCTAGCGACATTTTCATTTAAAAAAAATATTGACCTAATTATCAGAGAGAATATCTTTAAAAGTTTAAAATATTGTTAGGCTCTAAACATTTATTCAAATACATATATTAAAAAAGAGACTTACTGATCTGGATAGGTCTTTTTAGCAAGAACATTTGTAAAAACTATACACAAAACAGCTATATAGTAGTTAAAAAACGCCATAATGTTTTTATGGCATTGTACAATACTGTAGATTGTTTGCCACTTACTGTCTCTAAAATAAAGTGGGCAGCTCAATCCTAATATTAATATCTCCAAATAGGGGCGGTACTCGGATTGTATTACCGGTACCTGGTAAAACCTTCCTTTTTAAATAATTGACAATAACACTTTAAAATTTTAAAACCTACTTTTTTGTGCTTTTATACCGGGTGAGTCTTAGAAGTGGCTCGCTCCTGTATTTTTTTACTTGTCTCGCAAAAGAGAAGATTTGTAATTGCGAAAAAATCACACCTCGAGATTTTTCCATATAGTTATGTTCTGGGGTCTCTAAATTACTAAAAAAGGTATCCAATTTCCGGCTTTAGCGAGAAAGATGCAATTTTTCATGCAGTTTAACTTTCTGTTATCCTCAAAATCGAAGGTTCGTTTGACATCCTATGTACAGGGTTAGGTCCTTAAAAAAATAAATTTTAACTTTTAAAGCCATAACTCCCAAGTGGCTTTAACGAGAAAAGTCATATTTTCTACCCAAAGTGGGTTTTTATCAACCTAAAAATGTAATGTTTATTTGAGCGTCCATATACAGGGTGACCACCTTAAAAAATTAAAATGAATTTTCTGGTTTATAACTTATAAACGGCTTTACCAATGAAGATAAAATTTTGCATACAGTCTGGGCTTGTACCTACCTTATATGCTGATATTATATGCTTATTCTTTTATGTTGGAGCCGTTTTACACATATGAAAATTTAAGTAAAATTTATGGGAAAAAGTGTGCCTATAATTTTAATAAATAATTTCATAAAATTTTGGGTAGTAGTAATTTGTGTTTTATAAGGCGGGTGGCCCATGGAAGGCCAAGCTCTTTGCAATTAGTAAAAAGTCGTAGTTGTTACCATACGACGACAAATTCCTCCTCCCTACACTAGCACTGATCAAATTCAATGCGGCACCTCGCTTTGTCGACCGCGGGTGTCGTTGAAATTTTATTACGCGCTCACAGAAAAACAAAAATTTTAGAGTAAATAAACTATTATTTTCTTTAATTTTTTTTTCTTTGAGATTTGCTATGGTACTAAAGAAAAAAATACTTTATTTACATTGTACTTATAAGAACGACAGTGTTCCTAGGAAAGACAATGGATCCTTGCAAGGCCGATCAAAAAATTTACAATGGGCCTAGGAACATCTAGTTTTCCCGAAAATATAAAAATTAAGTTCTTAGTAATAAATACCTATCGAGAAAAGTAAAACAATATATTCCTAATATTATTACTTGTAATTATGCTTTGTTAAATAGGAAAATAATTGTTGTCATGGATAATATTTTATTGTTTGGCCTTACAAAGAAGGCCATTTTGGTCGATTTAATATTTATATTATTTTGTCACAAAAGTTATTGCAGATTTATTTGTTATTGATATAATACTCATTAAAATTGTTTTAAAAACATGTTCACTAATACATTCTTAGTTTTACCAAAAATGTATATATCATTGGTTTTATGATAGTGATCAAGTAACATTCGTTGAGTATTTTTTAAGTGAATATGTTATTGTAAGAATTTAATGTTTGATAATAATGAAATATTTTTATGTAGTTTAAGTAGAACTAGATATTTTGACTGTCACAACGTTAGTTTTAAGTTAAACGACTGATTGATTATATCGGCCTTGTTTGGAGCCTTTGTTCTTTCCAATGCCGTTTAGAAGAGATTAGTAAAACTTAAATTTATTAAATAATGATTAACTCTGAAATAAAAAAAAAGGGTTTTATAAGATACATTATAAAACAAAGTCTTACCTAATAATTTGTTTGTTTTATTTATCCAGTAAATAAAAAATATTAACTGTTTATTTGTTATGATGGCCTTCCATGGTCCACCCACCTTACTTATAATAAATTTGAGAAAAAATATTGCCATAATTTATATGATACTCATATGCACAAACGTTAATTTTGTAAGCAGTAATGGATTAGCGTAACATAACTTAAAAAAGTGGAAAATTGTAAATTAAAAGAAGCTTTTGGTGTTTTTTAAATTGCCAAGTATAGGAGGTTAACCGAAAGTTGTTACTCTTGCGTTATTATTTAGTTCTACATGTTCATAGAAGAAAAAAATAAATAATAAGAGAGAACAATGTACAAAAAAGGGGAAGGAGCACATTAGCTCTTCTAAATAAGAGAGAAAGCATCAGTGCTCGACATTAGTCAGTTTTAATGGAGATATATGGATAATCATCTATTCACTGTAAATCTTGGATAATTCAAGGCTTTTTTTGAAATTTTAAATAGCTTTGCGTTTTCGGTTACTGATGTATTTAAAATATGAAATCCTGAAAGAAAAACCACATTTTTTAAAAAACTCTGACAAATTAATACACTTAAATCATTCTGCGTCGATTATCGCGAATTTTAAAAATGTAGAATATGATCACTATCTTTATTGCGTGTGTGTGTTTTGGAAAAAAAAAACTTTTCTTTTTACCCTAAATATATGTTTCTGTTTGATAGGCGCCTCCCAAGTAGCAATTATAATTATTCATAACATCGCCAACACTGTCACGTACCAACTTTCATAAGATATCTGCTTGACAAAATGTTGATCCTAAATCCTTCAATATAGTTTAATGGATTTCACTGTTACAAATTTACCGAAAACTTGCCCTAAATGCTACTTGAGTGATGCTTCAAGCATTAAAAAGAGGTACTTTCAATGTAATGAAAAAAATTGCGGTAAATAATCCTCATGGTTGTCTCGCATCATCAAGACTCGTTTCTAAAAATTATTTTGCTAGTTTAATATAACTTTTTAAAAAAGCACTATGTTAAAGAGACTTTGATTCATTAGCAATATTTTTTCGATGCTAAAATTAGTATTATTTCTTGGTTTTCTAAAAAGCTGACAGTTGAATTATAAGATGTTTTTAATGGAGTTGGGGACATTAGTTCTGTCCCATCGTAATCTTAACATATTTATTGTGGCTCCTCTAGACTGTTTAAAGTAGATTCCGTAAACATGACAGATGCTCCTCCATGTACCTTGCCGGCTTTGGCTTTTCCGCGACAAGCCACGTGCGTAGATGTTTCTTCATTCTCTTGAGAGAACCTCCATAGGTTGTCTTTTATCATACTTGTTCTTTACATGTGCTTATTTAGCCTACAATGTCTCGTAAGTTGACCTACTGCTGTACTTATTACCTTGCGGCTGTGATAGATCAGGTAATTGACATCTGCCAAAAGAAAAGTCCGTGAAGTATTCTAGTTATATCTTTAATTTGGGGTGACTTTAAAGGCAAGCATACTGTTAGAGATACTGATCTTATTTTATTAACAGTATCTTTTTTGGCTTTGTTCTTTAAAAAGATGATAGTGGCTTGTACAAATCATCATAACTGTTCTGATGCTCAAGGCTTCTTTTATCTAGAGCACCTTAAAAGAGATGAGTGGTTTCTAATCCACATTGTCCTACTATTGAATATATTTAGGAGAAAATATTTTTCCCACCTTTTTTTGATCTGGATAAAGCGATACACGAAAATCCATAAAAAAAAAACATGTAAATGTTCTTAAATACATTTTATTTTACCTGAAAAAGAAAACGCAAAGAAAATTACAAATAATAAAACTTATTATTAAACTCTTAGATTTGAAATACTAGAATAAATTATGGATTAAAATCGGGATTTTTTCTTAATATCACAAATCCTTCCATGATTGGTGTAAGGGAGAGGTACTCTTCAGTAGCCAGTTCTGCTCTCTCACCATGTGCCAGTAAAACAGGAGTTGTGTGTGTCTGGAAACCGGTAATGGTTTTTGGTTTACCAGCTTGACCCACAACATCTACCGCCTGAAAATAATATCACAGTTATTAAAGACTTAACTCCAAAAGTCCTAAAAAAAATTTTACATAATAATTTTTATAATTATGTGTCAGAATAATTGAATTAAATGTTATGTTCTTGGAGCTCGTTTCCAGTATTTTTTATGGACAAATATTTGCTTAAAATGAGACATTTTTGTCTTATATTAGAAAAATGTAAAGTCCTTAGGTTTTTACTTAAGTAGAACTAAAATAATACTACTGTAAAATAATTTTTACACATAAAAATAATTATTCCCTATTTTTAAAGACAAAATTCAAATTTATGAAAACTTACCAAACCAACTCGGACGGGTACAGGTAAGGGGTTGAGGTCTTCATCAAAGGTGACCAACATTCTGGGTTGCATAGCCGCAGCCAAAGTATACAAAAGATAATGAGATTTTCCCAGAATAACTATAAAAGAATAATATATTTAAGTCAATTTAATAAAAATTATTAACTTGTTAAAGAAAGAATTAACTAAAGACTTTAGAGCACAGATCCGAAACTACAGCTATGTATGGGGTTAGCCAGAGGGTACATGTGATACAACTGTCGTTAAGAGCAGTAGGACCTTAAGAAGGATCTCCCATACGAATTAAAGGGGAGCAAAATTTTAGTATCAAAATGAAATGTTATTCATTAGAAAAATTCAAAAATTTGATATTTCGGCGAATTTCTTAATTCCAGCAATGTCCAAAAATTCTATAACTTCCGGCAAATCTTCAGTAGGACCTTAGGAAAGATCCCCCATTTGAATTAAAGGGGAGCAAAATTTTTAAAATACTAAAACTTGTAGAATTTGATTAAAAATATCAAAAATTCGGTGAATTTCTTAATTCCTGTAATGTCAAAAAATTCTATAACTTCAGGCGAATCTTTTAAGGGGCCTTAGGAAGGATCACCCATACAAATTAAGGGGGAGCAAAATTTTAGGGCCCTTAACATTGCATTTCGGCCCTGCGCAGTTCGGCATTGATGCTGGACTACAGTTTCAGCTCAATGCTTATGGCAACATTGCACTAAGCACAAACTTCTTTCTTCACTTGTTTACATAAACAATAGTACAAATTTCAGGATTCAACAAATATGTAAATAAAGTACAAAACAATTTGTTTATTTTAAACTGTTTTAAATCAAAGAGTAATAATTTATTTTAACCATGATAAATATTATTGTGTATACCTATGCAGTCTGCATTGTGTTTTTTGTAAATGTTGAATTCGTTAAAGTTCATAGCATGTGGATGAAGCCATATAAAATACTTTTTATGGAATTACCAAATTTAAAACAAGCTTTTTAATATCTTACCGTAACAAACAGATTTTATTTTCTGTTAAGGACAAATCTCTGAAACATTATTATCTATTTTTCAGCAATGTTTCAATAAAGGATTTTTACAAAAAAAGAGACCAAAAAAGAATACCAGAAAATATTGACAACATTGCTAATACTTTTAAAGCGCAACGGCATTTCTGTTGGTACTGCATTTTGTGACGACAGGAGTATAAGGGAATTGTACAGAATACGTCGAACGACAAATAAAACATCCTTACTGACACATGCTGTTTCACTTTTTGACTCTTTACAAGAATCCCAAAAGACATAACAGTTATAAATAAATAATTTAGGCATCTTATTGGGCTCAACACTTTTTTATATTCTTCTATAAGCTCTAAAGTTCTAGTTTGCTGTAATAACCAGTGCAGGTATATTCTGATAAATACACTTTTTAATTAAAAAAAAAAACAGATATTAAAAGCTTGTTTTAAATTTGGTAATTTTATAAAAGGTATTTTATATGGCTTCATCCACATGCTATGAACTTTAAAGAATTCAACATTTAAAAAAACAATGCAAACTGTATAGGTATACACAATAATATTTATCATGGTTAAAATAAATTATAACTCTTTGATTTAAAACAGTTTAAAATAAACAAATTGTTTTGTACTTTATTTACATATTTCTTGAATCCTGGAATTTGTACTACTGTTTATGTAAACAAGTGAAGAAAGAAGTTCGTGCTTAGTACAATGTTGCCTGTATTAAGCATAGAGCTAAAACTGTAGTCCAGCGTCAAAGCCAAACAGTGCAGGGCCGAAATGCAATGTTAAGGGCCCTAAAATTTTGCTCCCCTTTAATTTGTATGGGAGATCCTTCCTAAAGTCCTTTAGAAGGTTTGCCAAAAGTTTTAGAGTTTTTTGACATTGCTGGAATTAAGAAATTCGCCGAAATATCAAATTTTTGAATTTTTCTAATAAACAAGGTTTAATTTTGATACTAAAATTTTGCTCCCCTTTAATTTGTATGGGAGATTTTTTCTAAGGTCCTTTAGAAGATTTGCCTAAAGTTATAGAATTTTTGGACATTGCTGGAATTAAGAAATTCGCCGAAATAACAAATCAAAAATAAATAACATTTAATTTTAATACTAAAATTTTGCTCCTCTTTCATTTAAATGGGGGATCTTTTCTAAGGTCCTACAAAAGATTTGCCGAAAGTTAAAGAATTTTTGGACATTGCTGAAATTAACAAATTAGCGAAATAACAAATTTTTCAATTTTTCTATTAAATAACAATAAATTTTTATACTCTAAATTTTTGGTCCCCTTCAATACATATGGAAGATCTTTCTTAAGGTCCTACAGAACGTTTGCCTAGAGTTATAGAATTTTTGGACAAGCTGGCCGCCAGTTTCAGCTCCATGTATTAAGCCAGTATTGGCAAAAATCCATATTGGGGAAACAAATGTATGGACTAATTTATGTTAATATCAAACAGTTTTAATATAAATATATATATATATATATATATATATATATATATATATATATATATATATATATATATATATATATATATATATCCCCATATATATATATATATATATATATAAATATATATATATATATATATATATATATATATATATATATATATATATATATATATATATATATATATATATATATATATATATATATATATATATATATATATATATATATATATATATATATATATATATATATAAATATAAATATTAACCCTTTTAATTAAATTTAACTTACTTGTTTTAACATCTAAGAATGCAACAAGAGTAGCCATTAAACCAGCAACAGCTACAGGACTCATGAGTTGCCGGTCACTGTGGTATGGGCTAAGTGTTAATGTGCCTTTTCCCAAATGCGTCAAACCTTGGGCAATTCGAACCATAAAAAGATTGTTTGGATCTTTGGCATGGTATTGGGCTAGTTGTCTCAACATGGCTGCTAATCTTGCATTATTGGTTCCAGCGCCAACCAAGCCCATAGCAAAAATAGCATTATGAGCAACTTCTGCGTCACTGTCATGAGAAAATTTGCTAAGAGTGTCTAGTATGCTTAATTTGGGGTTTGAGACAGAAATAAGACCCAAAGCTAAAGGTACAGCTCTTCTTATAACTGGTTCACAGTATCTTAACAAATGTCCGAAGGTTCTGAAAGCCATTTCACTTCCAATGTCCTCTCCCATACTGATTAAGGCAATTCCAATAACAGCTATTGCTTGTCTTGCTGACAGGTCCTTATCTTTTTCTTCAGTTTTTTCTTTTTTATCTTTATCTTTGTCCTTTTTGTCTTTTTCTGAGCTCTCTGAAGCTTCATAATGTTCAGAACAAATGTGAAGCAAATGCTGGACTTTTAAAACATTTCCTGTTCCTGCGTAGGCACAAATGTCTACCATAGTGGTAGCCATTGACCTAAAAATTAAAACAAAAGTTAAAGAAAATACATTTTTTAAGTTGGTAGTTTTAGAATAAAAAATATTGTCAATCATGTTTAACTCACCTAAAAGGTTCAGGAATGACTTCCAAAGCAGCAATAAGAGTATCTATGCTCTCTTGTTTCCCTAAATGACACAATCCAAGACCCAAAGGCAAAAACCTGGCATAAGTGTCCTTTAATTCAGTTTCAGATTTTTCCATTAGAGTCTGCATGATAGTAGTGGTCACTTGTGAGTTAGCTGACCCAACTGAGATCATACCACAAGCTAAAGCAGCCATTCCTATTACCTCCATATTAGATTTAGGGTCAGAGAATACTGGAAATAGTAGACTTAGAACAGCTTCACGGTTAGAACCTACATAAGCCAAACCAAGCCCTAGAATAGCTCCTGTTCTCATTATAGGAGCATTATGAAGCACATAGTCACTTAAAAGAGCTAAAGCTGGATCACATTCATTCCTTACTCCACAATTAACTATGCCACAAGCCAAAAGGGCTCCAGATTTAATGTGATCTTCTGAAGAGTACAGATATTTGTCAATGGGGGTCAATCCACCATCAACATCCCAAAGAAGCACTAAACCAAGAGATGCTGTTGCACTGAGCATTCCATGTTCCTTGTTCTTATAGAGCCACTTATTACCATCTTCCATTAAAAGTTTATCTTGGCCAAAAGCAGCATTAACAAAACCATTTACAAAACTTGCTGCCAAATTTTGCCTTGCAGAGTCAACTTGGCTGCCTCCAAAAGATGGTCTTGTGTTTTCTAAATGAGATTTGTATACATCTTCTGGTGTTTTAGGTTCCATAATGTCTAATTCTCTAGCCAAATTAAGGAAATGATTGTTTAAATGACAATTAGCCATAATTTCTGATAAGTCTTCAAATTCTGTTGTACTCTCGGGAATTTCAATATAGATTTGCTGACGTCCCAACATAAAAGCCAATTGTTTTTGGACACAACTAAAATGTTTCAAAAGATATAAATATTTAACAAATATTATTATTTTAACCATAAGAAACGAAACTTACGTGTCTGGACAGGAAAGAAATATCTCCTCAATAAGAGCATGATCATTAAGTTGCATAGCTAAACGTAATGCTTGAGGATATTGATTAAACTTTCTAAACAGTAATAAGGCAGTCTGAAGAAGAGTTGTGTTTTCAGGATCTGCTACATATGGTACACAACTAAAACAGAAAATATATGTATAAGTGGGTGCTGGTAAAGAAACCCACCCATGGAATTTGTTACATTCGAAAGTTTATCACTTTTGAAACACTTTGAGATAAAAAAAAATTGCGGATGCTTCATGTCTTTTAATTAAATTCGAGAAACAACTTTGCAAGTCTCTGCTTGAATAAGCAATGTTGCCATATGTTTTCTAATAATTTGTTATTATTGAAGGTTGTTATTTTCCGTTTAAAAGAAATGAGTTTTTTTATAGAAAAAACTAACTAGAACTAACAAACAACAACTTCCAAACTATTACCTATTTCTGGTTAGGTTTTCTTTGTTAAACTGTAAATTTTTCTTTATCATTAATGCGCTGTTCTGGTCGGTCATGGTTAGTTCTGGTTAGTTAAAGTGGCTTTTTATTTTTCCAAATTATATTTGTAACTGGCTGAAATTTCAAATATTTTTGATTTAATGAAAATAATCTTAATGAAAATGTCAAAAATTTTTATTATAAATTAATAATATTTCCGTTTGGCAACACTGTAAACGTTTTGTAGTAGCGCATGTATTTATTACAAGTAAATCATAAATATTTGAAATAAAATGTCAAATAATGACCAATTCTTATAATTTCAATTGCAATTTTCTTAGTATAAACTACTTCATCCGCAATTTTTTTTTGTCTTAAATAATATTATTCAAAGTATATTTTACATTGCAACATTAAAAATCGTCCAATTCCATGAGTTTTTTAACCAAAACTCGTAAAGTATACATGTACATTAATTTTCGAAACAAAGTTGTCTCACCTGGTTAAATAAAGACAAACTCTAGAATAAATATTTTCATCAACATATTGTTCAAGCAAATCAAGTCTTTCAATCTCCATAAGCAAATCACATGCTTCAGCTTCAGCATTATGAGCCATATTGTAGGGAACAATCTGTTTCGCAAGCTGTATAAGTTTGTTTTCTACATCTCTATCATCCACATCTTTTTCACCCCATTCTCCAGCTATTTCCCCAGCTAAATGTCTAAATTAAAAAAAATGAAATGCTAAATACTTTTTCAATAGATCCTATTAAAGTGAGGTTGAAACCTTAAAAAAATTATAAAAATGAAATTATGGTTTTACCTGACATATTCATGTCCCCATTCTCCAATTTTATCCAAGTCTGACAACAGTCTATACTTAAGACATTCTCTACCTTCCCCCATTGTCATAGCTAATACTGAAACTATGTCAGCACATACTTTCTTTACGGTTGGATTTTTAATTTTCTCATAAACCTGCTTCATTGTATCATAATGAGGCCTCATGAACTTAAGAGGCTTTGGTACAGATGTCATAGATGTGGTCGAAGCCTTAATTTTTGTTCCAAGGACATTAAGGGCCGAAAGATAAAGATTCTCATCATTTTCCTAAAAATTGTTAATGTTGTTTTGTTTAATTTAAAATGACTTGGCGATTTTTAGGTTAACTTACTGTTAGTCTTTCCACACAAAGGTTTAGCTCATCCTGTAGTTGTTTATCTTCCTCAGACTGAAAGTAAATTAAATAAGATTGATAAAAAACACCTTGTTAAACCACATTGTCTTACCAATTCATTTTTATCGTCTTCGGTTTCTTTTTTTGTTTCCACTTTGGCTGGTACCTCAGCCTTTGCTTGAGCCATTATTTTAAAATATTAAACCCGGTACTTAATTTTTTATGGTTATCAACTATACGGTTTGGGTTTTAACAGTTCTTTCTGTATTTACAGTAACAAGAACAATAATAATATTATTTCGGCTAACTAGAAACAAATTACTAAAGAGAATGTCGAAAACTAAAGTTTTGCACCATCATTTCGGAAATGTCATTTGGTGACAGATGACAGGTTTTATAGTGTGTTCAACTATTAGCTCGGAAAAAATGGGTGTTTTTCAACTACAGAGCACAGATGTGCATTGATGCCTCATTATGTGAGCATTGATTGAAACAGCGAAGCCCGATTATGCGAGGCGTTGTAGTTGAAACACTCAGTGCTGTCGCTTGGCCGAAGAGAAAGAAAATAAGGAGAGGGTACAGCCTTTCCCTGTAATTTTCCCGAAAGTTGCCTCCAACTCCGATTTTGACCAAATTTGGTACACGGGTTTTTTTTAGCGCACTGGTCACGAATCTGAATATCATTTTTTCGGCAACGTTTCGTTTTCGAGATATCCATCATCAAAGGTGAAAATCCCCCTTCTTTTTGCACACGAAACATTTTTACACTAAATTGGCACACAATATTTCATGAACACCTTACAAAAATTTGTTTTTTATTTATTTTCAATTTACTCATAAAATCTCTAGTATATACATGGTTGTTGCGTTTGAAAGTGGAGGTTTGCAATTAAATGGTAAAAAAAGGTGTAAAATAAATATAAAAACAATTTTTAAACAAAAAAAATGGTTTTTAGATCCGTGATCAGCGCCCCAAAAAACCCCCGTATACCAAATTTGGTCAAAATCGGAGGCAACTTTCGAGACAATTACCCCTTTCTCGCTCCGCGTGCTGATATTGGTGAGCGGGAACTTTTTAGTATTGGTGGGGCCGCCGACCGAAATCAGTACGCGAAGCGAGAGAGAACGATTGTACCCTTATTTTCTTTCTCTCGCACACGCTTGCTGGCACGGTCAAGCGGCAAGGCTGCTTTTAGTAGGTATATGCTTGACGAATAGTAATAGAGGCAGCCTTACCGCTTGGCAGTGCGAGACAAAAACAAAATAAGGCCACAACCTTTGTCTCTTCCTCCGCTTGCTAATATTGGTCGGCAGGAACTTTTCAATATTGGCGCAGCTGCCTACCAATAACAACACGCAGAGCGAAAGAAAAAGGTTGTACCTTTATCTTTTCTTTCTGTCTCGCAAGTTTGTTCGCGCGGCCAAGCGGTAAGGCTCTTTCCAGAAGGTACGTTCTCTAAGGTTACAATAATTTAATTTTTTTAGGGATATTTCGAAAGATATAAAGTGGTTTTGGTAGTTCTGTAGAGTTGTCAACGAAAATACTCAATTGTGGAGGGGGCCAATTTGTGTTGTGCGGTTGGTTGGGTTTCGCATATTGATGCTCCAAATTGTTAAAATTTAATGAATTATGTCTGAAAACATCGAAATACGAACAATTATCGGGGCTAGAAACCTAAACCAAGTATCAGACAGCCCTGTTACAGACCCTGCCGCCGGTGCTAAGGTTCGTTCTTTTCAGTTTTTAAAGATAATTACCCTAATAGTTAAGGTTAAAAAGAGTATAAATAGAACTTGATTATTTTTGTGCCAAATAAGGCAGATACAGTTATTTAATTTCTCAACTTCCTGATTAGTTTTTCCTTTATTTAGGTCATTCTTTTCATAGGTGTTTAAAGGTAGTTTAGTAAAAAAAGTTACCTTGATCTGTGCTATATGAAACTGAAGTAGTGCCTACAAAATTTATAGTTTAATATTTATCAGTTTGTTTAATAAAAAAGTGTTAATATTTTTTGATGGATTGTTTCTTTTCCATTTAATAATAACAATAAACGTGGTTCAGTAAGATTAAATCGAATTCTGTTTGTATCTAATTGTTTTACTAATTTCTAATTTCTGCAAAGGTGTTCCTATCAGCAGTTCCAATTTTTACGATTTTTAGAAACAAATTGATTTTGGATTATTTAACAAACCTGATTATAGACAATGTTTTTTTTTTAACAATAAGCAGTTGACAAGGAGAACTTAAAAATATTTTCACCCATCCTACATAGTGTCCTTTAGAACCTTGTAAATTATCTGAGATAAATTTGAAAAAAGAAATGTTTGAAAACCACAAAAGGGAAACAAATTGAAAAAAGTTGTTTTCAGAAAACTTTCTTTGCTATTACAAAATACACTTAGCAAAATTTTTTAGATGAGATTTTAGAAAAATATTAATGTGAATAAAAATAGCGCGAAGTTCTTCCTGAAAAAATAAAGGCTAAATTCAGTTTTTGTCTAAATCAGTAAAAGCCCATTATTGACCAGCCCCCTTTTCATTTTTATTAAAACTATATATATATTACAAAAATAGTTTGATTTTTTAGGTCTTTGTCCCTAAGAACTTTTAAAATGACATATCATTTAATTTATTTGAATTTTTCCCAAAACCTCCTGCACCTTTTGTCCATTTTTTACTACTTGTGTAAGTCTTGACATGAAATTATTCATAAAGATGAGCCATTTTGATCATAGAAAAAAAATATTAAAATATCACATAAAATAACATTCTTCACCCCTTTAACCCACTCTCCTTAAAGCAATATTGCTGAAACAATAGGACGCTTACTGTCATTAAAAATTTGACATTAATTGAGAGTTATTTCCCCAACAAACAGACAGGCGGCCGGAAATGGGAAAACAAGGATCTGCAAAAACCTTGAAGTACGATTTTTTGCGATTACAATAATTCTCTCATAACAAGGGAAGTAAATAGACTCTTAAGGGGTGATTGATATACATTTGTGTGTGTGTCCAGCAAGGTTAATCAGGATTTTACCAAAAAGTGTAATATACTCTGCAAAACTTAAAAATTGTATTTTGACAAAATAAAAACAATATCAGAATTATCTTTCTAGTCAATACCCCAAATAATTAATATTCAAAAAAAGATTTTATACCTAATTGTTTGTTTTTGAAAATAAAATATAATTTATTAAAACTTTAGCTAGCTTTTTGAGTCAAACTGCATTTTAAAAAAATATTTTTATCTGGAAACTTGAAAATGGCGCCTGTCATAACTTTAAGCACTCTTTTTTCGCCTTATTAATAATCCCACTTTAAAATGAGAGCTTTCCTCTCTTGCTTACCGACAAGTTGTCTCTGTTTTATAGGTATATTCACGGCTTTGTTGCCAATAGAGCAACGCGGAGTTCTGCTTTCATGTATCCTTTGACAGCCCATCTGGAGAGCTACCTAACTTCCCACTTAGTTTTTTTTTTATACCTGGAGTGTCTTAGCTACGAAACCTTTTATTTGCTAGAATATATAAACTCTGAAACCTGCTGGATGCACCCATTCTCTCCAAAGCTCCAAATCTTGTAAGTCCCATGTAAGAAAACATCCTCTTGCTTTACTTAAGACATCCATGCCACCTTAGTCCTTAGTCTTTATGGACTGTCTCAACATAAAAAACAAACTATTTTTTGAATGTAGAACATACTTATTTTTTGAAACGCTGTGTATTTTGCTGATCTCTTTAACCTTTGTAAGGTGCATTAAAAATAAATTTGATATTTATTAGAAATGTATTTGTAGAGATTAATTTATGGCCGAGTTTATGACATAGTAATCAATTTTTATCACAAAGGTAGTATGATCAATTCTCTAATCCATATTGAATTATTTCTCTAATTAAATAGCATATGTTTATTAAATAATCCTCAGTATTTTATAGAGGATATAAGAGGGTTTGGTTTATTTTCTGCAGCATTATTTATTCATATTATGGATTTAAAGATGGAAATACAGGTATTTATAACAGTTTTTTTTAAATAATAAAGTAAGTAATTTTTCAACAGCTTAACCCTGGCTCAAAATACCGCAAATAAGGCTAAATCGATTTTGATGAATATTTTAGAGGGTTTTCGATTAAATTTGTAGCCTTTAACTGAAAGTGGTTGTTATTCAAATATACCCTTCCTTTTGTATAAAATCAATTTAAACTGTTTCGAAATAATTGGCATTTAGGTAAAAATGTAATATAGAATAAGTAATAAGTTTTCTTTGCCTCTGTTGCTGGCCTTATAAATTTTAAACTTAGAGAAATATTTTTTAATATGTGTGTGTCAAGGTTAAGCTGTTCCTAAGTCCAAAAGTGTTTTGAATTAGTCGACAGTTAGTGAATAAAATCATCAGAAATAAAACAAACCTTGTAGTATAAACCAGTGAAATCTCCACCTGTATGTCAGGTTGGATGTGTCCCATTATACACTTGGTTAAAACCAAGTATTTCATATTGATTAAGTTATTTTTTTACGAAATGGTCAATACGACACGTAATTTTTTTTCTTTAACGGCCATCTTTTGCCGCTTTTAAACTTTGTAATTGTTTAGTTTATTTAGATCAGTGGTTCTCAACCGGTGGTCCGCAAAATAAAAAACGGATATTCTAAAGATTCATTCAAAAACATAGCTTTCAAAACTTTGCCTAAAGCCTTAAGGGACGTATTTTTTTGGCGCGGATGCCGCGCGCGACTTGTTCGTTATCGTTGCCGCGGAAAGAGGTTACCAAACGGTGCACCCGGCAAGGCGAACACTGCCGTGGTCGAATCAGGTTTTGGAAGCAGGGCCGTATTTAGGCGGAGGTGAGATGGGCGCTCACCAAGGGCGCAAAATCGGCTATGAATTTTTTTTTCATCAGTTGTCAGTACCGTAGTTATTTATTATTATTTTTTATTGACAAAATTATTTAAATAAATAAATTACAACATAACAATTTTATAACAAATTGTCAACTTAGATACTTAATTTAATTATTTTTATTTATTTATTTATTTAAGACTGAAAAAATGTATGACTTATTAATAAAATATCAATTTATTCTGATACCTACAGCGATAATGTAACTCTTTGAGTTTTTTTAATATTTAGGCTGCGGATAAATTGGTATTTTATAAATTGGGGGCAGCACTAGTTTTTTTTTTGTTGCATACTATTTAATTTACTAAAGTATAAATGTTAAGTTTTTGTTACTACGATTTTATCGTTGAGAAAATTTATTCGAAGTTTAATTATCTGCAAATATGGATGTATGATTCAGTCAGATATAAACAGTTGTTTTATGTAAATCATGTCTTTTTCAAATAGTCTAATATTTTCGTATAAAGAAAATAATATAATTTGACACAAATTCCACTAGAAAATTGGTAGTTTAAGGAATCGTAATTCTTGGTTCAAAAAAGTTTAAACCTACAACTTTGCACTTTAATTTTGTTTAATTTCCGGTAAATAACCCCCGGAATCCCCGTTTTCGTTAGGGAGGGAAGTATTCCATACTCCCCAAATCCCCGGTGTACGGGGGGAGGCGCAAATGTTAAGCGCGGCCATACCTAGATACGGCTCTGTTTGGACGCCGTACGCGGCCGTCTCGGGCGACAGCCTCGCTAAATGGATACGCACCTTTGGTTAACGTTATGAAATCCAGAAAGAAATGAATAAATTACAAAATGGCGGTGATTGAAAATACACGTTTCCTTGATGGCCAAGGTAATGACGTGAGTTTTGCAATGTTTTGGTGTAAAAATGCAATTTCAAATCCCAATGTGCGGAGAATGGTTTGAGGTTTTCATTTCAACTACTTATTAATGCAAGTAGAAATTTTTAAATCCGTTGTTAATGAAATACAAGCAACGACATTCTTCGTGTAGCCATGAGTGAGAGCTAAGAGCATCAGTCCAAAGATTGCTGTTTTAAAAACCGGATTCAAAAATCAGATTTGTTAAGTGTGTAGTAGTAGGGCAGAAAAAAAAATTTAGAGTGGGTCCGGGGCCAATTCTATATTTACTTTGGTGGTCTACACTTAAAAAAGGTTGCGAATCACTGATTTAGATGTTCCGCTGCCGTTTCTTTATAATAGACCAACGTTTCCCAACATGTGGTACACAGCCACTGGTGGTAAGCACGCACCAATGTGGTGGTACGCCAGATAAAAAACCTCTTTGAACGACTCTGGGCGCGCTCAGGGTTGCCAAAAAGGCGATGGCCAGTTATCAAAAATTCAGCACAAAATAATGAGATTTTTGTCAAAATTATCAGATAGCATTAAATATGCTTCTAATTTTATCAATAATTATATTTAAGTTCTCATAAACTATAGGATTTGACTTATTAAGGTTGGATTTTGTATTTGTCCTAAAGCCAATTGATTGTTGATATGAGTTTTCAATTTGCTTCATTACGTGTATGTTAGGTCTTGTTAACCACTCTACTGTTGAGACTTTCAGCTAAGTCGTACGCGGGGGATTCACGTCTTACCGAGTGGTATGCCTAGAAAACAGGTTGGGAAACGCTGCTATAGACCATTTTATGCCGCTCCTGTTAGATAGGGCAAGTTTTTAATTGCATCGATGGATCCAGCGCATTTGGCGCTAATTCATGAAACCGTTTTTAAACTACCACAAGAGAGTGCGATGGATTCCATCAAAGCGTTTTTATAAAATACTTGAGGAAAAAATATAAATAAATACGGAAGAGAAACACAACAATCAGCTAAGCAATGACAGTTGCAGAACAAACAGCAAAGCATTTTTAAACATTTCGTTAATTTGTTCCATCAGAACTTCTCATAACGTCATCTGACGTTCAGCGCATAAATTCAGCGTACTTTTTATCGATGGAATAAAGAACTTGCCCATAGATCGAAACGAGCCGTTCGATTCTATGGCTATTAATGACGTTTGGTTATAGTAACCTGTCTCAGTTTGGTCGGTCAGTTGGCCAACCATTTCTGCGTCATGGTATGCGATTTTGGTTTGTTAAAACGAAGAAAAGATATTTTGTTTGTTTACCTTTTTATTGTCAGTTTTACGCGAGAGTTTGCGCTGAAAACAAAAAACCGTTTATTAGGTTGATAAACACAATTCCGGAACTAAATACTCAAATGGTAAACTGTTTTTGGGAAAAAGCCTAAAATACATTTTTATTAGGTAGCTATAATATTTTGATACATAATATTTAAAATAATTAAATTTATTTTTAGGGTTTGGAAGGGAGTAATGCTTTCGTCTGCCAAAGATCTAAGTTGGTAAGATATACATGTTATTATGTGTATGCCTCACCTTCTTCAGGTCATTTTTTTTTGCAACATGCTGAGCTTGGTTAATGTTTTATCCTTATTTTAGATTGTAAAGTGAAGATATATTCGTTGCAAATTAAAAATCACTTTAATTTGATATGTATAACCCTTATCTCTGTGTATCTTATTTTTGTTATATTTTGTTTTTTTTTTCTACTAGAAGTTTTTGTTAATAAGTTGGTCGGTTGGTTTAAGCAGAGTTGCTCGTCTGCCCATGTGTTGAATTGCAGCTTTTGGTGCATATCTTTCTGAAGGGTGTGTGGCTTTTTTATCGTTTGTTTGCTTATTATTTACTTATTTTTATGAGTAAAAATGTCAGTGCTGTTTCGGCCTCTTCCAGTCCCTCACTTTTACCTTAGAATTCCCTGTGAAGCTCCGTAGAAACTTCAAAACGTCTCTGTTTTTGTTTAATCGTCACTAATCTGGGTACCTATTTACGGCTGGGGTCATTCGTTTGGTTCTGAGAATAAAATTCCTGGTCATATTTGAATCCCCCTCGTACATATTAGGGCCCTTTATAAAAATAAACTCAGCTTTTTAAAAAACAAGTTCTGAATCACCCGTATATACCAAGGAAGTTCGAAGGTTAATGGAAGCCCAATACTATTGCATATTCAATCAAAAAGTGTCCGGCCCACTATGGAAATAACTGTCATATGAGGCCCCCTCGATTCTGCGCAGTCACAAAATTCCCCAAAATATTGTAATGTGATGCCTACCTACACACAGTTTGTAGGTAGGCAACACATTATCTTTTGACAGAGCCGGAGTCCCGTTTTCGTGTGCGACGGCGCGATGTTTATGAAACTATACCAGCGGTGTGTCGTTGCCTCATTAACCCTTCCAGGCGATTGTTTTTCCTTGTGTAATTTTATTTTGTGGTTGCAGAAGTTTTTTGGATTGATAAATCTTTCATATTTTAGTGATTATTGGTTTATTTAATTGTGACTATAATTTTGTGTTTATTGTTTGTTACTTACAATATCGTAACAAAATGCCTAAAAGGTAAATGGTTTTGTCTTGCAAATCCAAGGGTAACATACCCGGAATACCCCTTATTAGGAAAACAAGCGCATGTCAATTAAGATATTACTTTCACAAGACAATAAACTAATCTTAAATTGGGGCTCCAAAAATCTTGTTTAGTTTAATGCTCTAAGACCCAGTCATGTTCGGTGTCGCGAAAAAAGGTTAATTAATCATTTTGACGTTACTTTTGAGAATAATCTTAACTGATTCAAACACATTACATCCATAGTTTCAGCTGCTTTAAAAAAGCTTGGATTTCTCTTTTGAGCCAGTAAGTATTTCTATCCGTTTAATCTGTATACTCTGTATGTATTCTAATCAGACCACCTTTAGAATATTGTTCTCATGTCTGGGCAATGGTATTTCCTACAACTCTTATCATTCTTGATTCCATTCAAATAAGATATGTTCGTCTTATTATTGATCCCACGTTTACAAAAAAGCTTCCTTCTCTTTCCCACCGACGGGCTGGAGGGGATATGTTACATTTTGGGGGATATGTTATATTTTTATAGGTATTTTCACGACTTCTGCTCCGAGGAGTTGGCAAGTATAATTCCTCTGACAGCTTCCAACAGAGCAACACGTAGTGCCACTTTTATGCATCCTTTTACAATCCAATTTAAGAAACCTCCAGCTTTCCACTTTCTTTGTTTCATCATCACCAGAATGTCTAGACTGGAATCTGCTATCCGCAGAAGTTTTCCCTTCTCCAAATATCCCCCCTTTACCACACTTGATAGTATGTTAGTATTGAAGCCTCGGCCTTGGACTGTCTGACGATATAAAAAAAATTCTATACTTCTTGTTAAATTTGTTTATGTTATCTGCATGAGGTAACACTATTTTATTGTACAAAAATAAAAATTTATAAAATATTGTATTATCCTAAAACACAAACAACCAGTTCAAATTATGGTAGGTTTTTACTTTTCTTGACCCGATTTCGATAATTTTTTGCATACAGAGGCGCTGATTACAAATCTAAAGTAAGTATTTTTCTTCAACGTTTTATTTTTCAGATATCGATCCTTAAACTTGATAATTAGATTAAACTCATTAACACTATTTTGCCCTTCTTTTATCACAGAATTCGTGATAATTACATGAAACTCATACAATGTTTGAAATTTATTTTGAAAAATCGTGTTGTTAATTATTTTATTAGGATTTTTGGTAAAAATAAGAAACTCTCAAAAATATTAACTATTTAAATAGAAGGCTGTGAAGTGGTGCCATATAAAATCCAATAATACACAATAATTTTAAATATTCTATAATAGTTTCGTTTATTAACCAATAATGTTGTGCAAAAAATTAAAAAAAAAAAGTGATCGTATAGTTAGTCTAAATTTGACCTTTGATGATGTATACACGGTAACAAAGAATTATGGAAGTCCGGACCTGACCTACGATTCATTGTGCAAACTCCGCGGGGCCGATTCCCCTATTCCCACTGCCCTGCACGCCTGGACAATTTTGTTCTACAGCATTTGCCTTCCATACACCTTTTAACTTCCTTGGTATATACCAACTTTGTGCAAGAGCCCTGACTTGCTCTATCTAATCAATTATTAAAGTTACCCAATGTAACCTTTGCAGGTCTTTGACCAGGTAAAGTTCTAGATGTTTTTGGTACCATCTGTGTATTACCGTTTTGATCGCCTGCTTTGATAGTTGTTTGATTTTAGATCGTCGAACCCGCAGGTGTTCCGGCTTGTGCTATTTTATCAGTTTTCTTGTTGCATTTTATTCCCGGTTGTCGAGAAATGCAAAGTAATTTGTTATTCCTGGCAGCCGTCTCTTTTAAATTTTGCAGGCACTTCATTGTAAATTTTTATGTGAATCGATGGGCATTAAAGTATTTCTGAGTTGCTTTACTCATATAATTAGGCTATGATAATACCTTTCAACAGAATCTTGAACATAGGCTGTGAGTTTCTTTGGGTCTTGTACCAAATACTTCAGCGTCAACTTCATCATCTGACCTCTGAAAAATGATAAATGTGTTAACAACTTACCATCTGACTGATCAGATTTTTATAATATATTTTTTATAGGCATTCTTTTGACTATTTTCTAAATTTTAGTCTTGGGTATATTTATACAGTGCCGGAATCTCTTAATATATGTCTTCTCTCGAAATAATACCCATTGGAACTAACTTGTGGAACAAAACAACATGGTGTGCTTTATACCAAATTATATTTATTGTTTTATTTTGTTTAATACTTATTCTCTAAAGGATATTGGGTTATTCTTATAAGTATTTTTTTAATTTAATTTTTTAAAGTTGTATATGTATCTTCACTTTGAAATCAAAAAATCTAAGTTTAAGTATTCCACAATATAAAGTCTTTATTTTACTATAATGTTTTTTTTTTTTTTTTTTTGGTTTCGTGCTTTGTATATTTGATATATTTTTATGTTGTGGTACCACCTTTTTAATGTTGTATCTTTTTTCATACTATGCTAATTTCTTCTCTACGTGCAACCCCAGTTTTGGTTTTTTTATTAGAATACTTTAATTTAGCTGGCTTAAATAACAATTTGTGTTTGGGGTTATTTGCGTGGTAGTTTAGATATGGAATCAATCATACCACATTGACATGGTCGAAAACACGGTACTTTTTTAGTTGTAAATAGGGCTATTTGGTTTCGTATATCTTAAAAGTAAAGCTTGTATCACACTAAACAACTATTTCTAGACCACAGAATATTTATTACTAAAGTACACTTGACAAGTTTACTGGCGGAAGTACTTGAAGTAATAACTTGAATAATTGCTTAAATAAGTTGCATTGCCGCCCGTGTCACACTAAAAAATATTAAATTTTGTGGAATATAAAATTAAAAAGAAAAGAACAATGAATAAATGTACTATTTCAAGAGATTTACCGACTTCACTTGATTCTCCTTGCCCCACAGAATATTTATTACTAACTATTAAATTATTAGCAATTTCACTTACAACACTAACAGTCGTATACACTTAGAAATAAACTTGAAAATATGTAAATGCAAAACAACAAGAAAAAGTCAGTAAGACTTGTCAATGTAAAAAAAGGTCGTATTAATGTAGGTATATTTACAGTATTGGGACAGTTACGTAGTAGGATACAAGCTTTACTAAAACTAAAATATTGAAGAAACCAAGTACCCGTGAATAATTATAAATGTTTGTAATGTAGAATTGAATAATGGACCTTTATTAACAAGATTTAAAAACACCCTGGTATAGTAGGTACTCTGTTTTATTTTAAGTTTAATGTGAATAACAATACTAATAAACATACATTTAGGGTAAGTAACTGTTAACGTGTTCTAAAATGTTTCAGGGGTAAACATGAAATTTTTATTTATTAAGTGACGGTAAAGACGCCGCTAGAGTTATAAGATAGGTAGTATAAGTATAACTCTTTAACCGATTTACCAACAAAACAAATAAAGTAGCTTTTATGTTGAGAGCTTCTACTAAGTACAGGGTTATTTATTTTAAAGTAAACAGTGCTTTATTTTAAAACTTCCCTATATTTTTTTAAAAAACGAATATAGCCATTTCGTGTATTTTTTTCCGTAGAATTCAATAATCTAATCAGAAAAACATTTGAAACAAAAACAAACACACGAGTGACGTATTTTTTAAATGGAATACCACGTATATTTTTATATCAATAGATAGAGATTTTTACGAGGAATTCGGTGATATAGGGGTTGCTGGGTTTATTTTCTGCGGTTCTGCTGCAATTGTCTAAAAACTGTATGATACTATAAGGATATAGTTTCACCTGTGCCACAGGTCACAGGTGCTTATTTGTCAAAGTCAAGAATTTTAAAAATCCGTTTATTACTTTTTGGAGTAGTTTTATAATGAGGTTTTCATCAGAAGAACGGCTTCAAATTATATTGTATGCTAAAAATGATATGAAAAAAAATAAAATACAATACGAGGTAAAATATGGTGGTAATAAGAAAACTTATAACAAAAAATTATAATATTACTAATAATTTAAATGTTCTATATGACCCCCGTTATTTTCGCAACAAGATCTATAACCCCTCCTTAGCCTTTCTAAGCTCGCCGATATTATTTGAGGTTCTTGGTCAAGACGATTAATTTTATTTACAATTTTTTCTCTCATTTCTTCCGTGTTTGTGTGTCCATTTTGGTAAACGACATTCTTCAAGTGATCCCATGGAAAAGTGTCCAAAATTGTAATATCTGGGCTATTAGGTGGTCATCTAATAGTGCCATAACGTCCAATCCACTGATTGTATCGGCGATTGAGATACTGCACAACTTGACGAACAGCATGGGGCGGCGCTCCGTCTTGTTGCCAAATTATCTTGCGATACGTTTCGAGCGGCAATTCTTCTAAAATGTCCTTAATATCGTTTTCAAGAAGATTAAGATATCTTTCTCCAGTTAGGGATCCCTCATAGAATATTGGCCCGACAATTCTATTGTTAAGCGCACCACACCAGACATGAAGAGAAGACCTCCCTTAGTATTTAATCTCTTGAAATTTCCTGTGATTTTGTCTTGCCCAGCTGTGCGTATTGCGTCGGTTAAACATTCCCGAATCCCGATGTAGTGAATGTAGCTTCATCCGTCCAAAGAATCGTTTGAAACAGGGTAGGATCGTTATCTTGTTCATGGATTAAAATTTGGGAAACATATTGAAAGCGAAGTTCCTTTTGTTCACGTGTTAAGTGCTGCACTGGAAGAACGTGATATGGAAGATACTTAAAATATTTCAGTGTTCTCTGAACCGTCGCATAGGTTACTCTTCTTCTTGCAGGGCCATACCTCAAGTCTCTAATTGCGTCAGTAATTGACTTCATGGGATACAAAGTAAAATAATTTAGAATAGCTCGATCTCGGTTTCTTTTTCTCATTGTAGTCCTTTTTCTAATATGTAACAATTTTGATCCCACCTTCAGTTTTAAAACAGTTTTTACTGATATATTTCGGTGGAAATTTAAAATATATCTTCGTTGTGTTTCCACATTTATAATAGAGTTATAATTTGAAGCCGTTCTTCTGAGGAAAACCTCATTATAAAACTACTCCAAAAAGTAATAAACGTATTTTTAAAATTCTTGACTTTGACAAATAAGCACCTGTGACCTGTGGCAGCCAGGTTTTTTCAGGTGAAACTATCCTTATAATATCATGCAGGAAATAAAGCCAGCAACCACTATGTCACCGAATTCCTCGTGAAAATCTCTATCTATTGATATAAAAATATACGGGGTATTCCGTTAAAAAAATACGTCACTCGTGCTGTAACTTTTTGGTTTTTGTTTCAAATCTTTTTCTAATTAGATTATTAAATTCTACGGAAAAAAATACACGAAATGGCTATATTCGTTTTTTAAAAAAGTACAGGAAAGTTCAAAAATAAAGCCCTGTTTACTTTAAAATAAATAACCCTGTACATCTATTCAATAAAATTATTAGGATTGTAAAAGAATCCTTTGGGGGAAAATAGGAAAAAGTATTGATGTCACTAATAACGTATTTTTTATTACAATATGTAAGAGTTTACCTAAATTATCAATGCTTTTTAAGCTCATTATAAATAAAAGTTAAAAAAAAGAATAGAAAAAAATGTCTAGTACGCAAATACTTTAGTCAACCCAACTTTGGAGGTATTATAGCGTTGTTGCTTTGAAACCCTAAGTTATGCATGTCCGTAGACATGCACATGACTGTTTTAAATATTATTTTACTGTAGTCATTAGATAATGCTATAGCCTTTATTACCTGCATTTCACCTTTTTTATGTTAGTAGTACATATTACCAGAGAAAAAAAAACGAGTGCAAAAGTACATAAAATTTATCCCATAAAATAAAATTTTACATAAACACAGTCCATTTAAAAACAGGTCCTGGATTTAATATAAATATTTAGAGTCTTATGAAAACATCGACTCTGTGCTATTTGACAAACCGAATTTATCAGTTGATAGGGTTAAGGTTTTTTAGTATCACAGTATGAAGAGGTAGGAGAAACACCTTTGGAAAGTCTATATGTTACTTGCATCGGTAAAGTAGTATATACTACCAATAAGTAGGCCCATGGTTCGAGTACCACAATGGAAAAATAAAATTATCTAAAATTAATTAGTCTTTACGTATAATGTGTAAATAGCGCTTATCTTTTATAGATGACAATTTTCTCTCGTTGTCTTGCCCTTTCACTAATTTCCATCGCACTTAAATATCCATGACAGAAATCCCATGTCAAAAACCTTAAATTGTAGTTTGCTTGCTTCTTTGATACTAAAAAAATATAGCTGATAATTTTTTTCAATCCTGTATTTTTATTTCCAAGAAAATGCTTTAATTTGCGTTCAGGAAATATAGATCTCCCCGTCCAAAACATTATGTCACTTGCATGCATATTAAAATCAATCTTATAAGTGGGTGTAATTAATCTTTTTTACTACCTTAATCAATACTTTTGTACTTGTTTTATGTTTTTATATTATTCAAAAGAGCCATCTTACAAATATGATAATGATTCTGAAAATTATTGCCCTAATTGTGACAAAAGTTTACACAACAATTATTTTGTATTTAACACGGTTAATGATTCTAACTAAAATTTACGCAATAAAAATTTTAAACATGTTCTAAATTTTAACCCAGAAAATAAAGAAAACCCGCAAGAATCGAGGCAGAACAATTTTCGGGTCCGGTAATGTCGGTTCAGCCTAAGAACATTAAATCAAATAGTTTCCCTATATGTCAAGTTTGCTCTGAAATTCTAATTTACATTCCAAATTTTGTATTCTAAATACACCAGTAATTTAAAACATAAAGCTATGTAATAATTTTAAGAAACCATTTCTTAAAACATTTGAGATCACTCGTCAAACGACTTTTCCTAAGAAAAAAAAACGATTTTTTTATTGTCTGTAAAACGAGATATTAACAAGTAAATTGTGCATAATTAATATTGTCGATATCTGTCACGTATAAAAGCCGGGCATTTATTTCGGAATATCTCGAAAACGGTTTTTACGATATTTTTAGAGGGATTTTTAGATTTTCCATCTTTTATGCTAATCCGTCGACAGCTTTTTACAAAATTAGCGTTTCTGTGTATGAGTATCAGATAAACATAGCAATGGTATGAAAAATATAAGGATCAAACACGAACTAATTTACTATTACCAAAAGTCCTATGGAATCTTTTATCAAAGTTTTGGAGATAATTTTCGCCATAGAATTCTTGTATGTGTAAAACGGCTCTAAAATGTCATTATACAACAGATCTTTAAACTAATAAACAGATGTGATTCTTTATTCTGTTATTACGGCAATAAGTTAAGGAGGTAGAAGTAAGAAGTTATAGTTAAGTATCTTGACTCGCAGCAACAAACACTGGGCAATTGAACGAGGAACGGGCTCAAGCGTCGCACTCAAACTTATCTTGAATGTCTGTAATTTTAAATATGAATATCGACATATCTGCTTATTTTGAAGATCCATGTTATACGACTTCTAGTTTTTTATGTCTTTTTGCTTTAAACGAAGAGTTTGGAAAAATATGCATCCCAGCCATACTTTTCTTTGTAATCGTGCTTGTTTACTGTAAAAGTCTGCCAAATCTTAGCTTGGGCTATTTTTAATTAATGTTTTTTTTTCTAATTCTGTTTTAGTATGTATTTATTGTCAATAAAAATGTTCCCTAAATAAAAACTTTTTTAGTCATTACATTTTACAAATTATTCGAGAATATTGTCATCGCACAGGAAAAAAAAATATACTTCTAAAACAAAAAAAAGATCATATAAGAAAGTGACTTAACATGACTTAATTATGGGTTAACGAATTTCGAGAATTTTAACAAATGGACTATTGACATTACTTTTAAGGATTATAATTACATAAATCATAACACTGGTTGTTCAGTAAGTTTTGACGTCTGATAAGAAATGGCGGTATTAGGCCGTCGTTTTATTTTTATAAAAATAGAAGTACTTTTTTATGAACACATCTGAGGTTTTATGTAGATCTGCCAACTCATTCGTATATTTACAACTGTCCAAAGTTGACGTGTCATAATATTTTTTTCACAATCATGCAATGTAAATGTTTTATTTTTGGATGTGTAGCACCAAAACAAATTCATGAACGATTGTTAAAAGTGTATAAGGACTCTTTATCTTCAATAAGAACAGAAGAAAAATGTACTACTGCTGTACTGGTGCCATGTATATATAAATTTGTTCTAAATTATTCGATCTCCCAAATAAATTTCAAATATTTTTTTATACACTTCGCCTATGGCGCTAGACAAAACAAGTCGCGAATATATCAAAGAGCCTATTGCAATATTAAAATATAATTGCAAGAAAGAATAAATATTTTATTTTAAGACAATAATATAGGGGAGATTAACAATTTAATTTTTTTCAAATTCTTTTAATATTTAATTTGTTTTATAGCATACCGCAAATATTAATTTGCAAAACGTAAAATATTTTTTAAGCATCCCTGGTTATGGTTTAAGTACCCTCTCTACCCCTCCCTCCTTACCTACACCAGTGTACGCATTCTGTCACACAGCTCAAAAAATCATCGCAAAAATCAGTGAATGTACGAGTTGTTCCAACATCCACCCTCTTCGCCAGATTTAGCTTCCTTTGGCTTCTGGCTAATTTCACATTTATATACATTCATTCGTGGGAAACAATAGTCATCGAACGAAGAGGTAATAGCAGGCGTGGAAGCGTATTTCGACAATCTTCTGAATTCTCACTTAAGGGATTGAATCCATAAATTAAAATATCACTGGAGCAAGCATATGAAACTTAAGGAAGATTATATTGAACAATAATATGGTGTTTTTTTTTATCTAACGACAAAATTTATAAAACAACCTAGTAATTTTAAAAAATATCTCTTGGAATCCTCTCAAAGTCACGTTCTTGAAGTGTAGTCTTTTTCCTTTGTTTTAGAAATATATTTTTTAATGCATAAGTTAGAGTTTAAAAAAACCCTAATATTTCAGGAAACAAAAACTAGTGCTTTAAAGAAATCAAGCAGATATAGAAGCAGATCCCTCTCCGCCAGCTCTACAGATTCCTACAGCTCCGGTAAATAAATGTTGTCACTGATATTATACAAAAGTAGTGTTGTAAATAAGTTTTTTTAATAAAAGATATTCATTTTTGGAAAATTTTCAACAAGTTAAAATAAATATATCTGCTTAGTGCTAGATAAATGTAATTTATCTCCAAAATTTAATACCTTTTGCTAAATAAATTCCAGCTAAAAATCAGGCTTATTGTGAGACGCGCTATTTGGTTGTTTCATTTAAAAACGTGCTTAAAAATATGGTTTAAAAATGTTTTGTATTTTAAATTGGAGGTATGTTCTTTATTATTGTGGCGGATCCATTTATTGACATTTTTGCCTTCACTAAAGAAACATCCGAATACTTACCAGTAGAACACCAAGATTAATTTAGAATTCGACTAAAAAATCGCGTTAAGAAAAATTTTTGAATTTAACACATATTGAACAAAAGGCATAAAAATCATTGAAAGGAGACAATACCATAAAAAAATTTGCAGATAAAAGCGAAGTAGTAGTAATAGACTGCACTACCTATGATTATAAAATGATGTCTTGTAAATAATGGCAATTATAAAAGAATAAGCAACAATCCCACAAAATGTATAAGGGAACACATATAAAATTTTAGAAAAAACAAGTTTTTTATGGGCACTGAAAGATTTAAACTTACACCACATAACAGTGAAACGTCACACTTTTGCGGAGTACTAAAAATACATAAAGGTAATATACTATTGCGTCCTATAGTTGTATAAACTCACCTACAGATCAATTAGCAAAATTTCTACCCACTTTTTTATATCCTTTAGTAAACAATCTTATATTTAACACTCTCGACATTCTTTATTTTTGCCATACATTCCAGACTTATCAGATAAAATTTAACGAATAGGTAATAAATTTAACATACCTATTGCCCTTAAGACACAAAACATTATTAGATAGTTGAGGATAATTACATAATAAATCGAACCACTCCTGTAAGGATAGTTTATAAAAAACGTAAAACAAATGTATTTTATATTATTAAATAAAGAAAGATGCTTAGCTTAAATCTCTGTTAATTTAAATAATACTTTATTACTTCTGTTTAAAGCTGAGGTGATCCCAGGAAACCCTAAAATCAGTTAACTCGTAACCCTTCTTAGTTTTAAGAATAATATTTCTCGCTGACGCACCAAATTAATCTGTCATAAGACAATACGTCATAAGTTATACAAAAACTTTTCAGTATCTCTCAGTTTTTAAAAGCAAAATTAAAATAACTGTAATTATTGTGCACTTTTTATTTTTTTTAGCATATCTAGAAAACGGTTACCACTTTGTCACTGAAAATTTATTTTGTTTAATAATTTTACAAAGGGTTTTTAAAGGTGTTTAGATGATCTGCAGGTTCGAAAGGGTTAATCGACTCTTTGCTTAAACAAGTCTATGCTCTGGTCTGGCGTGTAACCCAAAAAATATTAGATATACATTATATGTACGTATAAACAACTTTTTTGGCTCCAGTATGCATACCTATTTCATGCAGTAAGTTTTCTAAACTAGTTGGTCGTCGAGTTTTTGCTCACTTAAAGCACGATGTTGATTAGTAAAACAAAATTTATCAATTAAGTTCGCAATTGACTATTTGAATGATGGCATGGAGACGTAAAGGTACGAAATGTGTATATAAAATGTTTAAATTAATAACATTACTTTATCAGCGTGTTTTGAAATGTGTTTTTGCAATTTTATCGGTCTATGGGACTGACTGGCTGAATATGACAAATAGAATATTATGCATACACTTTTGATATTCAATAAAGTATATAGTGTGTCCTCAGTTAAAGTTCTGTGCATTAAAATCTAAAATAAATGGAAAGTGCTAATGTAAAGTAATAAATTTATTAAATAAAAATGTTTAAAAAAATAGACCGGGTTAAAATTGGCGAATAATAATTCCAGTTGCTTCCGTATTCACCTTATTCGCCGGCTTGTCAGACAAATATTTGTTTCAGATAAAGAGGTTCAACAAAATAAAAAAATCAAAGCATTAGGACATCCCGGGAAAGATGTTAAACTTTTAGGAGAGGCTTAGGATCATTTTTGATGTGTGATATATTGTTATAACTTATCCCAGGGGTCTCCAAACTAAGGCCCGAGGGCCACATCCGGCCGGTCCGCGGAGAGCTAGCATACTTGAAAACTCCTTTTAGAGAACAAATAATTTTTATAGCAAATTAAATTTAGTTTACTGAAGTATTCTAATTTTATGTTGAATAATTATTAATATGACATCTACATTGATATGGTCATGGGCTAACTCCGCTAACTCATAACATTCTTGTAGGCTTATTGTTATTGTTTTTGTGATAAGTTGGATAAAGAAACACAGAATTTTAATGAGTAAAGACATGTATAATATGCAGAAAATTTAACTTCAGTATATAATAACTAACAAATTATTGAAATGAATCCAACTAACATTTTATACATTTTAAATAATCACATAACTTATAACAAACATAATGACATATGAAATACTAATGAGATTTATGTAATTGAAATTTTCCACTGACAATAGTTTGTAGTTGTGGACTAATTTTACTTATACCAATTATTAAAAGAGATTTAAGATGCTCATCAGTTAATTTCGATCTGTAAACATTTTTTGTGTACTTCATTTTGGAGAAGGTTTTCTCACACAAATAAGTAGTACCAAAAACAGAAAACAGACCACGAGCAAATTTATGCAAATTATCAAATTGTGTCAGTGGAAGACTCTTATAAAATTCCAACAAAGATGATAACTTGATATTTGTTCTTAATTATATTTGTTCTTAATTATATCACTGCATTGTAGATCAATCATTTCCATTTGAAGTTCCGGGGCTAGGGTTTCAATGTCAGTATCAAAAGGATTCTGAAAAATCTTAATTTGATTCGCAATGGCATCAAAGTCCGAGAAACGAGTATCAAAATTTATCTTCAAAGCACTCAAAGTTTCGATTGCAAAATCGATAGGAAACTCAGTCTCAGTAGTGTGGCTGAATATTTCACATGTTTTAAAATGTGAAAAACATTTACTTCGTAGTTGTGATTGAAACAGTCTCAATTTCTTCCGAAATGATTTGATATTAGTGTATAAATCAGGAAGATGCTGGTTTTCTCCTTGCAATCCCAAATTCAGTTCGTTCACATGTTTTGTCAAATCAACATAGAATGCTAACTTCCACAGCCATGCGTTGTTTTGTAATTCAGTAAGAGGGCGATGCTTTTCATTCAAAAAAATTTCGATCACTGCTCGAAGTTCAAAAAAGCGCTGAAGGACTTTCCCACAACTAAGCCAGCGTACGGCAGTATGATAAGGTAAGTCAATTTCTCCAATATCTTCAATAAATTGTCGGAATTGTCGGTGATTCAGCCCAAAAGATCTGATAAAATTAAGAGTTGGTTTCAGAACGTCAGACATATCCAAACATTTTCCGCACAAAGACTGTTGATGAATGATACAATGTTAGACTAATGGTTTTGAACCACCGTCATTTTCTACAGCCTTTGACACAAGAGCGACCACTCCTTTATCTTTCCCACTCATGTTTTTGCCTCCATCAGTTGTAATACATTTCAAGTTTTTCCATCGAAGGTTCTTTTGATTAATGGCCATTTCAACTCCTTTAAAAATATCTGTACCAGTAGTTGTGCCATGAATACTATACATATCAAGAAGTTCTTCGTGCACTTCATAGCTTTTATCTACTCCTCGAATATAAATCAACACCTGAGCAGTATCTGACACATCCGTTGACTCATCCAAGGCCAAAGAAAACCACTCAAAATGTCCATTTTTGTCGAACAGTTGAGAGGATATATTTTCAGCTATGTTTTCTACCCTTCGAGCCACAGTGTTTGCTGACATACTGACAGTTTTTAATAAATTTACCTTTTCAGGGCACATTTCTTCGGCTACTGCAATTATGCATTCTTTGATCATTTCTCCATCGGTGAATGGTTTTCCACGTTTTGCAATTTCAAGAGCCACACGAAAGCTGGCACGAGTTGCAGCCTCTTGTTCAGTTTTGAGTTTTGTAAATGAAGATTGCTGCGATTTCAATCCGCGCTGCATAGCTTCGAATTTTTCTGTCCGCAAACTTCCTGTATATTTTGAGTAATTTTGAAAATGTTTTGTTTCATAATGACGTTTAATGTTATATTCTTTGAGAACGGCTATGCTTTCATTGCAAATCAAACATAGCGCCTTGTTACTGGACTCAATTACGAAATACTGAATGTTCCACTGATCTTTGAATTTTCTGCATTCACTATCAATTTTTCGCTTCTTTTTTACTACTAATTCACACACAAAAGCAACAATTCAAATCAAAATACTGTTATAAAGATGTCTTAAACTTAAACACGCACAAACACGTTTTAAGGAGGTATGCAATATTTTATTTAACAACAGTGTCATAGGAACTGACTTGTGGTTGCGCCACTAGCCTTCTTATATATTCCAATTACTGCCATCTAGAAGTGAGTGGAAGACACCAGAACTTTCTCGAACCAACGAGATTATTCTGTACGTGCTATTAGCGCCATCTGTTAGCGATAGAAGGTACTACCTATTTCCGCTTGTGTCCACCAGATGTCGTGTCACGTTACTCCTCATGGCTCGTACTCTACGACTAATCTAGAAATTACAGATAATGACAGGAAAATTAATAATATGCAGTGTTGCCGTTTTGCGGACTTTAGTCCGATTTGCAGCCTTTTTTAAACGTTGTGTACTTTTTCGGACTTTTTTTTCATCAGTGGACACTTCTTACCACCGGCAACAATGATAATATGGTTTTGGCCCTCGGAACTTACTGGAGTAATCAGTATGGCCCTAAGGCTGGAAAGTTTGGAGACCCCTGACTTATCCCATGGCCACTTCCAAGCCATTTTTTGCTATTAGTCGATAGTAAATTCCGATTATGCAGTAAATTTTACATAAGATCAAATACCTTTAAGCCTTCTCCAATACGCGTTTTATTTTTTTTAGCTGTCAAACGAAACGATTGGCTTGTATTGACTTTTTTCGTTTCAACCTTTTATTTTCAAAGCGACTTCACACTTAGATTTTACAGAAAAAGCCAATACATTACTACAAGCTTGGTAAATTACCCACATAATATTCTAAAATCCCCCCATGTGAGACACACTGTAGGGTCGACAATTAAAATACGTGATTTAATTTATGAACATTTTTTTTAGTTCTGTATTGATTTTTAGATCTAATTTTTGTCAGATTTTTAGCTGGAAAAGATTGGCTGAAAATGCGAAAATATTTTTCAATTGTAGGTATTATTTTACAACACTATAAGCCTCTCAAATGATAATTTTTTAGCTTCTTACACAGGTAGTTCCAGTGACGAAGATGACGTCTCTCCAAGGGAAAAAGTTCAGACGAATTCCAGTGGCAACTCGGATTTTTGTGTCAGAAATATTGACCAACATGCTTTTGGGAGGCGGGAAATAGAAATTGCGGAACAAGGTTAATATATTTATTTATTTTTTAAAATAAAATTGACAAATATTCCTTCTAGAGTCCATCAAATCATTCTTGTGGAGCTTTTTGTCGTAGTGTTGTCATTTAGTGTACTTTCTTTATATTGATTATCTCATATCTTCTTCCATTAATTTGTGACAATTTCGTTTGAAAAATCTGAACAAAAGTCTGTTTAAATTACGTTTTATAATATTTAAAAATTGGCAGTGGATATTCGTCCATACGGTGGACCAAATACGTGTGTATACGTCCGCAGAATTATGAATTTGTGTATTAGTGAACAATACTGTTTTATTTATTGCCATAAGAAAGGTGCAGGTTTATGCATAAAAAATCAGAAGCTCAGATTAGTTTATGTTTAAAAGTTTGTGCAAAACTTAAACCTAAAAAATAAATTAAAGCTAATTTAAAAGGCAGTGGACAAATAATATTTTTGACTAATCATACATTTAATGTATCTTTATTGTACAGGGTGTCCCATAATGTTTTGCTGTTTTTTATCTGAAATAAAACATATGTTCTTGCTTAAATTTTTTTTTGTGAAAATGTTAAAAAAGATTGCGGATTTTTATTTTTTAAAAATAATGTTCTCCAGGTGCCTTCCTTTCCGCGCCACGCATTTTTGAAGTCTGGACCTTAAATTTACGAAAACAGCTCGGATCATTTTGTTTGGAAAAGCGTTTATTTCAGCCCGAATACGCAATTTTTATGCCCTCAGAGTGCGTAGTGGTGTCTGGTACACCTTGGACTTTAGATAGCCACACAAAAAAAGTCCAAGGGAGTCAAGTCAGCACTTCTCGGGGGCCAACGTATGTCTCCCCACTTTGATTAAGTTTTTCCGAAAAAATGTCTCGTAGCGTTGCCAAAGATCTTCTTGTGGTGTGGGCTGGGGCCCGTTCTGCTAAAACCAAGTACTGTCATCAAACCCCACGAATTCTTAAAGCGCTGCACAGATGATTTAGAGAAACCCAACGCTTGTGTATGTTTCCTTAGTGATCTGCGTGGATTTCGCCTGGTTGCAAACCGAACAGCAGCGACGTTCTCAGATTTGTTTACAGACCGAGGACGGCCCGAAGGCTTCTTGTTTTTACACGAACTTGTTGCTCTAAATTTTTTTACCCATGACTGCACTAAACTACGACTCGGTGAATCGGCCACACGGCGAATATTTAAACGATTGCAAAAAAGGCGACGTGCCACCATGTACGATTCTTGTTTTTTGAAATAAAGCTCTACAAAGAGCGCGCGATGTTTTCTCGACTATCTCTCCATTGTTACTAAATAATCCGCAACCTTCCTCGACCTGACAAATACAGAGTCGTGGCGGTACTGTACAGCGTTGCCAAACTAGCGCTCTGTAAAAACAGCAAAACATTATGTGACACCCTGTATGCGTGGATAAATATTTTTTTTTAATTAAACGTTACCACGTATGAATGATTATTATTAAAAATTAAACTTCGACACATTCGATTCATTGGGACACAAAAACCACGTAAATTAAAGAGAAAAATATACATTAAAATTTTTTATATGTTTAAGCAAAGTAATGATACTCTGCTTTCTAAAATTTTATCATAGGTAATACAATCAGTGCTCTTTTTTATATATATTTTTTTTATTTTCACGATAACTTTTTTGTTTGGAAACTAAACAAGTTACATTCGGGCATGTTTTTTCTGATTATATCCAAGAGCTTTACTTTAAAGAAGGTCAAATTTAGTAAGTATAATTTCGAAAAAACAAATTGAGTGTTAATTGGAAACTTCAGTCGATCATAAAACGATGAACGAGGTATATTTGTTCAGTTATCAACAATGTTCAATAATACACCTACACACAAGTTCATTATGTGTCGACGAATAATATTTTTAACTAATCGTCCACACATGGGTGAAGAAATAATAATAAATAGTATTAGTCCACTGTGAACGAAAATCCACTGCCTTAAAAATTTTCGCATCTCCTTACGTTTTGCATAGGTAGTCAATTTTTAATTTACGAAAAGTTTATTGCCGTGTATATAAATTAACCAAGAGTGAAGGCATTTTATCTGCGTCATTTTTTTTAAACACCATTCGATAAAAAGAAATAATCTTCATCAGTCCACCCTATTGTCGATTAAAAAAAAAAAACGGTTTGGGCACAGCTAATGAAAATATATATTTTCAGAAATGCCTGGTATAATCGCCCTTCGAAAAAGAGCAGCTGACGACAAACCTTTAAAGAACGCAAAAATTGTGGGATGTACTCATATCAATGCTCAGACGGCAGTTCTGATCGAAACCTTGGCTGCTTTAGGAGCCAGCTTACGCTGGGCTGCTTGCAATATTTATTCCACTCAGGTAATTCAAAGTAAGAATGTTAGATGGGTTCAGTTTTTTTTTCTAGAAGGTAGTAATTTGTAACTTTTTAACTCCATCGTTTGTTCACATGCATTTTTTAAACTTTTATTTTAAAAAAAACCTGTTGAGTTACAATTTTTGTTACATAGAATGAAGTCGCATCAGCCTTAGCAGAAGCGGGTTTTTCAGTTTTTGCATGGCGTGGAGAAACAGAGGAAGATTTTTGGTGGTGCATAGACAAATGTGTCAGTGCTGAAAATTGGCAACCAAATATGATTTTAGATGATGGAGGAGACGCTACGCATCTTATGCTTAAAAAATACCCAGCTATGTTTAAGATGATTAAAGGTAGGTAATTACGAAATTATAAAATTAATTACTACAAAAATAATATACTAACCCTTTTAAGCCCGTTTTTGATTACAGGAATAGTGGAAGAAAGCGTCACGGGCGTTCATCGGCTATATCAACTGTCAAAAGCTGGCAAATTGACTGTGCCCGCTATGAATGTGAACGATTCAGTCACGAAGACAAAATATGACAACTTATACAGCTGCAGGGAGTCTATAATAGACAGTTTAAAACGGTCAACAGATGTAATGTTCGGTGGAAAACAAGTTGTCATTTGTGGTTATGGAGAGGTTGGGAAAGGTTGTTCTCAGGCTCTAAAGGGATTTGGTTGCGTCGTCTATGTTACTGAAATTGACCCTATCTGCGCTTTACAAGCCAGGTGAGCATAATAAATATGAGCACAAGAGGTTTTGTAACTGATTATTATATATTTTTTTTATTTAGAACAACGGGGTTTTGTTTCTTTTTACTTGACTGCAAAATTGTTTAATAATTTATTTTCTGTGTTGATTTTGCTTGGCAGTAAAGAAACAATTCGTTTATTTATTTCTTTTTTTAGTATGGATGGGTATCGCGTGGTAAAATTAAATGAAGTAATTCGTAATGTCGACATAGTCATAACGGCAACAGGCAATAAAAATGTAGTCATGAGAGAACATATGGATAAAATGAAAAACGGTTGTATTGTGTGCAATATGGGACATTCAAATACCGAAATTGACATTGTAAGATGCCACATGCGAAAAATACACAACTTTATATTTATTTATATATTTATAATATTCCAGAACAGTTTACGAACTCCAGATCTGACATGGGAGAAAGTGCGGTCTCAAGTGGATCACGTTATTTGGCCTGACGGTAAAAGAATAATTTTATTGGCGGAAGGACGGCTTGTCAACTTAAGCTGCTCTAGTTTACCATCTTTTGTAGTTTCTATAACGTCGGCTACTCAAGCTTTAGCTCTGATAGAGCTGTTTAATGCTCCCCCTGGAAGATATAAGTCTGACGTCTATTTACTTCCCAAAAAGATGGGTAAGTGGTAATTTAATTTTTTTTCTTTCCCATTATTTTACCATAATGTATTAATTTCAAGCTGTTTAAAACATTTATCTATTTTTAAAGTTTTAGTAATGTTTTTTCCAGATGAATATGTGGCCAGTTTACATCTACCTACTTTCGACGCTCATTTAACGGAGTTAACTGACGAACAAGCTAAGTATATGGGATTAAACAAAGCTGGACCTTTTAAACCAAACTATTACAGGTAATTATTTGCATAAATATTACATATATAATTTATTTGTGTAAATATAAGGAAAGCTCATTAATCTGTTTGGGGTTAATTCGAATATCCAGTCATCCGATCGTCTTAGTCGCGCGAAGTCCTAATCCGCAAGCAAATTCGTTAATCCGTACGCTGTTTGTTGTGACGCTCTCGTAACATCAGTAGTACAAAGCTGGTTAAATAAACTTTAGATCAAATCTCACCTTATGGAAATACCTAAGACAAGTCTGAAGGTATGAGTGAAAGCGACATTGCTCTGATCAAATTGTTTAAGAAAATTTTAGAAACCGAAGAAATGTTGGTGGTGAAACCAACGATGAAGAACCTATCGATTTGGTAAAACGTAGAGGTACCATATCAGCTGTCAACACTTGTTTGAAAAGGAGTTTGCAGAATAATGTGGAAAATTACCGAATCCTATGACTTAAAACGCTTTTAAAGAAGTCAGCAATTTTTGAGATCAATATCATGGGAATATCCTCTAGTAGTAATATTTAATTTAATACCTAAGAATCTACTATATGTTTTCTTCAGTAAGAGATAGCGTTATTAGATTCGTTGTTTCATGTAAATCTAACAACTAATTTATATATTTATAGCTGTTGAAAGTTGATCTCCCTCAGTTTTTTTTACAATGGAAAATATAGAATATCGTATAAATTCCTATTTTTGGAATATGTCATCAAAACAAATTTATAAACCAGTGTTAAAACTGTGTAAGGATTCATCCCCTTCAATTACAACAGTAGAAAGGTGGGTTGCTTGCTGAATTAAAACGTGGTCGTACAAGTCTTGAAGACGATTCGCGTAAAAGACATTTAAAACGTCCATTAACACGAGAAATTATAGGCAATACAGGATTTGATTTTGGAAGATCGTCTATTAGCTGAGAGAGATTTAGTAGAAGCTCTAGGGATTTTATTTTAAACGCAGTGTGAGCAATATTTTGGCTTAAGTTTTGGGATTTAGAAAGTTTGTTTAGAAAGGTGTGCACAAATGTTTGCCTCTTTACTAGAAATGGAACAAAAACACATTCGAATGTGACTTCCTGGTTAACAAGATTGCACTGCAATTTTTAAATCTAAAATTATTTTTCAGTTTTTTTAATAACTTTGTATTAGTGTCTGACCACCGGAGCGACTTAGATTTACTTTCTTTTGATTTTTTATCTTTTTTTCATTTGAAGGTATGTTCTATACCGACTTGGAAAAAAGCTGCGGCTTGTCGAAATTAAAACTGGTTTTGGTATAGAGTCGTGTATCTTCACTTTTTAGTGGTAATATGTAAAAAACAAACAAATTTGTTCAATTTCCAGTAATTTTATAATAAACGTGAAATATGACAATTGTTTTACCGACACTTCGGCTTCTTTAAGTATTACAAAACTAGTTAGTACCTAAATGTGTTCTACTATTGATGATATTTAAGACCCTTTTTCAATACTGTAATAAAGGTTTAATGGTGGGGAATTCCGCAGGTCCAATTGATTATTAAATCATTGTTCTTTAATATATAAATCTCCATACATTTAAGAAAATTTAGTTTTTGGTTTTTATTTTGTTTGTGTAATATTTTAAAATTGAAACAAACTGATGGTAATTCTTTAGATGTGTGGCTCCACTTTTTTGGGATGTAAAATTAATATGATTATTTTTTTTGCGTAGTTTAGTATTTTTATTCTCAAAGTTTATCAAAAATAGAATAATTTGAAAAAAATAAAAAATGACAATTTTCCGATATTTTTTTTTTGAAAAAACATTTGAAAAATCTAAAAATTGCTATTTTTGTTTTTTTTTTTAATTATTTGTCGATATTCATTAGAAATTGCTAAACTTCAGATATTTTTTTTGAAAAAACATTTGAAAAATCTAAAAATTGCTATTTTTGTTTTTTTTTTTAATTATTTGTCTTTACATGTAGAATGTGAAACAAATCATTAGAAATTGCTAAACTTCAATGAATGACGAAAAACTTAAAAAATACTTTACTTAGAAGATTCGTAAATCCGCCGTAAAATAGAACAAAATAAAAAAAAATGTCAATATCTCTATTTTAAGATTTTTTATGATTAAAAATAGGTGCAGCCACACATCTAAACAATTACCAAATTGATGATTATTATCTAACAGATGCTTAGCATAATTTGAATATTCATGCTTTTTATTGAAACAAGTCATGTGTTCTTTAATTCTGGTTTTAAAGTTTCTGCCAGTTTGTTCTATGTAAACTTTATCGCATGTTTTGCGCTTTAACTGACAAACACCTGCTTGGCTTTCTCTTTGTCAAATTCTTAAAATATTTTCCCAGACTATTATTTGTGTTGAAAGCTATATTTATGTTTTTGCTATTGAAAAATTTTTCAGTGTTTGAAATAATATTGTCATTATCTGTTAAGGTGTAGAAATTACGGTTTTCCGTCACTATATGAGTAGGCTAAATTAATAGCTCCTTCTAATTGTTTGTCTTAACTATTTATCTATCAGATCTTCTTTGTAACCATTATTTATTGCAACGCAAAGAGAGCTTCGACTTAGAACAAGATCCAAAATACGATTATGGTCATTATAGACCTTATTATGCTGATTTAAACGCAAGAACTCACACAAGTTTAAGAATATGGAAACATAATTATCGTTATAGAGAAGTCCCTTAAGTAGTTAACATATGTAGGTATGTTAAAATCCCCCAAAATTATCAGATCGTCATCATTAGTAAAATAATCAGAATTTAACATTTCGTCGAACGTTGTATCATAAACTTGAACACCAAGATTGTGGTACAAATAAGGAATATACAAACTGCATCGATGGGGACAACATTAGCCTTAAACTAGGGTTCATGATTTCTCGAGCTTATCAATTTCTCGGGTCTCTAGAATTCTCGAGGCTAATTTCTCGGGTCTTCTCGTTGTCGAGAAATTTACAAATTGGTGTGTACTACACTTTGTAAACCGTCTGAACTAGCTATAGTCGAAACACTAATGAACTTGTGTGTATTACAGTGTTGCTAACCAAGCTCGCTGAAAATTCCCAATTTTTCTGTGTGAAAAAAATCCCTAGAATTTCCTAGATCAAAATTAAATAGAAAAATAATTTACGAAAATGACTTTATTGTCAGAAAAGTTCAAAAAATACATAAAAATAAAATCTCATGGTAGCAATGGACATAGATAGCAAAATGAATTAACAAAAATAAAAGTTTCTAAACAAAAAAAAACAATTTTAAAAAATTCTTAAAATCAATCTTTTTTTATAAAGGTTTTCCTTTTTCATATTCTAAATGTTTTTCATTTAATGAATAATTTTGGCAGCAGTTTTCACTAGAAAGACGAATTAAACACACTGCATTTAATGCCTCACTGATAATTAATTTTGCTTATTTTTAAGGTCGGTAACGACTGAATCCTCGCTCAGTCTCGGCATTACTGTGGGGCAACAAATACACGAACTTGACATTTCTTTTTTTCCTTAGTATTTTGTGGGCAACAATCACAAAATACGAAAGGGCAACAACATGCAGAGAGATGCTGAGCAGTTTTCGATCTGTAATTCCCCGAAAAGCAATTTTTGAAAAGATACAAATATCAAACCATAACCCAGGGCGGATTTAATAGGTACTTGTCATTAGTAGTCCATTTAATATTAAAATTGATAAATTGACTAAAATTCTATAAATTGAACCGAAAACAATCCAAAGTTGAAAATTCCCTAGATATTAGATAAAATTCCTTTTTCCCCTATTGTAGGAAAATCCCCAGAAATAGGGAATAATTTCCTAGGTTGGCAATGGTGTATTACCTACTGTATTGTACATGTATAAAACGACGCCGCCAGAGCGCTTGCCGCGCGCGATCGGCGAGATCAAAGGGTACCACTGCGCTTTGGCCCGTGCCGCCCTGCCGCCGCGCGTTTAAAACAAACGGCAAACGCAAATAGTTTTATTTTATAATTTCATAGAGTCAAATATGACTTCTCGAGTTCTCGAGTTTTCTCGGGCTTGATTTCCGGGGAACAAAGCCCAACGATTTCCCGGGAATTCTCGAGCCGAGAATTCCCGGGAATGAACCCTACCTTAAACCTAGCATATCAATTTTGGGCTCGGTAAATGAAAAATTAATTGGAACCCCATTATAGGTTTTGTTTAGGGCAATCAATACCCCACCACCTCTGGTAGTATTGGTTAACTCGAAATCGCGATCTGACCGAAAAATACTATAATCACATGCATCATACACACTAGAGTCTAACCAGGTTTCGGTTAGGGCTATAAGATCAAAAGAAGATAAAAAGGAGGTTTATGAAGTTCATGTTTTTGTTTTTAAAACCGCGTACGTTTTGGTAATACATTGAAAAGTCTAACTCCGTTTGTGATTCAGAGATAGTGCCATTGAACAAACACCCATCATTACTTATTTGCTATTTACCAGTTACCAAGGACGTCTTGTATGCATCCAATCTTTTTTTATAAATGGGACACATTTAACAGAATCCCAGGCAGCATGCTCAATATTATTTTCAGACTTTGCATTAACGCAGTTAATACATTTTAAGATACTTGTGTTACATTCAGAAATACCATGATTAAGAGAACATTTAGGCAGTGTTGCTCACTACTCTTGCAATTCTGAATAGTGATTTAAACCACAACATTTATAACAGATCTTTAACTCCACAGCATCATAAACAGTACAAGAGTCATAATCAACAAGCAAGCGGCCATTGCGTAAGATTTTACAATATGATATCGGATCAACATCTAAAATTGCTTGATATACATTATTCCGGTTACGAGTAGGCCACACCTTTAGCACGCTACACTCACTCGTTATCACCAAACACGTCATTTTGTAACTTAAGTTTTGATAGTAATTCATCTTCACGAATTTGTTCACTCAATCCTGACGATCTTCAACCTTGGATTTTTGTTTTTAATACCCTTTTATTTCATACTGATCAGCCAAAGCACGACTAGCAAGGCTTTTAAATTTTTCAGCATCGTTTTCATTATTACATTCTATTAAAATGCCGCCATTACTAATGTCCTTGACTCGCGACATCCGTATATTGGCATTCACATGGTCAACTTTTTGTTTTACTTCAGATTTCGTGACGGCATTAGTTTGGCCAGCAGTTTTTGGCTTAATTGATACCATAATCTTTTTCTTAAGTTAAGTATTTGCTTTATGATGTTTAGTTCTTTATTAGCTTTCTTTAGATAAAGGACTATTTATAAGTCTATGTATGCTGAAATTTTTAAAATCAGTATAAGAAGGTTTACGATACATTTCATAACTATGTTTATTGTTTTTTTATTGGTCTAAGAAGTTTATTGAATGATTAGGTGGATTTATATAAGCAGCAGTTTATCAGTTAAACTGCGGGACATGCAATAAAGTTTACATAGGGCGAACTGGCAGAAACTTTAAAACTAGAATTAAAGAACACACGATTTGTTTTAACAAAAAGCGAGAATATTCGAATTGTGCTTAGCATTTATTAGATTATAATCATGAATTTGATCCCAATTTTAAATTATTAAGAAAGAATATAGAATATAGAAAATAAAAACCAAAAACTTAACTTCCTCAAATGTATGGAAATTAATAACGTGAACTTGAGGAATTTCCCAGTATTATTTTAATCTTTCTTAGAGTATTGTAAAAGGGCCTAAAATTGCATAAATAGTAAAACATATTTAGGTACTAACAACTATTGTAATATTTGAAGAAGCCACAGTGTCGGTGAAACAATTGTTATATTTTAAGTTTAACTCGTTAAACGGCTTTTTTTAAGAATTAAATGAAATTAAAATATAGGGTTAATAAAAGTGACTTTTATATAATTAAAAAAAAAACAATTTTTTATCGTCTGTGAAACGAGATATTACCAATCAAATTGTTCATAATTAACATTGTCGATATCTGTCATGTATGAAAGCCGTGCATTTCGAAATATTTCGCAAACAGTTCTTACGATGTTTTTTAAAAACTAATGCAATATAAATCAAGGTATTAGAAAATTTAAAAAAAAAACGCATTTTTTGATCGTTTTGTTAAAAAGATGTTAATTTTTTAAAGTTTACTTGTGTTGTGTACAGTCTCCTACAAAAATAATATTTTTAAGCATTGAGAACCTCTAACTTTTGTTAAAGTGTATTCGATCTTATTTGGAACAGCGCTAAATTGGTGGTCCATTCAAAATACTGCATCACGAATTAAACTAAAATAGTAAAAAATATAATGATCCGTACTGGTACTAGTCCCGGCCCGTTCAAGAATCAATTATTGTTAGAAAGAGATGAGCGAGTTCGGCGCAGATGGCATGGAAGAGACGAAGAGAAAAGATGTTTATCCCAATCTCGGTTTGACTTGTGGACTTTGTGGTTTTACTTACTATATGGCGATACTTCTGTCTACGATTGTCGCGAGTGAACCTTAATATAAAATTATTGAAAATTTAACAAGTTTGTTTGTTTTTTACATATTTCGAATATGAAGTATCAGCCAACTCTAGTCGTTATTTTAGAGATAAGTTTTAAATCACCCTGTATAGTAAATTTGATACAAAATCGTGTGTTTTTTTGTTCTCCTTAATTTGAGTTGGATTTATGAATGTTTAATGTCATTTCCTCGTTTTGTTTTTAAAGAAATGTAATCGTTAATCTTATTTTTTTTAGGTACTAAACATGTCCAAGTTGTCATAGATGTAAGATTTTCGATAGCTGCTTGAATTTTACCAAAAATGGTGCTTACTTGTTTTTAATCTTTAACCTCCCTAAATAGAATTTCTTCTCTTTAATTCTTTCAAATTTTATACGAAGTTCCATTTTTAGTAAAGTCCATGCGACATCTGTTATTAGTTGTTGACTTAGAAATATGAAAGTTTTTATTTTTAATTATTGACTGAGTGATACCTAGTTGAATTTGTATTACATTGTTGATATAAGCTGGTTTATTTAAATATAATAGTGGATTACCATAACGGCTCAATCAGGTTTTTAAAAATAGTCTTATCATTAACACTGTTTAATTACAGAGTGTCTCATTTACAAGGAAATTAAATTCAGAGCCTAAATACCCTAATTGCAAGATTTTGTCTTTATTTTCGGGAAAAATTATGATTATTCTGTGTATGTATTCTTTCCCTGAGAAAAGGTAGTGGTTCGGATTCTACATAAAACTGTAGGTCCCGCTTTTATGAAATTATACAGAACTAGCTTTCTTAGCAGTTAATTGTTTAATTTCGGTTGCTTAAAACGGTTCCATGAGGTGCAGTTGCATGTTTCCATACTTAACAACGTCGAGGGAAATGAAACATGGGTTTAAACAACTTATTTCTGACACGCGCACTACGATAGTACTTCTAGGCCTAGTCCAAACCCCATAATAAGTCCACAGGTAACTAAGTGTACTCATGTGCAACCTGGCAATGCTGACAATCAGTTTTACTTCTTGGTTGGTACTCTTCTTGTCAGCTTTGCAAACTTTAGTACAGTGAGCGCTGACAGTAGTCCAATGGTGACCACCTGCAAACACTGTTGTGCGTGGTTTGGATTCTACGGTAAACTGTAAGTCCCGTCTAAATAACGTCTGGTCGTCAATGATGGTAATTTCTAGAACGTAGACTTGATACAAATTTTTGTGTATTGTCTTAAGTAAAAAAAAGATGTAAACAGTTTTTACAACCCCTATAGATCCGGATACTTATTCATTTCTATGGTCAGCTCATTTTAGTTGTAAAAGAACAAGACAAAATATGAAAGTATTTCATAAAATAATAATATTCTCCCTTCTTACCGTCGCGTCGTTTACTTTTCCTAAGTATGGCAAGTATACCAAATTTGAAACCAATATCTTTTTTCGTTCGGGAGTTAGCGTCTACAGACAGACGAAAATGGAAAACCATGCTTTTTGTAATCTTGGGAGCCCAAAACGTAAAGCCCTGCAAAAGCCTCAAGGTGCGATTTTTTCGCGATCAATACTTTTCTCAAAGCTAGGGAAGTAAAGGTTGTAGAGTTCTAGGTGCTATAAAGCATTGGATCAAAGAAACAATCAGAACAGATTACTTAGTTTTTTCTGAAATTTTTAAAACTTGTAAAATCAATGACTAGATAAACTAGTCGATCATTGAAAGAATACTATCTAAAAAGAGAAACCAAATTTATGAGACACTCTGTAATAATTTTTTTAATATAAAATTAAATTTATTGAGCATTTTTTAAAACAAAATTTAATTAACTAGCCATCTTTAAAGCAGAAAAAATAAATTATAGGATATTGCTAAATTTTTGTGTCAATTATATGACAAAGTAAGAAAATCACAATTTAGCATAAAATTTACGTCTAAAATGGTTTAATCTGTAAAAAATAAATGTTACCAACCTTTAATTTTGCCATGGTAACAAACACACGTTTAGGTGGCTTAATTTTCCTAATTTTGCCATAAAGTATAGTATTCTATTTTTAATAGGCTTATTTTTATTATAGACAATAAAGTTAGGCAATCAATTTTTTGTAGGTTGTATTTTTTGTTAGTTCAATTAGTTTACAAAACAGTTTTACCCAATCTCATAGTTTAGTAAGTTTTATTTATTTATATAAACAATTTAACAAAAAAGCAGGTAATTTAACGTGTTTAAAGCTCGAAAGAATTAAAAGACTGATAGGATTTTTTTTATTTAATCAATTTGGGGGGCGTCCATTAATTAGTGAATTTGGAGATTTTTTGGTCCCCCCTCCCCCCTAGTGAGATGTAAAATTTGGCTCGTCTCCCTCCCCCCTAATCTCACGTAAGATTTCTTATAATGCGTATTTTTAGTGTAAATACGTTAATCTGTGCCTAATTGCGTTGGATTTATTTAAAAAATATATATAATTTGCTTAATTATTTTTATTTAAGACTGAATACTATTTAAAACAATGTACTAAAAACCTAGTCTAAAATCATAGTAAGAAAATATCATTGTGTAAGATTAACTATCCTGTAAGTTATCGATCGATTATCTGCAAACTCGACTTAACTTTAATAATAAAACAATAAAAACATTACTTACGCAAATGTGTCAAATAACCGCCATTTCGAAGAATACACTTATAAAAACTTAATAAAAATGAAATAAGACTCTATTCAAAGTCTCGGAAGTATTAAAAAGGTTGCCTGCATTTAAATTTGCGTCAATAAATCTTGACGCGTGTTTACTGAAGGCTTGTAAATTTTAAGAGCATCCCACAAAAATAAGTCGCACATTTTAAAATCCGGAGAACGTAGTGGCCATTTTACAAGTGCATTTTTTTCTGTTTCAATCCATCGGTTGGTATATTGGTTATGTGAATATAACCAAACAGCAACGCCAAAATGGGATGGGGTCGGACCATGTACACTATAGTTCTTTCCGAAGTAAGAATTGATTATTGCTAATGACATATAAACAGAATATCGGGTCTGTGTTTTAGACGTCTTTGACTGTTAGCTATCTTTTAGCTGGAGCCCTTTACTACAACTTGAATATTAACCGATTATGTTCCTAATTTTGCATTAATTCGTACGTTTTTCCTTTAGACTACAACTTAAACTTTTCTTTCTTTGTTATTTTGCGTTTAGTATTTTTAATTATCTAAATTAAAAAACATTTAAGAATCTCAATTATCTCGCTTAGGTATCTATTTTAACTAAACTCTTTGTTTCAGTTTTTAAAATTCCCTAATCTATGCAGAAGTAGTTTAGTAAAGACCAAGCTGGAAAAACCCCTAACTTACTTACTGCTAAGGTTAAACATCGGAAAACCCGGCACCCACGGTACTCTGGTACATACGTAGTAATCTTTCGTGGGCTGTCATAAAGATAAAAAAAAGATTTGTGTAAAGAACTCCTATTAAGTCTTTTAATTCAACTTCTCTATTACTTGTGTACGCATTTGTTTTCGCTGATATATTCCTTGCAACATATTGTCAATATAATTTAAAATAAATTATCTTGTTTGTTTTTATTTTATAAATGTAAAAAAAAATATGTTTTATAATAACAGAAATTACGTATTTTTTGTTCTGGTTTTGTTTTAATTTACCTATTAAGGGTGGCCTTTCCCTATGTTGAAAGGCGGTTGTCTTCGATACTTAATAACTCAAAAAATACATTGTTAAATAAATAAAGTAACTAGAAGTTTTGTTAGCAATGTAAAGCTCAAGAAAGGTAATAAATTCATATTACAGAAAATATTATGAAAAATATTAAATTATGACCGGGCTCAAGAAAACGTCATTTAAAGACACAAAAAAATCAATATTCTGTCAAAGTGTCATGACATTTTAGGTATTTATTGTTACCTTGTTCGATTTTTTATTTTAAATCGCAGATATCCTATATAATCAAAATGGGATAAAATCAATTTTGTTGTTACTAAAAAAGCCTTTTTTTAACGTATCGAAAAAATGGGACCGTTTCAAAAAATGGACCAGTAAACAAGGTTCTAGTTTCGTGTTCTTCAGGATTTTAAGGAAACAAATATACACCACACATTTGTTTCTAAATATAATAAAAACCAAAAATATGGCCCTGTTCAGTCCTCGTTGGATGACCCTGTACTTGAAAATAAATTTATGAGTAAAAAAAGTGTAATAATGACAATATATTGCAAAGAAAATTGGTAAAAAACATTACGTTATACTTTTAATACATTTTTTTAAATAACTTTATATTTGGTACTTAATTTAGTTTTAAAAATAATAATTTAACATATTGCAAAAAAAATCGAGTTGTATCTGTTAAAGGCCGGATTTAAGTAATTCGACAAATATTAACGTCTTTTATTTATTTGCTACTTCGGTTCAGCATGTTTTTAGTTTTTTTTTTTTAATTAAAAGCTGTGTTTAGTATGGGCGACTCTCATCAGGTCTGTTGGCTGAATGCATTCACCCTGTTCTGTTCGTTCGAACTAAAATGTTCAGGTCTGAACGTAGCCTACAAGGTGCCGTGAAATGCAATTTCGTTGACGGATAATGGGTTAAACACATTTGATGAACAGTATTAACATGTTTGGTAGCTTTATTGAAATTAAAAACAAATAAAATCTGAGCCTTTCTAAAGTAAATGAAAGACGTTATTAATTAAAGGAAGGCGTATAGAACAGGCCATACATTAAAAATGTATTGTATGTTTTAAGATTAATAGATTTTACATGAGTTTACCTGCGTTGCAAAAAATTACCATCGTTTTCAGTGGAATTCCTAAAAGTTCCTGTCAAATGCGCAATTGCAGGTAGCCATGAAATATGTGCTCACTCTCCGTACATACACGATTTTGTCCAGATGTTATTTATTATGTAGAAATATAGCTTCGTTCGTTGAGCATTCCATATTTATCAATAATTCTCCATTCTCCTGCAGCATAACAAATTTTGAATTTTAGTTGAGCACCATTTGTAACTGTCGCTCTATCGTTAAATATTTTTTAAGCTTAGAAATTATTTCAATATTTCTACTTCTTACCGCCAACGAACATAGCTAATAGTACAGTTTACACAGCAAAACAAAAACTTTTTTGGTACCATAAATTTAAAAGGAAAGCACCAGAAAAAAATTTTTAGGTAATGCATAGAATCAAAATCTGCATATAGGTTAGCTTTTCCAGTTTTCTATATGGAAAAACCTAAAAAAATAGCCATTTTTTTTCTTTTAAAGCGGATTATTTTGATTTAATTGTAATATAATGGCGATAAGGTAAAGAATCGAGAAACAAAATGATTTTTTATAAAACCTTATCTAAAAGAAAGTGGGGAACACTGCGAAAATTGACAATTTATCGAAATATTCATAACTCGAAATTGGATAGCTGATCTTCCAGAAAATGATTGTTTATAATATATTGTTTAAACAGGTTAAAGACGGGCGATGTCCGACAAGTGTTTTTTTATTAATTGTGTAGTGATATTTTAGACGACTCAGCGTATTAACTGTAAATGTCCAATATGAATTTAGTTTATTTTACCACTTGTATATTTTTTAATTTCCATATAACTGGAGAAAAGTGTTAAAAACGGCTGCGAACATTGCGTTAAACGCGCTGTCCATGAGGGTCAATGGAAGCTAGGGGAAAGGCACCTACAGCATTTGCATTCTACATTTCTTCTGGCTTGCCTTAACCTCCCGCTACTCTGCTTCAAGAGCGAGATCGCGCGTTGGGCGCAATATTCGGAACCGTTTTTCACATTTCTAGCCAAATGGGTATTTTGTATAGGTTTTTCCATATAAAAAACAGGGAAAAGCTAACTTTTGTACAGATTTTGGTTTTTATGTTCTGTGCACCACTTTTCAAAAAATAGCACGGGTGGTTTGCAGTTAAATTTTAGGTACCAAAAGAATATCTGTAGACTATGTTATAATGCAAATTAATTTCTAAAGTTACCTTTAAAATACGCCTTTGTCCTTCTGACGACTATACAACTTACGTGCATAAGTATTTTGGTTTATATAAAGTCTAGAATGGAAACTGCCGATTCTCCTAAATATTGTGTGTCCCAAATAGTATTATTTTTATTTGTTGTAGCATGAAAACTTTATACAAAATTATTTTACTTAGTGAATATCCCCTTTATATCTTTGCTTCTTGCATTGCTAAATACCAATCTTTTAATATCCATATACACAGATGCGGTATTATTTTAAGTAATATTTTTTTACCGTTGGGAAAAATAGCAAAAATAATGATCTTTATAAAAATATAAACTTTATTTTTCATCAATATTGCACGAAAAATTTAAAACATTAAACAAATAAAATAAAAAGACAGTTTTCAATTTTACTGGTCTTCATTACTCGTATTTTTTTACCGTTGGGACTGCACTTATTGTTGTCCTCTATTTTCCAGTCGCAAAGGGAGCATCTTCCTCTGGCCTTCTCAGGTATTTTTTTTGGCTCTTTTAGACCGTATTTTTACTATGTTACCGTTGGGACCTTTGCGTTCTTCTTTGAACGGAATAATTGCCACACATTTGGTCCACTGCATCGATTCCTCCTTTGTGGAATTATAAAACATAACAATATCTGGTTTGTTACTCTGTGGATCCATCCCATCATCATCATGCATCGATGACAGTAAAATAACAGATTTGTTCTTTTTTTGCTATACGAAACGAGGTAACATCATTTTGAAAAGCAAAAATTGAAGAAGGGCTAGGTCTTGTTTTGTTAGGCAAGGTATTTCCCTTGTTTTTTAAAGTACCTACTAAAGTGATCTTTTTAGCCAGTAGTTCCTTACTCAAAGGATAACTGGTATGCAATTATCACTTGTCAAATTTCGATTTTTCCTTTATAAGGTTCACATAGTCTATGTACACAATTGCTGTGGGGGTGTGTCCGTCATGTACGGCCCTGGCAGCTGCTTACCGCAATATAACTCCATATTGCTAACATAAAAGTTTTGGAATCATACGGCAAAAATTTTTCAAACCATATTTGGCTGGTTTTTGGGGTTATACTGAATAAACACCACAACGCCCTCGAAAGGCAACTAGCATTTCATCAATAGTGAGGAATTCTCCCATACTGTAGTTAGCCTTACACTGGGTAATAAATTTCTCAAAAACTGATCTAATTGGGGCCATTTTATCAGTTTGTCGCCTTAAATGTCGATCAGTAATGTCATCGAATCTAATTGCGGTAAGTAGAAACAAAAATCGTCTGGAGCTCATGCATGCCAGGAAATTTCAATGCCTGTACGTCTGATATGACCAAAGTTCTTGAAAATTTGTGTGACCCTGCTTTTACTCAATTAGGAAAGAAGTCCAAAAAATGACAACAGTTCTTCTGTTGTCGTTTCTTCTCATCTCTTGCTCTCGCAAAATTTGCTTGCTTATTTCTTATGAAAATATTTGTACAAGTTACTATGTCTTCAATTATCTCGTCAGTAATAAATTGAAAAAAATTTGACATCTCGTCAGTAACTGTTTCTTTACTAATTTTCGGCGCAGGAAATATCTTTATAATATTTTCTTACTTGTTTTTGCGTACTTACTAATGATGGATGCTTTTTCCATATTGTTTCTTATCTTTTCCTAAGTAAGACAGTGTTCCATCTTCCATTTCTTCTTCAAAGTCCATATTCTCTGGTATTTCAATTTGCATCTTCTTCATGCAGGTTCCTTACAGCTTGCCACTGTTCTATATTGTCGATGTCGCTGATATAATCTTTACTGGCTATATTATCATCTGGAGGCTCATTCATTATTGCATTTGCTAAATTTTCTAGTTCTTGTTCCGTTAATTTATTTGGATTCCTTATAATAACGGTATCCCTAAAAAACAGTGGAAATGAAGTAAAATATGATTCAAAATTTAAAAAAACACCTATCAAAACACAAAAATTATACTTACATTATTAGTCGCTACAGAGTATTTTATTCACACGATAAGAATAAAGCCACTGTACTACCTAACCGTTGCGATTGAAGGCTTGTCGCTTACTGACGATGCAGTCGGGAGTCTTCGCTTGGGTTAGGTTGACGTTGAAGTGAAAATCACGTCGCGCTAAAATCGCGCGGTTTTAAGTAAACAGTGTGTATTTTTTACACGCTAACTTATTCACCAAGGTTAAGTAATATTTTTTACCATTTGAAACAAAATTAAAAAATAAAACTGACCAAAAGTAGAAAAGAAGATATAAACGGGACATCTATAACTAATCTCACGATTCCAATTTCAGTCCATTTATTGTTGAAGCCGATTTATGTTCGGTAGAGTCGTTCCGTGTCCCTGGCAAAACATGAATAAACAATGGATTTTGCATTAAGTTTGCAAAATCCAATATTGGTATATATAAATACCGGTTGAAGGTGCCAAAAAGTTTTGAATAAAGGAACCATCTGTTTAGTCTGTCCCAAATTGGTGACGCGTATATTGAAACCTCGAAAACTCTTCGATAGAGAAAAAACAGTTAAACGTTAAAATTTTACAAAAAACAGAAAAAGCTAAATCCAAACCCTTTCTATTTAACCCTTTTTGATGGTTTCAAGGAACTAAATACAGTCATCATCAATTTGGGAAACACTCTATATTAGACTTTAATGTCTGGAACCAATCATGTTATGCTGAGAGGAGATGGAGGCGAAACTAAAGTAGAATGTCTAATTTTACATTGAGTTACTCTTAAAATATTTTTTATTAGATTTTTACGATAACATTCTAGTCTCTATAAATGTGGCTTCAAAACTACAATGGGTACTTTTGGAAACTCTTAATATAATTGTTTAAGTATTATAGGTGATCTACCAGTGATTTTACTGTTTTATTGCTTAGAATTCTGTTGTTAAATAGAAAAAAAGAATTCGCATTTTTGTTTTATTATTTGTCAAGCCAAGCTACATCCTTTAAGCGTAACAAAACTCCAGCGATTTTTTTGTCTCTCCGCAACAAGTACTTTTAAACGCGCTTTAACTTATGATGGGTCTGGTTCATGGTCTCGGTCTTCATGGATTTTGCATAAAATTAACATTTTTTCACAAAAAGTAAAAAATTCTAGGGAAAATTAGTAACAACAAAATTTGACTTTCTAAAGGGTGTCCCAAAATTAACGCAAGATTTGAATTTGCCGCCATTTGTGCAGTGAAGTGTTGGCAACCCTGAAAAAAAAGCAATTTGACAGCTAACAGTATAGGGTTATTAAAAATGGAGCGTTACACGATAGAACAACGTGTCTTCATTATTAAAGAATATTTCAAAAATAGTGAAAGCTTGGCGGCTGTAGTTCGAAAATTTCATACAAAATATGGTCGGAATAGTGTTTTAACTTCGTCAACTGTGAAGAGATTAATTGAAAAATTCATGGAGACTGGATCCGTTGGGGACGCCAAACACACTGGTCGTCCAAAAACAAGCCGTTCAAATGTGAATATCGAAGCAGTGCGTGAGAGTGTTGCTGACAATCCAGGAACCTCAATTCGACGTCGTGGACAAGAATTGCAAATTTTAAGAAGCTCTCTACAGCGTATACTCACCAAAGATATGTGTCTTCATGCTTACAAAATTCAATTAACACAACAATTGAAGCCTAATGACCATGTACAGAGAAGAGAGTTCGTTGAATGGATTATTGAACATCAACAAATGGACCCTGATTTTTCGAGCAAAATCATCCTAAGCGATGACGCACATTTTCATCTTGATGGCTTTGTTAATCGCCAAAATTGCCGCATTTGGGGTTCGGAGAACCCACATGTGATTGTCGAAAAACAAATGCACCCACAACGCGTGACTGTATGGTGTGGATTTTGGGCTGGAGGCATAATTGGGCCATATTTTTTTGAAAATGATGCTGGTCAAGCAGTGACTGTTACTGGTGCTCGATATCGCGACATGATTACACAGTTCTTTCTGCCAAAATTGGATGATATTGATGTGTCCAATATGTGGTTTCAACAAGACGGTGCCACATGTCATACAGCCCGTGAAACAATTCAATTACTGCATGAGACATTTCCAGGTCGTGTACTCTCTCGTTTCGGTGATCAAAATTGGCCCCCTAGATCGTGTGATTTAACACCATTAGACTTCTTTTTATGGGGTTATTTGAAATCACAAGTCTATGTCAACAAACCCACAACTACGTGTGCATTAAAGGAGGAGATTCAACGCTGCATCAACGAAATTCAGCCACATTTATGCAGAATGGTCATGGAAAATTTCGACAAAAGAGTGCGCATGTGCATGCAAAGCCGTGGAGGCCATTTGCCCGATGTGTTATTCCATACATAACCCTATCCTATGTACTTTATGAGTCAATAAAAATATAACTATCAAAAGACTAAAAACGGTGTTTTCTATTTAATTCAAATCTTGCGTTAATTTTGGGACACCCTTTATATATTTAAGCAAGAAAAAGTAGTATTTTCAATGAGACAGGATTATAATAGGCCAATAAAGTTTAAAGACTTGTTTGGACCGATGTCACTATTTGTTACACCAAAATTCGATTGTTCATACATTCAAGCTACCCTAAATTGAAGAAGCTATAAAAGCTACAATAGAAGCTATAAATTTTTGTTTCGACCAATATAACTTTTTGTAATACCAAAATGATTTTACCTATTTAAACAAAAATTTTAAAAATATATATTTTTAGATAATTGGGGTTAACAATAGGCCAAAATAGTTTATGACATCATTTTCCTTTAAAGCTAACCTAATTTAAGTTAGCTGTAGAAGCTTGAACAGAAATTATGATTTTTTTCGACGGATGTCACTTTTTGTAATACCAGAATTCGGTTCTTTGCATATTTAAACAAGAAAAAAGATTCTATACTTAAACAGGGTTAGTAGTAGGCCAACATAGCTCAATTACATCATTTTCCTTTAAAGGTAACCTAATTTGAAGTTATTGTATGTAGAAGCTCGAATAGAAACTATGAATTTTTGTTTCGACCGATGTTACTTTTTATACACCCAAATTTAATTCTTCTCGCATTTAGACTAAAAAAAGAACATTTTAGTTAACTTGGGTTAACTACAGGCCAACATTTAAAAGCTAGCCTTATTTAAACAGTTATGTGTTACTTTTTGCAACACCTAAAATCATTTTTTCACATTTATTTCTGCTGGTGTCTTATTAGGACTGTTCACTGCTTGGTAGTCTGACTGTCCTGCTACTGGTTGCTTGAACTGGTCTAACTGACACTGAAGTGTAGGATTAAGAGAATGGGACATTTGGCACGCCTAGAACTGAAAAAAATTATCCAGGTTTCACCGATATTACCGTACACGTAAATTTTTAATTTTAACACTCTTTGACCTGAAGAAAGCATCTAGGTTTTAGCAATATCAGCGTACATGATGGTACAGTAATAGATAAATAATTAATTTGGGTTGATTTTTTTCTAATTGTTGAAAAAAATAAAAGACGTTTTTCTTTTGGTTTCTGCCTGAAAAATAGAGATATCCGACATCTGTTTCTTTTTATAAATATTGATATCCAGCTACTTTTTCAATGCATTATTGGTCTTTATGTACTTTCGAACGTTTCTTGTTTTATTTTTTTCTTTTTTTTTCGATTTAGGATTAGGAATTTTGCATTATTCAGGCAGGAAAATGATATCACTTGATTATAATATTAGTTATTACAGAGGAATTCAACCGCAGAGCTAGTTATTTGATAACAGTGCAGTAAATTCATTAGTTTCACTAGTCTTAGGTAACAATGCTTTCCATAAAAGTGAATAAAGTATTTTTTTATTTTATTTTTTTTGTTTGCTGCCCAATTGTACGAATTATTCCAGGTAAATAAATAGTTTTAATTAAATCGTTGCGATATTCACATGTCAATCCCTAAAAATAATTTAAAATTTAAATAAACCGCATATATTTTTTATATTATCAAGGAATAGTAATTAGTGTGATGTTTATTTCTTAAATATAAGGTGTTCGTTTCTTTGTTCTATTGTTCAATATTTGCTAATTCACCTGAGTGTTGTCGGCAAATGCAGCAGCAACTTTTTAGTAATGTTTTTGAATGTGTCCAACTAAATAAAACACCTGTTAACTTATATTTATTTAAAAAGTATTGAATGTACAATCTAAAGTTTTTTTATGCACACTTTTCCTTTTTATTTTGTCTTTTTATGAAAACCAACTTTGGAATTTTTCACAGTTTTCAAAACTCCATGTGTCCCTCAAAAAAAAAAAAATGTTTGCAGCAAGGACCTAAAATCGTATAATAGAATCAATTTCCTATTTTAATTTACAAATATCGCAAATCCGAACGCGAAAATTACAAAGTATTAAACGATCAGAATTTACCATCGACTTAACCCTGCTGCCAAACGCACACTGCTTGCAGAATCCCAACTGGAGAACCCATATCACTGGAGCTTCACTTGTCTTGAGAAATGAAGCAAAAGGTTTAGAATGCACACTTGCCGTCTACGTGGTAACAGCCGTTATCAAGTGCATTCAAATAATAATGCTTGAAAATTATTTCACGTGTATCTATATATATATATATATATATATATATATATATATATATATATATATATATATATATATATATATATATATATATATATATATATATATATATATATATATATATATATATATATATATATATATATATATATATATATATATATATATATATATATATATATATATATATATATATATATATATATATATATATATATATATATATTTATAACACTTTATCTGTCCACGTGATTCTAAATTATGGCTTGAGCCAAAATCATGAAATTTGGCACAGTAGAATTAGTCCGAACAGAGAACCTTTATATAGTTATATAGAACCTAACGAAGCCCGTTTATTTGAATCGGGACAAAAATAGGAAGCAAAAAAGTGTTTTTTTACCGTTAACCGCACGGAAGGCGTCTAGTTAATTAGTTTATACGGATACTTTATTTTATAAATGGATCAGTAAATATATATATTGGCGAGACAATACTTGTTTATATTCCTATTATAGTGGTATATATTATTATAGTATTATATATATATCATATATAGTTATTATATATATATATGTTAAATATTATCAAGAGGATATATATATATATGATATATATATATATATAGATATATATATATAGTGTATATATATCAGAGATAATAGAAATATATATTCCTATATGGGGCAAGAATATCGATACCGCCAGAGCTATTCAATATATATCAAAATAAATACGTATATATAATATATAAATATAATATATACGTATATAGGTATGCTCGGGAGAACCCAAAATGCAGAAAAGTACTACTTAATATTGTCTTTCTCGCTAACCTAAATTTCTTTTGCACGGTCAAAAATATGATTTTTGCCGTTAACAATGAAATTGTTATGAAAAAAGAAGACAGGCTTTTCATCGCAAATATATATAATGAATATAATATAATATTATATGCATATATATTTATATATATATATATATATATATATAAATGATATTATATGGCCATTCTTTATATATATAATATATAACTATATATACCTGATACCTTTATGAAAATATATATATATAGTATATATCCTATATATAATATATGAAAATAGTATATATATATATATATATATATATATAAATCCCCTCCCCACTATGCTTTATAGTATGATATATATAGTTTATAGGCATATATATAGGCGCAGACGATATATATAGCACGGTCTATAGACTTAACTCCTATATATATATATCCCTCTGGGGTTATTATATATAAATATATATATATATATATAAATATATATACTATATATATATGCAATTACATAGATATCGACATAGGTATTATATATACTTTCGCCATATAATATATATCAAAATATTTATTTGTCTGTACCCACGTGATTCTAAATTATGGTAAAATTCAAAATCATGAAATTTGGCACAGTAGTAAGTCTTTAGCTAAAATTAAAATTAAGAGTGGCTAGAACCTAACAGAAGCCCGTTTTTGAATCGGGACAAAAATATGGGGCATATTTAAAAGTGTTTTTTTACCGTTAACCGCACGGAAGGCGTCTTACGGAGACATAGGCTACTTAATATTGTCTCTCGCCTGGCGGAGACAGGCTTTTCATCTAGTATATACTAGGCACTTAGCTAAGCACATGTGCGTTATAGTATAGTCCGCTGGCCAGAATAGTTATTTCAAAGTCATCAAGTGCTTCACTTAATTGACCTAATGAGTCGCCACGTGATAAATGTTAAGTATACTCAAAAAAAAAACAAATAATAAAATTCAACTTTAAGCTGGTTAGTAATGAAGTATTTTGCGTTGCGCCAAAAGACCGATAGACAGAAAGAAATAAAAGAAAAACCATGTTTTTCGTAATCCTAGATAACCTAAAATGTAGAAATCTTCAATAGACTCATGGTGCGATTTGGTCACAATTGCTAGCTTAAGATTAAGCTAGCAGAACCACAGCAGGATCTTGGTAAATGAATAAGGCATACTAAGGAGCCTAAAATGATGGCTTACCTAAAACATTAAAAGAGACAAGGTACTTTTTTTTTTAAGATTGGGATTTATGGCCAACTAAGATTTTCTTGAAAATACAAAGAGCAAAAATAAATTAAATACGGTGATTGCAGAGCCTAAAAATATGGCATGCATTTTGTTATAAAAATGGTTTGTTTTTGGAGATACTGATGTGGTTCTGCTGGTTTAACCATAAGCTAGTAGAACTACAAAGTTAAAAAAATTATATTTGCTAAACTAAGTGATTTACATTAATGAAACTGGGTTTACTAAGGCACCTAAAATGATGGCGTACTTAAAACACAAAAAAAACGAGGTATTTTTTTTAATTGAGCTGTAGTATGGTCAACTATAAATTTCTTGCAAAAACAAAGAGTTAAAAAAATTAAAATACGGTGATTGCAGATCCTAAATATATGGCATGCATTTGGCTTTAAAAATGATTTGAATTCGGAGGTATTGATGTCGTTTTGCTGTCTTTATCTTAAGCTAGCAGAACCACAACGGAAAAAACAAATAATTACTGAATGAAGCGACCATTACTGGAACATACTATTGCGCCCAAAATGATGCTAAATAAAAAAAGGTTTTCAAAATGTGTACATATAATGAAAATATTTTTAATATTAAAATATTGCAGTCTAGCAGTACACGATTCGTTTTTAAATATATATATTTGTTTTTTTTATGTCTCATTGTTTTCAAATGCCAATATATGCCAATGAAGAGCCTAAAAATGTGGCATATCAACACAAAAAAATTCTATTTACCAAGATCCTGGTGTGGTTCGACTAGCTTAATCTTAAGCTACAAGAACTATGGATTTTTCTGAAAAAACAGAGGGCGTTATTGTTTTAATATTATGATTCTACAGGGTCATCCAACGATTAGTGAATAGGGCCACATTTCCGGCATTGAACACGAATATGACATGACAAAATTGGGCTGATAGTTATAGGAGGAATTGTAAAACTCCAGAAGGCGACGTTTACACCGTTTTTAGCATGCATCGGGTACACCGCAGGCCCTTGCCAATGTCATATGCGTGTTCAGCGACCTCAAAAACCCCTGAGTCACAAAATTGGATTGATATTAAGAGGAATTGTCGTAAAACTCCAGAAGACGACGTTTACACCATCCTTAGCGCGCACCAGGTACTTCGCAGGCCCTTGCCAATGTCATATTCGTGTTCAGCGACCTCAAAAACCCTTGAGTAAAAAAATTGGGATGATATTAAGAGGAATTGTCGTAAAACTCCAGAAGACGACGTTTACACCATCCTTAGCGCGCACCAGGTACTTCGCAGGCCCTTGCCAATGTCATATTCGTGTTCAGCGACCTCAAAAACCCTTGAGTAAAAAAATTGGGATGATATTAAGAGGAATTGTCGTAAAACTCCAGAAGACGACGTTTACACCATCCTTAGCGCGTTCCAGGTACTTCGCAGGCCCTTGACACTGTATTATTCGTGTTCAGCGAACTCGAAAACCCCCGAGTAACAAATTCGGGCTCATTTCCATCATTATTTACCTAGTTATACATTTTTTATAATTGCAAACATTAAAATGCATTTTTCTAATGCACAAATGCAGTTTTTTATTTGCCATTAATTAAATTTGTTCACAAAGTTTGTAGACGTTAATATGAATTTTCTTCTTACTTCACAAAAAATGGATACTGCATTACTTCGTTTCCTCGACTATAAATAAAGAAAAAACATTAAAAAATTGCAATCAAAACAACGCATTTCTTTACTTTAATCGCCCATAACTTTGTAAGTATTGGTCGTAGAGAAAAAATGTGGAAAAAGGTTGGTAATTAAATTTTCTACAAGGTGGGATGAATAAAAACCGCAAAATTTAAAAAAACTTAGCTTTTTGTATGTTTTTTTTTGGTTCTTCTAGACCTCCATATCGGGAGATTTGGGACCCTTTAGTAATTGTTTATATAAACCATGTTCAAAAATTTTATTGATTCGCTGTATACTTACGCCTGCCAAATTTGATATCATGTATCTTGACAGCCAATTGACCGATAAACAATTTTGACATATTAGAAGAAGCGACTTCTCGACTACTTTAACACCGATAAAACTTTTTTTTTGAAAATTCGTGCTTTGTTTACAACCAAAAAAAAAACTTTACACAGTTGCTAAGAGCGTCCAACTCATTTGAATTTTATTTTCAAAAAAGCGTTTTAAAGCTTGATATTTTTGTAAAAAAAAGTAAAGTGTAAGGTTATTGCCAACACTGGGCAACTTTGGATTCTACTTAGGATGCAAAATTGTCCATTTTTTTCAAACAAAATTGAGTTGAAAATTCATTAATCATACTTCTTAAGTTAGCTAAAACACACTTTAATTTTGGATCCTATTTAGGCACATACTTTTAGGCTATTTATTCTATGATCCTATTTTAAATTTCTTTGCTCCTCGTTTTTTAGAAAAATCCGTGGTTATGCTAGTACATATATATATATATATATATATATATATATATATATATATATATATATATATATATATATATATATATATATATATATATATATATAAAGATTCCAAATGGAGATTCGGTCTAGGGCCGAAGTAAAACTATAAATATCGGAAATTTATTCAATATAAAGAAGAAAATATCTTACAATAATCTACAAATGTAAGTTATTATTTTAAAACGGCAATATTTAACAATAAAAACTTACGTGCAAAGTGAGTTTTCTTAAGGCTAAGAGTCATATGAAACATAATATTTATTGTTTATATTTGGTGTTCATAATTTTTGAATTTAAATTTTTTAAAATTTGGGTGTTTTTCTAGCTCATCTTGAGAAATACTGTTGAGTTAATACATATCCTAGTGGTATTATCAGGACAACATTCCTTTGTAGGGTTTTTTCTTTTTGTTCTTTCGTCAAAAAATATTTGTTTTTTCAAAATTAGAATTTTATTTACAATCATTATAAATAGAATATATCTGTAAAATATTTCGATATATATATATATATATATATATATATACATATATATATATATATATATATATATATATATATATATACATATACAAATTTTTCACTAAATTAATTATCGTTTTGTTTTAAAAGAGGCCACTAAAAGTGGAAAACAAATTTTAAAATTGGAAACACTTTTTCCAGGCTAAAAGATACAGATAGTGATTTTAAAAAAATTCGAATGTTGTTTTACTCTCTCTTCAATGCATAGAATGCAGCAGTAACTATATAGGACAAACTTCCACTGTTTTACAGCAACGCATTACCAGACATAAGAGAGCGATTGCAGACTCAATAAAAAAAATATGTACCTTATCAGAATATGTCCTTATGACCAATCATAACATAGATTTTGCTAATTTCTTAATAGATAGAAGAACAAAAACAAAAAGACAGTTCTAGAAAAAATTTTCCTGGATAGTTGTTGCATAAATAAAAGAAAAGATATTGACGATCTGAGCATAATTTATTCCAACCTCTTAGAAAACTTAAAACAAAACGATAATTAATTTAGTGAAAAAAATTTTTGTATCATAATTTTTTTTTTTTTTTTATAATGATTGTATAATAAAATATAAAGAAAGAAAAATCCTAAATAATTTTTTTAAAAAGAATTTTCTGTAAAATTTTCGACATTCACACTGTATACATATTTTTTTACGAAAGAACAAAAAAGGAAAAAAACCCTACAAAGGAATGTTGTCCTGATAATACCACTACTGATATTGATTTTTGATTGTATTAACTCAACAGTATTTCTCAAGATGTTCTAGAAAACACTAAAATTGATGCAAAAAAATTTAAATTCAAAAATTATGAACACCAAGTTTTAAAACAATAAATTGATTATGTTTCTTATAAATGACTTAGTTTTAGTTAAATTAATTTTTTGATTAATTTTTTAAAAGATTTTTTTTTCTCTTTATATTGTAGCCTTGAAAAAGGAAAAAATAAATTTCCGAAAGCTCGGCGTTTAGTAAAAAAAGAGTTTTACTTCAGCCCTTCAAGAATTTGGAATCTTTGTATTCAAACTAGTCGGTCAAGACTACCCTTTCACTATTATATATATATATATATATATATATATATATATATATATATATATATATATATATATATATATATATATATATATATATATATATATATATATGGATATATATATATATATATATATATATATATATATATATATATATATATATATATATATATATATATATATATATATATATATATATATATATATATATATATATATATATCTTGTGTGTTTTCATGTTTTAGATATGCCATCATTTTAAGCTATATTTATGCTCCGTGGTATACCCAGTTTAATATTCATAGCTTAATTTGCATTTGTTAATTTTTTCAACTTTGGGGTTTTGCTAGCTTGAAGTTAAAACAGCAGAACCACATCAATATCTCCAAATAACAAAACATTTCTAAAATAAAATACATGCTCTTTGTTTTTTCAAGAAAATTAAAGTTGGGCATACCATACCTTTTTTTTTTAATTGGGGTGTGGTATGGCCAATTATGTTTTTCTTGAAAAAAATAGAGAGCAAGCAAATTTGAATACGGTGGTTGCAGAGCCTAAATATATGGCAGGCATTTTGTTATATAAATATTTTTTTGTTCGTAGATATTGATATGGTTTTGCTATCTTAACCTTAAGCTAGTAGAACCAGGAAAAAATAAAAACATTTACTGAATGAAGCGACCAACAATAACCGAGAAGGTTCACTAGGGAGCCCAAAATGATGTTGAATAAGAAAGGTTTTAAAATATCAAAGTATTAATATATCGCTTTGGCGAGAGAAGTAAAAGTTATACTTTTTCATTCTGTTAAAGATAAATATTTTACTAAGTCAGTTATATCACCGCAAATAATCACTAAATAATTCGAAATTTTGCAGTACAGTACCTGCAGCTGTTTATGAAACACCCAACAACTGTTTTTCTTTTTTTGCTGCAAAACTTTTGTTAAACAATCATTTATGTGGCTGATTCAAAGCCGTAAAAATTTTTTAAATTTAAAGTCGTTATTCAGGTCAGTTACGTTTTTACAGCAATAAATGCAGATTGTCATGCAGATAAACCCAAGTGGCCCCCAGTAATATTGAATAGAAATTTAATAATCGACTGGCTTCTGGAATGTGATGAAAAAAAATGTAAAGATAATGAGATCGACTATCCAAGCTATGATGGCTGGTATCACAACTTAGCAAAAATAGACTTGGGCTCTGTCGGTAAGAATAATAATTTAATTTTCTTTTATCTAGATACAGCTAATGGATGCTTATATAAGTCTGAAAACTAAGTACCTAAGGTATTGGATCTTAAGTTGATTACCTCTAAATTGGCCAACTTTGTTTGAGAACCGAGATATATAGTTGTAGCTCTTTACCGAACCTTCATAAACAAAACTCCATTTTAAAGCAATTTGTCAGTACCATTGGTTTTTATTAAACTTAGCTAGAACCGAAGGCGATTGCTGGTACCTATGCCACCTAGTCCAGCGAATGTTTTGGTACTCAAAAAAGAAAAGATGTGTTTGGTTTGCTTGACCTAAAATGTAATTTCTGACACTTTACAAAAATAGAAGCAACTGTAAAATTAACTCTTTAGGATCAAGAGCAGGATTGCCAAATAATCGGGGAAAATTAGAAGTTATAAAGATTTACTGCAGAAGTTTTTTTCTGGTGTTTTTTTGCAAAGAACCAATTGTAATTACTGACGTTCGAGTAGAAAATTAGCTTATTTTTTATGCGATTATTAAAACAGTTTTTTGCCTCTAAGATTAAATATATTGGGGCTTTTCGCTTCGTTAATTACCTATTGATTTTCAATGCAGGAAGGTAATCGATAAATGACTTTTATTTTGATACACTTTGTAATAGTATACAATGCAACATGACATTGCAACACAAAAATAATTTTGATAAGAAGTAAAAAAAACACATTCAGCTGTCTTCCTCGTTCTGTCTCTCCCGTTGGCTACCTAAATAAAATTGATCTGACTAAACTATAAAGTCTAGATCCAAAAGAAAATGTAAGATAAAATATAACAAGGTATTGATGCATCAATATTTCAAGGGATTAAATAATAACATAAAATAACACAAAATAAAAGGAACATTATACTTCCTGTGGTAAAGGAACTTGGTCATCAAAGTCTGATGAAGTTCGCCATTTCGTTAGATCAGGAATCTTCGTTAGATTCCGAGCTAACCTCAGCGTATATGGTTTCATTTTGTCCAGGAAACGATACCCTTATAGTTTTCTCTGCGAGCGAGTGGCGCGAACATGTCTGATGCGCAACGATCTGTCTAGCACTTTGACTATGAAGTATAAGGACCACTACTATTTTTGGTAGCAGTTTCGACTTCTGCCTTCATTTACTCGTTATTGTAGTACGTACTAATACTTGTTGGCCTACGTTATATTTCTTTCCAGTGCTCGATGCACATTATATTTGGCTTTCCGAACGCTCTTGTCTTTTTAGTAATGGCGACTTTTTACCATTTCTCTTTCCTTTTTGACATCCACTTTTTGAACTGTGTCCACTGAAACCTCGTTATCGAGAAACGAGAGTTCGCTACTCGTGGAGAGTAACCAAAAGAAATGGTTTGTAGGCGACTTTCCGGTTGTCGAATTAACCGTGCTATTTAAGCCCCACACTTACCTTAGGAACCACCTCGTCCCATTTTTCTTCAATGCACGTGGTGGATGCAGACAGACTAAGAAAGGAAGAATTGTGCGATTATATCTCTCAACCTGTCATAGCCCTTGGAGTAGCTGTCGCATTTAAAACATGTTTAATATTGAATCCTTTACAATATTCTTTTAAACTGTTTGCTGGTATAACAGAACCTCTATCTGATATTATTATCCTCCTTGGAACTCCAAAGAATTTTCTATCACACACTGTCCAAAAGCTAATTAGTGGACGTACTTTAGTCGATGGTACAGATTTCATGAAGACAAATTTAGTAAAAGCATCTACGATAACTTTGTTAGCCACCATGTTCTTTTGCTTTGATTTTACGAACGGTCCAAGATGATCAATGTGAATTGTATCGACGGTTCGCTGATTTTCTCGATAGAATAGAAGATAACAGGTTGTTTACCTCCGTTGCTTATTGCTATAAACATGGTAAGCAACAGGATATAAAATTTCTTACATAGCGTCTCATTCAGGAAACCAATAAAGCTTCGATATTGCTGACATAGTTTTATCTGCGGAAAGATGACCATTCCATCGTGAAAATGAGCAACAGTTGTCGTCTGGCTATCTTGGAACTAACCATTTTCTTTCCAGTTGGAGGTAATCTTATAGAGTCTGTTATTATCAAGCAATAATAGTTCTTATGAATTTCGTGATCCTCTTTATCTGCGGGTGGTCGTGTTAATATTTCAGCTATATACTGCACCTGCACATCCTGTATTTTCAGCAATGTTTGGTTCACCATTCATTAAGTTTACAAAAGTATTATCTAAAGTGTTAACTGGATTTCTACTTAAAGCATCAGCATAGGCATCTTGTGTCAGGGCGATATTCTACAGTGAATGTATATTATTCTTGTATAACCACCATCTGGCTATTCTCGGCACAGATCTCGTTTACTTAATGTGCTTCTTATGGCGTACAGTCCGTTATCACTTTAAATTCGATGCCTATTGAATGTATTCTAAACTGCTTAAGTGTTTCCACCACCGCCATCATCTCCAGCTCTGCAATTGATACATTTGCATTCAAATGTTTGTTGGTCTGGCGTGAGAGAGAAGTACAGAGGAACTGGTTTCAACGTGTTATCCTTTTGCACTTGTAATGGGAATTCCTGCGATACCCCATTTTGAAGCATCGGTGTGGATTTCTGTTTTGTCCCTCTGGTCATATAGAGCTAACACAGGTCTAGACACTAATTTTCCTTCAGGGTTTCAAAGCTTTCTGTTCAATTGCCCCAACTAAACTTGACATCTTTCTGGTTAAGTAAGTTAGTGGCTTCGCGATAGTAGCAGAAATCATGATGTACTTGCGGAAATAACTTGGCTAAACCCGGAAATTGTCCACAACAGAGTGTACATCAACTGGTGAGGAGCTTGACAGCCTCTGTTTTCTTGACTCCCAGTCGAATACCATCTTTACTAATTTCATGTCCCAGATATTCGACCTTTTCCATGAAGAAATGACATTTTGGTAAGCGAAGTGTAAGTCCTGCGGCTTTGAAGGAGACTAGGACCTCTCTTAAGTTGCTGAGGCTGTAAAGGTACAGAGAGATGGAAGCAACAGGTCATCCATATAGGCCAGCACTTTGCCATATCTGAATTCACCCAAAGGCACGTGGTAGCCTTTGGGAAGCTTTGCAGGAGCTGCGGGGGCCGAAGGTAACCTCCTTAAGTCATAATGCCCGTCCGGCGTTGTGAAGGCTAGTTTTTAAGGCCCAAGCTATTCTCCATCTCCACATTCTGAGGTGACCATCCACCTGACCGAATCCAGACTCGTGAAATACAGACTGTCTTTTAACTTTTCAAGAAATTCGTCCACGCGAGGAAGCCGCGGGTGTGTCCTTGATAATGCGTGAATTCAGCTTTCTGTAGTCAACGCACATGCGCTGTTCTCCGTTTTTTTTTCTTTTTTGACGAGAAGAATGGGACTGGGTAAATTTGAATCGGATTCGCTCCTAATTATTTTCGTTTTCTAACAAATCATTTACCATATCCTTAACAATTTTTTCGCTCGTTATATGATAAACGATACGGGCGATATACTACGGGGTATTGTCCGAAAGATGTATAGACATTTTAATTACATCCGTTTTGCCTAACTCTTTATTGTTTTCAGCAAACAACATCTAAATTCATTGACTAGACTAACTACATCATTAACTTGTTTTACAGTGAGGTTCGGGTTTTAAAGATAAGTCTTTTGGTGTAAAAAGCTTAACAGCTGTAGTTTCTACGGCCATACATTTATAGGATCTCAAAGAACTATCCTCAAAGCACACAACACATCGAGCCAAAATTTTGGTTTCACTTACCTCGATTTCCTGTTTGAGACAAGTTCGTCACAGTGACCAGTCCATTTCAGATTTAGTCACGCATTCATCCACATTATATTCACGACCTGGAACAGGTCGAAGCCTACGGATATGTATACATCACCGAAGACAGTACGAGCCGTGATGACTATAGCGCTGAGGTTCTCCGGAGGAATTATCGTACGGCTCTTCCTTAAATTGGTATTTTTCTTTTGTAGGTAAAGACCTTGGTTAAATCAGCATCTGAGGGCATAATTCGAACAGTTTCCTGAAGCCCCATCATTGAGTACATCTGGACGGTTTAGAAAATGTCTGTCCTATTAACAGTGGAACTTCTTGTACGAAGTCAGGAACAACGAGAGCCCTGACATTCCCCTCGGCCAGATCGATTTTGACCGGCTTTACCTCTGTTTCTCCCAAGACGGCCACTGAGCCCCACCATAACCTACGATGGTCATGGTGCTTGGAGAAATTTTTAGATTCATATCCATTGCGTTTTTCTGTTTAATCAGAACAGCACCACATCCAAACAAGTCAATAGGCCCTTGTAAAAATTTTCCATTTTAACAATGCAAAGAAAGTAATTTTATTGTAGCTTTTCGCACTGAAATTCAACAACTTGGCTATTTACATGCTTCCGTTTGCAGTCTTTAGCCACATGACCTGGGCAGCTTTGCACAAGTTGCATTCTATCCTTGGTTGTTTGCATTTATTAGAGTAGTGTCCCCTTTTCTTGCAGTTGCTAACATTAACTGAAGAAGAAGTATTAACACTGTTTTCTTCTTTAGAGTCTTTTGAATTTTTTATCTCGCCCTTTTTCTCCAAATCGTCGCTTATATCCGCCGTGTTGTTACTGTTTCTATTCACTGTATCAAGGAAGCCAACATCAGACTTTAACGTAGAAAGGTAATCGGCATACAGCTCATCTGGAGTACTGTACCGACCAGCACGAGCACCAGCCTGGATAGTTGGGTCACGAATCCCATCAATCAGGCATGAAATTGCCTTTCCTACCACTATCTCACAGGCATTGAGAAGATCCATTTTATTAAAATAATATTGTTCCCAGTTTCGTTTGGTAATAAAACGATTTACTAAATTTCGTAAGAGTGTGGCGAAATCTCGATGTTCGGAAATGTCTTAACGAGGCAGTGTCTTCCATTCGTCCCAAGTGTTTTTGATATGACTGCAGATCGGCGCAATTTCGCGCCAACCCAGTTAGGCGACTTTTGCATATTAAAAATAACTGTGTTTTCATCCCACTGATTGGTCACGGCAAGTTGCTCAATTTTGTCAATCCATTTTTTGCAGCTTAGGAGTTCGGATTTCCAGGCGAAAACTCTGGTACACATTTCTGTCGAATCAAACACTAAGACTCTAGGAGGTGGTAATGATGATTTGTGTAGAATATTGATCTTGAATAGGGGTTTTCGACCAATAATTCGAGGCGTTCTATTCTGTTATCGAAAGAGGTCGAGGGTCGAGGACTATTCGTATTGTCGACGGATATCGTTTCCGTTTGGTCTACCGTGGTCTTTTGAACTACTCTAGAATTTGGTTTGCTTTTGGACCTCTTTTTTACTTCGTTTATAGTCATAGTCGCTGGAACTCAGCTTGAACTAGAACTAGAACTGGAAGAACTGACGTCGACCCATTTTTTTTTTTTATACTTCACTTTTTTTAAAATAATAAAAAAATACGCACAAAACAAAATAATGTCACATTAATGGTGTGCCATGTAAAAATATTAAAAGCGTAACTAATTAATAACAAATTTTCCTTTCTCTTTTTATTTAAAATTTTAGTTACAGCGAATGGTAACTAAAATACAAAAAGTTTTTAAAATGAACACCCAGTATAGGCACTCTCGTAATAAGCAACTGCAAACAAAAACGACGAGAAATTATTTATATTGTTTACATTGTTCAGTTCCCTGGAGGCGTTTATTCGAGCAACACCTCAAATGTTTTGTATATAGTTAAAGTCAATGCAAGGAAGCAACTTACAGTGGGTCCATCGTGTCACCTATATCAACTCCACAACAGTTGCACTGCACTCTTGCACACATAAGTATCACAACAAAAACAAATATTTCTTTGTTTCAAAAAACAAATCACACTTAAGGCACATAAGTCTATCCGCCGCTGCACTAATAAAAATTCTATTATTACTTCTTAAATAACATAAAATAAAAACTAATACGACACCGCTTAATTCAGAAATATATATATTCGGCAACGAATGCGTTTTTTACAACTAACTCCTTTTTGATCCAATCATCGCTTAACTAATAAAAATATATCCATATCGTTATGGCATTTCTTAGAAAAATATCTCTCGAATTATTTACAGTTCTTTTCTAACAGCAGTCTATTTATATTAATCAGCATGTTTCAATTTATTGGAAATGCCCAGCGATATTATTTTGTCAGCAGGATTAAGTTACTGATTTGATCAAGCCGTTGTCTCCTGACCACACATATTTTCTACTGCGAATTTGTTTTCCCAGATTTGATAACATTTTGATACACTTTGTAATAGTATTTTCTTGCACAGATCCAAATCCGACTTTTTTTAGCCTTAATAAATGATTTAAATCTAATAGTAGAATAAATATCGGCTCTTTAATTATTTTCTCAAAATTTTTAAGAGCAACCTATTCTTAGAGAGTGGGCGTCTATAAAAATTCCGAAATCCCAAGCTCGCAATTGGTCTGAAATCTGGAATGAAATTAAATCTGATAGTTCAATGTGCAGAAATACTACGAATGCTTTATCTTTATATTTAAGTAAGTATCGAACGACGATTTCTTAAGGTTTTCGATAATAATGATTAAAATTATACACTTTTTAGGTAAGCAAGTTGTTGATGAAATTTTGGATACAAAAAATCCATCTTGCCTTACGACGTACCTTGATCAAGATCTGTCAAATAATCCAAGAGAAGAGGTAAGTTATTAAAATTTTTGCTGCAATATAGTCGTAATACTAAAAAGAAAATATTGGAAGAAAACTAAATACATTATTAGTCCACTTTTTTATTACTATGGTGCTTAGACTGTAAAATATTCTGCCTATGGAGGTAATTCCTTTTCTCCATGGCTCTCAAGTCCGCAGTAATTCATGGACTTTCAATTAACTTCAGATAGTTATTTGTTATTACTTACTTACATCGACTTTTTTCACAAATAAATCCAAATGTAACCAAGATGTTATTAGGTATTGATCAGAACTAAGACTAGTTAAAGATCTTAAGTGTGCTTCCAGCCACCATATGGTAAAGACATATTCATACGTTTAGGCGCATTTTTTAAATAATTAGTTTTTACAGTAAGTTGCTTGGTTACAGTTGAATTATGCAAGTCCTTATATTGATGGTGGAATAATTTATGGAAGAAGTCGACATATACTTAATAAACAAATAATTTCCAAGGCTGGAACCATTAATATTGATAGGCTGTTGGCTTTGGAGATGAAGAAAATAGATAACAGTGATTTAAATTCTTCATCTGTCCTCAGAATAATTTGGTTGCAGCTACATAATTACATAGCTAAACGAATTCATGAAATTTGTTCAAAATGGCCGGCTAAAAAGGTAATTTTTTGTAGAATTAATCCTTTGATTTAAACATGTTAATAGCCAAACCGTGTTTCTTATTTAAGATTTTTAATGAAGCTAGAAAATTTACAATAGCAGTACAGCAGAGAATCTATGCTTATGAATGGTTACCTTTCTGGACTGAAAAAAGCTTACCAAAATATTTACGGTATAATCCAAGTGTAGATCCGCAGGTTGAAAAAATATTCCAGGCTGCTATGGTCATTCCGCAGTGGATTCCTGATATCGAATGTTCATTTTTAAGTAACAAAGTAGGAATGTTGATCCCTATGCTCGTCCCCTAGCCCCTTTGCAATAAAACTACATTTAAAATTTGTATTTTTTTACGTAATGCTTATCAACGCTATTAACACTTGTCCCGTTAGTACTCCAGCGTTGAAAATAAACGTTTCCGACCTTTGAAAACCAATCTTCTGCAGCAGATACCACCTCCTGAATGTTAGAAAAAATTTCCACGTATATATTTCTTTAATTTTTGGGAACATCCTAAACTCCCAATAAATACAGTGGGTGCTTCACTAGTTTAATGCCTACATGGTGTATGGCAGCCTTAGAAAGGCAGGAAGTACGATTGGGAATATTGTCACTTGTTAATTTTTTTTTACGCTTTTTGCAACATATTGCAATTTTAAAAATAAGTTTACATAGACGACTTAAAAACACTTTGACTTGAAAACGTAGAATTATAACGACTATCTACAAATCTACACCAATACCTTTTATCTGCAGAATCTAAAATTTTGTTTAGGTCATTCGAAAATATAAAGGGATATGTGTATATTTAGTTTAATACATCTTTTATTACATTTTAAAAGGTATTGGTAGTTAACAGACGATAACCTACTAACGTCATATGACTCAAAAACGTCAAAAACATTTTATCTCACGAGAACCTGCTAGAGGTCAGGGACAGAGCAGAGAGATCACCATATATAATAAACTAAAACTAACCCTTTTATTTTAGATGAATTTCTCTAAAACGCATACCTCATTTTTTTACAGAATCGACAATCTTACAATGATATGGTGGATAAACTGATAAAAAAATTAACGGTACTACCTTGCAAAAACCTAACCACGTTTAAAATTGGTCAATATATACAACAAACTTATGGTCTTCCTGATATTAATCATGCCCGAAATGTTTTTAAACTAAGCCCCTATAAAACATGGAAAATCTTTTTGTCTAAATATAATCCAAAACATTCAATACACATTTCTACATTTACTGAGGAAAAACTAGGGCGTTTGGACGCCATGTTGGGTGGAACCCTCGAGTCAAGTAATGGACCTGGTGAACTTTTTGTGGAAGTGATTCATGACCAGTTTTCTAGAGTTCGTGATGGTGACAGATTTTGGTTCGAAAATATACAAAACGAGTATGAATCTTTTTGATGTTAAATACTTATTCTTTATGAGATTTGTATTTAACTGCAATAATTATTGTTCTAAATCAATATGTTTTAGTTTATAACTATCTTATGTGCTGACTGTATTTATCTCATGCTAATTAACTTTTTGGGTAGTTCAAAATATATGATCTAATAAAAAAACAAAAATGAATAGTAATCCAGAAGTTCTCTATTCTTTAAGAAAACACAAGGCTCTAAGAACTACAATAATATTTTTTTCTTAGATAACTTAAAAAAACTTATGTTGTTCAGTTTTTGTAAAAACAACGGCAAGAGCAAGGGAAAAATGCCTTATTTTTGCATTGTTTGAAACATCTGTAGAATATTTAATGCATTTTTTAGATTATTTTCTTGTAAAGAAGTGGGTAAAATAAATCAGATTACATTTGCTGATGTTATTTTAACAGTAACAGACCTACATCTTAAAGATATACATAATATTTCGGCTTTTACAATAGCCAAATCAGGCGATTTACATGAAATGCATTTTAATACGTCTCGTACTATAGATTTTGCACAATTGTCAGAGAGAATGGGTGTTTTCAAATTAAGATTTTACCTGGTGACTTTTCTTTTAATGGGTTTAATTGCTATTGGTAAGTTTTTACATTAATTACTGTTAAAAATGAACTTCCGTAGTTTAGACTAAACTTATACCAAGTGATTAGACTAAAAAGCGAGACTATCGAAATGTCTTCTTTCATGGATATTTGGCAACGGCGCATTGAAAATACATTTTTAGGGACCTTTGTATTTGCTATTTGTTTGATTTTCCTGAAAGAACTAAAAAAGAAAATACTTATAAAGAAAGAATACACTGTAAGAAGACAGACTCTTCAAGATGATTGGCATGTGCTCTATCCCTTGTTTCCCGGTGCGTTTACATATACTTCAGTAAAATAATCAGTTCTTGATATATATATATTTTTTTAGTTAAAGAATATGTTGGTGTTAAAGAAGCCCTAAGAAGCATAGTAGTAATATTAAAAAAAGATAAAAAACAAATAACAATCCATTCTTATTCTGGAACGGTTCTCAGAGTTATTGATTTCAACGCTGTTTCTAAGACTATTGTAAAAGTATTACGTATCAGCGATGAGCCAACAATGGTTATTCAATATCCTCATAACTACGATTTGGTAAAATATTTTTAGCTATTAATATCGTATATCATTTCAGTCGAAACAACAATTTTGGAGTAAACTATAGTTAAATTTTTTTTTCACTTAATACTTTACAGTCTTTTAGTCTGCTAACCACAACTAATCACAACTATCCAAAATCCTTTCTTTAAAATATGAATTTTCATCACTCACACACACAATTAGTCATTATCGTAATTGGAATCAAAAAGTTAAAGACTTTTAGCATTCATTTTAAAAGTAAGATCGTTGCATCTCCGTTTCTTTGATGCCTGATTAGGTTTGGCAATTTACATTCACACTAAATAGTTTAAAAGAAATTTGGCTAAATAATCACACAAACTTGTCAACATTTATTATTATTAGTAGTAGGGAGGTTTAAATATAACCCATAATTTTTTCATGTCGAAACAAACTGCATATACTACATACGAGTATATATATATATATATATATATATATATATATATATATATATATATATATATATATATATATATATATATATATATATATATATATATATATATATATATATATATATATATATATATATATATATATATATATATATATATATATATATATATATATATATATATATATATATATATATATATATACATATATATACATATATACACCTAAGTACCAAAGTACCGTGAGTACCGGGTTTTCCGGTGTTTAACCCATTCCTTCCCAGTTCCTTCAACGTTGCCCAAGAACTGAAACATGCAAATGTTGCATTTCATAGTTTTTTTTTTCTTAGATAAATTTAAAAAATGTGGTTTCTAGAAAAAGTGCATAATTTCATAGCCACTTAAATGGTTTTCACGCTGTTCGTGTTTCCGTTGCGCAACTCATAATAGTTAGATTTTTTGTAAATAACTACCAATAACTAACCAAAGCAAGTGATATTTTGCAAAGACTTTAGGCAGAATACGGGAATTCTACCTTAATAAAAACCATGTGTTTAACAGGTGTAAGCAGTTTAAGGAAGACCGTGCACGTGCAGTGGTCAAAAGTTTGTAGCACGTGAGACATCCGAAAACTTTGACAACACAAATCAATGACCGTGTTCTTACCAATAGAAGAATTTGTGTGCTTAAAATGCGACAAAAGTTACAAATAACTATTGAAAAAGTTTGGAGGAGATGGGTACCCGGATTAATTTAAAAGGGGAAGCTTTTAAACCTCCCAAAACCAAAAAAGCAAAGGTTGTGCTTTTAGCCGGTAAATTTTTTTTTAGAGGAGGACGTATTATTGATTCGTCTTATTAATCTTGATGCTAAGAAGTTTGTGTATAAGTAAGTGGCTTCGTGCCTATCCATAAACATTCTATAAAAGTGGCATTTTGAAGCTTCCATGAGGATGACCAAAGCTTATAAACTTGGAAGGTAGAAATGAGTACAAATTATATACCCGTTGCAATTGCATAAAAAATTACAGCGAAATTCCAGTTTATATTTGAACCGTTCTTGGTTGGTTGGTTGGTTTCAGTGGTGTTGGTGGCGTGCCCATATTTGCGCTGCAGCCTAATGGCTCCCCTTTGTGGTCATAGAAGGCTTTTTCCCTTTATTAAGTCTAATAGATTTCTACTAAGATGTTTATGCGGAAGAGAAATTCTGCCCTTTTATTATTGTTACATATTATTTAATAAACCTGGTTCCACTACAGTATTTTTCAGCACTTTTTTGCTTTAAGACAAACAATACTGACCTACATTCATGTAGCAGTTGATAATCAAATTTTACTCACAACTTACAATTTTTGTTTATATCAAAGTTTATAAAGAAAAAAGCTTCAAAAATAACCGTTTATCCTTTTAAATTCTAGAATTTTTCTTGAGAGACACTCGGTGTAGCCACTTTTATCTTTGCATCTGTGATTACAATACTAAAAACCAATTAAAATGTTTATTTTTTAGGTATTAAAATTTGAATCAAATTATTTACGAGAAGCTTTTACAAAAGAACTGGACATGTTCATTACGGACAATGTTAAGCTTGAAAAGGAACTAATAAACAATTTTAACTGGAGAGCTGCAAAGGCCATAATTGTAACTAAAGCGCATCGTCAGATGTGGTTGGAAATGTTTTTTAGAGTTGCATTTGCACAAGCGTTTAAAATTAAGCATTCTATGAACGAAATGCTGAAAGTAGATGCTTTTGTTGCCAAGGACGTGATCTACACCGAACTGACTATAATTGAATTTGCTGACGCTTTAAGTATGCCCCCTGGTAGTGAATTTGTTAAAAGAATTTTTACATTAGTGGATAAGGATAATAACGGATTCATTTCCTTTAGAGAATTCGTCGACCTTATTATAATATTTGCTGAAGGAACTGCAGAAAAAAAAGCTAAACTTCTTTTTGATTTGTACGATATCAATGGTACAGGTCTTGTTCCAGCTAAGGATTTTTTAGCTATGATGAAGTAAGAAGTGTTTGTTTTATAGTAAATCTCAATATATATATATATATATATATATATATATATATATATATATATATATATATATATATATATATATATATATAGGGTGGCCCACCCCAATTGCCTCGGTTTTTCTACGAAAAATGAAACGAGTTGGGGAAAAACTTTTAGCACGGACATATGTGGGTCCATGAGGAGTATATTTCAAAATTATTTTAAAATATACAGGGTGACCCCATTTTTAAGAATGCTTTAATATTTTAGAAATGACAATAAATTGGAGTTATTACCCTTGCCTGCATTTTACTTGAGATACATCTTATTTTCAAAAATTTAAACTTGTGCTTTTAGCGAATCTACGTGATCCCTAATAAAAGGGTTTTTTTAATTACAATACAGGGTGTTCCAATTTTAAGATAAAGGATAAGTCAAATATAAAAACGCCTTTTGCATAAAAAGCAGAAGATATAGGTATAGGAAACCCTAATATGATTTTAAAGGGAATTTAGTTCCGCGTCAAAATAGGCCACTAAAAACAGGGTGTTCCATTTAACTTAAGGAAATTATTTCATAAAATGTGTGTCCAAACTTTGAGGCAATTTTTTTCAACACTCTGTATAATATTAAGGTAAAACTTTTATGTGATAGTTAACTTAAACCTTGAGCTAAGCAATAAATTTAATTACGAGCAGCTCGTTATATGTTACAGGGTGTAAACAATTTTTAAATTATGGTCTGCATTTTTAAATTTCTCTAAATTTCTCAGAAACGGTCAGTTTTAGGTATAGGAAATATAACAATAACCCACCTTTATTTGGTCTATAGTATCTAAAAATATAAAAAAATATGGGGTGTTCCATAAGAAAAAATAATAACTTTGATATGTACTTTCTTTTTGGGCCATATATATATATATATATATATATATATATATATATATATATATATATATATATATATATATATATATATATATATATATATATATATATATATATATATATATATATATATATATATATATATATATATATATATATATATATATATATATATATATATATATATATATATATATATATATAAATATGAATTTTTATTTTCGACCTTACTATAAATTACAATTATATATATATATATATATATATATATATATATATATATATATATATATATATATATATATATATATATATATATATATATATATATATATATATATATATATATATAATAATAAATAATAATAATATTAATAATAATAATAATGTTTCTCCCAGTTAAACATTTAAAAAACAATTGGCAACAGCGCTAGGGTTCGTCAAGTCAGTAGTCACATTGTATGTCTAGTCGCTGCGGTATTTTAGTCCGTCTTTTATTTCGTGCCTTGAAGTTTATTAAAATTTAATATAATAATAATTTACACCGACGCAGACCATAATGCTAATCTAGCAGCTCAAATTTACCGTAAAAGATTTCCACAACGGAACCAAAGAGGTTTCGAAACGGGATGTGTGCAACCGAGAAATCCTGGGAGGTACATATGTAACTGTGGAACAAGAGAAAAGAATTTTGGAAATCGCGAAAGAAAATCCTGGAACTAGTACGAGGTCATTAGGCCGCGAAGTAAACGTATCACATACCACAGTTCACAGCTGTTTCTTTTTTTATAATAAGAGACATTCTATTCTTCAAGTAAAATAAAAAAGTGCTGTTTTAAAACATAATAATTTGTGTTCTTAAAATGGATATTAAGCTTAATTTTGTGTGTGGTAAGTACAATTAATTTTAATTACAAATAAAATGTAAATAATTTTTTTTTTAAAGTGTAAATCTCGCAAAAAATTTTCAACGCTCGACTCGATGAGTGATGAAGTGGGCGCGCTGTTGCCAAATTTTTTAAACTTTAAAAGGCCATATTTCGAAAACAATTAACTTTTGAACCATGTGTTTTTGGCTTGTTTTGAGCTCCACTATCGCCCATTAAAATCGTGAGCATCATACTTTTAACACCCTGTATAACGAATCCTGATCACGAAAATATATATATATATATATATATATATATATATATATATATATATATATATATATATATATATATATATATATATATATATATATATATATATATATATATATATATATATATATATATATATATCATCATTACTTTTACTCACGAACCCTATCTAGTTTCGAGAGGAAAAAAGGATAAAAAAACAGGGCTTTCTCTGATGTACTATAAAAAGGTGTATCAAAGTAACAGTTCTTGTTGGTCTATTGGAAATAATTGTAACCTTGGAAATACAGCCATTAAGGACTTAAATTATTGACAAAACAGCTTTGGCCTCTATTTAGTTTGGTTCCTTGCTTCGTTACTGGCTTGTGCAACAAGTTTCTAAATTTTGCTTCATATGATCGTACAGTGATCCTTTATAAATAAACCTAATTATTATTATTATTGTTTCTGTTTTAGATCCTTCTTAGAAACTGTGGGTGCAACTGTGCATAATGCTGATATCCAAGAAACTGTTACCGCTATGCTACAATCAGCTGGCGTGGCGCACAAAAATTATCTGGATTTTAATGATTTTAAAAATATTATTGGAAATGATATTGAACAATTACGTTACGCCAAGCTGGGGTTTACAACAGATAAACAATGCAAAGCTAAAACATATTTGACACGAGCAAAGCAAACTATTGAAGCCATGTATAGGTATAGTTTACTGAATTCTTAAATTAATAAGTAATGGACAGATAAGGTTTTATATTTGTAAATCATCCTACCACCACCGACAACACAGTACAGCTATTACCATATAGCAACGGAGATGGATAAAAACGTGGAGTTAACACTCTGGTTACACGTATTGCAACGAACGTTAAGCACAGCCATCTTAAAAACCCGTGACGTCAATGTAAACAGTGAAGTTTCCTAAGATCTAAGGCGAGCGAGTTAAGTGTCTGTACCTATCTAATAGTTTACCGAATAAAAACAAATGTTTAAGGTAAAAGTGTGGTTTTTCTAATCTTGGGACAGTCTACGAAAGCTTATAGCCTAAGTATTAATGAACCGTGGGCATCTTAAGAAAAGTAAAAAGGTAGTTTATTAAAATGGGACTTAAAGACTTGAAGGTTTGGGGGAAAAGAAAACAACCTCTGCAGGCAGCAGGTTTTACAGTCTAAAAACTCTAGGGATGAAGAAGCAAACGAAGTGAGAAATTCGGGGCTTTTCCAGGGGAACTGATGAAAAATACTCATAAAAGAGCGAAAAATTCCCTACGACTCGTCGGTCGACAAAAAAGGCAGTCTTGTCTTCTTTTAGAAGTGAGGTTATTAATAAGGCGAACGGCTTTTCTTTGGATGGAATCAAAAACTTCTAAGAGTTGTAGAAGATTCTATTTCAATACAACACAAAAAAGGGCTAATTTGGGATACATACAGAGTATAGAGGTTAGAAGGACAGAAATACTTTCTGGCTGGAAAGAGAAACCCGAGCTTTTTCGAAGCTGCTGTGGTTATGGATATAATGTGGTTATGACAATACTTTTTTAATATAAATAATACTTACTTATATACGGCTTATTAATCTAAAAATAAGATTAAGTAAGTAAGGTATTTTACTAAGTTTATGGCATTACTTTTATTTAATAACGATTATTTTGTTAAATATTTTTAGAAATCGCAATGTAGCTCAAAGGTTTCAAAGTTCCAGTCATACTATTGACGAAAGGCAAGCGAAGATCATACAACGTCCTGTTCAACATACCCGTCTGTTCAACATACTTTTATTTCTTGAGCTAAACTCGAAGCAGGTGTTTTGTATGGTTTTTCTTACTTTACTTATCATATTTCTCTTTGTGGAAAGAGTCTACGGTAAGTAACCATTGTACAAGTTGTAACAACCTTCTAAAAACGTATACTTTTAGCTTTTGCCGCAGAAAATAAGCTGCCTGAAATAAATCAGTATACTTTTGGAATTACCCGTGCAGCAAAACATGGCATGGTACTAACTTACGCAGTTTTGTTCATTACGATGTGTAAAAATATTTGGACAAATCTTGAAGGCATATTTTCTAAAAAAAAATTTTCATTGGATTACTTCTTGGTTCGAATTCATATATTATTTGGTTACTTATCCGCTGTTTTTACTGGCAAGTCTATTCTAAATCTATGTATATTGCCAACACTAATGATTTGTGGTTCATTTTAGGAATCCATGTTATTGGAGAAATACTTATTTTTTATGCCATTATTTCCACTTCTGAAAGTTTAGCATGTCAATTAAAAAACAATTTAATGTAAGTATGACACCTTGTTTAAAGGGTATTTTCTTGTTTCGTACATTCGCGTTTCGCACACTAAATTATTTAATCAATTTTATGCTTCTCGTTTCGTACACCATTGTGACGACCCAAATAACCAGTTTAAAAAATTAGTCTAGGCGAGAAGTGTGTTTCCTGCGAAAAATAGTTAAAAGGCTTTGAAAAATGCAAATTTAAAAAAGGCGTTTTAAGGATTTTTTCTGCCAATAAAAATTGCAATTTTTGGTAACCAAAAATGAAATAAAAAAAAAGACATTTCGATTTTTGATAATAACTCAAAAGCCATAAGAATAGCGGTAATTGCGAAAAAGTTGCAAGTCCCGGAGTTCTGTCTCCATAATTTATAATATTAATTTAACGCTGAAAATGGGCCTCCATGCGACATTTTTGGTTGCGCGCTCCTCGTCAAAACCGAGTAGTCACACTAAATAATTTTTTTGGGTATTAAAGATTTATTAAAACAAATTTAAAAAATTATGGTTTATTCAGAACACTTTAAAAAATTTATTCTCGTTTAAAATTTAATTCGAAGTGAACTTTCGTCTTCATTGTAGATTACAAAAATGCTTAGATAGTTGTCGTTTAAATTTTTCGCGTCGTGTAGCTTTTCTTATATACATATCTAACAAGATCACGCCATAAAAGTTTTAAAAAATTTAATGCTTTGTTTATAATAACTTTATAACTTTGACAATATTACTTTGATTTTTTATTTTTTGTAAAAGTTATTAAATTACTATAAACAAGGAATTAAAAGTTTTTTAACTTCAGTGGCGTTATTTAGTTAAGTATGTATATAGGAAGGGCTTCACGAAGCGAAAAATTTATACGATAATTATTTAAATATTTTTTTTATGTACAATGAGGACGAAAGTCCAAAACAATTTTGTTAATTAACAATTTTCTAACTTGTTGAAAAACTAACTTTAAGTTAAATTTTCAATGGGAATAAATTCTTTGAAGTGTTCTGAATAAACCATAATTTTTTAAAATTTTTTAATTATTATTTAATACTCTAAAAATATATTTAGTGTTACGTACTCGGTTTTGACTCCAAGCGCGCAACCAAAAATGTTGCACGGAGGTCCATTTTTAGCGTTAAATTAAAATTATAAATAATGAAGATAGAATTCGGGCATTTGGGACTTTTTTATCTAACATTTCCTCCTCTTCGAGGTTTTTTTGCGATTTCCGCTATCTCTTATGGTTTTTAAGTTATCATCAAAAATCGAGATGGCTTTTTTTATCTTCAAAACGCCTTTCTCAGATTTGCATTTCGCGTCGAATGCTTCACAGGAAACACACTTCTTGACTAGACTAATTTATTTAACTGGTTATTTGGGTCGTCACAATGGTCGGTGTACGAAACGAGAAGCATAAAATTGATGAAATAATTCAGTGTACGAAACGAGAATATTTCAGGTAAATTTTTGAAGTGTACAAAACAAGAATAAATCATTTAAAGAATAATATTTTTTTAAGGAAGGGTCTCAATTCTGATATTTTTTAGAAACCAAGATACGTTTGCCATACATATGATGTTTTGGCTAAACCCCGTTGGTATTACAGGGTTATTGTTGATCCTAATATTTTTTATAATTTTTGTTTTTGCTCAGCCGTTTATACGCCAAAAACTTCAAAATCTATTTTATTTTACTCATAATCTTTATCCTTTACTTATTGTGATAATCATGGTACATGGCTCTCAGTGTCAGGTAAGCTAAATTTTATTTACTTAATTACTATTAATTACTTACATCATAATAATTTTATTCTAGACATCTTTAATATACTGGATTATGCCAGGACCTTTAATTTTGTTCTTTCTTGACTTATTAGTAAGCCTGAATAGAAAGAAAATTGAGCTTCCTGTATTGCGTGTAGAATTTTTTCCATCTAGTAAGTTTTTTTTGCCTTTCAATATTTAAAAAATAAACGCACTTTAAAAATAAAAAATATACGTTATTTAAATATCTATTCAGCATATAGAAAATATTTATCAAGGTATGAATATACTAAGTAAAAAAGAAAGATAAACACTTATTTATATACAATGTGTTTATTAATTTTGTGCTCACGTGTATTTATAGCGGACAGTAGCTAATAAATGATTAGGTGTTCAGCCAAATCGGATAATCAATAACAAAAATAAGTTTAGTCTTTTAAACTCATTGACACGTCTAGGCAATGTGGTGGTTTATATCCTCTTGGGGTATCTCATTCTACCCTACCTTAATTTCATGTCTAAATGCTGCCAAATTATGAGAGAGTTCAATAATCTGCGACCTAGAGTTGTTCGATCGGAGAGATATAAGGAGATCTTGGGTACCATGGTATGCAGTTTATGTGACCCTGACCTGATGGGGTCAAACTAATCCCGGATTCGGATTCAGCGACCCCAAAAACACCTTCAGCTGTTTTCTTTTTTTGGGGCTGTGTTATTACTAAAGGTCACCTGGTCTCATTTCTGATCCCACAGAAGTATTGCGGTAGATTGTGTCAATACTCAAGAGTCAAAGGCAACACCCAATAGAAACGGTAAGAAAAGAGCTCACAACTTTCTATTCGGCAATACACTGTACTTCTCCCGACTACTCTTCCGTGTACTTAAAACCACTGATATTGAAATGCCTCGAACCAAAGCCATTATGGGCACCGACGTTTAAGCCCGCAATTCCATTTCTCCCACAATCACCAAGTCTCACTCGTAGCATATTTGTTTATTAAATTGAAGCACTTTGAAATAAACACTTTAATTTTAAACTCCAAATATGAGAGAAAATTCATATATTTTCTTTTGGACAGGTCAGTCTAAAAACACCGCCAAGATAAGCCGATAAGGCTGAAAATGTAATTAATTTTACTGGACTAAAAGTACCTACTCCTGCAAAATATTTTTGAAATAAGATTTTAAATACTAAATGTTTACCTTTCTTTTTCACTTAGTATATAAGAGCATTGTCACAGCCCTACTTCACTACAAGCACTACGGCAAGAGATTCAGATCCGGTTTCCCTCGAGCGCGATGAGCGTAATCCGGGTATCGAGGCGCGTATTTTTAAAATTCATTTAAGGCTCAATTCAAAGATCGCGTAAATAGTATTGATATTTCCATTAAAATAATTAAATCAGTATAATAATTGAAAAAATAAATATATTTCTGTAATATTTAAACTCTAAAACAAATTAATTTATGTGCACTTAGGTCAAGGCATAAGAACATGATGCTGTTGTAAAAGGAAACAAGTGTAATTTAACATTTAGTTAGTAATTGTACTTAGTTTTAGTTTTGTTTATTTATTTATTAAATGTGTCTAGTTTCCTTTTTTTGTTTTTTGACTCAGCCTTTTCCGATTTTTCTGTGGCATTTTTGTTATTTTCTTTTTTTTATCATAATTATTTAAAAGAATGTTTGAAAATATAGAGCACATCATAATGAACATATTTTTGTTCTCATTTACCACAAATACATTGCGAGGCATAAAATCGCTAAATCCCTTCATGTCATCTAGTGCTTAAATTGATTCGATCACACGGGGATAGCTTTTGATTTTCCATTTTTAGAAATTAACTCTCGACATCAGGGTCATTAATAATTTTCTCAAAAATCGCGCACATATGGAACAGAACGTCTTTAACAATTTCTGTAGGAACCTTTAAACTACCGCCACGTTGTAGACAATCAAAGTATTCGTCGTCAATTAGGTTTCCCTTACTTTCAACAAGAAAAGAAACACAGATGTTACAATTATTATATTTTTTTACAATTTTGTGGGCAGCATAACAGGCTATATAAATTTGTACCGATTTGTCAATTTCATATTCATTTAGGTATTCAGTTTCAGGTAAAAACAAAAATTTTTCAGTACTTAATTATTTTGAGGTATTGTCCAATCAAGATCATTTTCCTGGATACAGCTGTCTCCCTGTTTTTTTAATCTCAGCTAAAGAGAAATTACCATCAGCAGCGCTTCTAAATATATGTTTGAGTCTAATTTTTTTCTCAGCATTTAAAATATCATCAAAGCTAACATTGTAATTACAACCTCAGAGAAGTCTGTATTTACCAAATCTTTTTTCTAACTTTTCAGTAGTAAATTTACCTGGTAAAATATACGACAAATCAAATTTTGAAAATGAATAGTCAATTATTTCTAGTAAAACAGAGGTACTATGGCAAAGTGCAGAATAGGTGTCGTTTGTAAGGCGACCATTATTGTTTTCCAAGTTTATGCCCAAGCTTTCAGCAGGACTTTTTCGGGAAACAGGCACTGTTTTTGAGAAGTAATAATGTGGTAAATTTGGAAAAATACTAGGCACTGCATTTTAACTTTAATCTAGTTTTGGTAGGTACCTTTTGCATTGACCCATCTGGCAAGCGATAATCATCCTCTCTAATAATGTCACTTTCTACAAAATGCTTAGCGCAAACCACAGAATATTTTGAGGGTGACCATGACTGTCTAGGAATATTCCTATAAGGTTTTCGTCCTTTGGAAAGGTGAAAACAGATACAGCTGGTTCTCCTGCATCAAGAGAAGTTTTATAATTGGATTTGCACCCAGGCAGCCAGGCACACAACAAGGACTTGGCATGGTAAATTAATTAAATTGAGAAAATACCGAGATTACCAGGAAAATAATAATAATAACAGTAACTAAATAGTATCTAATAACCAGGCACCAAGTACCTATGCAAATTCCAAAATGTATACCTACGTACTTACGGTAATGTTCCAATGCTAATATTTGTTACTGTTTTAAAAAATAAACTTATTAAGTTTACCTTTTTACCCGCAGATATTCTTGTTTTTTACACCAATGTCTGCGGAAAAAAAAACTACCCCAAGTCACTCCACAAATTTCACACAGTAAGACCTTTTACAGGTTTAGTCTTTATCTTAACAATATTTTCTTTCAAAAAAGTTGATTTATTCACAATCTAAAATTAAAACAATCAATCGTTTAAGGTATTTTTATTTCACATTGTAACTGTAACTCCCCAATATGGTTATATACAATTTCACTTTTTAGATGTGATATGCTTAATATTACGACGACCCGAGAATTTTCAGTATAAAGTTGGCCAATGGATCCGATTAGCTGTCCCCCAAATAAGCCGACAGGAATTTTATCAGTTTACAATCTCTGCAGCGCCACACGAACCATATCTGCGCATATACCTTCGTTTAAATAACCCATGGTCGCAGCAGGTAAATGATCTCTTTCACGGACCAGGATCAGGCTATGCCGCAGCACCAGTACGTGTGCTTCTACATGGACCATATGGGTCCGGTGCGCAACACTGGCGTCTCTATGATGTTGTCGTACTAGTGGGAGGCGGTACTGGAGTGGCACCTTTTGCTGCAGTACTTAAAGACGTTAGCCATGCACTGGTGACCCAAGAATATTTACATTGTCAGAAGGTACGTTCCTAAACTTCGAAAATATAAATTAATCTTTAATTTGGTGTCAGTTAAATCATTCCGGGATGTTTTGACATATGGTTCTGATAACGCTTGTTGCTTCAATAATTGTCTTTATATAATTTTGTATATATTTAAGGTATATTTTATTTGGGTGGCAAAATCCCAAAAGCATTTTGAATGGATGGTGGACTTAATTCGGGAAACTGAAGATAATGACCCGAAATTCTACATTAGCTGTCACATATTTATTACACAGTTTTATGAAAAGTTTGACTTAAGAACAATAATGTTGTATATATGTGAAAAACACTATCAGCGGATATCTGGAAAATCTCTTTTTACGAACCTGAGAGCTGTCACACACTTTGGGCGACCTGCAGTTTCTGAGTTCTTGAAAACGGTTCAATCTCTTCATGATACGGTAGGTATTTATTAAATTGCCTTGACGAAAGACGCGAGAAGGAATAAGTGCATCAAAATACTGATACTGTAAAACAGATTCACTTACGTGTTGTTGCAAGGTGCATAACGCGTTATTTAAATGGTGCCATTCTGTGCTCAAAGGCAGCTTGAACTTACCAATTTTAAATAATTTAAAAAATTATTTTTAAATTATTATTGATAAAAAGAGTCCTTTATAACAGAATAAAGTGTGTTTAAGTATGTTTGCAATAAGTTTTTGGATGACAACGATTTAATTAAAAAACCACAGGTGTTTTATTCATATATCCATTATTTTAATTAAACGTATTTTAAGGTTTGGGGAAACTGTTGCCAGTAGTGTGTGTTAGGAGGGAGGGCATGTGGGGCCCAGACATCCCACTTTTTGAAACAAATTTAATAATTATGGGGAAAAATACTTGTATTATTTAATTAAAGTTTTAAATTAAACAGCTAGGACGCACTCACTTTTTGTAGTCAATGTACGCCACTGAAAGTTGCTAATAACTTTTGTTATTTACAGGCCAAACGTATTGGCGTTTTCAGTTGTGGACCAGTCTCTCTATCCCGAGCTGTAAATCAAGCATGCCGAAAACTAAACTCCGAAGGGAATCAGAGATTCGAACATCATGCTGACAATTTTTAATCTGTTGGTAATACTTTGAATTTTTGATTTTTTGCTATACGAATAAACCATTTCCAGAATTAACTGTTATAATGCCAACGGCATTGTGGTGAATTTTTTTTACAAAATAGAACAACCCCAATGAGGAAGTTGCACATTTTTTTATTTTTTACTTATAAAGTTTCTAAAACTATAAAGTATTAATTGCCATATATTTTTCTAATATTCAACTTACTGTTGTTCTATAAAAAAATGTTGAAATTCAAAATAATTTTCTCCGCGCCAAAACGCAGCTCGCAAACAAGGATAGCTTGCTGTGACGTCACGATCCGGTATCGGTCAAAACGACTCTCTGTTTTGCTTGTTATTTAAGCGGCATCAAGGTGATTTTGTTTTATGATTTTGTTAGTTGGGTGTGTTTCTTGAGTGCCGTTTTTATTTGCTTTCGTTGTGCTAACAAAATATTGTTCTGTTATAATTGTTTTAAAAACTAGACTTCATTTATTATGACTTCTTCTGAAGCTGGATTTGTCCAAGGGCAATCTGATAACTTGCCAAAAAAAGGAGTTAAAGCTACAAGGTATGTATTCAAAATTAAACATTATTTTAAAGTAATAATACTATACGTAGTGCAGTGCTGTTTTATAAATTAAAAGTAAAAACTTTGGTAAAAAGATAACCTCAAAACCTAAATAATAGATTTTGTAAAATAATACTTTATCTGTCTTACCGAAGGGATCTTATTAAAATAGTTTTTTTTTCCACTTTGTATTCAAATGTGGAACTTCGCTACTCTTATGTAAAACTTCAGTTCACTAAAATAAAAACTTAACAAAAATATACAATAAATATAAAAGAAAATATTATGTCTAATTATTAAATAAAAACCGGAAAATGATATTTAATATTTGAGAAATGTTGTCTGTTTTTGAGGCACGTTAAATATTAGGTACTTACATTAAAATGATCTTCGCAGATATGTAAAGTAGATTTTACACTAACTGGACTTTTCTTCAAATCCCTCTTCATCGCTATACACCATTTCTTTCGTATTTTTTCATCTTTTGGAACGTTAAAAAATAATTTGTTGGGGCCGGTTTTTGTTGTGGAACTACATAATGGCACTACACAACATTTATAGTATTTATGTTCCGGGCCTCTTAAATCCTGTTACATCCATGTTCTCTCGTTTAAACTTTAAACCGGCTATCGTCACACACTAAATTGGCCACAACCCGATGTAAACACAAACGGACTCACCAATGATTAAATGGCAGCGCTTGGGCCAAGCGTGGGCCGACACTTTGTTTATCGGATCTTGACGTCACACGTGGCTTGATCAATCAGAGAGCGTTTTCGTTGACCTTGTAATATTTAAAATTTAAATAATTAATTATTTAATAATCGCTTAGTTTTAAGCACATATCAACTTTTAAGGGCATTTACTGAATTATAAATAGGTTTTCCATAAAAAAAAATGCAACTTCCTCATTGAAGTTGTTTTGCCTTAAGAGCAACAACTTTTTTAATTCGCTTGACTCTCAACCAAATCGTCCCACTAGCATAAAAATGTACTTATTAGTAAAATAACAATAATGATTTCTCATTATTCATCTCATGTGTTACTTATTTTTTTTTCTTTGTTTTAGATCCCTCTACACAGCGTGTGTTAAGTCGTAATACCCCGCCTGTATTTATAATTATTAAGTTATCATGAATCTGGAATTTTATTACTTATTAATTTATAATGTGTATTTTTTGATTTGGGTTTTATAAAAGTACGAAAGTTTAATGGAAATTCTTTTAATTAAGGCCTTTTTTATTTACCCAAACTCAATTCCTCTGCAATTTTTTTTTCTCACCAGCTCATTTTATTTATTTATTATGATAATTCGAAGAGGCGATATACAAGTCATGGTTTAAGGTCAAGCGAAGACAACTCTAGGCGACCTTTCTAAGAAACTAACAGCTGAAGTCCTTCTTGTGGTTCGCACTCAGTTAAGACAAGTAGTAGGGCTTCTGACAGGCCACTGTCGTCTAAGAAAACACTTGCAGGAAATGGACATACATAAAGGTTCCACATCAAAAATTATCTGTATAGTTACTCTATGCACAACATACAGGCTTTGCGGGGAGGAGGAGGAGGAGGGAGACAGCCTCACACATGATATACTACTGCAATGCATTGACGTACCAAATACATTGACTGTTTGGAAAGATGCAAAGCATAGACATCTTGGGAGAAATCTACCAGACCTGATAAAGGAAAGCGGACTTCTGTAACACGAAAGAGGAGCTCTATAAGGCAATAGGCTGCGGTGCAAATAGGGGCCCGCAATTGACCCCGTTAAAAAATTACAAACCAACGGAAGGAGTGTCTGAGAAATATAAAAGTGTATAGTTAGTATTAAATTTACCCATCAAAAAACAGTATCACTTTATAAAAACGCAAATAAAGGTTGTTTTATGCCCTTTTTATTGTTATACAGTAATGTAGTGGTACTGCTTTGATAGAATAATAGGACGGACCATTATTCTACCCGAGAAAAAATGTTTTAGGTTTATTGGGATTATTTATGCTTGATGGGTCCAATTTTAGGAACGTAGACCTATTTTTACATGTTGCCCAAGGTGTAAACTGATAACAATAATATTTAGGCTCCACATTATGACGAAGTTGTGTTCGGGGTCTAACAATATTAATCGGAGGAAACGAAGGGTCGCAATCGATATCATCGGCAATTTTTTCGGCCTCTTCTAAAATATTATTAAAACCTTCATTTGATCTAATCCTAGATAAATATGTTTTCATCTGCTTCAAAATTAAAACCATATAAAGTAGTGCAGCATCAGATTCCTGCATCACTTTACTTGCAATATTAATTTTTGTTAACACATTATTCCATGTTATAATAGAACAAATAAATTTAAACAACTTAATTTTTAAGAGTAACGAATTTGCTATATTTCTGGTTTCGGAGTCTCTGCTATTATCAGAATAAAGTGCAAATAAAGCGTCATATATTTTTGCTAGATTGTATCTAAGAACTTTAAGAGCATCTAATCTACTTTCCCATCTAGTACTAAAAAGAGATTTTAATGTCAAAGTTGGGATATTATCTTTTTAAACTTTTAGTCGATGCAGAAAAGAAAACGTAAAGTTCCTGCACAATAGCAAAGAAACTTGTAATTTCTAAAGACGCTTTTGCAGCGTCATTAACAACTAAATTTAAGAAATGGGCCGCACAGGGCACGTAAAAAGCTCTAGGATTTAATTCAAGAATTTTTTTGTAAACCATTATTGCAGCCCTTCATATTCGCATCTTTGTCGTAACCCTGTCCCTTTAAATCTATTAAACAAGTATTGTGAGTCTCCAAAAAATCCAATAAAACATTGGTTAAGCCTTGTTCTGTCGAATCTGATATTAAAATGAATCGCAAAAAATGCTCCCTAATTTCTATTTGCTTTGATTTATTATTTACTAAAACAAACCTTACTATAACATGACTTAAATCAGGAGTCTAATCTAAAATATTAGAAAAATATTTACTAACTTTTAACATAGATATAATTTTATGTTATTTCATTTATTTTCTTTCCCAGAAGGGAAATTAGTTCGTTTTGAATTTGAACACTTAAATAATGAGGCATATTTGATGAAATCCTTGTTGAGATGATCGGATCATTAAAGTTCGCAAAAGTTTAAATTAATTATTTAAAAAGGTTCCAATTTTTTGCTCGTATATCTTGTTATTTTCACCCCTAAACCGGCTAAAAAATGAACAACATTAACTATAATTAAAACAGAAGCCCATCTATCGTTTTCCATGTTTGTTAATTTCTCATTTAGTAAATAAGTTGTCGTTTTAAAAGAAATTGATTGTTGTAGATCAATCCAAGATTTTGTATTACAAATATGACCTTTTGATGTTTCATGTCGTTCTATAACATAACTTAAATAAATGTCTCCAATCGTTATAACCCTCAACTAAACCACTAGAAAATATTTTGCAAGGAAAACAATATACACAATTTTTTGATTTTGGAATGCACCAGCCAAACTCTTGAAATTATTTTCCCATGACACATTTTTTTATAATAAATAGATGAGAAACCTCTACCGTATTTATTTAAAAGATACGTTATATTAGCTTCTGTCAGTTGGGTAGGTCGTAACTCTATCAGAGTTAATTAAATGTATTCCAATAAAACACAAGGTCAATAGCTAGGTTCCTTATAAACATGAATATTTTCAAAACTTACTTTTTCAGGACTTTGTTCTTTTAATAAAACATCTTCCATTGCAGTTTTGGTATTCGACGAGTCCTTCTTTTGTTCCCCGATAATGACCATCATGAATTCGGTCTCTGTCACATTTGCATCTCGGGCTTGGGAACTTGATGGTGCTTCATGTGATGTTGCTGAGATTAAAAACGGTTCGAGTGAACCACTAGCCTTTTTAACTAAGTCTTCCTTTTCACGCTTTCTTTTTTTGTACTGTACTCCAGAAAGCTTTTTTCGATCATCAGACATCTACCAAAAAAAAATGAATCCAAGTTATGAGAAATTTTGTTTTCAAAGATTTAAAGAAGTACAAAGAAACTTTTCGGAATTTTTTATTTTGTCTGAGTATTTCAACATTCACATCAAAGAAAATATATTAAGATTATGCTAATCTTTAATTAAACTATATTTCACCCATAAAAAAAAAGGAAAAATGTTTTATTAATAGTATTATTACTTCAATTATAAATTTGTTTTATAAAAAAAAAATATATTAAAATTTTATTTGACCGCGCAAAAGCAAAATATAGTCAAATTCATGTATGTACTTACCTTTAATTTTTACTGTCTCTCTAACCACAATATCAAACAAAAACTTTTTAAGCTGTTGCGATTTACACGATTACACGTTTAAAATTAAAGTAAAAGAAATTTTCCCGGTCAATGCTTTGACCACAAACGAGTATTTTTCTGTAAAATCTTCGTCGCGAAGCAAAAAATAGCTTAAGACGTTAAAACATGAAAATGTTAGTTATATTTTTTATCTGGTTGGGACCTTAAGTTGTGTATATAAAATTTGAAGTAGAAATATAATTAATAATACCTATTCAGAATAATATTATAGTAGGTATTCAAATAACATTAGAATAGTAGTATTTAATTAATAATATTTAGAACAATATTTATAAATTATATTAATTAATTTATAAATTAATTTTTCCCTTTTTTAAGGGCGGCTCGCCGCACCCCTCGGCTTGTCGCCCGGGTGCCCCGTACACTCTGCACCCCCGGGTCAGAACAGCCCTGTATATTTGATAAGATAAATGATCTCCATGTATCTCTAAACTACTGGACTAACTGATTTGGTGAATCCAACAAAAAAGCCTTAAATTTACAATTACTTTTGAATTTCAATGCTATAAAAGTCCCTGTATTCAATTAGCACCTTCTTGGCGCAACGACATCCGGCGTTTAATAGGCGTCGGCGTCGTTCTAAATAACACAGTTTAATTATATCTACAATCATATGTTTACAAAACTGTTTTATTTCTTGTTCTTTTAAAAAAGTTAGCTTTGGGAGTTGTAACTAAAATACGCTGTATATTGTAAAATAAACTCACTTATTTGAGTGGACTCTGTAAACGTGGATGCGTAATATAAATAGTCTCTGAAATCTCGCGTTCTAAAAATAGTTTCTGGGTAATGTATTTGAGATTTCTCCAATTCCCCGTTCTACTTTAGCTCCCCTAGATAAAATGTGGCAGTGCAATGTTTTGCAAAACGTCAGTCGTTTTCATTTTACTTTTTGTCTTACAGAATAGCCTGAAATCCGCCATATGTTCGCTCCAAGGAGAAGAGTAAGTTGTAAAGCTTTTACGTAAGTTTTTTTGTTCATTTTATCAAAATTTTTAGGGTCTTAAAATGGGCGAATGCGATAGGAGAGGACCTGTGGAGGCTGGGCAAAGAAATTACAAAAATTACTGAAATTGAACAGGTGAGTTTAATTTTTAGGCATGAATAAATACAATAATTATACTGTCTCTGTTTTAGAAATATGCATTTTTAAATGCTAGAGTTGAAGAAAAAAATTCAACAGGTTTACTTGCTGAAATTAAAGAAAACATACTGCGGATGATGGATCGAAAAATGGACGCAATAAGGGTATATTTTAGGAATCTACTTGTATGGCTAATAGAAATGTTAATTTAAAAACGTTTTAGTGCATTCAACAAGAAGCTGAGAATGTGGCAGAAAACTTTACGTATGTTCCTGATAAACAATATAAATATTACAGTTCAAAATGGTCACCCATTGAGGGCGAGGAGCCACCCAAATTATCAAAATCATTAAAGAAAAACAGACCGATGTATTTAACTCTTAAGTTAAATAATGATACTCATTTTTACAATTTACCTGTAAATACAAGCCACAGTTCCGTTCACGTTCCCACAAACGTATATGATAAAGGTATTATTATTATTATTATGATTATTATTTTATAGAAATTTTAGAGCCATAAGTAACATTTTTAGAAGAAAAAGCTGCAGAGGCAATTCAATGGTCGGAGGCTCTTGACAAAGTTTTTGCACAAAATTATAAATCAGATCCAGCTCTATCATGGCAGTATTTTGGCAGTGCCTCAGGAATTATGAGGCATTATCCAGGTTAGTCTTTCCAACGTCTCTACGCAGTCAACACTTACTCTCCACTCGTTTCAGCCATGCACTGGGAGGAGCACAAAAAGGAGATTAAGAACTTGTTTGATTGTCGTATCCGCACTTGGTTTATCGAGGCCGCTACTTGTACTAAAGATGTTGTCATCCTTATCGATAATTCCGGTTCTATGGATGGTAAGTGTATTTTGCTTAAACAATGTGATTTAAATAAAAATTAAAAGGTATACCTTCATTGGCCATAAAGTTTAGCCTATATCAACTAAAATAAATGTAAAAATATTTTTGAAAGTGCCTTGGTAAAAAAAAAAACATGAAATGAAAGGTGCAGTTTTACTTACTGCACTTGCTGCCGATGCGCTTTTAGTACATTTACCTTCCTATTTTTCACCTAAAACAAGCATCTCTAACCATTCATCCCATTCAGAGTGTGCTACCCTTCTCTATCATTCATTTCTCAAGCCATTCTCTAAGCCTGTGCCAAGTGCGGGGTAATATAGATATCTCTTTCACATAATCTTTAATTGATATTGGATTGAGGCACCCAGAATCTTGTTTAGTTTACTTCCTCAAAGAAACAATCATGTTCGCTGTCAACGTCGAACGGACAAGTTTTGCAGAACAAAAAGTAATTTTTGACCTTAATTGGCATAAACACATTATATTCATATCCATAGTGACAGCAGCTTCAAAGATGCTAGGATTCTTCTTTTGACCCATATTTTTCATCTCTTAATTTGTATAATGGTTGGAATACTGTTTTCCATCGGGGAAATGATGTCTCTCACAACCTTTAGGTATGACTCCCACTTCAACATGAAAAATTCATTTTCTAGTCTACTGACAACCTATGCTGGACTTGTCCCTCTTTTATGGATCTGGTCACGGCTGCTGCTCCAAAGAATTAGCCAATATAGTTTCTTACCTATCCGCCTGGAATAAAGTAACATGAAGAGCCACTTTTATGCACAATTTTACTGTATTTTTGGAGAAGCCCCAAACTTTCCACTTTGCACGCTCCTTTATATTTAATTGTAAAATATCTAAAATGTGGAACTTACTGTCTACAGAGGCCTTTCCTTCCCTTCAAAACCTCCAAATCTTTAAGTCCCGTCTTAATAAAATGTCTTGCACTTTACTCGAGACAACCATGGTGCGTTAATACTTAGGCTAAACCTTCATGAACTGTCCCCGGGTTTAAACAGATCAACACTTAAAACTGTATATTTTTAGGTATGGGTAGACATATTGGAGCGCTGACAGCATATAGTATCTTGGATACGTTTTCCAATAATGACTATGTAAATATACTTAATTACTCAGAAACTACGGATTACTTAGTACCATGTTTTGAAAAGCAACTAATTCAGGCAACAAAAGAAAATATTCATGTGTTTAAAGATGCTATAAACAGGCTGGAACCCAACGGAAAAACACACGTGGAACAGGCTCTTGTTATAGCCTTTGGAGCTAAGCATTTTTAGGGATTTTAACCGAGTAAAGCATACCTTTTATGCCTATCCATTAACAGCAGTAGGAATCTACGTTGTAAATTTTTAATTGATTTTCAAAATTTATAGAATACTCAACACCGAATTGAAAATATAAAGCTTAATTAAAAATCTTAAAACATTTAAGATTTGCAGTAAATGTAATGTACCTCTTCTCGTTCTTCTGTTTTTCTCCATTGTTATTACCCTCTTATTATTTAAATTTTGTTTCATAAATACAGAACCAAGAAACAACCAACTGTTACAACACTCAAGAGTAACAATTTCCGCCTGTTTACCCACGAATAACACAATTTAAAGAACCCTAAAACCTTTATTCTGTTTATATTTTTTTTATTTTCCAGGTTATTTTATGCCTATCCATTAACAGCTTTCTACGCGTTGTGCGCATGAGTATCATATTAGAACTAAGAAACAACCAACTGTTACAACACTCAAGAGTAACGATTTCCGCCTGTTTACCCACGCCTAACACAATTTAAAGAACCCTAAAACCTTTATTCTGTTTATAAATTTTTCATTTTCCAGGTTATTTTATGCCAATTCATTAACAGCTTTCTACGTGTTGTGCGCATGAGTATCAATTATTAAGAGATTTATTTTACTCAAATTTATTGTGTCAAACACAAATAAATGTTCTATTAACAAAATTCACCATAAATTTTACTTTAATTCCCGTATGTGTAAAACATGGGAAGCACTCGAAGAATTCTGGTAAAAGGATGTGTTTAAAAAAAATACGATGTGCTGCACATTATGTTTTGTAGATATTTCAACATAAATCTTTTAAAATTTAAGGATAATCTTATATTGAACAGCTTAAATAATATTATAATAATGTATCCAAATTTTACATATCTATATACCAGGAAAGCTTTAGAGTCAAATATGCTGTTATTATGCTAGATATAGATTTTTATCTCCAAAATATTCCTTTTTTTTAGTATAGAGATATACGCGGCTGCAATAACGAAAATAGTACAGATTGCAATCAAGCAATTATGATCTTAACGGATGGTCTCAATGCGAATTACAGCGACACCGTTATGAAGTACAATTATCTGTTTGATGGTAATAATATTCCTGTTAGAATTTTTACGTATCTTATTGGGAAGGAAGTAACAAATGTTGAAGAAATAAAATGGATGTCCTGTGCAAATAGAGGTATGTAAAATGTCTTTTTGTTTATTCGTAATAGCAATGAAGAAAACTTCAAAATGATACCTCGATCACCATGACAGCGTACATCCTATGATAATTTAAAGTTTATTTTAAATTTTAGGGTACTATACTCACGTACAGACGCTAGAACAAGTTACAGCTTCTGTACTTCAATATATTTACGTTATAGCTAGACCACTGGTGTTACAGGCTGAAGATCACCCAGTCTCGTGGACTCACACTTATGCAGATATCACAGTAAGTTGCAATGTACATCGTTATGTTGTCGCGTGAAGAGATTGTCATGTTTTATTTTAGTATGATGACGCTACTGACACAACGATAAATGAACCTTACAGACTTCTCACTTCGGCAGCCATACCATGTTTTGATAGAAAAATTAATAAAATGAACGATACAAGAACAGCAGAGTTACTGGGTGTCGCTGGAACAGATGTTCCAATTGACGAGTTTAGGAAACTCACTCGACCTTACAAAGTAAGTTATTAAAACAGTTTAAAGGATATATAAACCTCTTATAAATGTTCTCTTGACAGATTGGTGTGAACGCATATGCTTTTATAGTTAGCAATAATGGTTTTGTTTTAATGCATCCCGACTTGCGGCCTGTATACGAAGGAGTATTAAAAATAAATTACAACAGCATTGATGTGACCGAGGTGGAACAACACGATTTTGATGATTTAAAGCCTCGGCAAATGAGCGATTCTCTTAAAGAACTTCGTTCAGCTTTGGTAAATGGCACAGAAGGAAGTTTGCACAACATTAAATTAAAATTTCATTACGATGACAACCGGAGAGTTTCAGAAGAATCGTACGACTATTATTTTTCGCCTTTAGAAGACACCCCATTTTCAATTGCTATCGCATTTCCTCATCGTTATGGAAACTACTCCTTGGATGTAGGCGATGAAATTCAAAAAAACAGACACACTGGGGAAAATCTGACCTCGTTTTTTAAAGGGAAATGGAAAATTCATTCCAAATGGTAAAATACTACTCATACCGCTTATGATGTCCGGTTTAAAAAGACTTTATTTCAGGGTGTACTGCCGATATCATTACCTTGAAGGTCACGAATTTAACACTCCAGAAGAAGAGCTGGTCCATTTTTTGGGAAGAATGTATGATAACCACTTTAAATGGGACCGTCAATATGAACCTATGGAAAAGGAAGACATCACTAAAAGTAAGATATATGTTTTTGTTTTAATGTGGTAGTGTAATGGTTTCCTATTATTTTAGTTGAATGTGGGCGCAAAACCTTGGATGATGACGACTATTACTGTGATAAACAATTGGTTCAAAGGCTCATTTTTGATGCACGAAATACATATGAACCGTTTAAAGAAAAATGGGTATTTCAATCAGATGAAGAACGTGCACTTTTTCAGAAATATAATGTAACGCTCAGATTCGTCGCAACTATGAGTGGGCTTACTCGATGGGACTATATTTTTAATGAGTTTTCTAAAACGAAAACTAAATCCAAGTATGCTAGTAAAGCTTAAACATTTTTTTATTAAAAATAATATTAATGCTGTTTTAGAGAGTTTGGAGATTTGCATCCTAGAGCAATAGATGAAAAATGGTACAAAAGTGCTGTTTTGCAACATCAGTATGATACTGAATCATTCGTCTATTCAGTGCCCTTCACTCACGATGGTACAGATGTCCTAGTGACAGGGAGTTATGCGATTTTTGTTAAAGATGCTGGTATTGAAGCTCCTGGATCTGTTGTAGGTTTTCAATTTTCTCAGGCCAAATTAAAATCCCGGGTGGAAAATGTGACTTCTAGATTATCTGTAAGAAATCAGTAACAATGCAACTAAAATTATTCTCATCGCAACTTGTTTCAGAATCAGTGTTCGGATTGTGCAAAATGTAATGAAACTTTAGTATGTTATATAGTTGATAGTTCGGGATACATATTAGTCTCTGAACAGGAAGATGAAACTGGAAAATTTTTTGGAGAAATTGAAGGGGATATTCTGGAATCAATGTTACAAGCGAAAGTTTTTTCAGTTAAAACCCTTTACGACTATCAAGCCTTATGTAGTTGGGAAGAATATGATAACAGTTCTAGCACGACCATTTACACGGTAAGATACAATAATAACAGCTAGATCTCTTGTAACCTGTAAATATTTTGCAGCCCTTACATTATGTGACCACAACAATTCAATGGGTTATTATTAAATTACTATATACGCTTGCTGAAATAAATTTTTATCAATTGCTAGATCCTGTGGTAACATTAGCGCAAGAAGTGTATCAAAATACAAAAGGTATGTATGTTTTATGTATGATGCTATTAGTACCTTTAGTTGCCGTCAGATAAATTCATGCTAGAGTAATCTTCAATAATCAAACTCTTTCCTTTAGCAAAGCCATTTATACTGAAATGCCCTTACATCTGGTGGTCCGCACTTTTCCTCGACGTTGGCAGTTACTGCCCAAGAATCCTCAGACACCGACAACACGCTGTCGAGTCCTCCTTCCGTGATCAGCTAGGTTAGGTTAGGTTTAAAGTGAGTGGACTTTTTACGCCCTCCACTGCGACCGCTTGGTCTATTGTGGCTCACACCTTTTTATATTTCTCCCAATAGGATCAGACTTCTAATGAATCCGATATCAGATTGGGAGAGAGTTCTTACATCTCCTCTTGCTCGTGTCGTTACCGGACACGAGCACAATATGTGTTCTAGTGTTCCTGTCTCCTGGAGAGTATGACGAGCAGACGATTATATCCGTCATGCCCTCCTCTCCCGGTCCAGTGACGTGGGTAGCTACCAAGTCCTTGTTACAGGAACCAGATGTTTCTTCTGAGGCCGCATCTCCGGCCCTACACTATAAAAACGGTCTTATCCGCTTTATGTTTAAAGCCAGGGAACCCTTTTCTCTATAAAGGCGGTTCTGTCCGCCTTCTGTTTGGATTCAGGGATCCCTTTCTAAGCACATGTTTGTTCGGGATGGATTAGCCCTTCCCCGTAAAACAGGCGCCGGTGACTTCAGGGGTACCTTTCCAAACGGATTCACCCGTTTCAGTCGGAGCACCTTGTCAGCTTGTGACCTTGGGTGGCACCTCTAAGCCTTGTGTTCATCTTAGCTTCGGATCCCGTTCCATACGCTAGCCAAAAGAGTTGCCGATAACCAGCAACTCTAGCGCATGTTCCAAAAGATCCTACTGGGCCCAACCACGACAACGACGTGTATGTATAAATAAAAAGGTGTGTAGCACATGCTTCGTACGGATTTATATGGCGGCAAACGGTCATTACACGGTGATTTTGAACTTACTTAAAAACTGAATGATCGAAATCACCTTAAGTTAATGGTATTTTACTTCCAATATATACCTATAGAGACAGCCTTACTGATTGTCCGTGCGAGAGAGAAAGAAGAATCGGTGTATAACCTTTCTCTCTATCTATAAACCGCGCTCTGCGTGCTGATTGGTCGGCCCCTCCCCGTCAGCACGTTGGAGCAAGAAAGAAAGGTTATACAGATAATACACCTATTCTTCTTTTCCTCTCGCACGCTTGTTCGCACAGCCAAGCGGTAAGACTGCCCCTAAACGTGTATGCTGAAAGGTATTTTAAAGTTAATTTTAATAGTGCATTTTAAAGACCAATTAATGTACAATATTTAAGAGAAATCTAATTCTTCGGAATCTCCGGATTATGATAGTGGTTATGATGACGATGATGACGACGATGATGATGATGACGGCGAGGAATTCAATTATGAAAATGACGCAGATAAATATTTTGCATGTGAGAAGAAATTTACTCTCTTTATGTTAGATCAATTTCTTTTTATTAAAGATAATTTTCATGGAGAGCTCTCAACATCAGAAAGGTAATGGCGAAACTCATTATTTCACAAGCGTATATATTTTCTCAGTAGATGTAGTGTTTTTTATTTGTAGGCAGTTTTATGTTAAAAGAATACCCAACAGTAATCTAATACTTGTGGCAGCTGAAAAAAATATCAGAATAACTAACAAACCCCGATATTCAACAGATCCTGAAAGAATTTCAAAAGCTCCATCATGGACTTATGAAGAAATGAATGATACCCTTTTACCCTGTCAGAAGCTGTATTTAAACTCATTACCACGCAGAAGACTTACTGGTTGTTATAATGAACATTACTTGGTAAAGTTATTTTCTTAAATAAACAAATAAATAAACATATATATATATATATATATATATATATATATATATATATATATATATATATATATATATATATATATATATATATATATATATATATATATATATATATATATATATATATATATATATATATATATATATATATAATATATATATATATATATATATATATATATACAGGGTGTCCCGGAAGTAATGGATCACAGAGCAACAGCAGATTCCTTAGATCGAAATAATGCAATTAACGTAAACTTGCCTTATTCCAAAGTTGATAATAACTAAGATACAGGGTGTCAAACTTTTAATTTGGTTTTTGTTTTTTCGTAATAATTTCTTAACTAAATGACATATCGGTACAAAATTGGAAATTTGGGGGTTCTTTGAGGCGAGAAATTAAAATTCGTCCATACTTTTGATGTTGCTAATAGAGGGCGTCAGCTGCGGCCTACCCCACTTTTTTTTGATGGCTTAACTTTTTTGGGCTTTGTATATTGACCTGTTTATTAAAAAAAAGTTACCATAATTCCCTCTGCGTCAAAAATGTATACATTTGGGTCTCTAGGGGCAACTGTTTTCGAGATAAACGCACTTTAAAGGACCCCGCAACTTTCCTATGGAAAATGGGTTTTGTCCAATTGTTTTCAAACTTTGCAAAGAAATTGTTCTCAACACGCTGATCAAAAGTCTTTTTGGACACAAAACCCAAAAACCCCTCTAACACCCCTAAAATCACCCTCAAAAGTATCTAAATCCCCAGTGACTTTTAAGGCTGATTTTGGGGGATAGAAGGGTTTTCCAGTTTTGTGCCCAAAGGCTTTTGATGTTGAAACAATTATTTTGCAAAAAAGTTTAGCTGAACCAAAACCCATTTTCCAGCTAGGAAGGATTCGCTTTTTTAAAAAAAAAAAAGGGTGCGTTTAAATGTATGCATTTTTTGACACAGAAAATATTCAACTTTTTTTAATAAACGGAATCCTGCAGCCCAAAAATTAAAGACATCAAAAAATGGGAATAGGCATCAGCGCCCTCTATTAGCAACATCAAAAAAAAGAGAAGTATTTGAAATTTGTCGTAAGAAAATTTAAATTTCAATTTTCGCCGATATGTCATTTAGTTAGAAATTATTACGGAAAAACAAAAATAAACTACGCACCCTATCTTAGTTGGCTTTTGGAATAATTTTTAGTTACGTTAATTACATTTCGACCTAAAAATATCTGCTGTTGCTCTGTGATCCATTACTTCAGGACACATATATATATATATATATATATATATATATATATATATATATATATATATATATATATATATATATATATATATATATATATATATATATATATATATATATATATATATATATATATATATATATATATATATATACCGGGTGACAACGAAATCACTACCCAGCCCTTTATTTTTTTAAATGAAAATATATGGCTTTCAAATTTTAGAATTACATATTATCTCATAAGATGCCGATTTTGGATATTATAACATGTGCCTATCACTTCCGGTTTAACCGGAAACGACATCAACTTTGATTTTTTTAATGGAACACCCTGTATATTTTTCGGAATTTGGATTCTACGGATTATTTCTGATATAAAATCTATATTATATCCTATACCTATCTCTGCTAGTTTTTGAGAAAATGGCGATTAAACATGTCCAAACTACCGCAAATTATGCAGTTTTATGAGAAAACAAATAAATGTTATAAAAATTCGTTATGTTAAATTTAATTCTTTCTAAAGACCTAATCTGTGGAGGTCATAATATAACTACTTCCGGCTTTACCGGAAGTGCTGCGAAAATTGACTTTTCTAATAATGTTACTTCAAAACACCCTGTATATTTTTTAAAATTTGGATTCTATTGGTCATTCCTGATATACAGTCTGTGTTATAGCCTATACCTATCCTTGTTAGTTTTTGAGAACATTGTTTTCCCCTATAACTGCATAATGTGCGGTCGTTTGGACATCTTCAATCGCCGTTTTCTCCAAAACTAACAAAGATAGGTATATGATATAATACAAATTTTATATCAAGAATCACCTGTAAAATCCACATTTTAAAAAATATATGTTATTAAATTTTTTGAAGTATTAGAAAAAGTCAATTATTGCTTCGATTCGCCGGGTAGTTTTGTACAACTTTTACAGATAGAGCCTTCAAAAAATGAAATTGAACGTAATAAATTTTAATAACATTGCATTTGTGTTCCCATAAAACTGCATAATATGCGAGTAGCTGGACATCCTTGTTTAACTAAAAACTAACAAATGATAATAATAGAGCATAATGAGGATTTTATATCAGAGATAATAGAATCAAATTCTAAATTACAGGTTGTTCCATTAAAAAAAATCAAAGTTATTCTCGTTCCGGTTAAACCGAATTGATAATTTTTTATGTTATAATATCAAAAATCAGCATCTATAATATGTCATCCTAAATTTAAAAACCATATGTTTTCATTCAAAGAAAATAAAGGGCTTGTGTGTTTCGTGTCACCGATATATATATATATATATATATATATATATATATATATATATATATATATATATATATATATATATATATATATATACACCGGGTGTTGCTCCGTCGAGCGGGACATAGGGAATCCCATGTAAATTTTGAAGTGGTCCAAGATTGGCTCCCCTAATTATTTTAGAAGAAAATATTATTAGGATTTTTTAAAGAGCACGAAAGTTGTACCCAGTGTACAAATTTCAGCTCTTCCTTAGTCCGCCAACTAAGAGATAAATGCTAAAATAAGTTACGAATCTCCTATCTTCTTACGCGCCCTGTATTATTAGAAGTTTATAATAATATACAGAAAAATTATTTAACCTCTTACTCTCAAGTTGTCAGATCAATGTCACATCATTTTTAAATAATGAACTACTCAAATCAAGAAAAAATCACTATTATAAAATGGTTTTATCAGGGAAATAGTTATCAGAAGAATTAGCGGACATGTTTGCAGCCTATTTCCCAATAGGCCAATACCAAGTAAATCGACAATAGAACGGACGATAAAAAAATTTGAAACTACAGGCACAGTAATCAATAATTGCAAATGTGAAAAATCGACATTGAAAATCAGAGACAAATTGGCGCAAAACGATAGTGATTTAGATGTGATACTTTGTGTAGAGGCCGAAGGAAATTAGCACGAGACAACTGGAGGACATTACTGGACAAGACCACACCACAATATCTCAATTTTAAAAGATGTAAATACCACTTTACAAGTACGAAAGACACCAAAGGTAAGAGACGGAGACGAAATACGACGACAGGAATTTTGCTTTGAAGATGGAGAGGACAAGCTACTGACAGGAGTTTTTTTTACAAAATATTTGCTTTACTGACGAATGCACTTTTACATTGAACCACGAACCCAACATTCAAAATTGCCAGTACTGGAGTAAGCAAAAACCAAAATCGATTTACATTTGAGACAAGGACTCAATATCCACAAAAAATTAATGTTTTGGCGGGAATTTTCGGCCACCATATCCTTGGACCATTTTTCCTTGACCGAAATTTGAATGCGAATTACTTTCTGGAACTTTTAAGAGGAACAACAAATTTTGTCTGCTTTGAACAACCTTGCTCATGAAAATCAAAAGATTTGGTATCAAATGGATGGCTGCTCAGCACACAGTACCAGAGCTGTGCGCGAATACTTGAACAACGCATTTAATAACGACATCATAGGCCCGAACCACGCAATATCTTGGCCAGCCAGGTCTCCGGATCTTTCGCCAAACGTTCTATGGGGACATTTAAAAACTAAGCTTTATACCAATAAAAAATATGAAAACTTAGACCAGCTAAGGAATACTATTTCCGCTGAATGTGCCAGAATATCGATGTACCAACTAGCCAACGTAAGAAATGAGTTTTATAATCGTTTGGGTTATTGTCTGGCAGTTAATGAAGGAATATTTGAGCATTTGATTAAATCCTGATATTTTCGTCATAAATTGATTTCTATATGTAGACAAATGTGTTTTATTGTCTTGCGTAACTGTGAAGGTGAACGTGTTAGCTGTACAAACTAAAATGAAATACAAGGATTCTTTTTTGAAATTCCCGTATAAAATTGTTTAGTTTTGGCAATGACATTATAAATTAATGATCTAAATTGTCACTGATAAATCGATATGGTGTTTTTATTACTGATTTCTAAAGTACAGGGTGCATAATGAGATACTACGTTGCAGAAGTATTTAAGCAGTTTACTCTTTACTGGTTAGTTGTTGAAAAAATGCTCAAATTTTCATTTTGGGTGGAACTTTATTAACATCTTCAATAAATCCTAATAGCATTTTTTCTTCAAAATAATTAGGGAAGCCAATATTTGACTAGTTCAAAATTTTACATGGGATTACTCTATGTCCCGCTCGGCGGAGCAACACCCGGTATATATATATATATATATATATATATATATATATATATATATATATATATATATATATATATATATATATATATATATATATATATATATATATATATATATATATATATATATATATATATATATATATATATATATATATATATATGTTGTAACGTAGGTTTTCACGGATGGTAGAATGTACATTTGTATTTTCCGGTTTTCAATCCGTTTGTCAGTAGATAGATTTTCACGACGTTTCGCCAGCATCTCAGTTGGCATTTTCAAGTGATGCTTCCTGGGTGGCTGCTCGACTTGGAATCCATTCCAAGTCGAGCAGCCGCCAAAGCATCGCGAAAATGGCTGTTGTCAGAAAACGCGTCGTGAAAACATCTGCGGCAAACGAGATTGAAGCCGGAAAAATACAAATGTATATACATAGGTTAATAAAGCAAATGGTAGAAGTTTATTGCGATGTTTCGCACATTATTTATTGTGCTTTTTCAAGCGTAAGTATCTAAAAAAATATAATTAAAGTCAAAACAGAACATCATACAATATTTTCACAGTATTAAAAGATTAGTGCAAAGAATGAAACAAATTACAATTTTTAAATCAACATTTAAAAAGTTCTAATCTTACACAAAATCAGGTACATAATAAAATTAATTTAAACAGGATGCCCACCTAGGAGTTCTGAAAATGTATCAGAACTCCAAGGTAGGCATCCTGTTTATTTATTTTTGTTTATCTTGGGACAGTCCACGAAGGCTGATGCCTTAGTACTAACGCACCGTGGGTGTCTTGGTGTGGTGAGAGAGTTTGTTCATAAGGACTTAAATGTTGGAGATTGGGAGGAGAAGGAAAACTAGCGGGCAGCAGGTTCCATAGTCTTGGCCTCTGGGATGAAGGAACGAAGAAAGCCGGCAGTTCGGGGCTTCTCTAACCTGAACTGTAAAAGGATGCATAAAAGTTGCACTAAGTGTTGCTCTGTTGGGAGCCGCCAAGGAGAAGGAATTATACTGGCCAATTCCTCCTCGGAGCAGAAGCCGTGAAAATACCTATAGAAAAACGACAGATCCCCTACAGCTCGACGGTGGGCAAGAAGAGAGACGTTTCTGTGAGCGTTGGGATCATTAACAGGACTACGAACAGCTCTTGGATAGGTCCAGAATGCTAAGTGTTATAGGGGACGCCATTCCCCAGACATTAGAACAATACTCTAAAGAAGGTATGATTTGGGATACGTACAGAGTGTACAGATTGGAAGAAGAGAAATATTTCCTGGCTCGGAAGAGGAATCCAAGCTTTTTTGAAGCTGCCGAGGCTATGGATGTAATGTGTTTGTGCCAGTTGGGGTTATTCTCAAAAGTAACGCCGACAAGATTAAACGACTCTTTGTTCTGCAGAACTTGGCCGCTCATATGTAAGGGATGAGCATTGGCAGACTTTTTTCGCGACAGCGAAGATGATTGTGTTTTCGAGGCATTAAACTGAACAAGATTTGAGGTCTTGTGAGAGAGATATCTGCATTGACCTGCGCTTGTTTTCTAAGTCAGAATTACATGGTGGCTTAAGAAATTGAATACTAGAATGAAGGGCACTATCGTCAGCAAAACTATGAATGGGATTGATTGTGGAAGAGAGAAGATCGTTAATGTGTAGAAGAAACAGCGTGGGTGCCAGCACTGAGCCCTGGGGCACCCCAGCATTAATTTGGTAGAAGCTGGAGGAATAACCATCAACACTAACTGATATACGTCGATTAGAAAGGAAACTAGAAAGCCAAGAGCAAAGCTTAGGTGGAAGACCGTAAGAAGGAAGTTTGTTGAGAAGCCCATCATGCCAGACCTGATCGAAAGCTTTGGATATGTCTAGAGCAACGATCTGGGATTCACCAAGAAACTCAAGGGACTTATTCCAGTTGTGTGAGACAAAGGAAAGAAGATCAGCTGTGGATCTACTGTGACGGAATCCATATTCTCTATCATGTAAGATCTTATGTTTTTTCCAGATACTTGGGGAAGTAGTGGTAGCTTTCCATTACTTTGCAAACAACTGAGATGAAAGAAGAGATATAGGTCTATAGTTAGGAGGTTTGGGATTAAACACTTTTTGGGGACAGGTTGCACACGCGCAGCTTTCAAATATGGAAATCTTGGAGTATCAACAGAGATTCGGGAAAAGGCGCGAGTTGGTGCAAGCTCAGGAGCACATTTTTAAGACGATTGCTGGTATGCCATCCAGTATAGCACACGATTTTAAGGTCTGAAGAAGAAAGATACGCTTGATCTGTTTGACTTTAAAAATGATATCGGACATTTTATAGTAGGGACAACTGTTGGAAGAGGAAGATTAATAGGAGGATCAAGCGTAGATTTGGCAGCAAATTGTTTGGCAAATAGTTCGGCTTTTTCCTTTGGAGATAGAGACAATTCCATCTTCGGAGATTGGGGGTGGAAAGGAGTTGTGCAAAAGTTTTGACTTATATTTTTGGTAAAGGACAGAAAGCTTTACTGCCATTCGAGCAAGAGAACTTTATCTTTTATCCGATTGTTAAAACGGTCTTTTGCTTCTGAGATGGTCTGATTATACTGATTTCTTTGCTTCGATGCTAGCCTGTCGATTTTCGGGATTGGGGTTTTGAAGGAACTTTTGTGGACTTAAATTTTTAAAAGTCTGGCTTTGTCACAGGATTTAGAAAACCACGGTTTGTGATTTGAAGTTATGGGGTTCTTTTTAGTGTAGGGAATATAGGTCTCAATGCCTAGTTGGTTTCGATGATTGGTTTTACATATTTCAGAAGGATCGTTAGTAAGAAAAGCAGGTAGGATCCCAGGGTAGCTGGCAAAGAGGAATCTTCAGACCATCCCAAGTCACTGACCGAGGTTGAGCCAGACGGTTCGTGGCGGCATGCGTTCAGTTGCCTCAAAATGTGTGGAGTATGATACGGTGACCAAACCATGGTCAGAGCGACCAAGGGGAGCAGTTACTGATGCTTCATAGAGTTCGGGGGTGGAAGTAAGAAAGATATCTAGGGGGTTAGAACTATGGGTGGGAACCCTAGGAAAGTAGGTAAGTTCCATAATGAGATTGGTGAGGGAGTTGCTGATTGCGAAATTTTCTGCTGCTCTGCCTTGCGTATCAGTTTTTGTAAAGTCTAGCCAATGCCTATTATGAACATTAAAATCCCCGGGGACGATTACTTTGACCAATAAAAAAAGGGAAATAATAATGTCGATCTTTATTGAAAGGAAATCAAAGAACTCGTTGTGGGAATTGTCAGACGGGGACCGGTATATACAGCAGATGAATTTGGTAGAAGATCTGAAAGTGAGTTAAAGCCAAAGAATATCAGGCTCACCCGATTCGAGGTCAGAAACTCTAGCACAAGCCAAGTCGTTGCGAACGTAAGCACAAACGCGGCTGGTAGGGTTCGAAAAGATGAAATAAGTTCTGTGACATGGAAAAGGAGGTGGTTGGTTGCTGTTTGAGACTTATTTGGTTTTCGGTAAGAAATAGTATGTGAGGTTTGGAGGATTGAAGATAATGGTGAACAGAGTTTACGTTGGAGTTAAGCCCACATATATTTGTGAAGGATATCAGGCACTAACAGATGTTGATGTTTGAATGGCCCTAGTCCCTAAGGAGAACCGAATGGAGGGGTATTTTACCTCCGGATAACTTTACGTTTCGGGTGTGCCATCATCACATTATTTCAAATTTTACTATAGTGGAAAAAGAGAAGAAAAGAAAAGAAAGAAGATAAAGAGGGAAAACTAAAAGAGAAAGAAGGAAGAGGAAGAAGGAAAACTGACTCACCGCCCAGAACTCGAAACGTACTATAGGACCTATAAGACCCCAAGACTTCACGAGTCCTTTAAAGGGCAAGTTGGGTGGTACCGCCACAGGCGAGGAAAAGCTCCTCTACCACCTACTATTTATGTATTTTATTATGTACCTGATTTTGTGTTAGATAAGAACTTTTTAAATGTTGATTTTAAAATTGTAATTTGCTTCATTCTTTGCCCTAATCTTTTAATACTGTTAAAACATTGTGTGATGTTCTGTTTTAACTTTAATTATATTTTTTTAGATACTTACTCTTGAAAAAGCACAATAATGTGCGAAACGTTGCAATAAACTTATACCATTTGCTTTATTAACACTATTCCCAAGAATAAAAAAGGAAATATATATATGCGTAATAATATATATATATATATATATATATATATATATATATATATATATATATATATATATATATATATATATATACTAATATATATGTATATATGTATATATATATATATATATATATATATATATATATATATATATATATATATATATATATATATATATATTATATATTTTTATATTATATTTATTATTATATATATATATATATATATATATATATATATATATAAATATATATATATATATATATATATATATATGATATATATATATATATATATATATATATATATATATATTAAATAATAATTAAATTAATATATATATATATATATATATATATATATATATATATATATATATATATATATATATATATATATATATATATAATTAAAGATATCCAAACTACCGCATATTATGCAGTTTTATGGGAAAACAAATAAATGATATAAAAAAATGATTATGTTTAATTTAATTTTTTTCTCAAAACTCTATCTTCAGAGATGTAAAAAACTACTTCCGGCTTTACCGGAAGTGCTGCAAATACAACACCCTATATATTTTTTGAAATTTGGATTCTACGGGTCAGTCCTGATATAAAATCTGTATAATATCCTATACCTATCTTTGTTAGTTTTGAGAAAATGGCGATTGAGGTGTCCAAACGACCGCATTATGCAGTTATAGGAGAAAACAATAAATGTTAGAAAATTAATAAGCCTAAAATAATTCAGGCCGTCCTTTGGAGCAATTTTGTTATTTTAATATTAGTTTTCATTTTAAGTAGTGAATTTAAAAAAATATTTAGAATTGTTTATTTGTTTCCCTATAACTGCATACTATGCGGTCGTTTGGACATCTACAATCGCCATTTTGTCAAAAAATAACAAAAAGATAGGTATAGGATATTATACAGATTTTATATCAGGACTGACCCGTAGAATCAAATTTCAAAATATATAGGGGTGTTCATTTAAATTTTGAAGTAACATTATTGGAAAGTCATTTTTCGCAGCACTTCCAGTAAAGCCGGAAGTAGTTTTATTATGACCTCCGAAGATAGAGTTACAGAAAAATTTTAAATTAAACATAAATGATTTTTTATATCATTTATTTGTTTTCCCATAAAACTGCATAATATGCGGTAGTTTGGACATCTTTAATCGCCATTTTCTCAAAAACTAGCACAGATAGGTATAGGACAAAAATCTTGCGTTTGTATCAGAAGCAGTTTAAAAATTTTAGAATCCAATTTTAAAAAATATACAGGGTATTCCATTGAAAAAATCAAAGTTGATGTCGTTTCCGGTTAAACCGGAAGTGATAGAGACATGTTATAATATCCAAAATCAGCATCTTATGATATATTATAGCATCCTAACATTTGAAAGCTCACATACACTCACTGTAGGCAGGCTTCGCTTATAAAATAAAGGTGTAGCTTTCTCTCCCGTTTTAACCAATCCTGTATATTCAAATTTATTTTTTAAAATGTGGGTTTTGGTAGTCCCAACAACTTTGGTATGAATTTATTTGACATTCTTCCAACGTCTTTTTTGTTAAAAGAATATTAAGTTTATTTATTTAATGTCAATTATAATAAAAACTTTCTTGCAGGAACGAGAAATACAAGAATGTGGCAGAGCGACATCAATAACAAACAACATGTTATTCCTTATTTTTTGTTTTGTTACAATATTTAATTAGCCATGTAGGTCCGTAATAAAATTACTATGTAAAATCACGTGCTGTATTTAAGTATATACATAATAAATTAAAGTTGTAATTTTATTGTATTAGCAAACCAAAATTCTTCTTCAAAAGAATCAGTTAGAAAAACATTTCTTTATCTTAACCTTCTGTTTAGCCCTCAGTTTGGACAATCCTCCAAATGATTAGTAAAATTAAAACATTTTGATTGTAAAACTATAATAAAATATTCATCTTCAACCCTCTTACCCCTTTCCCTGTAGCGATATTACTTAAAAATAATAGGCTGTTTACTCTTCTTAGTTATAACTTACACCAAATTTAAAATTACTATTTCATTCAGAAATAACTCTAATTTTAATATATAGTATCTTCCAACGAACCCAAGGACTAGAATTAACAAGCCAGTTTGTAGGCAGGGTGTTTGGTATAGTGATCTGTTTGTTTTTGTTTTGGAAAAACGTAAACAAATTGCCAGATCTCAAAAATGAAAATTAGGAAATTATTTTAAAAAAGTAATATAATTATCTAAAAATATTGGTTTTTGTGTTAACATAAGCAACATCGATTTAAATATAAACATTTATTGATATGACAAATCCAAGATCCGATTGCACCGGCAACAAGGTTGATTTGGACAGCTGCTGTATTCGTTTGATAAAAAATTATATTAAATTAGGTATTGTACGGCCCTTCAATGTTATTTTATCTCTTTCTATTAGGTTGTATTATTTAATTACACGTTTTGTAAACTGACTTAATCAACAGCAATTGAATTCAGCATCTAAAGTGAATGACATATCGTCTGTCACTTCAGATAATAAACAAAAATAGTTTTCTGGCTTTAAAAATAATTTTTAATAAAAAAGAATCATCAACATTTAAAAATGTTTTTTATCGTGCAATGCCATAAATATTGAAAAAGTTATTATTTCTGGAGTGGTGCTATTCAGTGTGTTTAATCAACGTTGCCGTTGCAGTGTGTTTACAAGAACTCTTCCTCCTTGCCCCTTTGAATATATTATGTCAAACAAGGTTTGTTTATTTTATTTCTATCCAAGAATTTGTTGGTATCTTCAGATCTTGTAACTTCCCTTTTCCATGGTCTTAAGTTAATACCTTCATTGATAATAAAGTAAAAAACTCTGGGTAAAGCGATTAAAAATTCACACCTGAATGTAATTAAATTTTTGGAATTAAACAAACTTAGGTATATTAAATTTTTTTAATTAAACAACAGAATAAGAAATTTATTACAAAACTTTAAAAACAATTAAACTTACATAGATTGTTGAATATTTTCGATATTTTCTTTACTACCCGCAGTGGCATTTTCAATCTGCCCGTCCTGACCTTTAGGAGGTCTGATCAAAACTTTGTCAATTAACCCAAACTCTTTGGCTTCTACAGGACTCATAAATTTATCTCGCTCCATGTTTTTTTCTATCACTTCCAAATCCAATCCGGTATGTCTAACATAGAGTAAATTAATTTGTTTTTTGAGTTTTATTATTTCTTCAGCTTGTATTTGAATATCTGTGGCTTGTCCCTTCAAAATATTTTTATTAGTTTATAGGTCGCTGACTACTAGAAAAGCTTACCTGTGCACCCCCAGATGGCTGATGAATCATTATTCGGGCATTTGGTAATGAATGTCTCATTCCAGGAGTTCCAGATGCCAACAGAAGTGATGCCATGCTGCAAGCTTGTCCAACACACCTAAAAAAAGATTTGAAAAATACCCACCGATATTTTATTTAATAAAACACATTTACCAAGTAGCGATAGGTGGCAAACAATACTGCATAGTGTCATATATTCCTAGACCAGCTGTAACACTTCCACCAGGGGAATTAATGTACATATGTATAGGTTTGCTTGTAGATTCAGACTGAAGAAACAGAAGTTGTGCTACAATAAGTGAGCTCATTGTATCATGTATTGGTCCCATAAGACATATTATTCTTTCTTTAAGTAATCTTGAATAAATATCATATGAACGTTCACCTCGTCCTGTTTGTTCTACGACTATTGGAATCAGACCTATATTTCTTACTGCTAACTTATTAACAGCCGCATTAACTAATAATCGCTGAAAACATAACAAAACGATAAAATAAATATTTTTATACAATAGGAATACAATACCTTAGCGGAAAAATACAATTTTCTTGAATTCATTTTAAAATTTATGGTTTGTGAATTATATTACATTATTTGTTTACAAATCGAGAAGAATGTCCTAACTGGAATAAGGTTATGTTGACTGTTCTTCTTTTAAAATGGCGTTGGCTCTTAGTCTTTTACATTCAGCCAGGATTGTAATTACGACTTGCATGGGTACATTATACGTAACCTCTGTTTTATTGTTGTTGTATTAAGTTTTATAATCTCAATTACGTATATAATATTATTCCGAACAAATCCCAGCAATTTAGAGATGTTAAGTTTATTATACGTGTAATATTCGTATACTATACGTTTAATATACCTATGCAAGTTATAATTACAACCCTGCATTTAGCACCCGGTTCGTAATTACGTGGTTAGCGAGAAAATCAATTTGAAATTGAGCATAATTTTTGGCTGTGAGTTACTTTTGAGTGTCAGTGTACTTAAGGTCTGTTTGTTATTCAGAAATAAGATTTGTTTCTTATACGGAAATATTTTACACTTTTTCTACCTACATAGTCCTAAAATACACCTTCCATAAGAGCGCTTACGTAAATAAAGTGTACAATAGTGTACACTATTTTACACTTTTTTACGTAAACGCTCTTATAAAAGGTATATTTTAGGGCTACCTGGGAAAAAAAAGTGTAAAATAGTGTAAAATATTTCTAAATAACAAACAGACCTTTAGTTTGAGCCTCGGTGATCGAGCCTCGAAAAAAGCTTTCTTAAACACCAGTTGTATTCTTTTATAGTATTTCTATTATTTTAGTAATTATTTTTAGGAGTCTAAATCAGCACAAATGCACTGCGCAATTTAAAACTAAAATGAATTCATGCATTTTTTTTATCTTTATGACTGCTCACGATGGATTATATACTATATACTACATGTACATACCTAAGTACCAAAGTACTTTTTCTCACTTTTGTTAACGTTTTCCAAGCACTGAAACATGCAAATGTTGCATTCTACAGCACCTTTTAGACAACGCGGTAGTGCCACCATGGACAGAACTACTACCTAAGTCTGGATCGAACCCAGATCGCCGGGGTGGCGAGCCAATATATATATATATATATATATATATATATATATATATATATATATATATATATATATATATATATATATATATATATATATATATATATATATATATATATATATATATATATATATATATATATATATATATATATATATATATATATATATATATTCAGCATTCAGTTCTCCCTTATATGGGGAAGTGCACTCTGTTTTCTGCATAAAGATTTTGGAACTCTGACAGAAATCAGTTATTTTCGTCGCATCGTTCACACTTGAAAGAACTTAGACTCGTGCTTTTGACTGAGTTATGACGTATTTTGTGGACCCGTATCAAGTTGCCAAGGATTTATGAGTAATTTAAATATTGCAGACCACTCTTCTTCTTAATTCCACTTATAGCAATAATAGCTTTTAAAAAATGGGTTTGATTTTTTTTAATAATACAAATTATTTAGTTTCTTTTTTAAATAATATTTTGCCTAATTTTCCTAACTGTCTTATCTATAGCAAATTTGATTATCTCTATAATTGCATATACAACTTAAAAAATAATTACATGTATACACAGTAATAATTTAAAAATAGAAAAAAATAAAACACACAGAGGTATAAAACAATTAGTTTTTTATTTTAACAAAATTGTATTTTAAATTTAAAATTAAAGTGCCTTCCGATCATTTAGTCCTACAAAATTGGATTTAATAGTCTACAAATGGTACAAATTTCTAACTGTGTAGCCTGTTATATACAGTATATTTTAATACATCTTACAAAAAAATAGTTAGCAAAGTATGTACTTTAAATAAATGGGAGGTAGCAGGGTTTTTAAAATAAATAAAATAATTCAAAAAAACTTCAAGACATCGACAGTTACAAAACCTTTATTTTTAAAGTCCCAAATTTTAAACACATATTAACTCATTTGATAGAAAAACCTGTATTTTTAACGGTCTAGGACACTTGGGCGCGGGAACCCTTGGGCCCGTTGCAATACGGGACGCCTGGCAACCCTGACAGTAACACTGAGAAAAGTCAAATAAAACATTCTGAATGGGACACAATGGAATAAAACAAAACAAAATCTTTTTTAATTAATAATAAGATAAATTATACAATTAACACATAAGTAGTAAGCATAAATTTAGTTTCTAAATTAATTGTTTATAAACTAGAAATTTAGGCTGGAATTATCAAAATTCGTAATTTTATTCCCTAATTTTAGGAGCTAAGCACCTGATTGGTTGTCAGTTTTAAATCATCCAATCGACAGCCAAGTTTTAAAGAAATAGGGATACGATTACAATTACGGAGCTGAAAAAAACAGGCCTTAAACAGCATAACAATGTTAATGAATAAACTGTCGCCAGTTTAAAAGAAAACCCGATAGATCGCTCGGATCGGTGGCCTAACAAAAATAATTAATAAAATAAAATAAATTGATAATTATGCATAGCGTCGATTTAAAGGTAAAAGTTACTAAGTACAATTCTTTTTAAAAGGGAGTTAAACTACTTAATAGCTTGCTGTAAATGTTCTATCATTAAAAAAAAAAAAAAAAATCATCCACTATATGACTACCAAACCTCCTTAGTGAACTATTAAACTTCATATTGACGATTTATCTTTTTTCTTCATTCCAGATTTGTAAAAAATCATTGCTATTTCCTAAACCAAAAACGTTACTTACTAACTGTTACTTTTAAACCGACGGAATATGTATATGCATTAAAATTTATTTTTTCTTGTTTAATGTGCGTTGTTTTTCGGCATGAACTACTACTTCATCTTCTACTTGAAGACCCTTGCGCCTTCTGACATCACGTCTTAGTTTATTTGCCCGTAACCCAGATTCCATTTTTGCTTCATACTCATCATCACTGTCATCTTCATCTTCAACTGGCTCAAAAAATGGATCTCCGTCAATTATCTAAAAATTTTAAAAAATTATTTGTAAATGAGCAGGTTTTCGAAAACGAGCAAAAAAGACATTCATCAACAGAGGATTAGGAATCATTCAGCGAATTTTGGCAAACGTCGCAAACAGAGCTGTTTTTATTTTCCAATGTTGTCCCTTAAATAACAACATTTATAAATCAACAAATAAAGAAGCTCTAAAGTATTTGGTACAAGGCCAAGGCTTACACCATTTTATTAGAAAAGCATGTGAATGCTTATATGTGAATGTTCAGAGTGGCTTACATCACCGAAATATTCACATTCGCTCAATTAGTTCTTGCGTCCAAGGCCCATGAGTTGACATTTAAGATCAAGAGGGGGCGTCTGTACAATTTATGACAGTGTATATATATATATATATATATATATATATATATATATATATATATATATATATATATATATATATATATATATATATATATATATATATATATATATATATATATATATATATATACCGGGTGACAACGAAATCACTACCCAGCCCTTTTTTTCGTGAATAAAAACATATGGCTTTCAAATTTAAGGATGACATATTATATTATAAGATGCCGATTTTGGATATTATAACATGTCCCTATCACTTCCGGTTTAACCGGAAACGACATCAACTTTGATTTTTTCAGTAGAATACCCTGTATATTTTTTAAAATTTGGATTCTACGGATCATTTTTGATATAAAATCTATTTTATGTCCTATACCTATCTCTGCTAGTTTTTAAGAAAATGGCGATTAAAGATGTCTAAACTACCGCATATTATGCAGATTTATGGGAAAACAAATAAATGTATTAAAAATGTATTATGTTTAATGTAATTCTTTTTAAAGACTCTATCTATGAAGACCAAAATAAAACTACTTCCGGCTTTACCGGAAGTGCTGCGAAAATTGACTTTTCCAATAATGTTACTTTAAAAATTTTAATGCAACACCCTGTATATTTTTTAAAATTTGGACTCTAATGATCATTCCTGATATAAACTCTGTATTATATCCTATACCTATCTTTGTTAGTTTTTGAGAAAATGGCAATTGAAGATGTCCAAACAAACGCATATTATGCAGTTTTATGAGGAAATAAATAAATGTTATAAAATTTTATTATGTTTAATGTAATTCTTCCTGAAGACTCTATCTATGGAGGTCATCAAAAACCACTTAAATAAAATACTAATATTAAAATAACAAAACTGCTCCAAGGCTTATTAATTTTCTAAGATTTATTTGTTTTCCCCTATAACTGCATAATGTGCGGTCGTTTGGACATCTTCAATCGCCATTTTATCAAAAACTAACAAAGATAGGTATAGGATATTTAACAGATTTTATATCAGAAATGACCGGTAGAATCCAAATTTAAAAAAATATACAGGGTGTTGCATTAAAATTTTTAAAGTAACATTATTAGAAATGTCAATTTTCGCAGCACTTCCGGTAAACTAGTTTTATTATGACCTCCACAGAAAGATAGGTCAGGAAAAATTCAATTAAACATAATAAATTCTTATATTATTTATTTGTTTTCCTATAAAACTATATAATATGCGGTAGTATGGATATCTTTAATCATAAAAACTAGCAGAGATAGGTATAGGATATAATATAAATATTATATCAGAAATGATCCGTGGGATCCAAATTTTAAAAAATATACAGATTGTTCCAGCGACCCAATCAAAGTTGATGTCGTTTCCGGTTAAACCGGAAGTGATGGGCACATGCTATATATATAAATATATATAGGTGCCTATATAGATATATATATATATATATATAGATATATATCTATATATATATAAGGGTTATGCCATTTGGAATCCTAAAATCCGAGCTGCGGGATCCTGAAAACGTACCTTGGGAGTATTTTTTAGGAGCCTAAAGAGCATTTTTAGTAAGATTTTCTATTTTTAGGGGTGATGCCAGAATTTCCGAGCTGCGGGACCCTGTAATATCATTGAATAAAAATGATAGGTGGCTATGAAAAACCATTTAATGACATTAGAGTTTCCTAATAACGTTAATTATTACCTAGAAATTCGTTAAAGTTATACAAATGTTACGCCGAAAGGTATTACAAATTTAAAATTAGGTTTATTTAACATTTAAAGGTATTTCTTAAATTAATAATTTACCCGAATTTTTATAATACATCAAAATAAGATTCTGTAAGTTAAATAAACTCCAATGTCAATGAATTGTTTTTCATAGCCACCTATTTTTATTCAATGGTATTACTATTAAAATACATGCCAAAATGAGTTTTCAACGAATAACTCTCAATGTGTTTAATACTTGTTTTAAATTTTCGGGTAATTCCCTGGGGGTGAAATAGGCCCAATGATCCCTTAAATATCGTACAATAAAAAAAGGCAAACAAAATATTTTTTTGCTTTTTGCCCTAAATTTTGAAAAAAGAGCCATATTACCACCAAAAAAAAATTTTCCTACCCTAAGAGATTATAAGTACCCCTCGCACCCCTTTTTTAATTTTAAATGGCTTTTTATTTAAAAAATAAAGTAAAAAGTAAAAAAATGTGAAAGTAATTATTGTTAACTAATTGTTTTTATTTTACATTAAATTAGATATTTTTTAATTCCCAAGAGAGATTTACGGATTCATTTTAGCTGTTAATGGGATGATTTTTTTTAAATCGAAAATTTTCTATTCTAAATCTAAGGCAAATAGTAAGAAATAACATTTTTTGCGCACTTTTTATTTTATCATGTTTTAGGGGTAGTTTATCTCGTCAAAAGGGTGAAACCATTCTGGTGATACTTTTTTGTGAGCAAATTTGTTGGTATACTAAAGAAAATACAAAAGAAATTATTTTAAACTCATTGTTTTACTTTTAATTCTTATTGGATATTTTTTAAGCCCCCAAAAGCGGTGCAAGGTGAACTTATAATCCCTTAGGGGAGGTAAATATTATTTGGTAGTGAAATGGCTATTTATCCAAAATTTTCGGCAAAAAGCACAAATTTTTTTGTTTGTATTTTTGTACGATATTTTAGGGATGATTGGGAATCGTCTTACCCCCAATAAATTACCCTAAAATTTAATTTAAGCTTAAATTAATATCATGTCATAAAAATACAAATTTTTATCAATATTAAATAATTTCTACAATTTTTTCATGAGATTATTCTTAAAAACCTCTAAAAAGGATGTTTTTGCCCTTTTAGGGGTGTTCCAGGGATTCAAGTGTTTCGGGACTCCCAAATTCGAAATCAGTGACCCAAAAAACGTACCTTGGGAGTATTTTTTAGGTGCTCAAAGAGCATTTTTATAAGTTTTTTATAAGATTTTCGTTAAAAAAACTAAAAAGGATTGTTTTGGATTTGTAGGGGGGGTAATGCCAGAATTTGCGAGCTGCGGGACCCCGAAATTCGACATCAGCGACCCAAAAAACGTGCCCTGGAGGTAGTCTCCACTTGCAGCGAAATTGGGCACCCAGGACCAGCGTTTTGAGTGGACTAAAACACCTTATCACTTTTGAGGTAGAGTGCTTACAGACACATCGGGGATAAGAAACCATGTTTTTTTACTCGAAACGTGTGTTTTGTTCTGGTAAGCCTCAGTGATAAGGTAAACCCACTTTACCCACATAAAATTTGATTTTTTAGGAATATTAATAAAAATATTCCTAGGGATATTATTTCCGGATATTTTCTATGAAGTAAGATTACAGAGCACAGAAAAATATTTACGTATTTGAAAATAATTTATCCAATGCACAAACAATGTCATTGCCATAATCCGTTTTATCGCGGTAATCTAGGAAGGCGTTGAATTAATAAAACAGTATCAGGTAATCCATCAAAATGTATTGCATTTTTTCTGGTTGAATAAATAGATATCGATTAGGCTAAACGGAAAGAGCGGAAAAGGATAAACACACAAGGACTTTTAATTATTTTAGCAAATAATAAAATTAAGAGGGTAACTAATACAAAATAAAGTACCCTCAATTCACCTAAATAGATAAGTAGTCATCCATATGTCCTCTTTTTAATCAACGATCACTCATATTTAATTAATAAAATGAGTGTGATAAGGATTAATATAAAAAAGGCATTAGCTACCGTTGGGACATTCAGTTGAACAGTGAAAAGTAGCTACAGTTTAGTGAAAAGATCCAGGTAGGGCAAATTTAAACATAATATACTCCAGTGCAAAGTCAAAGTTAAAAAAGAAAGGTTTTTGACATTGACATTTTCAAGCACTAAAAAAGAAGTATATTCATAAAAAAAAAAAAAAAAAATTGGAATATTTGTATTAATAGCATCTGAATGGTCGGTTTTTAATTTTGAAGAATGTTTTATAAATCATCTATCGCGCTTTTCCGGTAATATCCACTAAAATGGATGAAAAATGTATCTGAATATAAGACAGAGGGCCAAAAAACGCCTTAATTATGTCGGAAAATATTGGAGCCATTTTAAATCGATCGCTGGAGCCATCCGCTAAAAACTCAATACCATCTAGCAATTTTTTTGAAACAGTTTAGTATAACCAATTATTATTACTAAAAAATAAGATTTAAAGCCAAGTTAGTTGCCTAAAATGGTCGGTAGATAATAAAAAAAATACATGCCATCATTTTTATTCGGGTATAAATATTGTAAAATCTGCAAAAAACCGTACCTATTTGATATGTCTTAAAAGGATTTTTAAAAGAAAGTTCCTGTAAAGAAATTATAAATTCCTATTGGAATTACGCTGTATATTTAGTTTCACAATGTAGAGGGCAAGCAATAATATAGTCACGTTACCATTTAAAAATAAAGTAACTTTCTTACATTTAATAAGTTTAAAGTTTTTTTTTAATTAATATCAAATGCACATCTTAGATTTTTTTGGCCTAAACTTTAAAAATCATCTTTTAAATAAACTCCGATTCCCTCTTAACAAAGGCGAGCCCTTTCTTTAGCACTCTTCATAACTGCTTGAAAAGCGACTTATTTATCATTCAAATGTTGTCTTTTAGTTAAGCAAGAGTTCGAGACTTTACTGTTTTAAATATCCCTTTAAAGAGAAATCTGGCGCTATCAGATCAGGGGAATATAGCAGCCAACAAAACTTCGCCTTTAGATATATATATTTTTTTGAAAATTTACCATAACAGCCGCATGGAGTCTCTTATTCTGTGTGTTACTGGGATATGGTGGCAGCACGAAAGGGCTGCCACCATAGCCATCAGCTGTTACAGCGAGTTTTCAGAGAAGGAATAATTTTAAGAAATATGGTGTTTCGTTGGCCTCCATGTTCCTCTGATCTACCAGCCCCAGATTTTTTTATGGGGATATGTGACAGTAAGTGTTTACAAATGAGCCCAGAACTTTGCTGAGCTAAAGGACAGTATTTATCGGGAAATTTTAATCACTAACAGTCACTTTACAAGCAGTTATGGAGGGTGCCATAGAAAGAGCTCGCTTGTCTGGAGAGGAAAACCGGGATCATTTAAGTGATTTGATCTTCTATGTTTGGGCGAAAAATATCTTTTACTTGTATATTTGGTAATGGTAAATAGAAACTTATAAAATAATTTTAAAAAGTTATTTCAGTTTTTAATGGTAATGACTACTGACCCACCCTGTAGATACTTCTTCCCATTTATTTATATATTTATTTATTTATTGTTTTTGACTGGTGTTTATTTTTTTGGAAAGACCATCGACTACAAGGAAACTCTTTGTTTTAAATACAACAAGAATTTTTTTATATCATACTATAATTCAGTTAACATTTGAAGATTACAGTTAGATGCATACCATTTAAGATAACATATAACACAAATTTATTTGCATTAGATTAATAAACTTACAAGCACAATTATTCTCCAAATTATTTAAACAGTTAAGTTTTTTTAAATAATTTTTTAGTAAAAATGAACGCAAATCTACTTATTTTGGCAATGACTATGGCACTGTCACTTGGAATGACTTTTCCCAGGACTTCTCATAAAAAACTTATTGGAGGATACAATGAACATGAATTAGCCCAACTGTTAAGTAAGTCAACTCTCTAGCAATACTTAGGAATTATTTTTTCCTTTTTTTAAATTATGTTTTTTTATACTCCTGAAGAAATTATCCTACACAGATACCTAGAACCTTACATCTACAGTTTTCTACATTTTTTTCTTCTTCTACCTTTTTAATATTTTGTTTTTATTTAAGAAAAAATTAAGGATTCATTCCGGTTGAGTCATGCTCGTATTTCAAGTAAAAGATGTGCGATGTTTGGCGACGAAGGATGTGCTAATGGTAAGTAACATTAGCAAAGTTTACAGAATTAAGATATAAGTTCGGTCATTTGTTGTCGGCACACTGTGTAGTATAGCATTTAGTAACGGACATCATAAACATGGTGTCTTACTCCTAAGATACATTCAGCTTTTTTAATTTAAACTGATGGATATCTGCAGTCATCTTTAAATAAATACATTATTTTACTCGTACAATATTCACTTAAAGTCGGGTCGTTACACCTTTAAAATACTTCAAAATATCAAAAAAGATAGTCGGAGAATCTTATGTTGTTTTCTAAGCAATACAACATTTTAGGAGGTATTCCTGGAGCTGGCTCTGACAGTGATTGGTTAGACGGTGGCTTTAATCCAGGAAAAAGATGCGCCAACTTTGGAGATGATGGTTGTGCCTCAGGTAACAAATATTTTTATATCGTTTACTTTCTTAGAAAACAACGTGATACAATAGAATAAGGGCATCGCGTTGGTGCTTTAAAAACCTCCTAAGGCAGGATTTTTATTTCTCTATGTAGAGTGACTGAGAACTTTATTATTTATTAAAAAAAGCATGGAATACTTATACTTTCCTAAAGGCAATAATTTAAAACAATTTTCTAATTTTTACAGGCGGTGTTCCTGGAGCTGCCTCGGACAGTGCATGGTTAGACGGTGGTTTTAATCCAGGAAAAAGGTGTGCTAACTTTGGGGATGATGGTTGTGCCTCAGGTAACAAATATTTTTATCCCATGTACCTTTTTAAGTTTTCTATTATCAATCTGTGGTGAAGTTTTTAGATAAATGATAAAACCAACGGAAGTATTACTAAATCCAGAATTATTAGATAAGCTTATAATTCTTTTAAGTAGATAGGATGGGGAATTTATTATCTAAAACATGAAATGATACTGATGGAAAAGTTGCCTTTACATAGTATTTCAACATAATTAAAACAGACAATCGCAGAATATTTTATTCCTCCCTAAGGGGTCTTTATAGTTAAAAAAATTTCTGTTGTGAATATTTTTCTAATGAAATTTTGCCATCTGCTCAAGCAAACTTTTTGATTTTTAAAAATTGCTGCAATTTTTCACTTTTGTAAAGGTATTTCTACAGTTTGAAAGATTTCTTGGGTGAAATTTTCCTATGTTTTGCCAGTATGGTTTATCAACTTACTGACATTTGTATAGAACTTATTTAATCATTTTGAAAGTTCTTAAGTATAAAATGAATGCACAAATAAATTTATGGATTGACATTTATAAATATATTTTAACCAACACTCGACGCTCTGCTAGATTAAGTTAAATGTATTGTATCAAAATATTTTAGGGTTGACACATTTAAAAAACTAAAATAATCATCAAAATAGCCTGGTTGCTGCAGATAAAAAAATTGTAGCAAGAAAAATAAATAAATAAATAACAAACTTAAGTAAGTTGGTAAGCCTTATTGTCAAAACAAATTGCAGCAAGAAATTTCAAACTCTAAAAATTTGAAATAAAACTGCATGCGAGAAAAAACTGTAGCAAGAAAAATTTCACGCAAACACATTAAGCAATGTAACATTTTAGGAGGTATTCCCGGAGCTGCCTCTGACAGTGATTGGGTAGACGGTGGTTTTAATCCAGGAAAAAGATGTGCCAATTTTGGAGACGAAGGTTGTCTCAATGGTAAGTTAGGTTCTTTTTTGGGACTATTAAAATTTAATGTATGATTAATGCAACATCACCCTGATGAATAATAAAAGTAATTAGTTATTCACACAGCAAAAAAACGGTAACGATTCTCTAATAACAAAAGTACTTCCAATTATCGGATAAAAATACCTTGGTTGTCAAAATGTTGATAATATAGAAAATCAGAAAACATTTTTATTGATGATGTCACTTTTATAAACTTCTATATTTTTTTATAGCCAATAACTTTACCTCTAAAAAGCGTCTTTTTATAGTGCCCGACTAAACACTAAAAACATCAAAATCACTTTTCCAAAAATTTAGGAAGGAACAATATTTTTTAAATTTTTTTAAGCTCTGTACCGGCTAAACGAAGCAATTTCAGAGGCATGATTTAGTTGGCTTAAATCAACTTATTTAGGCGTCAGGAGTCTGTCATAACATTTTGTAGCCGTATTTTCCAGATACCCCGTATACACTATAATTAGTGTAATTAAGTGAATTTAATCATACCAAAAACACTTCTGTAAAATAAGGACCAAGTTAATATCCAAAAATCTTGGCCTTTTTAAGGCCTGAAATCTAAAATTAGACCAAGTTCTTTACTTGGCAAGTTTTTTACTGATCTCTCTGTATTATTAATAAAGTTATTTTTTTGTTAAGACAGGCATATCAGTAAAAAACTTGGAAAGTCAAGAACTTGGTCTAATTTTAGATCTCAGTATTTTAAGAGGTCAAAATTTTTGGATAGGAACTTCGCCCTTATTTTACATCAGTGTTTTTATATAATATTTTTGAAATGAAATTGCGGCTAGGGTCTTTCGTTTTTTTTTGTTTAGTCTTTTCTCTTTTTATTTTGAGTTCAGTGACTAAAATCCTGCCTGCATTTTAAATTCTAAGACAATTATGACGTCAAAAACTTAGGTTAAATCATATTGTAAACTTCTAAAATACCCCCGATATTACCGCCCCTGTTTCAGGGGTTCCGAGTAAAAATAAGCAGTTTTTAGAATTTTTTCCTTACTTGTGTCCTAAAACATACTTGCATACCAAATTTTAAGTTTCTACTTCCTCGGCAAGTGCCCCATAATTTTGAGTCAATGAGTAAATAAGTCAGTCAGTCACTCAGTAGTAAAACGGGCGATTTTCAAAATCGAATATCTCAGTAACCACTTGACGTAAAGTTATTAATTTTTTTACAGGTTACAAGAATACTAATGTGAATTTACATGAATTTACAGGCTTTGGGATTCAAAAACAAGGTTCAGGACCCTACAAACATTGCTGCGGGCCTCGCCTGGCCAAGTCTGCATTTTTCATTTGCCCTGTATTCCCCTGTGTCCTGGCACAGGAAGGAAGTGTACTTTGTTGTGGTTAGCCAGGTTTAGGAGGCATTGCAGACAGTTCCAAACCAACGCCGAGTTGACTTGTTGAGATGCCAAAGCTTTTATGGCCGCTTAGGCTATCAGAGAAGATATAATGTCCCTGCCCTTAATGTGAATTTAGTCTTGTTTTTACAGGTTACAAGAATACTAATGTGAATTTACATACTAGATCTCTTTCCTTTATGTGGAACAATAACGAAGTAATGAAAGGGGCAAAAATACGTGGAAACCTTTCGCGTAATATACACACTGCGTGCGTCAGGCCGGGACTTGGCCTGGCGCACTCCGTGAGCTTAGATATTTTTTAAGCATAATGCTTTATAATTATTTCTTAATATATTAATTAAAAACTCTTCTGTAATACACTAAAAATTTTGAGAATGCCTGGTTATTTTGAGTAAGCTTGAGCGATAACAGGTAGCAAGAATACAAAAAGGCAAAAGAAGCAAATAGTTGCCATAATAGGCTTAATCATAATAAGTAATTACTTTTTATGGATTTAGTATAAATTTTGTCCTGTACACATATATTTATAATTCAATATGTTGTTAATGCATCTCAACTTTATGTCGGTTGGAATTTCAATGATAGGTATTTTATTAATAAATTAACAATTATTATTTTTCTGGCTTAGGTGGACTTCCCGGAGCTGCTGCTGATGCTGATTGGTTGAACGGTGGTTTTAATCCTGGCAAAAGACGATAAACTACACAGGGCTGAGTAATGGAACGATTTGTACTTGATTGAAACAATAAAATGTATTGATTTTATATTAAATTTTATTTTATTTATTTTTACCATTTTACCTATATATGCTATAAAATAACAATAAGTTTTGTCGTTCGATAAAAAAAACGGGACTTTATGGCTTAAAATACATTATTCAATATAATCCCTCTAAACTTCAATACACTTGTTCAAGTTATCTTCTAATTTGTGGATTCCATTCCTAAAATTAGACTTCGGAACACTATCGAAATGCGCTCCCACATTCGATAAAAAAAACTCATGAATTTTTTGAGATATTAGAACAGCCAGAAGTCGGAAGGAGCTAAACCTGACGAATTGCATGGACATTCCAATAATTCGTACTTTAGTTCACTGATTTTTTGCGGTGGTCTTTTGAGCTGTATGAGAGAGCGCTTTGTCTTGATAAAAAATTATTTTTTTTCTTGTGTAAACCAGATAATTTCTTATACATTTTTACATTTAGCTGGTCCAGAAGGCTACAATAATAATTTAAGATTATTGTTTTATCAGTTTAAAGGTAAACCTGGAATAAAATTTCTTTTGCATTCCAAAAAACTGATGATCACAACTTCTTGGCCGATTATATGATTCTAACTCGTATTCGAAACCGAAGTCAGGGACGTGGCCAGAATTTTTTTTCGGGGGGAAAGGTTACCAGTAAAACCCTTGATTCTCTGCCTCCCTTTCCAACCAGAGGAGCATGATATATCTGCGTTGCGCAGCAGACCGGCGAGTAGTTATAACAGATCCAAAACCCAAGCTCTCAAAACCACATCCCCTGTACACGGCAGGATCCACGCTCATTACACAGCAGGTAGGTGCGCGAAATAGGAAGGTTCTAACCCCCAGAACCCTCTTCCTGGCTACGGCCCTGGCCGAAGTACTGGGTCACACGACTCCTGAACCCCTTGTTTTGATTAAGGATCATGGTGGTAGACTTAAGTCTCATTCGTAGTGATAAAAAGTCGCATAAAATCTGCAACGCTGCCTAATAAAATCTCTATGTTTTTTACTAAATTTCTCTTTGTTATTCGACGATCTTTCAAAACCATACCCTGTATTTTTGCTACCATTTGTGCTGTTGATAAACTTTTTAGACGTTCTTCACGTGGATCGTGTTCAAGATTTGAACGAACATGTCTTAATAATTTAGCAACCCTTCTTTTTACTGCTTTAATTGAAGGTGAAGAGTCCTTATACACTTTTAACAAGCGTTTATGAATTTGTTTTGGTGCTACACCCTTTAAAAATGAGAATTTTAACTCTGCACGATATCCATTTTTCCCTGAGGTAAATATGGTATACTGCACACAAAGTTTTAAAAACAGCATTTTTTACACGATTGTGACAGTTTGGTGACACGAGCCGCAGAAGAGTGCCATAAGTCACATGAGTGTGAAAAATGCTTTTTAAACGAGTTGTACCCTATACTTTTTCATACGACAGCTCCATTTTGGTACTTTGGCGTACCATTAAAGTAAATTGTTTACACTACGTTAAATCGAAATTGTACGTTATTTAAATAAATAATAGAAAACAAATGAACGGTAGCCCGGCAACTGAAAACCATCGCCTCTGCGAACCAGGTTTACTGAACGTTTGTGCGCTCTTTTAAGCCTCCTTTTCGTGCATCCGTCAATCCGTAAAAAAAAATTCACACAGGTGCATGAAATTAGTTACTTTCCGGCCTTGTTTCTCCTGTGATTATTGGTATAGCAGTCGTAAGAAAAATACTTTAACACGTCAACTTTAAACAGCTGTAAATACACGAAACTTCACATATGTGTATGGTATTTTTTGAAAAACAAATTGACGAACCAAATAGCGCCATGTCTTATCAAACGACAAAACTTATTAAACAACCAGTTATATGTGATGAAAACGTGGAAAAGATACAATAACTTCGCTGTGAGACGTTCTGATGTCGACCTTCGGTAATATTTGTAAAGTTGGAAACCGAAGAGAAAGAAAAAGGGAGACAAACAGTTGTTGTGCCCCATCCATTAAAAGATGGGAGAAACATGCGACCTGAGATACGGTCCGTTAAATTTCTATTTCATTTTTGATTTTGGAGTTGTTTAAAAACACGAGTTTGCTTGAAATTATATCTGGTTATATTTAATTTGTGGGTAAAAAAAAACATGCAGTACCCACTTCCAATGTAAAAAATGCTGTGTGTAGTTCAATAGTATCAGGTCATTTAGCTAGTAATAAATAATTTGACCACAAGAAAAATGTTTCTGTTATAAAAAAAATAATTTAAAAATACAAAAAGGTAAACTAAAAAAACGTGAATGATGAAATTCTTTTGATAAAGTTTTTCGTTGCCTTTATGAATAACCCGAACTTAAATATAACATTACAGGTAACAGGTGAAGAGAGTCGCAAAACGCCACTGATCGTTAAACTGTGCATGTTTTTTACTTAATCAGAAAATGATGGATCATTTAATCACGTGCCTACACAATATCTGAGGTTTTACGGCCCACGACAAAAAATATGTCAAATGCAGAGCTGGTTAAATGAGACTCCCCAAAAGCAGTAGCGGCCCCTCCCTACATCAAATATTAAATTTATTTTTTAGTTTTAACCAACATCTATCATATCAAAAGTATCATTATTTAGTTATATGATAAATGTCTCGACCATAAAAATTGCATCCATAAAAATCCTTGTGCTCTGTCTATAACCTTTGCCGCCCGGCTGCATGTTACCGACACGTCCGCTTTTCGTCCGTCAAAGAAGTTACAGATGTGTATTATATATATATATATATATATATATATATATATATATATATATATATATATATATATATATATATATATATATATATATATATATATATATATATATATATATATATATATATATATATATATATATATATATATATATATATATATATATATATATATATATATATATAAATATATATATAAATATATATGTATAAATATAATTTATTTTTTAAATTTAAAAGCAGCCAAGTTAATTAGAAGAAAAAACAATCAAAAATAATTTTAAATGTAAATCTGACAGAGCATCATATATTTATAGCCGTTGTCAGATATGTACGTTTAAATATAATTTGGATTACTTGGTTACTTACTTATTATGATTTGCTTATGTGCAATATTTTCTTGTAATCCCAAAAAACCCCATTTGGTGCCAAGCCGGACATACCAAAAGCAGAATATCAAAATAAAAATGTCACGAAACGCCACTGCCCAAAAGAAAAACATCAGTTTATAAAAACTAAATCTTCGTAATAGACCCGTGAATTGGGATGCGTCCAAACTTAGATTAACTCGAGCTATATATTTTAAGTCAAAAATCATGTTATGGTCCAGTGGTGCATGGCTACTTTGTTTACTAACAATTTCTTTCGTTTCTTGACTGTTTATGCACCAGATAAAATTACTTTAACAGGGACGTCTCATTCCATTTATGTTGGTAAAAAAATATTTAAAAACGAAACAACCAAAAAATAATAAATTATTAAATTACAACAAACTCTTAAGGAATTTAAACAAATAATAACCTGGTTTTTAGTGTGAACATTATTTCTAGGAATCAGCGTCGATGCGAATGGTATGCACATTACCCTGCCAATTTTTATTTTTTAGGTAAACTGATGGAAGTAACGCCATGAAGCTTTGTTTTACTGTAATATTCTGATTAAAATTACCATGGCTTTTGCTTTAAAAAATTAAACAGTATAATTCCTTCCAATGCAGTTTCCAATAGAGCAACACGAAGTGCCACTGTTGCATCCCTTTACAGTCTATATGGAAAAGCCCCGAATTTGTTCGTTGCTTTGTTACTACGGATGAGACTTGGGGTATTCACCATAATTTTAAACCAAAAGAAGAGGCTAAGGAGTGGTTTGAGCGCAGTACTTCGGATCTGAAGTTAGTTACTGTCCAGAAATTGATCGAGAAGGGGTTGATATCAGTTTTTTACGATGCAAAAGGAATTTTGTTCGTGTGTTACCTCCATATTGACAAAAAATATACTTAGATTATAACTGACCCTTTTTGGACTAACTGGATGTAAAAATTCGTAAGGATAGAACTGGTATACCGAAGAAAAAAACATTTTTCATGAATACTGCGTACTCTCTAGCACAGCTCAATATCGCGAAAATCAGAGAATTAAAGTATGAATCGTAGCAACATTCAATCAATTCGCAAAACTTAGCCCCCTTTAATTTTTGGCTGTTCTTACATCTTCAAGAATTCATGCTTGGGAACGATTTTCATCGAATAAAGGTAAAAGCGCCGTGGAAGCGTATTTCGACAATCTTTCGTGTTCACACTTCAGGGAAAAAAACTATAAATGGGATTAGTGGAACAAGTGTATTGAAGTTTAATAATATTATATTGAAGAATAAAATACATTTTAAACCATAAAATTGTGTTTTTTTTTAATCAAAAGGATGACACTTACTGAAAGAGGTATTTTGGGTAATTAGGAAAATGAACACAAAATAGCGAGAGAAGCTTGCTTATTGAAGATCTAAGTTGTTCCTTCTAGTTTTTTAAAGAAATGGAGTTTTTCCGAATAGCTGGAAGACTGCCTGTGTGTAAACTATTTTAAAAAAAGAGAGTTTCCCTTTTAATTAACGGTCTTCCCTTCTTGGCGAATCCCAGATAGTTCGTACTAACATGTCTACGGCTTTTGACCAGGTCTGGCACGATGCGCTCCGAATAGAGTAACACGAAGTAATACAATCATGTATCTCTTTCCAATCCACGGTACATTAGCCTTTACGCTGTAAGCCTTCGTGGACTGCTTTCAAATTAAAAAAATAATTTCAGAACGTTTATCTTTACCTCATAATGGCTGAATCTCAAACTAGGATTGGCTTGACCCGAAGTGGTTTTCCTTATTTCGCTGGCAAAACCTTCACTCTCAATAACTGGAATTTGTGCTTGCACCAGAAAAGATTTTTCTTTTTCATCCATGCCAACTGCTTCCAAAACTTTTCCATGTCTTTTGTTTATGACGGTGTAAACTTTTCCTAAAAAAAAAAGAATTAAGTGTTATTACGGTAAAATTATAAAAGTAGAACTAAGTGGTGGTGCAAAGTATCAGACCAAAAATTATCGTATAGAATCGTATTAAAAGTAATAATATTATCGTATCTGTTATTGTAACTTTGATCTATGTAGCTTAAACATGGATAGGGGAATTTTTAAAGTAAAATGTCGTTAGTCTTTTAACCTAATGTCCAACAGTCTTGATATGTTGTCTCACGGGGATGGTCTGATATGTTCTCCGTCTTGACAAGAGATGGCGACGCAATCGGCAAACTTTTGTTGTTGTTAGGTCGGTACATGTTTTCTAACTATACGTTTAAGAGTAAAAGTTTAATAAATAGATGTTTAAACATACATTCTTAAATTATATGTGTTTTTCATATCCTTAAAAACGGGAAAAATGTAATATCGAGCTGTTATAAAATTCTTTGTAAATGAGGGATTAACACCGACAGAAATTAATGCTATTAATAAATGGGCTGCTGAGTTTAAACGTAGTCGTACCAGCATTAAAGACATTTCGCGTGAAAGATGACCAATAAGTGCAACAGCTTAAGAAATTATTTAAAAAGTATATAATACGGTATTGGACGAGGCGGGTTACAGCATATGGGTGCTACGACAGATAACGGCTGATCAAAAACTAGTTCTATTTTTTTGACGATATTTACCCATAAATGAAACTTGGATTCGCAATTATACTCCCGAGTCTCCGACCAGTGCACAAAAGCTGGTTATCCGGCATCCAAAGTAACAAAGCCCGTTCCTTCAGTAGATAAAGTTATAACATCTGTTTTTTTTTTAAATACTAAAGGCATTTTGCCTATAAGGTGCCAATACCTAAAAAAACCTGGTTTACCGAAGAAAAAAGTGAGTTTTAATCATTATAATGCACCTATACACAAAAGTGTTTGGGCAATGAAAAATTTAAGAAATCTAAACTATGAACTGTTGGAACATCCCCTCTAGCCTATTCACTCGATTTGGCACCCTTCTTTTGGCGACCTAAAGAAAAATTATTTTAGGAAGAGGATTATGACTCTAAAATATCGTTGGACTAAGTGCGTTAATTTAATTTAAAAGCAGACTATATTAAAAAACAAAAATAATTTTAAAATTTAAAAGTTGTGTCTTAATGGTTATGTCAAGAATTTTTCAGACCACCCTCGTTATCACAGAACATACAAATGTTCTAAATAGTTTAAGTATTAATTCCCTTAATCATTAAATATTATCTCGATCAAACTTTTTTGGATTTTTTTTTGTTTTGTGTAATATTATTACTGCGCTTAATTGTTGTGTTGTTTAATGACGTCTTTATTTTACCTGCGTGAGCATATTTTTGGATAATTATTCATTTCTTTATTTGTCTGCTAACAACATTTTTAAAATTTCTTGTCTTTATTTAAGTTTCCTGTATATAGACAGTGGCGTCGATAAGGCCCCCGCAGACCCCGAAGGGGCTGGCGAGTTTTTTAGGTGATAACAAATATTTAAATAAAATACTATCACGGGAATTACTTCAGTAATTTTTTAAAAATTATTAACTAAGTCGTTGTGTTTAAACTGTTAAGAGTTGAAAGAGTAAATGTTGAAATGAAGTCATAAGATTGTTATGAGACTCAGTAATTCAATCTTTGCTTGCGAAAATTCATTCGGCTCCTTTTTACTCTATTATTTTTGACACTACACAAGGTATATCAAAAGTAGAACAACTGAGTATAATTATCAGATAAAAGTAAATTAATCTTTTCTTGGGTCCTTTGAACTAAACGATCAAACCAGTGAAGGATGTGAAAACAAGGTGTTGGCTATTTTGGAAGAATATGGAATTGACATTGGAAAATCTAGAGGTCTGTGATACGATGGTGCTTCCACGATGAGTGGACAGTATTCTGGGCTACAAAAAAGGATCAAGGATAAAACTCCAAATGCAGAATATGTCCACTGTCCATCCCATAGTTTGAATCTAGTAGTCAATGATTCAGTGTCAGAAGGACATAAAATTTCTCAATTTTTTGACATTTTGCAGAAGGTTTACGTTTTCTTCAGTGAAAGCTTACCTCGCTGGCTAGAGTTAAATCAAGCTGTAAGTGGCGATATTAATATAAAAAACTTAACTTTGAAAGAACTATGCCCCACAAGGTGGTCATCTCGCAATAACTGTTTGATTGCACTAAAAAATAACTTCACATCCGTCATGAAATGTCTGACAGAACTTATATTGTTCAGCACAAAGAAGAAAGTAAGAGATAAGCCCCTATCAATCAGAAACTACCTTGACAACTTTGACTTCATACTCTGTCTTACTCTTGAGAGTAAAGTGCTAAATGCACTGGACATTGCATCAAAGGTTTTACAAAAAGACACAGTAGACTTAAACACAGCTTGTATTTATTTGGACAAAGCTACTGACGCATTAAAGAAATTGAGGGCTAACTTTCTAGATTTTTTGGAAGATGCGAAAAAGTAGGCGAGTTCCTGGAATATATCTAATATATCTCATGAATTGAAACCAAATCGTCAGAGAATTGTAAAGAAGTTTCATGACGAATTGCTTCTGATCATAGAATTGAAGATCCACTGAAAGCTTTTGAAGTAAAAGTATTCAATGCGTCTCTAGATGTTGCTCTAAATCAACTTGAAATGAGATTCACTGGCCTGCAAACTAAATATTTTTCTTTCCTCTTACCTCAGAATTTGAGTCATCTGTCTAATGAAGAACTAAAAAAAAGGCAGGAGAACTTGTAATAAGATATTCTTCAGATTTATCTAATAATCTAGAAGATTAGGTAATTTCTTTTAAAAGCCTGTTTTCAAATGAGGTCGACCAAAACAAATCCATAAGAGAATTCGAAGCATTCTGCTTGAAGAAAACGGTTTCCTTTCATCGTGCCTTCCAGATCTGACAACTGCGCTCCAATTGTACTTGACACTACCGGTGACTGTGTCTACAGCTAAAAAAAGCTTTTCAAAACTTAAATTGATAAAATGGTATCTAAGAAGTACTATGTCTCAAACTAGTCTAAGTGATCTTGCTATTCTAGCTATAGAACACGAAGAAACACGTGAAATAGACTTGAACACAATTGTAGATAAGTTTCTTCTATTAAAAAATAGAAGACTGAGGAAATTATAACATTATTAAATTCAGTACGTACAGCATTCTGTTCTCTTTCAATAATTTAAATACATGGAATTAAGCTGACATGTGAATTTTGATTTATAATCCCTCTTTTAAGCAGGTATAGTTTAGTGTAAAGTTAGCATATATGCCTATAAACTTAACTTACATAAAACGCTAAGAAGAGCGTAATTTTTTGTTTTAAATATAAATAAAATTTCTTTTCTGTCGGGGGCCCCCACTGAATTTTTGCAGGGGGGCCCACAATTTTTACGGACGCTAGTGTATATAGACACAATAGAATTTTGTGTATTATGTAATATACATTAAAAATAATTTAAATAGTTTACCAATTTTTTTATACACAAAATTTCTGCAGCCAAATACTTAAGCTGCTTGTTGATTCAAAAATATTTGGCTGTCCACCAAATCCGCGCCAGGTGTTACGGAACGTCTGCTTAAAAATCTAAGAGCAATCCAATTTCCGGCGGCACCTGACCAATCTCCGCTTCAATTTTACCTTTAATTTCAATGGCGTAACAGTATAAAGAAATTAGTGAAAATCCGATTTTTTTTTTGAAATGAAATATAACCTTTTTAGGGTTTCATACTTAAAAAAAGGGAACTTTTTTCGACTTAACTTCTAAGAAAACCTAAAATTCTTTATAATAATGAAAATTTCTAGGTCCAGTTAACACGGTGATACATCTATCGTTCTTGTTAGGAATGGTAACATCCGCTACGGGCCACTCAGATATATTTTGGGGGTGAAGATAATATCGTGGAAGTAAAGTATATAACAACCGTTTGATATTTTTGAGAGCGAAGATCTAAAGTTTATGGCAACCCTAACCGTATCCATAGTTTAAAGAATATACAATATATAAGTTAGGTCACTTGCATATAAACCTTTAATGTTTTGGCTTCAAAGACACCGTGCGCCGTCTCCGCCGATTGCGAACCGACAAAAAAGTTTCAGGGGATATTTGTGTAAACGATACCAATTAGTGATGGAACCTTCCGAATGATCTTCCGAACGATATTCGAATATAGAAATGTTTCGAATGATTCGAATATTTCGTACGGATATTCGAATATTTTTATTCGCTGAGGTATATTACCGCTACTTATCGGATGATAGTTCATTCAATTCGCGGTTCATTCATATCAAGAATAGAAATTTTCCACAAAATGTCGACTTTTTGGCGGCCACTGTATACTATTCTATACACCACACCAATAATTACGAATTAAAACGAAAACAAAACTTCCGCCGCACCACCAATAACAGCAAAACAAATTTAAAACGTACAAGAACACGTATGCGAACTTTACAACATTAACCCAATAATAGTCGACTGAAATTAAAAGCCAAAACAAAATAATTCATTTTTCATCTTCCGACGTTATTTGGCATCCGGAATAATTCGTTATTTCGAAAGCAAACCTTTCGACTTCGGGGTAAGTCGACGGTTGGCGGTCGGCGCAATATATCGAATAACGACTGACGTTGATCGGTCAATGTTTCATATGTCGAATGATATTCCGAATATGAAGATCTTCCGGAATACGAATATTCGAATATTAAAATCATCCGAATATGCCCATCGCTAATACCAATTTACTTAAGCGTTTTCTCTGATCGGGATTGTCGGGGAACGCGGAGTAGATTTTTCATTATTTGAATGATTATTACGATAAATATATAAGCTTAATGTTGATAATATTTGATTATGGTCACCAGAGTCACTGTAAATAAATTTTAAATTTTTTGTCTCCATTACCTATTAATAATTATTCCTAGAACTACAAATCGGGGTAGATATATATCTCGGGTAAATTTTAATAAGTAAATAATATAATAAGTAAAATAGTAGCTCTACTTTCGAATATTTTTATATCTGTTAAATTTATCTTTTTTTTCATGTTTTCCATGAGAGAAACAAAAATAGATTCTTGAAAACCAATATTTTATGGATATTTATTTGATTTTTTCCATTGATCGAATTATTAATTTGTTTGAATTTTCAAAGTCCAAAATAAATAGACTTTTGTGCAAAACATTACAATGGTATATTTTTTCTTAAAGCCATATGTGTCCTCTTAGAAATCTCGTTGCAAATTTGAAAATCGGTTGTTTAGAAAAATAGTTATAAATTTTTGTCTGTTAAATGACGATGTGTCTGTTTTTAAGTACTTATAGCTTTTTAAATTAATTTTTAACCATCTAAATCTTGATAAAATTGAATTTGCTCTTCACCATTTCTCTTGGGCATAACAAAACGAAAAAATTCGAGAACGAATTAAAGAGTAAAAATATGGTTCTAACATTGTTCTAGCGTATAATTAGCAAATTTGTGGAACTCAGTGAATCCCAAAGCACTTTACCAAACTTGACATTTGAAAATTTAATATACTTTCAATACAAATACTAATAAAATAGTCTAATCTATACGATTTACATTAATATGTTCCTTTGGGCATCAATAGTGATGAGCGAGACTGGTCTTGGTCTCGCGGTCTTGGTCTTGGTCTTGAAGCAAGACCAAGACCAAGACCGGGGTATGCAAGACCAAGACCAAGACCAAGATCGAGGGGTGCAAGACTACGCAAGACCAAGACCGACCTGCAAGACTCTTGCACTTTTGTCACTTTTTTTTTAAATTATAATATGTATTCAATTTTGATATCCAATATACAGAGGTATTTCATAAAGACATGACAAAAAATGTGTCGAGAACTGCCTAAAAAGGCGATTATTTTATGAGTAACAGGTTTTTTTTAATAAAATAATAATTAAATCGATCACTTCGTTTTTTAATAAAATTATCTAAAAACGATAACTAGTAGATTCAATAACATGTTTCGAAAATAATAAGATTGTGACTCAATGGTCCGACAAAACTCGATATCTCCAAAACCGTTTACGACACAGAAAAACTAAGAGTACAAAAGTTATAGAAGCTGAAAATTACTTACCTATTCCTAATGTTTTTTTTTTAATTAGGTATCTAGTGATGCCACTTACTGGATCAAAAATTTCCAAAATCCAGGAAAACATTATTTTTGTGCCACACTGTAAGAAGTGGCATCATTAGATGGCTCCTTTAAACTAAAATATGTATATGTAAAAGTGATGGTTAAATAATAAATATATTTGTCATTTTATATAGGAATACGTTTAATATAAATGAATTTTAAATTTCACTTCCGGTTTAGACGGAAAAGTCAAAACAATGCCAAAAGTATAATGATGACGTCATTTTTGTCAAAACCAAAAATGATAGAGATCGAACGCTGTTAGAATAACACCGATACGTCACGGTTTTATACGGGTTTGCCATATGAGACCGTGACGTATCGGTGTTGTTCTTACCGCGTTCGATCTCTATATAAAAAACCATCTATGTCGACATTGTACCTATATGACAGTTCAAGAATTTCCAGCATAATATACAGGGAAGCGATTTTTTTAAATGAATTTTTTGCTATATTTTCTATTTTAGGTTAAAAGCTAAAAATAAGGAAGTTTTCTTGAGTGGTAGTGGATTTTTTACCATTATGAACGGTTTCGGATATATCGATCTTTGTCGCACTATCAAGCCACCTTGTATATGCAGAATGTGTATAAAGTACTTGTACAAACTTTGTACCGCAAATGTTTGACCAATTTGAACATGAAAAGTTTATTTGAACTGAAAAGCTTCCTAAATACCTTTTTTTTTTTTAATTAGAAACCAATGTTTACATATCAGAATTATTTTCATGGAAATTTCACATCTGGTTGAAATATAAAGTCTTTTTTCTGCCCTCAGAGTATTCAGTATTGTAATTTTATATGCTTCTTTAAAGAAAATTTAAATATTTCCTATCACTAAAATGAGAGCTATAAATAAATAAACCCCTACATTTAAATATTTTAATCAAATAATTTAAATGTACATGTAAGGTTAAAATTGGTATCTTTTAAAATTTTAAAGCAAAAAATATAGTGTCCATCTTTATTTATTTGTAAGTATTAAAAAAATATTTATTTTATTTAAGATTACTTAGTTTAAATTATTACTACCAAAAAAAGCAAGACCAGCAAGACTCTTGCAGCAAGACCGGTTGGTGCAAGACCAAGACCAAGACCAGACTTGCAAGACCAAGACCAAGACCAAGACTAGCCCGGTCTTGGTCTTGGTCTTGCTTTGCTCATCACTAGGCATCAAAAAAACGATAAATCGCCTTTTATTCTACTTTGACATTTATCCACTGAACAAATATTATTACCAGACAAATTCAACAACTTTTTAGGTACACGATATACCAAAGCACATGGTTACAGCAAAACGATTTCTGGCGCACTGCGTATTAGTCGGCTTCACACTATAGACTGGTCCGAATATATTGGACAGGCGGGGATAAGAGGGGTGCGTTTTGAGAGCCGCCACGAGTGACGCAACTCATATATTGTATATTCTTTAAACTATGCCGTAGCTATGATTCTGGTAAATACTTGCTTTCACTGGTGAGTTATCGATGGTCGACCGGAATATTGTGAATGACAATGATTTTTGAGATTTTGTTCCAGTTTTTAGTGACCCATAGTGGAGAACTTTAGAATAAAACCAGCACCTACCTTTGAACGTATACCTAATACAGGTAGCCTTGCCGCTTGGCAGTGCGAACAATCGTGCGAGAGAGAAAGAAGAATCATAGTATAACCTTTCTTTCTCGCTTGAACATGCTGATTGGTCGCTGTGAGAGGTATATACTCCGCTCTGAGTGATGATTGTCCCTTCCTGTTGATCAAATAGCACGTTGGAGCGAGAAAGAAAGGTTATACTGTTATACGCACGCTTGTTAGCACTGCCGGAGGGCAAGGCTGCCTCTATAGTAGGTATACGCTAGAAGGCAAATATAAGTGCTACATTTATCGAACTAAGGTTTTTTACAATAAAAGTTTACTCTTCCATTTAAATTATGTGAAAATGCTTACTAATCTACCACATTATTACAATTATAGGAGAATCGCCCACGGTGTCGTATTCATATATCACATAGTTTATGAGTTGATAAAAAGAACAATACCACGCAAATATTATATAAACAGTTTGATGACTATTAAAATACCTTGCAAGGTAATTTTCTATACAGAGCCGTAAAGGTTTTTTTCACAAAAGATTATTTCTTAAAATTCCAGAAGACGGGTTGGTGTAATCAAGGTAATTCTTAGTGAAGACTTATATTTTAAAACGATTCATGAGCATGTGTCTGTTTAACTATTCCAATTTAAATGCCACTCCTATGCATCCCTTTACAGAGCAATTGAAGTAGCTCCGAACTACTGGCTGCTCGCACTCTTATTACTAAAGTGTGTAAATTGTCGCGAGGCAAATGGGTTGCTGCCGGGAGGTTTCTCTTTTACAATTGAAAGTCATTTTTTTAATTTTGTGTTTTTAAGACAAAACCTATTTTAGTTGTTTTATTCTTTTATACACAAATAATTGACTTTCTAATGTTTTTTTTATGAATTTTTAATAAGGTAACAAAGATAGGTAAACACCTATTAATATTTAATATATGTTATTAATTTTACGCCTACGTGTCTAGTAGACAATAGCTTTTTTAATGATTAGGTGTTCAGTCCAATTGGATGATCAAGAACAGAATTAAGGTAAATAATGTGTTGAAGACCCTTAATTTCTTATACACTCTTTGACACGGCTGGACATTGATCGGATGAGGCGGTCTATATCCTTTTGGGGTATTCCACCGTGCCTTCAACTTATGTGTAAGTCTAGTGCTACCAGAGTCAAGGGGGCGTGTTGTTAGGTTAACAATATGTGATCGAATGTCCCACACATGTCCGAGAGAAAGAGAGAGAGATCAGGCGATCTTTGTGACTATGGTAAGCGGGTAAGCGGTTAATGTGGTTTGGATCCATAAATTTTGTATTTAATTCGGCTACATATGATCTAGCGTTGTCTTATTAAAAAATGGGGTTTTCAATCGTCTTAAGATATGATTGTTTCAATACCTTCTGAAGCCTGAGCCTAAGGACCGTCATGTTACCTATAGTAAATACCAGAGGTGCCGTCCTACCATATCCGACGCCACCACATACCATTACACCCAGGGTGTGATGAACATGTCTCTCCAAATGGGAATTACGTTTTTTACCACGTCTCATTTTTACCATTGCTCAACTATCCTGCATGCACAAACAGAAGCGAGAATCATCGCTCAGGATCAACTCGTTCCATTCCTGATCCCACAAAAGTCTTTGTCTCTGTACAAAAGGATCGGTTCGTTCTTCTCCCAATTTCTTTAACTAAAGCCCACAGCTCACCTCCTCTTAATGTCATGAAGCTGACGAACATGACTAAGTTTTTGCACTCAGGGCATATCGTCTGTTAAAAATAAAGAACTTTGAAACAAACTCTCTAAATGTTAAACAAAAAATGTGAGTATAAATTCGTAAAATTTTAATTGGACAAGTCTAAAATAGTTAAAAAAAACGGCAAGAAAAGCCGTAGATAAGGCTAAATATTTGCCAAACATTATTGAAATTGGCTTATAAATACTAGGTTTTTTTTGTCACGTATATTATTGTCGCAGCAGGTAAGAGGACAATTCATACATCAAAAAATAGCTTTCCAGATCTCATTAACTTTTAAAACAAACTAAAAATACCCGTAAAATATATTTTCTACCTAACTACAACAAGCGACAAAGTTTATCACTTATAACTGATAGCAATACGTATACCTTTATTCATAAGCAATAAAATTTATTAAAACTTTGTACCTTTGCGGCGCCCAACTCAACTTTATCCTAAATTAAATTCGGCGCCAATTACCTTGGCGCCTTGGTTTGGGTCAAAAGGCCAACAGTTACGGCACTGCATGTAAATTAATTCAAAAAAGCAATGCAAATTCCCTTATCAGATGTTGTACGGTAAGCATAGTAAAATCACGCTAAATATGAATGAAATCTTTACAAGGCACTTTATACCATTCATAAATCTTTACGTTAGGCACTCTGCGTGGACTCTCGAATACACCTGGTCAATTATTTTCTAACAGGTGTTCGGGAAATTACGACTAAACTCAACACCAATGAAGCAATAGTTAAATTTATACCACACGGAATATTTTTCTAAGAAAACGTTGGAAATAATGTACTAAGTGGTAAAGAAAGGTTAACACTTAGTATTTATTATCTTATTTAAAAAATGTTTGTATTTATTTTTAGTCCAGTAATGATTGATTAAATTTTTACGGCTTATCTTGCCTTTTTTTAAACAGTTGTTGGACCTTTTTAACTAAAATTTTACGTATTTTTGTTCACATGTGTGATTTAAAGAGTTTGACAATATGCCTTGCATGCGAATACTTGGTCCTATTTGTCAGCTTAGTGACTGTAAGAGGAGGCCAATTGGGGTCCTAGGAGCGTCAATTAGAGAAACTAGAAGAAGAACAAACAAATTTTTACCTACTATTTAAAAATTATATCTGGTATGGGTCCAAGAACAAATAGCTAGAGAAATCAGAAGCCGTAGCGGTACCAGAGAGTGTCAAGATCACCAACTAAGACTTTTGGCTCTTGGAGATTATTTCAGTTTAATCGTTTCAAGAACTTGAAGGGGTAATCGGGATGCATACAGTGTATCGCTGAGTAAGCTTTTTTCTTACCGTCGACTTCTGTGGGATCAGGAATGGAATAAGGTAATCTTGAAAGATCTCACCTTTGTTTGTGTATGCATAGTATTCAAACAATGATAAAAAGAAGTAATCCTAATTTTGATATGGCGAGATATATATTATATATTTATATATTCTATATATATATATATATATATATATATATGTATATATATATATATATATATATATATATATATATATATATATATATATATATATATATATATATATATATATATATATATATATATATATATATATATATATATATATATATATATATATATATATATATATATATATATATATATATATATATATATATATATATATATATATATATATATATATATATTTCAGCCTGCGGCACGAAAAACTGACACTGACAGAGAACCATTACTATACTCAACCAAGGCAAATTTACGCGCCAAGCGCTGCAAGAGTGCAGTATTTCCTTCTCGAGGCGGTACATAGCGTCAAGAAGTCCACGTAGTGGGCCGAATCTGTTTTCATTCATGTCTTGGATGGAGCATAGTAGTACGTTTTGTGAAATGATCAAAGTAGCACTTTGAGAAACTGTTTAAGAGCTTACGCAATCCATTCATTAACACATTCGTATCGATAATATTATATTAATTTTTTTTAAGTAACTATTTAAAAGACATTTCCTTTTCTAGTTTTTCTCGTGGATGATTTTTACAAAAAAGGACATAAATATGTATATCGAAAGTATCACCGTTTTAGTGCTTTTTAATTTTTGTGTTAGTACCAGAATTCCCTTAGAAGTATTTCAAAGATATCCGACAGAACACCACCATCATAATCACAGGCTAAATCATCAGAGTGGTGGTAACTTTCATAGAAAAAAACTACAAGAACACACAGCGTTAAAAGTTTTATATCAGGTTGGGGTAAGTATATTTTTTTATATATATAGACCAGCACTTTTTTTAATTATTTTTATATATAGTCCCTATTTCGCCTTTAACTTCAAATGCCGATTTTTCAAAAACGGGAAAAGGTAATTAAATTCTGTAAAAAGTCATGCACCCAGAGCTTAACTTTATATTTTCTAATTAACGGAAAAAAGCAACTTGGAAATCTTTATTTATTAATATCTATATTTTTTTTTTGTTATTTGCACTAACTTAATTACTTAACTCGTTTTTCAGATATATCGTATTATTCTGTCCAACTACATAATTCTTATAAGCCTTTGTTGACTAAATATTTAAACAACAGTTTGGAAACCCAACCTTTCTGTGTTTTATTAATTTTTTTTATTTAAATACGAAATCACCCACGAAACTTGTTTATTTTCCTCTGCTCTAAGGCAGGCAATAAAATAGCGCAATAATTTACCGGAGGTAACTTTTAAAAGTGATCTTCTAGAAGAGTATTTTACGATCTTCTATTTTGTTTAGAATTTAGTGGAGTCAGGTCTTGAAATCTTGCCGGCCATTGGTCCACGACTAATGGCTACTCATCACTTCATCGACTGGGAAATTGAATTGTTAAATTATCGGCGTCGAGTTACTTTTTCCATTAGTTAACAAAGCTGATTGACCTTAGCTATACAGTTCCTTTTTAAAAACTTAATTATTTCTAATCGTTATTATTCTAAACTTAATTATTTCTAATCGGCATTGGGAGTTTTAAGTGACAAAAATTATATTATTTGACATACAAAGTGTACAGAATAATGTAAACTATTTATTTTTTTAAATCTTTTGCCTCTTATATTTTTTACTTTAAAGTATTAATCTTTTTTTCAATATTGTTTTAAATAATCCACTGCGGAAACTAAGTTAAAGCCTGCAGTAAAGGAAATCGCTCACTTGATACGATATTTACTTAAAGCAATTTTATTTTGAACAGATAAATAATTAGCTGTGTTGAAATTTCCCTTTAATGCAAACATTTATAAGTTTTCACGTCATTGCTTATTGTTTTTAAATTGTATTTCCACGAATACTTTAAATAAATTTAAGCATCGCTTAAATAATTATAAAGAAGATAAGTCTAGTGGTTTATGATTTACATAGAAATTAATCACCAAAATGTTCTCTAACTCCACTAATAAAATAAGTGCATTAAACAACAACGAGTTTTTTTAATGGTATCTTAAAGACCTTCAGTGAACCGGTGGTCGGTCAAAATAAGAAAAATCTACCTTGCTAGATAGAAAAAAAAACATATACCAGCCTATTCAATAAGTTTAGTCATTCAATAAGAAAAACCGATGATTTAAAATACATTTTATTATTCAATAAAATCTCCCTAAACTTTAGTACACTGGTTCTAGTGATCCTCTAATTTATAAATTCTATTCCTAAGGTAAGAATCAGGGAGGGTGTCGTACTTTCTCATGCATATTTTTTTTTAACGGGGCCAGAAGACAGAGGGACCTAACTCGCTTCTGAGCCGAAGTCACACTACAGCTTAGCCTCTTGTTTTGATTCAGTATCATAGTAGTAGGTCCAAGACTCATCCAAAGTGATAAAACGACTTACAATCTGTTTTTAATTTTTCTATATGTTGTTGAGAAAGTCGTATTCGAATGTGTTTTGTTCCATTGTGCACACAGCTTTCTAAAAGCCACAACTTCAGAAAAAATATTGCTCACACTGTCTAATGAAATCCCTAGGACTTTTACTAAATCTTTCCCGGGTAATCGACGATCGGTCTTTCAAAACTATATTCCATATTTTTGCTGCCATTTCTGATTGGCGCATTTTTTGAACATCCTTTAGGTGGGTCCTCTTCAAGACTTATATGACCATGTTTCAATTCAGCAACCCAATTTTCTACTGTTCTACATAAAGGTGAAGAGCCCTTACACACTTTTTTAAAATCGTTTATAAATTTGTTTTAGTGCAACACTTTTTAAAAATAAAAATTTTTATTACTGTACAATATTATTTTTTTCATTGCAAAACATACTGTGACCTGTCAACTCTGAATTGACAGATCTACATAAAACTTCACAAGTGTTTATAAAAAAATGTTTTTAGAAAAATAAAACCACGATGCTAATAGCGCAATCTCTTATTGAACGACAGATCCTATTGGATTACCTGGAATTTTTTAAAAACCTATCTTAAATAAGCACCTACTTGGAATACTCTTTCCAAGCTGTAGAAAGCCTGTTTATTTTTCGACGAAATCAGCTCTCAAGTATTAGAAAATATATTTTTTTTCAAATAGCAACAGGGAACTTTACGTGCTTGCATCTCTTTTTAACTATCTAGAGAGAAATGCAACATTAGCATATCCAAAAAAGGTTTCCAAAATAACTTGACAGGCATGAAACGAATCGGCTTGACATACCACTTATCCTTTAGCCTAATGCGTATAAATTTTTAAGAATTAAGTATACAGTCTAATTTTTTTCAAAACCCATTTTATTATGATTAACTATTTGGATTTACTAAGATTTAAATTTTGACGACTACATGCAATCAAAAACCCTGCGATTGCTTTGGAAGTTTTTTTAAGCCTAATCATAGTTCATTCACACAAAGCTAAACTACTTAGAAAAGATCGCGGCGATATCCTCTCTCTCTCTCTCATGCATACACACACTTCTTTTATAAACGATGGTCACTAAAGCATTTTTTACGTAGATATAATTGATTTTTTTTTACGAACTGAATTTGATGGAGCACACTTTGTTGCTTTGTTAAAATTTAAAATTTACATTAAATTTTTATCACCACAAAATGTTTTGCGATATTTTCCCTAGAACATATTCTAAGTCAATAATAATTTTTCATTTACATTTGGAATAAAGATAGTGTCACATGAAGTCTCGCTTATTTTTAACTTTTTTATATTATCAGGCTCCAAATTCGATTATTAAAAATTTTGTTGGAAGGTATCCCAAATAAGAGCCCAAAGGCTTTTGCGCCAGCCACTTTAAACAACTAAAGGTCCTATCTAGAGTTATCTTCAGCCACCAGTGTAAGTTCGGTCAATCTTCATTAACCACACCCAAGCACAGGTCCATTGGCATCTTTTTTTATCAACACGCATGGATTCCCAATCCTTTTTTTGTAAAAATGGTCAAGGCATCCTCTCGGCATAAATTGGTCGTACAATCTTGTAAGAGTTGCTAGAAACTGGACGGTGTTGATAAGCAGTTTTAAAATTATTAGCAACTTCTTGATAAGAGATTCCATTTATACGGTTTAAAACCATTTCAATACGTTAGATCCACTTACTTAATATTAATTTAAAAATAAATGTTACAAAAATGCAAATTCTTTCCTTGCTAAAAAGTATGTAATAACAATAGGTAAGATAAAGGTAAAAAATGGTTATGGTACATTCTTTAGTAAATTTTTAAGGTTAATTATTTTGATTTATCTAAGAAAATGCATGTGTCTGCATCCAATGGAATTAATCAAAAAATTATGGTAATAAATATTCCATGGCAAGTTTGTCGTATTTTTCCCATTTCTTAAAAGTAAAATAATATGTATAAATCACTTTATTAATAAATAAGTATAAATTAATGCATAATAACAGAAACAACTTAAAAACTCATCTTCCTTTAGACTAGAACTACAAGAATTTAAAATGTTATAAAAGACTTGTTCTAATATAAAAAAGTAGATATAAAAATAATTAAATAATTAATTGGCTATAGACCTAACTAAACGCAAAAAAACAAAATATAACAAGCATTACTTAACTTGTGAATAATCCTAGCATATTCAATATCATCTAATGTCGTTTTTTTTTGAAAATTTTATTTCTAAAAACCAAAATGGTGCCTAACATAGTTTAAAAGTTCTTGCCAGAATAAATTTATTTCATTAATTTAATTGTCTTAAAAATATAATATACATCTAATGTAATAAAAGGACCTATCACCTTTCAACTGCCAAAACGCCTTTGTGGGTAGGTACATAATATTGATGAAAATAACTTGTTTCTTCTGTTAACTAGATTTTTTTCTAATTTTTTTATCAACTTGAACTTATCTTGCGCAAGGTTTTTTCACGTTCGATTCTTCGAGCAAAATACATCCAAGACATCCTTTTAAAATCCTTATGCCTTTAAAAACTTCAAGTGGCTTAAAGGGCCAGTCGTCCAATAATATATCATGTATTTTTAAATAATTTCTGTACTTGTTGTCCTTGACTTGGATCACCTTTAATGTTAGTACTCAGCAGACCATTTTTTTAAAGTAAAAACAGGAAGAATCTTCGTAAACTTTAAGGAACCTCGCATACATTTCTATGTAAATTTATGATAGCTTGATATTTATCTTTTTTTGTTTTTAAGAGTATAAAAACTATTTATCAAATCACTTGCCCCTTTGAACATCTAGTTTACCAACCTAAGAACAACAAAAGTTGCTACGATACTTTTTTCGCGATAGCGAACATGATTGTGTTTTTAAGGCATTAAATATAGAATAATCCATCTATTTATCTAAATATTTCTTCACTACAAAAATTACTTATATCCTGAAGCTAGGAAAAACAACAAATCTGAACAAAAAGCTAATGTAACACCGGATACATTAACCGTATATAAAAAAAAATACTACAAACCTTCGCATAAAGGAAGTTATTAGAAGAATTATTGTACTTTCTTATAGTAATTTGTGCCGCGTGTTCGAATAAAACCTGATCTAGCAAACAACAGTTGTTGCCTAATATTGGTATTCCACCGTATATTGCTGTCATAAGGTAAAGAAAAAAATATAAGTTTTATAATTATAATTTATTTAGTTCTTTAAGTCAGTATAATTTCATAGGTGTAAATGCACCAAATGATTATATTTAAAATTTTTAGTCCTCATTCTGTCAAAATATATCATTTATCAACATGTTATTTAATTATTTATTGGTTGATAGACATAATAAAAAACATAACATAAACTGGTTTATAACTTCATTTCTAAACATACATCCCTATTTAGACTGTATTTGCAATCATTATAAATACATCAGTTCAATGTATTTTTTTTAATTTATAACAAATAAGGAGATTATACACGCCTCGGTATGTACTCGAAATGCTGACCTCTATTTTACAAAATACACTTAATAACACCCTTTGAAAAATTGCACTCTATCTAATGTCCTAGGATTATAAAAAAGGTTGCTGTATTTAATATCTTATCAAAAAGACTTATGTAGAATAAAAGCCAAGTTCCTATCCAAAAATTTCGGCTCTTTAAGTACTAAGAGCTTAAATTAGACCAAGTTCTGTCCACAATTTTGTTTCACTCTTTCTTGACTTGACAAGTTTTTACCGATCTTCTGTTCTGTGTTGATTAATCTTTTTTCATTAATACAGACATTTTTTTTCAATAATACAAAAAGATCAGCAAAACACTTGACAAGTCAAAAAACAGTGAAACAAAATTGTATACTTGGTCTAATTTTAGATCTCAGTACTTTAAGGGACTGAGATTTTTGAATAGGAACTTGGCCCTTATTTTACCTCAGTGATTTTGGTGAGATATCTTCTCTTTTCCTAAGTTCAATAAATGAATAACATGGAGGAAGTGGATTTTATGCCCTTTTTTCTCAATATACCTTGCTCTGTACGTTGAACCTAAATTTTAGACCTACTTATTTACAAAGTGCGAAAAATGCTCATTTTAATGTCCCGTAAATCCAGTCTAGTTTGGGGTCTGATGGGTAACTGTAGCATTTTTTTTCTTGTTTAGTGAATAAAATCCTGCCTGAATATTAAATTCTACGACAATTATTAGTTCAAAAACTTAGGTTCAATAAGATTGCAAAATTCTAAAATACTCCCTAAATATTTGGAGGCCACTTGACATAACTTTCTCAATTTTTTCGTATTCGTATCAATGTTTGTTATTCAAAAATAGTATACACTATTTTACACTTTGTTTACGTGATAGCTCTTGTCGAAGGTGTATTTTAGGACTAGGTGGAAACAAAAAGTGTAAAATATTTCTGAATCACAAACTTAAAAAAATTTGGCGTGAGCTTACTGGCTTTTGTCGCCTTACAGAATAAAGTCGCACATAATTAAATCTGAAGAAGGTGGTGGCCATTTTACTGGTGCTAACCAGAACTAACCAAAAGCAATATTTCTTTATATTTTTGACGCGTTTTACCGGCTAACCGAAGAAATTTCAGATAATACTAAGTTGTCTTAAATGCACATATTTGGACGAAGTGTCATGAAATGTGTACACGCCGGACAGCCTCCATAATAAGCCGTTTTTTAAAATATACTTTAAAATGTATTTTTATTAAAATTGAACACCCTGTATTTTAAATTAGTCTTTTAACATTTAGGTATAAAAGTAGGAAGTAAAGAAAAAATGGTTTGTTTTCTTTGTGCCCAGAGCGTAATGTAAGCCCATTGTAATATAGATCAAGTTCCGGTTTTGGGACCGAACTTCTTTTCTTTTGCAAGCGGATATCCGAGTTAATGTCAGATTTCTCAGAATCGGTCACTGCTAGGAACATTAAATATTGGTATTTAATTTTTTACAAAGGGACGGGTTTAGCTGAATTTTAAACAATTCAAGAACTATTTTAAAATTTATTTTTAGGGTTCTGAAATCTGTTATAACTCTTTTATAATTTAACCAAGTCCAGACTTCTGTCGGATTAACCAAGGATTAACACTGTTCTGTCTGAAAATCTTTCCGCCAATCTAATGTGTTGTTTTAAAAACTTCTACGCATGTAACCCTTATACTGACCTGTAAAACGTTGTAACTCTTACAAAATCGAGTGAACATCGACAACATACTTTCACTGACTGCAAAGCACTACCGAGTGGCGACTGTTTATCGACTCTTAAAAGACAAATCTAAAAGTAGTTTTACTGTTTAATGGAAACGGACAACCATATGTTCTCATAGGTGATGCTGTAAATACTTAAAAGCACAAAATACGAAGATTATAAATGGAATATCTGTGGCGATCTGAAAGTTGTATTACTTACAGGACTGCAGAATTTCTATACCAAATTTTTTTCATGCGAGTGGGACAGAAGAAAATGCTTTTCTTTTTTGAGAAGGAATTTCTCCTCATATTTTATATCGTTCTTCTCTCCTCAAAAAACTTATAGGTGATAGGTATAAACCGAGCTTATATTTGAATTTAGCACGTTAGTGTAGATACAAAATAAAAAAAAAAAAATAGGGAGCGACAAAAAAATCAAAAATGGCAGAATGTAAGCAAATTGCAAAAGAGTGTAATTTGTGTCTACAAATATTTTTAATGTCAGTCAATCAGTTTTTCTATACTCCTTAAGACAGCTAAGACAAAGAACCTATAGCCATTTTCTATCTATTTATGACAACCGATTATATGCAGGTTCTAAAAACTATGTCGTAAAATCCTAATATAGGTAATTATTTTTTCCTAAAATATGAGTAGAGAAGGAAGATGTGGCGCCATGATTTTTTAAATTTTTACCTAACGTGGAGACTTAATAAGTCCTTATGCCGGCCCATAAAGAGGTTAGCTATAAGTGCGAGTCTGCATTATGAATTCACTTCCTCTCTATTGAGTCAAGCACAATAGATCTGATTTAGGACCCAAAGATAAGTGTCTCGTCAGTTTTTATTTCCGGTACTTCCGTTCGGACCCTTTCCGAGCTGCCTTTTGTAAGCCTAGGCATACCCTTTGCATTTCTTAAAAATACAGGAAGATAATACTACCTACGGATACATACATACAAAGTGATAATCACAATTGATGATTAATTAATTAGGAGATATCTTAAAATAGTTATTTTCCGAATGAGTGTGGAAAATCAACATATTTTAATTCTACTGATAAGAGTTCAAGTTCCATTTGCTCATTTTTCATAGTCTTACTGTAACAAGTGGATTGTAAATTTCTGGGTAAAAACCACTCAGTTTTAATAAAAACTGTAATTTAAATATATATGTTAGCACCAAATACTAAAATAGGTATTTCCTTATGATGACTAGTCAGTATATGTATTGCCGGCAAACAGCGTAAAAACCTTATTTGACTAACGAGAACTAACTATTCACTCTTTTCCTGTAATGCCTAGGAAAATAATGAATTAAAAATGATTTGCTGTTTTCCTAAAACGGATTCAGGCATTACAGGAAATGACTGAATAGTTAGTCAAACACTGTAATAATAAGGCTATTACGCTGTTTGCAGGCAATACATGTATTAACTAGTCATTTAAGGAAATGGCGAATTTTAGTGTTTGACGCTGACATACTGGGTTAGTAAAAAGCACTGCAACTTTTAAATATTTTTAAAAGCGTTAAAGCTGCGATTAAAAAATTTAGTATTTGCACTGTTGCCAGATTTCCCAGTTTTGCAATACAGGTAATGTTTTTGTTATCTTAAATGGAATGCCCTATTTATTTTTATTGTATTTAATTGGGCGTGCCCAATTTCCTAGAATTCCAATTTTTTAAAATTCTGTCTCTACTAGTTGCTGCAACACCGCGCTTTAGATAAAAAGTGTCAAAACGCTTAAATGTTTTTAGAATCGCCAAAGCTGTAATTACAAAATTTGGTATCTAGAGTTTTTGGATATGTTGAATTAAACGGTAATATCGGCAGTGCTTCCAGACTTTCTAGTTTTGCGCTACACGTGATCATTTTGATATCTTAAATGGAATGTCCAATTTATTTTTATTGCAATAACTTAGGCGGGCCAGATTAAATAAGACCCCAATTTTCAAAATGCAATGTTGTCATATAACAGCAACTAGTACAGACAGAATTTAAAAAATTTGGGATCCTATTAAATGTGGCACGCCCAATTTAATGCAATGAAAATAAATAAGATAACAAAATAACTACGTGTAGCGAAACCTGTGACAACAATGTCAATATCACTGTTTAATTGCGCATACCCAAAAATCCCTCAGTTACCAAATTTTGTAATCACCGGTTAAGCGGTTTTAAAAATACTTAAGCGTTTTCGTACTTATTACTGAAAAAGCGCTTTGTGAAATCTCAGCCACCAGTAGGGATAGAATTTTGAAAATTTAGGATCTAATAATTTGGCACGTCCAATCAAATGCAATCAAAATAAATAGGACATTCTGTTTAAGATAACAAAAACATTACCTGTAGCGCAAAACTGGGAAATCTGGCAACAGTGCAGATAACAAATTTCGTAATCGCAGCCTTAGCAGTGTTAAAGATATTTCAAAGTTGAAGTACTGACATACGCTTCTTCGTTTTGTTTTGTAGCCATTTCTTTCTCCATTGTGACCTTTATTATTATTAATTTTTTTTTATGAATACAGAACTAAAAAACAACCAACTGTTGCAACACACACACAAAAGTAAAAACTTTTTATCCACCTACCCCTGACATAACTTAAAGAACACCAAAGGTTTTTTAAAATTTATAACTTTTTTACCTTTTTAGGTTATGTACAAAATAAGCGTTTGTGCGCATGAGTATCACATGAATTATAGCAAAAGTTTTAATGAAATTTTTTATAAGTATTAACCACAAATATGTTCTTGAATTTTAAACAACATTTCGTCCAAATTTTGAAGGAGATTGTAGAAATAAATGCCTTGTCTTTGTCTCTGTATGTTTTTTGATTGTTATAGAAACAAGTTAAAAACAATTTTATTGATTCTATTGCTTGATCGTGTTAAAATTTAGGCACTAGAAACTTTTAAAATTTTTTGTAAAATTCATTTTCTAGTTAATTTTCTGTTTACCAATGAGCTATCTTAATTATGTGTAGGCTAAAAGATTTGGTGATAAAATTCCCTAATAAACATAATTATTGAACTACTGGGCTTTAAAATATGTCTTGGAGCATCGATTAACTGATTGCATATAAAATTAACAACATCCCGTATGTATGGACAGGGTCGTTTAACATCGAGTAATTATATAGATAAACAGTGGCGTAGTACCTTTTCATGTTTCTAAATTAGACGGAAGAAAAAGGTCGAAAACAACGAGTGATAGATACTAGGCGCCAAAGAGACATCACAGAACTAGGGGCTTGTTTACTAAGGTTCTTATATACCGTATAAGGTTTTTGAACTGTTTTGAGACTGTCATCTTGGCAACTGCTGTTGTCGAAAAGGGAGAAACTTGACCGAAAGTCTTCTGTCGACTGATGAGTTTAGATTCTGTTTGAGAACCAGCACAGCATTATTTCAGGAGTGATAAAGTCACATCTGGACTTTTTTTTAAACTTGGCCATATCAACAAAACAACGTACGAAACTTATGTCGCACGTGTCACGATGTACAATTTTATTATTTTATTAACCGTGTTTGGTTACCTATGTTTTAATAGAGAATTTATTATTTATTAGCTTTAAACTGCTAACTTATAACTATTTAAAGTTCAGAATTTTTTTATCTTGGGGCAGTGCACGAAGGCATAATGAATAAAGATTAACGTACCGAAGGTGTCTGGCTGCAGGCAGCAGGTTCCACAATCTAGACGCTCTAAGGATCTAGAACGACCAAAGGGGGAAGTTAGGGACCTTTCCAGATGGACGCTAAAGCAAAACATAAGAGTTATGTTGCTCTATTGAGACAAACATTTCCTCGACATGTGGACACTGTTCCAAAGAGGATCTGATTTGGGATACATACAATGTATACAAATAAGAATGGAAAAAAAATCTGTCTCGAAACTAACATTCACAAGGGTAAATGACTCTTTGTTTTCAGAACTTGGTCGCTCATAAGCAAATAATCTTTGCAGCCCTGGCTAGTGTTTGCTAGTGATCGTCAGCTCTTCAGTAATACCTGGGTAGTTTTCGTACTAGTAAGTGAATGTATTAGCCAAACCCACTGTATTAAAGGAAAGCTTCAAGGCAAGCTTTTTCACCAAGAGCGTTTTTTTATTTTGGGTCAGTCCACGAAGACTTAAATTCTACGTATTATCGTAACATAGGTGTCTGAAGTACAGTAAGATAGTGAGAAAAGGATTACTCGTATTAATAAGTGCTTTACAGATTTGAAAGTTTGGTGAGAAAGACATCTGCAGGCAGCAGGTTCCACAGGCCAGGCACTCTATGGATAAAAGAACAAACAGAGTGGGAAGTTCGAAGCTTCTCATGATGGATTGCTTGCAATGCTTCAGTGTTGTGATGCACTATTCGAAAGATTCTTACTGATATTTAAAGCTTTGGTTTTGAATTATTTTTGCTATACATTTAGACACTCATGCTGTCTAATTTTATGCGTGATTCGATTGTTATCTATGTATCTATGTTTGTACATATACAATTTTTTATTCCTTCCCTAAAAGAAATTTTAGCTTTAGCTATTCTGCTCAACACAGTAGATTTTGTATTATAAAAATTATTTAATCTATATTAGATTTTAAAATTTTAAGTGTGTTGTATTAAAGTGCGCCACTGATGAATATTTTTGTTATTGTTTTGGATACCTTTCAGAAAACTTGCTAAGCGTGTTGTTTTTATAAGGATTTAAGAAATACTATCTGCCCAACAAGATGGTGTTGGATATCAGACAACGCACTGAATAACCAGTAAAAATGTTAATGGCGAAGGCATGCACGCTTTAACTTATATTTTTCGGAGTTCAAATTGACAAGTTATAAAAAATATTATATAGTTATTTATTAAGTACTGATTTGTTGTTTATCTTAAATATAAATTTCTTTCCATATAACGGCGCAAAATGTCTAAGCTAGCGGCACATGCAGGAAATCGAAGAAAAACAAAGTTCTGACGGGAAATCACTTTTTTCCTTACGATTCATTGAACACAAAATTTATGGTAACGGTAATAAAGTATCTATAAAATTAAAAAAAGATGTGCGTATATATATTTTGCGATCGTATTTTCTGGTGCCACTGACAAAAGCAATAAAAACAGGGAGAGGTGTGCCAAGAAGGGTGCCTAGCATTGTGCCAGGCTGCTGCCGAGTGACTATTGGGTTTCTTTAAACCACCTTCCGATTTTCCCACGATCTTAAAAACCAGACGCAAGGTGTACGATAGCACAGATTTTTTACGGTGCGGGCTGAGCGCACCCCCGATGGATGCACACCTGCTATACCGAATAACGCCCACAATCTCGGTTAAAACAGGACCGTATTACTTTTGGGGTTCTCTAACGAAAAAGGAAACACGGAACCCTTATAAGATTACTTTTGCGCCCGTGAGTCCGTCTGTTACAGACGTTTTTCTAAAAAAACAAAGTAATCTTAAAATTTGAAATTTAACATATACAATCTATATACTTCTTGGTATGTCTGTTGCGATTTTCTTAATTCCAGACGGTTTCTTTTATGTAAGACATATTTCTAAACGATTTTATTTAATATCTTTACGTTGTTTTGCTGCTTTAAAATTGTTTTCAAACATATTTTCTCTAACTTCAAAGATGATGCCCAGAGAACATTGGCTTCAAAAGACTATAACTGCACACGTGCAGTAATTATTAACACATTTACGTTTTTTTATAACGACAAATTTTTATCAAGATAAAAGAGACCGCTATCTCCTTTAAAAAGGAACTATGGAGGGTTTTGTTTAAAACAATGTACGTTAAAACAGTATCACAGACTCCGTTTATGTCCATAAGGTCGATCTGATCCAAAACCTTTAGTCGCAACTTTCAATTTACAGTCGTTTATGCCACAAAAATCTTTAAAAAACCCGATTTTGTTTCGATGAATCCGGCTTTAAACTATCAAATACTTCTCTAAAGCTCAAAACGAAAAAACAACAACCACAAAACAGGAAAAATTATATTTCTAACCTCAAAATCCAACCGAGTACGTACATAATATGTCGTTTAAATCCAGATCCTGTTTACAACATCGTATTTACCATCTGGCGATTGGCCCGAGAAAGTTCAATCCAACAAAATAAGAGGATTGACTCAAAGGACGACATCGGATAAAAATATGAGTCCGAAACGTTTATACCGGTCATTTTAAGCATAATTGTCGGATCCGACGGAATCATACATATAAACGTAGTCATAGAATTTTATTTGCCAAGTTGTCAGAGCAGAAGCCGTGAAAATACCTATTAAAGAGCAGGTCTTCTACAGCTCGTCAGTGATCAAGAGATGGAAGTTTTCTAGTAAGCGGGGAAGCGCCTTTCCTCAAAGTTGAGAATAGTGTTTTAAGCAGCGTCTGATTTGGGTTACACGGAGAATATACAGATTAAAAGGAGAGAAATTCTTACTGGTACCAAAAAAGAAGTTTTTTAAAGCTGCTGTGGCTATTAATCTATTATGTTATTTAACCTGACCTTATAAAAAAAACGTTGGCAGACTTTTATCTTGACAGCGAACATGATTATTTTTGAGGCATTAAACTGGACAAATTTCTGATGCCCTAATCCAATATTAATTGAAGGTCCGTGAAAGAAATATTTGCATTACCCTGCGTTTATTTTCCAAATCAAGTTTGGAGACTGTCTTGAGAAACTGAAACTTAGATTAAAAGATAATATCATCAGTAAAACTATTTATCCTGAAGGAGGAAAAATCGAAGGAGGGCAACTGTCGGAAAAGGCAAATTAACAGGAAAATTAAAAGTATTGTAATTTTTTACTAGTTTTTGTTAATATTCAATCACATAAAGCAGATGTAAATTTTAAAAGTGTTCTTTAAAACTGTAGGAAGCTTTGCTTTTAGGATATCTTCATATTATGCAACAGATATCTTTATTACGAATCAGGAAAAATACCTGATTTGATTTTGTGGTTTTCCTTAGTTAAAAATGCGATCCAGAAAAAAAATAAAATAAATTAATTTTATAAAAGAAATTATCGTGACTATGAGTTTGTGTACTTCATAAATTACATTACCATTCGGCTAAAACAACTTTTTTAATTTTATTTTAGACATCAGAAGAGGACCTTCCAGAATGTAATACAAGATCGATTTGTAACAAAGTAGACCTTTACGATACTCCCTGGGTTGAAAGACAGTGTAGATGTCCTGGTGGAAAAACTTGTCCAATGGACCTTTCCACTGACGATGGGCAGACTTTTGTCGAAAAAACTAGGCAATACAAAGTTTGCGAATTAATAAAGAAGTTGCCAAGGTGTAGGTAAGGAAATTAAGATAAATTTGCATATTTCTTCTTATTTTTAAAATCCTAAAACTTTTAGTTAAGGGCGTCATAGATTGGGTCAGGCCAACAAATATTACCACATTTTTTTATTCGTGAGTTAAATCAAATGTTTGCACCAAATTATAAAATTTCATATTTTTTTTATACTAAAATGTTACTTAGGTCGGTATGAATGAAAAAAATGTGTTATTAAAAACTGATGAATATTAATCCAAAATATTTTTTAATTCTAATTCTAACAAACCCATTAACGTTGGTAACGTTAGTAAAGTTTATTTAATAAGTTTATAAATAAAAAATTTATAGTTTCAATAAAAAATGTAACGTTGCAACCTTACGATCTTCAAAAATTTATATAAATTTAAACTTGATAGTTTTAACCAATCTTTCGGATTTTTCTTTGGACGGGCTCTAGTCCTCTTAAAAAGCATTGGAAATATTGTGAGCTAATTTTGGAACAGTCTGTAAATATTTATGTTAACCCTAAAGTTATACAACGTTAAACCAATTAAAAAAATAATTTTACAGCTTTTTATGATTTTTTATATATATTTTTTAATTTCGTAAAGATATATTATAATATAATTTACAAAATGTCAAATCTGGAAAAAAGCCTTGCAGGGAATGAAGGTATTTTTAAAAAAGTATTTTTTTAGATTTTAATAATTAAAATAAAAAAGACAAGTTTAAGCACAGCAGTTTTTCTTTAAAAATTTTAAAGTTTTCTTAATATAATAAATTAATAAATGCTTTTAACCAAACCAAAGAAAATGAAAATGCATATACAAATATATATTTTTTTAATAAAATATTTCGGAAAAAAATACGTTTATATTGTAAGGTGTACTTATAGATACATTTCTATTTAAGAGAATGAATAATAATATTAAATAAAAAATAATATTTCGTAGGTATTTTCGAGATACAACATGGTCGATAACACTGTACCAGAGTAACGTCACTGACCAAGTGATTCACTGCCATTGTCCCAAGAATTCCTTAACGTATCTAAACAAGAGAAATGTTCTACATTTGCCAAATGGTCAACTGGCATTCCAGTATCTCTTTTCGTGTTCTCCACAAACGGTAAGTCCGAAATACAGTTTAATTAAGTTCGCTGCGAATTTAAATCGGCGACTCGTCGAATAGTTCAAAGTACATTTTAAAATATGTAAATTTAAAAAAAAGTTTAACATATTTTCCCCAATTAACATTTTTTTTAATACTTACAATTTTAAGTAAAACCCCCGATGCATAATCATAATTAAAAAAAAAATAAAATTACCATACCAGATCTAGTGAAATATTAATTGAAGTCACTTGAAAGGCACAAGAGCATACATGAGAAATAGTAGTCACAGAACATCCCCAGGAGATCTTCCTTCATTTGTTTTGCATAACGGCAACAAGTCCCTCGAATTCTTTGGCGAATTCGCTTTAGACATATATTAGACTTTTGACCAGGCCTGGTATGATGAGCTTCTTAACAAACTTTCTTTCGACGGTCTTTCACCTAAACTTTGTTCTCGGCTCTCCAGTTCTAATCGTCGTTATTGTATACATCAATGCTAGGACTCCCCAGGGGTTAGTACTGACACCGATTATATTTTTTTAAGATATTTTTTATTTTTACGGTATACATAATGTTTTTCTTAAAAACGATTAAGTTATCGATAATTTTCAAAAACTATATAAAAGCCAACACTTAAATATAGGCTTCTGCTGTAATAGTTTTTTAAATTTGGATTTAGTTTTTAATATTTCCTTGAGTGAAAGTCACCCTAAAATCGGTTATGTTTAGATACTATGTTTTCTTAACTCGACTCATATTTCAAAAATACGTTACAGCAGAGGCATAGGTTATTTCCTTATCTTTAAAATGGTGTATAATTTATGTCATTTAAGTGAAAAAAAAACGTTAAAAACCGAAAAACGTTATCTCCTGTAGGCTTGCAATCAGAAACAACAACGCATCGATACACCGAATTTGGAAGAACCTAAATAAAATATAATATTTTTAATGCGGCTATACGAAAATTATGGTAATGGGAGTTTGTTAGTCTCCGCCCACCGTCTCCGCGTCCTTTCGCCCGACCCCTAAGGTGTAGCGTAAATGCACTCTTAATAATTCGATTTATTGTTGTGCACTCCAATATTTTGGGGCAAGAGTGGTAAACTTAACAAGAAGTGCTGGATTCCATTTAAGCCCATATACGCCGATTTAAATGTCAATTCGATATTTGTGACGTAATCCATTTGCCCTATTGTTTTGTTTACAAATAGTATAAAGTTTTAATTTTATCAAGTGGTTTACAATACGGATCTAATAGTAAGTGTAAATCCAAATTAGTTTTTAAAAGTTGAATATTTAACAAAAATTATTAAAATAAATCCACCTTCTGGGCAATACGGTGACGTCACAAACATAACCTTATCTGCGGACAAATAGTAAAAATTGAGCACTTCTTGCTAAGTTTACCACCCTTGGGGTTGGGGTACAAATTTTTTTGTCGAGTATGCCTAAAAGGCACAATCAAGTTCGTGGTCGCAACAAAAGTCTGCCAACAGTCTGCAGAACGAAGGGTCGTAAGTCATTTAATCTTGTGGACGGTACTATTGAGAATGACCTTAATTGACAACTACATAATTTTATCCACGGCCACAAAAGCTTCGAATATATATGGTAAATGGCGTCTTCGACAACTGTTGGCATCCTTGATTTCATTTAAAGAACAACTTTCGTCTTATTAATGACCCTACTTTTACAAGAAACCTTCCTCCTTTAACCCACCAAAGAGCTGTAGGAGACCTGTCCCTCCTTTACAAGTATTTTTACAGCTTCTGCCCGGAAAAGTTTGCCAGTACAATTTTTCCTTTAGCAGCAGCAGTCCATCTGGAAAAGCTCCGAACTTGCCTGATCCTTCATCCGTAAAGTATCAAGGCTGCATAACCTGGTGCCCGCAGATATCTTTTGTTTCCCTGCACCTAAGTCCCGTGTTAATAAACTGCCTCCTACTTTACTTAGGACACCCACGATACATAAGTACTTAGACTTCAAGCCTTCGCGGACTGCTTGCGATAGAGTATCGGTCCACAGCTGATGTAATCATCCTTATTAAGGATAAAACATATTTTATTTCTTCGACTTGATCGGATCCAAAATCATCACACATCCAATTTTTGTGTTATATAAAAAAAAACAGATAAAATATGAGAGGGAATCTCCTAAAAAATGTTAGATAACTAAAATACCTCAAACCCGCCATTAACCCGCTAATATTCTTTTTCATCCCCACTTCTATTTTATTGTCAGTATGGTCAGATTTTTACTAATACAAAATCCGACTACTTAAGACGGTATTTATATAAAAAAAATTATAAGAAAAGCCGATCTTTTATTATTTTCTGTGTAAGTTTCAATTAGCCCACTCAATAACATATTAAAACAAAAATGACCCTATTTGTGTTAATTCATCTTCAGGAAAAGTGATATAAGCCAAAACATATAAGAGATTGTTTTCTTTAGCTTAAAATTAAAATAATTAAAAACCACCATATGCTATAAATAAGGGCAACATTTCCTCTTTTGTTAAAAAACATAAGGAATAGGTAATTACTGCTTATGTAGTAAGATCATGAAAATCTCCAATTTTTGTGGGCCATTTTCTTAAAACTAAGGGTCACCTTTCTTCCGGGCTAACGATTTTTGTGTGTTTATTACACAGAAAAACGAAAAAGTTAAAAAAAAATAATTTTCCGCTATCATAACATACATAGGAATTTAAAGAAATATAGTTTAGTTAAAGTACCAGTAGTACCGCCTCTGTACTATAATAGAATAATTATTGTTCTTTCAGAGACTTCGATGCCAGAGAAAGGAACCTTGTCGCTTGTTTACAGTCCGCAAACGTCAAGAATTCTTGGACGAAGTGAACGTAAACACGCTGTGCCAATGCCCCCATGCCCACAGATGTCCGCACCACCATACGGATTATGGTATAATTTCCGTGAAAAGCTTTAGCGAAGACATCGTTAAAACGTACAGTGGGTACTGCTTGCCTTCGTAGTACCTCGTTAGATGTCACTCGACGTTTAGGGTAAACTTATAAACTTATTTAGCAATAAAAAGCTACCAACCGGCATCATCCATTCGTAAAAAATGGGATGCAAACACACTCAACCCAGACCTAGGACTGGTCTCAAATGGAAGATGTTTTAAAGGTGATGAAATATTTGGCCTTTTAGTTTTAACAGAATTTTTACATATGAATGGAAACTTAAGAGACATTGGCTACTTGTTTTCGGAAATGTGTTATTTAAATTACTTAAAATAAACTTATAAAAGTATAAAAACCTTAAAATTTAAAAAATAAAAGTAACAAACTCACATTAACAAGTAATATACAGATAAGGCTTCTTATTCTATCGGTCACCGACAACACCGCAGCCATTGCGGTATAAGAGCAACACAGATAGATAAAGAAGTGGAAATAATGCTTGGATAGTTTATTAAGGTGCTTAAAATGATTTCTTAATAGCAACCATCGAACCCATGTACTTTTGTTTCTAATGAAAAACATTTTTACGCTAAGTCATGATCCCTAACTGCAACGCCTTGACAAGGGTGCGTTCCACCCCTAAAATCTAATAAGAAAAGGGGGGCCAAGTAGCACCTTATTTTAAAGGTCATTTTTTTCTCTTTATGGACATACTAGCTCATTTAGTGCAGCGGTTTTCGATTTGCAAAAATAAAAATGGAATTCTGTTTTTTTTTAATTTAATAAATTCCTTTTTCGACATAAGGATTTTAATAAACCTGCCTTAAACAGAATAAATTATTGTCTATTAATTGATTTACTAAAGCTTAAATTATTAAATCTAGAAATTTAAATTCAGTAGAACCACCCTGTATATCGAAAAGTGCTGTACTAAATAAGCGAGGAAAAATAAAAGACCTTTAAAACGTGGTGCTACTTGGTCCCCTTCCTTCCTAGATTTTAGGGGTGGAACGTATCCTTGCCAAGGTGTTTCAGTTAGGGATCATGCCTTAGTGTTTATGTTTTTCCTTTGAAATAAAAGTTTACGGGTCCGATCGTTGTTATTTAAAAATCTTTTTTAAGCACCAAAAAATAAGATATTTTGCTTTTCTTTAAACAATCTGTATTTCGAAAATCACTGAATCAAAACGGCTTAATGTAGGTATGTGCAAAAAGATATTCGAAAAAGCTTTCAAACAAGGTGCATCTCGATCCCCTTTCCCTTTAAGATTTCAGGGGTGAAGTTTGCCCTGACCTAGGGGTTGGAGATAGGGGTTGCTGCATATGCTTAAAAAGTTTCCCCCTCGACAAAAAGGTATACACGTCCAAGCTTTTTTTCTCAAAAAAGATGAAAAGTACTCAAAAAGGAACTTAGCTTCTTTTGGTTTAGCCACTTTGTATGTATGTACTATGTACATACAAGGTGACCTAATAGTCTGAGAAAGTCCAATATTGCTGTGGCTTATCAAGGTATAAATAAAATTTTTATATAAAAATATTTTGTTGTATAAAAAGTGTCCCAAAAAAGTAAGGGCTGTAAGGTTATTTTCTTACATTATAACCCCTCGTTTTCCATAAAGAAATGGAATCAGCATGAAATTCTGGATATAGTACGCTTTTTTTTTGATGCGCGATGCGGTGCAGCAGACAGTCAGGGCTGGGACTCTGTAAAAATATAAGGAAAGATAATGTCAAAATTGATCACATGTTCTTGTTGCATTTAAAGGATGTCACTGTTTTGAAAGAGATAGAGAAAAGGAATGTCAAAAAATTTGCTTACAGGATCGGGCCTCTGCTGACTAACTAAATTAGTTAACAGAAAACGCCCGCTACTGCTAGCTGGGGTTTCAATTCCGAAATCCCCAAGCTCGTCCGGGTTATCGAAGTGAGTCCGGACTATTATTGAGTCAACTGCGCGTGCATATGCGGATTAAAGAAGTTATACTGTTATGCTGTATCTGTATGTTATTTTTTAAACTGAGGTAAAAATATTTTCACATCTTGAGTTGGTATACATTATTTAAGTATTGTTAAATGAGTTTATGAATTCATTCAAAAAATAATACTCGCTGTACAGCATGTTATGAGCCAAAATTTGTGCCTATGGCAGGGAGATTTTATTTAAATTGTTAGAGTAATCGTAATTATTTATTTTAAAATGTAAAACATATGTGTCATTTTTAAAATATGTTGTTTTTTCATTATTAGGGTAATTTTATATCAAAAAAATCAAAGCTCGATGTTTTAATTGTTCTACAGTTAATAGATCTCTGTGCCTTTAATCTTTTTTAACAAAATTGAAGGAAAAATGTATTTGTCTATAAAAACCGGGTCTGGTAAATAAGACGGCTACACGTACTCGAATTTATTTGATATCTAATTACCCCATAGCATACATTTTAAGTTCTGTTTTTGTTGCGTAAATAGTATTAGTGTCATCCACTTGACAGATGTCGATTTTATGTAAATTAGTTTTTAGCATGTAATTTATTGTTAAGTTCGAGGATGTAAGTACAAGTTTACCTATAGTATTGCTCAGAATTTTTGGAATGTTATGATAGTTTGCAACAAAATGTACATTCCGTTTTAAAGGCTTTAAAAAATAATTATATTTTTATATTTATTTTTTTATATATTGGTTTATACTTATTTATTTTAACAACCACAGATGTTTAAAGACAATACTAGGGCGTAGTCGGTTATATTCCTTTGTCGTAAAAATAAGAAAGAAAAACCAACCAGTAAATCAAAGTTTTATTGTCAATTTTGACCAATTATTGCCAATATGCCCCTAACTTGATTTTATAACAAAAATCATGTTTGTTTAAGATAGTACCACACCAGGTGATTTTTCTTCAAACTGCGGCAATATTTACTGCTTATAGATGGTGATTCCAGTATATCGTTCAGCTAGAGGGTGTTCAGATTGTCAATTTTTTGTTAATTTTCAGACGACCAACGTTTTTTGCTAATTCTTAAGATATCTTATTGTTTTATGCTAGAGAGACTGTAAAAAAATAATAAAATTATAAAGTTGGCAAATATGTTGCAAAAGTACTTTTTGTTGCATATAGTTAAGCCGTACAGTTGTTTTTTATAGTTTGAAAGATTTCTTGCGTGAAATTTTTCTTGCTGCAAATTTTTTGAAATTAAATTTTATTTAGACTTTTTATACTTTGAAAGTTATTGCTGCAATATGTTTTGACAATAAGGTTTGTCAACTTACTGAACTTTTTAATAATTCCTAAAACTCTCAAGTACAAAATAAGCGCACAAATTTTTGAGTTACAGTATTTTACGGTCGGTAGCTTAAAAATCACTTAAACATTCACCAAAATAGTTGGGCAACTGCAAGATAGTTAGCGCCTGCCAGCAGGAAAAACCCAAAAGTAAATATGCGCAAATAAAAATTGAAGCAAGAAAAATTTCGGGCAAAAGATCTTTCAAACTGTAAAAACACATTAAGCAGTAAGTTCCCAAGCTAGTACTAGTCTTAGACAATACTTATTGTTGTACCTAGAAGAGCTATTTCAAGTCAAGTCACGTTTACTGCATATAAGAATTCTAGTAAAATTTATGGCAAAAATTATGAATAAAAGAATATAAAATAATGAGAAAAATCTCAATGGCCAAAAAGGCCACACATTTATTCATAATCATTTACTTGGTTTATATCTTAAATGCTTTAAGTATTTTTTTTTAATTATTAAAAACCTTTATGTTTTTAATTACGGATGAATTTTGACCATAAAATTTCGAAAATAAACTAAAATTTAGAAGAAATTTTGGGGAACGCATTTATGCAAGACTATGTTCTCACGCTGAACCGACATTACGAAGCCCGAAAATTATCACTTTTCGATTCTCGCGCATTTTCGTGTAATCCTGGATAAAAATATAAAACATGTTTAGTATTTGTACTGTGAAAGTTACAATTATTAAACGGGTAAAACACAAAGAATTATTGTGCAAATTTTCGGCACTATTATGGTAATAATTTTTGTAATAATTTTTGTATGTGTAAAACGGCTCTAAAATATATTGGTGCAAAGGCTATAGTATCAGGACTCCAGTCTTTTGTCCTTTACGACACGCAGATTATTTGATTATTGGTTTGTTAATTTTTAAAACAAAGTACGCTCTGAGAAATAAATACTTTGTGGCAAGAGGATTAACTCTTTTGTACATATAATGTTTTTTTTTTAAATATACTAATAACACTGAAAAAAACTGATATGTTTTAAAAAAAATATTTCGACTTTAAGTGAAAGAGATAAAAGCATTGGTGCGCCATATTGGGTTTAGAAATAGCAAAACTATCACATAGATATAATATTTGACACTTATTAACTTCAAAAATAAAATGCACTATGTTTATTAGTTTAAAAAATGATAAGTTGGTTTAAGGTTTTTATTTTACCACAAAATCATACATTTGTATATTATGTTAATGCTGTTAACTGCACAGTATTGTAGACTCATTCGCTTATATGACGAAAATATAGCAAAAGCCTGATTTTACAAACCAACTTAAGCACAATTTATATTCTGACGAGCGCATATATCTTATATTTGGACACTTACATATGCGTGATTCCTTCTGAAACAACTGTAAGTGGCGCATGAATTTGCTTTGTAAAAAAGTGCATCCAATGAATGTTATAGAAAAAACATTTGTTTGTAAAGTTGTAAACATATTTAATATTTAAGTTTATGTACAAGTTAGTTTTTATATAGTTTGTAGTATAAAAAATGTACAAAATAAATGGTAGGATTTTATAGAAATGAATATTTATTTATTTTATCTACATTAGCCCATAACGTACCGCTTACTAAATAAAAATTTAAAAGACTTAACAATATGTTATGTGTTGCCATGTCACGCATCGCCACGCAACCTAGAATGGAAGGGTAAACATTTATGACATGTGACAAGTTAAATTTGGTATTAATCGTAAAGATATAGTATAAAGTTCCAGATCGAAGTGAGTGGCTGCAACCCGATCTTGCCGGCACGGTTGGAGACATCATCTGGTATACAGATGGTTCCAAAACCGAGCAGGGAACTGGAGCGGGCGTGTACAGTGAAATGAGGAATTCACAATTCTCCATTCCACTAGGAACACACAGTTCTGTATTTCAAACGGAAATATATACTTTACTGCACTGTGCAAAAGAAAATAACAGAAGGGCCTATAAAAATAAGCGGATCTGCATAATAACAGACAGCCAAGCGTCACTGGGGGCACTAGTAAACCCCAAGGTAACGTCCAAGCTGACATGGGAAGGTCAAAAAGAACTGGAAGTTTTGGGAGAACGCAACAGAGTAACTCTCTTGTGGGTACCAGGACATTCGGGAATAGAAGGCAACGAAAAAGCGGTTGAGCTAGCGAGATAGGGATCATCGACACCATACTTTGGACCAGAACCTGCCCTTGGAGTGACCAAAACCACAGCACGAGGGCAAACTAGGGAATGGATCCGAAACAAACACGAGGAATACTGGGTAAACCTCAGTAGAATTAAACATGGAAAAAGCTTCATAAGGGACCCATCGAAACAAACGAAGGAAGAACTACTCTGACAAAGTAGGAAGAGACTTTGCATAACGGTAGGGTTGCTAACAGGGCACGATAGCCTAAGAGGACACCTACACAAGATAGGCTCATACATTGGGGACCCAAGTTGCAGAATGTGTGACGAGGGGGAAGAAACAGCCTAAAATATCCTGTGCGAAGCAGTGAAGCATTGAATCACAAAAGACAGGCATTATTTGGGCAACCGAAAATGAGCCCACAGGAATATATCAACCAACAAGTCTCGGGGTTATACAGACTTGTGGAAGGAACGAGACTAATGGGAGGATTGGTATACAGAATAATGAGAAATTAGGCACAAAAAGCCCAAGAGGCTGCGCTGCCTCCGGTAGTGAATCAAGACGGCTCCCAGGAAAAGAAGAAGAAGAAGAAGAAGAAGAAAGATATAGAAACCAATAAACGTGTAAAGAGATAAATGGAAAAAGTATGTAATGGGCATAATAGTTTTGAAAGGGGGCGTGTGGGTCCACATAATCATGGAGTTGATTATCAACTTACTTGTAAGAAACGAGAACAGCAAACGCTTTTGTATGTATTTCCAAATAAATAAAAAGCATTTTGATTAGGAACCTCAATGATTTTAATAGCCCCTGAAGTAAAGGGCTGTTGGGAGTTCATTAGTTCATATAATATAAAAATTCATGCTGACCTTTTTAATGAATAAAATTTAATTAATTTTAACTCTGACGATATACTATACTATGCTACGCGTTATAATGCAACGTGAGAAAATCTAAGCAGTGTGCAATTGAAAGAGGTGGCATCGCGTGGCGTGGCATTGCATCGCGTGGCGATAGACAAATGTAATAGAGGCTAGTTTGATCTAACGCAAAATTTGTAGTCTGATCCTAATTGCATTGGATCCCATGGCGTAGCGTGGCAATCACAACAGATCAATGTATTTCTGCCTTAATTGTGTCTCTGCCTAAAGTCGAATTACGGACCTGTCGCGGGTGTCCAAAGTGAAGTAAAAAGCAGCTTATTAATCTATGACTTCAAAGATTTGGACGTTTAGAGAGGAAGTAAAATCCTCTGAAGTAAAATACTCTAAGGACAAAGAAGCGAAAAAAGTGAAAAGTCCAGGAGTTCTCCAAATATTACCTAAAGAGATGCATAATAGTCTTACTTCGTGTTGACTTGTTAGAAACTGCTAGGGAGGGTTATACACACTGGCTAAGTTCTCAGAGAAGAAGTCGTGGAAGTACTTACAAAAAAGCCTTCGGTCTAACTGTAAGTCTATATACCTTCAGTCTCTTAGTTGTCTAAATATCTATTAAAAAATGCAATACGCCTTATAGTCTAAATTACTGGTATACTGGCATGGACTGTCTTACGTCTTCCACTAACAAAATTAGTGACCAATGTATTTCTCAAATAGGATACAAACAGCATTAGTTCAACCAATGAAAACGTTTTCATTTAGTTTTTATTTTCTTGCTGCGACATCTGGCATATTCAAAGAATATTGTATGTATATATGTGACTAAACGAACATTTTCCTTACTCTTCAAGCAACAGTGAATTATTATGATGTCTTAAGTACTGGGCTAGTATTATTGTCTCTGTCGTGTAGATGGCTCTGTCAGTCTGGACATGGCCTATTTGCCATGACTAAATTCCGCATTAAAACATGTGTGAACCATCAGTTTAAAACTACAGCATACCAAATGTTGTCAAAAACGCATATAAGTACAGACTTTAAAATCGGATATTATTTCTAAATAGAATAAGGAAATAACTCTATTTTTCTACTCCAATAACATTAATTTCCTCTATTTTTAATGTTCCACACCTCAAAGGTAAAAAGAACCGCCAGATACGTTATTCTCTAAAAGAAAATAATATAAAAATTTGAAATTTCGCCCACATATTTCATGAAAGTAGAAAAAAATAAATCTATAAAAAAGCGACAGGTCCCCCACAGCTCTTCGGTGGGTAAGAGAAGGAAGCTTTCCTGTAAGAGTGGGGTATTTCTCTGGAAGTAATTATAATAATAATAATAATAGCTTTATTGCCCAACAAGTACCCATTTACACAGCAATATATAAATAAAAAATAAAAATAAGAACTTATGAAACATAAACCATACAATAAATAAACATAATTTGGTAAGTAACACATACAAAAAACAATCAAAATAACTCTAACTGACCACATCTGGTTCTTCGTTTTAATTCATTAAGAATACAATTAAAAATATCGTTAGAAATGTTTAGAGTTGAAAAAAGTCATTTCCCAGACATGAGAACAATATTTCCTCTGATTTAAAATGCATACAGATTAGAAAAGTGGAAATTCCTTACTGGCCCATAAGAGAAATGCGGGCTTTTTCGAAACTGCTGGGGCTATTGATATAATATTATGGTTCTGTCAATTAAAATATTTTTCAAAGCAAACGCATACAAGGTTAAATGATTCTTTCTTCTACAGAACTTGGCAGCTAATGAATAAAAAATAAATGTTAGTGGACTTTTTTCGCGACCACGAACATGATTGTACAATATTTTTCGTGCATCAATCCAAAATTATTTTAAGGTCCTGTAAAAAGGAAAATCTGCTTTTTAAACCAGGCTAAGAGACATGTTTGAGAAACTGAATATTAAAATGATAGATACTATCATCAGCAAAACAATGAATTGGATTAATCGTTCATGTGAAGTAGAAATACAATTAAGCTCTGGGGTCCTCAGGATTAGTTTGGTGATTATATACAAGAAGTAATATATGTCCATTGGAAAAGAAACTAATATATATATATATATATATATATATATATATATATATATATATATATATATATATATATATATATATATATATATATATATATATATATATATATATATATATATATATATATATATATATATATATATATATATATATATATATATATAAATCGATCATTGGTACAACTCTAAAAAATTTTATTCTTTGTATATCACCAGGTACATTCCTGTCTCTGGCCACAAATACCATTTTAGCTAAAATGCATCTCAATTGCGAAATGGTAATTATAATTATTAATTAAAAGTCAAAACTTATTTATTTAAACTTAATTTTAAAGTGGTACTTATACAACAAATAAAAAAATTGAAAAGGAAACAAAAATTAATAGGTATTAACACTCTTTCTCTGCTAACGACACATTAATTGTCGCAATTCAGTCCTTTCGGTGCATTTAATATTAATTTTTTTGCAGCTACAATTTTTTTGAACAGCCTTTGCATCCGCGAAACAAAAATTTTAATATAAAATTTGGAGCTATTTCTTTTAAATTTTTTGTGGTTCCAAACAACCCCTTACTTTTATTCAACTCCAGTCTTTCGAAATCAACTGTTTTCCACGCCATATTTAAACCTACAAATAAACCCTTTTAAGGTGAAGCTGTGCTGTTCAGTAGTTGGTGGTAGTGTCGATAACTCAAAGTTGCTAAATAAGTTTTGTCTAGCAATTACCTGAATATACCTCAAATGTGTACTTTTTTAAGTTTTTAGAGCACCAAGAACAAGCCAAGGTTAGGTACAACTCTAAAAAAATGTATTCTTTGTATATCACCAAGTACATTCCTGCCTCTGGCCACAAATACCATTTTAGCTAAAATGCATCTCAATTGCGAAATGGTAATTAGATTAGTCTGTATTTAATACTTCCGTTATTAAACAAAATAATTTTATGTACATTAAGTTTAATATTCTACCAGTGTAATTTAATAGCGTAATAAACGCGCTAACTTAAGAATTTCCTGGCATTTGTCTAAAAAAATTGTTATTACTGTACGGTTACCTCCACGGATTATAGCAATCTAATTTGTTTAATAATATAATAAGCTAATATATATAATACTAAAACTAATAACTATTGTCATGAAATCGATGATTTATTAATACCAGTTACCTTTTTTTTGTTAAAATTAAACTTATATTAAGGTGGGCCACTGGAAATATTGTAGTTATTTTCTAACGGACAAAATCATCCATTATTAGCATTATACACGCTTTTCCATTAATAAATGGTTTTAGTAAAGGTAACTAAATATATACAAATTATTATTTTGGTTTGATACTTTGTAGTTAACAAAACCTTGTCTTTTGAATATCAGGATTCACATTTGTTAGGCCGGTTCTATAGAACCGAAATAACTCCTGAAAAAAATTTAAGAAAAAATAAAATTTCCAGCGTTCAATTACAAGTCGGTCGCCGAAAAAAATATTTTTTCTACTCCTATATATTTATATAGTAAGAACCTAATTACACACCGTCTACTTTATCAAATGTAAATTAACATTTAATTACAAACACTATACTGTAAGAAGCCAAACTGTGTTTTTTGTAGCCTTTTCCGATTTTTCTGTGGCATTTTTGTTATTTCGTTTTAATATAATAATTTATATATATATATATATATATATATATATATATATATATATATATATATATATATATATATATATATATATATATATATATATATATATATATATATATAACCGGCTATATAGAAATTTGTACTAGATTTGTCAATTTCATATTCATTTAGGTATTCAGTTTCAAGTAAAAACAAAAAATTTTTCAGTGTAATTATTTTGAGGTATTGTCAATCAAGATCATTTTTCTGGTACAGCTGTCTCTGTTTTTTTAATCTCAAGCCTGAAGAAATTCACCATCTTAGCTTTTCTAAATATATGTTTGAGTCTAATTTTTCTCAAATTTTAAAATATCATCAAAAACTAACATTGTAAATTACAACCTCCGAAAGTCTGTATTTATCAAATCTTTTTTCTAACTTTTCAGTAATGAAATTTACCTGGTAAAATATACGACAAATCAAATTTTGAAAATGAATAGTCAATTATTTCTAGTAAAACAGAAGGTACTATGGCAAAGTGCAGAATAAATTGTCGTTTGTAAGGCGACCATTATTGTTTTCAAGTTTATGTAAGCTTTCAACTAGGACTTTTCGGGAAACAGGGACTGTTTTTGAGAAGTAGTAATAATGGAAATAAATTTGGAAAAATACTAGGCACTGCCTTTAACTTTAGTCTAGTTTTGATAGGTACCTTTTGCATTGACCCATCATATAAGCGTAATCGCTCTCTCTAACCAATGCACTCTAAAATGCTTAGCGCAAACCACAGAGCCCCCAAAATCTTGAAAACTTTCAATAGATTTCTCTGCACGTAAATCTGAGCTATTGGAGAAACAAACTAGCATCGCCTTGACAACGCAAATTTTCCCAAAATGTATACCTAAGTACTGATTTGTATTGTTACTTAAAGTTTACATAATCTTCTGCTTTTTTCAATTTATAAAAAAACTAAACATAAAGTCGTAGCCGCCAAAAGTATATAACACCAGTAGATATTCTTGTTTTTAACTCGAGTGGTCACTCATTACACAGTAAGACCTTTGGTTTAGTCTTTATCGAACAATATTTTCTTTCAAAAAAGGTACACAATAACGCTCACGCTCGTACCGTACTTTTCGAAATCGTTGTAGTAATGGGCTTGCCAGTTCTACCACTCTCGGTATGTAATATACTATTAACTAACTCGGGCATTAATTGACGATTAATGATTTCAACTCTTAAGGACCTCGATGATTAACGATTCCTATTAATACCCTTCTTCGTTAAATAGCCCACGGTACGTTGGTGTTTTCCAGTTTGGTACACTAAATTATTTAATCAATTTTATGCTTCTTATTTCGTACACTGACCATTGTGACGACCCAAATAACCAACCAAATAAATACCATATTGAAAATTATTAATATTTTGTTAATAACTTTTACGTGGAGATAATTTAGATAAATTCAAAAGCCCTTAGTTCTGGCCGGTTATGGTTAGTTCTGGTTAGTTAAAGCGGCTTTTTATTTTCCCCAATTATATTTCAGACCTGATAAATCACTAAAAGTAGGAACAGTAAACTTTTCCGTTTAGGTAGCTAGTTAAAACATAAATTATTATTAGATTATTTGAATATCACTACTATCCAAATAAATATTTTATATTTCTGCATCTTATATGTAAGCAATAAATATTTTGATATTAGGTTAAGTTAAAAAAATAGTTTTAATTCATTTTACCATATTTCATGAACCATCAGAGACCGGAACCTACCTCAGTTTTTGATGTACGAAACGAGATTTTGAAAACTGAATAATTAATTTTGTGTACGAAATAAGAATATTTGGAAGAAATTTTTGAGGTGTACGAAACGCGAGTGTACGAAAAAAGAATAAATCGGTACGTTAGTACTTAGGCCTTCAGCTATTACAATGTAGATTTGTAACACATACCGGTGTGTCCTCAAGATTATTTTAAGGTCAGTGTTTCTATTTCTATCACAATAAAAAACATCTGTCTATCTATTTGTCATAGATGTTCTCAAAAACCATAAAACCTACACGAAATTTTATGTTACTTAAATTATGTATTTTTTTAAGACCCTTAATTTAGGCCATATAACTTTATTGCGTAAATCTAATACTTTTGGAGTTATTAAAAACCGTATTTTCAGAATTTTTTCAAGGTGTCATTGGAAACAAAAATAAATTTTTAATTTTAGGATGTTTTCTACAAATTTTAAGTGGTTTGATATTTCAATAAATGAAATAAATAATTTATATTAAAAAAAAAACCTAAGAAAAACCCATTAAAAAATCATATCTTTGTTTAAATATTCAAAAAATGTTTATATAACTTTTTATATAGACAATTTAAAAAGCTGTATTTTTTGTTTTTAAAATTTTTTGTATCTCTTATCTCTTATAGTTTTTGAGATATTACCAATTATTTTTAAAATTTAAAACGTCAATGTCTCAAAAACTATAAAAGCCACAAGAAATTTTATATGAAAAAAAAATTGTTATTTTGTAAGATCTTTAATTTAGCTTTGTGTTCGCCAAGTATTTAGGTTATCAAAAATAATAAAATATATTTTTAAATGGGATGTCTTCAAACAAAAATGTTTTATTTTTTTTTTTTTAATTAGGTAAAAATAAGTCAAGTGTCTCTCTGTCTGTACTGTCTGTTGGTGCTGTGCAATGCTCCAAGACGGTTTAACCGAAAAATAATATATTGTGCTAACCTAAAAGCGTCAGATATACAGGGTGTTTCAAAAGTAAACGTAAACCTTCCAGTAGTACCTTTCCCTTATTAAAATAACAAAAAAAGTTCCTTTTAACAGGGGCCCGGAAATGCCCCGTTTTCGAGTTTCGACCCGTTAAAAAGTTAGTAATGAAATTATTACACGGCTGATAAACGGAAGATCTTTAAGGGTTGGGGGTGTTTTGTCAAAAAAACTTTTTTGTGTTTGTTTTTTTTTTTGTAAATTTGAGTTAACAGTCAGAAGGAACGGACAGCTATGGATAAAAAAGATAATCTTATCTCAAAACGGCAGATTCAACCGTTTGCGAGAAATTCGAGTTTAAAAATTTGGGTGCTTATCTGAACGCAAATTATACATTTATTTTATTACAAGTAAACATAAACCTTTCAGCTTTTTTCTTTCATTAAAATAGAAAAAAAGTTCTTATTAACATGGATCAGGAAATGCCCAGTTTTCGAGTTACGGTCCTTTAAAGAGTTGGTATTGAAAACGGTTTTAAATTCATTGCAGCTACTAGAAAAATGTAATTTAAATGAAATTTTACAGATTTGTATTTACATTTATTTATAATGTAACGAAATAAATGATAAACTAATGTACGGCTGATAATGGGTAGATTTTTAAGGGTATAAAATGTTTTTTGTCAGAAGGAACAGGAATTCTGAGTAAAAAAAAGTACTATTACCTAAAAACGATAAATCCTGTATTGATTAAAAACCGTTCTCAATACCAGCACTTTAACGGACCGTAACTCGAAAACGGGGCAATTCCGGATCCATGTTATTAGGAATTTTTTTCCATATTTTAACGAGTGAAAGATGCTGCCGAAAGGGTAACGTTTAGTTTTGAAAACAATGTTAAAGTTATATGCGTTAAAATGTGTACTCAAATTTTTAAACTTAAAGGACCTCGCAATTTTCTTATGGAAAATGGATTTTGGCCAATTGTATTTAAACTTTGCATAGTAATAGTTTTCAACACGCTGATTAAAAGTCTTCATGGGCACAAAACCTGACATTAAGTTAGGTAGTCAAGAAGGGTCTCCAACCCTAACTAAAAAGTAACTACGTACCTATATTTGGTAAAAAAAACTAGTAGGAATAAACAAAAAAATGGAGAAGTTGTTTTCCCAAAACTTCTCTCACTAATACGAAATACTGGATCAAAATTCTGTGAATAAAATGTGACTAATTATATATATATATATATATATATATATATATATATATATATATATATATATATATATATATATATATATATATATATATATATATATATATATATATATATATATATATATATATATATATATATATATATATAAATATATATATATATATATATATATATATATATATATATATATATATATATATATATATATATATATATATATATATATATATATATATATATATATATATACCTCCACCCCATTCTAAATAAAACTAAATATACTTAAAAAATTAATAATATGATTTTTAAATTTCTTGCCCTCAAAAATATTTAAAATGAAGTACAACTTAATACATTCGCATTTTTTCTTACCGCTCTTTAGCTCTCTTTTTACAAGTCCTTAAAATCTGGCCACTAATTCAATAATAAAGCTGACTTATAATGATTGTAGCAGCGTGTTGAGAACTATCACTATGCAAAGTTTAAAAACAATTGGAACAAAACCCATTTGCCATAAAAAAATTGCGGGATCCTTTTTTTACAAACTATTGGATTTATCATTTTGAGGTAAGAGCATCTTTTTTACTCATTGTCAGAATTATCTGTTCCTTCGTACTGCACCATAGGGGGCATTTTCGGACCCCTGTTAATAGAAACTTTTTCTCTTATTTTAATAAGGGAAAGGTGCTGACGGAAGGTTTACGTTTACTTTTTAAAACCTTGTGTAGAGCAATAATTTGGGATTCATCAACAAAATTAAAATATTTATTTCAGTAAGGTGAGTGAGTTAAGACAAAATCCGTACAGTCTATCAAGGAAAAAAAGTGTATTTTCCTGAATATTTAAAAATTTAGGAATTTGCGAATTTTTCCGCTACCTCATAAAAAAATAACAAACGAGAAATTAAATATATAATTAAAACGAAGAGTTTTGAATTCTTTTTTGAAGATAGATTGCATAAAAATGGCATTCAAACTATCTAGAAAAACACCCTTGTCATAAGAAAACAAAAAGGTAAGTAAGGATGTAAATTCAGAAGCACCTTCTTGCCATTAGGACAAAAAAGGATGCGCTTAATCTGCTTCACTACAAATATTTTTTCAAACAGTGTACGAGAAACAGAAATAACTATTCATGAGTTGAAACGGTAGCAATTTTTTGGCAAAAAACTCGATTTTTTGAAGATAGAATTGTGTCAATTTATCTACTTCCGCGTAGTCAAAATAAAAATTTACCTTTATTACAAAGTCTGCAATACTTTATATTCAGTTCCATTGATTATCATTTTACAAGTTACAATAATCATCTTATTCATTTCACATTTATATGCTAGGCCACCCGTATCTAATCTGATATAGTAGTACATACATCTCCAACTTTCAATAACAAGTATATTAATTGGCTTTTAATGGTTTTTCTGTTCTTGTTAACTACTAAATAGCATCAAGAAAATGTATTATTTCTTTTTGTATCTATACACCAGAAGAAAATTTTAATATTTTATGAAATTTTATAATTCGATTTTTTGATAAAATTTTGTTATTAACAATTAACTCATTTAAAGATTTTGAAGATCCCAAAGCCGCCACTAAGAAAAATTCTCAAATTTATTTTCACAGGCACACACAGGTTCTCGAAAATGTGGCTATACGCGTTAGGTATAACTGGCTTATGACAGGACCCCCAAGTATTTCAGAGAATTTTTGATCATGCATTCACGAGTGGAAAAGAAAAAGAGCGTAAAGAGTCAATGAAGAACGTCGAAAATACTTCCTGGCACTATTAAATAGAAGTTACTTCCCGTTTGGTCTTCAGAAGTTAAAGCACGCTTTCCCCGGTCATTTTTCGAACGTGGTAGCGAGGAGTCAATCTCTGGTGACTGGGGATCTGCTCCCTTTTACAAGAGGTGGTGCAGCCTGTGTTTCGTGTGAAGTTTTTGGGACTCAGGCATACAGTGGTTAGTGGTTATACTTTTTTATCGTTATACTCAAGAAGGCCGAGCTGAGGCTATACCTCTAAGTGCGTAAGCGAGAGGGTTTTACGTGTGGTAAGAGGTGGTTTAACACGGGACTTAAATATTTAGAAAGTTCGAAAAAAAGGAAAAACTTTTGCGGGTAGTAGGTTTCACAGTTAAAGAAACTCAAGAGCTAAAGGAACGAACAAAGTAGAAAGTTCGGAGTCTTTTAAGTTGGATTGTAAAGGGGTGCATAAGAGTGACAAGTTGCTCTGTTAGGAGCTGTTAGAGGAGGAATTATACCGGCCAATTACTTAGAATATGTGAAAATCTTTATAAAAGAGGAGCTTTTCTGTAACAGTAGAATTATTAATAAGGCGAACAGCTCTTCTTTAAATCAAGTCAAAGCAAAAAGGGTTTTTTTCAAAAATTGTCATATGATAAAAAAGGAGAAATTGAGGAGGCTAATTAAAATATTGTATTATTTAGAACATGTTCACAAGAAAGCAACAGCAGATACAGTACAGTTAAGCAGTTACCAATTTTCCGGGCATTTATCAAAATAAATTAAAACAATTAAGTTTCCCATTCTACATAAATTATGCTACTAAAAAAAGACAGTTGTTGAATACAGCTTGATTTACCTAATAACAGCCAACATAAAACCGCTACGTGTTTCGATGTGCATTGAAATAAAATGATACGGCGGGATTATTTTTAAAATCCCGTTGATTGAAGGTGATTCGGATTTAATACATGTGGCGTTATGCATTATTAAAAATTACCGTCTGCTAAACACTAGATATCTATTTTTAAAATACATCTATAAAGGGTGCAAAAACATTACTTAAGTAATTAAAATGCTTGGCTTATTATAAGCCAACAGGGGATTTTGTTTTTATATGCAGTTACTTACTACTTTGTGTTTATTTAAAGAAAACCTGTAATATGGTGATTAAATCGTTTTAGCAGTAATCTATACGTTAGCGTCAAACACTAAAATCCGTCATTCCCTAAGATGACTAGTCAGTACATGTACTGGCGGCAAACTACGAAAAACCTTATTTGACTAACAAGAACTAACCATTCAGTAATTTCCTCAAATACCTAGACAAACAATGAATTACAAATAATTATTACGCTGTTCTTCTAAAACGAATTCGGGCATTACAGAAAATGGCTAAATAGTTAGTCAAATACTGTAATACTAAGGCTATTACGCTGTTTGCTGACAATACATGTACTGACTAGTCATTTCATTAATAACTGATTTCAGTGTTTGACGTAGACATATTTATATATTATAAGGTATTTTTATCTTATAAAAAAGTCAGTGGGAGATATGTAAAATAATGAAATTTTATATTATTCAACGCTATTGTACTTAGAGACTATCCAATTATCGTAGTATTCTAACCGGCTTTTTGGTTCCCCAAAGATAATAGTGGTTAAAAGCCATCCCATCTCCCTCTCAACATTTTTCAGTTTGTGCTTTTAATTTATTAAAAATGTTACTAAAAAATGGCAGGACAAAAATCTTGCGCCAGATGGAATACGTCAAACAGTTCAATAAACAGAGCCAAACTTAAACAAGAAACTAAAAACTATACATGACGGACAGTGCGGATTCCGTCACAAAAGATTCATAACAGACCTTCTTTTCTTCTCACACAACTGAAACAAGTTTCTTAAGTCTCTTGGTGAATCCCATCCTATTGACATACCCAAGTCTTTTGACTAGGTCTGGTATGATACAATCCTTAGCAAACTTTCTTCCTACAGTTTTTCACCTAAACTTTGTTCCTGGCCCCCCAGTTTTCTAATCGACGTAGTAGGTATTGTAAAAGATCAGTCTTCTAGTATTTACCAAGTTAATGCTGGAATTACCCATAGTTCAGTACGCACCAACTCTATTTCCTTTTTCACATCAACGATCTGTTCTCTTCTTCACAGACCATAAATGAATATTACATTGAGGCGCCCAACAATCCCGTCCATTTTATGCCCCAAAAACAGAATCATGTTTGCAGTCGCAAAAAAGTTTGTAGGCCTTACTTTTGAGAATAACCCTAATTGGCATAAACGCTTTATATCCATAGCCACAGTAGCCTCAAAATGCTCGTATCCTCTTTCTAGTCAGTCGTATTTCTACCCTTTCAATCTGTATACTCTGTATGTACCTCAAATTAGACCCTTTTTCGATCCAAAGAAGAGCCTTATTAATAATCCCACTCTTACAGGAAAGCTTTCTTCTCTTGCTTACCGAAGAGCTGTGGGGTATATGAAGCTTTTTATAGGTATTTTTACGGCTTCTGTTCCGAGGAATTAACCAATATAGTCTTCGTAGACAGTCATAAGGCAAAAAAAAAGTTTTATATCCTTTGGTTGTCCCACATTTCAAATTTTTTAATGCACTTTTTTATTTAATAAACTTTGTACTTTTTTTGTATCTTCTAAGGATGCTATTAAACACAAACACTTTGTTGATTTGGCTAATATGTACCAAAAAACGTGGGTGTATTTATAGAAGTGTCAATTAAAAAAGAAAATCTGGGTTAGCCTTAAAAGCAACTTTATTTTGCTCTTCGTTCTGGTTTCAAGAAAGTAAGAAATTATTATTACAGTGTATATCGTGTTATTTGTCGAATGCGGCAAAATCCAAAATAAACAAAATATTGTGCAACTGAGCTACTTAAATGAGCTAGATTCTTGATGTCTTCAAGGTCGAATAAGTGCCATTGGTATTGCAATCATCGTTATGATAATGTAGAATGATAAAAAATAAATTTTCATGTACTGCATGTCATTAGAAAATAGGCTGATTCGTGTTATTAGAAAATAATATTAAAAAAAGAGATGAAGAAGCATTTACGGTAATTTTTAGGATTTGTATTTAATTTTCTACAACAAGTAATAGTCTTATACGAGGGGTACTATTTATATTTTGAGCCAAATAATAAAAACAAAGCAATTTGTCATTGTTTTTTTTTTAATATTCTTTACTACAATCTATACATATTTGCATGCATTCGAACCACTTGTCAAAGTATTTTTTCTAATTCTCTTCAGACACCTCCAAAACATAGTTTTTAAATGTATCGAACCACTTGTCAAAGTATTTTTTCCAATTCTCTTTAGACACTTCCAATACATAGTTTTTAAATGTATTAACTGCCGATAAAAATCCTGTATCAAATGTATCTTCTGCCCATGAAAATCCTTGTCCACCAAATTTATATTTGATGTTCGAGCACAAGTCACTGGGTGCTAAATCAGCCCCGCAAGGCGAATGACCCACTAATTCGATTTTTTGGGTGCTCAAATACTCGGTTGTTGGACGAGATGTGTGACAGCTGGCATTGTCTTAATGAAGTTTAATCCGGGGGCGCTTGTTTGTTTTTCTCGTTTCACCAATGACTTCAGGAATACAAATGTTTGTGTACTATTTAGAATAGGATATTCTACATATCTCTAAAGGCACTGTTGCCACAGGACAAGTCTTTCTGAAAAAAAAAAACAACTAATTGTTGGATTTGGTTCATCTTAATACAATCGTACCTCACAGCAGGCTACTATTTTGTCTCTGGCTCATACGCATAGGTCCATGATCCATCACCTATTATACACGCCTTTTGAAGCATCGCCGTACTCAAGCATTTGTTTGCACCAATCGACACGCCCATCTTTTAAGTTTTCGTTTGAATATGTGTGATTTAACAGGCACAAATATCTTTTACGGCTAAATCGTTAGGCAATATTTTACATATGTTTAAGGTTGCTTCAATTGACAGTATATCGATGATGATCTTGTATTATTCGTTTTTGCACAGCATCAAAGTTTTCTTTTTTTTTTTTGACACAACTGTCAGTATTCTAGTTTTTTTTTGACATCTGTAATTTAAAAAAGAAATTAAAAATGGATGGGAAAGGATTTTTTCTTTACGATTTTGGCAAACCTGAAAAATCAAGGTTGCCGAGACCACACAAATACACAAAATATCACTTAATGATAGTTGATATATGAAATGAAGTTTATAGTGTTGACACTACAAGTCATTGCCAATTATTTTCAAAAATACCTATGCGACTGACATGTGTGTGTTTTATTACACCGGCCCTTATGGGAGTCAATATTCTAGTTCTGTTTAAAGGCCTTTATGTTAAAATTATCACAGAATCCAAATGTACCATCATCTGATACCGAAAAAGGGCCTGGGAGTCGGAACGAGCTAAGTTGTGAAGGAATGCACGTCCGAAATGACCATTTTTCGATAGCCACTTTCAATACCGAAAAAAGAAAATTCAACCCGTCCGAGGGAGGCTTAAAAGCATTTATAAATAAAAAGAAATAATGGTAATCCCTATTAATAAATAAATTTTAAGTACTATAATTATAAAATGGCAAAATAAATCCATTATATAAAAGCCGTTAGAAAACAAAATTGCTTTCAAAAAAGTCTTTTATCTAAAAGAGGTTAGATTTATTATAATGGGCTTCATTGATGTAATTGTATTAACATCATGAAAGCAGACAAAAAAGAATTCTCATTTGTGCAAACATGGTAGCTTCATGAGAGAAAGAGAGGGGCGTATTGACAGATTACATAGTGACTGTGGCATCTAATGTCGTTACTAAAAGATTTTTATTATTAACGTTTATAATAATGATAAAGTGATATAATATAGTTAAAAATTACTGGCAACCACCATTATATTTAATTCAATTTTATCCCGTAAACAACCCAGAGCTTTGAATTGATTTTACAAATGTATCTTAGAGACTGTGTGCAAAAATAGCGATTCAAAATAAGTTAAAGATTATATTATTCGGGAACAAAAACCCCAAAAAAGTTATTTCCAAATTGCCGTCGTTGGATATAAAACTACGTACCTACAAGGAGGTTCTTTACATATTTTTGTCATACACTCATATTAGGAATATCAAAAACAAAATAAAACTGAAAAAGCCATGGAACAAGTCCCGTGTAATCCTTGGAGCACTATCAGAGGCTTGTAGCCAGGTCTTGCAAGATGCGCTCCTAACAAACTTCCTTCCTACAGTCTTCCACCTAAACTTTCTGCTTGGCTTAGCAGTTCCCTTTCTAATTGACGTATATCTGTTACTGTGGATAGCCACTGTCACTGTGCCATGCCCATTTAATGCTGGAGTAACCCAAGGCTCAGTACAGGCACTGTGAGTATTTTTCAATTACGGCACAAAAGTGCATTATGCGGCACAATGCTCAGCACTTTTTATACGTAAGTGCTCTTATCGGAGCTTAATCGGGCTTCGGATAACTTTTTTGCTTTCTGAGAGAACAAAAAAGTTTCCGAAGCCCAATTATGCCTCGATAAGAGCACCTACGTACAAAAAGTGCTAAGCATTGTGCCGCATAATGCGCTTTTGTGCCGTAATTGAAAAACACCCTCTATTTCTTTGATTTTTTCCCTTCACGATTAATCCCATCCATTAATTTGGCTACTATATTACCTTCATTCTAATATTCAATTTTTTTACCGTCTTTAAGCCTGATTGGAAAAACAAGCGCATGGTAATGCAAATATGTTTTTTACTGGACCTTACATTAATATTGGTTTAGAGCGTCAAAAATCTTTTTTTTTAATGCTTTAAAAACACAATCATGTTCACTGTCGCGAAAAAAACTTGCAAATACTTATTCGTTAATTATGAGTGGGCAAGTTCTGCAGAACTAAGAGTATTTTAACCTTGCATGTGGTTCTTTCAAGAATAACAATAATCGGCATCAACACAGAATATGAAGACTCTAGAACCTGCTGCCTGCAAATTTCTTGTTTTCCCCAACAAATCTTTCTCCTCAAGTCCCGTGTTAATAAACTGTCCCTTACTTTAATTAACACTACTTAGGCTTTAAGCTTTCTTGGACTCTTCCTGGTTTAAGAGAGTTAAAAGAAGAAAAATTAGTTTCTTTGTTATCCACCAAGACAGTCACCCCAGACGAGTTTCGCTCGCCCCCTGGTCTTCGTCAGTATGGCTTTAACGCTTTAACGAGTACACAGCCAATAGCTTAAAAAATAAACCTCCAATTAAAGGAAAATTAGAATGCTATATATGGGTTAAATAAAAAATAATAATTTTTACAAGCTGCCCATCCCATGTATATCATCTAAAAGTATATCTAACTTTAAGCTTTACATAAAATATTTTGTTTTTTCCTACAAAATTTAACCTGCACGCAAAACAGTCTAAACTTGTCGAATAACATGCCACATGAGTACATGACCATACACCTTTTTAAATTAAAGCAAAGTACATAAGTATAGCCAGTAATAATAAACGTGTTTTAAGGAAGATCTTTTTTTACTTTTACCTAAATAAAGACCGTGATCTTCATTATGTAAAATAATGTCCAAGTCGATAAGAATCTGTATTCTAAGAACTTTAATGTAACGTAATTTGTTAAATTATTCTCGGAACCTAATTGACCATAGAATGTAAGTTTTTTGTAGAACAGTGAGAAAACATCACTTAAAGCTCAATTAGCAAGTCTGAAATGATGCAGTTTATGCCACAAACGCACCGCGCAACTAAATCAAAACAATTCAAAACACCTGAGACAGAACAATTACAATTTAGCTTTATTTCATTCCCATGAAAATATTAATCGCTCTTGAATGGTATCGGGAATTTAAAACACAAATTACCTTAGTTTCTAAAATTAACTATATTTTCTTGTATGGCTTATTATCACCATTTAATGCCAAAACCTGGAAATATATTACACACAATACATATGTCATATAACTTTAAGGATGCTTTTTTCTTGTGTAAAATTTGTTAAATCGCCTTTGCGTTTGAAAGTCGACAATTTAAAACATGTAACACTTAGATTAACTTGTGATATAAATACAATAACTAGATAAGTTACAAACATACTGAAAAAAATTAATAAATATTTAAAAAATGATTGAAAAAGGCAAAAAACGCTCAAAAAAATCAAAAATTATAGTACATAAATATTCATTATTCATATGGACTACCGGTATGTAAGTATCTTCTAAATATGTCTATACAAACTTCCAACAATACAACCCTGTATGATAAAGGCTCAACAATATTATTTTTGGATAGCTTTAACCTTAAACTAAAAAAGGTATTTTTGATTGACATCGATAAAATGAACTGTTTACGAGAAATAAAATATTATGTTTAGTAAAGTTTTTTTACATTATACAGGGTGTTTTCTAATTGTAAGTCAATATTTAAGGAAATAATTTTTGAGTCCATTTTAAGAAGAAAACTTTATATGAACGTATGTTCTAAACGTCTTAACTTTTGAGATACAGGGTGGTAAAATTTTTAAAAATAAATAATTTATTATTAATAGCTGTAATACCACTTTAGATATTTTAATGAAATTTGGCATACATGTGCTTATGTATTAAGAAGCATTTTTAAGTGTACCACATTTTTTTTTTATTTGCCAAAATAGGCAGGTCAAATTCTGTACGAACGCCACTGGTGGAAATAAAAAAAATGTGGTACACTAAAAAATGCTTCTTGCTACATGGTACATTAATGTCAAATTTCATTAAAATATCTTAAGTGGTAGAGATCGAACGCTGTAAGAACAACACCGATACGTCACGGTCTCATATGGCAAACTGATATAAAACCGTGACGTATCGGTGTTGTTCTAACAGCGTTCGATCTCTATTACATATATTAATAATAAAATTAATGATTTATTTTTGAAAATTTTACCACCCTGTATCTCAAAAGTTAAGACGTTTAGGTTATACTTTCATATGAAGTTTTCTTCTTAAAATGGACCCAAAAATTGCTTCCTCAAATATTGACGTACAATTAGAAAACACTCTGTAATGTAAAAAAATTGACCAACCATGATAGTTCATTTCCCGTAAACAGTTGATTTTATCGATGTCAATCAAGAATATCTTTTTTTTAGTTTAAGGTTAAAGCTATCCAAAAATAATATTGTTGAGCCTTTATTATACAGGGTGTTAAAAAAATTGCTATTATTGTCATGTACTATTGTGTCAGAGCTAGTCCGTTTCTGGCAAACTAAATAAGCCAAATATGATTTATTGGGTTTATTTTAAGAAGACTTATCCAGTAACCATCATATTAAAAAAATATTAAATTACGCCTTGCATTTTAAAAGTTATTTAAACAAAAACGATTTCCAGGGGCGTCCGTTATGTTCCTGTATTTCCGTAGGGGAGGGTGGTAGGAAAAAAGTTTATGGGAACTTGTCATAATATTTTTAGGTTTTCTATTAGATTCCGAGAGATTGCCCACATATTCTGGGACACCCTGTATATGTCCTAAAACAATAGTTAGGAATTTTTATGAACGTTAGTGTCAGGGTTTGGCAGTTATAATCTAACTTTTAACCAATAAAAGAAATAGCCCTGATTAAAACGGACGAACGATAGGTTGGTATGTTCCAGATCAGTTCTTTTTCTGCGCATATTTTAAATTTAAAGACGATATAAGCCCTAAGATGATAGTTATAAATTATTATGTAGCTTAGTGTTAGTTTTCGACAAAGTCCTAGTGATAATCTAACCTTTAACCAATAAAATAAATACTCCTGATTTAAATGGACTAGGTTGGGATCCTTTAAATATCATTATCGTTCTATAATACAAATTTAAAGACGATATAAGCGCTAAACCGATAGTTTATGTAGGTTAGTTTCACTTTTAGACAAAGTCCCAGTTATTATCGAACTTCTAACCAGTAAAAGAATATTCCTGGCGCAGATAAACTAGTATTTTCTAGATATATACTTCGTATGAAGATATTTCAAATTTGAAAACTATATAAGCCCAAAAACGATAGTTACGAATTTTTATGTAAGTTAGTGTCAGTTTTTAAGGGAGCCCTAGATATTATCTGACTTCTAACCAATAAAATAAATATTTCTAGTTAAAATGTGCAAATTTAAAGACGATATAAGCCCTAAAGCGATAATCAGGATTTTTTATGTAAGTTAGTGTCAGTTCTCGATAAAGTTTTAGTTGTAATTTAATTTTTAATCAATAAAATAACTATTTTTGGTTAAGATGAAGTAACAATAGACTAGTAGCTTCTAGAACATCCTTTGTCTGCATACAATCTAAAATTTAAAACGATATAGGCCCTAGAGCGACAGTTAGAAACTTTTATATAGATAGTGTCAGTTTCTGACAAAGTCCTAATTATTATTTTCTAACCAATAAAATCAATATTCTTGGTTAAGATACAGGCAGGGGCACCCTACTAGGTATATAGCAATGGACGGGACGAATTTGCGATTACCCTCTAAGCACTGCAGCCGAAGTTCGCGCGACCAACCGGCGCGCTTTCGTTCAATCCTCAGTAACTTTGTAACCACGGACGGGTTGGGATGTACTGCCGTATTTTATGTTTTTCATAATTATTTACGCATGTAGGAGATAAAATTTGCTATTGCTTATCAGAGTTTTTTTGAATCAAAACAATAATAAAATTATTGTTTCGATTCTAAGGAAAGAAAACATGTTATCTCTAAAAATCCCAACTAAAAACTAAAAAAATAATCTACACATAAAAAAATTAAGTAAAAACAAAAAAATCTGAAATAAATTAATTAATGAAGGTAAGTTTTCAAACAATCCACCGTTTTTTCGCTAAACAATGTCCTAAGAGATCATAGAAACTTCTTCGAACATTGTTTAACATCACAGGTGTAATTGTTTGAAAACATTGCGAATTTTTACACGCAATTCATCAAGATTCATAGCGCGATCATCCCTGAAAACCATAAATTTTGGATTTTGCATAACCCCAAAGAAAATAATCGTTAGGAGCCAGATCAGGAGAGCGACCGGGCCACGGTATTAGAAGCTCTCAATCCAGCAATAAGACGGTTTGGAAAAGTATTATTTAAATAATCCAAAACCAAACGTGTATTATGTGCTGGACAGCCATCTTGTTGAAACCACACTTCATTAAATCGAGAGGACCTGCCAATCGTCTAATTTCTGAACTATTTGCTGTTGCAAAAGATCCAAATATTTTTGACCAGTTGTTACCATCAATGAAGTATAGCGGCCCAATAACATGTTCCCCATAAATACCGCTCCAGACATTTACCTTTTGAGGACTTTTGAGTTCTAAGTTCAAAATACCTATGTAAATTTTCCTGAGACCAATAACGGGTGTGAGTGGGATTATGCCTACCATGGAGTGGAAATGTGGACTCATCAGTAAAGACAATGTTTCGAATAAAATCTTCATTTTCATTTGCCTTATTCATCATGTTTTCACAAAACTTTATTTCCCTGATATTGTCCTCAAGATAAATTTCGTGGGTTTTTTGAACTTTGTATGAACGATACTTATTTTTTTTTAATATTCTCCTCACCGTTCTTGTACTTAAATCAATCTCATCCGTAAGCGCACGTGTTAACAAAGTTGGATTTTCATTAATTAATGCCAACAAATTAATTTCTTTCGCTTCCCGTTCCTCATTAACTTCTTGGACCGTTTTGTATTTTATGGTTTCTGGGAAAACGCACCCGTATTTTTGGAAATTATTTATAATTCTTGAAAGTAGTATTGCAGTGTGTGGCCTACAGGATAATTCTCAGCAAATATGGGCTTTTTACCCGCTATAAAGAATTACCCCCATAATACCACTGAACAATTTTAACTTTTTCCTCAATTTGATAAATATCCATTTTAGGTTTTAAATGTTAAGGATTTTTTAAAAACACACGTGTTCTTACCTTAAATTACCCAGGCGAAATAATTTTTATACATTTATAATTCCCAAAAAACTAAAAATTGTGTTACTTTGTTGTTTCTTACTGAACAAAAAAGAATGCATACACAAATAGCGGACGATTGCAAATTCGTCCGGTCCATTGCTATATACCTAGTAGGGTGCCCCTGTCTGTATACTAACGATAGGCTAGTAGCAGAAATTCCTAATTTGTGGGAGAAACAACATATTTGATATATAATGTAGGTTTACGCTCTTAATAAAGTTAAGTAGAATCTCCACAAAAACACTTATGTAAAATAAGGGCCTTCCAAAAATTTCGGCCTCTTAAAGTACTGAGATCTTAAATTAGATCAAGTTCTGTTTCCAATTTTGCTCCACTCTTTTATGACTCGCCAAGTTTTTTATTGATCTGTCCGTTTTAATAAATAATCTTATTTTATTGATACAGACATTTTTTTTTATTAATTCGGACAGATCAGTAAAAAACTTAACAAGCCAAAAAAGTAAACAGAATTTTGTCTTATTTTAGATCCCAGTAGTTTAAGAGGCGGATATTTTTGGATAGGAACTTTCTTATTTTACATAAGTGTTTTTGATAAGATCTCTTTTATTTTTGTGTTTTTTTTTTAGTTCAATGAATTAAAAAAGAAAGGGAGATTTTATGCCTTTTCTATTAGTATACCTTGCTCTGTAGGTAGAACCTAAACTTTTCACTAAATATGAAGTGCAAAAATGGTCATTTTAATGTCCTTTAAATCGCGCCTGGTTTAAGGTCTTATAGGTAAAACTAGAAATATTATTTGTTTTATAATTAACCTCTTGCCTGAATTTTAAATTCTAAGACAACTCAGGTTCAATCAGACTGCAAAATTCTAAAAAATTCTAAAATACAGCCGTATTTTAGGGCGTTCCAAAAAAAATATAAGGTACTACAAGCCTCGGAAATTCCATAATTTTGATTATGAGGTCAGTAGTTCCAAAATCGAATATCTCAGAGATTCTTGTCATAATATGCAGTAATTAGAATACTTTACGAATTTTACCAAATTTCATACTTGTGAAACCCTGGAGTTATAATAGGGGGAAAAACCTACATTTGGTGACAAATACATACTGAGCCTAAATTTCAAGTTTACTCGCCTCGGAACCCTCTTGGTCCAGGGTCCCGGGGTAGTGCCCCATAACCCCTATTTGATGACTCAATGAGTCAGTCAGTAGTAAACTAAATTTTAAGAAATTTCTCAAAATCTGATAGCTTTTGAACTTTTAATCGTTTTGTCAGAGGTTATTCTGGTGTTGTCATAACTTTTTCAATTTTTTACCTGAATTTACTTTCAAGAATACTTATACGAATGATGCTACATACCAAATTTCATATCTTTATGTGAAATTCCAGTTTATTCTAGCTAGCAAAGGAGTTATAATAGGGGATATTGTAAAATCGGTTGAAACATTTGATGCTGACAAATTCATAACACATTCGTACTGGTCTTTTTAAAATACCGTCAATATTGCTTATGACAAAACGTCATTAAAAGTTCAAAAAGATCTTCATAAGAATTGAGAGTTTTCGTTCGTATTTTCTGATTTTTTGGAATTTGAACCTTTCTTAAGTTTAGGGTCTCAGCCCGCCCCCCCCCGGACGAAAACAAATATATTTTAAATTACGAGTAACATAAAGTTTTTAATCATATTTAAGTTCCGAATTTACCTTTCTTATAAACAAATTATTTTTAAAATAAAAACTATGATTACACGTAAAAATGACGTATTTTTTGTTAAAAGATGATAAATTAAAATTATTCTATTGTATATTTTCATATATCAAGCAAAACTGTTGCCATAGTAGTATTTTAAATAAAATAAAATTTCTAAAGCAAACAACAATCTTACTGTTTTTTTTATTTTAAAGAAAATCAATTAAAAATCTAGCGCAACTTCGCCTTCGTCATTCTGTATTGAAATTTGGTCTAGAAATCTACTCTGCAACGAAATTTATGCTTTCCATGCAAACCATAATTTGTAAATGATTGCTTGGCTATTTGCGGATTACAACTGGCAGTAAATTGATTTTGTGTCAAAGAGTGGGTTAAATTGTTTTACATGTTTAGCCATATGTTAGTTGTAGCTTTGAATAGGTCGATTAGGATTCTGTCCATTAGGCCTGTAAAGACACGATAGAGACTATATATTTTTTAATCGTCAATTTTAACTCTGTTAACTAAAGTTAATACGGATTTAAAAAACATTAACGAAATTTCATCATATTATCAAAAAATTTATTGAATCAAAACGGGATTTTTTATTATACTTATTGGATTTTTTTTTGCAGTTTAAACAGTACCTAATTAACCTGAAATTCGCCTTTTAAAATGTTGGTCGCTTGACTATTGGGGAAAATTGTGATATTTCTGTCTTTTTTAAATTTGCTTACGGTAAAATATTTCGGCTTGAAAAACAATAGCACATTTTCTCAGTGAAGCACGGGACCTTTAATTTATATTGAATTGTGGCATCAAAAATCTTGATAAGTTTATTGTCTAGACAAAATCATGTTTGCTGTAGCGAAAATAGCTTGTATTTTTTTTCAATCCAAGAAATATTCCTCTTCTTTGTACGCTTTGTATGTATTTGAAAAGGACCCTATTTAGAATACTGTTCCCGTGTCTGGGAAATTGCTTCTCTCACAAGTGTTAGGATTTTTCATTCTATTTAATAAAAAATAGTGCGCCTTTTACACACTAAAAAGTTTAGGGGACCCATTCCTCTTTCAAAGGTTTTTCCAATACTTCTGCTCTGAAGAATTAAATAGAAAAATGTCTTTCCTTGCAAGTGCTAACAGACCAATATGAAGTGCTATTTTTCTGCATCTCTACAGTTCATCTGAGAAGTTAATACCAGCAAACACTACACATGATCATCCAACTGACTGAACAGCGCTATAATTCTAGCTTTTCTCATATTTAAAATAAAATTTATATTGGCTATCTTGTTTATTTTTTCCGTAGAGTCTCAAAAAATGCCCAAGAAAATGATTTAAATAAAAACAAAATAAATACGACATAAAATTAACATTGTGTTCGTTTTTGAAAACGTCCCATTTTTTTTTTCAATACGTTTAAATAAAAATAATTAACTTAATTTATATAGGAAAACACAGAATTTATTTAATTTATATAAGAATTCTGAGATTTAAATTAGAAAATAAAAAAAGGTAACAATAAATAGAAAATACGATAACACAAAAAGTCAAAATTCTGTCAGAAATCTAGGGGCTATATTGAACATCAAAAAAAACAGAATTTTTTTTGCTAATAATGTTTACATTAAATGTGTTTCACGTTTACCAATATGTATTAAAAGTAGTAATACACGCTAGACTTTGATATTATTGACTTTTTGTGTTTTGGCATTTCAGGTACTTATTGTTACCTCTTTCTACTATTTAATTTTAATCGCAAAATTCTTATATGAATTAAATTAATTCTATTGTGATTAAAGATGAAACGTATCGAAAAAAATGAGACGCTTTCAAATAAGGTGTCCCATTATGAAAATGTAAATTTTATGTCGTATCTCTTTTGTTCTAATTGATATCATTTTTGTTTTTTAGGTTTGACTCTTTGTGTTTTGGCATTTCAGGTACTTATTGTTACCTCTTTTTATTATTTAATTTAAATCGCAAAATTCTTATATGAATTAAATTAATTCTATTGTGATTAAAGATTAAACGTATCGAAAAAAAATGAAACGCTTTCAAATAAGGCGCTCCATTATGAAAATGTTTATTTTATGTCGTATCTCTTCTGTTCTTATTAATATCATTTTTGTTTTTTAGGTTTGACTTTTTGTGTTTTGGCATTTCAGGTACTTATTGTTACCTCTTTTTATTATTTAATTTAAATCGCAAAATTCTTATATGAATTAAATTAATTCTATTGTGATTAAAGATTAAACGTATCGAAAAAAAATGAAACGCTTTCAAATAAGGTGTCCCATTATGAATATGTTTATTTTATGTCGTATCTCTTCTGTTCTTTTTGATATCATTTTTGTTTTTTAGGTTTTACTCTTTGTGTTTTGGCATTTCAGGTATTTATTGTTACCTCTTTTGATTATTTAATTTAAATCGCAAAATTCTTATATGAATTAAATTAATTCTATTGTGATTAAAGATAAAACGTATCGAAAAAAAATGAAACGCTTTCAAATAAGGTGTCCCATTATGAAAATGTTAATTTTATGTCGTATCTCTTTTGTTCTAATTGATATCATTTTTGTTTTTTAGGTTTGACTCTTTGTGTTTTGGCATTTCAGGTACTTATTGTTACCTCTTTTTATTATTTAATTTAAATCGCAAAATTCTTATATGAATTAAATTAATTCTATTGTGATTAAAGATGAAACGTATCGAAAAAAAATGAAACGCTTTCAAATAAGGTGTCCCATTATGAAAATGTTAATTTTATGTCGTATCTCCTTTGTTCTAATTGATATCATTTTTGTTTTTTAGGTTTGACTCTTTGAGTTTTGGCATTTCAGGAACTTATTGTTACCTCTTTTTATTATTTAATTTAAATCGCAAAATTCTTATATGAATTAAATTAATTCTATTGTGATTAAAGATGAAACGTATCGAAAAAAAATGAAACGCTTTCAAATAAGGTGTCCCATTATGAAAATGTTTATTTTATGTCGTATCTCTTCTGTTCTTATTGATATCATTTTTGTTTTTTAGGTTTGACTTTTTGTGTTTTGGCATTTCAGGTACTTATTCTTACCTCTTTTTATTATTTAATTTAAATCACAAAATTCTTATATGAATTAAATTAATTCTATTGTGATTAAAGATAAAACGTATCGAAAAAAAAATGAAACGCTTTCAAATAAGGTGTTCCATTATGAAAATATTAATTTTATGTCGTATCTCTCCTGTTCTTATTGATATCATTTTTGTTTTTTAGGTTTGACTTTTTGTGTTTAGGCACTTTAGGTAGGTACTTATTGTTACCTCTTTTTATTATTTAATTTAAATTGCAAAATTCTTATATGAATTAAATTAATTCTATTGTGATTAAAGATGAAACGTATCGAAAAAAAAATGAAACGCTTTCAAATAAGGTGTCTCATTATGAAAATGTTAATTTTATGTCGTATCTCTTTTGTTCTAATTGATTTTGTTTTTTAGGTTTGACCCTTTGTGTTTTGGCATTTCAGGTACTTATTGTTACCTCTTTTTATTATTTAATTTAAATTGCAAAATTCTTATATGAATTAAATTAATTCTATTGTGATTAAAGATGAAACGCATCGAAAAAAAATTGAAACGCTTTAAAATAAGGTGTGCCATTATGAAAATGTTTTATTTTATGTCGTATCTCTTCTGTTCTTATTGATATCATTTTTGTTTTTTAGGTTTGACTTTTTGTGTTTTGGCACTTTAGGTACTTATTGTTACCTCTTTTTATTATTTAATTTATATTGCAAAATTCTTATATGAATTAAATTAATTCTATTGTGATTAAAGATGAAACGTATCGAAAAAAAATGAGACGCTTTCAAATAAGGTGTGCCATTATGAAAATGTTAATTTTATGTCGTATCTCTTTTGTTCTAATTGATATCATTTTTGTTTTTTAGGTTTGACTTTTTGTGTTTTGGCACTTTAGGTACTTATTGTTACCTCTTTGACAATGTCGCCCCGCCTGTGACCTGCAAACATTATTGGTCTGATTTAGAGTGATTCTACTAGGCCTATTTTAAAACTATGACTTACGTTAATGCTGATCTTGTTTATGTAGTTATGTTACATAGCTCAAGAACGCTGTGTTATAAATTACCACATTAAATAATTATAAGTTTTTCTCACAAAAAAAAGATAACTGGTCATGGCAATGTGAGATTTTTTACATCTCTTGACTACCAAAGCAGGAAAACTCAAGAAGGCTGCCAAGATTAAAATTCCTTTATTGGTGCAACGCATCGCAGGTATTCTAAACTAATACCAGTTTATATTATATAAGCCATTTTTTTACTTCTTTCTAAGAAATACTACTTTAAAGCACTTAATATAAAGAATATATGTAATAACAAACTTTGTAGACTTTAACTATACTAAATTGTTTTTTGTCAAATATTTTTACTTTCCTCGCTATAAAAAAATTATAATCGCAACAAATGGCACGTTTCGGTTTCTAAATCTGTATTCTTGATCTAATAGAAAATCACACTTCCTCTGCGTTTCCAAATTTACCGATTTTCTGCTGATTTAGAACTTAGGCGGTATTCTTTAAAGGACTTAATAGAAATTGGAATTTAAGAGGCAGTGTTGCCACACTTAAATAAATAATTTAAACCAATGAAAATGAAGATATTTTTGACCGTTATAAACTAATCAAAGATATGTTTTTAGTTAGGACTAGAAAGTTGCATCTGTAAATCCATCATAGCTTTGCTTTTTAAGGAAATGTATGAATTTCATCAATCATCCCCCTCAGAAACTTTTAAATTGTCACTGCCCTTTAGCCTTTCAAGCGTCGATATGCAATGTTATGTTCCTAACATAATTTTTAGAAATTATATGTTTGTTTTCCTGTATTTATTTTGAAAGTATTTCTGTAAAAGTTAGGGTTTGTTTGTCTCTCTGGTTACAATTAGTGTTTAAAACCGAAGGTTGGTTTTTAGGAATACAGCATTTCTTGACCACACACTCTTTTTGTCACTTTCACAATTTCTACTCCTTAAAACTCAAGAAAGGAGGTTCTGGTTCGAAACAGGACTCCAAGGGTTTTTTAAAAGCTGATTTCGCTATGAAAAATGTGTTTACGCCAGTTAAGATCATTTTCCGCCCACAGGAGAGAAGTCAACTTGGCCGCTCATAGATACGTAATACCACTGTTTTTCTGTTACAGCGAACACGACTGTTTATTTAAGGCATTATACTGGACAACATTTTAGTTCCCCCATTCAATACTAAAAGTCATATGGAAGAGATATCTGCATTATCCTACGCTTGTTTTTCATATCAGGTTTAGAGACTAGCTTAAGAAACTAAATATAAGAACGGTACTATCATCAGCAAAACTATGAGTAGGATGAAGGGTGGGAGATGGAAAATCGTCGAAGAAATAGAGTCGTAGATAGAGTACATCATTAATTTAAAAAAAAAGTTAGAAGCGTGCCTATTTTACAACAACAGAAATACGTTGATCAAAATGGGAGAGCCAAAAAGAAAGTTTGGTTGGAAGATCGTAGTAAGAAAGTTTGGTAAGAGGCGCACCATGCCAGAGACGATCAAGAACCTAGGATATGTCAAGGGTACCTATATGAGATTTGCCCAGGAACTCAATGGTCTTGTTTCAATTATGTGAAATTAATGAAAGAAATTCTGCTGTAAATCGTTTCTGAAGGCTTTTATTTTAAGCCACTACGCAATAATAACTGCAATTAAACCATTACTATTGTTAACTCCAAAGAGTTATTGATAATTATAGTAAAGCCTTACGCATTCTTTAAAGTTATGTGTGATTGAACTAGATTTCACTATTATAGTAAATAATAGATAATATAAAATATTATCCATTGCATGCAAATATGTTTGCTGATTTTTGACCTTCTGGGTCAATGCGGACCCAATTATTTTCTAATACAATAAATTATAAAGGACTTTATTATGTAATTTACAAAGTATTAAGTGAGAGTTTATCAGCGATTTAAATATTATAAATAATACCTGACAGAGTTAATTTAAAGTCTTCATTATATTCTTGTACTTTAAAAGGGATATAATAGTGTTAGACAGGAAATTGAAAAAAGGCGATTTTAATTTTATCAAAGTGTGGTTTAAACAGTGGAAATGGCAAGCAAAGAAAATAGTTACCCTACATTGTAATGAAGAAGAGAAACTTTTAAGATTTCAGTCTTTTTAATATTTTATTATAAATTTCGATTTAATTTGTCATGTTCCTCGCTAAGTTATAAAAAAAAACTTTAGGAAAAAAAACGTTTGTATTTATTTTTTGTAACTATGTTTTTAAGCACATAATAGAATAAATGATTATACAGGGTTTCCCATGGGACACAGAGCAATACCAGACTTAGGTCGAAATAATGCAATTGACGTAAACTTGACTTATCACAAAGTTAATAATAACTAAGATACAGGGTGTCAAACTTTTAATTTTGTTTTCGTTTTTTTGTAATAATTTCTTTACTACAAGACATAGCGGTACAAAATTGGGAATTTGGGGGTTCTTTGAGGCGTAAAATTCAAATTCGTCCATACTTTTGATGCTGCTAGTAGAGGGCGCCAGTTACGGCCTATCCCCCTTGTTTTAGATGGCATAACTTTTTTTAAGTTTTTTTTTTAAATAAACAGGTCAATATAGTAAGCTTAAAAAAAGTCATGCTATCTAAATCATGTGCGGTAGGCCGTAGCTAGCGACCTCTACTAGCAACATCAAAAGCATGGATGATATAAATTTCTTGCCTCAAAGAACCTCCAAATTCCCAATTTTGTACTGCTATGTCATTTAGTTAAGAAATTATTAGGAAAAAACGAAAACAAAATTAAAAGTTTGACACCCTGTATCTTAGTTATTATCAACTTTGGGATAAGGCAAGTTTACGTTAATTGCATTCTTTTAATCTAAGGAATCTGCTGTTGCTCTGTGTCCCATTACTTCTGGGATACTCTGTATAAAGTAATAACATAAAGTCCCCTACTCGTTATTCGTTGATGCGATTCGTAATGCGTTTCGTCGCGTCGGTACAATGCGCGCACTGACGAATTGAAGCATTACATTCTACTCATAATGCGTTGGTGCGATTGGGTAGTGCGTTTTTTAAATTCGTCCACTATCTGAACCTATGTCGTCAAACCCTGCTCCGGATTATTAACTATTGGAATACCTTTCCGCTGTAGTTTGAAAGGGTTTATAATTTTTTTTTTCGTTTATTTCGATCTTTTTTGTTTTTGTCACTGGGATTTTATAAGCATGAATATGTAATTGATTTTTTTTAATGAGAAACCAACGTCATTTTTCCACTTTATTTTTGAATTAAAATCACAACGATATCTCTTCTCTGTAGCATATACTTTTCATCTAAATATGTTGTCGAGTTGTTACCTACCTACACGCACAAACGCACTGCCAAATCAACAAATTAACAACGAATGAGATTCAAAACCCGACTTCTCTTCGAATCGCCGCACAACGCATCGCATCGGCGCGGCGTACTGCATTATACCCATTATGCAAAGATTTGTGAATCATAGCATCAAATCGACGTATCAACGAATAGTGAGTAGCGTATTGTCAACTTTGTTGCCATTTTTGTCTTTTCGAAAACGTAGTTCTACCTTTAAAAGTATTGTTTGTCCTAAGTACTCCTCCCCGAACAAGGAGTTTCCTATCATCATTGTATCAATGCCACACTTAAAACACTGCTTACAGCGGGGTCTTGTATAATGGGAAAAAAATATTAACAGTTAAAAGTTAATATTTTTTTAAATTTAAATTTATGTTTTTTTAGTACATGAAGGTTTAAAGCCTAAAAACTAATATACCGTGAATATCTTAACAGTCCAGGGATGAACAAATAAACAAAGTGGAAAGTTCAGGTCTCTCTAGATGTACTACAAACGGACGGTTGGAAATGGTAGCGGAAACTATGAAAATACCTATAAAAGAGCGATCCCTATGGCATGCCAATGGGCAAGATAAGAAAACTTTCTTGTAGGAGGAATAAGGCGAACGATTTTTAAATAAAATAAAGAATGCTAAAAGTTGTAGGAGACGCCATTGCCCAGACATGAAAAAATTATTTCAAGAAGGGTCTGATTTGGGATACATGCAGAGTATACAGATTAGAAGGGGTGAAACACTTTCTGACTCGACTGAGAAATTCACGAAGCTATTATAGTTATTGAGTTTATGTGCCAATTAAGATTATTCTTAAAAATACGCCAACAAGGTTAAATGCCCCTTTGTTTTACAGAACTTGGCAGCCCACAAGTAAAGGGTCCGTTCCGGCACTTTTTTTTCGCGAGAGCGAACATAATTGTGTTTTTGAGACAAGCTTTTTGGTGTTCCAATCCAATATTGATTAAAGGTCATGTAAAAGAAATATGTGCATTACCCTGCGTTCTCATTTATACTTGGATAGAGTATTATTAGTTAAATTATCTCTTTCAAAGTCCAGATAAATTAGTGATTGATTTGTTCACCTGTGAAGGTACATAATCCATAATCTGTTAACTTAAAATGTATTCTAAATTTAGATACGCCACAAGGCATTATAATAAGTGTATAAAATAATTTAAGATTTAGGATTTAGATATGAAAATGCGTACGAAATTGCTGTTCAGGATCATCTAACCATTCTCCTAAATGGCAAGCACTGAATGAAAATTTGCGGTTATAGTTTATAATGGATTTTATACTTTACTTTTAAACATGTCTGGTGGCAAATGGGAATAAGTATACCATAATTATCACTTCATTAAAATACCTGTGAATTTACCGGTCCCACAGACCGGAAACAATTTAAGCAGCAAAATATAACAAAAAATGAACTAATTTTAAAATGGTCCGCGGAATTAAATAATTACAATTATTCACAATTGCTTTGTTTTCTGGTAGTTGGCAGTGACTGTTAACTCGGCACTAGTTGATATGAATATTATAAAGCCAAATTAAAAATTTGAAAAAAAACCAGCGGTAGCCAAAAAAAAACTACAGTTAACACAGCTAGGTTATGAGAAAAATAATTCTTTTTATTTTTGGGCATCAAAACACAATTTCCTTAAAGTATATAAAAGTTTAAAATCTTCTTATTTTACCAATTTAAATACATATACTGAGCTGGATTCGGTGATTTTTTTTTAAATAAATATTTTCTTGGATCTAGGATATTATGTCCCCAAGTCATCTGTATATCTTGCGGAATTTCCAAAAGCTTTTTTTTTATCTTGGTCTGGTTTTATCCTGAACACTTAAAGCCTAAGTACTAACGTAAAGTGCGTGTAACAAGTAAAATAAGAGGCAGTTTAGACACGAGACTCTAAAGATTTTGAGAGAAAGTAAAGACCTCTGAAGGCAGAAAGTTTCATAGTATAGATACTTTAGATGTCAAAAAGCAAAAAAGGGAGAATTTCGGGACTTTTTTAAAAGGTCTATGAGATTGGCAGCTTGTTTTGCTCTATTGGGAGCTGCTATAAGATGAATTAAATGAGTTAATTGTTTGTAGCAAGTGGAGCAAGCTTACTTCTAAAAGTCAGCTCATGATATGGGGAATGGTTCTTTTTGGATAAAATTAATAATGCTAAGAGTTATAAAAGACGTCATTCCCTAGAATTGGAAACAGCATTCCAAGCGGGTTCTGATCTGGAATATTTACGAAGAGCACAGATAAGAAGGATAAATACTCTCTGACTTAAAAGAGGAATCCGAGTTTTTTTGAAGCTGTTGTGTGGCTATGGATATTATGATTACCATTTTGTCTGCTTCTTTATTTCCAGAGTATCTCGTCTGTAGGTCCTGTGGTACGCAGGGGTTTTTTCTTTTTCTCCGAACGTCTAAATCTTAAATTCCCGTGTCTCTTACTTTCCTTAACACACCCACGGTACGTCAGTACTTCCGCCTTTGTCCAGCGAAGTTCGAGTTTTTGAAAACTACATAGTTTTTTCGGTAAACGACCGCTGCCGGGGCGGAAAACCAAGTTTTTGCTACCGAATACCGAAGGAGAATTCATCCTGCCATCTATAAGTGCTGTGAAAGTGTTTTCGGCGTGCCAGAGTTGATTTCTAACTCCTTTTTTCTAAATCACATGAGGCGGTCAGGAAAACACAGTCCTGACGGCAAAAAAGGTCTGACAGAAACCGGTTATACCTGTCACGGATTTTTATTATTTTTGTTAAAATTTGGATGATTTTTTATGGCTTAAAGACAGACTATAAAAATAATCCAGTATGTGCTGGCCAAATAAGTGTCTGTAGGAAACATGAGCCAATAAATAATAGCAAGCAAGCTAGAAAGCAAGGAGTGCCACAAAGATAAAATAATAATAATAATGAAAATCCAAAAATATAGTACTTTGTATTTCAAATATTTTTAAAACGTGTTTTTTTTTAATTTAATGTAATAACATAAGACGTAAATGTATGTCAAAACATTTTAAACATTATATACAGATAAAATTTATAATTTAAAGACCTAAAAGCAGAATAATTCAAAAATACCTGTTCATCAGTTTATCTTATTACAGTTAAAATTATAAAATTTTAATTATATTTCATTTAAAATGCATAAAATGTATTTACTTCTTAGATAGCAATGAAAAATAATTACAAAGTAATCAAAACATTAATAGCTAGTGAAGGTTTAAACTATTTGGGGATTAATTTTAGTTTTGATTATGTTCAATTTTAATACTTTTTAATAATTTATTTGTTTTAATTAAATTTTTCACATAGGTGAATTTAAACCGTCCCAATGTGAACTAATCAACAACTTAAAAAAGTCTTTATTAGAAAAGAATACTTTTGAGAAACGCAAATTTACCATTGCTTAAAGAATGTTCACGTTTTTTCCTCCTTTAGCCGCTTCTAATAAAGCAAGATGTAGTGTCATTTTTGTGTGTCCCTTTCCAGTCCATCTGGAGAGGCCCCAAACTTTTCACTTTATTTGTTCTTTAATTAAAAGGGTGTCCAGACTGTGAAACATGCTGCCTGCAGATGTATTCCCTACCGGTACGTTTCTATTTAGGCTTTAAGCCTTCGTGACGTCGTTTACTCTAATATTTAATTTCAAAAGCTGGTCTTTAATGCCTTAAAGACACAATTACATTCGCTGTCGCGAAAAAGGTCAGCCAACTCCCATTTCCTACTTATGTCCTACATTGGTCTCAAAATGGCCCTAAATGGCATAAAAACATTACATCCGTAACAAAATTAGCTTCGAATAAGTTTCGTTTTTCTTTCGACCCAGAAGTTTGTTTGCCTTCTACCCTGTATACTTGTATGTATCCCAAATTAGACCCTACTTGGGATACCGTCCTCATGTTTTGGGAATAACATCTACCTTAACTTTTGTTAACATTGTTAATTCATTTAAAGAATATTTATTCTCAGAATAAACCTTCCTCGTCTTACCCATCGACAAGATGTAGAAGACCTGTCCCTCTTTTATGGGCATTTTCAGGAGATCCCAATAAAAATAAAACAATATAACTCCTTTTCTTGTAGCTGCCAATAGGGCTACACGCTCATGCATCCCTTTACAGTCCACCTGGAGAAGTCCCGAACTTCCCACTTTGTGCACGCCCTTTGATTACTAGAGTGTCTAGAATGTGGTACTTGCTGCCTGCCGAGGTCTTTGCTTTCCCTACAAATCTCTAAATCTTTAAATATCAAGTTAATTAACTGCCTCTTACTTCCCTCAAGACATCCATGGTACGTAAATATTTACCTCTTAAGCCTTCTAGGACTAAGATAAAAAAATAAAATTATAAACTGTATGAAATTACATACTACCCTTTCATCAATTAATACGTAAAATAAAAATAAATAAATAAATATAATTATTTTAAAGTCCATACATATTACATAAAAGAAAATTTCCATATTGTAAATATGAGTAAATGTATTTATTTATTTAATGTAAAAAATAACATTAATTTTATTACTTCAACAAAAATCTAATAAATATTAACTTATTGTCAATCTATTAAAAAAAAAAAATTTGGCAAAAAGAACTGCCGCTTGAAAGCGATTGGTGGTTCCGAGTACGGTACCATTTCATAGGAAGTGGGTTAGCTAAGCTCTTCGGCAGTCATTCGCGGACTTAGCTTACATAGTGCATAAAGCTTTTTCTACGGCACAGACCTTCTTCAGCCTTCGATAGTACCATCGGCTTCAGTAGTCAAGGACGATCGCGAAGAATCACACTTCATCTGAAAACTTCCTGCATAATAGACCGGCCGCGAATTTTTTTTTTTTTAATTTATAAACATTTTTTAAAATGCGCGCTCTTGTTATTTTCGGTTTATTGTGCGCGCTTCAAGTTCAAGTTCAATCGCAGTCAAAATTTTGGGATTATTCTCAGAAATTTTTGTCTAATTTTTTAAGGCAAGGAAAGAACTCGGTTGATTACACAGTGGCAACCACTATAACTCCTACAACGACCACAATATCACCCACCAAACCTTTAACCACAACTAAACAAATGTTACAAACAACACAAAAAATTTCCACTCTTGCCCCTAAAGAAGTTAGCACACAATTTAATTTTACAAATAAAACTGCACCTCCTCAAACCACCCCTAGCACCGCAAGCACTACTATTGCAATCTCAACAACTCCCACAGAATCATCCACTGTAACAAAAAATACGTCGCCAACCCCAACGAGTACTACAGCAGGAACCAGTACTGTTACCGAAATAAATACTGGAAGTACAGTTTTTGATACGACCACCCCTGATTTTTCTGCTACCACGGGAGAACCAAGGGAAAATCCCAACAGTCACGAATTTTACCTTATTAACAAAAGAGAGAAACCCCAAATTAAAATATCTTCAAATATTAGTCAGGTAAGTTAAAAACTTATTATTTTTTATTTTTATTTTTTCTGTTTATAGTATGACTTGGTATATTATTTTTAATTACAGTGAAATATCTATATCAAAAACAGTTAGACAAGGGCAATGGCTTAAAAGGTATCAACAGAAAATTTGACGTTTTTGCCCATATTTCACGGTTCAATGATTTTGTCTCGGATTCTTAAAAGATGGTTATTCTTTAAGACATTTAAGCCGAGAAATGGGTATTATGAAAAACAAACATTATAATAATACCATTATAAAACCGTTTAGTTTTTTATACTTAATGTCTAAAATAATTTAAAATTTACTCCATGGTATGGCGAATTTTAAAATCTCAATATCGGCATGTAAAAAACGATTAAAAAGCATTTAGAAAAATCAATACTTATTCATCATTTAAAACCATTTGTTTTTATTTTTTTTTTATTAAAAATAAATGTATCAATAGTTTTTAAAGAAAATCAAAAAACAACTTTTCTGCAAGAGGTACCTAAGTAAATTATTTTTTCCATAAATCTTTTTTTTAAGTTTACTTTCAATTTTCACAAATGATTAAAAAAACGAATGTTACTTTATCTATAAATCATATTTTGTTATTTGATAATCTGTTTTAAATTTATTTAACACAGAAACATGTTAAGCTCCAAATTTCCGAAACACATTTTGAAAAAAATAGAAAATGTCTATAGGACTGGTGTCTTTTTTTAGTTTTACTGTCCTTGCCACTGTAGCGAAATAATCACCCAGCGGGATTTTTGGATTTTTTTTTTGTTTTGGGGTCCCTAAATTTAGAAAACATGGTTTTTCATGTCCGTCTCTCTGTCGGTCTGTCTGTTCGCGCCATGACTTCTGAATGGAATAAGATATTCATTGTAAACGTATTATTCTTAAGGATCGCATGCAAACTATTTTTTTTTTCTTTTAACAATTAAGTTGGTCAAATTTTTTCAGTAATTTGTTATCCGGACTTATGAGAATACTTAAAGTAAAGCTAAAAGGAGGATTTAGGAAAAATATTCAAATATATTGTTTTCAACATTTTGTGATTAAGGAATTTGAAAATCATAACATATTTGTAATATATTCGATTTTATTCAAAATAGGGGTAATAATTTTTAAAATGGGTTTTCAGGAGTTTTTAGTCTTTTTTTTGTTGCTTTAAATAAAAATTAAACTACATGTTTTAGGTCTTTATTATTTTTATTAAAATAAAGTGGAACAGGCAAGAAATTCCCCCTTTTTCTCATAGAAGTTTTTGGCCAGATTTGATCTACTAGATTTTGCTTTGAAGTATATTTTGTACTAGTGGGGGAAGATTGGAAAAAATAATTGTTATAATTTTTTATTAATGTAAAAATGTTTTCTGAACATCGCCTAGGTCTATATTGACAAATTTGCAGGTTTCTGTGTTACAAAGTGAAATCCACGATTTTCGTACAGTTTTTTTGTTCTGACGAGATGAGATAAAAAATCAGCTCATCCCTTATAAGCAAATTCTGTAAAAAATTAAAACGTAATTAAAATACTAAAGGCAAAATTGGTAGTGCTAAGTTTCAGGCACGAACAGGACTAAAAAATCATTATTTAGTAGAAATCTTTTTATTTTTAGTCCTTTAAAAGCAATATTTACAGCACTCTGAAACTGCCGAACTGTCTTAGCATCCATTTTTAAAAAATGAAAAATAGGTTTTAAAACAAAAACATTTTTTAAAAACATATTTTACATTCAATAAAAAAATTGCTTAGATTTCTAAAATATAGTAAGTTAAAAAAATACAACATAAAAAAATTAAACTTGATGAGATCTGAGTCTTATTAACCAAGTCTTAAAGCATAGAGTAAATGTACATAATCAGATGGAGTGATAATATTTTAAATGGACACGGCCATCTTTTTTGAACATCGCGCGCAAAAAAAAATAAAGCAATATCGATAGCTCACGACTTAAAGTATATTTATATTAATTGCTTAAAACTGGCTTTATGAAGTAACTTTAAGATACTAACTTAAACTCGCTTAAACATTACTTAAATTGTCCAAGTCCAGCCCAAAAATAAATAGGGTTATTTTTAAAAATACGTTATAAACGCTACAGGGTTATCTAACACGGACTAAACAGGGTCATATTTGTGGTGTTCTTTGTATTTAAAAAAATGTAAAATAGCCATCTTATGTATTTTTTCCCGTAAAAACTGAAAGAATATTTAAGAAAATGATTTGAATTGGAACAAGAGGGATACGATAGAAAATTAACATTTTCTTAATGGGACATCTTATTTATTGCTTCTCTTTTGAAAGCGTGTTATCTTTTTCGATACGTTTCCATAAAAGGGTTTATAGCCATTTTTATAAACAACAGAATTAAATAAATTTATAGTAGAAATTTGCGTTTTAAATTGGAAAATAGAAAAAGGTAACGATAAATACTTGAAATGCCAAAACACAAAAAGGCAATATTCTGTCAAAAACTAGCGTTTTATACTACTTTGAATATACACTGGTAATAGTAAAACATATCGTTAAATTGATTCAGCTGTTGCTAAAAATAAATACAACAATATTTTTACTAAAAGGTATTAAAAATGAGTCACTTTCAAAAAGGAACCAATAAATAAAACGTCTCATTAGAAAAATGATTATTTTATGTCGTATCTCTTTTGTCTTCCAATATTCCAATATTCCAATTCCAATAAATATCTTAATTGTTCCTAGGAATTTTATGGAAAAAATACACAAAATGGCTATTTTGCATTTTGCAGTCCTCGTCGGATGACCCTGTACAAGCGGGATTACCTAGCTTCAAAGATGACATCAGTATTAGGTTTACCACATGATTTTGACAATAATTGTAGGAAAATACAAGTAGAAAATCATAATGAAAAAAAAAAGTTTTTACCAAACAAAAATATAATTTTTTTTTTTTTTTTAAATCTGGGCTGTTTGGCCTTACATACTATGTGTTTTGGCCACGGATCTAAATAGTTTACTCTAACAAATTATAACATCTGATTACACAACTTATGTTAAAACACACATTTTTGGTTTTCACTTGCTTAAAACGTAAAAAAAAGGTTCAAGAAAAAATAAAAGCAGCTTTACTCTCCTTCGTATTTAAGCTTTAAATTAATTTAATTCTGTAAATTTAAGTTATATTCATCTAACATGTATATAATGTCAATAATTATTTATAGTAACAAAAGTATAACTCGGTGTAGGTAGAATTTCTTCTACGTAAACAATAGTCTATTGTTATTTTAATTTCATACTTAACACCTTTTAGTGCGGTGTAGTATGATACTCTATGGATATCTTAATAAAGTAATCCACACAATACAAATAGAAATATATTTTATAGTCTTAACTGTAGTCTATTTGTTATTTTAAAATTTGACCGTGATCGTCTTACACACGTAACAAATAGGAGATGCAAAGCATCTTAAAATAATTTACCAGATGGAAAAGACTGGGATAAAAGCCCCCCGCTTAAAAAACCTAAACCTAAATACTTTGCCCCCAAACTTACCTCAGATCTGTTGAACCATAGCCGCATGGCGGTAAAAATAATGATAGGTCAACTTACGGAACCTTGTAGTTTGACAAGAGACAACTTATGCTATACAAGTTTTGTCAGAAGAAGAAACATCAAAACATGTGTCCTGGCAATGTGAGGAGCTATACATACAGGCTCAAGTTTGTAAAGCTCGGTGAGGAAAAGCCAAAGCTGAAAAGTTTATGGAGGACTCCGTGTCATTTTTGTCGAATCCTACTTAAAGGACTGAACTTAACAAGGCACTGTAAAACAGCATGAAGGAACCATAATCAATTTGTTACTTACTAACTTAGTTTTTTTCAATGCTTTTTGTCAATAACAAAAAAAAGTTGGCAATACTTGGCGGTTTATAACATATAGTAATAAGACGCGTCTTGCCGACTAGCAAGTTTGATTATTTCTTGGGTATAAGGTTGTCTTTTATAATTTAAACACAAAATATTTCTTTACGTTTCGCACGTACATGAAACACCTTTTTAAAAGTTTTTTTCCCTTATTTTAGTAATTCTAGAAATGTTTTCCTGAAAAACACATTGCTTGCATTATTAATAAATGGCAAATGCAAATAATGCAATCAATATATTTTTCAAGAAAAATATATATTAAAGTATATATATATATATATATATATATATATATATATATATATATATATATATATATATATATATATATATATATATATATATATATATATATATATATATATATATATATATATATATATATATATATATATATATATATATATATATATATATATATATATATATATATATATATATATATATATATATATATATATATTAAGTAATAACAATAATAATAATAAAAATAAAAATTAATAATAATAATGCCAACTCTATGAAAACAATTGATGATATTTTAGATAATTAATTTCTTAACTTTATGTTATTACCCTGCAGACCAACGACATTATCAGTTTCAGTTATACAAAACTAACCAAAACAAGATCAGTGAAAAGAAAAAAAATAAGACAATAAAACTAAACCGATGGATGGATATGTAAATGCACTGTGGTCATGAGCTATTACAATTTTAATAAAATTTCTATACAAAGGTAATTTGTTATGGAAAATTAACATACTCGTTACTATGTAGAATGGTATTATATAAAAATTGTTGTTGTTATGAGTGAGAGTGGTTTACGCATTGTCCCATCAATTTCCGATAAACGTCAAGAAAAAAATATTGTTAAACTGCTTATAATCGTCTATCTTATAAGTAAAGCTATTATTAAATTTAGCAATTTTAATTGCGGGACGAGTGTTTTTAAAACGGAAATAATCGGGCGAAAGCAAAAAAACAATAAAATCCGAAAAAACCTTGCATTAATTGCCATTAAGCAAACAAAATATAAAAATTATTAAAAAATAGTTATTATTTAAAAAATTTAAAATCTTTCAAAATAAAATTTGTAGAAATTTACCATACCTACTTTCAGACGTGGATCCCCTTGGGCATCTGCTTATTTCGTTTTTAAAAATAAAAGTGGAAAAAAATCTTATTTCTTGGGCTAAATTTGCGTCTTTACATTTTTGTCATGCCCTTACGGTCATGTCATAAAAAAGAAGATGGATTGATAAAAAATAGAAGAGTTTTATAAAGAAACCCGGGTCATGGGACCTTGTGTCAATATAAAACACTTGCTCCAGTTCTGATTTATGAATTCCATCCTTGAAGTGAGAAACCGGAAATCTTAATGAAACATTTATTTTTTCGTCTGTAAATAGGACATTTTCTTCTGAATTTTTACATCCAGCTGGTCTAGAAGGTTACAATATTAATCTTAGTTTATTCTTTTACCAGTACGGAGGTAACGAACAAAATTCCTTTTATATCCCAAAAAAACTAATGCTAACACCTTTTGGGCCGATTCCCGGACCCTACTTCTTCCCGGAGTGTTGGGTTCACACCACTGCTTAGTCTCTTGTTTTAATTTAAATTCATGTGGTCTACCCAAGTCTCATTCATAGTAATAAAACGACACAAAATCCTTTTGCTGAGAAAGTAGCATTTAAATGTGTTTTTATTTCATTGTTAGCAAGTGCCTGCGGCACCAATTCCGCACACAGCTTTTTGAGACCAGCTTTTATTGAATCTTTTCCGGTTAATCTAGGATCTTCCAAAACCACATCATGTATTTTTGCTACGATTTCTGGCGTTGATGCACATTTTAGACCTCCTTCACGTGGGTCTTCTTCAAGACTTGTACGATCACGTTTTAATTCAGCAACCTATCTTTCTACTTTTTAAATTAAGGAAGTCCTTTGCCACTTTTAAAAATCGTTTATGAATTTGTTTTGGTATTATACTTTTAAAATATAAGAATTTTATCAACGCACGATATTTTTTCCATTTTAAAATAGTACTGTCACACGTCTTTAAGCAGTTGTAAAATTACAAACACGCAGTTGTAAAATAAACAAAACGACGGAACTAATAGCGCCATCTCGTGTTAAACAGCAAAACTTATTAAACAACCAGTTATGTCACTGGTCATAATACACCAGATTTAAAGTGAGTTTGAATATCACGATGGGTAAGCTATCATCCTTCGGATAGGGTTACTTAGATAAGACCTACAGTGCAATGTGGAATCCGAGCCACAGACTAACCATGCCCAAAGTTACTTAACTTCGCTGATCTTACTAAAAGGGGTAATTTAGTTAGACAAGGGCAATACTAAAATATTTCTATTTATTAACTCTAGTTTCTATCATTAATATTTTTATAAAAATAGCAGACCGAGATTCTTAAGAGAGTCTTATTCACAAACATAAATTCCTATAATTATTTTAATAGTTAAATGCCAAAGGATGCGAGTTGACATTTTTTAGCTGCCAGCCATTAATATTTTTTATTGTTAAGTCTATAATTAATGTATAAGAATTAAAAGTATCATGATGGCTTGCAGAAAATCTTAATAACAATCAAATAAATAATTTGTAATATCAGGTAAATTAGTAAAATCTATTATTAATTTTTTGATATGATTTTTACAATCAAGATTGTGGTGGGTGTTACAGGTGGTTGTTCAATAAATTTTATCATTCGATGGGAAAAACAGGATTTTATAGTTTTAAATCAATATAATCTCCCTAAACTTTAATACACCTGTTTCAATGATTTGTGGATTTTATCCCTAAAGCCACAATCCAGAAAACACTCGAAATACGCTTCCACGGATGCTAATTCCTTTTCGTTCGATAAAATTTGTTTTCCACGCATACATTTTTAAGATGTTAAAACAGCTAGAATTCAGAGGGATCTAAATCTGGCGCATAGGGTGTATGTTGCGAAAATTCGTACTTTAATTCACTTATTTTCGGGGTGGTTTGTTAAGAACTGTGAATCTTGATAAAAATTATTTTTTCTTCTGCAAACCAGAGCTTTTCTGACAAATTTTTACATGTAGGTGGTCCAGGACGTTACAATAATAAACTAATTTTGCCGTTTTGGAGGTAATCCGCGACAAAAGTCTTTTTGCATACCAAAAAATTGATGCTAACACCTTCCTAGCCGATTCTGGACTCTAACTTGCTTCGGAGCCAAAGTACTCGGTTTAAACCACTTTTTAGTTTTTTGTGTTGATTTAGGATCATGGTGGTATACCCAAGTCCTATAGTAATGAAACGACGCAAAAAATCCCTTTCATCTTTTCTTAAACACTTCAAATGTTGCTGAGAAAGTCGCATTCAAATGTGTTTTTGTTCTATTGATCTCGGGGGTCCTTTAAGGTGGGGACGGTTATTTTTTACTCTATAACGGTTTAAAAACGATAAAAAATAAAATATACACGGTGTTTCCTAAATACTAACCAAGATGTAATGCCTTATGATAATTTAAGAAGAAAAGTACGTATATTCTAATACATAATATTCTATCGTAAGATCATAATAATGTTTCAAAGAGGCTTTAGGAAACACCCTGTATACATAAGTGGTTAAAAAAATCGTTTGCCGTCGGTAGACCTTGAACAACCGGTGTTTAGTTGCAGTTTGAGCGTAAATAATTGGTTTTCAATTTTAATGAGACAAAGTGGAAGATGAACTAAATTTAGAAAATATTAAGAACAGTTAAAACCTGCGGTTTGGTTAAGGCAAATTAATATTACCACCTGGTATTTTCAAATAACGCTCTAATAACAAAATAATTTATACCTGAAAATGAGGAGAGACCGCAAACACTAAAACAAACTGGGACTACAGTTATTTTTTTTCTGTTCGGTAAAACATTTTACTTTTTTTATACTTTTGTCATCTTAATTACAAAAGTATGCATTCTAAAACATTTAATTTTATTTAGTCATTCAGTAACAGTCGGCTTGATATTAAGTTTGATTTTTAAACAACTAGAATAAGACAAAAATTCGCAATATTTACGTGATTTTACCGCCTATGGGTGTAAGAATAAGAGTCTCGAAATAATAAATCATTAGAAAAAGTTTATATTAAAATTTCGTTAATCACTCAGAAATTGGATCACTTGGACTGGCTTCAGAAATAAATGCAATAATCAGAGGTATTAGTTAGTGTGTTGAACTTTTAATTCAACACACATAATAGGTTTTTCTGAGTTTAATGAATGGAATAAAATTCTACTTGCATTTTAAATTCCAAGACAAATATGACCTCAGAAACATTGGTAAATATGTGCAGTTTTCAGGATATTTTTTACATGTGTCCTAAAATCTACTAACATACCAAATTTCAAGTTTCTACACCCTCAGAAAGTGCCCCATAATTTTGATGAGTCAATGAGTGAGTGAGTCAGTCAGTAGTAAAATAGGCGATTTTCAAAATCGAATATCACAGAGATAACTTGTCATTAGTTTGTTATTTTTCTTTTTTACAATAATAAGAATTCTTATGTAAATTTACATACCAAATCTCATACCTTTATGTGAAACAATATCAAAGTTATGATAGGGTGGAAATACGCTAAAAAGTTTCGTGTAATATGCACTCTGCGTGCCCCTAAATTGTAGACTAAAGTTTCTGGTATATCTAATCTCTATAATACTAAAAATTTTGTGTCAAAATCGCAATTTAAATTTCTAGTCTTAATAAAACAAATTTAAATTATAATAATTTAAAATTCTGTGATGGTAGACTGTAGTTGTTTGTATAATAGCTTAAGCACGAGAAGTATAACTAAGAATTATGTACATACTTGTTACAATGAGTTTCCTATTGAAATAACAAAAAACATGAACAGAGGTGGATACAACTAGAAATTATATATAATTCTCTTTTTATATTGCCTACCTAGTATTGGTATTAAGTGTTACAATGAGAATGCAAAGCAATTTTAAAAATATATGTTTAAATAACTATCTTGTATAAAGAACATAAAACTACGTGCAGTAATCAGAGTTAAATGACTGTTAGTGTAAGGTAAAATCTGGGCGCACGGTAGTGCGCCAGGCCAAGTTTCAACCTGACGCACGCAGTGTGTATTTACACGAAACATTTCAGCATGTTTTTCCCTCTACCATAACTACGTTATCGTTCCACATAAATGTATGAGATTAAGTATGTAAATTCACATAAGTATTCTTATTACCTGTGAAAAAATTAAGAACGTTATGTCAAGTGGTTTCTGAGATACTCGATATTGAAATTCGCCCATTTTACTACTGTCTGAATAACTGAGTGATTCACTCACTTAGGTTTTAGGGCACAATAAAAACTGCATATTTTTACTCGGAACGCCCTGAAACAGGGGCGGGAATATCGTATATTCAGGAAATATTTGGGAAGTTTGCGATCTGATTGTACCTGCTTTTCTGAAGTCATAATTGTCTTGGAATTTAAAATGCAGGCAGGATTTCACACGGTAAACATATAAACATTTACCTATCCGACCCTAAACCCAATCTACTCAGAAAAACTAACTTTAAATCCAAAATTACAGAACTTTTCTACCCTTATAAATAAATTTAATCATTTTTCTTCATTCTAACCAGAACTCGGAAAAACAGAAGAGATCCCACCAAAAACACTTATGTAAAATTAGGGCCAAGTTCCTATTCAAAAATCTTGGCCGCTTAAAGTACTGAGATCTAAAATTAGACCAAATTCTGTTCGCCATTTGCTGTTTCACGCCAGGTTTCTACTGATTTGTTTATATAAATAAAAAAAATGTTCGTATTAACGAAGAAAAACCATTCATTAATACAGACAGATCAGTCAAAAACCTGCCAAGTCAAAAAAGAGCGGAACAGCAAATTGTGGACAGAACTTGGTGTAATTTTAGATCAGTACTTTTGGCGGTCGGGATTTTTGAATAGGAACTTGGCCAATATTTTGCATAAGTGCTTGTGGTGAGATTAAAATATTTCGTTACTTAAAAAATATTAAAAATATACTTTCTGAATAATAATTAGTTTCTAAAACCAGTCTCTATGCCTGATTAAACATTTTAAAGTGTTTAATCAGACTTAGAAAAGGTTTTTGGACGTTTCTCCTTCACTTACGCAAGAGAGCTTCAGGAATCTTCTCTTTGCCATATTAAAACACTGGTGAGAATACCAACAAATATAACGTTCTTAAGACGTTTGTGCGAAGAAAGTGGGGGCTAAAGACCTATGCTGATCCTTCTTTATGTAACTTTTATTATTATGCATTACAAACAAAAATGCTAGAAATTAAAACTTTTGGTAATAAGAAACAACTGAAAAACATGACGAAGTGACATAAAAGCAGATTTTCCAGTTTCGGGTTATGTTACAAGAATTATAATAAAACTAGGCTTACAGGTTATTTAATGTATATACCAAACCTAAAAAATCTAATTAAAACCACGAGATTTATATTTCCTTCTAAGTCCTGGTTACTACCTACAAAAAATACTGATTGATGTATTAACCTACTTTAATAATTATGCTAAAAAATCTTTTTTCAAATGTAAAAATGATCTTGGGTAGACTTTATTAAAGAATGTCTTTTTATTAATACTTTACCTGCTTGAAATATACAGTGCATCAATAAGTTCGCATCATTAAAGAAACACTTTTTTATTGACTTTACTTGTAAAATACAAATTGCAGTTAACAATTTAGACCTGTCGTTGTAAACTTCGACTGATAATTGCAAATTTCGGCTTGCAATTAAGAATTCAAATTTTGAATTTGGAGCTGCAGTTGTAAATCTCCACTTGTAATTGTAAATTCTGACTTGTAATTGTAAATTTTGACTCGAATAACTGGGATTCTGGATGCGAACTCTAAGTGTCAACTGTAAATTCCTACATGTAATTGTAAATTCCGCCTTACACATTGACCTGCAATTGTAAAATAAGATTTTTAATTTAAAATTTTGTCATACAGGTGTGGTTTTCATCTTTCAATTATATAATTTCGACTTAAAATTGTGAAATTCGAGCTGCAATTGTAAATAGCGACTAGCAGTAGTAAAATCCAACCTGTAATTGCAAATTTTAACTTAAAATAATCACAAGTTTTGACTTCAAATTAGGAATTCTGACTATTTATTGACTTACACTTATAAAATTTAAGTTACAATGAACAATTACGACATGTTATTGTAAATTTCGTAATTACGAATTTTGATTTACAATTTTGAATTTTTATTTGTATTTGTGAATTTCGACTTCGGTCAATTAAAAAGTTCGACTTGAAATTGTCAATTTTAACTCAAAGTTATTCTAATTTTTAGTTATCAATTATGAGTTCCAAGTTAAAATCGTAAAATCTAAGTTATAATTGTAAATTCCGATTAGCAATAGTAAAGTCTAACTTGTAATTGTGAATTTTGACATACAATAATCGAGAATCGTGAATTATGAGCTGCAACATAATTTCCTTTTTGCAATAACAAAGTCTGACTTGTAGTTCGAAATTTCGACAATAATAGTGAATTTTAGGGTGTAATTCAAAATCCTGACTTGTAAGAGTAAAGTCTGACTTACAATTGTGAGTTTTACTTGCAAATTTAAATTTTTAACTTTAAATTGTGTATTTCACCCAAAAATAAAATTAAAAAAATTGCGCAGCCGTTCTATAACTTTATCTCGTTTACTTAGTATAAAGGCAAAATAATTCCTTCTATACATTATTTGGTTTGTAATATATTCTGCCCGAACAACATCATTGTTTAAATAAAAACCAGGGTTTCATGTTAACTGTCGGATCTACTAATCTATATTATAAATCTGGGTTAAAACACGAAAACCCAATAAAATTATAAACAAATTTGCAGTCGCAGTTATCATATTTAAGTAGGTCTAAAACATAATTTGTGCGTGCAGAGAAATTTCATTACTTACAGTTAATTTATAGAAAGGTATACTCATTTAAAGTACCAAAACGTTAATGCTAGTCTTAGTCGTGATGCCGCATGCCCTTCACGACCTTTTCATTAAAAAATTGCGAACAGATCATAATCAAACGAGGAAAATATGAAAATTGCTCTTCCACTTATTAGCGGTGATACATTATTCATACAGCTGTTTTAGTCATTGAATTATTAGCGTGAAAGAAAAGAGTACCTACAAGTACTCATCAATTAGATGACAGTTTGATTTTATTATTAAAAATGATTTTAATTTGATTCCTGTAATATCAGTCAATAATATTCTTATAAAAGTCTAGAAATGTGAGATTTTGCCTAAATTTGGGCTGCAAACCTAACAATTGTTAAAGTGTGTATTATTTTTACGAGGGCGGTTCAAAAATAACCAGAAATTTAATTCTTAAAATCAACCAGTGTCTCTTGCAGCAATTCCATCTTAACATTCTTGCAGTGGGGCGTCTAGAAGGCGTGTATGATGTCAATGTCACTTTATTTGTTTTTATTTGGTAATTTTAAAAATGGCAGCGCAGACAATTCAAATTTCCGTACCAACCATGTGATATTTTGCAAAGACTTAAAGCACAGTAAGCAAACCCAGGTGTTCATTTTGTGTAACAAGTTTAAGGAGGGCCGTACAACGGTTAAAAATTTACCACAAAAGAGACGTCCGAAAACTTCGACAATACAACCAACATTGATCTGATAAACAACCTTCTTCTTGCCAATAATGTTATGTCACAAAGATAACAGATTAGTGTTGGTAGCGTTGACAAAATCATTCATTTCCATCTGCATTACCAAAAAGTTTCGTAAGATGGTTACCCAGATTGCTGACTATGGAACAAAAAGAGCGACGTGTTGACATCTCTCCCAAGATTTTCAGGTGATAATTTTTTAATGAAGAATTTAATTTTAAATCATTTTACACCAGAATCAAAAAGACAGACGGCTTCACTTAAACTTTTCAAAACCGTCTTTTGGGATAACGAGGATGTTCTCTTAACCGATTTTTTGAGAGAATGACGTACCATTAATGTCCCATATTATTCTGACTTGCAAAAAGTAAGCTCTTCATTTCGTTGAAAAAAGAAAAATCATTTAATCAAAAGTGAATGTCTGCTGCACGATAACGTCCGATCTCATACTGCTCAATTGATTACGAACGTCTTCGAAAATATGTTTTGAGAGGTTCGTCCACATATACCCAACAGTCCTGATTTATCACCATGTTACTTTTCTTTTTGGATTAAAATTTTAAGACCATAATGATGTTGCAGATTCGTGCATAAAAGTGGCATTATAAAATTCTCACAATAATAATAAGGTAAAAATCGCAAATCAACTTATTACAGTTAAATAAAAAGTTACATTCAATTTTCGGTTTATATTTAAATTCTCCTAGAAAATGATAACGCTTTTGTTACCAAAGATTTCATTGATAAGCGGTCAGAATTTTAAGTCGCAAACATCTCCATTATCCAAATATAAAACACAGAATGCGGAACTGAATATAAATCTTAAAATCGAATTTAGAGTTAACTACTGGGCTGAAATACTTTATATCCAACTCTTCCTATATAGTAATAAAACAAAGATTTTGTTTCGGATCAGTGAACTGTATTTATACATTGCTTTAATACAGGGTGAATGAGCTTAAAGTCTGTTATGCTACAAATGGAATCCACTTTCGTACGCTAGTATACGGTCTTATGCATAAAAGGACGGACCTTAAAATTCTGAACATTGAGTAAAAATAACGTTCTGATAAATATAAAAGTATTAATGTCATTGGAAAAGTTATTTTTCCAGAAACTTTTCTTGCTAATCCAAAATACATATTTAATTAACGTAAAAAAGGGTCACTTATTCGCTTTTTTTTACTTTATTTTTTCGTAAGGTTAATTTTTGCCCGAAACATTAAAAATTATTTAAATCTCATCCTTATTTGGTATACAACTGTATATATATATATATATATATATATATATATATATATATATATATATATATATATATATATATATATATATATATATATATATATATATATATATATATATATATATATATATATATATATATATATATATATATATACATATATTATTTAAAGTTTCCCAAACCTTAAAAACAAAAAACCTCATTATTTTTTTTCTTAGCACCCTTTTTAGAACCCCTATAGGTACGGATACTGACAAAATTATTTATAAAATTTTCCATTTTAATTGTTAAAAAAAAATAAGAAAAATTATTTAAATATTAGAAAAAATAACCCCTTACCCCCTCCGCAAATCAATATTGATCAAAAAGATTATTAACATTACACGCATATAAACCAATGTTGAAATTAAAGTCTTATTTTATTCGGAAGTTATGGCTTCAACAGACACACAGACTATTAGCCGAATGAAATAAGAAACCATGATTTTCATAATCTAGAAATTCCAAAACGTTAGGTTATTTTTAATTTACCTTTTATCTTTAATTGGATCCGAACCTCTGTCATATTAACATTTAAGTGTCTCCATTCAAACACGTTTTTTCGAATGTCTTCAATGTGGCACTCTTGTTTTCTCATAAAGTATGTAGTAAACCAAGGTTTTTCCTCATCTCGCACTTTAGGATTTCTTTTTCCATTCTTTATTTATACCGGCTGATCCAGGAGGGTGGTGTTAAATTTTAATTTTTTGACAACTCATTTGACTTTCGGTTACTTTCGGTTTCACCGATTTTTAAATAAGACACCCTACCCTGTATATGTTTACATTGTCGGATCCTGAGAACATTCTGCGTCCAACGGTAGCCCATACGTCAAATTTTAATAGCTTTGAAAAAAATCATTTTTTTTTATCTAGATGGCCAGGATGGACCAAAAATGAATATTTCAATGCCAATTAATTTAACAAAAACCAAAAAAATCTTCATCCCAATTTTATTAGGTTTTAAAATTTAAAAATGAAACTGATCAATTTTTTAAAATGGGATGATATGAGTACACCTTATCATTAGAAAAGCCTAGCCTGCAAAGAATATTTCCAAATTAAAAATTCAACATTTAATGCACCGACAAGACCTAGATCGAAAACAAAAAAAATATTTTTTCAAAGTTGTCGATATTTGACGTATGGGGAACCTTTGGAAGCAAAATGTTCCCAGGAATCCAAAAATGTAAAAATATACAGGGTGTCTAATTTGAAATGCCACCAAATCTGACAATATATGATATCCCAAAGTTTCAGTTTTCTTACCTTAAAAAACGCAAAAAAAAGGGGTGAGCCACCCTTCTAAATGACCCGGTAGCGTAAATCAATTGTCCCGCACAGCACAACCATAGACGCGAGTTGTATCAGTTAGGCGAATAGTGCAAGTAATTAGACATTACGCAGAGACAAATCCCAGTGTGGTACAACACCAACCAACAAACAACGGACATTCTAAAGATATTATGCATAGACTTGCATATAAAAATGATAAAAGTTGTAACTAATGAGCAATTTACAGTAGCTCTGCAATGTAGTAGATGTAGAACATTCTGAGGAGCAGTCTGACAATTGGGTATCAAAATTTTCTGATCTGACTCATAGCAACTGGATTACTAAAAGACGTTTTGCAAATCCTACACGATACATATTTCGAAAAATTTATTCATGCCAGCATGCAGAGGTGAATAAAGTAATTATGCGGCGAAGGGTAGATTCTAGAAACAGAAACAAGAAATGTGGCGCAACTATTGATCTTAAATTTAAAAAAATAAATCGGGACACAATTAGAAACGATCCTTTACTAAAGGAGGGAAAAAATGTGATTATAAACATTAATTTCTGCCATTCTCATAAAGTTCACGTTGCAGAAGCTTATTGCTATTTAAGAATGAATAATAGTACCAAAGAGATATTTATATCATATTTTAAATCTGGAATGACGCCGTCTGCATCTAATTCTTATCATGAGATAAAAATACTTGAAAACGAGGAAGGCGACATTTTTTTCATGTTAGCCAATACGCAAATAAATCCAATGCAAAGACAAGTAAACTATCTTTACGATAAATGGCGTAAATCTGAATACGGTAGTCGTGAAGAGACTAGGGTTATACAGGTACTGCATTCAAAAATTTCAGAATTTGAGAAAGCTGGTAGTAAAGTAGTTTTACAAGAAAATCATCTTTTAATAGTTATTGTTACCCCAATTATGCAACGAACTGTGGCTGAAGAATTTTCCAATGAAATTGTTTTTATAGATTCCAGCGGGTCATGTGACCAAACAAATACATGTGTCACATTCATGTTTACAGCCAGTAAAATTGGGGCATTACCTGTTGCCTGTATACTACACACCGCCCAAACAGAATCAAACTACGCATTGGCGTTTTCTGCAGCTAAAAAAACTCTAGAATTAAGCGGAAAGGCGTTTTGTCCCCAAGTTATCATGACGGACTTTAGCGCAGCAGAGCGAAATGCATTAAAAGCTACATTTCCAACTTCTAATCTATTACTTTGTACATTTCATATATGTCAAGCCCAATGGAGATGGCTATGGCAAAGTGATCATAATGTTCCCAAAGAAAACAGGCGCATTATTATGCAGATGTTCAGAGATGTATTGTATTCTAATACACCGGGAGAAGCTGAAGACAATTTCTGTGCTTTAATGTCAAGTGAGAAAATAGCTCATAATAATTTGGTAAGAGAACACTTTACAAAGTTATGAGAAAGAAGATTAGAATGGTGTATTACCTACAGAAGCAAATTACTTACCAGATGAAATAATACGAACAATTGTACTGAAGCGTCTATTCGCATCTTCAAGGACGTCATTTTAGAGCGTTGCAAGGCTTTCAATAGTTGTGCACTGGTCGATTTTATTGGTACCACATTTGAAAACTACTATAAACGAAGATTACTAGAATTTGCAAACTCACGGCGAACCAAACATCGAATAGATTACAAATATTTTTGTGTGAAAGCAAAACACATTGAAAACATTTTAAAAATTGAAGAAAACTTATACCATGTAGCATCGGCGACAGACAATTTATTACATTATACTGTTAATACAATTATTGCACTTTGTGAGCATTCTGTAAGCATCTTTGTGCTTTAGAACAGCAATGTGGATTTCTTTTCAAAAATTCTCCAGCCTTATTTTATGAAGACAGAGTGAAGCTAGCTAAAATAGCTGTAGGGACTGACGCTCCTACAGAATTTTTCAAAAATATGGAATCTGACTATCCCTTCAGAACCCCTGATAAATCATCTGAAGAAACTGCCACGACATCACGTATCCAAGAAAGTGTCACAATTCCTATTCACAATTTGGTGGATGATCCCTCTTTCCACCAAAAAGTTGTCGAGGAACTTCGTAAAGAATTCAACAAAATTGGTAATATTTTTAAAGAAAATTGTTTACCAGAGGCCACTGCTGTTTTAATAAAATTAAACTCATTATTAAAAAATGTTCATACCCCTACTCAGGCATTAAAATTTGCAGTAAATGCATTTACTCGGTTCAGAAAGATTCGAGTTCAACCAACATCTATAGCCAGACGTAAGAACCGAGGTTTACCAAAGACTAGCAATATAATCCAAGCAGGTCGACCGACAAATATGGAGAAGAAATCGAAAGAAGCCCGACAAACTAAAAGAACTCATAATTTATCCAAAAATATTAAGGAAAAAAAACCAAACGTAAAAATCCATTAATTTGTTGCATCAGTTCTCAATTTTTCTGTATCTATATCTATACTTTAAACAACGTTGTACTTAATGTTATATCATAGTCATAAATATTAACCAAACCTTTCGATAGTTTTTTTTCTCATTAGTTAAAAACATAATATCAAAATAAATATTTTTGTTTAATTTCCCAAAAACTAGAGAAAATGGAGCTGCCTTCTTCTTGCAGCAAAGTCCCCAACACCTAAATACAATGGGGCGTATGCATAAAGTTGTAGCGCATGCTTTTGTTTAAGCTTCTCTTTACCACCCAATATCGTAAAAGTGTGCAAAGAAAATAGCCGTTACAGATTTGCAGTAATGCGTACTCCGCTTGTTGGTTGAAATGCACTAGGGTTTGTCAGAAATAACGCTGCGTTAACTAGTCCATTGTCGATGCGAGTACAACCGTGTTATAACGCAAGTATGGTTGTACTGTGCGGGAAAATGGAATTACGCGACCCGGTATAGTCTGATATGGTGAAAATCGACAAACACTTGATTAACAATTCTGCGCAAAAACAAAAACACGGAAATAGCGCGAAAAATAAGCAAAAGTGCTTGCACACAAAAGTTTCCAAAAAAATACATAGCTTTTAATCAGAAAACGGAGTAAATTTATCCCCAGCAATATTGAAAAGATCCACACAAGATTGTAAATTAGGCTTCAGATTTAGGTGGGTGGTCATTAGACATAACATTGTTATTAGACATAAAAAAAAAACAATTTATTTTCAAAAACAATTATTTTAGTGTAGATTAGGTGCATCCTATAAAATTTGATTAGATGTAAAATTAGACAACTATTTTATTTTTGTGCGCACCACACTTTAATCTAAGCTAGAGCAATTTTCAAAATTACAGGTTATCATCTCCTTTTATGAGTGACGTATAATACGAAGCCTACCAATTACTTCTGTACATTTTCAGTCGATTACCGGTCGGTTCTTTTTGGTAAATACTTATTTAAATACAGTCGTGTCTTTACTACTTTTCTATGAAAGCAGAATAGGTTACCTCTTAACCTTTGGTTTTAGGACTAAATTTTACCTAAATTGCCAATAACATACCTTAACTTTTGTCTTTTAATTTGGGGACAGTCCTCGAGGGCTTCAATCCTTTATATGTACGTACCGTCAATGTCTAAAATCAGGTAAGAGGCAGTTTATTTATAACAGTATTGAAATTATCTAGACAGGCAGCAGGTTAGAAGTCCTATTTTCTTAGAATTCAAGCTTATCAATGGTTGTTGATTAAGTTCCTCTTCGGTCTCTGCATGGGAGATGAAACCATTATTTTTCTATACTAAGGGGGCATGCCCCTTACTTATCCATGTTTCGTCAGTATAATATATTTTTCCTCTAAGTCTATGGTCACGTATTTCTTTTTAAAATTTTGTCAACCACAACATATATTTCAAACACAAATAGTCTTATGTTGCAACATTATAGTCTGCATACTAATTGCAACAATTTTTTGTTGCGTTACGTGGTCGGATATCCTTGGCGCAGCTTTATTGTAAATTAAGAAATATTATTTTGTGACTTTTTATTGTATTGTTTTTAAAATAGTAACTTAATTTCCTGTCAAGTATTATCTTTACAATAAAATATTTCTAAATTATTTTTTTAAATTATATGAACTGCTAAAAAAACGTAATGCAATGAACCAAATTACACCGCATTAATAAGTGTCACATGGCAAGGAAATATAGGCCTGTAATCCAAATGTTGTTAACTTAAAAAGTAATTCTGCATAATACGGTTGCTAATAGGATACACTTTCCACTTAAAGCAACTTTCGACATATCAATTTTAAGATTTTAATAATTAAAACGGAGTCATCCTCGCAGACATTAATCTGATAACCAGATAGTAACCAGGCAAAACGCACTTCTTTTTATCTCTTGGCTTTCTCACGATGAACTAGTTAAAAACTGCACAAATTGGTAATAAATATTATTTATTTTGAGGTGTAAGAGTAATTAGGGCTATAACGTTAAAGTCCAGTTTTTCTAGATATTCCTTGTAAAGTGGACCAAAAAATTATATGGTAATATTATTGGGACTGGATCGATCTAAAAAACACTATTAATATTGATTTATTACTTTTTCTGTTAATATATTCTGCATTTTTAATTAAAATAAAATAGAACAAGATATTCATCTAACCTAAACAATTTTTTTCCTTTATTGTTTTATTTCATTTACGCTATAATTTCCTGGTTCTCTAGTTATGTGGTTTCTTAAATGGTCATTTTTTTTTTAATTTTCATCGTACTTTTCCTGCACATCTCAACTCTTAGCATTTTTAATTCCTTTAAAAAAACCCTTTGCCTCATTAATGATTTTACTCTTACTAGAAAACTTTCTCCTTTAGCTTACCAATAAGCTGTAGGGACCTGTCCCTCTTTTACAGATCTTTTTACAGTTTTGAGGAATAAGCCAATATGGTTTTTCTCCTAGCAGCTCCCAACAGAGTATCACGGAGTACCCCTTTCTTGCATCCTCTTATTGTTCATTTGGGGAGGCTCTGGACCTTTTACTTTATTCGTTCCTTCATCCCTAGAGGGTCTAGACTCTAGACTGTAGAATTAACTGCCTGTAGAGGTCTAATATTTTCCTTTAAATCTTTAACTCCTGTGGAAATAAACTGTCTCTTACTTCACTTCAGACACCCGCGGTAAGCTAGTACTGAGGCTATAACCCTTTGTGGACTGTTCCAAGATAAAAAAAAAGTACTAGATATTTGTATAACGTCCAAAGGGGCCCTAAAATGCAATATCAGCATGTTTCGGTACTTGGACATCGTTGATGGAACTGGGAAAAACGGGTTAAACATCTAAAAACACCGCATCCACTGTACCTAGGTTTTTAAATAACGAAACTCTCAGATCTGAAATACAATTTCAAATTTCTATTTTAAAACATAAAAAAAGTATTTGCTTGTATTTTTAGGCCACTATAGAATATATAAATATGCTAACTATTCCGTTACCATCAAGGAAATTTTAAATTCAGTAGATCAAATGCAATTTTCCATAACACATTTTTTTTTTAATTTATGGTTCTGGTATTGAATTTCTAAGATCCATATTGAAAACCTTAACAATAATTTATTTAACTGTAAATCTGTTTGCTTATTTTAGTTTTAACTCCGTAACTGTACCGAGAATCAAGATAAATCTCTTGAATAGTTTATAGTTTTTTTGTATGGTTCAATTTATTTATGTTTCATCAAATTTAAACATATTTCTTGGTAATAATTGAAAAGCCCATTTTAATTTATTTGATTATAGATTGGCATAAACAAATACCAATTCAATTTGTGATGGTCGTGATTTACTCTAATTTTAAAATAATTTTTTAAAAAATTACCTGTTTCAAATGTTTACCTCGGTAATTAAATAATAATGGCATCTGATTGTTTACAATTACGCGTTGATAATTTTAATTAAACCGGACAATAAAAGATAGTGGTAATAAAAATAATTAAGCCCGGCTGCAATGCAAAGAAGAATTATTTAAATAGTTAAATAAAGCAGCTTTTGCTTTTATCAGATTGAGAAATTAATTAAGAAAAAGCATTACTTTCATTACCTGTGAATCTGCCGCCGACCAACGCACTAGAAGAAAACAAACTTGTTAGTATCTAAAATAAAAAACTCATTTAAACAGAACAATTGCATTTAAATTGCAAAATGCCTGTAGTGATTTTATCTGTTTAATTTTATTGAAAATTCTTATGCATTAAAGTACTCAAACGTCTTTTTATGTGGTATGGGAATCCCGATTCTCTTTTATCTAGCCCATAAATAAAGCACTCGTTAATACAATGCAATTAAAAAATTAAGACATTTGCTCTTAGAACATAGGCGTATCATTAGATGCATTAAACACTTCTATTATTTTTTGCTTGAGAAAAAATAAGAAGTTTGAAATACCAAATAGAGGATGTCTCGAAATTAACGCTGGAGCATATTATTTACACAAAAACATGACCAAGTTCCCATAAACCTAACTTGGAAGGCTACGTAAAGGGGTTAAAGCTCCCTAAAAATGGTGTCCTGAAGGTACTTTTCACCCGCTATTTTTAAAACCACGGACGTCTTAGGATACAAGTCTCCTCGGTAGCGTAATGGCCAGAGTCGCGGCTCCCTATAACTGTTTTAATTATTTTAAGCAGGTTTTTGACATCTAGAAAATTAAAAAATATAAATCTGTTGAGTTTTTAAATACTTTTATGTTTTAGAAATGCCATTACAATTATATTAAACTAAAACTAAAATCCTAAAAAAATATAAAAATGAATTACTTGTAAAAAAGAAAAGTTTGATGAAAACTGACATATACATTGATAATAAATTATTTTAATCTTCACTTTCATCAGAATCTTGACTATCTTCAGAATCTTCACTATCGTCGCTATTTTCAGTATTGTCAATGCTTTTGACAATATTTTGTTTTAAGTTTGGTTCTTGAAGCAAATTAAGGACATCTCGTGATAAGGGTTCTTTGTTTGATCGGGCACCCACACATTCTGACAAAGAAGATATATAGGGATCAGAAGATATTAATAGCCTCAAGAAGATATCATTCATAGATTTTTCACGCGAAAATTTTTTTGAAAACGATTCTCTATACTTGCGAAAGTATTGCGTGATTCCAAGGCTTCTTCCGAATACATCCCTATAGGAAGAGGTGAATTTTTTATTATTTTCGATCCATGTATAAGAATTCTGTGTAAACTAGCTGGCATATTATACCATGGATATAGGTTTACGTAGAGTTCTGCGGTATTTTTGCAGTATTCGGAAAATGACTCCGTGTTTATTTCATACCCACAGCACATGGTAGTCAAAATTGTGTATAAGTGTTTTATAAACTCTTCATTAAGATCTAAAAAACGATAAATCAATTAAAACCAATAAAATTAAATTAAATTTAATTAAATAAAATGTTTCATTTAAATTAAAAGCAATATCACTTACCGGTTATCTTAGCTGTGATTGAATAATTTCGGAAAAATTTACGAGCCGTGTTCCCATCGTTTTGACATGTCAACCAGCAAATGCAAATGTTCCCTTAACTTCTTATTTAATTTCATTTTTCGGGATTTGACCAAGTTTTTCTCGTGTGGTTCTCGAACTTGCCATTTTTTGACCACTATTTTATAAGAAATATGCAGGCAGCATTCCAAACACCTTATCCAAGCGTATAGGGTGGAAATACCATAATCATAAAATTTTTCTTCTACGGGTAGAGTAAATATTTTGTTTAAGTCATTCATGATTTTAGGGGTAGCACCACAGATTCCACAAGTTTGTGTGGATGTGTTACTTATAACACTAAACATCTTTCCGTCTATCATTGTTAACTTTAAATGGTGATTTATAGCCAATTGACGATCATCAACTTAATTGGTCTACAGTATCTTGTAGATGACGGCCGAGTATTTTGCCATAGTATGGTACCATCATCATCTGTCGTCATTTGCAGGGGAACTAAGCAAATGGAAAATAAGTCTGTATCAGTTTTTGTCATATCTTCTCCACTAAATTGTTGCCTATAGGTTGAGTGACCTCCACTGCCATCGCAACCCCATTTGTACTGAATTGTGACCGTTCTTGAAGAAGACTCTGGTAAATTTTGAAAAATTTCTTCTTGCGTTTGGAAAATTTGTTGGGATGTATGGTCAACGAGTGCTTGCAGTTCTACCTCTGCCGAGATATCGTTAACTTTTATGAAATTTTTTTCAGGAAAACATTTTTTTTTCGCAGCGAGAAGAATATTGTAGTTTGGATAAATATTTGCATTTCGGCATTTTGCTCCTTGTTGTATTAAAATATAACTTTTCTTGTTTAATCAGCTATCAATAAAAATACTAAGAGCTTCTTCTGGTGTATATTTTATCATTTTTGAGGAGGGACTCTCTATTTTTTTTAATTTGCTTAGATCTTTTGATGGCAATACCGTTACTTCTTTAATAATTTTAGAAGCGGTTTTTTTCCAGACAACTCAAAACTTTTACGTGCAGCAAATGTTAGCTCCGACAAAGAGTAATCTTTAAGTAGAGGCATAATTTTTTGACGTTTTCGCTGTTCTGCAAGATCTTCAAAATTTTTGCATGGGCGTCCTTTACTAGTGCTGGGTAACCATTGGTCAGAATCTTTTAAGTTCTCAAAGAATTCGATTGAAGTGTTTAGCCAGTCACGGTGCTTTATTTCAAATTTGTTTCTGGTGCGTGTACAGCATTTCCACATTTTATTTACAGAAACGTTAAAATTTCTCACTTTTTCTTTGACTCTATTATATCTAGCGCTATCTTCTTTATCATTTAAATGAAGTTTATTTAAAACAAACGTTAAAACATCGCCGTTTTTTTTATCTATGGAGTTACCTTCGCACCAAACGTTAAATGGCTCATTTTTTTGATTTGACTTGGTCTAAAAAAAAAAAAAAAGATTTTTAAGAAAGTGGCACACTTGGGCAACAAAACTTAATATGAGCTAAGGGCCGACAACAGTGACTTTAATAAAAAAATGTTTTTAGTTTGACCTCTGGTTTTGCATGCTCTTTAAAATAAAAATTTAATTTTTATTGTATATATATATATATATATATATATATATATATATATATATATATATATATATATATATATATATATATATATATATATATATATATATATATATATATATATATAAACATACAAACAGATTAAAACAATCATTACATTTCGTAATAATGCCCTACATAAAACAATTAACATTAATTTTATAAAAAAATACATACCTTAAACTTCCGAACACAGTTATAACGTTAGTCCAAACTTTGGCAGAAATAATTTATTTGAACACTCAAACTCTCTAAAATTTTATTAAAGGATCGCAGAAAATAAAAACAAAAATATTCACTGCGTTTAACAAACTGAGACTGAGAACTGACTCGAGATAAAAAATATTTTAGTACAAAAAAATGTAATCAGGAATGTTCTCTTCATGATAAAAAATATAACAAAGAAATTCTTAATAAATACTTTTTTTGTTTATTAACGCCTAAAATAGCAAAAATGACCTATTTGCGCCGCCGATCCTGGTTCAATTCCCAGCTGGGGAGACATATTTAGGAAGTAGTTATTTAAAATAACGTCCGTGGTGGCAATATTTGCATGTTTTAGTGCTTGGACAGCGTTGACGTAACTGGGGAAAGGATGGGTTAAACATCGAAAAACCCGGCACTCACGGTACTCTGGTACTTAGGAGTATATATGTATATGTATATGTATAGTTTATAGTATATATGTATATAGTAATCCTTCGTGAGCTGTCACAAAGATAAAAAAAGAGTCATTTTATCGACTACCAAGATCACTGCTCGACTCAAATAATCATCAACGACAATAAAAGGAAAAAGAGATAGTCAGAGAAATGGGGTTAATCACAGTGCTACAACTAACGTCAAGCACAGACATCTGACGGTCAGAGGTCAAATATAAGCGGTGTCGAACCTATGTTGCCAAATATATCCCAATGATCCTGTTTCCCGTGAAATTGGGCTGTTAGTATTTAAATATTAGAATTTCTTTTTAAAAAGGGCAAATAATAAAAACTTAATATTAAATAACCTTTTCTAAATATATATGAATATGCGAATTTACTGTTTTTTTTTAAGTCTATTTATCCGAATGTAGCTTCTATCGTTATTCTAGAGAGCTGGGTACCTACTAGAACTTAAAGCTCGTTATAAAAGCATATAAAAAAAAGTTAGGCCCAATACAATACCTAAATTATGTGTTTAAAATATTACTTTCCTTCTTGTTTTTTTGTGAAAACCCCTTGTTGAAACATTGCTGAAAAGTAGATAATAATATCGCAGGAAGATATTTGTCGTTAAGCAAAGGTTAAAAAACATTCCTGACACAAAATAATTTAATATTGACGGTAAAATTCTAGAAAGCATAATCTAAATTTGGTAAATTTTCAGACCGCATTTTTAACGGATCTATCAACAAACTGCGTAATAAACAAATACAAATTTAATATTAAAAACATCACAATGCAAACTGTATATGTATAAAAAATATTTAATAAATATACAACTTATTTGATTCTGTCAGTGTTCATTTGGTAGGCTTACGATTCTGTAAAGGTTACTTTCTGGTGTTTTTTGGTTATGTTAATAATATTTTTTTCTCAGATTTTGTTTTTGCCGCGATATAAACTAGCTAAAGTTATTTCTCTTTAATTTTTTAATAAAGCAAAATGTGGTCAAAGCTATGCTTGTTGTTGTGTAAATACATACAATACAAACTAATAATACGGTGCTAAAGGACTTCAGCTGCACCAGTAGGTACATTAGGACCTAAACTACAACTATTTATTTTATAATATGTATAAAACATCACCTAAATATAAATTTCAAGACCTTAAATTGATCTTGTAAAGCCTTGTCCGGCTCCCAGATACTATGAATTACGACAGTTACAAGACAAATTTAGTTAATTGTACAAGCTCGATGTAATTTACTTTTTTCTAATCTGTCACACTTAAATGACTCCATTATTGACCTTTTTTTATCTAGGCTGCGGAATTTGACTTTTAATAGTTTAGGACTGTTAGGCTTTAAGACAACGGCAAATTGTTTATAGATTAAAATCATAGACGTACATATGTACCTTTGTACACATTTATACCAGAAAAACAAACAGCAAAAATTATTTAATGTCTACGCTTTTAGATAACAATTTTTGTAATTCTTTTGCCGAAAACTAACTACAACTTATCTGGATAATGCACAAAAAGTTCTTTATCAGCGTATAATTGAATATATTATGACAATAAGTTTGTTTATTAACTTATAAACTGGTACAATAATTCTGTGAATTTTCGTTATTAATTTTGTTTATTGCTTAAATAGGTAAATTTAGTCCATTTAATGTTTAACGATTTAACAATTTTTTTTTAAGAATAACAATTTGCATTTAATGTACTTGTTTTGTTAGAATTCTTTCTCTGTCTATCATAACATGTATTTCTTTATTCTGATGCGATACCTGAATATTTATTCGAGAAAGAAAAGAAGAAAGATAAAGATACAGAGAGAGAAAGATAGTTAGAGAAGATGAGATTTAGAAAACATCATAATTTATTTTATAATTGTTACATTTTCTTAAATAAAAAGTAGTTGTATAAATTATTTTAGGTAAGTATTTTTTTACTTCCTTCGAGATTTTTAGAAAGACAATTTAAATTACACGCCAATGATTATCGTGAGCACCAGTTAAAAAAAATCAATCTAAAATCGAACTACTAGAGTCTTCTTGACTGTTAATTGAAGTGTGTAATTAGAATTTGCATTGCTTTACCATGATGCATATCAAACTTAATGGCTCTAACAAGCAGGGCCTCGTGCATGAACTGTATCTTCTCTATTTTGCCGGGAATTTAACGCAGTAAAAAAAAAACCTATTAAATGTGTTTTTTTGTGATATCTTCACCTCTACATGCCCAACAGTGAAATATGTATGTGAATTTTTCAAAAATAATCGTGTTCCAGTGTCAATATTTTATAATAAAAATAATAATAATGATAATATAAATAATAAAAAATAACTTATTAAAGATATTAAGGTACCTTCTATTTTTTTATTGTCTTTAAATCTTAACTTCTGACTTCCATGGTTGAATTATGTTGTCTGCTGGAATGAATCCGTTTTCCAATATTTTAACACACTTTTCTGCTCTTGTTGGTAAGTTTTAACCTAACCTTGGTCTGTATGTCCCTAGACGTTTTTTTTTGTGTATAGTTTACGTCAAACCTTGAATTTTGAGGCCTATAAACAAAAATATTTTCTTTATAGGTGGACTAAAACACCTTTTTGTCCAAAAATGTTACGTTGGTCCAAAAGTCGTTGATTTCTAGTTGGTATTTTCCTATTTTAATAGAGAAAAGCTGCTACCCTATTTCTAAACGTCGAGTGTTGCATTATTATTCTTTAATTTTTTCTGAGGATGCGATAAAACCAGTTTTGGTTAGTTTTGTATATATGTACTGTTTTCTTAAAATAATTATCTCGTAAAAACTAAATGATATTTTGGTCTTATTCGTAAGTCGTGTTTTTATTCCCCAAATCAGTTTCGTTAAATCTTTTTACTGTAAAAACTTTGCACGTTTTTCAACTAATTAATTTTAAAAAAATATATTTTTTTTTAGAGTTTTTCCTTTAAAACTTTAAAGAGTTTGATGATGTCCGACCCTGCATTATCAAATTTAACACGGTGATGCTTGAGACATAGCAGTCTGTTACGGCAAATTGCAATAAAGAGCTCTGCTTATTTCAGATAGTTAAACACAGAAAAGTTGCATTATGACAAAGCAATGGCAAATCGACTTAGTCAGAATTATTTGCAACAAATCGATTTATCATTACGTGAGTATCTTCCTACGGTTCGGACATTGCTCCCATTATTTATTTTGTTTTGTTTCTCTGGGGTAGAAAAACGCTGTCTTTAATAACTAGTTTATAAGATGAAAGTGATTTGAATAAATGGTTGACTGCATTACTAAGGACACCAAGGCAAGAATTCTGTAACAAAAATGCACATTCTAACAAAAAAACATTATTTTCAGCAAAATAAAAAATTGCTTAAAAAATTAATTCTCTTTTTTATCTTTGTTAAATGTTGATTATTAATAAGGGACTCGAATATTTTAAGGTTAAAAGGGTAACTTATACCCCTGCAGGCACATTTTAGCTACTCTAGGGATGAAGAAACGGACAAAGTCGGAAGGTCGGGACTTTTCCAGAGGAACGAGTGAAAACCACCAAAATACCTAAAAAATGCTTGAAGTTGGGGGAAAAAGCCATTCCTTAGATATGGCAATAGTATTCCAAGTTGGGTTTGATTTGGGACATATACAGAGTGTACAGGTTAAAAGAGGGAAAATACTTTCTGGGTCGAAAGAGAAATCCATGCTTTCTGACAGCTGCTGTGGCTATCGAAGTAATTTGTTTAAGCCATTTAGAATCATTTTCGAAACTAACGCCTATAAGATTAAATGATTTTTTTTTGTTCTGCAGAGTTTTGCAGCTCGCGGCAGTGATCATGATTGTCTCTTTAAAGCACTAAACCAACAAGATTTTTGGTGCCCTAAAATAGCATTAATTAAATGTTCCGTAAAAGACTTACACGCATTAAGCTGCGCTTGTTTCCAAAATCAAGCTTAGGGAGTGGCTTAAGAAAATAATTAGAGTGGTGAGTACTACCAGCAAAATTATAAATGAGTTAATCATGAAAGTAATAACATCATTAATGTAAAGAAGAAAGAGAGTTAGTGTCAGTAGTGAGCCTTAAGGTGCCCAGGCATTAGTTTAGTAAGAACAAAAAAAAGTGACCATCTACATGACCTGATACTTCTTGTGCAGTAATTATTTAATTAATCAAAAAATAAAAACAAAGTAAAGTTTTCACGAATGGATCGGGAAACCGGGATCGGTTCATTCGTCAAAATTATATCTACAAAGGTTTTTAATTTACTTATAAATTATTGATAATTGACTTAGTTCTTACTGATTGCTTTTTTTCGATTTTGTTTACTGGGCAAGATATAAAATTCATTTTTGTGCAAAGAACTGGTCTTTAAGAATTCTAATTCACATAATAATGGCGTAAACTTCCCATTAAAATTTGGTTCAACAGATCCCTAAGCTAAACGAGTATTTACCTTCTGACATCTATCCTTACTTCAACCCTGTTCGGATATTTGGTATTCGTCATTATACCAACCTAAATCCTCCAGAATTGGGTCAGTTACTTCAAATTAATCATTTTTATGACTACTCGATACTTAATTTTGTCAATTTTTATAATTTGGGTGAACCTGACTTTTTAAACAATTTGTAACAAAACACTACGTTAACTTGTGATAATAAAACTTCACAGGAACATTTCAATTAAGTTAAACTAACCACATAGACTAACTACATATCAACGTACCCCGGTACAGCAATCAAGATAACATATAAACTATTTTTTATGTCTCTCATTTTCTATAACTACTTTTGCGTCTACAAATTATCGTAAACTGTTCCATTTCTACATTTTAAATTCATCGCTCGTTTCTCTGCTTCAGTGAGCACACCAATTCACAAGTTAAAAAAATACTGCACCTTTCTGAATGCTTCAGATTAGCAATACGGACGAAAACTGCAAGTTATTACTATTACAATACAAAATGTAACCATCATACAGAGTGTGTAAGATAATGATGCAATGATTAAATAATAATATTATAACTGCAAATAAATATAAAAAACTATGCGTTTAAATATTCAAGTTTTGAAAGTACTGACAAGATAATTGTGTTATTTTTTGAAAACTGTTTTAATGATAAATATGTCTTGTATGAAAACTTTCTTTCTAGCAAACATTTTACATTTTCTAATTATTGTGTTTATTCCACAAGTAAGCTAAAAGATGCATTTTGTGAGTTATTGATTTTCGGTAGCAAATAATGACAATCCCGAGATTAAACCGTCTGTACTGTAAAGACTGACTGGCATATCTGTGCATAACCGACGCCCTAAGAAGCACTTTTTTTGTGGCTATAAAAACGATTCTAGTTTAACTCCCTTGGATTTATTTATCAAAATAGAGGCTATCAACACCGCCTACAGAATGAAAACTACTAGGAAGTAGAAACAACATCTTGGAAAATATGGTCACATAAGAGTAATGGAGATCATCGCCGTACAGCTCGTGAAAATGAGTTCAGATTACACGACCGCGGTCTATAACTTTAAAAAACCATATAAAGTCAGCTGCGATTTTGGACAAGGACTTGCAAAACATTGGTTTGGTATACAGATGGAATAAAGACAGATGATAAAGTGGGTGTTGCTGTATTTGAGGCAACGCCCAGAGCGACTTACACCTTTCCATTGGAAAAACAAGCCAAAATATATCAAATGGAAATTTATGCTATCCAAGCATTTATTTAAAATAATTTAAAAAGGGTACCTTACAATCAAGACATACACACTTTCTTAGACAGTAAAACTGTCCTAAAAGCCTTTAATTATCATCTTTTATATCGAAGATCATGATGGAGTACGTGCACGACTTAAAAGAACTTGCCGCCAGAAGCAACAGGATATAATTTCCCTGGCTTCCTGGGCACCCAAAAGTAGAAGGCAATAAGAAACCAGATGAACTAGCAATACTCAAGAGCCAGACCTTAAACCAGAAAAAAAAGGCAACCAAAAACACAATATATGGATAATCCCCAAACAACATGTCAATCTGGTCAAAGACGGCCACGCTAGATGACTTTTCAACGAAACTACCACTGAGGTCTTCCTTCTGGAGCCCACTAAGATAAAACAAGTAGCAGGACTGCTGACAGGTCACTGACATTTAAGATAACACTTGCAGAAAATGCTCATACACAACGGTCCTACAATGTAGGCTGTGCGGAGAGGAGTAGAAAATAGCCTCACATATAATATGCAACTGCAAAGCACTGATATACAAAAGACACGTACTGTTTGGAAGTATACAGAGCGGAAACCCTTTTCCCTTCCTTATAAACATCTTGGTAGAAATATATTAGACCTAATTAAGGAAAGCAGTCTTTTATAACAAGAAAGGGGAGCCCAATAGGCTGTAGTGTAAAATATCACAATTGTTTAAGAAAAGCAAATTTTACACAGAAAAAAAAAGGAATTCTTAACAATATAAATATAAAAACCTGCTTCGTTTTGATATAGGCATACTTACAGCTTGTTTACACGCAACATGATTTGTCCTTTTAGAAACATAAATCTTTGTTGCACGAACATCACGAAAATCCATTGATATAAAATAAAATATGCTAGTTTGTAGTCTGCCATAAATTTAAATTTAATCACTGAGCTCTGCAAGAAACGAAATTACGAAAAAAGATTTAAATTATTACTTTGTCGTTTAAATGTCTGTTAATATCGTTGGTATCCGGTATAATTAATTAATAATAAAAGTTTTTCTCGTAATATAATATATATATATATATATATATATATATATATATATATATATATATATATATATATATATATATATATATATATATGAGTTGTTTTACAAACTTCCGCAAGGAAAAAACTAATGACAAACGGATATACTCCCGGAATGAAAACAACTCACATTCATCTATCATGAAGATACTGCATTTTATGACAGAAACACGTTTTTAAAGATATTTTTAAGAAATTTTAAAATACTGTAGAGGTTAAAAACTTTTTTTATAAGCAGTTTACTATTATAAAAATAGATAATTACTATTTCCCATGTTATTATTATCCTTATAATTGACGCCAGATATTAGACATCAGACAATGTTATATTATTGGGCTCTATGTCAATGCTGGGGTATCTTCCATAACTTTCACACACCTCGAGCTGTCGCCAGAGCTTGGCCTTGTGTAGGTGTTCACCAAGATCCAATCGCTTGATTGATGTGTTTTGGCTCAACACCAGTGGATGACAGAATTATTCGGATCGTCTAAATGCTTTCCATAGTCCACTGTATTCTTATTTGACCAGATCTCTATGTACTTTTTTTTTCTTTGATATGCTTTTTAAGTAATTTATGTTGATTTTCAGTAAATTTTAATCACTATAACACAGTCGCTTGATAGTTTTTGGCTCCGAGAATTATTCAGATCATACTTATACTCGACTGTATTCTTATTCGACTAGATCTCCAGGTAGTTATTGTTGACATAACCTACTAGTAAATAGATTGGAGAAAGGCCTCTATTTCTATGAATATAAACCTTAAGAAAACATCAATACACGCAATATGCGCAATACACTGACAGTACAAAATATATAGTTTATTTACATTTAATACGTAAAGACCACTAATAATTCCTGTAATCAAGAGATTATACTGATGAATATCTTTCTTTTACTGCAGGAATTCTTAATTACCATATTTTAATAATTCATCCCTATTATATAAAAATATAATGGTTTCTACTAAACAATAAGTTGTTAAATATAAGAAAATATATTGTATGATATTTTTTTAGCTAATCATTTATAATTTTCCATTGCAGAACAATATTGTTATTGTTACGTCATTAAGATCATCAACAATAAGATAAGAATAAATGCGAATGAAGAATTGTATTAAAACTCCACCTGTAACTATCACAAACTTCACACGTATTATCTTCTTAGCTACACAGGTTTACATTATTATTATTTTTAGTATATTAACATCAATATGGACTTCCGTACTAAAGATGTATTAATTTTTAATTTATGTATTGCATAGACGTAAGTTATACAAAATGATAAATTTATATTCAAATGGTTCGTTTTTAAGCGTTACAAAAACGGAATAGCAGAAATATTACTATCATCAAAACAGTAATGGATTCCAATCGCCTTAATAAAGTATGGACTACAAAAAAACTAGAAGATACAGTTACGAATATTCAATAAGTATAAGTTAGAGAAAAATAAATACTTACGTTGGTTCATTATTTATTTTGTGGTTAGCGGGTGCTTTTTATTAGGATAACAGTACTAGAATAATTAGGGAGGGTAGTTTAAAGGTAGCAGATACTTGTATAACGTCACTCGTTCCACCATGGTGGAAGAAGTCACTAAAAGATGCCGTGGAATGAAAGACTTGTATGCCTATAAAAAATGCTATTCGTTGGTCGTAAAAAAGTTGTGATAAAACAAATACTCCCCTAAATTTTGGGAAAATAGTCCAGTTATTAAATTAATAATAAGTTTAAACACAACAATTCTCCCTGTGGAGCTACTCCCGCCCCCTTCAAAAGTTTTAAATTCAGTAGTACTTTGTGATACCTCTTTGCAAAGCTTATTAAAACTGCATACAAAATAAAGAAAAAAATGCAAGAATAAAAATTGTATCAATGAGAAAAATTTGACTGGCCAAGTTTACAAAAAAATGCTTAATAATCCCATAGAACCGGTTATTGTTTACGAAGTGGAAAATCAGATGGACTTGGAAGGAAATTTAAATCTAGAGGAAGATATTCTACCCTTCCAACAGGATGGCCTTCCATTTTATGCTGTTGTTGCAAGGCAGTGGTTAAGTAGGTATTACCTAAGACAATGGATTGGTAGAAGTGGCAATTAAGTGCCCACCAAGGTCACCTTATCTTACATCAATTGATTTCTTTTCATGGGGTTACATTTTTTAATCCCTAGTTTACAAAAGTAAGCCAGTTTCCCTGAAAGAATTGCGTTAGAGAATAATTTGAGTGTGCCGAAACATTCCCAGACACATTTTCCAAAACGTTAGAGATGAATTTAAAAAACGTCTCTACTTCTATTTGAAACAAAATGGCTGTCATTTTAAACTCTTATTAAAATAATAATACATGCTTTTGCAGTAGTTTCGTTTATTTGCTTTACTAATTACTTGGTTGATTGTTTTCATTTACCATTCTGTGCTATTTTTAATTTTTTGAAATTTGAGGCTAGTATTTGATTTATCCCAACTTTTTTACGACCAACGAATAGCATTTTTCATACGATTTTCAGCGAGATGTCAGGAGGGGGATAATACCATGTAAAATTTTTAAGTAAATGGGGGTGGGGCTTAAGGGGTTAATCGAGGTGTTTTAAAAAACACGTCATCTATATTCCTCCGGGTTTTATGAAAACGGTATTTTTTATTTTTTTTATATCTCTCTTTGTTTAGAAAATATAGCCACTGTAAGTTTTAAAAGACCTAGGTTTGACCAAAGCCTTCGGGCTAACCCCAAAATAAATTCCAATTTCGGCCTTTGACTAAAGTATTTTTAGTCAAACCTAGAAGTTCCTAACTTTTTTAGTCAAACGTCGAAAGTAAAATAATCTGTTTCGGGCTTTGCCTAGTCGATTCCAGAAGCGACTGGCAGACTGGGTCAAACGTCGACTGTACTTGTAACCCGTTTAAATAAATTTATACTTGCGGTTAGTTGTGGTTAGTTATAAATGTAAGAGATCTGACGTATTGTGCAATTTTAAATGTCATAATGCCTCACCATATCTGAATAAAGACTAATTTTTTCATTTTAACTATGACAATATAACAACAATAAACATTAAAATAAAGAAAAAATCGTTTCATTACATCTAATTTAACAAACCGAGACTTTCTAATACCTAATTAAAGTTCGACTGGTCAAACCCCGATTTCATTAAATTGAGTTTTGACCTTTGCCTGACCAAATTAGTCTCTCCTAGGTTCCTAGGTTTGACGAAAATTCTTTAGTCAGAGGCCGAAAAACTTCATTGGTTTGGGCTTTGACTAAGACTTCAAGTCAGATATATATACGTTTTATATATATATATATATATATATATATATATATATATATATATATATATATATATATATATATATATATATATATATATATATATATATATATATATATATATATATATATCATATTATTGAATTAATATATATATATATATATATATATTTATATATAAATATATATATATATATATATATATATATATATATATTCTATATATATATAATTATATAATATATAAATATAATAATATATATATATATATATATATATATATATATATATATATATATATATATATATATATATATATATATATATATATATATTATTATATATATATATATAATATAATATATATCGGTATATATATATTATCAATTTATATATTAATATACTTTAAAAGGCTATATATAAAACAACAAAGGTATTTTGAAACAAAACAATTATTTCCCTTCTTCAGGTCTACAATATTTAAAAAAGATATATATACTTTCTGGGTATATATATATATATATATATATATATATATATGGTATGATCATATATATATATATAAAATTTTTATATATATATATATATATATATATATATATATATATATATATATATATATATATATATATATATATATATATATATATATATATATATATATATATATATACAGTATCTATTTATATAAATCTCGCATTAATTCTGAGAATAATTGCAATCATATTCTTATATTCAAGTTCCGATAAAAAGCAACCTTAAATTAAGGTAAATATTAATAACCTTTTATACAAAAGTAACACTCAAAATAATAACAATAATGACATCTAATAGGTACCTTGTGCAGTGTTTACGCCGAGTATGCCTCTTGATATACAGGCGTAGGTACATATTTATTAATAAAACGATACATGAATATAAGTAATTTAACACTTCCTGATTGCCGTGTAGTAAAACTATGTCATTGAATCAACATCGTGAAAAAATAATGTTTTCCAAGCCGCTAGGTAAATAGATCTTGACACTGAGAAAGCAACGCGTGTTTTCATTTTTTTAATTATTAGTTTTACTTTTAGAAGCGACAGATACAAACATAAACATAGATATAAACATATACTAAGATCAACAGATTTATACTATGCAAAATAAGATGACTATTTGTTTTCAAGATGTTAGCTAAATAATAAAAAATGTATTAAAGGTCACAGATAATAATATAGGCTGAATAAAAAATGTTTCTTGAACCATTTTATTTATTTAAAAAAATACAACGTTTCAACTAGTGAGTATCTCCAACCGTCTTCAGGTGAATGTTGTATACCAGTAATAAAGTAAAAGTAATAGTTTTTTGCTTTCTACTGCTGGGGTTATGGATGTGTATGGATGTATGTTATTTTTTAAAGAAACGCTCACAAGGCTACATACTTCTTTATTTTGCAGAATGTGGGAGGTAGTGGATGAAAATTTGCAAAAAACATTCGACACAGCAAACATGATAAGGCATTAAACTGGACAAGATTTTTGAAGCATTGACATTAAATCTCTATAAAAAGCCATATGTGCATTACCCTGTGCTTGTTTTTCCAATTAGGCTGATAAAATAATTATTTTATTGAAAAAGTTCCGGCATGGAACTCCGTTTGCAAAAACCCCATTCGCTCTTAACCGATATTCACAACAAAACCTCACTTGGGGCTACTAATTTAAAGCAATTAGTGTCATCCTATTAATATTTACTGGGTTAAGATGCTCAACTGTCTAATTATAACCGAAACCAAAGATCCGTTGACTCAAAAGTTAAAAAACGAATAATTTGACTCTTAATATGTATGTAGATTGCAATGTAAGTACACTGAACAAGAAACATAAGCAAATCCTGAATGACCACTTAATTTAAGGCTGAACGTAAACCAACCGAAAGCGCCATTACTATCAAAACGGTAGTGTAGTGTGGCCTATGACCCAGTACTGCATGAAGGATGATACTTCAAGAATCTGAAGTAATTAGTTGAAAACCTTAATGAATGTGCACGAAATATCAAGAACCTCTATATATAGGGTGATGCAAATCTGATTTCGCAAAATGTAAGGGTTCATTCTTTTATCTTGTATGCCCATACTCTGGTATGACTAAAAATTTAAATTCGTTTAGTTTTAAAACTTTAATAAAAGTAATAAGATACCAAATTTTTCAGTAAGTTTTCTCGATCGATAAGAAAACATGATTTTATGGTTGAAATACATTTTGTTATTAAATATAATCTTATTGAACTTTTCTACACTTGTTCCAGTAATCTTCTAATTTATGGACTCCATCCCTGAAGTGACAATCCTAAAGGCTATCGAAATACGCTTCCACGGCTGCTATTCCCTTCTTCGTTCGATAAAAAAAACGTCTTTCACGCACGATTTTTTGGGAATGTAAGAATATTCAGAAGTCAGATGAAGCAAAATCTGGCGAATGTTGCAGAATTCCTACTTGTTTATTCGATAGTATATTTTTTTTATCCAGCTGGCCGAAAAGGTTACAATAATGATCTAAAATTATTCTTTTACCAGTCTGGAGGTAATCCACGAAAAAAAAAATCGTTTGCATCTCAAAACACTGCTCTTGACAGTCCACGAAGGCTTAAAGCCTACGTACTAACATACCGTGGGTGTCTTAGGAGCAGAAGTATTGGGTTCCTTAGGCTCTTCTTTTAATTTAGGATCCTGGTGGTAGACCCAAGTCTCATAATGACAAAACGACGCAAAAATTCTTTTTTATTCTCTCAAAAATGCCACAAACATTGCTGAAAAAAATTGAATTTCAATGTATTTTTGTCCTACTGATAGCAAATGCGGCACGCATTGTGCGCACAGCTTTCTAGAACTCAAAACTACGCATTCCTTAAAAAAATCATAAACCACCCGGATATTTTTTTTTTTTTTCATTTTTTCTCATTTTAGAAATATTGGGTTTATCTATAACGAACATTAACCAAATTAATTCATTTTTTTTTCTATTCCTAATGCAGTTTTGTTAGATTTTCAATCTTTTTAAAAGCACTTGACGTCCATTCTTCTAGCGAGATCTTGAGAATCCCCAATTTTGAAGAATAAATTTTAAATAACCCTGTACATTAAAATTAAGCTCTTCCTTTTTCTTCTACTCGACTTTGCGTTTACCAACAGCGAATAATACAACAAATAGATAGCTGTTTACCTAATCTTATTTTGCCTTTAAAACAAAGACTCCATCTTAAGATAATTTTCTATATAAGAAGCAATTCAAAAATAAATTCTATTTAACAGGATAATGGGTCTGATTAAGTCAGATACGCTATTTTCTGAAATAGCACAAGGAGGAAGTAATTATACTTACTACACTTAAAACCTACTATGTTAGTAGTTTCCACTTGAAAGTCGGAGTTTTAAGTGCATATCACACCAACACTTGATTTATCTTGGGAATATTTGAACGGAAATGTACTTCTAAGACGATTGCTTCTTTTAACGGTCAACATTTACATAAATGCCAAAATGTTATTACTATACATACACCTACTACGTGGAAAACATCACAGGACTGGTTTGCTTTCCCCTATTGAATATTAATTAATCTAATAGAGTTTTGCAATTAAAAAGAAAAAAGAACACCCCTCTGCCACACTCTAGCATACGTCCGTTTGTCTGTCTGTCACAAGCGTTTTTCTTTAAAACGTAAAAATTTTAAGCCCTTAAGCCATCTAACTTCTGATCATTAAAAGAATAATTCTTGGATCAAATGGAATAACGTTCGATTGGTATTATTTAGATACATCCTTTCTTTTTAAATATATTAAATTTGTTAACGATTTAAGCCCTGAAGCAGTATTTAAAAATTTAATCTAGGTTATTGTCAATTTTTAAAATGGACCAGTTAGCAATTTTATTTAATTTTTTATCAATAAAACAATAACCTGATCTAGATGGATTAACAATAGGTTAGTATCTTCTAGATACATCCTTTCTCTGTGTATATTTTAAATTAGAAGGCAGCATAAGTCCTAAAACGATAGTTGGGAATTTGTTTGTAGGTTGATGTCAGTTTTTGAAAGAATCCCAGATATCTAATTTCTAATCAGTAAAATAAATATTTGCTTTGCATATAGGCCACCGATAGATTAGTTTCGTCTAGAAACATCCTTTGTCTACAAATATTTCAAATTTAAAGACAATAAAAACGCTTAAGAGATAGTTAGGCATTTATATTTAGGTTGGTGTCAGTTTTTGACAAAGTTCTAGGTATTATCTTATATCCAAATGGACGATTTTGGTCTATACCTAATACCCAATAAACCTAATATCGTTCTCCTTGATAAAAGGAATAACTCTATATATGTGATTAAGTTCTCCGCCCCAACGGAAACAAACGTGTATATAAAGGAACGGGAGAAACAAGCCAAATATCAAGATCTTCTTGGCGAGCTTCGGAGTATAACGTGCGATTGGTTATCCTGAAGTGTATTCCCGCATGACAACATGCACCCAAACAACTGGCGATGAAAATGCAGAAATCTGTTGTCCTTGGATCCCTTCGTTTACTGAGGCAAATGAATTTGGCCGAAGATCACTGACCAAGCGGACGCGAGGAGTGGTCTTCGATACGGATGGCCTTCCTCATGACGCCCTATGGGGTCGGAGCTATAGGATACGTCATGTCGGATCTTTGTAAATAATTTTCATCGTTACTATTATTATTATTATAAGTATTAACAGTAAGAAAGTAACGCTAAAACAGCATCTGACATTAAGATTAAAATTTTGAAGCATGAATATATACATTAAATACCGCATTATTCAAAAAGCTTGTAGTTGCATTAAAAGAAGCTTAAGATATTACAGGGAAATATTTATAAATTGCAGGTAAAATGTTAACACGAGCTCAGGATGCTAAGTTTACGTTTCCTATAAATTTAGATTCCAGATAGTACAAGAATATTTCAGTAGCGTAGAAAAACATTTTAGGTAAATTGTAGGTAAATACTGAGTTCTTTAAGTTTCTTTTTATTTAGGAACAATCCACGAATGCCTAAAGCCCAACTTTAAACGGCAAACGTGCGGTGCATGTCTAAGGTAAAGTAAGAGGCAGCTTATTCTAGCTAGATATCTCTATTTTGGTATTAGATTTAGCCCATTTTTTTAAAGACACATTGTTACATGCACCCGATGCGTATAATAAAAATGGTGTAACCCTATTCTCCAAAAAAAAATATTTTATTCTAACTGGTCGTCTTATTACATTTAATTTTAAACTAAATGTTTTATTTTAGATTGGTGTTTTAATCTTCCATAATACATCAAAAAGTGAATGTGTGCTTCCCAATAAAGAGATATGATGAAGGCCCACCCAGGCCAAAACGTCGTCTTAAATCATTTTAATAAAATAAAAATTGCTTACTAAGCAATTATATATATATATATATATATATATATATATATATATATATATATATATATATATATATATATATATATATATATATATATATATATATATATATATATATATATATATATATATATATATATATATATATATATATATATATATATATATATTTATATATAAGTATACATAAAGCAGTACTTTGTAAACAGGTTTCCATATGAAATAAATAAAATATTTCCTGTAATATATTCATAAAACTCCGTCGATGTAATACTCTAGTTTCACTAAAAATGCATAAGATAGTCCGATGGTTAATTACTACACTTTAAAATATTATGCTTAAACGGATACCGGTTTTGCTCTGCAAATGACACGATGCACATAAAATATCATCTCTTCGAAATGCAAATTTAGACGAAAATATGTAGCAAATGATTTATCTTTGCTCCCGCAGCGTATTACACTGTTCTGCATAAAACTTTTCCCCTATAAACTAATATGTTATTTTGATAATTTATAGCTATGTAAACCTTACGCTGACCTGTAAATTGTCGTATCCCATACAAAATCTAGAGAATATCAACATGATATTTCAGCCTTTTCTGTAAACACACCGAGTGGCGACTACTTACTGGGTCTTTGAAGACAAGTCTAAAGGCAGATTTATTGTTTATTAAAAACAAACAGCCATCTATTTCAGTAGGTCATACTGAAAATGCCAAAGAAACATACGGAAATATGCATATATTACTTTAAAGCATAAAATATGAAGACCATAAATGAAATATCTAGTCCTATTAAAAAATTGTTGCACTAATTACAGAATTGCAGAACGGCTACACCAAACGTTTTTATGGGAATGGTACAGCAGGGCCAGAAAACAATATTAAGTCGTTACATAACTAATGTAGTAATGCGGCAGCAAAGAAAACGTCAACCAGAAGCACCTAGTGTGAAAAAAATTAACTTTCCATACCACAATGAAACCATTCGCAGAATAACATTTTTATCATCACCCTTATTATCTCCACCAAATAAAATTGGTGATGATGACTATCGTAAATTATTATCACCACCACATTCAAATTAATCGATTACATCATAACCAACGATATATTACAAACCAAAGGGTAGAGAATCAAAACAAATTGTCAAAAATATATAAAAGATTTATTTAAAACCATCTTTATACGATACTACCTATGGAATATATAAATTAAATAAAAATACTTTAAACATGAGTAGGTTGATAGTACGTTTTAAAAATGGAAAGGTGTCATTTTATGACAATAGAAAAAAACACCCATATTAGGTTAAGAGAGCATGTTATCATAACATCATAACATATCATGAACATAAAAATTATTTTAAAAAATTAATTGCAACAGAAGCCGCACACAAAAGTTACGACTCAGAGAAACGAAATAGCAAAAGTCTACAAACATAATAAAACCTTTATTGACAGAAAGTAAATTAGCTAGTACAATTGGACGACAAAAAAGGGTATAAGTGTAAAATTTTACCTACCATTAACAAAACGTCTATCTTCCAAAAAATCCATATATGTCTATTGGAATATTTCCAGATAATTCGTAGAACAAATACAATTGTTGGTTAATTCCAAAATGGCAGGTCATACTGAACACGACAATAAAATTATTTCGATCATAGAGGAACTTCGGAAAGAGGGAATTATTTATTAGGATATGTGTGATTATTTTCTTCAGTAGCTAACGAAACATTACCCATAGGACGACAAAAAAATAAATTTAGCGTAAACGCACATTAATTGAAAGACCAATGGCAGATTGATTAGCCAGAAATGCAGCAATATGATGACGAAAACGATGGATATCGCTATATACTTGTATGGATTAATTGTGACTCTAAATATGTGTACACACAGGCGATCAAAAACAAGACTGGAAATGAATTCATTCAGGCAATGAAAAATAATATTAAAGAGGCTAAATACACACCAGATAACGTAGAAAGGGCAAAAAAATATATAATAAACATTTCCAAGCACACAAAAGCAGCATTTCTTAAAAGCGTCGTACGGACATTAAAAAATATTTTATAAAAACAATTTTTAATGGGACGATCATACACATGGATAAACATTTTAAAATCCATTACAAAAACGTTTAATAGCGCTAAACATCGCACTACTGGGATAAGACCGATTGATGTAAAACCACCCACCCAGATTAATGCATATAATTTTATTAAAGTCAAAGGAAAAAAAGTTTAAATTTCGTCGTTTGTCTAATATTTTTGTATAAGATATTCAATAAAGGTTATACGCCATCATGCTCGACAGAGCTATTCAAAATAGCGAAAGTTAATATTACAAATCCGTCAACCTATCTGGAGTCTACAGATGATCAACCAATTATGGTAGAAAAAGTACTTCGTCGACGTACAGCCCCGGGAGTTAAATCAAGTAATTTTTTACGATGTTGATAAGGTTTCTCTACTTTATTAATCGTATTATTAATATTATCTAAAGCTTCTTTAGAAACGTTCATAGATAAAAATGTATTATTTAATATAAAAGAAATACTAATTTAAAAAAGCACTTCCACAAATCACGTAACAGACACCCATTTAATATAACAACAGCACAGATGCCTGGTGGATTGGGTCTTTTGTTTACTAAAATCCTGCTTTTTTTACAATGCAATAAACCCCCACCACCACGACCACAACTAATAATATTAAGAAAGTCAAGGACATGAACAAACAGTTAGTGGACAGATATTATATGGCCGGCACACTATCAAAGTCAAAATATTAACCACACCACCACCTGCGCCATCAAGTCAAGGTCAAGGTAAAACATCTGGTCACATACCTGGGCTGTTGTGGGGGACTCCTGAGCATAAATTCCCAATCTACTGGCGTAGACTGCTTTTAAAAGGTAATCAAAAAATTGGAAAACCACACGGACTAATAAGGCTCATCTTTACAGACGTTAAACTACGATTTTCCTGGAAGGAACATGAAGGAACTTTTGTGTTCTATGTTGCTGTTGCTCAAAATGTTCCCCAAGTTCCTCAAAGTTCTAAAATTAATTCCCAATCTTGTTTCGACAGCAACTGTTGCATGTTTACGGTGTTGCTGGGTTTCCAGTTTAGCGGTAAACTTCAAAAAAGAAATTCAAAGCGACAACAGGGAACAAACATATTTGTTTTCTAAAGTGGAAGCTCAAGATACTACAGCTTATGGGTAGTAACTTTATTTTTATCTCTTTACAGAGTGCGGATTGACATTGAATATGTCATTGCAGGGAATCATAGTGTGAGTAATCGCTCCATTGGTAAAATGGCTTGTCTATATGTTGACATCTTCTTTCACCTATTTTGGGGTAATTCAACATAATGATATCTCTAAATCGGTGCTGGACATTCATCGAAATTTAGCACTACTATTATTTATATTATTTTTCTATGATGGTTTCGTCATTTTAATGCATTGGTAGGTGCATGCCACCATATTCACTTCTATCAGAACTTGGTTTCACCCAATATTTATTTTTCTTTTCTTTTGCGATAACACTAGGCACGCTGCCTATATTTATCATCTTGATCAATGTTTATCAACCGCGGTGGAAACATAACTAAAAGTTGCTCTAAGTTACAAAACATTAAAAAGTTCTGTCGAATTACATTTGTTGCTTTCAAGTTTCTAAATTCACAAACAAGAGGAAACACAAAGCAACAAAAATGTTGCTAAATGTTGCTATTTGTTCCTCCGGTGGAAACGTAGCTTTAGTTTGTAATATGACATTAAATCTTTATTCCCATTTGGAATTTTTTCCTAACAATGTATGTGCAGTTTCAGCAAATTGGTCAAATGGAGAAGCGGATAGTGGAAAATGGAACCCAAACATCTTTGCGGACTAATGTTCGACTTATTTTTTTTATTCTTTTATCATTTTTTTAATAAAAAATTACGTATATTTAGTAAATAAAGTAATTATTTTAATTGATTTTTTTTTAATTTTTTGAAAATTTACTTGATCGTTTATGATTTGATTTTCTTACATTTTATATTCTTCTCCTCTTCTCTAAAAACCTATAACTGGCGGGTATAAACTGAGCTTATATTATGTAAATTTAACATATTACAGTAGATACAAGAAAAAAAATCAGGGAGCGTTAAAAAATAATGCAGAAGAGTGTTATTAAACATAAATGATATTTTAATTTTAAACTACGAAAGCCTTGGGCCTCTATCACCTACTGGTGTTACTAAATAATATATATACCGTATAATACGTAATTTGATTAAATAAAAAAAATACAATAGCTGGTAATTAGGAATGAATGTTAAGTCCCTAATAACATGGCTAAACAAATAATTATTATTATACAAGCACGATCAAGCTTTAGATTCGCGTTGAACAGTTAGTTATTCGAAAGACAGGCGTTAAAAATGAAAAGACGCATCATTTAGGACGTTTATGTTCAACATTAATAACAACGTTGTGTCAGGATGCTACTATTTTTAATCGGATTTTCAATCTTAACTGTAAGTTGAACTGTCATACCAACACGGGTTGCCTTAAAGGTCTTATGTTTCTACTACATTTAACATTATGTGCATACTATTATAAATAATAATTCACGTGCAGCATTTAAAATGATCGTGCATGCGAAATGAGCCGAGGAAGATAATGTTACAACTATATTGTGGCTGGGAAAAAGCTATTTACAAGATATAAAAGATAATGTGAGATAGTGCCCGTGAATGCAACTAGATGAAACGAATATTACCATAATTATATTTTTTTTACAAAAAAGAGTAAATGTCTTTCTCTTAATTATTACTGACAATACTCTCTTCCTTTAGTTCTTTTTGTGAAGCAATAAAAAAATTTATCCATTCCCAAACTTTAAAGTACCTGGGAAAACACAAAATTACATATGATAAACAATGCGGATTCCACCACAAAAAATTTACGGCTGATCTTTTTTTAGTTGCTTCAAATAGCTAGAACAATCGCTTTAGTTTTTTGGTGAATTTTAGATCGTTGCTCTTGACAGATCTCATGCTTCTAACCAGAACTAATATGATGCCCTGCTTGGGCTTGGCTCTTGTTTTCTTTCTAATCGACGTGTAATTCTTTATTATGGATGATTACTCTTTTTCCCTCCTTTAAATGATTGCTGGGGTACCCCAATCTTCAGTACTGGCATTAATTCCACTTCTTTACACCAATGATCTTCTTTCATTTAGAATTAACTGCACTCATACTTTAGCTAATTATAGTATTCTTAACTCCATTATTCAGTTTCTTAAGGTGATTTAAAAAATAAGCGTAGGGTAATGCAGATATCTCACCAAAAATTTTGGCCTGTACAATGTCTTAAAGACACAATAATGTTGGCTGTCGCGAAAAAAGTCGGCCAATACTCATTCTTTACTTATAAGTGGTCAAGTTCTCCAGAATAAAGCAGTGATTTAACCTCGAAGGCATTACTTTGAAAAATAACCTTAATTGGCATAAACACATTTATAGCTACAGTCACTTTCGAAAGCTCAGATTCCTCTTTGAAGCCAGAAAGTATTTCTTCCCCTCTAATCTGTACACAATGGTCCAGTAATAAAGAAAACAAGGAGGACGTAACAAAGAAGATTTAAAGTCCGACCCAACAATAGAATGATTGGAGGATACCAGTATCATAGGAAATTAAAAAACAGGGGTAACCAACAGATACTTTTCTAAAAAAAACTTAAGATACGCATAAAATTAACTGGAAAAAAGAAAAAAAAGTCAAAAAAAAGGTTAGATTATTAGTTGCAGATTGACGAACTATGAAGTTGTTACGAACGCTGAGCCAACGCCGCGCCAGTGCCAAAGTCCAACGATGTTATCTTTTACGCAGAATTTCGCGTCAACGCAGTACTAACATACTGTGGGTGTTTTAAGTAAAGTGACAGGCGGTTTATTAATGCAGTTCTTAAAGATTTGGAAGTTTGGAGGTGGAGGAAAAACCTCTGCAGGCAGCCAGTTTTGAATCTCAGACACTGTAGGCATAAAGAAGCATTCAGAGTGTGTACTTGGTGGTATCTCCATACTGACTATAAAATGATGCAGGCAACTTCGTATTGTCCTGCTGGAAACTGCACGGTGAAAAATTTTACTGGCTAATTATTCAAAGCAAAAGCGGTGGAAATTTCTTAATAAGAGGGACAGACATCTAGAGCTTGGTGGGCAAAGGAAGGATGCTTGCTTGTAAGAGTAAAGTCATTAATAAAGCGAACTGCCCCTTCCAAAATGGAATTCAGAATGTTAAGAGTTATGAAAACCATTCCCCAGACATGTAAACAACACTCTAAGCATATAAATACAAAGTGTACAGGTCAGTAGGAGAGAAAAACTTTTTGACTCCACAAAAAAGTGGAAGCTTTTAGGAAACTGTTAGTTGTAGCTATAAGTGTGATGCTTTTTGAGGTCATTTTTCGGTTTAAGACACTCCCTGAATTTCTCCTAGGAGATTTTTTTTCTTATTTGAGTTTTTAATTGATTTCTCAGGAACTTCTCCGAATTCTCCGTTCATTTGGGCTTTTTAAAGGCTGGCAGTGGATTTTTGTGTGTATAAACGTTTTACTTTTAAATTTTATGATGGCATACTGCATAAATATCTTTAAATATTTTTTATTGTACTTATGCGGCGAATCTAGAAGTCAATTATCAAATAAATTGTTCTAACAGTATTTAAATATTAAAAGCCTGGGATTCAATTTTAGCTAGATAATTTTACCAGTTTAGTTGGTAGTGCTTTATTTACGCACGGAACGCAATATCTTCGGTAAAATTAGGTTTCCATACACGTGACCTTTATAAAATGATGTGTGAAATATTTTCGTTATTTCTTCAAGCATAATGTTTTCTTATTTTACGTTTACTAGTATTTCTTTATAACCAAGAAAATTACTATGATTTGATCAAATTGGAAATTGCCTTTGAGTTATACCGATATACAATACATATATACACGAAGAATGCCTAGAGTCTGAAATAACAATTTAACAAATTGATTTATCATAGTGAATATTGAACATGCAATGCTTTGCCTAAGTCTGCGGTAAAAACTATTGTTTTTTGCGTATTTTCACACCACGTGAAACCCATGACAATCTAATGTAAATAATGCATAAATAGGAAGAAAAAATTGGTACATCCTGAATATAATTAAAGTAAAAGTTCGGTATTGACTTAAACCATTGATTGTCCAAATAAAGCTCTTAATGTAATAAACTTAATGAAACCTACATTATGTATTATGCATTTTTCATCCTAAATTTTAAAGCGTTTGCCAACTGTTATCTTATTAGTTTTAAAACAGAAAATTCTTTAAATTTGCCAATAAAAATGGCAATCATTGACACAATAGATAGTGCAGTATTGTGAATGCGTAAATAATGTTTGCTATTTTAAAAGCTTGCTCACGGACAGCAGTTTATAGTTCCTAAAGACCAGTAACGCATGTACTGGGATTTTGAAAACCAACATACAAGGAGGGTTTAAATATTGCATCTATATGTACAAACTCACAACACACAATTTTGAGCCGCGCAATTCCTCTTTTAACGGGCTAAAAAGATGAAAATCACATGGTGATAGAACCGGACTATGGAGAGGATGTGGACCTTTGAATGCATTTTTTTGAGGACATTTGTAGTCACTTAAACAGTATGAGATCGGGCCTTAAAATACAGCAAAATGACACGCTTGATTAAACGGTTTAACTATTTGAGTAAACCAGAATAATAAGGGACATTAATGTTCCGTAGTTTTCTAAAGAATCAGTCAAAGCAACACCCTCGCTGTCCCAAAAGACGGTACGGTGGCCATTACTTGCTTCTTTCGGTTTTAGGAAGTTTAAGTAGCGCCACTCTAGACTTTATCTTTTTGATTCTGGCGTAAAATAATAAACTCAGATTTCTATGTAGGTGAATAAGGGATTGTTAAAATGCATCACCTTTATACTGATATGGCCTGTTAAAGGTACTCATCTTGCACAAACTTTTCAGTAATGCAGATGGAAATGGATTATTTTCTCGATGCTACCATCTCTAATTTATAATGGTTATAACATTTTAAAGAGGAAATGCTTTTTCTAGCAAAAATAAGAACGTTTATCAGGTCACTGTTGGTTTTTCTTATCAAAGTTTTCACGTGCCACCATTATACAGCTCTTAAAACTTCTTACATCAATCAAACACTAGGTTTTGGTAAGGGGGATTCCACGTGTGGTGCTTAAAGTATTTGCCAAATATCACTTGGATTGGCATCTTCATTCATAAGAAATCTAACTACTATACATTGCGCGACGGAAACATGAACAGCCTGCTGTTATAATCTAAAAACAATAGTTTTTGAATGCTATTCTAGTAGATAAACTGCAAGAATTTTAAACGAAACACACTCTACTGAGAATAAAATGTGAAGCTCCAATGTATTAACCGTAATAAAGTGGTATGCCATTGTTGCTTTATTAAATTCTATGTAATAAACAACACACTTTGAAGATTTATTATGTACAATTGTAATTCACTTTGTATTTTATTATCAACTGTATTGTCATTTCAAAAAAGTGGACAGAGTACAGATAGCGGGGAAAGGTTGGTTTAAGAAGTAATCAGCTGGAAATGTTTTTTGCTCCATTACCTACCCATGATGATAACAGGGTTAGAAAATTATAAACTTTTTTAAAACGGCACAGATAGGGAGAGATGCTTTTACTCTTGCATTTATGTAATTACATAATTTTAATATAAGTTATTTTTTGGATAGATTTATTAAGCAAACATTAATACTTCAATATTTCTCCTATTATTCCCTTTATTTTGTAAAAAAACCCATGAAATTTTTACATATTATGCATTATTGTGCGAAATAAACGAACTTCTTGAGATCAAGCGAATCATAGAGAAATATGTAATAAATTAGTTTTGCTGCGCCTCTACCTGCAATTGCGTCGCTAGCAACATTAGAATTTTTTTCGTGATACTTAAAATGACTTGCAGTTACCAGTCATCGAACGTAATGTGATGAGTGTTTTTACTTGTCAGATTACACTTAAAGTAATTCTGCTTTTAAAAAATTGTCTGAAGCTAGAAATACTCGTTTAAACACGGTATGTATAAAAGTGGAAGCAAAAGAAAATGTATATGGTCAACTTTTAATAGAAAAAATGTTAAAAATCACAATACAACGCAACTTTAAAATATGAGATTTTAGCTTTATGTGATTTGTTTGTAAACTTCTTTAAATAAAAAAAAATCATGATCAGTACGCCTGTTATTCACAAACAGTTTGCATTCTGATTTTCTGAATTTAAATTCGTGCACGTTGTAGATTGAGCCGTGAAAAATAATTTCCGAGAAATTACCAAATGTAGATCATGTTTTTTAGAATTTTACTGTAATAAGGGTAAATTATCTTTTTTTGGGTCACGAAAGTCTAATCTATGGTTAAAGACAAATCTCTTTCTGGAGTATTATTATCTTTTTTTAGCAATGTTTCAACAATCTTTTTTTTTTAAACCTTTATTTAATATTAAATTTGTGCACGTTAATTGCATATATGATCAAGCAGTAAAAAATACTTTCCGAGAAATTACCAAATTTAGATCTTGTTTTTTATAATTTTACCGTAATAAGTTAAATCATTTTTTTGGGCCACGAAAGTTTTTATTAATTTTAATAACTTATAGCTTAATATCAGGCGACAAATTATAGAGATAATTTGGAACAGGTTCGACTGTGACATTGCGTTTTTTTAATCTTTACCGTGAGGCTTTGCCAGGCTTAAGTTATCTTACGTGTACCCTGTGGTTAACCTTACTTCCATATCTGTCTCTTTTGCCTTATATCGGAATAGCTCAGCTGTGGTGCCGGTGATCGATAGAACGCCATATGAGTAGAACACCGGGTCGGTATACATAGACTCTTTTGCTTTAAACACTTATTTATGTCATATGCCTGCAGGTGTCGCAAATTCGGTCAACATTGTCTAGTTTGCGAAAGATATTGGAAGTCATTATTCTTTCAGTTTTCAGTCAATGACTCTTACAGTAGTAAAAAACAATATGTACACTTCATTCACTCTTCAAATTAATGATTCCGTCGTTACGTATGCTCATACTGGTTCTTTAATGAGGCCCTGGTGCATAAAAAAAACCATAAAAATTAAAACACGGTTTCAGTGTGATGTAGCATTGCCAATGCTACTCATATAAAGTTAACTTGTTGACTAATTATATTGCCTGTGATCTAGTGCTTATTAGCGTATTATACGATATAAACGAAATCGACTGTTCCTAAGTTATTAATTAAATAAATTAGTCAGTGGACTGTTTTATGTAATTCGACAGAAAGAGAAATTATAACAAATTTTTTAATGAAGGTTTTATCAAGCCGCAACATTCCTTTTTAATCAACCATTAACAATGGCGGCATACATCTTGCGCAAAATTATTTTATGTTTATTTTTTCGTGTGGGATATAATATCCAACACGTTTTTTTTAAATGCCTATAAACTCGGCAATTTCACGTACCTCAACCCGTCGGTCGTCTATCACCATATAATTTATTTTTTGATTATTTTCTGGAGTTATTGCACTTTTGGACGTCATTAACACGGATTACACTGGTCAACATTTGATCTACGCGGGAACGCCGGAAGCGGTTAGGTGCAACTAGGGTTTTTGGGGTCGCTGATTACGATGAGAGGGTCGGTAAACCTCCAACAGGTCAGGTTCAAGGTCATTTATAGGTCAAGTGATGAAAAAATTATTGGAAAAATTTATGCATATGTTTTTGAGGTCGCTGAATACGAATTCGGCGTGTATCTACCGTTTGGATCTATCTATATGCATGAATTTTTCGTTATTTTCCCTGTGCTTTTTTCTTTACTTGACCTTTAAATGACCTTGAACCTGACCTGACAAAGGTTAACTGACCTCAAAATCCGATTTGCCGACTTCGAAAACAAATGCACGAATTTTTTTAGATTTTTCGAATCGTACTTAACAATTTTATCCTAAAAACACTTCAAAATAATGACCTTGAATGACCTCTACGATAGATGTAAATAGACGCCGGATTCATTCCGCAACCGTGAAAACATATGCATGAATTTTTCCAGATTTTTCTTCACTTAACCTTTAAATGACCTTAAACCTGACGTGATGGAGGTTAACCGACCCTCTCATAGTAATTAGCGACCTCAAAAATCCTAGTAGCACCTAATCGCTTTCGGCGTTCCCGCGTAGATCAAATGTTAACCAGTGTTATCTTTGACGCTGGTACCAACAACTTAGCAGCCTATCGGTGTTAGTCACCGGCGGTCATATCCTATGACTAAGGGGGGGGAGGCATGGGTAACCCACAGGCGTAAGACCAACGGGAGGTTTAGGGTGAAATAAAATCTAAATTAGAAGGATCGTAGCAAAAGCTAAATCTTAATGTTGAACTGTGAAAAAAATTGTGTAAAATAAATAATGGTAATTGTCTCGAAAGTTGCTTCCTCTCCGATTTTGACCATATTTGGTATACGGGGGTTTCTTGGGACGCTGATTACTGATTACATGCAAAAAATTTTTTTCGGCTACGTTTCGTTTTCGAGATATTTATCATCAAAGTTGAAAATCAAACTAACCTCATTTTCACTATATTCCCCCTTCTTTTTGTACACAATTCTTAATTCTCCTAGAAAACATTTTTCCAGCATTCTTAAATCATAGCTTTCAAAAAAAGACACAATTTTTTTTGAAAATACTTAACAGCTTGCTCCAAAGCAAGTTTATCGCTAGAAATTCCTTTTTACTGGAACGCACAGACCAAAGTTAAATAAATTTAGAGAGTCCTGTTCAAATAGGATTTTAATATTTGTGTTTGGGTGAGGTATGTAGGAAACTACGTACCTTATTACTTGTGTAAGATGGCGATTATTTTATTTTTTATTTTATAGGTACAGGTAGTCTATTTTGTATTTCTTTATTTTGCTGTCAAATTGCTTAGGGGGCCATGGGGGCCATGCCCCTCCCCCTATGACCGCCAGTGGTGTTAGTCTGTTAGCAACAAAGAAGTCAGGATACTTCAGTTAGCGAGTTTGCAAAATTTTTGTAATAAAAATACCAGTTTTTGTTACTGACTTTGAGCTAAACTTTTATTAAATCTATTAAGTATTATTCAAGGACATTTATTATTAAACTGAACAATCAGAACACGTAGATATTTTGAACTTTGGTGCAATTTTTGTCTTTTCGTAAACGCACCCCTGTTGCTATTTTGCATTTCTTTAAGTATTTAGCCATAATTTCTGCCCCGTACAATAGTAATAAAATGCATTTCATAACATAAAAAAAATAGTAACATAAAAGAAATATAATTAAATTCAGCGCAATGGCTGATAGATTGAGATACTTTTTTGTGTTGCACAACATCAACAACAAAGTTCATTCTTGCTTATATCATCAGATGTTATGGAATTTTAATAGCTTTAGAATGATTCTACATTATGGCCAATAGCTACCTTTTGGTTCCTGTATAATATCAAAAAAATTCAGTATGCTTTCGTTATGTTTATAATGACAAAACAAACCTCACTGTGAAGATAGTAATTAGTGAAAAACGTGATAAAACGTGATGGCACGATTCTAAAGTTTATGATAAAAGCAACAAGGAGGTTTTAATTATTGCCTGCATTCAGTGGTACTGTTAATAATAAATCAGTAATTCCTAGGTAGCTATTGTGCTGCTTTATACCCGCCGGGCCAAATTTATACGTTATAAAGACATCCATTAGCCGATTTTTGCTTTTGAGAATTAAAGTATAAATCAGATAACTTAAACTTATTAAACTTATTAAATAATTCGACATCAAAAAACATCGATGTTGAACAAAGATAAAAGATAGAAGTATCCCGGGTGATCCAGAAGAGGCTCACCTTCTTTTTTCTGCATTTTTCTAGATAGAAAAATGAAACTTGGGGATATCATATAATGTTAAATTTAACGTTTTTTGACAAGTCACGTGACTTCCGACGACTTCCCATTTCATCGGAAACGGCCTAAGCTTTCGACTTTCAAATAAGCCTCCCTGTATTTTTTTACATCAAACTAATATTTTGATGCCAATTAATTTTACAAAAGTAAAAACACCCTTTAAATGCTTTACGTTAATTTGATCGAGTTTTGAAATTCCAAAATCTTGTATAGATGTATATAATATATACATCAAAGACACAATCATGTTGGCTGGCGCCAATATCTGCCAATTTTCATGCCATACATATAAGCCAGGAGGTTTTGCAGTACAAAAATCATTTAATCTTGACGGCGTTACTATTGACAATTACCTAAACTACAGCCAAAACAGCTTTCAGAAAGCTATAAATATATTTGTACGTTTTTAATTATTTCTTTTTTTACTTTCTTGTTTATACTAATAAGTATCAAACTTGACTTTTTTTACATTTCCATCATTGAGTCTAAAGAAAGCGAATGCATTTTATAGGGAAAGTTTGGAAAAACATCTTTTTTACTTTTTATTCGTTTTAATTAATTTTTATCAAATTTTCGTCATTCTATCAAACTGTCCTTTAAAATGATCCTAAATACTTCTTCATTAAAAAGAGGCGTTAGAAAATTCATTTATGGAAATTAACTAGGAAATGCAAGTTAATATATTTATCTGTAAAATTAAAGTTACTTGTAACCATAATGATTAATTCTTCAGGTAAGACATGATAAAATGGCATCTTAATTATTACTCAACTAATGAATTTATTATTTTTTAATTGCTATTCTTGCAAATTTATTTAAATAAATTTAAATGTATTATAAAGTATTATAAAAGTCCGTTTATATCAGAAGTAACGCAAGCTAGTGTCAACTTGTTTGACAAACGAGATGTTAGGAAGACATAACAGCAACTAAAGATGTTTTCAAACCATTTAAATGCCAGTAACCTCAAGTACTAATGTATAATTTTGTTTTATGTAAATAGTGAAGTCCATTTCTTTTAACGCGAAACATAGGGTTTTATATGGTAAATATTTAAACTTCTGTTAAAAATATGTCTTCTAAACCAATATTAGTAAATCTTGAAATCAGTGAAATTTTAAACCTAAGAAATACATTACAGTACACTTCGTGTAAAATAATATACAGGGTGATTACTAAATATCATCAAAAATAACTTTAAACGTATTTTTAACATCGTCCTAAATCCTAATTTTCAAGGTTGGTCAGTTGGTTGGTTGGTTTAAGCGGAGTTGTTCACGTACCCATATTTGTACTGTAGCCTACTGGCTTTCCTCTCTTGTTATAGAAGCCCACTTCCCTTTATTGGGTCCATTAGATAGTGTAGATTTTCAAACACTATTAGCCCCAAAAAGTTTAACACTGGGGCGACAATGAAGCTGCACCAGTTTCAGATGACCTTGAGTTTGAGCAAAAATTTACTTCTAGTGTGTGTGGGAAAACTACACATGCACACTGTAAAAAATCAAAATGGCCTCGTTTAATTACACTCACGACGTTAAGTTTTGCGCTTGGCAATTGTCATCTTATCAAAAACTCGTGCCGCCCGATCTCCTATCCCTCGTGCGGAACTAACTGTACTAAGTGCAATAAGTGCCGCTCCGACTTCCCAATAGATTACGAAAGCCTGCCCTACATTTACCAATGGCTTACAAAATTTGCCATAGTTCTACCCCAGTATCGAACTTTTCCCTCTAGGGATTTCGTTATACGTATCTTTTGTATATCTGTATGCACTGAATTTGTATATCATGTATGAGGCTTTTTCCTCTACCCAGAAAAGCCTACATACTATGGGGCCCATTTTCTGCAAGTGTTCCCTTAAATGACAGTGTTTTGCTAGCCTACTACTTGTCTCATCAGAGTGCATCCAAGAAGGAAAACCTCAGAAGTTAGTTTCTTAGAAAGGTCACCTCGCGTTGCTTTTGAATATCTCTGACCAGGTCACGCCTGCCAACGATCTAGATGTTGTTTTTTGGGACCACCTGTTTATTGTTGTTCTCGTCGCCTATTCTGATAGTCCAAGGACTGGCTCTGAGCAATTAAAATTTTTAGATAAACAGGCTTTTGCTTTCTCATTGCCTTTTATTTCCCAACGTCCAGGTACCCAGAAGAGTTCAACGGTGTTGTTCCGGGCGCAAGCATTAAGGTCGTGCAGGCAACCCATCGTGACCTTGGATGTAAAACGATGTGAATTCAAGACTTTCAAGGCAGCTAGACTGTCTGAGGGAATCCATATCTTTTGGTTATGATATTCCTTTCACATATTCTCCTAAGCACATGCCTGAATGGCATAGATTTTCGCCTGATATACTGTAGCTTGCTTTCCCAATGGAGAGCTTCTATGATCTCCGTTGATCTTGTTTAACCACATTTGCCAGAATGTTGTTTCCACGTCCTAGTAGTTTATATTCTGAAGACGCTGTTGATGGCTTTCGTTTTAATAAATATATCTTAAACCTAGGATAGTTTCCATAGCCATAGAAGGTGTGCTTCTTACGGCACTGGTTACACAAAGACATGCCGCTGCTTCCCGAAGATGTTTGGGTTATTGGAGTTTCCTGTATTTCTTCTGTTTGGTAAATTTACAAGGTGTCTAGAAGAAAAGACCTCTGCAGGCTGCAAGTTCCACAGTCTAGATAAGCTAGGGAGGTCTTGACAGACGGACTGTAAAAACATACATAAGGAACACGATGGGACACTTAAATTCGCTAATTCTTCGAAGTAGTAGTGGGAACGCTCGCCGGTCGGTGGGCGTGGACAAGAGCAGAAAGCTGTCTTATATAAGTGGGCTCATTAATAAAACGAGCAGTTTTTGTTGGATGGAATCTGAAATGCGTAGAGTTGAGGGTGACGCCATTTCCCAGACATGGGATTAGTATTCCAAGCAGGGTCTAATTTGGAATACATGCCGGCATAAAACTATCCTTATTAGCACTAGGTTATGTATATCAACGCAAAATTAAGGTTAAGCCCGTTTAATAAAATAAACATATCGACGTCAACCTCAGTTTACAAATAATTAATTTTAAATGGCAGCGTCGACTTCAACATTAACAAGTGCGCTAACGCCCACAAGTTTATAAATCAAGGGTTAAGGGTACATGGACTGACACAACATAAAAAAAGCAACACAGTGCAAACTCGTGGAGTTGTCTGAAAAGATATGGACTAAATTTAACGGTAAATTAATTCGCCATTGTTGCAGTAATAAAACAAGCAAAAACCAATAAAGGTTAAATGAAATGGAAATATGAGTAAAAAGTTATGGTGATGGGCAAAGTAAGGAGCAAAGAACTGAAAGTTTGAAATTTAATGCAATTTACATCTGATTTTGCCGCCAGGTAAGACGCCGTAAACGCTCGTTTGAAACGAGATTGTCGAACGATAATAAAGTTCGCTTTTGCAAAGTTCCCCATTTAAGTATTTGTTGTAGAAAGTCCATTGGCGTTCAGGTGAGTGTTGTTTCAACAATGACAACTGTAATAACTTTTATATCCCATGATATATGACATTTTTTCAGAAGACTCATTTAAAGGTTGGTCGAGTAAACACTTAATTTTGAGGCCAATCTGTATCCAAAATTTTTTCTTATGTGGTAAAGCTATTTGAAAGTTAGAAAGCAAGAAAATAATTTAAATTGTTGTAAGATCTCTTAATATATATCCTCCTTAGAAAATGACCATTGTTCAATAGTTACTTTTGACCCATAGACACAATAAAAGCCTACTGGGTTTAAATTAAAAAAATGGCTTGGTGTCAAAACTAGGCCAAACATTCAAAAAACATCGACCATTTTTGAAAACTTATAACTGGTGAACTGGGCATAGCAGCCTTACTCTTCAGGCAAATTTAAAAAACCTATTTCTAGTGTCTGACAAAATGTTTGGCCGAAAAATAGCCGAAGCCGAAGTTTTGTATCCAAGCGCCGAAAAGGAAGAAACAAAGTTATTACGATTTATTTGCGCGAAGGGAAAGATGGGTGGCAGGATACGCAAGGCCAACGAATCGTAGGACTTGCGTATCGGCTTGTTTCGACACTCTTCTGGCACATTTTTCTTTTTATGACCGTCAGCTAAATTGGGCTAATACTAAAATTGTATTTAACAACAATATACTAAAAACAATGTTTAATAATAATTTAGCTAAACACAAAATATTCCTCAGGATCCTAAATTAAAGACTTATACTGTATAAGTCATTATGATGATAAAAGCCATATCATTATAATGACTGATATATATTTGCAATAATATAGTGCAATTTATGTATATTAAGGCACAAAAATCACCCATTGTGGAAAAGTTATCTAAAAAATTATAGGTTTTTCGTTTTATACAACCTCCGATTAGTATATTTACGTAATTAAAACTCAATGTCACTGTTTGAAAATTTAGGAAAAATTGCCATTTTTTGACAGTCACTTTGAAAAAAATATATATTAAAATATATAATTATTAATATACACAAATTACTAAGGGATATTGGAAAATAATTTTTCGACCTCAAACTAGTATATTTAAGTAATTAGATCGCAAACTCTGTATTAATAACTACTATACTTAGACACCAGTACAGTATTACTCAGGCTGTAATACTTTGTGAATTGTTAGGATTTAAAAAAAAAAAGAAAAAAACAATCACTCACATGTTATTTAAATTGTGGACAAAAAGAAAAAAAAATGTCAGGTATGAACCTACTTAACAAATAAACCGTGTATCTTAATCCTAATCCGAGATTTTTGTCGAGATTTTCTTTGTCACAAGCTGTGTGTTAGTTTATCTACCATGAAATTATTTAATAAGAACGCCGTTCTGTTTTCCCAAAGCTATATTTATACACATATGTCGTACAAAAAATAATTCAAAATTGGCAATAAAAAATTAGAAGTCCAAATTTTGCAATCTAAAAGACGTTGCGTTATTGTAATAAAGTTGGCAATTTGTATTTTAGGATAAGTTTAAATATGAAAACGGCTTACACTTTTCTTCATAAAAATAAAAATTTTGTTAAACAAATGAGACTTTATGATGAAGCCTCTATACATACTGATGAACTCTGGGCTATCTGGGAGGCTTTGATCTATTGTCTAGAACAGCGTTTCTTAAAACTTTTTACATATGGAGCCCTTTTTAACAGGAAAAATAAACACGGAACCCTCTAAATGTTGCACAAATAAATATTTTGGCATTTTAAATTAAAGGAATCGATAGACTCGTAATATCGTTATAATTTATTTTTTACAAAATATATTAGTAATACACTTACGAGTAAAAATATTTTATTAAAGAACCTAAAAGGAATTTAAACATGAAATAATAAAAAGGATACTTTTATACATAAATAAGGCTATCAATGCAAGGAATGAAACTATTTTTACTCTTCACACAATTTTTTTTTTATGTTGGGACAGTCCACGAAGGCTGTGGCCGTACTGTACCGTGGCTGTCTGAAGTGTGGTAAGAGGAAGTTTACTCGCACGAGACTTAAATATTTGGAGATCTGAAAAAAAGGGAAAACTTCTGCGTGTAGCAGGTTTCATAGCCTGGACAGGGATAAAGGAACAAACAAAGTTGAAAGTTGGGGGCCTCTTAAGTTGGACTGTAAAAGGATGTATAAAAGTGGCACTACGTGTTGCTCTGCTGGGAGCTGCCAGAAAAGGAATTATACTCGAGAGCGACATATACCTTACAGCCCGTCGGTGGACAACGAAAGGAAGCTTTTCTGTAAGTGTGGGATCATTAATAAGACGAACAGCTCTTCTTTGAATGAAGTCAAGAATGCTAAGTGTTGTAGGAGGCGCCACTCCCCAGGCATGAGAAAAACATAGATAATTTAGCGAAATATGAGTTTTGACGATAACATTTGATCAAATTCACGATAAAAATACAAATAGAAGATTTGCTTCTGATAGTCCGATTATTTACTAGCAAATTTCATTTTTTTACCAGTGTTCCAATTAAGGCCAATAGCATCTGGTAAATTTAGTGCGGATCTCATGTCTCACTTTTAAGATAAAAAATTTTGAAAATCCAAGAGCTGCCACTGGGTCTTATTGATGAAAGTTGCAGTCTCATATCGGGCTCCGCGTCCAGCTTATTGCATGCAATACTTATTTTTCGGTAATACGTAAGTCGAAAGTCCAGTCAGGATTCTGGACTCAGAGAATCATTTTTTTTTTGCGAAACCCTTGCCGAAGTCGTGGTGAAGCTCAGGGTTCTGCGGAACACACTTTGAGAAACGCTGGTCTAGAATATGAGGAAAAATTTGTTATTTTTACAGACAGCAAAAGTGCATTAGAAGCATTAACAAATTGTAATATTAAGGTTTCTAAAGATTATATAATAAAAGATATTTTAAATACATTTGTGTTATTAAAAAATAGATATAAAAATGTTAGTTTGGTCTGGACTAGGGCCCATTGTGGCATCGAAGGAAATGAGTTAGCGGATAAATATGCAAAAGAAGCAACATTGTCAAACGTTTTTACTGAAAATTTTCTAATAATTGGCAGGATGCTCTTAAAAGATCAAACAAGGGCTATTACTATAAAAGTTTATTTCCAAATATCCGAAAAAAACCTTGGTTTAACCATGAAAGTAATAAAAATTTTGTAAGAATAATTTCTCGCTTAAGAAGCCACCATGTTCTTTATCCCGTCACACGAAAAAAATAGGACTTATAAATAATGAACATTGTGTATGCGGAGAAGTTGGTGACGTAGATCATCATATACTGGGTTGCGATCTTCACGGAAACTAAATCAACATCTTATCTAGATATTTAACTAAAAAAATTAAAAAATCTATTTAATATTAGCACAATATTATTGTCAGAAAACATTAGTTTTTATAAGGCGTTGTATCAATTTATGTTAAAGGCAAAAATAACAATTTAAAAAAATAGTAAAAGACGAAAAGAATCATTACTAAAGCAATACAAAAAAGAAAAAAATAATAAAAAAAACAAAAAGAAAACAAAAAACAATAAAACAAAATAAAGAAACAACCAAAAAAAAAACAAAAATATTTAGATTGAATATGTACTTGTATTAGATAAACGTTGTTGTATAAGTTATAATTAATTTTAAGTATCCATTAGTTTTAATTTAATGCACATACAGATATACCTCTCATCTCGGAAATTATATAATAAACAAAGAGAGAAGCTGAACAGTTGGTTAAATCAGTGCCATAAAACCCCAAAAAAAGGATAAGTTTAAATTGTGGATGAAATCAAAAGATGTTTATGGATTTGTTTATCTGCCTTTAACTGACAAATAGATTCACTAAAATGTATTAAATAATTTTAAAATTAACAATTTAGCAAACTAAAATAAATTTGGTTACAACAGTGAAAGCCAACGAATTTTGTAAACACCTTTTTAAATATAAGTGTACATTTACATTTATTTCTGGAATTGTCAAAATGACATTTGAACATGAGCTGAATTTTACTTGTCAATTTGATAAGACAATCTGAAGTAAATGTAAGCCAATTGTACAGCAGTTGCTAAACACACAGGAGTAAAGGGTATACTCTTTCTAAATCAGGTCCTGCTTAGAATTCTACTTCCATATTCAGAGAATAGCGCCTCCCACAATTCTTGGTATTCTCGATTCTATCCAAGAAATGCCGTTCACCTTATTAATAATCCAACTCTTTCAAGAAACCTACTTCCTCTAGCCCACCGCCAAATTTTACTATATTTCCTTTGCTAGCAGCTCACAAGAGAGCAACCGAGAGTTCCACTTACATGCATCCCTTTACATTTTACCTAAAGAAGCCCCAAACTTTTCCGGCTTCTTTGTTCCTAGAATATCGAGATTGTGTAACCTGCTGCCCACAGAAATCATTTCTTTCTCTCCAAACCTCTATAGCTTTAAGTCGTTTTAATAAATTTCCCTTCACTTCCCTTAAGACACCCAAGGGGGCTTCAATTAATTACGTGAGCTCAAAATAGAGGAAGAGAGATCCAGCCAAATCTAATCTAAAGGGAGCGAGTGGTCACTAAAAATCCCACATCAACTTTTTAATTTAAAAAAATATACATTATTATTATAGACAAAAAATATATTTTTTTAATTTTTAGTGTCCCATTCTGTGCCAAAAAAAAAATGTTCATGGCTACTGAATATTTTTCTAATCTCGAAGACAAATTAAAAACAATGTTCAGAGTTTTAAAAAAAATAAGTGTCTAAGCTCTTTAATTAAGCAGCAAAATACATGTTTAATTATTTAAAAATTAAAAAGTAACTCTCACGTAAGGGAAAGGGGGTCTGACGACATCTTACTAAATCTCACCAGGTGGGGGTCGAAATTAAAAGAAAAACACCTCATCTTATTAATGGATGCCCCCAAGGTACGTTAATCAGATTAAGGTATTAATTAACAAAAGTAAATTAAATTTAATAAGGAGTAAATTAAAATTAAATTATTCAACGCAGACAAACTATTTAGTATTTTAAGAAATTTTTTCATTGCTTTACTACATGTTTACTAATTAGTTTCATGCTCAAGCTTTTTTTAATAAGTGCCGCTTTGTTGTAATGATTAATTTTAAATTTTATGTCTTAATAAAACAATCATTATTAGATAAAAATCTACTAAATAATACATTTAAATATAATATTTCAGTTCTTGCCCAAGCGTGAGTCCCAAGACTTAGGAAAATAACGATTATTAAAGAAAAAATACAATTAATAAGGTGCCTGTATACATTTTAGAATAGAACATGGTTCAAAGCTAACAATTTATTAAACAACATAGGCGTAGGGTTAGGCGTTCAATTGTTAGACAAAATAATGTTTACTTAATAGGTATATTCTATCTTATTTTTATATAGATCAATGGAAGCGTAATACAGAAAAAAAACATCGTCATCTTTAGGATAGTTATAAAAGGAATCGACTCCTACAAAATCAGCAGACTGGCTAAGGATTGTATATCTGCCTTAGAGGACTGGCTCCTGGGCCATGACAGTCACCCAGGAAATAAGGAGACAGACGGATTAACCAAAGAAGGCTCACACAAGAAGAAGGTAGAACCAAAAACATTTTGCAGGCTTTCTGGTAGTCTTTTTAAAACATCCTATAAAGGTTATTGCGCCTTACAGCCGCAGGGCAGTAAGGATAGTGGCAGGTTGGTCAACTTGCAGGACATTGTAAGTGAAATAAGGACAACGAAGGAATAAGTCTGATTAGGTTCTTTCAGAAGTCGGAAGAAACATCTGAGCATGCGTGGTGCCAATATCAAATGCTTTGCAGGCTCAGGTGTGTAAGGTTCGTCGAGGAAAAGCCAAAGGCGACAAGGAGCCCGTGTAATGTTTTAGGATATCTACTCAATAAAATCACTTTGACTCTAACAGCATAGAGGAACCACAATAATCTGTGCCGGTTGCAGTGGAAGAGAATCAATATGTGCCTAACTCTAATTAAAAATAATGTTTAAACAAATGTAATTATATACATATCACTGTATCCAGGCGGTTCAATTTAATAAAAAAACGCTTTAACAACCATTAATTACGTGAGGCATTTAGGGGAAGGGTCGAGCTGAATCTCTCCTAATCTAACGTCGGAGAGAGGGGGGGGGTCTTGGCAAATATCACGTTTTTTTTTCGCAAGAAACAGTGTAAAATTTCGAGAAAACTGGGTTAAAATAAGTAAAACATGTCTCTCCACTAAAATATAGCTAATCCTACATAAGCTAATACAATAAGCTAATCTTACAAAATGATATTTTCTCACTGTGATTCTACACTACATTCTTAGTAGTTTTAAATACTAGTCTTACCTAGTCTTGATAAAAATAATTAAGCAAATAATGTTTTTTAAACAAATCCAACGCAATCAAGCATAGATCACCTTTAAATAGAACAGTAGAAATATGGGTTGCTGAACTAAAATATGATCGTGCAGGTCTTGAAGATGATCCACGTAAAAAAGTGCATCATCATCAGAAATCACAGCAAAATAAAGGTAATGGTTTTGGAAAGATCGTCAATTAACGGAGAGAGATTTAGTAGAATTCCTAGAGATTTTATTAGACAGGGCAATATTTTGACTAAATTTTTGGGTTTCAGAAAGCTAGATGCAAAATGGTTGTCGCATTCGCTAGCAATGGAACAAAAACACATTGAAATACGTTTTTCTCAGCAATATTTTAACTGTTTTAGAAAGAATAAATAGAATTTTGTGCATCGTTTCTGTACTATGGATCAGATTTCGGTCTATCACCATGATCCCAAATCAAAACAAGAAGTAAAGAGGTGGCATAAACCCAGTATTTAAGATTCGAAGCGAGTTAGGGTCTAAAAATCGGCCCAAAAGGTGTCAGTGTCAGTTTTTCAGAATGCAAAAGGGATTATGTAAAGGGTTTACCTCAAAACTGTTAAAACAATAATCTCAGATAATTATTATCCTCTTTCGAACCAGCTAGATGTAAAAATTCCTAAGAAAAGATTTGGTTTATAGAAAACAAATTATCGAGACAATGTACCCTCTCACATACTTTACAAAATCATCGCGCAAATCGGTGAATTAAAGAAAGACTTGTTGTGCACCCTGTGACTTCTGGCTGCTTTCATATCTTTAAACGATTTTTAAACGAAGAGGTCCCAAGCAGCCGTAAAAGCGTATTTCCACAATTCTCCAGATTTTTACTTCAGAGATCCATAAATTTTATTTTCAAAAAAGTGTGACGTACAGACAGACGCACGCTAGAGAGATTTCATAGTGTTCCGTTGCATTCCGTTTTGCGCTAGCTTTGCATTTTATAAGGCGTTATATTTTAACGGAACATAATTTTAATATTTAAGGAAGTGTTTTTACAAAACAACATGCTTCCTCAATATATCTTTCACTTATTATTTGTACCACAAAAGGACTAATTAAGCCGTTAGGATTAAAGCATTCCGCCATTCTATTTCGATAATACTTTGTCATCGTATGCAAATTATAAGATCCAGTGATAATCTATTCAATAGTTTATCATGTAATTATGTTTCCGTTTAAGCGATGCATTTAAACAATTTTGATATTTTGATTAAAGGAAATCCGATGCTTTAGAGTATCTAATAAATTTAAAAGATTATTTCCTGTTATTTAATTTGCAAATGCAATTAAAATATTAAATATAGAATTATTGAAGTTTTGTGATTTATTTTTTGATTTTTCATTTTATTTTAATTAATTAAAACGGCTTTGTTTTATTCAAGAAAAAGAAAGCCAATAAAAAAAGATTCATGCTTATTCTCAAAGCTTTTAGCTACTTAAAGATCAACAGAAAACTTACTTAAATGTAATGAATATTTTTTAGGTTAACTTCGTATGACGACCGGTTTTATCAACCACTTTTATTATTTCTAGATGAAGTCTTTTTTCACTGCAAACTTAATACTGATTAACTTTTTCGATTGTCGATGCCCTGTTGTTTTTAACCACCCTACGGGATTTCCCGACTATCCAATTTTTAATGATGTTATGTAACGATTCCGCAGAAATTCCTCAGAAATTTCGCAGGATGGTTCTGCTGCTACTATCTTTTTGCTTAAACCTTCAACTTCCTTTAGAGTAGATATATAATCCTTAAACAGTCTAAAGTTGATTTTATAGGAGCTGATTGCCCTAATAACTGTCCGAGTAAACGACAATGTTTTTCCTAGCATTGCCCTTTCACTAGTCATCACGGCACAGTATTGTATTACTGTAGGGAATCTGGAGAATGTTGGTGATTTGCCTGCTTTACTAGATTTTTAATAAAAATGAGTTGACATGACCCGCTTAATTCCAACAAGAGATACATATCATATGGGTATATAATATACCCATTTGTAGGTAATTTAGCTTTCCACTCTGGAACAACCTTCCTTTAGTCATTTTTCCACCTGAATAGCATATGAAACAATTTAAGAGCAATATAAATCTCCATGTTTAAATATGCAATGCTTAGGAGCTCGTAAAGTGCTATAAGGAATTTCCTATTTCTCATAGTGAGTGTCTTTCCACAATAAAATATACGTATTTTAGGACTTTTATTGAAAACATGGGGGCCATTTATAAGTAAAAATAATAGAAGCTTCCGTAACAAAATAGTTATACTTAGAAAAAGACGGAAAGGAATCTCGATGTTACGGACTTTAACAATTTGTATGACAGCTTAAACAAATATAATATATGTTATATATCTTTATTCGCGCACAGAAACACCAATTATGGACGGTGGTTAGCGCTTTTCTTGTTGTCGTGTTTCTTTGTTCCTGGCATGAATATGAGATTTAATTTACGCTAGAAGTACGGTACAGATATAATGTCGGTATTATTTTAAATTGCCATAACAAGAATACCTATCTCGCGGTTCTCATGGTTGCGGTGACACAGTCTTAAAAATTTCATGGCATTTTTGATTTAATTACTTTTTTCTCTGCAAAAACCACATAAAACAATGCGGTAAAAACGCTTAAACCACAAGCAAAATTTTTACGAACTAATAGTGCAGATTTTAAGAGCATTCGTGCTGGTATTTAAGTAAGGTAAAATAAATGATTTGCAATTTATTGTACTTATACTACGTTCTCAAATATCTCCGATTTACACTTTCATATCCTTAGTCGTTCTTTTATTTATAATAGAAAACCTGAGTAAATCTAAGCACGTTCTTTTATAAACTTGTTTTTAAGCTAAATCTTTTTCCTCCGAGAAAATATTAGGAGCTTAGAGAGCTGCTCTTGAAAATGATATTATCTAACCTATATTTTATTATTTTTGTGTTATATTCTTAAAGTTTCGTATATTTTTTGTTGCGGAAAAATCATTGAGTTAGCGACTATTAAGCATTTGAATGGTGTGAAATTTAATGTTATTTAGGAGCACGGTAGTGAGCCAGGCCAAGTTCTGACCTACCGCACGAGTATGTGCTTTTTTACACGAAATGTTTTAACCTATTTTCCTCTATCATAACTTTGGTCTCGTTCCACATAAAGGTACGAAATTTGGTATGTAAATTCACATAGGTATTCTTATTATCTGTGAAAAAATTGAGAATCTTATGTCAAGAGATCTCTGACATCTTCGATTTTGAAATTCGCCCATTTTACTACTGACTTACAGAATCATTGCCTCATCAAAATTATAGGGTTCCTCGGGGAGTTAAAACTTAAAATTTTGTATGTAAGTACGTTTTAGGATACAAGTAAAGAAAACATTTTAAAAACTGCACATTTTTACTCAGAACGCCCTGAAACCTGAGTTTCTGAGGTCATAATTGTCCTAAAAAGTAAAATTCACGAAGGATTTTATTTACTAAACAAAGAAAATTGCTATATTTTTCTATCAGACCCCAAATCAGGCGCGATTTAAGGTACATTAAAACAAGCATTGTTCACACTTTATATTTAGTTTGGGTTGTACCTACAGAGCAAGAAATACTAAGAAATAGGCATACCCCCATCCCAATTTTCTTCCTTCATTAAACTTAGAAAAAAGAGAAAATATCTCACCAAAAACATTTTTGTTTCACTCTTTTTTGACTTGGCAAGTTTTTTTACTGATCTGTCTATATTAATTAAAAACATTGTTTGTATTAATGTAAAAAAAATATTCCAATCAAATCAGTATAAAACTTGCCAAGTCAAAAAAGAGTGAAACAAGATAGTGGACAGAAGTTGGCCTAATTCTAGATCTCAGTACTTTAAGAGATCGAGATTTTTGGACATGAACTTGGCCCTTATTTTATAAGTGTTTTTGGTGAGATTTTACAAACAAGAAAATTCTAAGTTAGTATAACTTAAGTGAAAATTTACTCTCTCTTGACTTTTAACATGGAGCGAATTTAAGAACGAGGTATTAGAATCAGTAAGTTGGTAAACGACACAATGTTTTACTGCAGGTTATCATAGTAGTTCCTATAAAATGGATGGTCCCACGAATCTATTGTATTGTACATTTTACTAATGCCAGATTGTTATTTGCTTCATTAGGCAGATTACAATAAATGGGCCATTCTCACGAGGTAACCTATTGAAACTGAAACCAAAATAACTACCTTGAGATGGTTTGTCCTACTTGTTATTGAATAATGGCTGATTGCAATTACGATTTAAAAATCTATTATGATTTCGAACTTTTTATTTAATTAATTGTTATTTATGGCTCAAGAGATACTAATTCTCTAATTATTTTGGTACAATGAATGGAAGAAAACCGTTTTTAAAACTCGGTCAAAGCTTTATCTACAGAGTACCCAAAAAGTATAAATTATGGTTAGTTGTGGTTAGTTTATTGTAAATTTTAGAAGAAAAAAAAACATTAAATTTAAAATTTAAATGACTTTAAGCGGCGCATTTAACGATTATACTATGAACATTGCTTTATGTTTAGTCATACATTCTACTTTATCTTATAACAGTCCACGAAGGCCCAAAGCCTAAATACTATGTACCGTGGGACGCTTGAGTAAAGTTAAAGGTAATTTATTACCACGGGAGACTGGGAGGGGAAGGGAAACCTGTGCATGCAGCAGAGTCTAAACACTCTGGAGAGGAAGAAACGAACAAAGTGGGAAGTTCGGGGCCTCTCCAGATGGACTCTGAAGGAATGAATAAGAGAAGCACTTTACGTGTTGCTCTATTCTGGGCTACTAGAGGTAGAACTATGTTGACTAATTCCTCGAAGCAAATGCTGTGGAAATACCTGTAAGAGAACGACAAATCTCCTACAGCCCGTCGGTGAGCAAGAGAAGGCAGATTTTTTGAAAGAGTTGGGTCATTAATAAGGCGAACGGTTCTTCTCTAGATGGAATCAAGAATAATAAGAGTTGTGGGAAACACCATTCCCCAGACATAGGAACAATATTCCAATGAGGTTTTTATTTGGGACACATACAGAGTATGCATAAACTAGAAGTGTTGGTTACGAACATAAAGCTACGGTATAAGCCAAAAAAGTAATACATTTATATTAAAAAAAATATATACTAAAAAATAACCATGAAATAATGCATTCAAAAAACACAAAATAATAAATTAGCAAACATTAAGTTTAGGATCGAGCCAGAATATTTAACTTTACCATGTTGTGAAATTTTTTAATAAATGCAAGTAGTTTTTGTTTGTTTCTAATTTTAAGCTTAACGTCTTAAAACCTATCAAAATCAAAAAATCAAAACCGATAAAAAATCGTTTTTCTGAGGACGCACTTCTACCTTAGAAAAGGACGCCGTCCTTGATGCATCTTCGTGTAATAAGTTGTCAAAAACGTCATATCAAACAAGATTATGAAAATCGACAAAACTAACACGCAATTATTAGGTACCCTTTTATAAAACATATGTTTAAGACACTGAAAATGCCATAAGAATATATATGTGTATATGTGTGTGTGTGTGTGTTTTTTTTGTTTATATAATATATAATATATATATATATATATATATATATATATATATATATATATATATATATATATATATATATATATATATATATATATATATATATATATATATATATATATATATTTATGAGCATAAAATAAAACATATTTAAAAGGGAAAAACAACCTTTTTTAAAAAACGCAATGCTTAGCCTCTCGCATTCCTTAGATAAATTTTTAGTTTCTTTTTAAAAGTGACCGTAGAAGAGCAGTTTTTGATATCGTCAGATAATTTGTTATAATGTTTAACTGCATTAAATGAGAAAGAACGCTGAAAAATTGAGGTTTTATGTTTAGGAACAGTATACATACCGCGATTTCTAGTCATTCGTCCGTGCAGATCACTACTTTTAATGAGTTTATTAGCCAGATACTGAGGTTGCTGAGTTTTTGAAATTGTAAAGACTATTTTTGTTATGTTTGATATATATCGTTCATCAAGGTTGAGCCATCCCGAATTATGAAGAGCTGGAGTTATGTGATCAAATTTTCGTATGTTATAACAGTATCGCAAACACGCGTTTTGTAGTTTTTGTAAGGTATATTTATTTGCGACAGTCAACATAGGCCAATATACCGCAAATCCGTTTGACAAAGTTGAAAGTACCAAAGAATCTGACAATCTTAATTTAATATCTGCATTAAAGTTTTCCTTATATCTATACAATAATTTAAGCTTAAAATAGCATTTTTGAACCAGCTCAGAAACATGGTGTTCAAAGCGCAAATTTGCGTCAATATTAAGTCCTAAATTTTTAGCTACGGCTGAAGGTGCTAATCGAATTCCATCAAGAATGATATTAAAATTTTTATCATTAGAAAATAGTTCTTTTTTCTTTCCAAATATGAGCATTTTAGTCTTTGCACCATTTAATATCAATCCGTGTGCCGATGAAAACTGTGATATAATTTTTAGGTCAGTATTTATATTTTCTGATATTTGATTTATATTTTCTTGATTAAATGAAACGTATAACTGCGTATCATCGGCATACTGATGTATGAGCAGTACTGTAAGTGGCTGGTAAAGTCGGCCGTATATAAGGAAAATTGAAGAGGTCCCAATATACTACCTTGTGGAACTCCTTTATTGGTAAATAAGAATTCGGACGGTTCTTTGGACAATGAAAAAATACACTGACTTCTTCCCTCAAGGTAACTTCCCAACAAGCTAATAGAGGATTCTGAAAAACCATAAAACTTAATTTTTTTAAAAAGAATTTTGTGAGAGAGAACGTCAAAAGCTTTACTATAGTCAAGTAATATTAGACAGGTATTTTTATTAGCATCGAGGGCTCTCAGAATGTCATCGTGAACATGTAAAAGAGCAGTTGTTGTTCCGTGAAAATCACGAAATCCAGATTGGGTAGATGGCAGTATTTTACATGGTTTTATATGTTGGTTAATTTGCATATACATAATTTTTTCAAGTACCTTCGAAATAGTACAGAGAATACTAATTGGTCGAAAATGAGCAGGTTCTCTGGGATCACTAACTTTAGGAATTGGTATTATAATAGCTTTTTTCCACATTGAAGGAAATATATTTGTAGATAGACACTGATTTATAAGAAATGTTATTTGTGGCACAAGAAATATATATATATATATATATATATATATATATATATATATATATATATATATATATATATATATATATATATATATATATATATATATATATATATATATATATATATTTTAAATAGATATAAAAAAAAAAATCTGCTAACTGGCTTGTTTCACACCTATGGGCACTTGGTATAAATAATTACTAAAAAAGTATAAAAATCATTTAAAATAAATACAGGAGAGACCTTTAATACAAATCAGCATGTTCTTAAGGCTAGAAATATTTCTCTAAGCTAGTGCGCACTTATGCCTAAGGAAGCACATTCTTAATGATCTCCATGTAAAAAATTGTTAAAAAAGTCATATCAAACAAGATTATGAAAATTAATAAAATTAAGTATGATCATCAGTATATGTTTATAAAACATATGTATATCTGACACTAAAGATCTCTAATGAATATGTATGTTTGCATCAAACACTGAAATCTGTGATTTCCTGAAATAACTAGTCAGTACATGTATTACCGGCAAACAGCGTAAAAACCTTATTTGACGAATAAAAACTAACCTAAAATAGGCTATTACGCTGCTTGCCGGCAATACATCTGCTGACTAGTCATTTCATGAAATGACGGGATACCACATGATACTGTTTAATATGAATATAAAAAGATAAGTTTGCTAACTGACTTATTTGCACATACTGGGCATCTGGTAAACAAAATTACTAAATAAGTATAAAAATCGTTTAAAATAAAATACACAAGAAACCTTTAATATAAACCATCGTGTTTTTAAGGCAAGAAGTATCTCTCTAAACTAGTGCTTGCATAAATTATTTTTTAAATCTGTCTGTTAATGAGCAGTCTTCGTTTCATATATTTTCTACCCAAGAAAAAACATATGTTGTTAATATCAAACTTCTATAATGATAGATAATTTATTAATCTTCTCAGAAGGAATATGCAACACAGAAAATATGTAAAGAGCCTCGCCATTACCATAAACGTTGTGCCTTTTCATCTCTCAACTGTAAAATATCGCAACAACACTACAAACCGTGTAATAATTTCTAAAAATTGACGTGTAAAGAACGTAAAATGCAGTCGTGTTACAGAAATGATGTGCTAAAGCAACGAAAGTAAGTAAAAGTAAAACTTACACTTTGATAATTTAAGTTATTGTTCCATTTTGCATGCAAATTTTTTACTTATAATCGCAAGTACTCTTTTTTTTTAACTTGAAACACTCCACGAAAGCTAAAAGCTACAAGCCCGTAAACACGAGACTTAAGGTGTGGAGGTTTTGGAGAAAGAAATATTTGTGCAGGTAGCAGGTTTCACAAAAGGGACACTGTAGGGATACAGGAACCTACAAAATAAGAAGTTTGGGGCTTTCCAGATGGACTGTAAAGGAATGTGTAGAAGCCATGGAAATACCTATAAAACAGAAACAGGTTTCCTACAGCTCATTAATAGACAAGAAAAATAAGCTTTCTTGACAATTAGGATCAATAATAAGGCGAACGATGCAGGAATCGCCATTTCCCAGACATGGAAACATTATTCTTATCAGGCCTGAGTTGTTCCTAAATGAGAATGTTTTTCTACATACATGTAAAGTTTGTTTTTTTTGTTCTATATCTGCAACACTTTCTTAAGCAACATTGGTAAAACCGGAAGATCGTGTTTGCATTCAAGGCATAGGTTAAGCAATACTCTTTTTTATCTTGGGACATTCCACAGAGGCTGAGACCTAAGTACTACTGCACATTGTAATTTTTTATGTCAACTAGAACCATTACTTAAATCTATACCTGAATGAAAAATAATTTTAATGTCCACAAAAGTGTCTTCTACTTTATCAGTGATTCAAATCCCTAAAATTTTTAGTGTAAATCGGTTTTGTTTTTTTTTAAAAGAAAATTTTCAAAATGTCTATTTAACTGTTGAAAAATCAAAAAAGCGAATTAAGATGGGTGGTCAATACGTGCATTAGTGGTTTTTACCGGAAGAGGCAAAAACACTATTTCGAATTAAGAAGTTGGGTTAAGGTTTTTGAAAAAAAAAATTTGGTATGGTCCAGCACGCATTTACGTGTGGACCAACAACCCCAAGAAATCATTTCTGGAAATTGCGCAAATCCTTTTAAACTAAGAAACGCGTCATTAAAGGTTTCGGGTCTTAACCTATCGCTAGCAGGAGAGTCAAAAAATTTGACTTAAAAAACCCGGCTGAAAAAAAAAACTCCCCAAGAAAAAAAGTCCGTTTACTTTTCCCCCTAAATTATAAAACCGTGACCACCAGTTTTGGAACACGGAGTATTCCTGATGAAAATTTTTTCAGTCAACATATAATGGACAAATTCGTGTCTTTTCAGAAAACATATAATGGACAAATTCGTGTCTACCGTCCAGACAATCAAGATTCGAAGAACGCTACACTAGCGATCTTGCTTTCAGCCGGGGCGTTTTCAAAAAATGTATGGGGTTGGAAAGGGGCATGGACTTGGTGTCTGCCGGCGATTGGAGGGAAGGTTTAACGCCGAACATTACATGGCTGTTCTGGAAAATGTTATGCTTTTTGTTGGACAAATATATCCAAATAACTAATTTGTCTTTCACGGATAACTGCCCGGTCCATACCCAATTGCTGTGAGGGAATGGTTTCATCAATAATATTGAATTTTTGGGCCCGCTTACACCCCTGATATTAATCCCTAGAGAATGTTTGAGGCCTAATTGTAAAAAAAATATATAAAAAAATTTTAGACCAAACAATTCTAATGAATTATGGAAAGTTATCCACGACTGCTGGGAAGAGCTTGATCCAAAATTATAGTGAATTTAATTAACTCAATTTCAGACAGATTGGTTCAAATAGTCGAAAAAATGGTCATATGACAAAATATTAATTTTTTATTTTTTTTTTTTTAAAAAATTAATTCTTTTAAATTAAATATTAACTATAATTTTCAGTTTTTTTTATTTTTTTGGGTTCTTGAGTTTTAACTTTTGGGGGGGAAAAAATATTCTTACACATTAAAATAATTTATCACATTTTATGTTTTTGTTTTGTCTATCGACGTTGATAAGAAAATCCTGATTTACGCAAATATGGCAAAATGTAGTCATAAGACTTGTACCCATTTTCAGTGAATACAACTGTACATCTACAATAATTATCCCGAAAATTATTGCCATAATTGTGCCAAAAGTTTAATCAATGATTATTTTGCGTTTACACGTTTAATAACTTTAACTAAAACTTTCGCATTAAAAATACTCACATGTTTCATATTTTCATCAATATAATTGAGAAAATCGGCGCAGAACAATTTTCGGGGTAGGTGATGTCGGTTAAGCCTAAGAACATAGTCTTAATAAAATCAATTAGGAACCCCATTCGTCAAATTTGTTCTGAAATTTTAATTTATTTTCAAAATTCCATATTCCAAAAACATCAGGAATTAAAACATGAGGCTATTAATAATTTTTTTAAAAATGTCCTAAAATATTTAAAATTTACAGTTAATAAATAATTATCCATAAATCCATGTTACTATTAAAACTAACATATGTTAATTACTAATGTTTTTAATAGAAAAGCTCTGTGTACTTCTTTTCATTCTTTTTGTACCATTTTTTCCATACAAGTTGAACTAAAAAAATACTGTTGTCACACCCAGAAGTTACATCTTTCTTTTATGTACCTACACCTAACATATTTGAATAAAAATAAAAAGCTTTTTTTCATTTATAAGATCTCCACCTTTCGCCAAAAACACTATAAAAACTTTCATCAAAATTTGGAAATAATTTTGGCTATAAATTTCACCAAAATTTTCGTATGTGTAAAACAGCTCTTAGTATTTACTTAAATTTCGAATATATACGGCACTGCTACCATGTTAATATAATTATTATTGACGCTTCCTTTCAATGCAACGGTAAACAACTAAGTAAAAGTAATTTAGCAAAAATGTTTCCGGCATGCTATCGGTGCATCAATATAAGTTCTTTATTTATTAAAATACAAAATAAATAAATCTCGGCTTCCATTAATCAAAGCGCAACTTGTTTTTTTAATCTTTTATAACAACCTACGAAGGCTTGTGTAAAGCCTAAGTAATTTATATAGTTAATCTATTAACCACCCACATCACAGAGCGGCTATCCTACAAGCAAAAAACAATAGATAAAGAAGAGGGGTTAACACATTAGATACACATGGTTAGGGTTTCCATTCGTCCGGATTTGCCCGGACATGTCCGGGTTTTCAAGGTGTCCGGAGACGTCCGGCCGCATTTTTAATATAGGTCCGGGAAAACGCCGAAGTTTGCCAATACAATTAAATTATAAAGTGGTGAATTTATTTTTAGCATTGCTTGTCTATTAAAGTTTTTAGAATTGTTAAATTATGCGAATTCTTTTTTGCCATTACTACCCACAACACAAATGTGGAGGAAATATTTTCGTTCTTTGCAGCTCAGTGGACAAAAGATCGAAATAGGCTAACACTAGCATCTATAAAAGGCATAATAATGACCATATTTAATTTTGATATGACGTGTTCTGAGTTTTATGACTTTATATTATTATTATTACCAAAAAATAGTTCCTTCTTAAATGAAGTCTGGAAATCACATAAATATATATATATATATATATATATATATATATATATATATATATATATATATATATATATATATATATATATATATATATATATATATATAATATATATATATATATATATATATATATATATATATATATATATATATATATATATATATTAATATATAATATATATATATATATATATATATATATATATATATATATATATATATATATATATATATATATATATATGTATATATATATATATATTATTTTTAATATTCAAATTAAAAATTTATAAAAATATTTTTTTGTCTATATTTGCAAACAACGTTATGTATACAGGGTGTATCAAAAAGTCCGTAAAAGAACAAAGTTTATTTTTTTAAATGACTCCCTATATTTTTTGTTACATTTTTGTTTTCTGCATAAAATTCTATATATTTTTTATTTAGCATATCATATCCCTATACTTAACTGTTTACAAGATATTCGCATTTAAATACAAATTTAGAAGGGAAAAATCCGCTCATCTTTTAATGTTGTTTAACGTTTCTATGGTTTCAGCGGTTTTTTGAGAGTTGCATAATAACCATATATGCTATAGAGATTAATAAAACAGTCATAATGACAGTTTTATTAATCTGTAAAAAAATATTTTAATTGTTTTTTTCTTGTTTAAAGTTTTACCTATTTCTACTCGTCATGTGATATCTAATTACTTATTAATTATTACTATGGCTGTTTTGTCACTCTACAAAAACCGCTAAAACCATAGAAACGTAAAACAACATAAGAGATGAGCGGATTTTTTCTTTCTAAATTTGCATTTAAATGATAATATCTTGTAAAGAATTAAATATAGGGATATGATATGCCAGATAAAAAATATCTACAATTTTATGTAGAAAACAAAAATGTAACAAAAAATATAGGGAGTCATTTAAAAAAAATAACTTTGCCGATGTACGGGCTTTTTGATACACCCTGTATAGGGCAGCAAAAACCAAAATATGTTTGTACATAACATTTTTTTCCAATTTGAATATTTAAAGCAATAAATGGGGTCCCACTTCACAGACTTACCCTGTATATATATATTATATATATATATATATATATATATATATATATATATATATATATATATATATATATATATATATATATATATATATATATAAATATAATATTTTTTTAAAAGTAATTATTTTTTACCATACATGGTATTTTTGTTTTTACCTGAGAATTTTATGTTTTATGTTACCATATAAGGCTAATATGTCTTTAATTTAGGTTTATAATAAATTTTTGTATATAATTTAGTAATTATTTAAATAAATTTGTTAAGTATTTATATTTTAATTAAGCTTTTATTGTTATAAATAAATTTATAACATATATTTTTTGAACTGTCCGGAATTGTCCGGATTTTTTGAACTAATGTATCCTGGATTTGAAAAAGACCATATGGAAACCATACACATGGTACAACTTCAAGCACAGCTATCTTGAATAACAGTGGCGTCAAATATGAGCCATATTATTTATATCCATAGCAAAGGAAATTTTACTGTAGTAAAATTCGTGTCCAATATTTTAGCGGCAAAAAAAGTTTCATTACATTTAAAATTTATATAAAGATGTGTAATTTTTACCACGAAAAAGAGTCAATCGAATCTGTTTTTAAAAAGTTAAACGTTATTAGTAGAATCGAAAATGTTTTGCCTACCAAATTCGCGTTTTCTATTAAGCTGGTTCAAAAGTTAGGTCATCAATTCGCTGTTGCAAAAAGCTCGTGAAAGGAGATAATTGTAGAGACTAGTTTATCTGGTTGTACAAAAGCTTTATTTGTTTATTTATTTCTTATCTTGAAGCGTATGTCGGTATTTTAAGTAAAATAAGAGGCTATTTATCAACAAGGGACTTAAAGATTTGAATACTTGGTTCGATAGGGAAAAACCTCAGCAAGCAGAAGGTTCTACAACCCAGACACTCTCTGGATGAAAGATAGAACAAAGTAAGACGTTTGGCGCCTCTTCAGGTGGACTGTTAAAGGATGCATGACACTTTGTGTTACTTTACTGAAAGCTGCTACCAGAAGAATATTACTGCATAATCATAATTCCTCGGAGCAGAAGCCGTAAAAAACCTATAAAGAGCAAGAGGCTCCCTGCATCTGGTCAGTGGGCAAAAGGATGGTTTCTTGTAAAAGTGAGTATAAGGCGAACTCCTCTTTTTTGAATGAAATCAAGCATGCTAAGAGTTGTAGGAGACGCCATTCCTTAAACGCGGAAATATTCTAAGCAGGATCTATTCGCCACAGCGCTCATGATTGTTTTTTTTTTAAGGCGTTAAACTGAAGATGACCAATTTATTATTAACTGAAGACACTATAAAAAAAGTCTGCAATACCCTCTGGGTGTTTTCCAAATCAGTCTTGAAAAACTAAATACCAGAGTGAAGAGTACCATCTACACTAACTGATATACGTCAATTGGTAACCAAACTGAAGAGCAAAGAACGTTAGAAGACTGTAGAAAGGAAGTTTGTTTGGGAGTGTATCATGCCCTTCCTGGTGAAGAGCAATAACCTGAGATTGGCCAAGGAACTCAAGGGATTTGTTCTAGTTATGTGAAACAAATGAAAGATCTGCTGTGGATTTTTTTATGTAAGTAATTGCTTTTTAACGTCATGATAAAGTATTTTCATCACTGAATCATATTTTATTCGATTAACTTATTTTAATTTCATTAAAAAAATAAAAAACAAGCGACTGCACAAGTTGAAGAATACAAAGGAAGCAACGATACTTAAATGGATTTCATAAATGAAAAAATATTTAACATAAAGATTAAAGGATTTCTTGTTAAGAAAAATCTTGAAGCTTGATCGTTGTATCAAACTTTATTGATTCCAGATCACCGATTATAGAATATTAATCGAATTGATATGAAAAATATAAAACGGATGAGATTCACCTGTCAGACGTAACAATGGAATAACTGATTATCTCTTCGAATCATAAAAAGTGTTTACATGTCTTGATATAAGGGATGAATTTATTTCCATTGCATTGCAAAGAATTTAAACGACGAAGAGATACGACTGGTATAAAGAAGCGAATAAAATCAATTACTGAGAAGCACAATCCACTGTATAAAGCTAAAAAAAACAATCAATAGACAGCAAGTAACAAACGCCATAAAAGGCCGATTTATACAAAGGTCTGGTTATTTTTTATTATCTACTCTACTGCAGACGAATTAAATCTTAATAAATAGCCATAAAAATGAATTCTGTTTTTATTAACTATCTTCACAAATGCGATAATTGTGCAATAAACAATAAACTTTATTGTTGGTATTGCCAACTAAATAAATCGAGGTCGTAAACGATAAATGCTCGTCACGTAATTGTTACAGCTGTCAAATTTTATGATGTATTGAAAATGCAGTATATTACTTAATCTCACATAACACATAATTGCTTAGTTCCTTAAAATGGGCAGTAATTTTAGCAACAAATTATAAAAGACATGTTGACCATAGCTGTTGTGTTAGTTACAGGAAGGGTAAATTAGTATTTAGGTTTTTTTTAAAAACACTAGTACCTGCTGTGTGGGTTCCTAGTTAGATGGGTTAATGTGAGTTGCAGCCTAAACTAAAAAAATTTTACTTCGGTTGCTACAAAGTTTTTTTAGATCTTTACATAGAATCAAGAATGCCAAGAGTTGCAAAAGACGCCGTTCCAAGACATGGAAACAGTATTCCTAGCAAGGTCTGATTTGGTCTTTTTGGCTCGAAAGAGGAATCTGAGCTGGTTCGAGCCGCTGTGGGTATGGATATAATGTTTTATGTCAATTAGGGTCTTTTACGAGAGTGGCGCTCTCAAGGTTAAATTACTCTTTGTTCTGCAGAATCTAGCCGCTTATGAGTCAAGGATGAGTTCTGGCAGACTTTTTTCACAACAGCGAGCACGATTATGTTTGTGAGGTATCAAATTGGACTAGATTTTTGGTTCCTAAATCCAATATCAATTGAAGGTCCGGTGAATAAATTAGCTGCATCACTTTGTGCTTGTTTTCCAAATCAGACTTAGAGATTGGCTTAAGAAACTAAATATTAGAGTGAAGGGTACTATGATCAGCAAAACTATGGATGAGATTGATAATGAAAAGAAGGTCGTTGTTGTGAAGAAAAAATAGAGTTGATGTCGATACTGCGCTCTGGGATACCCCAGCAATAATTTGATGAAAGCTAGAACAGAGATCAGCTACAATAACGGATATACGTCAATGCGAAAAAAACTGGAAATCCAAGAACAAATTTAGGTGGACAACCACAAAAAGAAAGTTTATTTAAAAGGGCATCATGATAAACCCGGTCAAAGGTTTTAGATTTTTCAGGAGCAAGGATCTGGGATTCGTCAAGGAACTCAAGTTGTTCCAGTTATGTGAAACAAATAAAAGAAGATCTGCTGTTGATCTTTTGTAACGGAATCTATGATGTCTGTATTTTGTTTTTGGCCGATATCGCTTCAAGAAAACCGGATGAGAGAGGTGAAGGTTAATATTTTATGCGATATTTAAAAAAGGAGTTTCTCTTCTAAACAGCACCGCAGAAAATAAAGAGCCAGGGTATTGTAGGCAATAGTAATTTATTTTCAGACTGAGTAATTAGAGTAAATTCCACAACGCCTGTGGTATTACGAAAGGCAATATCTCTCTATTACCGATGCAACCTGGCTATATTTTAAAGCTTCAAGGCAACAATACGATGATCTATAAAAGCGCCGGGCATTCAACGATGCGTCGTGACTGTTCGTCCTTGACACTGAGTAGGATTTGCTCAATTATAAAAATGCGCATGCTCCATTGGGGAGCAACACATGCAATGTCGGTTTAGTACCGGGTCATGCAGGCAGACAACTTCGTGCGTATTACCCTAGGTCAAAAGTGGTAACTATCGATTAACAGATACACCGAAGGCCAAATTTTTTGATTTTTAAAGCTGATATTTGGTAATCAAAAAATCTAAATAATTTCGATAGACAGGCAGAATTTTTAAGTTCAATTTTTATCACATTGAAAGCTACATCTTTATAATCAATTCACCAAAATATCAAAAAAATATTTTTAGAATGCGCACAAGTATCTCTGCGCTTACCGTTTTTATTAAAATCAATGAAAACAACAATTTAAAATCATCTTACGCATTTCGCTTATTTATCAAATAAAACAAGCTTCAAATTATTAGACAGAGAAATGAATATTATCTTAAAAAAAATAAAAACAAAAAATGTATTGACAAAGTACGATTCTTGGGTACTTTTGTGGACGAAAAACTCAAGAAAGCCTTATGTCATCAGTTGATACTAAAAGCTTACCTTTAAAAAAAACTATATCAGCACTGATACGACCAAAAATCAATCATGTCTCAACTACATACTAATGTAACTAAATAAACTTTTGGATTTATTTTTAAAACGCCTGATAAAACATTATAAAAACTTAATATTAAAAAGGACATTAAAAAAGTTGCTACATAAACATTAGTTAAGTAAAACAACAAAATAATTCTTCCTTACTGATGAACTCTTTAAAGTCAACTTACTGCCACTTATTTAGTTTATTAACACCCAAGTGCAAAATTGTGTTTAGAATGACTAACAACATGAGACCTGTCATTCAAAAACAAACTTTTACTAAACAAGATCTTACTGTTTTACCGGTGCGAATTATTTGTTCTTTGAAACAGCAAGTAAAATAATATGCAGTTTTAAAAATGAATGATGACATAAAATAGAATTGAAATTATTTTATAAAATTTGTTTAAACTCGTTTCGCTGAAGAACTAATTTAAGAAATATATATTAAAAAATTATTTACTAGAGCGACTAGTAGTTTTTAAAAAAATAAATTAAAAATTAATTTTTAAAATAAATTAAAAATTAATTTTTAAAATAATTTTAACATGTAAACACATCTTCCTGCACCACCTACAATTCCAGAAAAAAGTTCTTTGTGTTTAGCAACCAAAAAAAAAGTACATTTCTTAAAAATCTGTCAACTGTTTGTGTGTGATTTTCAAGTTTTCAATCGACGTATATCGCCTAGTGTAGTTAATCATTCTCTCAAATTTTACCAAATATATGATAGAGTACTCCAAGACTTGGTTGACAAATTTTTTTAGTAAGTACTCTATTTCTGCTTCATATTAACGGTCCTCTTTCTTCCAGGATTAATTCCAATCACAGTTTTGCTGACAATAGTACCCTTTACTCTAAAATGTATTTTCTGAAGCTGGTTTTTCCACCTGATTCGGAAAACAAACGCAGAGTAAGCGAATATCTCTTTTACAGGACAAAAATCCTATTCATTTTAGTGCCTTATCATAATGTGCGCTGTCGCAGAAAAAAGTCTACCAGTGTTTAAGCCCTAAATATGAATTTGCCAAGTTCTGACGAACAAATAAAAAATATTTTTGCTCTTCAAATCTGTACATTCTGCATGTATCCCAGACCCTACTTAGAACACTGTTTCTATATTTGCGGAATGGCTTCTTCAAAGCAGAACGGTTTACCTTATCCAATCATTATAGCAAAAAAAGTCATTTTTGTAAATAATGTTAACAGATATCTGACTGCGCCATGACTTCCGGAATAACATGTAGATTATTAAAATCAAAAATCCAACCAATTTTTTTTCAGGTAATTTTTTTTATAATAATTATTAAAAAATAAGGGCCGATTTTTTTTTTTTTTTTAACATAACAAAAAGTACTGGCTATATCACTTTACTCATAGAAGACCGTTTTTAGAGAATTTAAAAACCTACAAAATGGTTTTTGAAAAATCCCGATCCGACCGTTTTTTATCGAGAAAAGCCGGAAAAACGCTTAAAACAGACCTTTTTTCAAAAATTTGTATCTCCGTTAATTTTCAATATTAAGGGCTGATTTTTTGGAAAATGATAGTCAATAACATATTCTTTGAGCTGCCAAAAGATAAAAATTGTCGAATTAATAATTTTTATTCAATCCGATTGTGATTTTTTAAAAACCATTTTGTAGGTTTTTAAATTCTCTACAAATGGTCTTTTCTAAGTAAAGTGATATAACCAGTACTTTTTGTTATATTAAAAAAAAAACGAAAACAAGGCCATTTAAAAAAAATATTGTTTAAAAAAATTACCTGAAAAAAATTTGGTTGGATTTTTAATTTTAGTAATCTACAGGTTATGCCGGAAGTCATGGCGCAGTCAGATATCTATTAACATTAATTACAATAAAAATCTATAATGATTGGACTATCCCGTATTAATAAACCAGGTTTAATTCACTTAATACACCCACGGTAAGTTAATACTTAGGCTTTAAGCCTTTGTGGGCTGTCTCAAAATGATAAGAATCTGTCAATTCGAAGCATCTTATTTACATACTTTTTTGCCGGCTTAAAAAAACTGTGAGCTCCAGAGTTTTATTATTACTTAAGTTACCATGACTTATTAATTAAAATTACACAAAAAATTATCGACGTATACCAAAATAAATGTGAATCTATGTCGTATGTGTATAATCTAATTCTGCATCTCTGTATGCGGAGTCTTACGGAACAACAATAATTATTATTGCAATTTCAAACATATGTTATGCCAAGAATATCTTTATTAAATCTATATAAGTGGGACAGTTCTTTAAACTACAATTATTAATAACACTTGAAGAGCTACTTATACCGCCTTAAATGGTGCTGGCGCAATTATTTATAGTCTGAGTCTTGACCTACCCTACACAAGGTTTCACGGTGCAAAAGTACACACCCACTAAACTACGTGCATATGGGAATCTAATGAGCTATACTTAAAGGCAATCATTTTAATCCTCAGTTAACTCGCAATGTTTTTGCAGATTAGGTTAAAAAAACACAAGGGAAAACTGCCTAATGACTGGTTAGCTAGCAGATATTTTAATCGTTGAATTAAGATAACACTTACATTGTTTAAGAACATTCCATTTTAAAAAAATTAAAACTTTTTTACCCTCCATTTAGTTGTGCCACAAAAATGTATTCGGTAATTCCCAAAGCCATCTTCCTTTTCCACACGCGAACGCGTTGATGGTCCTGACAGATATCGGTTATAACCTCCTCGGCATATGTTTTTATGTTTTTTAATATGCATATATATATATATATATATATATATATATATATATATATATATATATATATATATAAATTTATGGAGTACATAAAGCTTTTTGTTTATTTTTTTTTATCTTTAGATACACCACGAAGGCTTAAAGCCTTACTTATTTCATGTATTTTCTAAGGTATCAACTTTCATAACTAAACAGGTTCAATTTAAGAAAAGTTTACACGTAGAAAGGACATCCTTAAGATATCACGAGCGTTTTTATTGACTGTTTGAATTTTTAAAACCAAACAAAAGATTGGAAAGACAAGCCTAAGGCAATCAAAAGAGAAATAGTATAACCCCGATATACATATTTGGAAGAGGTTAAAGAACACAACGAATGTAATGCACCATCATTAAAATTCTGTTGGTGATTTGCATTACCATAATAGTCATTTTTCGATGGCGTACCATAGGCAACTAACGACTCGGAAGGCCAAAAAAGACTGACGTTCTATTGGTAACAAGACATACTGTCTTAAGGATAAAAAATATTTATTAGTTTTAGGCTAATGTTGATATATCAGATATATCATTACCTATTATTTTCCAGATTATTTTTATTATTGTCCAAAAATAGTATACAATAATAGATAGAGCTAGAATATTATTTTTTTATTCACTGTTATTTAAATCTCTGTAAAGAAATGCACGATGATGGCTCTAGTTGCTCTCGTCGGAGCTGCTGGAGGAGGAATTATATTGGCTAATTTCTAGGACCAGAGGCCGCAAAATACTTAAAAAAGGAAAGATCCCCTGCTGGGATGGCATCAAAAATGCTAAAAGTTATAAAGGACGCCATTACCCAGAAAAGGAAAGTATGCATAAGAGAGGCTGATTTAGGATAAGAATTAGAAGGGGAGGACCATCTTTTCACTCGAGAGAGGAATCCGAACTTTTTCAAAGCTGTTCTGGCGATGGATATAATGTGTTGGTGCCAATTAAGATCATTTGAGAAAGTTACGCCTACAAGGTTAAATAACTCTTTGTTTTACAGAACTCGGCCGCTCCTAAGTAATGTTTCTTACTAGTTTTGGGTTAAATGCATAAATTACTTTAAACAAATTAAAAAAAAAATAGTTTACAAAATAGCAAAATCGATTATCATATGATTACTGTATTATAATTATTCTCATAAAATGTGCAACTATCTTATAGCGGAATTTCAATGCCACATACTGATTTATTCTTATTAACAATATAATATGCTATGATATAATATTTTATATGGAGTCAGTTGCAGTCTGCGTGCTTAATACCACCGGAGAAACGGCTATTTGTAATTTTTATGATGCGTACAAAATTCCATTTGTTTCATAACAGGTATATGAATAATTTACTTTTTTATTTTTCAAATAGTTACCTCATTTTACAATCTTTCAAGAATCGTTAATTATATTTTCCTAAATATATAATTACACAAGTCGACATAATTTTTGGGTGATGGGTTATTTTCACAGTATTGTACGAACCTTTAAGAGTTTTATTGTTTTCTTCAGTTTACTTGGTTTCTGCCTTGTTTACGGTACAGTCAAGTATTTAAGTCAATTTTGATATAAAATGGCAAGTTCGAGTCGTCCATGTTGCAAAATCCAGCCGATAAGTTTTGTTATATATGTAGACGATTTATTAAGTCCCAAGCTAGATCTAAATCTGAGAAAGTCAAAAAAGCCTATTTTTTATATTTTAAGTGCCAAATAGGGGATTAAGATAACATTTAGGCTCTTCATGTTTGTAGTGTGAGTTGTCACGTAAATTTAGTGCAGTGGATCTATCGGAAGAAAAATTCTATGCCGTTTGCTGTTCTTTTGGTGTGGAGAGAACCTACTGACCATATAAGTAATTGCTACTTTTGCATCACTGAAACAGAAGGGATTTCAAAAAAGCATAGAGACAAAATAGAGTATCCAAATTTGCCTTCTGCGCTAAGGTCAGTTCCTCATTGCCAGGAACTACCGGTACCGATAGCGCCTTTAAACCTGGACATTGTGTTTCCCAGTAATTCTAATTCTTTATCAGAATCTGATCCACAACTTCCTGAGAACACCACTTCTGACCCAACATTTTTACCAACCACCAGTGAAACTCAAAATAAATAAAATGACTTTGGTACGTGACCTAGGATAGTCAAATCCAAAGTCGGAGCTTCTTGGTTCCAGACTTCAACGGTGGAACTTGTTAGATAAAAAAGCAAGTGTTTCACTTTACCGAAAACAGAATGTAACATTATCACGTTTTTTTAATGGAAGGGTCGCTATGTGTCTGTTGTGATATTGATGGTTTAATTAATGAGCTTAATATGAAACATGATCCTAGCGAGTGGTGTTTGTTCACATATTCGTCGAAATACAGCCTAAAAGCAGTCCTGCTTCATAGCGGAAACAAAAAAACCATCTATTCCTTTATCCCATTCAGTGACAATGAAAAAACCCTATGACAACTTAGCAACCATATTAAATCGTGTTAAATATGAACAGTATGAGTGGGATATCTGTGGAGATTTAAAAGTCATAGATAATTTGCGAGGACTTCAAGGGGGGTTTTACAAAGTGTTGCTGTTTTTTGTGTCTGTGGGACAGTAGGGCAACAAAAGAAAACTACAGTTAAAAGAATTGGCCCCATAGAACTTTTTTTGAACCTGGTAATTCAAACATTTAATATGCCCCCCTTGTTAACCCAAAAAAAGTGCTGCTAACGCCTCTCCATATTAAGCTTGGGCGAATGAAAAACTTTGTCCAAGCCATGGAAAGAGAAGGTGTGGTCTCCAGTACCCAAGAGAAATGTTTTCTCAACTAAGTTATGCAATATTAAAAGAAAGTATATTTATGGGACCTCAGATAAGGAAGCTCCTAGATGATCTCCGTTTTCAAGAACTATTAAATGAAAAGGAATTGGCAGCTTGGATGTGTTTTGTACGTGTAGTAAAAGGATTTCTGGGCAATAAGAAAGATGAAGACTATAAAAGCATCATAGATGAACTGTTAAAAACCTATGAATTACTAGGGTGTCGTATGTCTCTAAAAATACATTTTTTGCACTCCCATTTACAGTAAGCGACAAACAAGGAGAGAGGTTTCACCAAGACATCAGGACGATGGAAACAAGATACCAGCGACGCTGGAACCCATCTATGTTGGGCGACTACTGTTGGTTTTTAAAAAGGAATGATGCTACAGAACACAAAAGAAAAAAATAAACGTTTTTGTCGTTGTATCATATCTCGTGCAATATATTTTTTTATTCGCATAACAACCAATCCTCAGTCTCAGTCTCCTCTTTTTTCTTCTTTAAACAAAAAAACTGTATGTGTTACAGTAATTAGCTCATCATTTTAGGATTTAGGACTCTAAAATACCTATTTTCATCAATGTTACTTTACAAATTTGTTGACTTGTGTTATTTAAAAAAATCTAGACGTAGGTATTAAATTTTTGTTCTTTTTAAACAAAAAATATATCGAACATTCTCCACTTTACCTCTTGCTTGTCACCCCTTTTTTACAGCTATATCGTTTAGCAATAAGAAGTGGAAGGTAATCAGCTCTAGACTGGTTAAGGACTGTATCTAGGCGCAAGGGGGTGCGGCAAGCCAAGTTCTATATTACACGGAGGTTTCAGTATCAGCATCATAACTTTGTTATCGTTTTATATAAAGGTATGAGATTTGGTATGTAAATTTAAATAAGTTTTCTTAATACCTGTAAAAAAATAGTTATGTTAAGTGGTTTCTGAGATATTTGATTTTAAAAACCGCTTATTTTACTACTCACTGACTGACCCACTCACTTATTGACTGATGAAAATTATGGAGCACTTCCCCAGGGAGTAGAAACCTTAAATTTGGTAAGTAAGTAGGTTTTAGAGCATAAAAAAACATTCTGAAAACAGCATACTTTTATTTGGAACGCCCTGGAACAGGGACGGAAATATCGTACATTTAAGGGTTATTTTAAAAGTTTGCAATCTGATTAGGTTTCTAAGATCATAATCGTCTTATAATTTAAAAAGCAGGCAGGATTTTATTCTACTTATTAAACTTACAAAAAAGAAAAAAGATTATACCAAAAACACAAGTAAAATAAGGGCCAAGTTCCTATCCAAAAATCTCGGCCTTTGAAATACTGACATCTAAAATATAACCAAGTTTTTTTTACTTAGCAAGTTTTTTATTGATCTGTCTATATAATTGAAGAAAGGAAACTGATTTATATAGGCAGATCAGCAAAAAAGAACTTGGTCTAGTTTTAAATTTCAGTGGTTTAAGAGGCTGATATTTTTGGATAGGAACTTGGCCCTTATTTGACATATGTGTTTTTGGTACGATATTTATTATAGAGAAAACTGTACTGTACAACGAGCTGACTGTGACCTGGGTCCCAGGCAATCAGGGTCATCCAGGAAATGAGGAGGCAGACAGATAAGCCAAAAAAGGCTTAAAAAGGAGATGATAGAACCAGAACCATTCGGCGAGATTTCTGGTGGTCTTTTTAAAAAATTCATAAAAAGCCGAGGGCACAGACACAGACCAAAAATCCCGTAGCTGTGCTCTCGTAAATTTGTAGAAACAGGTTTCAGTAACTTTCTAAATGCAATTAAGTACTATTTGAAATCAATCAAAACATATCCGGCCCAATCTGAGCACCGGGTATTTCCTATAAAATTATTTCATTAAATATTTCGTTTTAGGAGTAATCTAGTTTTAGTTTTTATATTTCTAATACCAATATTTTTATAAATTTTCAATATTTCCTGATATATTTCGGAAAATATTTCCTAGATATATAATTCCGAAAATTTTCCAGCACTAATATTACTTTTATAAGCTCAAGTCAATAAAAGCACTTTATGTCGCCTCTTCGAAACTTAATGTAGTTATAGAGCTTAAGGGCTAAGTGATGTTTTTTGATTTTTTGAGTTACTGACTTTTGGTGACAAATGCGTTTAAACAAAGGAAATTTTGCACAGAGAAAGGATATTTTTAATCGCATTAATTCCGTTTTTAATGTTTCTTTTGCATTTATATTTACTACTTCCTTAATAAAATTTCATAAAATATAAAGCAATTACAAGTTGCAAGGAAATCTACATAAATAACATTTATTTTTCATAAGAATGCGTTTGGTTAGGCTAAATAAATCACTGAAAACTAAGGTGTAAAATTACTGAGGAAAACATACAGAGATCACGGAAATGATAAGCTAATTTTCTTGATAAATGTTAACAGTTATGTAAATTAACATAAAACATGAGTTTCAATGACTAAAAATAAAATCTGCCTCTACGTGCGTCTTCTTAATTTTTGGGGACATACCATTAAGAAAAATATATTATAAAAGCGCCGCTTTCCAATTAGCTAAATACAAAAAAGCACCATAAAAAAGAAAGATTTTTTTTTATTATGCTCTGAGTGTAATTTAATGATATCCTGCACGGTCTCAAATAATTTATTATTACTCCGCATCTAGGCCAATTTAAGAGATCATTATCATTAAAAATAAACAAAAATTTGAGAAGGAGTTTAAAAACCGACCAAAACCTTGTGTCACAAAAAATTTTTGATAATAAAAACAATTTTAATAATTGTATTTATTTAGGCATTTTAAAAAAATTACTAACAAAAATTCATAAAATTAATGTACGTGTTTATAAGTTAAAAAATAGGCATGTTGTCATAATGTAATAACAATGTGTTTGATGTAATTTTTAAGTTGTTTACTCCGTTTTCTTTTGTAGAATTGTAATTTAAACAGTGCTATGTTCGGTAAGTACAATGTACTTACCGAAATGTAAGTTAGAATGGCCAACGAACAAAATAAGTAATAATAATCGTTAATTGATCTATCAATGCGTTTATTTACTTTTTTTTATCTTGCGACAATCCTCGAAGGCTGAGGGCTAAATATTAACGTGCCATAGGTGTCTTGAGTGAAGTAAGAGGCTGTTTATAAATATAATACTTTAAAGTTTAAAGGTTTAGAAGGATAGAAAATACCTCTGCAGGCTGCAGGTTCCAAAGTTCAGACCCTCTAGTGATGAAGTCTTTCAATTGGAGAGTAGGTAGAATTAATAAAAGTGGCACTTATCGCTTTGTTGATAGCTGTAAGAAGAATTATACTGGATAATTTTTTAGACCAGCAGGAGTGAAAATACCTATAAAAGCATAACAGTCCCCTAAAGAGGAACAACAATAAGGCGAGTACCCCTTTTAAAAAAATTAAGCGTTATGGGCAAAAACCAATCTCCAGACATGGAAACATTATTCCAAACAGGACCTAATTTAGAATACATAAGAAATATACAGGTAAGAAGGGAAAAATACTTTTCTGCCTAAACAAGAAACGCAAGCAATGTGTTTATGCCATTTAGGTTTTGTGTCCTACAAATCTTGGCCGCTCGTATGTATGGGACGAAAATTAGCAGACTTTTTTCGCGACAGCCGGCCTGATTGTGTCTTTGATTTGACCGAGCTAGTACTTATTTGCATAACATCATTGATGGCATTACCGTGTCATGAAGTGCAGTTCTTAATAATGAAAATATGTAAGAAAGGGTTAAACGCCTAAAAACCTGGCACTCACGGTACAGTACTAATGCTTTATACAAGTCTTTACAGGCTGTTTCTCAAGATAAAAAAAGATCAAAAGTGTATGGTTCTCTGGTTCTGCTTCTTATAAGGTTAAAATTATTACAAGAACCAGTGGCCAATAGAAAATAATTAGGGAATGGTTCACTTGATAAGGTCGATGGTGCTTAAGAAAATTTGCATTTTTAAAGTGCCTATGTGTGCCTTAAACTGTGCAAATAATTTCCATTTTGCATGTAACCATGAACACTTTAAATATACTCCAGCCTGCGTCTATTTGCCAACATACGGATGTTTTCATTGGTTCTTATAATTGAACAACGTTCATAAGTTAACCTACTGGCATAAATTGTTGAATTTTTTAAACTGCACTTTTAATATGGCGTTTTTAAATACCTTACCTAACTTCCTAACAGTCTGATTTGTCACAACAAGTTATTATATAGGGTGGGCTAGATGTTTTTACAAACTTTAAGAGGCAACGGAACACATTTTTAACGAAAAAAGTTCTTTTAAAAATATGGCGGCAAACGCTGATACAGGTTGTTTTATTTAACGTCATCACTATGGCGTTTTTTAAATGTATTTAAAACTTTGAAAGCTACGTTTATAAAAAAAAATTACACGATAAAGCTTAGGTAGTAAATAAAATGTATTTATTTATTTTGGACGAAATTCATCAGTAGCAATTACATTAGATTTCCTAAAACTAAATAAAAAAGCAAGTTTCCAATTTTTACATAAATAAGGTAATCTTGTGTTATGTCAATGATATATTTTTTATCTTGGGGCAGCCCAACACGACACTTCAAGATTTCGGGGGTAAAAAAAGAATTAAATACCTTGGCAGGCAGCAGGTTCCACAGTCCAGGCACTCTGGTAAAAAAGAAACGAACAAAGTGAGAAGTTTGAGTCCTCTCCAGATAAGCCGTAGAGGGATGCATAAAAGTGGCACTACGTGTTGCTCCATTGGGATGTGCTAGAGAAGAAATTATATGAGATAATTCCTGGGAGCAGAAGCGGTGAAAGTACTTATAAAAAATGAGAGATCATCCACAGCTTGTCGATGGGTTGGGCAATTGATAATTCAAAAGAGTTCTGGAATCCATTACCCAGACATGGAAACTATATTCAAGTCAGAGGGATCTTGGGAAAAATTTAAAAGGTCGAGATATTTTGAGCTGATTGGTAGGGATATAAATTTATGAAAATTAGTAAGCAGAAAGAGGAAGTAATTTTATAAAACTTGAATGAGTTTTAAAAAAATTCATCTAAAAAATGATCATTGTACTGAATTTGGGCATTCCAACATTAGAGTTCTGGAAATGTAGAAGGAAACATATGGACAAAGAAATACTTCAATCAAAAAGAAAACAAGTATCAAAGGTGGAAGACAGTAAGTTTTGGGTTAAAACCAGAGATCAGTAGAACTTTTGATATATCCAGAAAATATATCTGATCGAAAATTAAGTAAACATTGTTGAAGGTAATGATCAGTAAAACTTGGATGCAGTTCGATGTCGGAATGAAGAAATCGTCGATCTGAAGATAAATGGAATTATGCGTACTAACCTGCAAAATTAATTTGGAGGAGAAAGAAGCATTGGAATAATTGAATACTCATCAGAAAGAACTGGAGTCACAACTTAGTGGAGGTAAAAGGTTTTGCTTAGAGAACCATGCAACCTATCAAAGATATATCAAGAGCAATGATCTGGGATTCGCCAAGGGACTCAAGGAACTTGTTGAAAGAAGATCTGTTGTGGATCCTTTGGGACGGAATCCGTAATGTCTGTCATATCTTATTTGTATATAACCAAATACCTTAAATTTGGGGAGTTAATAAAAGGTTGAGTTTTAGATCCGTTTACAGGAATGGATTGTACACGATGGTAGGAAATTGTTTGGTAAAAAGTTGGGCTATTTCTTTAGAAGTAGAACTATTTTTATCTTCGAACTTTGTGGATGAAAAACTATTGGTGAAAAAGGTTTGACTAATATTTTTAGCAAATTACTAAACATATTTACTGCCATTCCAGTAAGAGATGCCATTGTTGATTTTCAGGATTAGGATCATAATATAACTTTTAGTTTAATCATTTTTATGATTTAAGTGTTTGAGTTCTGTTTAATATGGAAAACATATATGTCTTAATGCCCCACTAAATTGTTCCGGTAATTTGTTTATAAGTTCCGATTCACTCTGTATGTTTTAGCATGATTTATGAAATAGTTAATCCACGTAAAAAAAACAATGGACAGGTACTTCATTTTGAGTTATACGAATGAGAATACAATGAGATACAATCTTAATTTTAAAACATGCCTCTCTGACAGATTTCATTTCTAATGAACCTTCTTCCGTTAGGCCACAAATAATAAATCGAGGAAAGTAATTTTGTATTAAGAACGTCCTACGGAATAGGTTACAATCTTCAGAAGGCTAAGATGTTAAAACACAAAGCTGCTTGAAAATTTATTACATCTATCTGCAGACGACATTAAACGTATTTAAATTTTTATCATTTTTCTGTAATGCAAGGACATATTATTTATTGGCAGAAAACACGATCAACATTTATCTAGTATGGCTGGTATAATTAATAATATGTATCAATGTTCCTTATATTTTCTACTTTTTAATGTTTTTAAATGTGAAAAAAACATTTACAAAATTGATATTTAGTTTTTTAATACAAACTTTCGTGGACTACCAACAAAAATTTAAAAAAAATGGCTAAGAGAAAAGAGATAGGCCTATAGTTAAAAAGCAAAAATTTTGATTATTTCTTGGCATGAGTCTGCTTATGAGCCGCCTTTAAGTTATCAGCAAAAATGTCCTTATAATTAAGAAAATATAAAAAGTTGATGAACAGTTTTAAAAATAAAGGCAAAGATACAGTTATGTGTTCCAATACTACGCCACGCAATATGCTAGATTGTTAATAAGTTTTGATGTTCGATAAAAAAAACACGATTTTATGGTTTAAAATACCTCTTATTACTCAATATAATCTCCCTGAACTTTAATACCAAGTGTATTCCAGTTATCTTATAGTTTATGGATTCCATCCCTGAAGTGAGGATCCGGAAGATTGTAAAGATACCCTTCCACGACTGCTATTACCGCTTCTTTGTTCGCTGAAACTTGTTTTTCATTCGTCATTTTTTTAGATGTAAAAACAGGCAGAAATCAGATGGAGCTAAATCTAGCAAACAGGGTGAATGTTCTAACAATTCGAACTTTAATTCACTGATTTTCAGGATGGTTTTTTGAGCTGTATGAGAGGGTACGCTGTCTTAATGAAAAATGATTTTTTCTTCTACAAACCGGACCTTTTTTTACGAATTTTTACATCCAGCTGGTCCAATATATTACAATAATACACTGAGTTTATTGTTTAACAAATTCGGAGGTAATCCAATAACAAAATTTCTTTACTTTCCCAAAAAACTAATGATGAACACCTTCTTGGACGATTTCTGGACCCTAACTTGCTTTGGAGCCGAAATACAGGGTTCACACCGCTCGTTAGGTTCTTGTTTTGATTAAGAATCATTTTAGTAGACAAGAGTCTCATCCAAAGTGATGTAACGACGCATAAAATCATTTTGCCTTTCTAAAATGCTCCAAATGCTGAGAAAATCGCATTCGAATGTGTTTTTGTTCCATGCAAAGACGGAACCCATTGTGAGCACACTTAAAACCCAAAACTTCAGCCAAAATATTGCTCACATCGCCTTATGAAATCCCCAGGTCTCCACGACTATATCTTGCTTGGTTAATTGACGTTCTTTCAATACACTATCCTGTATTTTTGTTATAATTTTTGGTACTGATGAACTTTTTGGACATCCTCCACGTGAATCATCTTTAAGGCGTCTTGTACGACTACGCTTCAATTCAGCAATCCATCTTTTTACGGTTTTAATTGAAGGTGAACAGTACTTACATTCTTTTAACAATTGTTTATAAATTTCTTTGCTGCTACATTTTCAAAAATAAGAATTTTATTACTACACGATATTCAAGTTTTTCCATTGTAAAAAAATAGTGACACATCAAATTTAAACAGCTGTTTGCTGCTACATAAAACTTTACCCGGGTTCATTAAAAAGTACTACCATTTTTGAAATAATAAAACTATGAACCTACAAGCGCCATCTCTTATTATTTACAACAAAACTTACGAAAAAACCAGTAGAACGGGAGTGTGCACATTGATGGCAAAGAAATTGATTTCAGAATTAAAATATCGACGTACTTATGCTAGTGACGAACTTTTGCAATTTAAAGCAGAATAGAAAGCTTGTCTAAAAATTAATATAACCGAGGATAAGTGACGGATGCACTACTATCAACCTGAAACTAAGAGAACATGGAAATAATGGTGTCACCCTTCTGAAATTTCAATATAGTTCGAATTCGGTTAAGGTTATGCTGACCATTTTCTGGAATAAAATCAGTTATTTTAGAGGACTACATGCCTAATGGGCTAAAAATTGCTAGTGGCAAATGCTCGAAACCCCCAAGGAGCCGTCCCAAGCCTGCCATTAAAACCAAAGAACAGGAATCCCCGAGTAATGGCTGCAATACGCAGTCTCGTACCGGCGGCAATTATCCAGGATTTGAAGAATCAACATCCTACTTATTCACCTGAATTCGCTCCAAGCAATTAATCTGCCTTTGGTCCCATTAGGGAGTGATTAAATAGACAGAAATATCAGAATAATAAAGTGATTCGGGCTGTGCACATGACCAAAGAATTTTTCTAAGCGGTAAGGAAAGTGCATAATACGTGTTTTTGACATTTCTTTAGTAAGTGTTTGATTTAAATTTGTTTCGTATTTAAACCACAGCCACATATTTAATAATTAAAATCATTTATTTTAATAATTAGTCATAATGGGATTTAATGTATTAAACTAAAGGTTGTGAGAGTAAATCTGAGGTCGATTACATTTAAATTCGGTAAATTTTATCGAAGAAATAATGTACCGTGCATCGTGGGAATTCAAGATTAATAAAATGAAAAGTAAAAATAACCGTACAAACGGAGTAATATTTCGTTTCCCCTTTAATAAGTTCCGTAGTAGTGAGCACATGATTATTAAAAATACCTTTTACTGTTATGAAATTGATGAGTAGGGTTTTAATGCAGCTTCCTACTGCAGCACCTATTGTTAACAGAAACGCTACTGTGTTTATTCGCCTCTGCAATAGTGGATTAATTAAAAATTCATGATTGATACCCAAATGATCTTTTTTCTAAGCTGGTTGTTTTTTACCTCGCAAGATCCGCAGAATAAATCTCAGATGTGATCAGGTGTTATGAATATTCTTAAAATTAACGCCAACAGGGTTAAATAATTCTTTGTCCTACAGGCCGTTTTTAAATAGGGCATAATAATTAAACTTTTCTCATGACAGCGAACATACTTGTATTTTTAAGCTTTTAAACACTATTTTTTCTTATTCTCTAAATTAAATTAATAAAGATGGTTAATGTGACAAAAACTGCAGAGTTGGTGCCAGTCCTAAGCCTCGAAGCACTCTAGGATTTGTAAACATGTCGCTGTCGTTGACGACGTCGGCGCTAGCATTTGGCGTAGAAGTATTTATTTTATGGTCGGTCATTAATAAAACGGCTTCCGACGTGTGTTGGTGCTGAACTTGGCACTGAAATTAAGTTTAACTGCGGCGTCTACTAGTGATAAGCGAGACCGGTCTTGATCTTGCGGTCTTGGTCTTGCTGCAAGACCAAGACCGAGACCAAGACCGCCTTTTCGCTTGTAAGACCAAGACCAAGACCGGGGTATGCAAGACCAAGACCAAGGAGTGCAAGATTACGCAAGACCAAGACCAACCTGCAAGACTCTTGCAGTTCTGCAACTTTTTTTAAAATATATTAATATTTAATTTTTATATTTAATTTACAGAGGTATTTCATACAGAAATGACAAAAAATGTGGCGAGAACTGCCAAAAAAGGCGATTATTTAATGAGTAACAGGTTTCTTTAATAAAATAATAATTAAATGGATCACTTTGTTATTTTATACAGTTTTTTAACAACGATTGTGAGTAAATTCAATAACATGTTTCAAAAATAATAGGATTGTGACTCAAAACACGATATTTCCGAAACCGTTCACGACAGAAAAAGCTAGGGGTACAAAAGTTATAGAAGCTGAAAATAACCTTTATATTCCTAATGATTTTTTTTAATTAGCTATTTAGTGATGCCACTTACAGGGTGGATCAAAAATTTTCAAAATCCAGAAAAACATTATATTTGTTCCACACTTTAAGAAGTGGCACCATTAGATTGCTTCTTAAAACTAAGATTTAAATGTTAAAGAGGGGAATTAATAAAAAAATATGTTTTTCATGTCATATAGGAATAATTTTTATACAAATGGATTTTAAATATCACTTCCTGTTTTAACGTAAAAGGCAAAACAATGCTAAAATAATAACAATGACGTCATTTTTATCAAAACCGAAAATTATATTTAAAAACCATCTACGTTGATATTGTTTCTACATATACAGGGTGGTGATTTTTTTAAATGGATTTTTTGTCATAAATTTTATATTTTGGGCTAAAAGCTAAAAATAAGGGAGTTTTCTTGAGTGGCAGTGGATTCTTCGGAAAATTCTGGAATAGCAAAAAATTTCACATTTTATGCCCTTTTTTCTATAATTTTTTTATATTCAGTTTTTCACCATAATAAACGGGTTTTGGAGATATCGAGCTTTGTCACAGTATTAAGCCACCTTGTATAACGCAGAATGTTTATAAAGTATTTGTACAAACTTGGTACGGCAAATGTTTGACTAATTTAAAAATAAAAAGTTCACATGAACTAAAAAGATTTCTGAATAATTTTTTTTTAAATTAGAAACCAATGTTTACATGTTAAAATCATTTTCACGAAAATTTCACATCTGGTTGAAATTAAAAGTTTTTTCTGCTCACACAGTACATAGTTTTGTATTTCTTTTAATTTTATATGCCTCTTCAAAGAAAATTTAAATAATTATTATCACTAGAATGTTTCTATGTGCCACTAAATGAATAAAAACAGGTTGTGTCTTAATTCAACTAAAAATGGAGCATAAATAAAATAAATCCCCACATTTAAAATATGCTTTTTAAAATAATTCAAACGTATGTGTAAGGTTAAAATTGGCATATTTTATAATTTTAATGCAGAAAATATAGTTTCCATCTTTATTCATTTTTAAGTATTAAAAAAATATATTTTATTCAATATTATTTAGTTTAAATTATTACTACCAAAAAAAAGCAAGACCAGCAAGACCAAGACCAAGACCGGGTGGTGCAAGACCAAGACCTTCCTTTGACTTGCAAGACCAAAACCAAGACCAGGCTTGCAAGATCAAGACTGCCCCGGTCTTGGTCTTGGTCTTGCTTTGCTCATCACTAGCGTCGACGTCTGCTCAGCGTTCATAGCTATTTTATAGTAGGTCAAATTTTAATTAACCTAACCTTATTTTTGTAAGATTTATTGGGTTATTTTTGTGTTATTTGTCATTAAATTTTTTTGAATATAAAAATAAAGATATGTATAGTAAATGTAAGTTTTGTTAAAAAAAAAATGCTTTGGTTCAATATAATATTGAAGGTTATATCCGACGCCAACTTTGGTTTATAAACTAATCACTATAAAGGTCAACGCCGAAGTGGGCGCCAAAGGCAAGTTTATAAATTCAGAGTAACAGATGTAGGTACTAGGATTAGAAAAACAAAGAGAGATCCAAGAGGTGAAAACCAATAAAAGGGACATTTGTAGATACCTATGTCCTATAACGTTGTGGCGGATTCATATATTAAACAGGGAGTACTCGCCAACAATCTTTATACAATATTCGGACCTGGTCTCGAGGAACAGGGATTGAATGTGGCAAGTCAAGGGCCGTTTCCGAAATAAAATTAATGTATAAAAACTTAAGTAAAGTTAAAATTTTAATAGAAATAAAAGTAGTTAGAATTTTGATATAAAGGATTTTTGGTGAGTACCGAACAAATACTTTTTTTTCACAAAATACTGTTGTCCCAACTATTCTTAATATTTATTGCAAACAATAAAGAAAAGGAGGTCCATATAGGACTGCTTTTTTCTACGGAATTTATTATATATATATATATATATATATATATATATATATATATATATATATATATATATATATATATATATATATATATATATATATATAAGGGCATCATATCAAAGTTACTACCTTCAAACGAACACACATCTTGTGAAAATAAATTTTTTTAAGTTCAGTAAATGCCAAATGTTTTTCACATAATGAAGATATTTTTCAATTAAAAAACTTCTTTGATAATATTTTTTTTAATTTTTTTTTCTCAATATAAACAAGCTCATTTCACTATTTGTATTTCCATTATTGTAGCCCTGAGGAAGAAAGCTTGGAGTAGCACAAAAGCATTTTCATTTAACAAGCCCTTTAGGACTGATACCCCAATTGATTTATTTTTATATATATATATATATATATATATATATATATATATATATATATATATATATATATATATATATATATATATATATATATATATATATATATATATATATATATATATACATACATATATTTTTAAATTGTTTAAAATGGCTGTGAGTCTGTGAGTACCCACTTTTCAGTTTTGACAGCTCTTAGGCAAGTTATTGTCATTCTTTTTGGTTATATTTAGTTTGCCTATGTAAATTATTGATTAGCTTAAACAGTATTCTGAAAAAAGAATTTAATAATAATAAATATTTTTTTTACTTTCAGAACCTCTTGCCACTACCAGCAGGTGCTGGAGCTGCCTTGGTGAAACCAACAAAATACCATTATTATCCCCATAACCAGCATATTTATTTGCTACCAGAATGTGCAATTCAACAGGTAATTTACTCACAACAACTAAGATAAATTAATAAAATATGCACTTTTACAAAATCCTGAAGAACACTACAATTAGGGTACATTAAATATACAATCTATAACATTTCTAAAATATATAAATCAAATCATTTTAGATGAACTTTCTTTAAAGCCATGTAATTAATTACAGTTTGGTTAACTGTATTTTCAAATTAAGTAGGAACGAAAAAACAATTTAAAATGTTTAACTTTAAAAGTTTTATATCATTTCTTATCTTTCTGTGAGCTGTGGCTTGGAGATCGGCATAAGACAATGAATATTAAAGTGAATGTTACTATTATCAGCAGGAATATGAAGGGGAATATACATGAAAGAGAGAAGATCGTTAATATGGAGAAAAAATAGACTTTATAATAGTAATGATAAGCGCCATGCTTTGATTAAAATTCCTTAGAAATGTAAAGAGTAATGATCCGAGATTCGCCAAGGAGCTGAAGAGACTTGTTTCAATTTTTTGAAATAAAAGGAAAACATCTGCTGTGATTTTTTTGTCATTCATGTCATGAATAATTTTGTATTTATTGGAATATATTAAAACTTGGGAATTGATGAAGTACTTCATTACCTTGTGAACAAATGAGAGAAAATAAAAATGATCATAATTAAAAGAAAAGTTCTCGTGACATAAGAAATTCGAAAAAGGCGAGTTAGGGTAGGAACAAGTTTGGGAGCACATTTTTTAGAACGACTGACGGTATGCTAGATGACTGAAGCAATTGTTGGGCGAGGAAAATTACCAGAAGGATCAAGAGTAGAATTCGCAGCAAATTGGCACATAATTGGGCCTGAAGACGTATAAAATTTATAAAAGATTCACATGTTAGTTTAAGCCATAAAATGTCAAGTTCACCTGATTCAAGGTTTAAAAACTCTCGCATATGACTGATCGTTGCAAACGTAAGGGCATACGCCGCCATGGGGATGAATGAAAATTGAACCCGACGTAAGGAGGTGGTTGGCTGAAGTTTTTAAACTTATTCTAGCTTCACCAAGAAAAAAACAGGTTATAGTTTAGTTCACAAATATTTACACGGAGATGCGACAGGAGGGATATTTTACCTGAAGAATATTTTTACTCTTGGGTCTGTCACCATCCTTTTTTAAAATCTCTGTCATATAATTAAAAAAATTAAAAAGTAAAACAAATGTAATTTAAAATAATTTCATTTCTTTATGTTTGTTTAATAATATAAAGTGTGTTGAAAATAGAAAAGGACCGGGATAGAGAGCAAGCAGAGAGAGAAGAAAAATTGACACACACAGAACACGATATAAGATTTTACGAGTTATTTAATGGGTATGAGGGGTAATACTGACTGAGTGTTAAACATTTTAGAATTTCTCTATAATTAAACGATAATAATTCATTTGACAAAAAAGGTACATTTTTTCTAGGTGTGCAACGCAGTTTATGTTAGACTGAACTGGACGCAACCCCTATGTGCCTGTCCCTCAAGATACAGAGATCCTTGCTCAGCATCTCTAAATTCCGATGATCTACATACTACTGAACTAACTATTAACAAAAGATCAAAGGTAAAGGTGATTAATTACTCTTTTTAAAATATTCTCTTTATATAGATGGGTAACAAACCAATAGATAACAATTTCTCATAATAAAATTTGGAACAAAAACGCCCATTATCTTGGTTTTATTGCTTCATAAAAAACTCGACCCAGAAAGTATTAATGACTCTTATATTTTACTTTGCGTATTTTTCACTTACTTAAAACCGGTAAATAAAATTACACGTGAAGAAAAATTTTATGTGAACAGATACTGTCGACAGTTACGGTTTAAGAAAAGCCTGTCTATTATTAGAAAATAACAGAGATGATATTTGATAAGGTATTATTCTTTTAATTTTACTAGGTTTCTCATAAACCCATAAATCATAATGAATGACTTATGCATTTAATCTTTGCCTTAAAAAATATTAAAAGGGGAAAACCAGTTAAAGCATAATTATTCTAAATTTGAAACAAATATACAGGATATCCGGAAATTAGCGCATAATATTTGCTGGGCGTAAAATACGCATAACCTGACAAATACTACCTAACGTGCATTTTAAACCCCCTTAAGGCGATTTTAATCTGATATTTTGTTGGTATTTTTTTTGTTAAAAACAGACCATATGCGGGTAGCTGATAATACCTTTTGTCAAGCATTATTTGAGAATACCAAAAAACACCTTCTTGGCCGATTGTTGAACCCCCTCTGGAGTCGAAGCACTGGATTCATACTACTATTTAACCTCTTGTCTTCATTCAGGATCATGATGGTAGATTCAAGTCAAATCCATAGTGATCAAACGAAGCCAAACATCATTTTTATCCTTTCTAAAACGCTTTAAATTTGGCTGAGAAATTGAATCTATTTTAGTTTGTAGCACTCACTGTGTACACAACTTTCTGGAACTCAAAATATTGCTCACACTACCTAGGGCTTCTACTATATCTTTCTCAGCTAATCGACGATCTTCCTAAACCATATCCTGTATTTCTGCCACGAATTCTGGGACTAATGCACTTTTTTGAGATTCTTCACGTGAATCATCTTCAAGACTTGTAGGGCCACTTTTCAATTCAGCAACCCATATTTCTACTTTTTTAACTGAAGTTAAAAAGTTCTTATTGCAAATTTGTTTTTCACACGTGTTCATGAAAAAGTACTACCATATCTCACAAAGAACCAGTTGTATATTTTAAAAATTATTGAAATGAAATTACAACTAAAAGGTTTGTCATATGTTGTGGTCATTAGGTATATTTTAACATAACGTACATGCATGTTTATACCATTGTTCTAAACCAAACACAACGAAAGTCAGAAGGGGTCTTGTTCTTGCCGGGTTATTTAAGCATCCAAAAAACAGTTTTGGCCATTCTGTTGCTCTCTTTGTTTCATTAACTATTTCATATTATTTCCGCAGTATTTTAATAACAATTACAACAGATTTACGACAAGTCGAGTTAAGGATTTATTTGCACCAATTACCTAGACAAGGACATATACGCCACGTCTGGAGATTCTTAGTTACCCCGAGGGTAAGTAAACGAAGAATCAAGGGCAGGCTTGCAGAGAAGTGAGATAAAAATTTATACACCGGCTTGTTTCTCTGCCAATTAAACCGAAGAATATTTAAATTGGCGATGCTGGATAGTGGTAAATTACTTTTTCCTAAGGGCACTTTTCTTAATTTAAACGTTCATACCCATTTAGCATTTACAGATTCATTTTATTGAGTCTGTTTAAGTTTGTTTGATGTAATAATACCAAGAAAAAATAATATATAAATGCGGTTTGTAGTTAAGATCTACTTAATTCTGGTTAACAAGAAGATGATAGCATCTCAAGCATTCTGCGAGATTTCTGGTAGTCTTTTAAAAACATCCATTAAAAACTGGACAAGATTCCATTAGCTGGTAATTACATACACCAGAGCAAGTGAGTGAAAAAAGTCCCTAAACGCTTTTCGGCGAAGTTTATCTCAAACCTGCTAAACCACAGCCGCAAGGCACTAAGGATAGTGGTAAGACAAACACCTGACCAGGTGTGATACCAATGTTAGGTGATATGCAAGCTTAGATTTGTAAAGGTCAACGAAAAAAAACTCAAGGAACTTGCGTCATGTTTCTGAAATCTATTTAAAAACACCGGTCTTGATAAAGCACTCTTAAATAGCATCTGTTCATATGTTCAATATCAAAGTGTTCAACTCCTCTTGACTTTGACGGTTCAGTGTTTTTTTTCTATATCCTCTTGGGGTTTCCACACTTCTGGCCTTTGTTCTTCTGGGACGTTCTTACTGGGTTAATATTGAGGTGCTTGTGGCTTTGCAGACACTACCAATTAATCTGTCATTTGTGACATAACATCATAAATTATTAAAAGAAACCTCAGAGTCGGCCAATTTTTTAGCGCAAATAATTTTAATTGTTACTATTGTTCAATGTTTTTTAAATTTCCTTAATATTTTAATTTTTTCAAAAGATTTTTTGCGATTCCTTTTGGCCACTAACGCAAACAATATTAACAATATTTGGAATGAATTAAACCGCCACAACATACAAAACAATATCTAGAATAAAATTTGTCTGTTGTCCAGACTAAAGAGGGTGAACATCCTAAAAAACTGTTTTATATCCTTATTTGCTTCAATTTAAAAAGTGTTTAAATTGAAAACATAATATTTTGCAAATAGCATAGGCTTATATAGACAAAAATATTTTTTTTAAAGGAAGCATTTTTTGAGAACTAAAATTTTTAATGAGATAAGTTTCGACTATAATGTCATCATCATTAGCTCACTTATCTAAATATTATTATATGTACATATTTAGTTCATCCAGATTCATACTTATTTGTTTCAGAAGGCCTTAACATTGGTAAAGACATGCGAACCTACAAGCGAAATGAGAATCTGCAGAGCACCCAGGGACTGGTCCCTATTGGCTTTACAGAATATTAGGACTGGAAAATCGCACTACCTAGTGATCTGCAGATGTCCTGATAGCAGTCTTTTAGGTAAATATATTTCTTACATGTCTAAACATATGAAATTTTGCACCTTTATTAGCTATTTAACGAAAAATGGCTATTTAACGCACTCGCTAGGCTCGCGCGTTAAGGTTTGAGATACTTTTATTTCTGAGTATTAATAACGTATACAGAATATTATTTATTAACGAACCTCGTTAATACATGATTTTCTATTAATAAACGAATATATTATAGGCAACTAAGAATATACAAAACAAAACACTAAGTCTATTTATAACCTTGTGACTTCTTCTCAATTATTTTTTCCCATTGATCGAGCAGAGAAGAGATCGCACCGAGAAAAATAAGAACCAAGTTTCAATCCTACAGTCGGAGAGCTTTTGAACAATTTTGAGTAAGTTCTTGAGGCACTTCGAAAATTTGTGTAATTGTCCTTGAAGGATCCCCAAACATAAAAGTGAAGATCTGGCTGAAGGGTACCAACCCTTGATTTTTTTAATTCAAGGGTTGGTAGAGGGCCGACCCTTCAGCCAGACCTTGACTTTTATGTTTAGAGGTCCTTTAGGGACAATTACACAATTTTTTTAAAGTGTCTCCAGAATCTACTTAAAATTGTTCACCAGATCTCCTACCAGTCCGAGAGCTGGTGAACAATTTTGAGTAGGTTCTTGAGGCACTTTGAAAATTTGTGTAATTGTCCTTGAAGGACCCCAAAACATAAAATCAAAGTCTGGCTAAAGGGTAGCGCCCCTCTACTAACCCTTGAAGTTTTTTAATTCAAGGGTTGGTAGGGGGCGCTTCAGCCAGACCTTGACTTTTATGTTTCGGGGTCCTTCAAGGACAATTACACAAATTTTCAAAGTGCCTCAAGAACTTACTTAAAATTGTGCACCAGCTCTAATAGTCCAAGAAAATAGGTCGTGAAATACGAATTTGGGGTTAAAACTTGAATTTTTGATATAAGTTACATTGAAGAATCTAAAAACGTACTGTAATTTTTTTTTTAATTTACCCCTGGGAAGGGGTAAAAAAAATTTAAAAAGTTGTTTTTTTTAAATTTTGAGGAAACGGTAAATCCTAGAAAAAAAAGTTGTAAATAAAAGTTGTAGAACGTAAAATTCTACATAAAAATGATTATATAACTTTTTTTCCTAAAATTAAAATTAACTGAGATATGTAGGGTAGCTAGAAGCTAGGGGATGATAACAGAAACTTTAAAAAATCATAAATTATTGGAAAATTAAAAAACTCATAGTTTTTTTAAATATTTATATAATTAACAACTTTAATTCTAGGGATTTTTTTTCTCTAGAATTAAAGTTGTTAATTATATAAATAATAAAAAAAACTATGAGTTTTTTAGTTTGCCAATAATTTATGATTTTTTAAAGTTGCTGTTATCATCTCCTAGCTTCTAGCTACCCTATCTCAGTTAATTTCAATTTTAGGAAAAAAAGTTATAAAACCATTTTTATGTAGAATTTTACGTTCTACAACTTTTATTTAAAACTTTTTTTCTAGGATTTACCGTTTTCTCAAATTTAAAAAAAAAACAGTTTTTTAATTTTTTTTCACCCCTTCCCGGGGGTGATTTCAAAAAAATACAGTTCGTTTTTAGATTGTTCAAAGTAACTTATATCAAAAATTGAAGTTTTAACCTCAAATTCGTATTTCACGACCTATTTTCTTGGACTATAATACTACTAAATCGGCCTCCTAAAGTACTGAGACACTACTGAGATCTAAAATTAGACAAAGTTTTTTTTTGACAAGTTTTTTACTGATCTGTCTGTATTAATGAAAAAAACTGTGCATATTAATAAAAAATAAGCATTCATCAATATAGCCAAATCAGTAAAAAACTTGCCAGGTCAAATAATAATTTGGTCTGATTTTAGATCTCAGTACTTTAATAGGCCAAGATTTTCAGATAGGAACTTAGCCCCCCTTATTTTACTTAGTGTTTATGGTAGGATAAAACGTATAATAATCATTTGCCAAAATAGAAAGTTTTTATATTCAATATTGTTTTTTTTACAGAGGGTCCAATGTCACATGACCAACCTACATACGCAAGCGTACCAGGGATAAGAGTGTACGGAATGATGTGTGTCGATAACAAACGTAGAGGCCGTCCCCTCAGAACCACAAGAAGTTTAGAAATGCCACCATTTCCATGGAAAAAAGCTCAAGAACTAGCGGAGACAGCACTATGGGACTAAGCAAAATACTTATTTAGGCATTGTTTGTGTGATTAAAAGAAATCTATTTAAATTCGAAATATTTAATTGACTATAATAAGTAATATTTATCTATTTAATCATAAAATTATCTTATAAAGTTTCTAGAATAATTGTCGCTGTAGCTTAATTACAAGCCGTGCAATTACGAATAAATAAGAGTACAGGAAGGTCCACATAATTAAGGTGATCTCATTAACTTATTTAACAGATTCTAGCTAATTTATTCTTAAAGCATCTTATTTTGTATGGACGGGGCATTTTTTATGTTGTTTTTACAGATTGAAAGATTTTTTGCGTGAAATTTTTCTTATTACAATTTTTCTACCTGCGCAGACGCACTTTTTGACTTTTTAAGATTGCTAAAATTTTTCTCTTATGCAAGAAGGAAACTGCGCCGCAGGCGCTATGTTTCTTGCAGCAACCCGGCCATTTTGGTGATTATTTAAGTAACATTTTGGTGATTATTTAAGTAATTGTTATGGTACCAACCTTAAAATATTTTGATAATATTTAATCAACTTAACTTATTTTACAAAATAATTAAATAACTTGTTTAGAATTTTCAGTGAGTTGGTAAACTTTATTGTCAAAACAAACTGCAGCAATAAATTTCAAACTGTAAAAATTTTGAATAAAATTGCATGCAAGAAAAATTGTGACAAGAAAAATTTTAGGGAAGAAATCTTTCCAACTGTAAAAACACCTTAATTAAGTTTTGAAGCGTGGTGTCAAAACATTCCAACTGATAAATTTATGAACTAAGACGACGTTTCACATTGTTGAATTTGTCTTAATAGAAGCCATCCATATTAATAATTATAATAATGTACAGGGTATTTCAAATAACAAAAAACATCACTTAATGGGAAATTCCTTGGCGAAAAATAAAAATTAAAAATGTTATAAAAACACTCTTTCAAAACGACACCTTTTATAAAAAACACGGCGTAAAAAATAATTCAGAATTGGGATTTTACCTTTATTTTCAAATCGGGGTTTTCAATTTGAATGAGACTTGGTGCAGTTAGAACACGGACCAAAACACTACTTCTTATGATAAATAATTATGGACTAGTAGCGTAGCTTTGGGCAATTTTCTTTTACCATCAGTTCATCATAACTTTTCCTCATGGTACAAAAAGGATAATATTAAAAATTAATGACGATGCTAATTTTGTAAAAAATGATCAAATTGTAAATTAATCAAACATTAAATGCATGTATTCAAGCAAAAGATGGAACTGAACAGGGCCGTAGCCAGAATTTTTTTCGGGAATCCACAGTAAACTTGTGGACTCCCTTCTGCCCCCTCTCCCCAACCAGAGAAGCGAGATTTATGAGGCACTTAAAATAAGCGAAAAAACAACCAACAATCGTAATATGTAATCTTGATAGATCCAAGACTTTTACTTTTTTCTCTGAGAAGACATGGTGGACATTCTTGCTTTTGAAACCCAAATTTAAAAATTCTGCAGTCGAAAATATTTAACATTAGAAAAAGAACGCAGATATATTGTTACCCATGCTTTAAGCACATACAAAATAACTAAATAAAAAAGTGTTTTTTTTCTGTCCTTTAAGTTAAAAAAATATAGCCTTTGAAGGATATGTGGTTTAGAAGACTTGAATTTCGGGTTGCTCCCAATCACCAGTTTGCTGTTTCTTAAGCTTGTGGTTTGAGCTACTCTTATCTACTTGCTGCGCAACGAACGTGAATCCTAAAATTTCGGGGGTGGGGTGAGTTCTAGCCCCCGAACTCCTCCCTGGCTACGACCAGGAACTAAACATTTTTTGTAAAAAATATTATTGTCTTTAATTGTAAATTTTACCCTGTTTATTCCACGCAAGTTTAAGTTTAAGTTTATTGGGTTACTTTAAGAGTGTATCTGTACTGTACCAAATTTTGTTTAAATTGAAAACCCGTTTTAATAGTGAACAGAAAATCCCAATTCTGAATATTTTTCTTTCGCACCTTGTATCTTAAAAATGGCGCCGTTTTGGAGCTATGTTTATGTAACATTTCTGTCTTATTTTTTTCAAAGAATAATATATTAGATATTGTCCTACGTTTTTTAAAACACCCAGTACAAGATGTTTTATTTAATTTAAAAACAATGTGTGTATTTGTTGACAGGGACCATCAAAAATAAATAAAAATCCTTATTCTTACGTAAACTTTGAAAATATAGACTTGTTAAAATAATTCCGAAATTTTGCCTGATACTGTACCACATAGCATTTAAGTTTTAAAAATATTGTTAGTTACACAAAATACGTTTTGTAAAATACAGCATGACAGCATTAGTATTGGCCATATTTAAAACTAAGTTTGACCCATTTACCTTGACAATAGGTAGATATAATACACTTGTCACGGTGAAAGGTAATTTGTGCAATATTTAAATATCTACTTCACTACCTGTTAACTTTAGATCATATGTGGTTAAAATTATTCCTTAAATACAAAAAAAAATCATCTAGGTATACTCCGTTTGCTCAGGATACAACTTTAAGTTATAAAACATTTAATTAGCAATTCACAAACCAACACATTGTCTACCCTCTTTTTTGTCTGCATTAAAAAAACATACAAAATCTGTTTAATATGAGATGATAATTGACCAGGTTTTATAGCTTAGTGTCATATGTTTAGCAAACAGACTATATTACAAAACAAATCATCCATTTATTTTTTTAAATATGGCTAACGATTTGGGATACCAACACCATTTTTTGTTAAAGCACAAAAATCGGATCTAGGGTAATTTATAACTTATTTTTAATAATATTTTGTCGAAAACTATTGAAGTGCTAGTTTTAAGTCTGTATATAATATATAAACACAATGTGACAAAAATAGTATCTCTTATAAAATTGTGTATTTATTTTTTTTATCAAACCTGTTACTTCCTTCAAGTAATTTATATATTAAAATTAAGGGGTATCTCCTTATACTCCTTTTTACGTTTCTGGGTAAACAAACTAGCGTTGTCGCTTCAGATAAATCGAACAATTCATATATTTTATGATCATTGATATATTGATATTGATATTTTAAACTCGATAAAAAAATATTAAATATCAATCATGATAGCATAAATGATTCAATTCCATTCATATCATCCAATACCACTACAATAAATGTATAAATTTCATTATATATATTTGGGCATATAGGCTCCTTAATGAACTGAAAAGAAAGATTAAAAGTCCTGTTAGATATGACTACTAAGCTTGGTTGGTTTAAAATTACAAGGCCTCCAAGTAAATGGATAACCCCGTCCCTTGTAGTCCCGTAAGTGTACGTAAAATTAGAAGAAAATAATAATAAAAATATTTTTATATGATATTTTTAACCATCTTTACTCTATTTTTTGTTTCCAAAATTGTAAAGTCAACTACATAGTGAGCAATCATACTATCTTGTGTATTTCAACGTGAAAGTAATTTAGTAACATCTTTTTGAAACTGTGAAAACGATATTTCTGTCTGAATGTAATTGAGGAAAAAATGTTTTTTGGATTTTCTATTAGCGTGATCATTGCATAAACTTGCAAACATGTTTCGACAAGGCTTTTCCAATATGCTCCCCCTGTTCACTTCTTTTTGCCGTCTTATCTATTTTATACTGTCAAAACGACCAAAATTTAATGCCGACAAATTATGTTCACTGCCGTTTATTACACTTGGCAACATTGGTATTTATGTAGTTTATATCCGACCCTCAAACGACGCTTCAGTCTATTTTAAGAAGTTACGTGCCAGTATCAAACCAGGTTTGGCAGATATCCAGAAGAGGAAAACCATTATACTAAATGATTCATATTGTTGCAGTTTTATTAAGTAAGAACACAGACATTCTTTCCAGTCTTTGATATCTTATTCAATTTTATACTTACCTACATATTTTACAAAAACAAATAAAACTTATATCTTTATAAAATATATATCTTACTTACCTATATTTTTATGAAAATAAACTTTTTCTTGTAAAATATTAAAAACTAGGACTACTTAAATCACTATTCAACTGCCAACTGACTATTTGTGTTTTTTAACTGTACCAAACACCTAATGACATTTTTAAATTTCTTTAAAATTATTATTTCAGCATTTCCAAATATTTTAAACAATTTACTTAAAAAACTGCACACTCCAATGATTTCTGATTGTGAGACAAAGGGGTCTCAATGGGTCTTAATAGTATTTAATGTAAATAGAAATAAATATTAACCTACACCTATCAAACTTACCCAATATATTTGTATTTACTTGAATGCTAGTAGTATACATGGGCTCCATCAATCTTTGTTCTTGCTTCTCAAAACAATTTTTCATAATGTTTTTAACTGCAGATTCTTCTAAAGATACAACTTGTGGAGTAATTTCTTCTGGTTGAATATCCTTAACTAACTCAAACTTTTTAACAATAAAAGCACAATTCATTAACGGTTCTTCACATAAAGGTCCTGCTTTACAAAAATTATGAAAAGAATTTGTTATACATTGAGCTAATAAAGTTCTTTTATCAGTTACATTTGTTTCTAAAAATATGTTTTGAACATAATTTTGTGAACAATTAATAAGTAAATTTGCGCAGTCTTGTTGTTTTCCCACACTCCAAATTTTTGTTTCCATGCCTGACCAAAGAGGCCCACAAGAATCAAATGCAGACTTTAATTGTTCTTTGAGATAAGCCAATCCACGATTGGTCAAATCACTTTTAAAAACTTTTTGTTTTATTTCATTACTTTTTGTGATCAAATTTTCATTAAACTGATTAATAATGTCTATAAGGCTTTTATGTTGGTGTTCTTCTACAGTTCTTAGAAACTCATTGTTATTTTTAACTATCTCTACAATTTCAGTGGGTAATAAAACAACTGCCATTGATAATAACATGTAAGGAGTTTGCACCTCAACTTCGGGAGTTTGATCACTTAGGTGACTATCTACTGTCTCCCTTAGGGATACCAAAGGACTTGAGACCTGAAATTCAATCTTTGCAAATCTGTTTTTTAGGTCTTCAACGCATTTATCCAGGTGAACATCGCCGGCTGTTATAATGACAAGTTCACCAGTTTCTTGGATGATAACTTGAACACAAGAATCACTCTGCATAAGAAGGTTCAGTCCATGACGTAAAATGGAAAGTTCCTTGGGATTGACAGGTTCAATAGCATACCTAACCACGGGATATGATGTTGGATGCTCAATAAGAGGCACAACATCCAATTTGCTAGATAATGTGGCAGTACGTAATACACTTTTTTCAATTCCTCCTATTCCACAGAAGTTTCCTGCTGGAATTGAATCAACTAGCACTAGATCTCTTCCTAAAAAGGTGTAGAGTTCTTTTATTTGTACTCTACTTATATGTCTATTTGAAGAAATAAATGTTTCAAGGTCTTCATCTGTTCGATTTTCTTTGGGAATGTATCCAGATGTCAATGCAAATATTTCTTGTCCTATTTTCAGTGTACCAGTAAAAACCCTTGCTAAAGCTATTACTGCTATCTCATCTAAAACTATTTGAATTTTGTCATCTGGAGTAGGATCTTCACATTCTTTATTTTTCAACTCTTCCTTAGGCTTATCTTCCAAAGCCAGATATTCATTTTGTGTGGTAGGAACAGCAGGTTGCCTGGGTTTTGGAATAAACTGCTTGGGTGCATTTTGTGAAAGGTTTTTGGCATTTACACAAAACATCTTTGAAACATAAGATATGATAGGTGTCTCCTCAGCAGCAGAAAGCTTTTCAAAATATGGGCTGATAGAATTAACACATTTATTCAAGAAGGAGTCTTCAATATAATGATTGGCATTTAACAAATACTCAATCTTTTTCTTCTCCATGTTACAAGGTGATGGAATTATGTTAAGGCACTGCAAAAGTAGAGTATGTGCCAGAGGTTTCCAAGCAGATAGAATAGCTTTAATTTGACTCTTTGGGTCATTTGAAGCAGTCATTTCTCTGGTAGGATTTGCAATACCCAGTTTCTTTAAAATGGGTAACACCTTGTCCTTTTCCATACGCACAGCAAGAGTCTGATAGACATGTACAATAGTTTTAAGACAAAGCTGCACAAATATATTTGATTTTTGCTTATCCACTGCACCACTTTTAATTTCTCCTTTTGAATCAACCCAACAGTCGAAATTCCACATTTTTTCATTTAGAGACTCTGCAGTTTCATTTTTAACCATTCCAATAACCATGTTTGAGATCTGCTTTGTAGTAAAACCCCAACCATCTATAGCACTAGCAAAGATAACATTGCCAGTTTCTGGGCTAAATAATAATCCTGTATCTTCTATATCCACTTCACTGCTTGTGATGTCGTACTGATACAGCTCGGCTACTATGACATTACAATCTTCTATAACTTTTATAATACTTTGAAACATAAGGTCTATATCTTGATCTAATTCAATGATTAACCTGTCAAGTTTGTTAATGACAAGAATCATTTTGGCATGTTCTTCAAAAGCCTTGCTAATGGATTCTCTTGTCTGCACACAAACACCTTCAACTACATCTACTAGGATTATTGCTCCATCACACACACGTACAGCTGCTCCTACTTCGGAAGAAAAGTCAATATGACCAGGTGTATCAATTAAATTTAACAAAATTTTTCTGTTTTTGCCCAGATCTTCATCATGAACTATATTAAGAAGAGAGACTGCACTACTTTTCATTGTAATTCCACGCTCTTGCTCATCAGGCCGATCGTCTAGATATCTTAAAACTCCTGCCATTCGTTTACTGACTAAACGATTAGTAGCCAACAGTAGATCAGCCAGAGTTGTTTTGCCATGATCTACGTGAGCTAAAATACAGACATTACGTATGCATTGGGGTTCTTTCATACAGAATTTAAGTTCCTCAGGTGTTGGTTTAATTGTTTCCATTGTCTGTAAGCGGAAGGTAAAAAAACATTAAACAACTTTCAAAGAAGAGAACTTTTGGTAATGAATATTAAAAACTAAAAATTTTATATACAAGGCTACAAGAAAAAAATAGCGGGGAAAGTAAACATTTTCACATGCTAAATTTACCTTATTGATTTAAATATAACTTACCAAATTGTTTCTGTGAATGCACTATTCACTTTTTTAAAGGAATATAAACAACTTGGCTATAATCACAACCTATTAACTTTTTAAATTACTTTTAAATAAATGAAAATTTTCAAAAATAAAAACGCCTAACCTCACTTATGGTAACATTACCATTTTGATACCTCTAGCGCCATCTAGTGTATAATGATCTTAAATGAAAGGGTTCGTTCACTTGGATGTTTGTTTGATCTTTATCAAAGAAAGAGGCTTCAAGCATATCTTTCCTTGTCTAAAGTTCATAATAAAATATATACCCACTAGGAGCAGTCTTGAAGCTCAGCTATGCGAACAAACGTGCGAGAGAAAAAGAAGGAAAGGTGTATAACCTTTCCCTCCGGCTCCGCGTGCGGATTGGCCAACCAGCACGCAGAGCGGGGTATATGCCCCTCCCCGCCGACAAAGCACTACGTGATGAGAGAAAGGCTGGTTATACGCCTATTCTTTGTTCTCTCCCACACGGTCAAGCGGCAAGGCGGCCTCTAGCGGACATATGCTCGAAGAGTCTCACTTAATATAACGATACCTTAAACTCCTTAAAGATCCAAGAGCATCAGTACTAGTTCGTTGTTAGAATCGATTATAAAGTTAGGGCTGCATCACTACCGGATAAGGAAGAATTTTTGTCGAGCGTCGTTTTTTCTCTGTCTATCGCATGCTCACTCGTTAGCCAGCAGGATCTTCGACCATATACCTAGCAGGATGTCTACCAAGCGTTGTCGGGCGTCGATTCTGCTGCTGAATGCATCCCTGCAGGCATATTACGTCAGTCAAAAGATCAGCTGTTTATGAACCTAACCTAAAATATTTGGCATTTCACAACAACAATAACAATACGTAAATAGTTTTATTTGATGTGTTTTTACCGATATGTGTACAGGAATTATTGTGATGTTTACGATTTAGATACTTTTTTGCGCATTTTTTTCCGGTGCTGAATAAATACCAATGTTTAATTGAGATTTTAGTGACCTTACCCACAAGATGATAACTCTCTCACAGCGCTTGAAACAAAAAAAGCAAAATGACGATGGAATCCCAGCCACTAGGGCTCCGATCAGAGACCGTTTATTAGTTAAAGAAGCTCAGGAAATGACCCAGCTGTTACCAGCTTCATGCTCAGTACATTACGAGGATGAAAATGATTTAAGTAAATTTACATTAGTTGTTCAACCCAACGAAGGATTTTGGGAAGGTGGAACCTTTAGATTTGATATAAATGTTACTGAAGAGTATAACATGGTTGTAAGTAGCCAGAATATTAATTAAACTTTTTTAGTACCACTATGATAACAAGTCAATTCTGATTTGAACTGGGATTTTTTTAAATTGTAGCCTCCTATAGTTAAATGCTCAACCAAACTATGGCATCCCAATATATCAGAAAATGGAGAAGTATGTCTGTCACTCTTGAGAAGGCACAGTGTAGATGGTATGGGTTGGTCACCTATACGTAGGCTTAATGATGTTGTCTGGGGATTACATGCTTTGTTTACTGTAAGTTAAGAGATCTGGTGTATAAGATCTTTATAGTTAAAGTCATTGTCATAAACTTTATTTGTTCTATGATACATTATTTTTACAATGGTTTATGCCACTTGGACTAATATCACAAATAAGATAAATATATTTACTAAATCTAATAAGACAATCAAGAAAGTACATAAAAATAAAAAGGTAAAACCTAATAATACTGAGGAAATTTGATCTTAATTAAAATTGTTGAAAAATTTGTCATGAATTCATGAATCATGAATTTTATTGCTCCAATATTGGGTAAAAAATAATTATCCCTAAAAAATCTATGAGCAAGTATTTCTAATTAAATCCATGATCTATGCATTTTTAGAACCATAACTTATATTACTGTTATTTCATATAGAAATAATATTGCCTTTATTATTGTTTCATATTTTTGTATAGTATAGTTTTTTTTTTGTTTTATTTTAGGACTTGCTAAATTTTGAAGATCCCTTAAATGTAGAAGCAGCAGATCAGTTTAGGCATTCAAAAGAAGAATTTAAATTAAAAGTAATGGAATATGTCGCCACTTATGCGAAAGAATAGTTAAATGTATCACATATAAAAATTAATGTACATTTTAAGTCCATTTTTTTTTGTAACTCTTAAGTAATTTTTATTTATTTTCATTAGTCCCATTGTCCCTAATTTAGCAGTAATTTTGTGATATCTTTTGTATTTTATCCTATAAAATAATTGCTAATGATATTGTAATTATAATTAATTAAATACATTAAAGTTTTTCCGCACTACTTAACATTTTTATAGGTGACGTTACATTTTCGGATAAGTGTTTCGTGTTTAAATAAATTATTTAATTTAAAAAATGTCTTTTGTTTACTAGAGCTAAACTAAACTAATATTGATGGAAGACAAAATCAGATGAACCAGAAATGTTCCCATTGATCACTTGTAATGGTCAACAATAACTTTATTCCTTTGTTTTTGCTTAGGTCATTCTTAATTTAGTTTAACTGCAATATAGTGCATATTCTAAAGTTGTTTTTACAATTTGAAAGATTTTTTGCATGAAATTTGTCTGGCAGCACATGCTCTTTTTGGTTTTAAAAATTGCTACAATTTTTTTTTCTTATAAAAAGAATATGGCAAACGCTGTTTTTTAGTTATGTTTAAGGTACCAACCTTAAAATATTTTGACAATATACAAATAACCTAAAAGGGCGTCGAACATTGGTTAAAATATATTTATAAGTCATAACTACAAAATTCATTTTTGCATTCATTTAATTTTATATTTATGAATTTTAAAAACAATTCAATAAATTGTTTACAAATTTTAGTAAGTTGGTAAAGCTTATTGTCAAAACAAATTGCAACAATAATTTTCAAACTAAAAAAATCTGTAGGTTCTGTCTGGATGACGTTGTTAAGGAATTTACTGTTACTGGCCGTTCTAACACGAATTTTTATATAGAAGAAAAAACTTGGCACCAAATGCTTTTAGTTAGATCTATTTATTAAATTAAATATAAGTGCAAAGAAATACAATAAATTGGTTTGATGTTGACAAGACGATTCTTAGGAGGTAACTTCTTCACTTTTACAATAAAAACCCTTAACATTAGGTATGGGTCCCCTCTACTTTATTACCCACTTTAAAGAAAGGAAACCCAACTAAATTTTACAATAGGAACAATGCAACTTAATATAAAATATTTACAAAAGGGGTTCTTAGGACAACAAAAAATGTTAACATTCTGACTAACATTTATAGAGGATGGGCAACCCTAATTACATTGAAAAGGTTTTATATTGTCAATAAACATTAAATAATAAAGTTTGGGTAGTTGTAGTCTAGCTTCTTTGGTGGTCTTTTAGTTGTCCTCTATAATGTATTTACTTTATTATACCCTTATTAATAGTCCAAACTTAATATTAAATAAAATATATAATTACCACTTATCAAACTATACATGCCTAATGTCTAGAGGTTTACAACAACGTTACCCAGACAGAAAGGTAATTTAGAGGTAGTAGTTATTTGTATAACGTCCGTGGTGGTACCATCGCGTTGTCTAAAAGGAGCCGTAAACATCTAGAAACCCAACATTCAAAGTACCTAGTACTTAGGCTTCATACAAGCCTTAGTGGGCTGTGATAAGATTAAAAAATTCAGGTATTTTGTGGAACGTTCCCTTGTCGATCTTCGGTAACGTTCGCAGGTTTGTCGGCGTGTTTTCAAGCCCGATTGTCGTTGCATCAACTTCAGTGCACATTTTAATTTCAGTATGAGTCAAAAACTGAGGACTATCAGTTCTGGTTGGAACATTTAACAATTTTTGGGTAAAAAATAAAAGCAAAGATAAAATAAGCAAAAGTGTATTTACTTAATTAAACTATCTCAAAAATAAATACAATAAATTTAGATCTATAGGCATAGTTAACAAACGTTTCATTTATGAGGAATGTGGTAAATATAAAAATGAAATACAAAATAACAAACACATATATTTTTATAAATACGAAATAACATAAGTAACCAAAAAAATAATCCATTCTCTATGAATTCAAGTTGTTTAATAAGTCATTGAGCATCACTGATCCAAAAACGATATTTTCACAATTGATCCTTAAAGATATTTTGTCTCCTTTGTAAATGGTTACTAATGTTAAACTTGATGACGTCATTGTTTGGCCTGCGAATCTATAAAAGAAATAAGTAAAAGTATTTTTAAGGTAGTTCACTTGCGACAATCGTAGACAAAATTATCGCCTTATAGTAAGTAAAGCTCGGCCCGTCCACAAATCAAACCGAGATTGGGATGAACATCTTTTTCTCGTATCTTCCATGCCATCCGCGCCGAACTCGCCTATCTCTCTCTAACAAAAATTAATTGTTGAACGGGCCGGGACTAGTACCAGTACGGATCATTATATTTTTTCTATTTTAGTTTAATTGGTGATGCAGTATTTTGAATGGACCACAAATTTAGTGCTACTCCAAATAAGATCGAATACACTTTACCAAAAGTTGGAGGTTCTTAATGCTTAAAACTATTATTTTTGTAAGTATACACAACACATGAGGTCTGTTATTCAGTAATATTTTACACTACTTTACACTTTTTGGACCCACCTAGTCCTAAAATACACCTTTCATAAGGGCGATTACGTAAAAAAAGAATAAAATAGTGTACTCTATTTCTTAATAACAAACATACTTACTAAACTTTTGAAAATCAATATCTTTTTAACAAAAAGGTTAAAAAATTTAGGTTTTTTTTTAATTTTTTTAATGCTCTGATTATTATAGATATGTAGATATCGAGAATATTTATTATGCACAATTTGATTGTTAATATGTCGTTTTACAGACGATAAAAAAAATCGTTTTTTTATTTAACTAGATAAAAGATACTTTTATTAAGCCTATATTTCAATTTCATTTAATTTTTAAGAACAGCCCTTTTACGAGTGAACTACCTTAAGGTGTTTCTACAGTTTGAAAGTTTTCTTGCGTGATTTTTTTCCCGCATGCAATTTTATTTAACATTTTTACAATTTGAAACAACATTTATACTAGTAATAAGATTTAGCACATTTTTAAACAGTTATTCAATAATGTTAAAAACAATTTAGGTATAAAATGAATGCACAAATGGATTTTTCACTTGTTATTTATAAATATATTTTATTAACCAATGCTTGATGCTCTTTTAGGTTAAGCTAATTGTAAACTGTCAAAATACTTTAAGATTAGTACCTTGAAAATCACCAAAATAACTACCAAAAATTCGTTTGTGCATTCGTTTTATACTTTAGAATTTTAGAAATAATTAAATAAGTTTACAAATTTTAGTAAGTTGGTAAACCATATTGTCAAAACAAACTGAAACAAAACATTTCTAACCATAAAAATTTTTAATTAAATTGCAGTAAGAAAAACTGCACGCAAGAAATCTTTGAAACTGTAAAAACACCCTAATATAAAATTATTAATCGTAAGGAAATTGATATTTACCTTAAATATTCGGGTACTGAATTATCACAAGGTCCCAAATTAGTAAGCTCGGCGATTCTTTCAACGATGTTATTACAATCGGTCAATGTCGCCGTATGTTCATTCATTCCGCATAGTTTCGATTGCTTCTCAATAAACAAGCTAGTTGGCATTTTCACTGGTCTTAATAACTCCCCGACATTTGGTTTTATTGAAACAGAGAAATTACCTAAAAAAAAGCTTGGACTTACGTATATCATGCCATTTCAGATTAAAAAGCAATATACAGATAGTGATATATTTACACTAAAACTTTCCGACAACAATATAAACCAGTATGTACACTTAACTTTTTATATGAATACCTGGCAACCGTGTATTACCGTAATACCTTCTGAGGCAGGCAAAAACAAAGCAACAATCGCTTCTACTTCTTTGGAAATAGGGAAGTGAGTTATGCGTAGATAAACGCGAATTTTTAAGTAAAACATTTCCGTTCGTATTACCAACATAACACTTTTTAAACACAGTTTGCTATAATTTGATTTTTTTTTAAAGATATACTTTTAAAATTATTATTATTATTATTATTTTGGTAAAACCTGGACATAATTACAATATTTTTTTTTCATGTGAGATACATACTAAAGTCAAATCTGCTCTGCTATGGATAAAAATTTCAAGGAAACATCAACGGTTATACAGTATGTCCAAGGAAAAGGTGTTGAAGAGAAAAAACTTTTTTATTTTTGATTTTATCGAAAAAAGCTACTCTTGATAAAAAATTTTGCTACTTCTTAAAGTAAGATTGGAATAGAAACATTTGACATATTTTATACGCGGTGTTCAGAAAATTGAAAAAACTTAAAATGGTACAAGAGTAAAGAGCATTTATTTGTGAAGATATGGAAATAAGTTACTAGGAAAAGTTGTTCAAAATTAAAAGGTAGTCTCTAATACCAATTTTCAAAAAAATCGGCCTACTTTTATTTATTTGTGATTAAATTTATTTTAATACCAATTTAAATTTTTAATATTAATTTTATAAAATTTTTTGCTGTTAAGTAAGCTGACGTTTCTGCGGCTAATAAATTATAAAAGCGAAATGTCAATACAGCTTGTCACTATCAACGCCTACTAGTACAATAAAGAGTTGTTAATTTGGAATTAGATAATATTAAAATAATTTTTATCACAAATTAATAAAAGTAGGCCGATTTTTTGAAAAATGATATTAGGAACTATCTTTTACTTTTGAACAACTTTTTCTAGTAACTTATTTCCATATCTTCTCAAATAAATGCACTTGACTCTTGAACCATTTAAAGTTTTTTCAATTTTCTGAATACCGCGTATAAAATTTGTTAAATGTTTTTATCCGAATCTTACTCTAAGAAGTAGCAAAATTTTTTTAAGAGTAGCGTTTTTTGATAAAATAAAAAATAAAGAAGTTTTTTACTATTCAACACCTTTTCCGTGGACGTACTGGTGTGGAAAAGGTGTTGAATAGGAAAAACTACTTTATTTTTAATTTTATCGAAAAAAGTTACTTGTGATAAAAATGTTTGCTGCTTCTTAGAGTAAGATTGGGATAGAAACATTAAACATATTTTATACGCGGTGTTCAGAAAATTGAAAAAACTTAAAATGGTACTAGAGTAAAGTGCATTTATTTGCAAAGATATGGAAATAAGTTACTAGAAAAAGTTGTGGTTAGTTGTGGTTAGTTGTCTAATACTAATTTTCGAAAAAATCGGCCCACTTTTATTTATTTGTGATTAAAATTTTATTATTAATTAACTAATTCAACATTTTTGTACTAGTAGGCGTTGATAGTGACAAGCTTTATTGACACTTCGCTTTTATAATTCATTAGCTGCAGTATCGTCAGCTCTAAATGCTTACTTAACAGCAAAAAATTTGATAATAAATTGATGTTAAAAATTTAAATTTATATTAAAATAAATTTAATCACAAAAAAATAAAAGTTGGCCGATTTTTTCGAACATTGGTATTAGAGACAACCTTTTAATTTTAAATAACTTTTTCCAGTAACTTTTTTCCATATCTTCTTTAAGTTTATTCAATTTTCTGAACACCGCGTATAAAATATGTTAAATGTTTCTATCCCAATCTTACTTTTAGAAGTCGCAAAATTTTTTATCAAGAGTAGCTTTTTTCGATAAAATCAAAAATAAAAAAGTTTTTTCTCTTCAACACCTTTTCCGTGGACATACTGTATATGTCTCCACTGTTATTCAAAATGGCGGTGCTTGATGTCAGGTGTATCATGTGTATCTAGTGTGCTATCTCTGTGTTTTCGGTGATCGATAAAATGACCTATGAATAAGAATCTTTGAAAACGTCTAGAATACAGACCCGGTGTGCTACTTATAGGTTACTCTATTGGTCGTTGACAGCACAAATCGGCTACTGCGATTATAAGAGTAAAAGAGATAGATAAAGAGTTAAGATTAACCATAGGGTACACGGGTTACCACTAACGTCGAGCACAGCCATTTGACAATGCAACCTAGGTTGCCATTTTATCCCCATGATTGTTTCTCGTATGTAATTGGGCTGCCAATATTTAAAAATTAGAAGTCGCCAGTAAGACGCAAAAAATTAAAACTTGCAAATTTGTTTTTTTTTTAAATGAAAAATTGTATTTAACGAAATATAGCTTCAATATTTATTCTAGAGGGAGAGTTCAGCCTAATATGATCCTTTATTTTTTTTCAGTACACATTCTGTGAAAACACTGCAGAAAACAAGTTATAAAAAAACTCTATCCTTCATAGGTTTAAACTTTCCTAACACGAAAAAAATAACCTATATTATATGAATGTCTCATGGTTAAAATAAATCATTGCCCCCCGATTTAAAGCATTTTAAAGTAAACAAATCACGTTTTGTTCTTTATTTACATACAAAAATCCTGAAATTCGTTCTATTGTTTAAGTAAACAAGTGAATAGTTTTTTATTTAAAAAATACCTTTAGAATTTAATTTTTTTATTGTTAAAGTGACCAAAATTTATAAAGTTGCCACCGATATTTTTTTTTCCGAAAAAGCACATATTGCAAAATTGATAGTGAAGATCTCAAGAAGTTATGTGGTAAATGCGCTGTTACCAGTGTCAAACCATAGTTGGCGGATATCCGTAGCGAGAATAGAATTGTATTGACTGGTTTATATGGTTGTCACACAGTTAATGCAAATAAAAGCATCTGTATTTTAGTAATCCTGTGAGAAACTCAAACTTTTAAAAATCCAAGCCCACAAAAAGTTTCTTTAAAACCTTGTTCCCGAAAACCGACAGGCAAACATTTAAGCAAGAAATCAGTATAATCAAACTATTTCAGAAGCCAAAGACCGTTTTACCAATTGGATAAAAGATAGAGTCCCCTCTTGCTCGAATGGCAGTAAATCCTTCTGGTCCTTCCCCAAAAACATTATTCAAAACTTTTGCACAAATTCTTTTCCATCCCTAATCTTTGAAGATGAAATTGTTTCCTTTAAAGGCAAAGTCGAACTATTTGCCCAACAATTTGCTGCCAATTCTACCCTCGATCCTTTTGTTAATCTTTTAAATCAAGCGTATCCTTTCTTCTCTTAATAACAAAAAATTGTCTGGGCTGGATGGCATACCAGCAATCTTCTTGAAAAAATGTGCTCCTGAGCTTGCACCCATCTTAACTCGCCTATTTCGAATCTCTGTGTGTGCAACCTGTTCCCAAGAAAAAATGCAAAACTCTCCCTTTTAACTTTAGACCTATATCTCTTCTTTCTGTTGTTTGTAAGGTAATGGAAAAATTCATTAATTTCCGAATCTTTAAGTGTTTGGAAACACAGAAAATTTAACATGACAGACAGTACGGATTCCATTACAGAAGATCCACAGCTGATCTTCTTTTCTTTGTCTCACACAACTGGAAAAAGTTCCTTGAGTTTCTAGGTGAATCACAGATCGTTGCTCTTGACATATCCAAAGCTTTTGATCAGGTCTGGCATGATGGACTTCTTAATAAAGTTCTTCTTCCACCTAAGCTTTGTTCTTGGCTCTCCAGTTTCCTTTCTAACGGACACATATTAGTTATTGACCCAGGGCTCAGTACTGGCACCAACTCTGTTTCTTCTTTACATCAAGGATCTTTTCTCTTCCACAATTAATCCTATCTACAGTTTTGCTGACGATAGTACCCTCCACTCTAATACTGAATTTCTTAAACCACCCTATAATTTTGATTTGGAAAACAAGGCAGGTCAATGCAGATATCTCTTTCACAAGACTTTAAACTAATCTTGAATTGGGGCGTCAAAAATCTTGTCCAGTTTAAGGACTCCAAAACACTGTCATGTTCGCTAACGCGAATAAAGTCTGCCAATGCTCATCCATTACATATGAGCGGAGAAAAAAATGTATTTTCTTCAAACATAGTTACCTAAGGAAGACACGATTTCAAAGTTCGCAGGTTGAGTGGTGTCATTAAAGTCAATTCCTAACGTAGCTGGAAGTGAACAGTTCGGTGGTAAATTGGGAATACAGGCGAAATCATGCATGCTCATACCAACAGCTAAACTCTGTAAAAAACAAGTGTATTAGACCAAAAATTTTAATATAATAAAAAGTAGTTATTTGGTTATAAAAGAATAGTTGAAAAGCAACGATACAATAAACTGACTCTTATGAAAGATGTACCTAAAAATAATTTTAAAAAATAAAAGGGCCTATTAAGTAACCTACTGATGCCATTCTTGTTTGTACAGACCAAAAAAAAAACATGAAAAAAAAGTTTAAAAATAGCAAAAGACAAAAAGTTGTATAGTTTCATTTTTATGATAGTTTCGGTAAATTGCATTACCTTTTTTCCTAATCGAATATCACTTATACTTTCACTGGTATTGTTGGTAAACATTATATTTATATTCGTCATACTAGGAGAGTACAGGTGCGGACTTCTTGTAAACCTATACGTCGCAGACAAACCCCTGCCATTAATTTTGTTGATCAATTCCTTTGGTTTTGTGTTGGTAAAAGGGGGTTGTACTACTTGAATTATCGGTAAAGCGTCCACTGGAGTTGATGGAGTGTAAAATCCACCTAAAAATTGTTTTTGCATTACTTAGTAACTTTTAAGGCTGTGGTAAATTTAATTACCAAGAGAGGGTGTTAAAACAGGAGTGGACGTATCTCCATCGTATAAGTCCAACAACAAATCTAAATTAGACTTTTTCTCACGAACTTTATCGAAATTATTTTGAGTCTTTTCAGGGTTTGTGGTCTTGGCAACATGGTTAGTAGAAGGCGTGTTGTTGATTTGTGCTTCTTCATTAGAACTAGATTCTTCAGTTGAAGATTCAGACTCTTCACTTGACGAGGACTCAGAATTCTCACTTTTTCTACAAATAAAGTAAATGTATCGTAAATAAATCGTCTGGTGCATGTATCACGCAATGGAACCATAAAAATTGCTTGACAAGCAAAACTTACTTATCCAAATATTCTTCTGCCGAGCTCTCAGGATTGCTCGTTTCCTCAGTACCTGTATCTTCACTAGAGGAGTCACTATCAGAACTGGAACTCTCACTTTCATTCGCTGAAGTTGCTTCTGAAGCGGACGCCCATGAAAACATATCTTTTCCTTTTTTATCCTTACAAAAATTAAAAGAAATACTGTACAATCAAAATAAACAAATAGAAGCTTATATTTTACTTGCTTCCAAATGGTTACAAGTTACTTTAAAAAATATAATGATATACTTACAGTATTCTTGTAATGTTTGGCGGTTTCTTCGAAATGAATAGGTTCTACATTTCTAAGCTCTCCAGATGGCGGTACCTCTGGGAAGTCTGGCAGTGGTTCATAACCAGCTGCTCTTTGTTTTATGTAATGTGACAAAGAACCAAGTTGCATGTCCTCTTGGTCTAAAGTAAAACACCAAAATCTTAAAAATTACGCCGTTTAGAATGTTTAGAGAAAACAGCTGTTTTATTAATATTTACACAATAATTTTTTTTAATTGCATATTTAAATCACTTTTAATTAAATAACTATTTTTGTTAATAAGGTTACATGAAAAGACCAACGACTTCTAAGAATAGAAACATTATATTCTCTTCATGGATTAATTTATCGACCACTGACAACACAGTGACAAAGTGGATGAAGATTTAAAAATTATTACAATTTTAATCAATATTAACAATTTATTTAATACGCTCTAAGTTTAGTTTTTGCAAAAGGGTCAATGACTGGTTAAACCCAGGCTTGATGAGGCTTTGGTTTCCATTTCTATTAGCGATAAAAGTCGGAGTAGAGTTTTGATTATTCTAAATTTGCTAAATGATATGTTAGCTGTAACAGAATTGGCAGGACTTATTAAAAAATAATAACATTGTTGACTGCGCTCCATATTTAGACATTATTTCCACACATAATTGGTAAAGAATCCACGCCTGGGTCAATTCAGGTACAACTTGATAAACATTTGATATTGAAGTGAAAAATTGGGATAATTACTTTGGAATTTATCGCGCTTTTTAATAAAGTTGCTTTATCTAACTAGTAAAAATGTTGCTGTTAAAAAATTTAGGTATTTGGCAGACTACACTCATACCAGAAAATGTATATTTAGTTGAGCTATTTTTGTGTCTACTACATTAATAAAAATATATGTATATTCTCTGTTTCTAAGTCAGTAGTCATCAAAATGTTTTATAAAGAGTTACCGCAAAAACTGCCTGTTTTTTCACAGTCCACAAAGAAGTGAGGAAAAGACATACAAGTATGTATTTTATACCAAATTACTCGTCGCAAAAAATTAGGATGAGCACTGTTTTTTGTTTTTTGCAAATTTTCAAAAATCACCCCTATTTAGGGGTTGGCAAGTCGCCAAATCTAAAGAATTTCGAAAATAGCAGTGGTATTAAGTTATTCTCACTGCGATTTTTCTTTCGAACGGACCTTGGAAAAATGAAATAATACATCTCTATTTCTGAGAAGGTTGTAAACCAACCCCCGTGGAATATGTGGGGGTGCAATCATCCCCTAAAATATATAAAATCATATGCAACTTTAAAAATGGCAAAAAAACGGTTTTTCAGGAAATGTCTTATAAGAAATAAATGTATATGATAATCAACCACCCTTTTCTAAGGGTGAAACCACCCTTAGAAAAGAGAAAGGAATGACATGCTAGCTTTTTCCAAAAATTCTTAGCTTTCTAAGTTTTTGATTCAAGTATATAAAGCAGGTATACCTAGATTTTTCAATTTTACTTTTAACCAAAACCACCCCTGCAACATTTAAATATTTTTTTTACAATTTAAAGTTGTACATGATTTTTTACAATTTAGAGGATGAATATACTTCCTTGCAGGGATGGTTTTGGTTAAAAGTGAACTCGAAAAATCTAGGTACACCTGTTTTACATACTTGTATCAAAAAAATACGAATCTAAAACTTCTTTTGAAAAAGCTAGCATTTTATTTAATTTTTCCTATTAAGAAGGGTGGTTTCTCCCTTAGAAAAGGGTGGTTGATTATCAAATACATTTATTTCTTATTAGACATGTTCTAAAAAACCTGTTTTTTTGCTTTGCAACTTTCAAATTTCATATGATTTTATATATTTTAGTCAGGAATGGAGACGTATTATTTCATTTTTCTAAGGTCCATTTAAAACAAAAATCGCAGTAAGAATACCTTTTAATACCACTGCAATTTTCGCAATTCTTCTTTGGCGGCTTTCCAACCCCTAAATAGGGGTGAAGCAATGCTCATTCTAATTTTTTGTAATAAATAATTTGGTATAAAATACATACTTGTGTGTCATTCCTCGCCTCTCTGTGAATTGCAAAAACAGGCAGTTTTTGAGCGATTTTTGCGGTCACTCTTTCATTTGCCTCTTTTTGTAAGTGGGGATCTATCTATATTATCATTTCTTGCAGTTTTACTGGCTTTGCACTTGAATAATTGAAAGTCATACCTATAATGGATATAGCTGGAAAACATAACATCATAAGTAATTACAGACCAATAAGTTTAATTAATAATTTTGCGAAACTTTTTGAAAAGACCTTAAAACTTAGACTAGTAAACTTCATCAACTTAAATAACATTATGTCAGAAAATCAATTTGGGTTTACAGAGGGTCTTAGTACCGAGGACGCAATGTGTTGCTTGATAAGAGAAGCCACAAAATAATTAATGACAGTAAGAAATGTCTGGTGGTGTTCTTGGACCAGAAGGCTTTTGACACGGTTCCCCATAAAACACTTCTCGGTTTCGAATGTAATGGAGTTAGGGGAACTGTGTGGAAGATATTTGAGAGCTACTTGACTGGACGTCAGCAGCAGGTAAAAGTACGCGATACAATCAGTGATCCACAAACAATAAATATAGGCGTTCCGCAGGGACAGTTCCCGGACCCATTTTGTTTAATCTCTATATAAATTCAATTAAGGACATTGGGGTCGAGGTAAAATTGTGTCATATGCGGATGACACGGCCATAGTTTTTAGTGGATCCTCTTGGGAAGAAGCCAGAATAAATGCAATAAACGGACTTATAAAAATTAAAAATGGCTTAATATACACAAATTATCCCTTAATGTTAAAAAACGAATTACTTAGCTTTTACTAAAATTAATTTAAATCGCCCTTCTTTTAACCAAATAGAAATAGGTGCAAATGAAATAATTAAAGAGGTCACTCATGTTAAATACCTTGGGGTGATGATTGACTGCACCTGAAGTGGAATGTTCATGCTGAATACCTGACTAAAAAATTAGATCTCTGACTTATAAGTTCTATATCCTTAGAAATATTTTATCAGCAAAAATGTTGATCACACTGTATCGATGTCTGGTGGAATCTTTGTTGGCATATGGTATCACAGTATGGGGTTCAATGTATCAGAACGAAGACCGTTACAAAAATTCAAAATAAAATCTTAAAGATAATTTATAAAAAATTATTTATATCCAACAAACATGCTATATAGTGAAGAAGTAGTAAATTTAAGAACTCTATTCTTCCACTCAATTAGTCGTTTTCATTCATAAGCACCTGGGGCCCCGTTGTGACGCATGGTCAGAAAAACCCGTATTCGCATGAATCAGCTTTTGAAAATTTTTGATGTAATAGTGAATTTTATAGACGTTCGTTTAATTTTTTGGGGCCAAAAAATCTACAACCTATTGCCAACTGACGTGAAAATGTTGTAAAGCCAAAGCTGTTTTAAAAAAAGGGCGAAAGCATTTATTTGGAATAACGTTTTTTTTTAGACGACTGCTTTAATTTAAGGACAATAACTTTAAAAAAAAAAATATTTTTAGTATAAAAAAGTATTTAAATTTTTATTTATAACTTATTGGGGGAAATAAAGTAGAAGCACATACAGATGCTCGGGGATCTAGGTGCTATTACATAATTAAATAACAATTTAACGTAGCACAATAAGTACTATTATGTATATTTATATTGTAAATTTATAACTAAATAAATAAATCTTGAAAATAAATCTTGAAATTCTTCACTTTTGCTTCAATCTTTGCTGAAGCTCTACTTGTGTCGTCCAAATCAATACCGCGTATTTGTACTTTCTTTTTTATGGTATTTAAGCATTATTTTTGATAATCCTTTGGTTATATCAAAAAAACTATGTTTAATTGCGAATATCGTATTGACCCTAGTGAACCATCTAGCCGGGGTTTGGGGTTTTTTTAGAGTGGTACCATTCGCCAGTCAGGGCTAAGGACCCCCCGAGGTTGGGGCCCCCCAAAGGGACTGACCCCCCTCCTAGTCTCGAATACGCCACTGGTCAGAGATGAACTTATGTAGACAAATTTGTCTTTATGATCTCTTGTGAAGTGAAAGGGGTGTTATTTTAAAAAAATTGATCTATATATATATATATATATATATATATATATATATATATTATATATATATATTATATATATATATATATATTTATATATATATATATATATATATATATATATATATATATATATATATATATATATATATATATTATTATATATATTATATATATATATATATATATATATAATAATATATATATATATATATATATATATATATATATATATATATATATATATATATATATATTTTATATATATATATATATATATATATATATATATATATATATATATATATATATATATATATATATATATATATATATATATATATATATTAATTTTGTTAATGTGGATATATATATATATGTAGGTTTAAGGTACATATATTTATTTGTCTGTCCACGTGATTCTGAAGTTATGGCTTGAGCTAAAATCATGAAATTTGGCAAGGGTAGTCTTTAGCATGGCTAGAACCAAGAAGCCGTTTTTGAATTTCACCTACAAAAATAGGAGCAAAAGTGTTTTTTTAGTTAGCGTAGAAAGGTCTTACGAACAGAGGCTACTTAATATTGTCTCCCCTGGCGGAGACAGGTTTCATCTAGTTTCTCTATAAAAATGGAAAAAAAATAAAAATTTGAAATCAGTTAAAGGTCTTAAAAAATACATAAACATGCGAATTAACTTTTTTTTTTGTGAAATGGTGTACTTAACCGAATATAGCCTCAATCGGTATTCTAGAGACCTAGGTACCCAATAGAATTTCGACTCTCATTATAATATAATATAAAAAAGCGTTAGGGGCAATACAATTCCTAAATTATTTATTTAAAATATATTCTTTTTTAGTTTTTTATAAAAGCCTTTGTTAAAATATTGCTAAAAAGTAGCCAATAATGTTGCAGGTATCACTTATTTAAAGAGATTTGTCCTAGACCATAGATTTAGACTTTCAAGAAACAAAAAGAAAATTATTTAAATACCTTAGTTAGTCATGCGGTAAATTTTTTGGAAAGTTTTTTTTGGCTTGATCCTCCATCCATAAACACCTACTAATGTTATATTAAAAAAAAATGACAACGCGATCTGCTTTTGCATTTATTATGGATAAAATAACATATAGTTAAAAGCAAACAAATCATGTTATCTATAATCTCAAGAAAAAAAAATATTTAAATTCGGAGATATGTCCTGTTATTTATGTTAAGTAAAGAGTTTATTTTATATATATTATTTAAGGAATGCATAATGCTTTAAATAGTTTAAATTTCGTATTGTTTAGTGAAACCAAAATTTTAAAGGCCGGCAAATTAAGTTGGACACCGCTTATTCTCCTTCCAAAAGACCACATTTGGCAACACTGGTTTACGTCTGTTTTGCTCGTGTCCGGTAGCGACACGAGTAAGAGGAGTTGTAAGAACTCTCTCCCAATCTGATATCGGATTCATTAGAAGTCTGATCCTATTGGGAGAAATATAAAAAGGTGTGAGCCACAATAGACCGAGCGGTCGCGGTGGAGGGCGTAAAAAGTCCACTCACTTTAAACCTACCTACCTACGTCTGTTTTAAAAAGGTATGTCATCAGCGCTGACACCAGTGTTGTCAGATATTCACAAGGGGAAAACAATTGTACTAACTAGTTTAGAATGTCAGTGTTTAAGTAAATAAAAGCGTCTGTATCCTTAGAAGTCTTTGAAAAAAACGTTTTACTAACCTTTAAATTGTGACTGTAAAATTGGGGCGGGTTTACTTGACAAAAATATCCTTGAAGCCTGAGACGCCAGCTTACCAGACTGACCGGAAATAAAATGTTTTAATAACCGGGCCTTGTCTCTTATGTCGTAGTTTTGATCATATCTGGCTAAATTAAATATATATTGGCATAAAAGTAATGTTTGTTCTGGATTTGTGATGTATAATTTGACAGCCAAGTTCATAACTTGAAGTTTTACGATGTCATGCTAAAATAAATTATTGGATGATTTATTAACTTAAAAGCCGTTTTACACGTACGAGAATTATTCCGAAAATTATTGCTATAATTGTGCCGAAAATTTACGCTATAATTATTTTGTGGTTTAGACGTTTAATAATTCCAACTAAAATTTTTCAATAAAAATGTTCTATATTTTAACCAAGGGTAAGATTTACGAGAAATAAATGATTACCCATAAATCTATGTTCCTATTAAAACGAAAATATGTCGATCACCCAAAAAGTACTATCCTTTTATTTACCTACAACTGACATAATTTAAAAAACACCTAAATCTTTTTCTATTTAGAGCTTTTCCACCTTTCCATGTTATGTTATGCTAATCCATTGGCAGCTGTTTACAAAACTAACGTTTGTGCGCATGAGTATCACATAAATTATAGCAAGTTTTAGTGAAATTTATTTTAAATTTTCATTAAAATTTTGGAGATAACTTTCACCATTATTTTTACTAGAATTCTCGTATGTGTAAACTGTCTCTTACTTATGGGATATCAATTGAAAAAAATACACAACAGATCACAGAATCACCCAAGTGAAAGTCTTTACCTCATCTGAAAATGTTTTGGCAAGTTTCCTAAGGACATCAGGAGCGATTCTGGGTACTTTCTGAGAGTGTTCACCCAAAAGCCACAAGATGGCAGCTCTAGCTTGAGCAACAGTTATGCTGTCAAGCAACCTCGCCATATGAGTAATAATTTCTTTCGGATCTGCTGCTTGTGTTTGTAATAGTCTTTTAATAACAACTACACTTTCTGCAACTACTGCTTCTAAAATTGTACATGTATTACTTAATTTTTATAACTGATGCAAAGAAAATTTAAATCAAACTTTTTTGACCGATGATGACTTTTTGATAATTACTATATATAGTAATGCAATAAAGAATACCAGTGCAGGCTCCTCTTGCGAAGGGGAGTAAAACAGCAATATTTAAAAAGCGTTTCAGAAAAGACTTTAAAATGGTCTCTTTATTAATTTTTGTGCTGCTAAAACAAATTGAGCAGTACCAGTAACCCATAATTTACAGTGTCTTTTATAAGAGGTTAAAAAAATCGTAGTTTTTTTTGCTCGCTTAGATCAAAATAGGTGCATTATTATATTACTAAATTAAATCGATAAATATTAAATTAATGTTATCACAAAAAAAAAAGAAAATATATACATAAATAATTCTTATTTTGGCAATTTTCAAAATTATGCAAATTTTTGCTGTTTCATAACTTATGAAAATCGTTTACTTCAATGATTGTTTAGGTTTTTTTTTATTTCTTTTGGACCAATTTATAAAATAAACAAAACTTAAGAGACCCATATACTAACATACATTGGAAAAATCAGGTCCAAAAGATTATTTCTTGTATACAAAGTTAGCAAAGTTAGGCTGGTAAGTGACACATTAAAACACAATATTATTTTTTAATAATAAGTAGCCCTCCAATACTAGATGAAGATATACTAAAGTAAACAAAGCACTAAATATATACCTTTTAAAAAAAAAGTTGATCTACGCTCTTTTATAGAAAGGAATTGTTTATAATAATAATTAAAATTACGTTTCTCATGTACAAAATATCTATTTAAAAACATCACATCTAGAGCATTTAATCGATCATTAAGCATTGTGTTTCGCAAAAAAACTTTATGCAATGCACGGAGTGTTTTAAAAGTAAATGAAAACCTTTTAGAAGCGTCTCTCCCTCATTAAAACAAGAAAAAGGGTCTTACTAAAAATGCCTCGATTTCGAGTTTTTCTTTTTTAAACTCGCCAAACTCATTTCTCGAAATAAGAAAAAAAAATAATAACTGCAAAAGTTGCACTTGAATCACACAAAATTTTAAAAAGCATAATCCTTTATTAATATTAATAAATCAAACCTAAACGTGTTTTTTCATTAAATTAAATTCAAGTAGTAAACTAAAATTACAATTTGCATTATGATATATATTAAAATTTTTACCATAAATTTATCACAAAGCGGTCTACTCAAATTTAAGAAAAACCTACTCCTTATCAGCGTATATTCATTTATTTTTTATATCATGAAATTATACCTTTAAAAATGTAATATGTACCATTACATTTTTTTTTTCTTAAAATTACATTTTTCTAGTAGTTTCTAGTAGTAATTAAAAACCATTTTTACCACCAACCCTTCAACGGACCATAATAACTCGAAAACGCTGCATTTCCGAACCCATATTAATAAGATTTTCTTTTTCATATTTTAATAAGAGGTTTACGTTTACTTTTGAACCACCCTGTATATTTGGCAGTCTTATTTTAACACAAAACACATCTCTACATGATTTTAACCTACAGCCGATCGAATCTTTCAGTTTGAAATGGTACCAAAAATTTATCGTTACACACCCCTGAGCTGCACAAAATTCGGCGCTATCACATGTGCTTAAACATGCGTTTAGCCTCCCGAGTTTAAACGATGTTTCGAACGGGTTCACGTCGAATAATCTGGCTGCCAAAAGACAAGGTTTTTATTACTTGTGAGTTTTTTTTAACCTTAAAAGTCCTTTTTATTTAATGGTTTAATTTATCAGTTATTAGATAATGAGAAAGCTCTATGTCAGAGGAGAAGAGGGCGCAGATATGCGAACCCAAATAGAAACCGCCACTATCAAATACTTACATTAAAAATCTATTGTTAATTACATATATTTTAAAATACAATAAATCTACTACTAAAAATATAAAACAGCATTTATTAAAAAAAAAAATATCTTACCATCTCTATTAGATAACAAAGAAACCAAACCATTAAGGCACGTATCTGTAACTTCAGAAATGGAACAGGCACATCTTCCAATAGCTTGTATAGTGGCAGCAACAAAATATTTGTCATTATTAGAGATATAAGTCTGCAGTTCCCTCAATATAATTAAAACATTTCCGTCTGTAGTTAAATTTGTTAATATTTCTAACTTTAAGAGCTTAACATTAGTGGGGTCGGAAGTTCTGACAAAAAAGCTTTTGAGATAAGTCTCGAACATTCCCTTGTTCTTAGCACTTATAGACGCAATTGCATTTAAAACGATACTTTGAACTTCAACATGTGACCTTAATAAACGAACTAAAGCTTTGGCAGCCAAAGGAAATTCACTTTTAGGAGCGGCATGATGATAGAGCTGTGCTACAGCCATGACAACTGCGGCATTTCGTGATTGCAAGAGTGGTCTTGTTGACCTTAATAATAGTCGATGATCAGGATCTAGTGAAGGTGTAGGTTTTTCTGAAATGTCAGAATTTGAGTCATAAAAAGGACGGTCTGTTTCATCTTCGATTTCCTAAAAATTAAACCTAATTAATGTCATAAACCAGGCAGAAATATTTCAATAATACGAAGTATTGTGTAAGGTCTTATTTTATACACAGTCGATTTATCTTCCATAAAGTCTGTTGGCTTCTTATTAGCCTTAGAGATTTATTGATTCTGATCTCTGCGTTTTCACTAGTAAAAATAAAAGAACCTGTGCTGCCATCTCATTCTGTTCTGACAGCTCAGAAGAAAACTATTCTTGTACAGATATGGCATATTTAATATTAAAGAACAAAGCCCTATTCAGTCCTTTTTAAAAAAATGTATTTAACAAAATCCAACAAAACTATTGCACTCGTGTTTTCAATGGTGAAAAGTAGGAGATCTTAACTATTATATATTGAAAGCATACAGAATTTTGACAACAAATGACATGAATATGACATATGTAAGGTTAGTTACAAAAAAAAAAGCTGTATGTAGCCCTTTATTATAAATATATTTTTAAAAAAACCAATGAAACTAGTGCATCACTGCTTTTACTGGTAGGGAGAGAATTCTTAAACTATTATGGACTATAAGCACATTGTCTTTTAATAACTTAGAGGAAAAGCATACTTGTATGAATATTAAATATTATATAAAGTTAGTTACAGAACAAAACCCTGTGCAAAGCTTTATAAAAATATTAAAAAAAAAACAACAAATCTATCAGATTATTGTTTTTACTGGTAAAAAGGAAAGATTTTAAGCTATTATGCATTGTAAGCATATTATGTTTAAACAACTTAGAAGAAAATCAGAATAGTAGAGCATTGACATATTTGACCTTAATACTTGGACAAACATGCATTTCTTTTAAAAGGTATAACTGATTTGTTTTCTAAGTAAATATATATTTTTTTGACTTTATTAAATGTGCCAAAAATTTATAAATAAAAACATTTTTTGGGTGTATCATGGACATTTATATTTTAATTTTTTACCAAATCCCATATTACAAGCAGTTTATGGCTGATTGCAATACTTACTTAATAATTTTATATATGTTAAAGCAAATAATTAAGAATAAAACAAAATCAGTCATAATTCCTTTATGTATAAACTGTTCTACTTTTAAATGTAATTTTAAAAAAAACTTGATATAGTTGAAGAATATGAAATAAAAAATTAAAGGCTATAGTGAATCAAATTATAATTCCCTTAATAGATGGCTTTCAATTACATTTAATTTCTAAATGAATAACATGCAACTTTAACTTTTATGTTATGATATACTGATATCTATTAGAATAACCTTGAATTAAAACAACAAGGATATTAAATATTTAAACCAAGCCTGTGTCTGCTACAGGGTACATTTAATTTACATTAATATAACTGATATATTAAACACTAGCATTCTTGACTGACAATTTTATTATGGGTAACTGGGCACCACACTAACAGCTGAAATAAAAGTAAAACTCTAACAAATACATAAATTTATTTTGGAATTACCTACAGACAGGGTATTTTAAAATTAACTAGCATCCTAAAAAAATCCTTAAAATATTAAGGTTAAAATCTGACATCAACTCCGATACAAAGACATTACACTTTAGGGGTGTGGAAAATTTTCTCTGTTGGAATGTGTTTACCTCCGAAAATTCATAACTCAAAAGCTTTATAAACCTTAAACAGTATAAATATATATTAAAATTCTAAATTACAACTGTCAAGAAATGCACCTCAAAAAACCTCATTTACAGGCTTTAAAACAATAAATCAGGAAACATGCTTACCTTTAGGGCAGGCCAGAAAATGTAAAATATTTGTTATAAAGCAAGAATTTTTTGTTTTAAATGACAACTACAGGTCTGCTGCAAAAACACTACTAAAGCCAAACAGGAGACATTCATTTCTTGTAGCCATTCCTGTTACTTAAATAGCCTACATACCTATTTACTTACATTAATATTGGGATCAGCAAATTGCGATCTAGCATATCTTGTCAACACATTAACAATGGTAACTTGACCCCACTCATCTACATCTACTATCAAGGCACAGAGTTTCCTATAAACTTCATGGATAAGGTCTACTCTTTCGGGACATACTTCTGTAAAAGCCATAACTGCTGATCCAATAACTAAAACAGTCTTATCTGCCAGTAATTTTTGAATTATTGTTACTAGTTCAGATTTTAATTCTTGATCTAAACTAAAATATAATTTTCAATTAGGTATATTATATACATAGGGGTATAAATAAATGCAGTACCTGTATAACTTTGGTATCGCATGAGCAGCCGTTTTTCTTACGTAAGGTGACATATCAGAGGAAGCATCACGAATAGCCAACATAACTATGGGAGATATCATTTTTACTCTTACACTAGATAATACTCTTAAAGCTCCAGCTCTAATTAATTGATTTGGTTCTTTTAAAGCTCTTTGAAAAGTAGATATAGATAATAAAGCCAAGTCTTGCTGCTCTTCAGCATACCGCTCTAAATAAACATACACTAATTTTTTCACTTCAATATTTTTTGAAACAACATTCTTTACAACTGCAGGAAAGAGTACTGATGCATCTCTTCCTTTTGCTACCATCTAAAAATATATATATTTAAACATATTGAAAACAGCTTGGAAGAAAAGATCATACCCCAATTATACGTTTCATTGCTTCTAATTTTAAACTATCTTTACTAGAGTCCAACATTTCTTTAAGATCATCATGCCTAAAATATCACATTGTAAAAAATTCAAATTAAAAGAAAATTGTACGCCCTTACTTCTTAAAATCTGAATGGAAGAAGCCCCCAGTTGCAGGATCAGCTGCATATTCATTTTCGAAACCCAATCCCCGATCATTGGAATATGAGTTTGTATTTGACATATTTTGTGTTGAAGGAGCCAACATCTTAAAAATATACTATTTCATTCAAAAACTACTAATATTAAACAAAAATATTAAAAATACACATATCTGTGACATATGACACGTCTATAACCTACAAATTAGAACCTGTCATATATTTGAAACTTGACAATTATGGCTGTTCCACATTTTTACCAAATTTTTTCTAGGTAACCACAACAAACCGGTATCACAGCATAACTAACAGAAATACACCCTTTCAAGAATTGACGGGAAATTACGGTCTTTTTTCTTGCGGAAGCTCAACCAACGTTTTGCTAAGATATAAATCTGTCTGCTTTATTAGAATTGTAATCGTATCTTTCGTGTTTTGTACTTAAAACTATCAAAAGCGCCGCCAGGGAGAGATCGTGCTGCCTGTTAGTTATGCTGTGCACAAGTAAATATTTGCTTCTTGCATTGTCTTTCTTGTAAAGTTTAAAATAGTTTAAAGCTGTATTTTGGCGCTTGAAGCGGAAACAAGAAACAAGCTTCCTCCAGGTACCACCAGGAACGCCGCCAGCAAAATTTGTGCTTGAAGCGGGGATTAATAAATTAAAAAATATAACCTCTATAGCCCGCATTAACCTTTTCAAGTCTTCGCCGCTAGATAATAATGTACATAATGTTTTTTGATTCGTCACGATCAAAAAAACAATATTTTAAACAAAAAACTATTCCAAAAAGCTAGGTTATGTGCTCGACGTCGGTCAGCTGCTAACTGTCAAGTAAATTCATTTTCCCGCTTAAAGCTGCTTCTTGGCGTGTCTTAAAGACGGAAAGACGCCAAAATACACCTCAAATATTTAATTTTTGTGCTATTTTTTTAATAACATAAGCACAAGACAATTATGTTTAACTGGAACCTTCGACCATATACCGCATATACCTACAATGTAACGCTTACCACCCCAACGTATATCTTGTCAAATAATTGAGTATTTTTCAATTATGGCACAAGAGCGCATTATGCGCTTTTGTGCCGTATAATAAATTATAATATATAATTATAATAAATTATAAACGGGCTTTGGATAACTTTTTTGCTCATTGAGAGAGCAAAAAAGTTATCAATTATGCAACATTCGGTAGTTAAAACACTCAATGCTGACATTGTATAATGCGTTCTTGAGCCGTAGTTGAAAAAACCCAATAAGAGCGATTAATGTTGGAGGCCCAAAAGTCCGAGCCGTGAACGCGTTAAACCTTTCCCCAGAGGTACTCAAGAACAAGCAAAAAAAGGTGCGCCGACCGAAACGGGTGAATCCGTTTCGAAAGGCCCCCCCCGAAGCACGGCGCCTGTTTCACCGGGAAGGGCTAATCCATCCCGAACAAACGGGTTTAGGAAGGGATCCCGTAAACAGAAGGCGGACAGAACCGCCTTCATAGGGAAAAGGTTCCCTGGCTTTAAACAGAAAGCGGATAGGACCGTTTTCATAGGGAAAGGGCCCCAGGTGCGGCCTCAGAAAAAACATCTGGTTCCTGTAACAAGGACCTGGAGCTACCCACGTCACTAGACCGGGAGAGGAGGGCCGACGGATCTAATTGTCTGCTCGTCATACTTTCCAGGAAACAGGGACACCAAAACACATTGTGCTCGTGTCCGGTAGGGACAGTAAGAGGAATGTAAGAACTTCTCCCAATCTGGTATCGGTTCATTAGAAGCCCGATCCTATTGGGAAAATAAAAAAAATTGACCACAGAGACCGGCGGTCGCAGTGGGGGGCGAAAAAAAGTCCACTCATTTTAAACCTTCCCTTCCCCTTCTTTTGTCAACAATGCTTTCGTCTTTTATTGTAGGATAGGTAAAATAAGTAAGTTTTGGAGATTCGTGTTTTCTTAGAAAATTAATAAGGCAAGACTTATCATCCATTATAACTGTAAGAGAGCCAATATAAAATTTAAATTTCTCTTTTGGGCACGCTAATCTAACTAGTACAAAAGTCCCTACATTTATATTCTTATAGCCAGTCACTTCAGGCAGAACGTTATCACAGCTTTTATCTACGGAACTGGGAACATATTTTTAGGTTTCAGACAAATTATTAAAAAATTCTTGGACAATTTCTTTACTAAGTTTGCAAAAACCCGTATTCTGAGCAAAACGCTCGGTTAAATCTCGTTTCTTCCAGAAAAAAAACCACTCCCTCCGGGCATATTATTTTTAAAAACGTTTTATTATACGTCCTTGCCTATTAATATTTTTTATTTCAGTCGGGGGGAAACCCCTATTCATAAATTTTTAAATTTCCCTTTCGGCAATCAGTTTTCATCTGCATGGGAAAGGGCTATATGTCCTCCTTGTTTTCCTGTATGTTTTCCTTTTGATTTTGTCACTGGTTAGATCTTGGTATATTATGATGTTCTGCTTGTCTTATATTTTTTCTACATCATGTCCAACAATGCTTTCCCCAAGTTTTTTTTGAAAGTTCATAAATTGAGCACCAATTTTCATTTTAAGCTCTGACCTTGTGTGGTTTCCCCCCACCTGTGGACAATTCTTAATTCAAATATATTTTCTAAAAAAAAATTTTAAAAAAAAATTTTTTTTTTCAAATCATTTTTGGGAGGATGGCAATATTCTACTAGAAGCAAAACCCTCATATTCCTACTGACATTTATGTTATATAATTTTTTTTTGAATTTCTAAAAATATGGAAAAATTGCAACTCACTAAAAACTCACCTGCGCCCTAAATTGTTTTACGGCCAAAGGTACACCTTATCAAATTCCTACTACTGAGCATGGGGGGGTTTATTATTAATAAACTATTTTGGGGGCCTTGTCAAAATTTCCCTTTGGGAAATTCTCAATATACAACCAGTGCCAATTCCCCCCGCCATGGCGAATTCACCCCAAGTGACGATACATAAAATTAAAGGGGTTCTGTACAAAAAATATTTTACTTTTATTGTAAAAAAATACCACTAGACCACAGTACACTGTTCTGTTAAAAATAAAAGTAAAAAATTAACAAAAAAGTACTTTTATTTCCTTCTTTGGCTTTACAAACAATTTTTTTAAACCCTCTGGATATATTTAACAAACATTGTAATGTAGGCTCCAAAAAAAAAATAACAAATTAAGTTTAAAAATTTTATGACTTAGACTTTAGCATATAATTAACATTTTCCCTCAAAAGGAAACAAGAACTTCAGTTCAGTACAAATACAGTACAAAATTTAAAATAAATTAAATAATCAGTAACAATAAATAATTTATTAAAGAATCTTCAGGGAAAAGTATGTACCGTGGCTAGGGCCATACAAGTTCTGCTAGGGGTGTAAACCTGTAACAATATAAAACTATTTTTCAAGTAAGTATATTTTTGTCATTCATTATGAAGTTTGTATGAAC